>CM029502.1:20805778-22269975 GCA_017140595.1 Eucalyptus curtisii
CCCAGTCAGACGGAATTCCCAAATACTTTCCATACCGTTGTAGCACCGGTACTCTGAACTCAGACGACAAATTTTCCCGTAAACTGAAAGGACAATTCTTGCTGAAAAAAAGTCCCGATTTGTTTCGGTTCAAAGCCTGTCCCATTGTCATACAATACTGATTTAAGATATTAGCCGATTCGGCATTCCCGAATGTTTGCATCAAGGAAAAATATGGCATCATATGAGAAAAAAGATGGGACAAGATTGGACACCATCTATTTAATTTAATGCCCTTTATGTGACCCATGTCGATCGCTTGAGTAATCGTAGTAGATAAAACATTCGCTAATAGAATAAAGATGTATGGAGAAAGAGGGTCACCTTTTCGAGGCCACGAGTTGGATAGAAAAAAGAAAGTAGCTCGCCATTAAATCGGACACCGTAAGACAATGTGGTTATACATTGGAGTATCAATTGTACCCACCTTGGATGGAAACCCATTTTTAGGAGATAGTCATTAAGGAAATCACATTCTACTCTATTATAAGCCTTTTTCATGTCGGTCTTGAGGATTACATTAAATTTTCTCGTTCTCCTTTGGGTCCTAAATTGATGAAGAACTTCCCGGACGATTGGTATATTGTCCGGAATCATCCTCCATTCACAAAAGCCGACCGCTCCATGGAAATCAGATTAGGCAACAAAGGTTTTAGGCGGTTAGCTAGTACCTTAGAGATGACTTTATAAGCAAAGTTGTAGAGGCTAATCGATCCGTATTGATCTAGTCTCTCTGCGGGTGAGGCGTCTTGGGAATCAAAGCGATTATAGTCCGGTTCAGATTTGTAGGCATCCTTCCTGACTAAAAAAAATTATGTACAAGGAGAAGAAGATCGTCCTTAATAACCTTCCAATGAGTCTGATAGAATAATCCATTAAAACCGTCAGGGCCAGGAGCCTTAGTAGTGCCCAACTGAAAGGTAGCATGTTGAACCTCCTCTAACAAAATCAATTCCAGCAGCTTATCATTCATGTCGTAGTGACAACCTACGGGCATTGATCTAGTATAGGTCCATAATCTCTATTTCCCACCGTTGTATATAAACCAAAAGAAAGTGGATGCAATAACTTTCAAGGTCTCGGATCACGAATCCATCGCCGATTGTCATCCCGCAACATGATAATGCGGTTTTTTTGCCTTCTCTGAAGAGTAGCAGCATGAAAAAACTTTGTATTCTTATCACCCCCACCTTAACCATTGAATTCTCGAACGCATAGCCCAATATTGCTCTTCTTGGTACCAAGTCCACCTTAGGTCCTCTTTGATTTGATTTACTTCATTGCCATTGAAACTATTATGCTGCTGGTTTATGATATCCCGAAGTCGTTGCTGTAAAGTTGTGACTTTAAGATCACCCCTAGTAAATTTGGAACGACTCCACTTTGTCAATGCAAAAGAGACTTTTTGCAGCTTTAGAGTTAGGTCAGAACCTTGCGCTTGCACTGAATTCCAGGCTTCTGAAATAATTCGTCGGCATTCTTCATCTTCATTCCAATAAGATTCAAAAATAAAAGTCTTCCCTCTTCTACGATATGTTGCTGAAGTGTTGATAAGCAAAGGGC
Organism: Eucalyptus curtisii; assembly: GCA_017140595.1. Classification (NCBI taxonomy): domain Eukaryota; kingdom Viridiplantae; phylum Streptophyta; class Magnoliopsida; order Myrtales; family Myrtaceae; genus Eucalyptus; species Eucalyptus curtisii. The sequence continues at coordinate 20,807,381 of CM029502.1, forward strand.
TATGATTGGAGCCCACAACAGGTAACGCAAAGACCTCTGCATTAGGAAATAGTAGTCGCCAATCAAGTGTACACATTGCCCTGTCCAACCTTTCCTTCACCAGGTCATCACCCTCCCTGTTATTCATCCAAGTGAACCGACAACCTTTGCTTTCTAGTTCCATTAGGGCACAATCATTCGAACTCCGCCGAAAGGATAGCATGCGAAAATGATGAGCTGGCCTTTTCCCAACCTTTTCCCACGGATAAAGTACTTCGTTAAAATCACCCACACATATCCAGGGTAGTGCATTAGCCGAACTTACCCCTCTCATTTCAGCCCACAAGAGTTGTTTAAGTTGAAAATCAAATGGAGCATGAACGCAAGTTAGTCGTATAGTATGGTCTTCCCGCACTTCCCTATAAGTCATATCAATATAATCCTTCGTTGAATGAAGCACTTCGATGGATACTTGATTGTTCCAAAAACCGCCGGCCTCCCGCTGACCAATAGGATTGATAACATGAGTGTTATTAAAGTGTAAACAACGTTGAATACCGGTAAGCTTCACTTCACTATTCTTAGTTTCCATTAAGAAAACTATACTTGGGCTTTTCCTTGGCCGTCATGGCCTTTAGCGCTTGAACTGTTAGGGGATTGCCCAAACCCCGATTCCAACATATGAGTTTCATTTGTGGTGTGGTGGCTATTGAGGGCCGGCCACCATAGCCCAAGGTTGAGCTTCCCCCATGTCAAGCACAGGTGTTTCCATCAAACTTGCTTCATCCAGATCATTCAAAAGTAAACCCTTTGTGTCATATGGCATGTAGTGTTTCTGTTTTTTAGCGACACCCAGCTTAGGTGTCAGTCGTGAAGTCTTCTTCTTCCTATGTTACTAATTATTCGAGGTAGGTGACTGAGTCCCCTTCATTTTGACCGAAGCAAGAATTAGCGCGGTATGAATAGAAGTCCCATCCATGAGGTTCATTTGAGAATGCTTTTTGGTCGATCCCGTAGCGTGATGAGGTATTGGAGAAACGATCTAGCCGTTGTTGTTGCTTTGCATCGTTAGTCACTAGAGGCAAGAGAGGCACATTCAGAAGCTGTGACGGAGGCGTCTCAGGTATAGTATCTTCAGACTGATTTGTTATAGAGTGAGGTGTATAAAAAAGATTGCCAATAAGGACTAGGTTCTTTGACTTCAGCCCTAAGCCACCGACCATAAACCATATTATCACGTCCTTCAAATTTTGTTACGTCATAGGGGATCGCCTTGCGACATTGCATAATGACCCAACTTCCCGCAAGAGTAACAAAAGTGTGAGAGGCGCTCATAGCGGAAATCAAGCCAGAGTAGTTTCCCATCAATACGAATCAACTTTCATGTTCTTAAAGGGTCCTGCAGCTGTAGTTCGCCCTTGCTCGACCAGTCCTAGAAGTGGTTCCCTCTTTAGTGTTGACTCGGACATCTAGGGGCCGCATGGTAACATTTCTCTTCCTAAAAATTTCTGTTCTTTTGTTCCCCGGAACAAAAAAAGAACAGAAACCCGTTTGGTAACGCCAAGTTGTTTTTTTATTCCCCGGAATAGAAAGTTAGCCCAGGAATAGATTTGGAGCAGAAACGAGAAACCAAAAAAAATTGCTTCTTGTCCCAGGAACAATTTCTAGAAATAAGTCAATTTTTTTTTAATTTTATTCTTTACTCTTGCCGCGCCCACCCCATCACCGTCGCCGCCGCCGCCGGCGATGGCGGGGCGGCGGTGACTGGCAGCAAGGGCGGGCGGCCGGCAACGGGCGACGGGCGGCGGCGGCGGGCGGTTGGCGGTCGGTGATCCGTGAGTAAGAATAAAAAATGAATAAACACAAAAAATAAACTGTTGCGTTACCAAACGCATTTCTATTATTTTTCTATTTCAAGAGTAGAAATTTTGTGTAGTTACCAAACGGATTCTTTTACTCATAAATTGTTCCCCGGAATAGAAATAAAAAAGAACTATTTTTGAAAAAAAAAACTCTTCCCCAACCAAAAAGCGTTGTCATCCGCACCTCTATTACCCGACCAATGTCTTGCACAGCCTTTGTTATCATCTTCTCAGTAGTCCATTCCAATGGCAGTCCGAAGATTTGTATCCAGAAGGCATATTTTGAAAAATCATAACAATGTAGGGGGTATTGGGCTGTCATGGCTTGAGGATAAAGAGGTGGCCCGAAAAAAGCCAAGGACCACCATCCGGTACACGCTGTTTGTCAGCAGCCAAATGAAATTTTACTACATATAGGCCACCTTCTCGCTGTGAAAAATCAACTAGCTCAATCCACCAAGCTTTTTTTAATGTACTCTGGAATGCAGGGAAGTTTATGGATGGGTTAGACAGAATTCTTCCCACTAAAGTTAAGTTACATTCTGCCAATTTTTCAGGAGGTGGTTCATCATCCCAAACATCGATGTTCTTCTCAGTAGTAAGTCTACCCAATCTGGAGCAAAGGGCAGCCAGTCGCACGGAGTTGCTGTGCTCTTCCGATTCCATCCCACAGAAAGAAGATCAAACCAAGAACTATCGGTAGGCTAGCTGAAAACTGAGTAAGAAGCGATAAGAGGCCACCGATACAATACATCTAATGTGCCGGATTCTCCAACGCCCCACATGCAGAAGCTAAGACAGTCGATGCACTCAGAATTGTGAAGAAACAGAGGACTTGAAGCTTATCGAGTGCAATCCGATGGAAGTGGAGACGGAAAAACATTGAAGATACTGCTTGAAGTCAGGACCCACCTTCAATTACGAAGATAACAAGCAGAATTGGATATGCAAAAACAGTCGAAGCTAGTGCGTAAAGTCAGGGGCCATCGTCAATTCCGAAGAAGACAAGAATCGCTCAAAGTAATGAGATTTGGTAATGACAGAAGACAACACCCATGGATAAAGAAAGACAGAATTCAGATAGAAAGAAGGATAGTGGTGATGTAAGTTAGGGTTAGGGTTTTAGTAACCATGGCTATCAAAGGGTAGGAAATTCTCTTCATTTCGAGAGGTGAGGGACTCTACAAAACGAGAGAACATTAGGTTAGATTACTTGAGAATGAAGAGAAATGTAGCAATTAGACACCGGCTTGGATGACAAGGAAGTTTCTTCCTTTTCTTGCTGTCTCTAGCTCAAACATTTTTAGGTTCTCAAGGACCAGCCAAAGTGATGAAACCTGATTCGGACACCATCAGACAATTAAACGAGAAAAAACAATGTAATTGCGTGTCATATAATGGTATAGGGGCACTAGAAAATGAACTAGGAAATAGGGCATGCGAGGGGACGTACCCCTCAAAACTAGGCATGGATGAAGATGTCATCATTTTTTGGAAGTCTCACTCGTGCACGTCTTAGCAAAGCCGAACAATACCACACGACAATGGCACAAGACAAGAACATCATAACTCTCAAGTCATATGCATAAAAAACTTTCATACCAGAGCAATCAAATTAGTTTTCTTTAAGAAGGTCGTTGCATGTGATAGATCGATTCTTTATTGGCTTTTTATTTCATCTGTGACTTACGCAGTCATGATCACTGTCAGCGTTCGAACTATAACCATGTAACGGATACAGTGTATCGATCATAATTTTCTCTACAAAGGTCGATGTCTTTGGTCCATCACCCCGTTTATTATAGCGTACCAAAGTACGTGAAAAGAGAAAATTATTAGAGGACATGACTAGACAGGTCCACCCTCCTGGTTTGTTAAATAGGCACTAAAACGGACGTCCGCTCTTGCAAAGCCTCAGCTTCTCATCCCTCCTCAACGCTGCTGATATTGTCGTGCCAGAAGCTTTTACTTCCATGGCGTCGCCAATAGTGCAACTCAAATGCGACATCGGCAACATTATGAAGCTCAAGAAAATGGCTTCCACGTGGCGGAGGCGCAACAGAGCTGGCGGCAGCAGTGGTGGAAGGAATCCACCCTCTGATGTCCCGCCGGGCCACCTGGCCGTTCTCGTTGGGATATTTCGCCGGAGATTTGTCATCAAGGTAGAGCAACTGAACCACCCTACTTTGCAGCACCTCCTGGACCAAGCGTATGAAGAGTGCAGCCATCAGAGGAATGGGCCATTAGCTTTGCCTTGCGACGAGTCTCTCTTCCGAGAAGTGGTGGGCTCGATAGAACGCGGCGCGACTGCAGATCCTTCCTCATGTCGTGTTGAAGAACGGAGGGACTTGACCCCGCTCATGTCTGGATCTATGACCAGATCGGCATGCTAGAGGAAGTGAGCATAGCCTAGGCAGTGACAGCGGCTTCGGAATCTACTTCGTCGCATCGCACCGTTAGGCCGTGTGCTGCTTCGTTATTGCAGTTTATAATTTTATAGTTACCAGCATCACCAGCTTGTCAAATGTGGTAATGATGTGAAAGCCGCCGATGAGATGCTTTCGTCTTCACGATAGGTATCGGGTGCTTCCACCTTGTAATAGCTTGCAGTTTCTTGGTTGAGATATGATGCATTTCATCCCCACGCACGAAGTAGACCAATGTAAATGAAGAAAATCCTTTATGGTCCATCTCTTCCCTAGGCTACTAGTGATGGCTTGAGGGGACTTACCCTACGAACCGCGCGCAACAGTAACTTTTCGAGGCCTTTGTCTTGTGGACAGCCTAAAAATCGCCGAGCAGGAGCTTCGCCTGCTCGGCTTTGTGCCACCTACAACATGTTCTACACTTTCTAGACCTTTCGCGATGCTGATATTTTACATTGCATTTTGCAGAGTACGACATGATCAAAGAATTTATAGGAAATAAAACCCGCAGTAGCGCAGAATGCGCGCACACACAAACAGAACACCGCACCTTGTTATTGAAGTTTATGGCAGTCTATTGTTCTGAAAATTGGAGAAACTGATAAAAAGAGAACAAATCAGGACCAGCCGGTCTAATCGTTGGTCCCAAAAACTAGGAACCGGTCCTCCCCGTCCGATCCGATTCCATGAACCGAATTGCATAGCAAACAGGAGAAAACGAGTTTAGCATGTATTTGAAAAATAGAATTATCTGATAGAGGCGTCTACGTTGGGGGGCGGGAGGGATTTTTACTTTTTGAGACAAGAGTGCATCTCTCCAATGAATGGAATGGGCACATTACCGTCAAACGCTCGGTAGACGGTATCTTTTGGCACCGTTGATGAGGTAGGAAATCAAGTGGAATACACTAATTCATTTCGGAGAATACTTCGAGAATTGTACCATTTCGAGGATTCTTTTGAGAACGTGTTGAATTGGGGGCCATTTGAAATATTCCAAAATACAATGAAATAATATAACAATTGGAGACATGGATAAAGACAGCATGATGTCAGCACCAGCTCAGCAACTAAGGACACGTGGGAGCACTTGACCCTCTCTCTTTGCCCTTTCCCTTTCCCCCACATCCAACGCGAGCATAGGGAGCTCCAGGTGACCCTTTCTCTTCGTCTTGTCACATCCCAATTTGATTTTCGTCGATTTGACCTACACATTCATTGGCCAATTACTTGTAGTTTCTACGCGGTGTTGGTGATACTAAATCTTCCCTACATGTATGCCCAATCCGACGAAGCGAGTCATGTTTTACAACGGATAAAATGTTATCATATTACTCGGAATGCTTATAGATAAAGGTCTCGGGAAGTTCCTAAACGGATGTTCATTCTACATCCCTCTTATCTTTTTTTCTCTTTTGCACTATTGGGTCCTTAAAGTGAATTTTTTTTCTTATAGATCTAGCTTGTCATGCGTAGTTGAGTGTTATTCGGTCCTAATTGCCTCAATAAAAATTTACTATGCGAATTTCAGTGAATTGAAGGGAGGTAAGGTTTCTTTGCAACGCAGCTTCTTTTGACAAGTACTCTAGGTTATATTACTTGAGAATATTGGCTCCTAAATTTAGCCATTTTATTAAAAGTTTTATCACATAAAAAAAATTAGGGATTAATTTTTAACTCATAAATAAAAATTAATTTTCATTAAATTGCATGGCGTATGTACATTAGGAGCATTTGTGTCTATAGTAATAAAAATTTCTGAAGAAAAAAAAAATTAAAAAGTAGAGAAAAAGAAAAAAAAATTAAAAAAAAAATTATTTAAAGAAATTAATTTAAAAAGAGAGAGAAGAGAAAAAAAGAGAAGAAAATGGGAAAAGAGAGACCGGGTCGGGGGCAGGTCAGCCCGGCCTCTTTCTTCTCCTTTTTCTTTCTCTTCGGCTGGGCCGGCTCACTTTTCTTTTCTTTTGCCCAAGATCAGCCCAGCCTTCTTTCCCCTTCTCTCCTCACGCATTCTGCGGAAAGGCGGACGACGTACGCGAACAAGAGGAAGGACAGAGGCAGAAGGGACGGGCGCGAGCCTCGCGCTGAAGTTGGTGGTCGGGGGGCAGACCGGCAGCAACAGCTGGCTTGGCAAGAGGCCATCCGCGCGGATGCCTAAAAGCGAGAGAGGAGCGAGCGAAAAGCGGAGGATTTTCGTTTTTTGTTCGAGGGAGAAACGGAGAGTGACCAGGAAGGAGGAGACCCAAAATCCACCTCAGCGGAGCGTCGCTCAGCCATCCCCGACGCAGCTCGCGCCTCGTAGCTGGAACCACCAAGCCGCGGCCTCTCTTTCCTCGATTTCAAGCTTTTCTGGTGAGTTTCTCCGTTTCTGGTTCAACCCGTGTCGATTTCCCAAGAATCCTGGCCCACCGTTCGCCACCCCCGAGCCGGATAGGGACCCTGCGTCGACCCTTTTTGTGCCCTGCTTTTGTCCTGTTCTTTCATACTTTTTGCATGAGTTACTGAGTCGGGGCGTGCGTTTCGAGCTCGCTTATGCTGTCCTTGTTGATGTTGAGCATTCCCTGCCATTATCGTTGAGCTTTGATCCAGTTTCGAGTCTTATTCTTGTCTGTGGTTGCCTTTCATTTGACAAGCCCAGGTGTTTGATATAATGCCTCGGTTAGTGCTGTTCTAAAAATGACACCGAAGTCTGGGTTACTTCTGTGAAAGCATGTCGTGAACCTGTTTAAAACATTTTCGTCGACTTGAGATGTCCTCTGATTGATGTACGACCAACTCGATACCAAAGTGCGGGCTCATCGATATTCCATGTCTCTTTTAGTTGAACGCATGAGACGTGCCCGGCGAAATGTTTCTGAGAAGTGTTTTAAGAAATGACTTCTGTTTTTGTTCGAATCCGATGGTGCATCTTGATACGGCTTGTTGGGTCACTAGCTGTTAAACTTGATTTTCTTGGGCAAAAGTCACTGCGCTGCACTTTGTTTGATATATGCTGTCCCTCTTTCATTGAACATTGTAAATGACCCGCATTATAGTACATGCCGGAAGAGAGCTTCATTTTTCTTTTTTTTCAAGACTTAATGTAAAATAAAAAAGAAGAGAGCTTGAGAGATTAATGCATGACAACCTCTTATTTCTGTTCCAGAAATAATTTTTCTATTCCGCACTTGTTTTTACGGAATATAAATCCGCTTTGATAAAATTATTTCATTTTTTTTTCCAAATAGATTTTGGTTAGAAATAGATTTGGAATATAAATAAGAAGTAAGTTAATTTTCTACTTTGGGTGGGCTTGGTTGAATTCATTTCTAATGTAATTGTGTAGGGCCTAGGGCTATATTTGAATAGGCTGGGACTTGATGTGAGTTAGAAGAATCCGGGTTTGGGTTGGGTCAATGGGCCGGAGAGGATAAATAGTCCGAATCCGTTTCCCGAATATAATAATGATAATTAAAATAATTAAGAAAATTCGAAATCTTTCCAAAAATTCAAAAACTTTCGGAGAGTATTTAAAAATTCAAAAAACTTTCAAAAGATATTAAAAAAATTCGATTTTTTTAAACTTAAAAATATTAAAAATCAAGAAAAGTTCAAGAAAATCTGAAAAAAATCTAAAAAAATTTAGAAATAAAAAATCCTCAAAAATGTTAAAATTAATCTTTTGGGTTATTTTCTCTTTAAAAGTGGAAGTTTTTCAATTTAGAATTATACTCAAGGTTGATCAAGCCCTTAGAGCTTTACATTAGGATTTCAATTGTCCTTAAAGACAAATGTCCTTGATTGCGTGATTTTAATACATTGATTTTGGCTTACTTTTAGTCTAGTTGGGGTTAACATTTATCTTTTCCTTAATCTTAAATCTTTGCTCTCGCATACAATTTATTTAACACTTTCCTTGGCTACTAATTGTTGTTTTAATGATTGCTATCCACATGATCACCTAACGTGTGAGTGGATTGGTTTAAAATGAATCCAAACTACTTGACCAAAAATCTTTTTAAAATGAACAAGATTAAGTACCGAAAGAGCATTAGTGTCCTTAAGAAGGTCATCACATGTGATATATTGACTTAACCACCGTTAATTTATTGGCTTTTTATGAGGTACAATGGCGATGGACTCTATTGTTTCCATATGTAAGTTGCGTGGTCATGACCACCGTCTGCTTTCAGATTATAATCGTGTGATGTACACAGTGTATTGATTGTGATATTCTCTATAAAGATCGAGATCGTCGTTCTGTTGCCCTAGTTTATAATAGCATACCAAAGTATGTGAAAATAGGAACTTATCAGAGGACATGACTCAACAGGTCTACCCTCCAGGTTTGTTAAATAGGCACTTAAACTAACGTCTGCTCTTTCAGAGCCTTAGCTTCTCATCCCTCCTCAGACACCATTCTCGTCGTCGTCTTCGTCGTCCTGGAAGATTTTACTTCCATGGCGTCGCCAATAAAGCCACCCAAATACGACACTGGCAACATCGTGAAGCTCATGAAAATCGCTTCCATGTGGCAGAAGCACAACAGAGCCGGCAGCAGCGGTGGCGAAGGAATCCATCCTCTGATGTCCCTCCGGGCCACCTGGCTGTTCTCGTTGGGATATTTCGCCAGAGATTTGTAATCAATGTAGAGCAATTGAACCACCCCGTTTTGCGGCAGCTCCTGGACCAGGCGCATGAGGAGTGCCGCCATCAGAGGGATGGGCCATTAGCTTTGCCTTGCGACGAGTCTCTCTTCCGAGAAGTGGTGGGCTCGATAGAACGTGGCGCAACTGCAGATCCTTCCTCGTGTCGTGTCGTGTCGAAGAATGGAGGGACTTGACCCTGCTTATGTCTGGATCTATGAGAAGATCGGCGTTCTAGAGGAAGTGAGAATAGCCTAGGCAGTGACGGCGGCTTCACAATCTACTTCGTCGCATCGCCCCGTCAGCCGTGTGCTGCTTCATTGTTACAGTTTATAAGCTTCTCGTTACCAGCGTAACCAGTGTGTCAGATGTGGTAATTTGAGAGCGATCGATGAGATGCCTTCTTCTTCAAGATAGGTATTGTGTACTTCCCACCTTGTAGAAGATTACAGTGTCTTGGTTGAGATATGATGCATTTCAACCCACGCATGCAGTAGATCAATGTAAATGAAGAAAATCCTTTATCGTCCACCATATGAACCGAGCGCAACCATAACTTGTCGAGGCCTTGTCTTGTGGACAGCCTAAAATCGCCGAGCTTCGCCTGCCTGGGTTTGTGCCACCTACAACATGTTCTACACTTTCTAGACCTTTCGCGAGGCTGATATTTTACATTGCATTATTCAGAGTACGACGTGATCAAAGAATTTATAGGGAAAAAGAAAACACGCGGCGCAGCATGCACACGTACACAAAAAGATCACCACGCCTTGTTATCAAAGTTTTTCAGTCTGCTGTTCTGAAAACTGGAGGAAGTGATTAAAAGAGAACAGACTAAAGGAGGCAGCCATAAGCTGTGAGTAATAACACTAGCAAGTTTTCATCGTGCACTTCAAAGTTTTGGGTCGAAACATCAGGTGACAAATTAACTCACTAAAAATGAAAGAATTGAGAAGGTACTACTTGTGCAACGGGAGAAGTGCCAAAAAAGTCCTAAACCTTTTGCCTTTGTGCCGATTTAGTCCTAAACCTTTTTTTTTTGCCGATTCAGTCCTAAACCTTTTTACATTGTGCCAATTCAGTCCTTTCCAGCCAATTTTGGCTGGATTTTGCTAACTGGACGCCCGCCGGCTGACGTGTACAACTTTTAATAATATTTTAATATTTTTGAATTTTTTTATTTTTATTTTTATTTATTATTATTTATTTTTTTTATTTTTGTCTTTTCCTCTAGCGGGTCCCGAGGTCCAAAGAACCGCCGAGCCGAAGGCGGCGAGGCGAGGCCGACCTCGCCGGCCATCTCGCGAGCGAGGCCCTCGCCCATGGCCGGATCCGGCGAGGGCTCGACCTCGCCGGATCCGGCGAGGAAGCCTCGCCCATGGCCGGTGAGGCTCGACCTCGCCAAATCCGGCCATGGGCGAGGCTCGCCCTCGTCGGCCATGGGCGAGGCTCGCCTCGTCGGATCCGGCGAGGGGAGCCTCGCCCTTGGCCGGCGAGGCTCGACCCACCGGATTTGACGAGGCGAGCCTCGCCCATGGCCGGCGACGCTCGACCTCGCCGATCCGGCCATGGGCGAGGCTTGCCCTCGCCGGCCATGGGCGAGGGCCTCACTCGCGAGGTGGCCGGCGAGGTCGGCCTCGCCCTCGCCAACCTTCGGCTCGGCCGGTCGCCGGACCTCGGTGACCGGCCGGAGGAAAAACAAAAAGAAAAAATAAATAAAATAAAAATAAAAAATTCAAAAATATTAAAATATTATTAAAAGTTGTCCACGTCGCGCCGATCAACCCGTCAACCGGCCGGCATCCGTCGCAAAATCTGACCAAAATTGGCCGGAAAGGATTGAATTGGCACAACGTAAAAGGTTTAGGACTCGAATTGGCACCAAAAAAGGTTTAGGACTAAATCGGCACAAAGGCAAAATGTTTAGGACTTTTTTGGCACTTCTTCCCTTGTGCAACTATAAATCGATTCATTTTCATCCTGCACTTCAGAATTTTTCCTTAGATTGTTACCTTTCAAGAATCAGCGGCTTCATGGATCGACTTGTTGAGCTAGTGAGGAAGCTTGGGGGCTGAGTTATGGACTTGGACATGAAAGTGGTGGTAAAAGTTCGGCCCAAGTCATCTATAAATCATGAAACGGGTTAGAGTTTTGGTTTTGTGTTAAATATAGACGGCTTTTGGGGGCATCCATAAACCATGAAATGGATTTTGGCTTTTAGTTGGGTCTTGATCAATCGCATTCAAGTTCGATACATTAATTTCGGGAGAATTACCAAAAAAGTCATAAACATATTGCAATTGTGCCAATTCAGTCATAAACTTTTTTTTAATCAATTTAGTCCTAAACCTTTTACAATTGTGCCAATTTAGTCCATCCGGCCAAATTGGCCGGCCGGCGCTGACGTGGACGCCGACCGGAGACAGCGGGCAGGCGAACGATTTTTTAATCCTTTTTTTTTTCAAATTTTTTAATTTTTTTTTGAATTTTTTTTTCCCACCTTCTTCTTCCTCTGGCCGGCGAGGCTCGTCGGTCACTGGTGAAGGCAAGCCTCACCTAGCGACGGTGAGGCCGTCATCGCCCATCCAAGGCGAGGCTCAGCCTCGCCCAACCATGGCAAGGTCGAGCCTCACCAAATCTGGCGACGGCGAGGCCGCCATCGCCCAGCCATGGCGAGGTCGAGCCTCGCTAGATCTGGCAACGGCAGCCTCGCCCAACCATGGCGAGGTCAAGCCTCGCCTTGGCTGGGCGAGGGTCACCCTTGCCGGCCACTAGGCGACGGCGGCCTCCGCCAGTGGCCGGCGAGGCCGAGCCTCACCAGTGGCCCGCGAGGCTGACCTCGCCGGCCAAAGGAAGAAGAAGAAAGTAGGGGGAAAAAAAGAAAAAATTAAAAAAAAAATTAAAAAAATTAAAAAAAAAAAAATTAAAAAATTGTTCATCGGCCACCGTTTGTCACAGCGCGTCCACGTCACGGCCGCCGTAGTAATTTTGGCCGGATGGACCGAATTGACACAATTGTAAAAGGTTTAGGATGAAATTGACCAAAAAAAAAAGTTTAGGACTGAATTGGCACAATTGCAATAGGTTTAGGACTTTTTTGATAATTATCCCATTAATTTCAGCGGTTTGTTCAACAGGCATATATCTTGTCACCAATGTACGGTTCTTTATTTTGCAAACAATGAAAACCATGAGTTTACTGACTTGTTACACACAACAAAGATGAGCAAAGTTAATTTTATTGTCTTGCCACACATGCTAACGATGAGCAAAAATCACTGTAATTGTAAGTTTAGGTAGAAATCGGAGAGATAATGACGAGTTAAGTTTGAAAATCTAATGATTTGGGAAAGTTAATGTACGTGGGCCAAAGGAGGAATGGCAATAGGAGCCCAGGATGGTGATCTCACAAGTTCTGTCTTCCTCCTCCATCACTTCACTTCACTTCACTTCATACTCTCTCTCTCTCTCTCTCTCTCTCTCTCCAGTACCCATCAGCTAGGAGCGGAAAGAGAGAGAGACAACTTCATTCAACCAATGCACAAAAAGCATAATTCAATTCTTTTCTTAAAAAGCAAGATCATCACATGGCTAGCAATCACATGCCGACAACAAAAACATTACTTGGCGACAAGTGGAAGCTATCAAGGAAGGAGGTGCCGTGGCCGTCACCATCGCCATCGTAGAGGACATGTGATTTCACTAGGAGTTGCACGAGGCTGGTGAACAAGCAAAGAGTGAGTTTCTACATCATAAGGCATTGAGTCACCATGCTCCTCTATTGGCGCGACTATGGGGCGATGAATTCGTTCCTGAGTGATGATGGTCATGAGAATTCATATTTTGGGTTTGCCTAGTGAGCTGAACTTTTAATGGGAAATGAGTTAAGTGGGTTGTAAATGTGTTCATAATATATCCAATTAAATCAATTTGCATTTTTATTTTAGAATCTATTATGGTTGGCCAACGAAATTTGAGGTGACTTATTTGTGGTTCATTTTGACAAGGCTATGAGCTCATCATGGTAGTTATCACAATTTTACTGGATTACAAATTGTATAACCACTTTGCACAGCAGAAACTACTTAGAGAAAATTATATCAAATCAGTCATTATGATCCATTAGAAGCCCTAAAGTCATAACCAAACCCTTTAGCATTTGGAGTATAATTTCTACTCACCCTCTCCTCTGCACTCCCTTCTCCCTTTCAATCGCAGTAACTAAAGTCCCGGCGCAATGAATTACGCCTCCCCGGCCGGTCCTATTTGATCAGGGAATCAATCATACCCGTGAGAAGGGCTTGCCCACACCCCGATGGCGATCGATGAGACCCGTCGTCATCATGATCGGACCATCTGTCTTTGAATCGAGATGCTCTTGGCCGCGTGTCCGTTTGTACAGCCGTGGGGATCTTATCTTGGCCGATTCCCTGGACAAGATGTGAAGGCCCAATCGCTCGACCCACATGTTCCATTGTTTCTAAACTTAGACAAGAAAGGGACCATAATCAAAACATGCACACGAGAGCTCGATCCACGCACGAATATGCCTTTCCATTCCGTTGTGCTAGACAAGCACGATAGTGTTGATTTTGTCATCATAGACAAGAGGATCTCAGCTAAGTTCTCGCCAAATCATTTGTCCATCTAATTGCAACATAAGCAACAGCCTCACCACCATATGAAACCATTCACTTTCTCGGCCAGAACTTTCAAAATGAAACTCTTCAATTCGGGGTAAATAGTCTACGGTTCCTCGGCATCTCGTTCTTGCTGGCCTTCTCGATTCACGAAGCCGGACCCGAACAGGGGCGATGCATGGAGGACCGACCCGACCCTAATTACATTTCTTGCCTTCGCACATGGTTGTATAGAGGTTGAGCTTCTCATTGAATGTGACGCATCTCTAATGGTTTCGGCGATTGAAAAGGAGTTTACGTAAGTATGATAAGGAAGAAAAAATTGTGATCTGTACAATGCAATATGACTCATGAATGCTAAGACCTACATGCCCCGCAGCTTGCATCACATGATAATCTTTGCATGATTAGACTATACTCGAATCTATTTTCCAATTTTTCATCTTTTGTTAATGATTTTTCACCTGTGAGTTCTCTGTTTGAATGCCATACACCTCTTTAAATTGTGATTCTCCTTCTCCTTTGTTTCTTTTGTTTTGACTTTTCTTGGGTCCGATCCAATCCGAGCAATTCAATTTAAGAAATTATTGAGTGAATCTAATGGATGTGCCATTCATTTGAACCACAGACACCGTATGTAAAGAAGGCGGGTAGGTAGACAGGCCTCGCTAAATCAAACGATCTTCCTTGAATCAAACGATATTGTTTGTGTCATGTTTTAAAGATAATTAGTGAGCAAACAAGTAATTAGCGAAAGCCTACTTAGTATGTATGAATATATATGGAATGGGCACGTTTTTTGCACTGCCGATGAGATAGGAGATCAAGTGAAATACACCGATTCATTTCTGAGGATATTTCCAAAAAGCCCCACTGCGAGGGTTCTATTGAGAATAGGCCTCGAATCGGGGGGTCTTTCAATTTTCCAAAATACAATGGGGGAGTATAACAATTGCAGACATGGATCAAGACGGCAAGACGTCAGCACCAGCTCAGCAAACGAAGACACGTGGGCGCACGTAAGGATGTCTTGTCCGAGTTGGCGTGACAATATGCACATAACGGCACACGACATCAGATGTTACCACCCCCACTTTCCCTTTCCCCCACATCCGACGCGAGCATAGGAAGCTCCGGGTGACCCTTTCTCTTCGTTTCGTCACATCCCAATTTTGATTTTCATCGATTCTTTCGTGTCCGTAAAACCTAATTTCTTTTTTTTTAATCTGAATCCGTAAAACGTAATTGACCGACACATTCCTTGACCAATTACTCGTAGTTTCTACATGCTGTAGGCAATACCAAATCTTCCTTATACCTTTGCTAAATCCGACGAAACGTATCATGTTTTACAATCGATAGAATGCTATCATATCACTTGAAATACTCATGGATAAAGGCCTCGGGAAGTTCTTAAACCATCGCGGATGTTCATTCCGCATCCCTCTTATCTTTTTTTTCTTTTTTTTATCCCTTGAAGTGGATGTTTTTTTCTTATAGATCAAGCTTGTTACCCGTAGTTGAGCGTTATTCGGTCCTAATTGCCTCAATAAAAATTTATCATGTGAATTTTGCTATGTGAATTATAGTAAATTGAATGGAAAGTAAGGTTTCTTTGCAGCATAGCTTCTTTTGACAAGTAGTCTAGGTTAGATTACTTGAGAATTAAGAGAAATGTAGCAATAAGACGCCGACTTGAATGACAAGGAAGTTTGCTCCTTTTCTTGCCGTCTCTAGATCAAACTTTTTTAGGTTCTCAAGGACCAGTCAGAGTGGCGAAAGCTGATTTAGACACCATTGGACCCTTATATGAGAAAAAAAAACAATGTAATTGCGTGTTATATAGTGATATATGGGTACTAAAAAATGAAGTTGGAAAAAAGGCATGCGAGGGGACGTACCCCTCAAAACCAGGCATGGATGAAGATGTCATCATTTTATGGAAACATCACTCGTGCACGTATCTTAGCAAAGCCGAACACTACCACACAACAATGGCACAAGACAAGAACATCATAACTCAAAAGTCAAATGCATAAAAAACTTTCATGCCATAGCAATCAAATTAGTATTTTTTAAGAACGTCGTCACATGTGATAGATTGACTTTACCACCATTGGTTTATCGGCTTTTTATTTCATCCGTGAGTTCCGTAGTCATGATCACTATCTGCTTTCGAACTATTACCGTGTAACGGATACAGTATATCGATTGTAATATTCTCCTAAAAATTGATGTGTTTGGTCCGTCACCCTAGTTTATATTAGCGGCTATTAGAGGTCATGACTGGTCAGGTCAACCCTCCTAGTTTGTTAAATAGGCACTAAAACCGACGTCCGCTCTTGCAAAGCCTCAACTTCTCATCCCTCCTCAACGCCGCCGCCGTCGTCCCAAAAGCTTTTGCTTCCATGGCGTTGCTGATGTCGCCAATAGTGCAAACCAAATGCGACATCGGCAACATCGTGAAGCTCAAGAAAATACCTTCCATGTGGCGGAAGCGCAACAGAGCCAGTGGCAGCGGCGGCGGAAGGAATCCACCCTCAGATGTCCCTCCGGGCCACCTGGCTGTTCTCGTTGGGATATTTCGCCGGAGATATGTAATCAAGGTAGAGCAACTGAACCACCCCACTTTGCATCAGCTCCTGGACCAGGCGTATGAGGAGTGCAGCCATCAGACGGATGGGCCATTAGCTTTCACTTGCGACGAGTCTCTCTTCCGAGATGTGGTGGGCTCGATAGGACGCGGTGCGCATGCAGATCCTTCCTCGTGTCGTGCCGAAGAACGGAGGGAGTTGGCCCCGCTTATGTCTGGATCTATGAGAAGATTGGCGTACTAGAGGAAGTGAGCATAGCCTAGGCAGTGACGGCGGCTTCGGAATCTACTTTGTTGTATCGTGCCGTTAGGCTGAGTGCTGCTTCATTATTGCAGTTTATAAGCTTCTAATTACCAGCATCGCCAGTGTCACTTGTGGTAATTTGAGAGCCATCGATGAGATGCGTTCTTCTACAAGATAGGTATCGGGTACTTCCCACCTTGTAAAAGATTATTGTCTTGGTTGAGAGATGATGCATTTCAACCCACGCATGCAGTAGATCAATTTAAATGAAGAAAACCCTTTATCCTCCATCTATTTTACACGCTACTAGTGATGGCTTGAGGGGATCCACCATACGAACCCAGCGTAACCATAACTTTTCGAGGCCTTCGTCTTGATTGCCGAGCAGGAGCTTCGCCAGATCGTCTTTGTGCCACTTACGACAGGTTCTACACTTTCTAGACCTTTCGTGATGCTGATATTTTACATTGCATTATGCAGAGTATAACATGATCACAGAATTTATAGGGGAAAAAAAAATAAACACACGCGGCGCAGCATGTGCACGCACATAAACAGATCACTACACCTTGTTATCAAAGTTTTTGTCATTCTGCTGTTGTGAAAAATGGAGAAATTGATAAAAAGACAACAGACTAAAGGAGTCAGCTTTAAGCTATCAGCCATAACACTTCCAAATTTTCATCTGTACTTCAGAGTATCTGGTCAAAACATCGGGTAACAAATTAACTCTCATTAACAATGAAAGAATTGAGAAAGGGGTACTATTTGTCTAACTACAGTTTGGCAGCTAGAGTTGTGAGTATTTTTCCTCGGTTTTTCCCTTTTTTTGTGTACGATGCCAATGCCCCCCAGAGGTATTGGCAGCAGAAAAATGTCAAATGTACACTTTCTAGTAATATCTTAATATGTTCGGAGCATCTAGCAAAGACACTGTCTGAGAACATGGAATTCAATTAAATTCCAAACCTTGCCAACAACACCACATGAGAGAGCATTGAATGCTTGTCCAGCAGCTACTTGATGTTCTTTCAGAACTTGGGCATCAGTGAAGAGTGTGTGGAGAACTCTTACAAGCTCATCACGGCCAGAAACCTGCGGAAACAGAGATTTTAAGAACACCAATGGTCAATTACACAGGATTTTTTGAACGGAATACTGGAAAGCTTGATGTGTGTTAAATTGAGAATCCTGTAGTAAAGACAGGTTAACTAAAACAGCAAAACCTCCTTACAAAGAGTATGTGACTGAAAAATGAAAGGGAGAATATCTTTTCTCTTCAATATAGATGGAGGGGAAAAGATTATCTCAGATGTTACAGCGTCTGATATGTGACATGTAATTGCATGATGATTAGGAAATCCAGATAGCCTAATTAGCTAATTACATAACAAAATCAAGATTCGAGTACACGATAGTTGAAAGTCGATGCAAGTCATATGCAAGACAATGTTGTAATATTGGCAAGAAAATGCTACTTTAAATAATCTTTTGCAGTTCTATAAACGGAAGCAGTTAATGAAAAAGCGCCATCTCACATACCTGCAAAACGGATAATGGATTCACTTTTTGCATTTGAAACACCATATGCGAGAAATGTCCAACATGAAGACCTGAATTTAGCTTAAGATTCTCAGGTTCTTGTGCTGAGAACCTTGTCCAAGGAAATTTGTATGTTCAAAGATAAAGTTAACCTGTTAAAATAGCACAGCCAGCTGCAGCAGCTTCTGACATGTTATGGCCAGCTAAACCGGGGACAAAAGAACCACCAATTACAGCAACTGGAGTAAGCCGGTATAGGTGTCTCAATTCACCTTGAAGGAAATAGAGAGGCCATAGAAAAGAAGTCAACCACAGAACAGAGACATGAATGCAAAAGAGCCAGGGAAACGATAAGAATACGTTCTTTGGAGGAATAGGTACGAGCCAGGGACATGAAAATCAAAGCAGGGCTTATATTGACAAACCTAAAGTATCGACAATGTATATGTTTGTGCCTGGTTCAAGCTTTTCATGCTGAGATCTCAAAGATACATTATGTCCTCCTCTCTTCAATTCCTGCATACAAGCTAATGCATTAATCATGGCCACACAAAAGGGACCAAAAAAAATTCTTCATAGCACCCTATTAATATCAAGAAAGCCAAGAAAGACTGCAGTGGAAATGAATAGTGGGATTGGAAATATTTTACTTTACTATATTAACAAAACTACCTTAGAAAACTTATCCACTATTTAATGAAATAGGTTAAAATCAGAACGTACTTGATATATCTCTCGTCCATGTTCTGGATATCGAGGAACAATAATAGTGACCACGTCATGGTGCATTTGCATGAGATGTTGGTGAATCCCTAGCATTACTGTAAACAGTATCTACTATAAGCACATAAACACAGGAACGTGGTGCCTTCATTTAACTTCCAGACACTTGCACTGGTAAAAGCTTCAATTGAAGCTAGTGCGATTATGTCCTAAATGAAACAAGAAAGTCAATGAAACAAAAGCTGCATGTCCAAAGGTTATTCTTCTATATGAGGAAAGGGGGAAAAGACAGTCTATCTACCTAAGGATAAGCAAAGATCAAATCTGCAGTTATTCAACTTCAAGGAATGATAAATTATTATTTAGAAGGTGTGAGATTTTTGTGAGACTGTTGCCAACCATTCTACAATATATTCTAACACTCTCCCTCATGCTTAGTCTGGTTCTTTTCTTTTTATTTTTTTGCTTAGTACTAAGCGTGGACATATTTAATTGGGAAGGCAAATGGAATCTGGAAAGATTTAAACTCAGGACCTCTAGCTCTGATACGGTGTTAGGTGGCTTTGGGCCTCTCACACCCCAAAAGCTAGCTCAAAAGGTAAAGCTTACCTCATACTTATAAACCGACTACTAGCCCTTTCCACAACCAATATAGGACAATCTCGACAATCTCCCCCTCACACATCGGGTCTTGGGTTGAAGCTGCAGTAATCCGTAACTCTCTCATCTGACTATTAGGTTTAGACTTGTTGGCAAGTTGAACTTTGATAAGAGTGAAATTTTCTCTCACTTATAAACTGACCACTAGCCCTTTCCACAACCAATATGGGACAACCTCAACAATAAGAAGAACAAGAGAAAAGTATTGTTGAGCAGTGCTTGATTGTGTGAAGCTTCTACAAGGATAATCACATTGATTACCATTTGATGAACCTTAATAATGAACAAAAGCAGAGTAATTCTGGTCAACAGTTGTGCAAAAGCATTAGCTTAGAGAGTATCA
The DNA here is from genome assembly GCA_017140595.1 of Eucalyptus curtisii. Lineage (NCBI taxonomy): Eukaryota > Viridiplantae > Streptophyta > Magnoliopsida > Myrtales > Myrtaceae > Eucalyptus > Eucalyptus curtisii. The sequence continues at coordinate 20,827,018 of CM029502.1, forward strand.
GAGCAAACAATTGAATCAGCACACTAAAACTTGCTGAAATTTGCAATGTAGAAAGGAATGATAAGCATGATAAACATCTGACCTTCTTCTTCACCCCTGTGTATAGAAGAAGCCATCCAAACCTTCTTGTGGGCTAATTGTGCCTTCAGACCTTCAAATCTCACACCTTCTCTAGAAGAATAACATTCTCCAACAGCTGGGGAGAGAACAACAAACACCAGGAATAAAAACTGATGAGTCCGCACGATACTTGTTAAAATTAATTCACAGTGTAACCTCTTATATAATGTAGTCGATAACTACAAAACATAAACCATACATATGCAACCTCCAAATGCAGCAATTCTAACATGAATACATGATATTTACAAGCTTACCATATTTTAAATCTCCAGAAAAGTTTATCACAAGGGGTGGGGCTTGCAATAGTTGAAAGTGAATGGCCTGCACATTGCTCTGTAGCAGGAAACGGGGTCAGAAAGAGTCAGATAAATGGCAAGAGGCTTGAACAAGCATGATGCAAGAAGGCAGAAGTATACCAATGGAATTATCAAAGAAAACTTTGATAGCATGAGTGACATGAGAGGAAGCAGAAATGGTCTTGACCAACGCTCAAATGATTTGGCAGACATCCTGGCATTTAGCAACGCCAATGCAACCTGACAATATACAGAGAATGCCAAACATGACATTCAAAATGCAGTTTCTCCTCAAACTACCGATTACGGCAACAAAATCATGCATGGTTTCTGATCTTCTTGAAGAGAAATGTTGCAAAAATAAGACACACGAACCTTCATAAAGAATGATGACGACACTTACACCATTTTCTGAAGCACCAACAATAAGATTTGGCCACAATTCACTCTCCACTATCATGATAGCATTGGGTTTCCAGTATCCAAAAAAAGCATTGATTGCAGCAGGGGTATCAAGAGGGGCAAGCTGTTAGTCCAAGAGAGGCAACAACCAGACTATTATTAGCATGTATCTCTATATAACAGAACAAGAATAATGCCCAACAGATCAACATCTAGGCTACAAAATGAGTGGTGACCATGAACTGCCTCGGAGAGCATTAACATAGAAGCAGGTAAATAGCACGTAAGGTGCATATATAATAAAGCCCTCACAAAAATGAGACGACAAGTTGATGTTCTCACTTCAGAGGGTTCTGGAGTTCTCATTTGCCAGGAAGCCCTAGATAAAATTCTCATATTACTATACCTAAATCATATGAACACAAAGAACTCCAACCTACAAATCAATCTAGCTGGCCCTGCAATATGCCGAAACAATAACAAGTGCAAAGAACTATACCACCTAAAAATCACTCTGGTGAGCACTAAAATTAGCTCAGATGCTAAATCACGGCAATATGGATGACGTCATTAATGGAACTCTCAAGTATGACAACATATAAGGCAGAACGTATAGTGAAGCTACATGCATCATTATAAAAAGCTCTCATTGAACCAATGTTGATGTTCTTTGCTCCACTTCCACAAAATGGAAGAGCTTTTTGACCTCGGTGACTACTTGGATTCTCTGCTGGCAAAACTTCTGGAAACAATCAATTCTACTTTATCTACATAGGATGGCCTGCGATAAGTACCTGATGCAAGACCCTGCTTGGGAGCTGATCCTCTAGTACTTCACTGCATAAGAACTTCAAAGAAAACCAATTAGCTAACAAAAATGCACAGTATAAAAGGAAAAGACTTTTTCTAATGGGGCAATTCTGGGCTATGATTCTTTTAATGTTCATGCAAAAAAATAAAAATAAAATAAAATGAGGACTTCGAATTGAGCAGAGAATTATACTAAAGGCCATCATCTGATCAAAATGCAAGAATCCACCAGGACGAGTCTAGCTCTCTAGCATCAGCTTAAAAATTGGAAAGGGAGACCAGGGTCTGTCTTACAATGCAGACATTTTTGCTGTGGTTAGCAAAATGTTGACTTCAGGTCTCTTCTGCAAACAGTGCTTGATAACAGGAATTGCTGCCATTGCTTCACCTGATTAAGTTTATTACAAAACAAAGGCTTAGCAAATGACAGAAGCAAAATCAGCAGTATGTGATTATGGGTAACTCCAAATGCCCCCAGAAGTGGACAAAAAAATCTCAAAAATGTAACTAATTTTGTCTCAATTTTGCCAAAAACTTGCCAAAGGCACATTGAGATTCTTTTGTCACACCGAGGGACAGTTTGGAATTAGCCTTGACTATGAGGATGCAACAGACTTAACACATTGGATTGATGGAGCAACCCATTTTGGATGGCATAAAATGTATCTGCCAATCATAGATTTATGCACATCATCCTGTCCGCTCACATTTGTGAATACAATGACAAATCCAAAAGGAGCAAGGAACTTCACGACGTGCTCAGGTTCTAGCTCTTCAATTTTCATTTTTACTGGAAATCTTCTACTCTGAATGGCCATGCAACGCAAACCAGGTCTTCTACATCGCAGGCACTTTCGACGGTATACATTTCCACTCTCACGTTGGTTCAACATAAAACACCACTCAAAAACGAAAAGATCTTCACGGGGTCACGGTTCTTCGTCATTCCAATCAAAATCTATTTTCATTCGAGTTCTCCGATAACATATATGTTTATCTCTTCCGTCCATCAAAAGACTGTCGTGTCAACTGAAAACTGGAAAGCAAAACTAGAACTACCCAACGAACGCATTGCACAACCGAGCAAACTCGCCATCCTTCATTCCCCGGCAGCAATAACAGCTAAAGCAGCTCGCCAGTTAAGGCGAGAAACCGACTCTACTCGCCCGCGTATCGCGTGGCTAAAACGACCGCGACCGAGCCGGTTTTCAGCAGCCGGCGGTTCGATTCGGAAGGAAGGCGTCAACAGCGAAGCAAAACGCTAGACCGATGATGGGAATGGAAGAGCGAGAGGAAGAGACGGGGGGAACCTAAAGAGACGGCGTGGAACCAGAGGAGCGGGCCGGGCGGGCGGGGGAGGGAGGCGCGGCCGAGGCGCTCGGCCCAGCGGAGCGGCGGGTCGAGGCCCCGGGCGGCGCGCCACCGCAGGTGGAGGCGGAGCAGGGGGAGAGACCGGAGGTGAGCGCCCTGTACGCCCTGTACGCCATCGTCCCCGTCGTGCTCGCCATGTGCGGCCGCGACCGCGAGCGAACTTGCGAAGAAGAAGCTGCCGAGAGAGAGCGTGCCGCAAGAAGGCACTTTGCCAATTAGTCTCTCACGCGCCGCCGGCCATTTCGGGCGACGGTGGAGCGGCGGCGGCGGCTGAGGAGGGCCTCGCTTAGGTTTGTTTCTTTTTGATATTTTGTGTTTTATTTTTTTTACAAGAGAAACATTTAGTCTTAATTAATTTGGTTGAAGAAATTGACATTATGATCGAAACAACATCGTTTCAAATGTTCTCATTAATGTTGGTTGATAGAGAAATAGTCATATCGGTATTGGAAGGACTTTGAAAAGTGTTCGAATTTAATCGCTCACTTCTTAACATACTCTAGGATTTTTAAGGATTGTTCAACTGTTAATTTAATTTTAAACTTTTTTGTCAGTATAATTATTCCTATCAATTTTAGTAAATAGACTCCAAGCTTTCTTATGTGATAAAACAAGTGTTTATGTAAACAATTTTTACAAATTTTGCAATTTTTTATTATTTCTCTTTTTTTTTCTTTTTTCCTTTCAATTGTGCCCTTGTCGACTACTAGACGGGGGCTCAAGGCAAGAGGCACAACCCTTGCTCGCAAGCTAAAGAGTTTTGTGACTTTCGCCCAATGGCTAGTGACCAATTCCCCAAAAAAGAACAAAATTATAAAACATTACTCAATCGTCATCCATGTCACATAAGATGGCTAGGATTTACGTCATCAAATTCAAAAAAATTACTGATAAATTATCAAAAGGTTAAAAATCAAATTAGCCAAATTGAACGATCCTAAAATGAATTGATTGTAATACAAAAAGTTTAAGACTTTTTGGTCACGAGTATCCCCTATTTAAGACTTTCTTGGTCACGAGTATCCCTAATAATTAAGTGAGGGCATCCTTAAAACCTAGAGGATACGCAACAATTTTAAATAGAACCCGTTTGGGAGCACACCACAAGATCCTATAGTGGGGTCTAGGAAATAAATCCAAAAACAATTGGATGGGTTAGGGATTGATCTCATGTCATCTCATCACATCAAAATCCTAAAGGGTACGCAATGTAGACTGCAGTCTACCGCATGGTAAAAGAAGCACCTTTTGCAAGAGAACGTCAGGATGAGCTTGCAGATTACCGCATGGTAAGTGAATATGGTCATGCAGCACCCGCGTTAGCTATCAATCTGCGTCCCCAACTAGAGAAAAATCAGTGAGAGTAACTACCGGCACGAGCCAAAAGGACGAGATAAAACAAGCCAACTATCGAAAAACTGCTTTACAGGGATTAAGATCTAAGTTACAGTTGCAAGTAACCCGAAAGCTATGTACCGGAGCCCGACCCACAAGCTATGCCTGCATTCTAGCCATATAACTCCTACGTTCTACTTCTATCCAACGCTATTTTACACATTCTATTTAGAGAGATACAGAATGCCTTCCACCAGGATCCAAGCTGCACAGCAAGCACTTTGATTTCATGGTACCGAATGCGCTTTTTACTCATATGCCACATTATGAAACCTAGAGTTATCAGCTCACAGATGAAACGAATGCTTGCTTCTAAAGTCCATTCCAGGCCACAAGTTTGACCACCGATTAAGAGAAAAATCAGTTTTCCAGACTCGAAGAAGCACCTCCACAGTCAGATTAATAGCTTCTGTATATCCCAGAGCTGCAAACCCAGATTGAAAACCTCAGTCCAACTCAAGAAAGACAGTTCATGAGATGCACAGCTAGATGGCTCCTTGTTTGTCTGAATCTTCTCTCCATGATGGCAACGGAAATTTTTTGATTTAGTATACACTCAATCTAGCTCGTCTGTTAGTTAATCAAGACCTAAATTACATCAAGAGCCATCTCATTCATTTTAACTAAGTAATCATTGGAAGCTCTCTGTGCAGGGAAGCTGGCCAAAGACCTTCCTTTCATTTCTCCACTGATTCTGGAGAGATAGTTGAGACCGACAAGCAGCTCAACAATAGCAGTTTCAGTTTTTGCTTGATTGGCAAAGAAGAGAGTCTGTACTAGATGTACATTTGTTCCCGAGACCTCATGCTGCTTCTCAATGTTTCGCTCAGACTGCCACTTAATCGTGTTATGAGCAAGAGGAGCCAGCCATTCCAACATCTGCACAACAGATAAATTCCATTGAGCCGCAAGGGAAGCATCATAGATCGATGAAGCCAAACTTCTAGCATAAGACCTCAGCCTGGCCCTCAGCACAGTTCTTAAGGAATTAGATAACATATTGTACAAGTCATCTCTTGCGTCAAGGCTGATCAAGTGCGGAGCAGAAGCAAGCTTCTCAATGAGTATTATCAGTCTTGCATAGTGGAAAGCTAAAGCAGCATCTCCGAGAGAACATGGTGGGGCAGAGATTGATCCGCTCCTTGAATAGAGAAGGGTAAGTTTTGAATAAACTCTGCTGCTTTGAGGCTGAAAATTCCTATCAGAACAGCCCATCTTCTCAATGTCATCTTTGCAGACACCGCTTACCCTCATGGAGCCTCCAAATGCCACTCGATGCCTTTCGATAACCGGTGAATTGCTTCCGCCATTCATGCATCCTTTAAAAGGTCCAACAGAAGCCAATTTTTTTGATTTAGAATGCAAGAAATTTGCCTGAATGGATCCAGACCGATGATGAGCTAGATGTTTCTTCCTGCTAACAGATGTCAGCACTGACTTTGATGAAGACAACCCAAGCGGCCCTGAATAGAACCCACATAGATTGTCCTCAGATGGATAGACTGGAGAGTGCATTATAGCAGAAAATGACTGCGTCCGAGAAACACCATTAGAATTCACCCCATTATGATCACTCGCCTCAGCAGAAGACACTTGACCATTCCCAAATACATTCTTAATCCTCTCTATCAATGTGAAAAGTGATCTTGCTAGAAGCCGGACTACGTAATCATGAGTTTTGGTCCATGGAGACAGTTCCTGCAGACTCTTCACTTCCTGACGCTGCCACATTACCTTCTGCTGAAATTCAAGTAGCTTCACCTGATCAGTCTCGGTATTGGCGCGCATTGTCCGAAGAGTTTGTTCAAGCTCTACCAGCACATCTTGCTCTTGTGCGAACTGCAGCATTATCGCAACAAACCCTTCCATCTTCTTCACTTTCCGGTCCATCTTTTTCGACTTATATTGCCATCCAGACCATTCAAGTTCGTATTGTACAGGATCATTGAGGAAAAGCTCAAGCCGATGAAACACGGGATCAGTACATCGCATCCCCAGCCTGACCACCGCCCTCGCTATGTACACCAACTCATCCATCATCTCGCTCAAAGCAAGATCCATGAGGTAATCTTCATCCTCCGATACAAGGTGCCTAAGCCCAATCGAGCACTGAACCTCCTCTTTCAACCTGCGGAACTCTCTGTCAGTCAAAGAATGCCATAATTTGACCACCTTCAACATCATGCTCACGACCTCAAAAGCCACTATCCCAACGACTGCCTTCTCCGGCTCCGATGTCTTATTCCTCGACGCCCGCCACAAACTACTAAACCAAGAGTCATTCCGCCTCTGGCCACCCATTGGCCACCACTCAATGAGAAAACCGGGTTTCCAACAAACGCCGAATCAAAAAACCTTCATACCTGGCAAAGATGCAAAACTAACTAAAATTAGACAACTATCCAGACCATTAGTCAAACCCCAAATTCATCCACACATGGCATTAAGATGGCTAAGCTAAATACAATCACTCAAAATTGAGGCAGTGAACACTGTACGCCTACAGATAACAACAGTCACAGGAGCACACACCAGCTCTCGAATCTTGCCGGCAGCTAAATTGACGCAGATTGGCGAAATTGCGGAACAAGAAATTTAAAGAATTCTTTTCTCCTTTCATCAAGAAAAATCAAGAAAAGAGAGCGCAAGAAAAAAGCCGATTTTGTTGGGACAAAAATCCAACAATTTGACGTGAGAGCCACAAATCTCCACAGCAGGCAAGTAAAAGGTACGGACTTTTCGCGCCCTCCCGACATCTTCCGTCCCACTTTCAAGTCAACCAAAACACGACCTCGCTCCCCAAACCTCTCCACAAGCAAAATTCCCGACAACCCGCAAGAGGCATGCGCGGAACTATCGACACAAAGCAGGCGAAATTGCACGACTTGCAACCTACCCAATTCCCACGGGACAAAGAGGAACGTGGGTTAAAACGAGCTCGACCAGCAGGAACTCACCTGCGACTTCACGAAACCCTCGAATGCGGATCTACCCAGAGCGACATTCCGCGGCTGGGGGATGGAGAGAGCGCGCGTGGGGCTCACCGCGCGCGCGGCCCGGTTCAAATTAGCGAACGGCCCCGAACCCAGAAGCAGAGCGAAAGAGAGAGAGACAGACAGACGGGGAGCGGTCCAAAATGGGTCGAACCGAGGGCGAGGCGGGGCGGCGGGAGGGGGATCTTTCGGGCAACGTTCGGGTCCTGACGCCCTCCGGATCTCGCGGTATAAATGCTCGACAAGCCACCACGACAAGCAAAGCTCTCCTCCCCTCGCTCGTGCTCGCTGTCTCCTCTCTCTCTCCTCTCTCTCCCTCGTCTTTTTTTTGTCTGGTGCGGGAGTGGGAGTGGTTGCGAAAGCCCCGGGGGAGGGTACGCTGTCGTTTTTACCGGCGTTGACTTTTGACTCGGGCATCGGCAATTGGAGGGGGTGTGAGTACTTTGTAAAATGTAGTGCGATGGGGAAAGGGTGGTAGTTGTTGGGGTTGAAATCCGAGGAGGGGACAGTAGCGTCGTCCGTTTGCGAGGGTGTCGATCGAGCGGGTCCCGTAGAAACTTCCTCTGATTAGAGTCCTTGTGATCGGTTCCCGAGGGGAACCCGAACCGGTAAGGTCGGATTTGCGCCCCCCCGGGAATTATGGTAGCTCAGTCCATGGCATAGTATGTGATGCGGCTGGAGGATCGCATTCATTACAAATGTTGATCGAGCATCGGATATAAGTTTGACTTGTAGATTTAAGAGAGGCTCGAATCTTGCAAAGGAACAAGATGGGTTGTGGCAATGGACATATAACACTCTATTGGAGCAGTTTTCCAAGTTCACTTTTTGAACTTTTAACTCACTCCTTATAAATCTTGCTAATACAGTCATTTGTGAATTAGGCATTTTTAATTCTCACACAACTCAAGCAAATGTAATTTCTAGCTCAAGCAATGCTCATTTTCTCTTTCATCCATTTTATAGTCCATGAGCTCTATCTTAAATGTTACTGGAAATGCCCACGTGTTGTCATGGAAAAAAAAAATCAAATGTGTAATGCTCAATATATTTCAAAACTAATATTTTTTTTTTGTTTATGATTGAATGTGTTTGTTGAAATTTTATAAAGTTGAAAAAAATTCACATGCCCTCTCGTGTTTATATTCTTGTAGATTGTCAGTGTCCATAATTCACACTAACATTTTAGTTTTATCAATTACAAAAGATAAATTTTAACCTTTTCAAGTCACTTGATGACAGAATTGAAATACTTCTATTAAGAATGAATATGTATTACTCAAATTATCTTAGATGAGATAACGCAATACAATGATTTGCTTGTTGTTTTATTAATCACCATCAAAATTAATGGATGTAAATAATTTTTTTGCAGAAAATGAATGGTTTTAATAACATTTTCTTTAAAAAAAATCACTTATATCTCTTATAAAAATGAATGAAAAATTTATGTTTAAATATAAATGGTTGTCGATAATGCAAACATTTTTTATTAACTAATTATTTCAAGCGATACAAGCTATTATTCTAAAAATATATATTTTTAAAACCTTTTAGTTTTTGCAAAACAAATGGCTAAAACGATACACTTGTATAGAAAGACATTTGAATGAACTGGTAAGGAAAAAAAAAGGAACTAATTTGCTAAATTTATTTATATTTCAATAAAAAAAATTAATCCTTGTTTTGGTTATTCTCCTTTGTCTTGCCAACTCTACTTTAATTTGATAAAATGAAGTGATCTTATATTTAAAACGTAAACTAAAGCCTGAAAGAGTATGCCTCGTATTCGTTTCTAGATATAATAATCAAATATAAATCTATATACAACTTCTTGCATATGATGCAGCCCCTTCTAGACACACTTATTAGTGAAATACATATTAAATAGGATGGAAATTAATCAATAGTCGTTATATCAATTGACAATAATATGGAAGTATTTCTTCTTGCTATCATTCATATAACTTTCACATAATAATAATATTTGAGAAAAATGGAAGGAATTGTCGCATTAGGATTTGATTGTAAAATAATTGCAAAGGTAGATGCACGAGAAAGAATCTCAGAACAAAAAGTACAATTCTATGTTCAAAAGATAGTTTGGGAAGAAAAATACAAAGGAAATTTTGTGTTTCATTAGATTGAAGAAAAGAATAAAATAACGAAGTAAATAAAAAAAAGGAAAAAAGAAAATCTGGAAGACCTTATGTTTTTTGAGGAAAAAAGGGGCCAAATTGGGAAAAAAGAAAAGAAGGGGTGTTTTGGGGAATTTACACATAGTAAAATAGGAAAGCGTGTTTGCTTCGGCCTTTAATTATGTCTTTTGCAGCTTTTTCCCGGAATCATGCTTACAGTTTACCCTTCTTGGGCACTTTTATTTATTTATTTATCTATATTATTTTGTTTATTACGGCGAGGACGAAGGGAAATCCCATGTGTGGTCCCCAGAGTGGGTCAAGTCGACAACTTTTCCCTGTTCAAAGAAATCCTTCTTTTTGTGGATTCTTCAAGAAACAGAGCAAATTCTTTTTCTGGGGAAGCTCAAAGGCGAACTTGCATTTGTGGCCTTTTATTTTCTTGAAATTTGTGATGAACTTGACCTTTTGTTATTATTATTATTATTATTCTTTTATCTCGTTTTGGATTTCAGTGGTTGAAGTTGAAACACAGCTGGGAAAAGTGGCGCCTCATGTCAAGGAAATTATTGTTTGAATGTTCCCAGTTGGATTTGGTGGTACATAATGTGTGTAGGCCCCTATAACTTCTTTCCTATGAAACATTAATACAAACTCAAAAACCATTGAAATTAACACCATCAAGAAGACTTTAGGCTCTTGCTATTAATTTGATTGTAAGCATCCGTCTTATCATATCGGAAATCAATTGTTGATATCACCGTCAACGGTGAATTTTTCTTTTGATAAGCGGATATATTTACAAAGAAAATGGTAGACCTCATAATGGGAGAAATCCAATTGACGAAAGAGAGTTGTTAGAGGATTTATAGAGCCTTACACGACGGGCAAAAATGCATCTAATTTTCAAGATAAGAGAATCCATTATAGATCACTTAACCTTCCTAGCTCTCTTTAATATGGAATTCCCTAGCCCTTCTCTTCTCAATTCCGGCCTTTGATTTGTGCCACAACAGCAATGGTCGCCATCATCACCACTGGCTGTGTTTGCCATCAATATAATTATAGTCCCCCCTTCCACATTGTCACCATCGCCGTGACATTAGCCTTATTGGCCTTCTTTCTCTCTCTCTCTCCTAGCGCTCGCAAGAGCGCGAGCTTTCCGTCTTCATCATGGCAATCCAGATCTCGACAGCCATGGAGGAGCTCCATCCATGGCACTATTGAGTGGAGCTCCTGAGCCGCGCTACGGCGGAACTCCAGTTCTGGCATCAACGGAGGTCCAAATTAAGCCATGGAGGAGCTCTAGATCTTTCGGCAGAGATCATTTTAGACAGGCCACAACTCGATCGCTCGGCCCAATTCTAGAGGCCCAGAGATCATAGTCCAGCAGGGAATTCTTGAAGCCCAACCCATTGAACGCTCAAGCCCATCACATATTAGAGAGCCCGGTTGGGGGACCCATTTGAATGACTCTGGACTGTGACTCCAGAGGGGACCCGATCCCTCCTTTTTGCTAGTGTTCTGAAACTTCAAGCTTGTCCAATCATTACCTTTACATCACTTTCATCGCATAAAAAAAATTGGAGTATATCAAACCTAAATTGAATTTATTCCCATTGTAGTCGAGCATGCTACAGCAGCCCACGTGACAAATTCATGTATATTTTTTTCATAGTGATAATAAGATATGATATTAGATAAAAGTATAGACAAAAGCGTATTTATTTTCCAGTCATAAAACATAACGTGTTCCACATAAACATAAAGTTGCTCGGCTCTCCCCCTCCTCCCCTCCCCGGCCAAGCATATGTATGAATGAATCGAAGTGCCCCACGTATCGTTTATGTTTTAGTAGCTTTTCTCCACATTTTTTTTAAGATAGTGGGTAACTTTTGAATTTAAAAAAGTAGGCTGTAGTTTCTTGTTTCGACGTTTTTACAATTTTAGCCTTTGAAAAAGAGTTATTCCATGAAAAAATAATTTCAAGCAAACATCCAATGAGAACCTTCCTTCAAGGATAAAAGAGAAACGTAAGGGCAAATATGAAAAGTTCCTAAAAGCAAGACCAAATAGACAACATATAGAATACGCGTGTGAAAGGGGAAAAATATGTTATGTACCAACTTCTTTCATGATGGATATAACGTAACTGATCAATCATATTACGCGAGTGTAATCTGCATCTTGATTAATTCTGCATTTAAATTTCAAAATGTTCAAAATGAGGAAAAAAAAAAAAAAAGAAACGCTCCATATTTCACTTTCAAAACGTTTGGAAATGTCATTTGATTTAAACTTTTTTTGCTTTTTTTTTTTCCTGTTCGTTGCTTCTAGGTCCTCATCTAAATAACCTTTTTTTTTTTAATCCATACTTTAGTCCTCAAAAAGTGTGCGTGAAAGAGAAAACAACAATCATGTTTCTCACGCTCACCATTTCTAACCTTCTTTTGAATTAATGCGCCAACCGCGCTGCACATCATTTAACTAAATATGTACGAAAGTGACGGGAATGAGGACTACAAAAATGTAGGTTTTTACGAATTAATTTCTAAATAAAGTCAATTGTGCCCGGAAAAAAAAAATAAAGGAAGAAAAACGCAACCTATGTGCGTGTAAAAGTTCTGTTCAAAACATGCGGCGGGCTCAGACTTAAATACCATAAAATTTATATATTATATTGAACTTTCACTTTAATACGAAAATATAAGTTTTGATTAGGGTTTTGAATTGTCGACTTCAAAAGCAACTTTGACTTGGAGAAACGTAAGATGGCAGCTTGGGACTTATCTCGATGGTATCAAAAGCGTATTATAATAGAAGAGATGAAAAGGATTAGTTTTTTTATTGGGGTTTTCTTTGCTTTAACAGCTAAGAGGCAGCTTTGACTTTGACCGAGGGATTGCCCCAAAATGAATTGGGAGCGAAATGGTGTGTTTTCATCCTTTTAGCCACCGTTCCTTTTCCCGGCACAAACTCAATCTAATCTAATCTTGTCTACTCTATTAAAGAAATGTGCATACATAATAGAGAGAGAGTATCTGTTTCAAAATTCTCCTTTGGGTATAAAACTGTGCCTTACGCAGAGATAATTTTCAATTAGCTTTTCGAAGTTGGTCCTGTTATCGCATAAAGTCGAATGAATTTTAGTATGTAATTTACATCGAGAGATCTGCTGCACACGCGCATCTTACATTCAGAATTTCTTACGATCACATTATATTAGGGTCCGTTCGTTTCGCGAAAAATTGGCAATTTCTGGAAAATATTTTCCCAGAAGTCATTTTCCAGGAAAATGATAATATTTTCTGGTGTTAAGCTAAAACCTAAAAATGTTTCGAAAAATATTTTCTAGTGTTCGGTAAGGAAAATATTTTCCACTCACCAGATTGGCGAGCGTGAGCGTCAAGCTCAAGGCTCGCCAGATCGACATAAAGTTGGTCCTGTTATTGCATAAAGTCGAATGAATTTTAGTATGTAATTTACATCGAGAGATTAGAAGTTGTTGGCTACTGCACACGCGCATCTTACATTCAGAATTTCTTATGATCACATTATATTAGGGTCCGTTCGTTTCACGGAAAATTGGCCATTTCTGGAAAATATTTTCCCGAAGTCATTTTCCAGGGAAAATGACAATATTTTCTGGTGTTCGGTAAAAACCCGAAAATGTTTCGGAAAAATATTTTCTAGTGTTCGGTAAGGAAAATATTTTTCACTCACCAGATTGGCAAGCGTGAGCGTCAAGCTCAAGGCTCGCCAGATTGACATAAAGTTGGTCCTGTTATCGCATAAAGTCGAATGAATTTTAGTATGTAATTTACATCGAGAGATTAGAAGTTGTTGGCTGCTGCATACGCGCATCTTACATTCAGAATTTCTTACGATCACATTATATTAGGGTCCGTTCGTTTCGCGGAAAGTTGGCCATTTCTGGAAAATATTTTCCCAGAAGTCATTTTCCAGGAAAATAACAATATTTTAAATTGTTCGCTAAAACCTGAAAATGTTTCGGAAAATATTTTTTAGTGTTCGGTAATGAAAATATTTTCCACTCACCATATTGGCGAGCGTGAGCGTCAAGCTCAAGGCTCGCCGATCGACATAAAGTTGGTCCTGTATCGCATAAAGTCGAATGAATTTTAGTATGTAATTTACATCGAGAGATTAGAAGTTGTTGGTTGCTGCACACGCGCATCTTACATTCAAAATTTCTTACGATCACATTATATTAGGGTCCGTTCGTTTCGCGGAAAATTAGCCATTTCTGGAAAATATTTTCCCAGAAGTCATTTTCCAGGAAAATGACAATATTTTCTGGTGTTCAGCTAAAACCGAAAAATGTTTCGGAAAATATTTTCTAGTATTCAATAAGGAAAATATTTTCCACTCACCGATTGGCGAGCGTGAGCGTCAAGCTCAAGGCTCGCCGATCGACATAAAGTTGGTCCTGTATCGCATAAAGTCGAATGACTTTTAGTATGTAATTTACATCGAGAGATTAGAAGTTGTTGGCTGCTGCACACGCGCATCTTACATTCAGAATTTCTTATGGTCACATTATATTAGTGTCCGTTCGTTTTTAAAAATTAGCCATTTCTCGGAAAATATTTTCCCGAAGTCATTTTCCAGGAAAATAACAATATTTTTTGGTGTTCAGCTAAAACCCGAAAATGTTTCGGAAAATATTTTCTAGTGTTCGGTAAGGAAAATATTTTCCACTCACCGGATTAGCGAGCTTGAGCGTCAAGCTCAAGGCTCGCCCGATCGACAAACGCGAGCTTAAGATCGACGAGCTTGAGGTTCACCTGGTGACGATTGACGACTAGCCAAGAAAGAAGAAGATGAGAAACAAAGAAAAGAAAAATAAAAAAAATAAAAAGAAAAGGAAATTAAAAATAATTCTTATAAAAAAAGAAAAATACAATTTAAAAATAATTCGAATAAAAAAAGAAAAGAAGAAGAGGAAGTGATGATTTATAGAGGTGTGAGATAAGAGAAATCCCAATTTAGATGACATCAAAGCATTTTTCCTCATGAATTTATTTTCCGTGAAACGAACGTCGAAAAATCCGAAAAATATTTTCTCGAAAAATATTTTCTGCAAAAAAATGAACGGAGCCTTAATCTCTTTATTTCCATCCTAAATCACGTGTTGCGTATAATATCTATGCTGGCGCGTATTTCTATGTTTTGGGGGTGTGAGCCCGGCAAGGGACGTTTAGCCTTGGCTCAAAATATGCACGTGAGATGTATATACTGGTGACCTTTTTCCACTGGTTTTAAGACTGTAAGGGGCTCATTGGTTGACATTTGTCAAGTATATAAGAGATCATATTAGAAAAACTAAAATGCATGGATACTTTTTTTTTTCTCTAAAGATCAATTCTAAGAGCCAATTGGAATTTTATTCTATACAAGAAAATGACACTCGATTTATGTGGAAATGATATGTGAAAATATCTGTTAATAAGTAAGAAGAGTTTTGACATTGAAAAATAACAATCTATTGAGATGCATATCATGTAATTAATGTGAACGGTCGATTATGCCTTATTATGCATGTTTTTACCTTTTACGAACATTACTCATCCGAAGAGCAATAGTTCATCAAGCTAATAAAACCTTTTCTTAAAAAAAAAAAAAGCCCTAATTTATTAGGCTATTAATTTGAGTTTTCTTTTTTATCTTGCTATCATGTGGTTAATATATCTATAGCATTTAATGTCATTCAATAATTGCATTTATAAGTGGACCGTCACCTTACCTTTTTTCATTCGCATAATGCGGTGTTGAATTTGGTCTTCAATAATAGCAAAGATCCCAATTGGTGACCGACCAGATCTTGACTTTAAGATAGTGAGTCCCCCAAAAGAGTAGGTGAAATTATGGCCCTTATTCTCTCTCTCTCACACGCGCGCGCGCACAAGCTAATTTGGATTCATACACTTATTAGTCTGCAATATTTATTCTATTAAATATTCATACTAACGAATGTTGATATTATTACCTTTTGTTGGCCAATGTTATTACATTAATATAGAGATAATGAGGAAATGTTCTTCTATAATTTTCTGTTTTTTAATGATAATTTTTTAACCATAAGATACAGCTTCATACAAAACCTATTTAATCCATATTAATTTCTAGATATTATTTTCACGATCAACATTTTATTTAGACACGTCAATATATCCAAGACCGAATAATTAAATAAAATCAAGATTTTCCCTAAAATTAAAGTAAATTGTACTTGATAGTTGGACAGATTGAAAGTTCCCTTTACAACTGGATATTTGGCATTATATTACCATCTATTTTAAACATAACTCTAATAAACTGTTTAAATCTCATCATAAAAGTTCATGGACTCCACAACATGTGCAAATTAGACGAAGATTTGATGTGTCCTAATATCACAATCCGTTTCTTAAATTAGATATTTTTTGTATTGCTCATTTGTTTTTATTAATCACAGTTGTTGTTGAGATCTCACTATTGCCTCGAGTTTGATTAACCTTTCAAGCCAGTTAGCCATTCTCCTGTGGTGAAACTTGTGGCCAATATGTCTCAATCATTTTAAAGTATAACGAGCATCGTTATGCTAGCTGCACTCTTCTCTTTTTCTACAGAATTTTGCACTCAATGATGTACTTTTCTTTTTTGAGGTCTTGACTTGTCATGTAATTCTAAGGTTACTTTTTACTCACATGGTTTTTCTCTTCGCACAATCAAGGCCGACAAGTTAGTTTAAGGACATATTTAGGTTTGACTTGTTATATAATTCAAAGGTTACTTTTTCCTCACATGGTTTTATTCTTTTACGGTTTGTGCTCCGGCCCTAAGGATTTTGAAGTAAACACGTGCTGCGTGGTGTATAAGAAAACTCAAGCTCCGAGGGTACTGAGCCCTGAGGTTCGTGCTCTGCCTCTAGATGTAAAGACACTTGAGCTCCGGAAGTGTTTAGACCTGAGGATCGTGCTCCCCCATAGAATTTTGAAGAAACTCGAGCTCTGAGAGCATTGAGACTGAGGTTTGTGCTCTGCCCCTTGGTTTTTCAATGCCTACGTTCTCCGTAGTGTATTTGACAAAAAAGAAAAAGGAAAAACTCAAGCTCGAGAGAATCGACTACCTTGAGTTTGTGCTCCGTCCCTTAAGATCTGTGAAAGTAATTATGATTGGATAAGAAAATCACCGGAAGGTTCCATATAAATTCACCTTTTCGATGATTGAAGCAATTGAGATATTGAGAACTCGCTTTAATATTTTTACCCACCTGCACTTATCTTGTTTTTACTTAAGCTTCCAATATAATTTAAAAGATATTCAACAAAAATGATTGCTTATATCGCTTAAATTGATTAGTTAATAAAAAATATTTTCATTATTGATAATAAGTTATGCCTAAATATTTTCATTTACTTTTGCTAGCGATAAAAATGATCATTTAAAAAAAATACTTTTCCAAATCATTTATTTTTGTTGACACAATCAGGGCCTAATTTGCTTTCCGGTGCTCCAAATCTTTCTGTTACAATCTCTTCTTTAGTTCTTTGTTTTCTTTTTCACTCTTATTTTATTGTCTTTTGCACTGGGGACTCTGGTACCCGATTTGATCTAAGGCGAAGGGCTTTGGCCACTTGGACTTAAGGGAGTTCCCTTAGGCTATAAATCCTTTGACCTCCGGAAACACAATTTAAAATGCAATTACAAATGTTAACATCGAATTTACATCCACATGTTGTCTTCAATGATTTTTTATATTCGTATTTTAGGACACTAAAAGGTTCTTGTTTCTAGCGTCTGACATGCACTCAATTGCTAGAGGTTCCCCAATGACCACCCTTCCCACATGGGAAAGGGGAGGGGGAGGAATTCAATTCCCTACCTTCTCAGGGGGGGCGAGTGGGATTGTATAGTTTCAAGTGTGGTTTGACTTCCACACTTTACAAAGAGATATGGCAAAATTCTAAGAGAGAGTTGAAAATTACGATAGGATATACAAAAAATGAAAAACATGTACGCAACGCTTCTATTTAATCCTAGGCATTTCTCAATTGATAAGTTACCAAAGGACAAAGCTATTTTGGATCTATATCTCCATATGTGGTCATCAAAATGTTTTTTTTTTTTGTCATTAAAGTAATTCTAGTCTTTATCTTTTTTCTCCTTTGATTTTGATATCTTTAGAAACTCAAATCATTTTGTGCTTTCCCCCTAGAAAAGTGGCTTCAGTATAATTACGAAAAAAGAAGGATGTCGAATCATTACATTTACATCATATTGATCGCATTAGAAAAAGCAGAGTATATTTAACCTAAATTAAATGCATTCCCACGGTAGTCGTGCTGCTACAATGGCCCACGTGAAAAATTCATCTATATTTTTGTACTACTAGTAATAAAACTTGTCATAAGACACAGTATTAGATAAAAGTGCATCCATTTTTCTCTGTCGAAAAATTAGGTGCGTTACTTAGCTCCATTGATAATGACGTTTTGATCCCCCTTCCCGACATATTTATTGATCAACGCACCTTACTTGTCATTTGTGTTTTACGAATGAGTTTAAGTAGTTTTTTTTTTAAGATGGTGGATAGGTTTTGAATTTAGAAAGCAGTTTGCAACTTTCTGTTTTCATCGTTTTACAATTTTAGCCTTTGAAAATGAGTTGCTTGATGAGTAAAACAAATTGTGGTGGAGATCGAACAAGAGCTTTCCTTCGAAAGATGACATGGATGACACAAGGGAAAATTTGGAAATGTCCTAAAAAAGAGACAAGAGACTTATGATTTAATATATCGAAGATAAATGTGAAATGGAAAAATTATGTCTGTACGTATTCATTGCATGATTGATTATGACGTGACTGATCAATTACATAATGCGCATGTAATTTGTATACCAATCGATTTTGTATTTGAATTTTAAAAATTTCAAAGTGATTAACTTTGCCTTTTGATATGAAAAAGAAAAAGCACTTTTGGAAGAAATTCATTCACAGTAATGACTAAAGGCATGATTCTCCCTTTGCCTTTTACTTTCATTAATCTTTGGAAAACCTAATGCAAATCGAGAATCGAATTGTTCATTTAACTAGAGGAAAATTTTTCTCCATATTTCTCTCTCAAAACTTGTAAAATTTTTATTTGATTTCAAATATAACCTCCTAAGAAAAATAAACTTTTTTGTCTGTTTTTTATTTGTTCATTGCTTTTAGGCGCTCACTCAAAATATTTTAGTCCTCAAAAAAGTGTGCGCGAAAGAGAAAACAGCCATCGCATTCTTTGGCTTTGGATAATGAGGCTACACTTGCACGCTTAAGAAGATATTTTTCAGGCTCACCACTTCTAACCATCTTTTGAAATCATGGTGTCTCCCACAGATCTGCCATCTGCACTGCATATTATTAATTAATTTTCTTCAGATAATGACGGGAGCAAAGACGACCAAAATTTAGGTTCTGGTAAATTTTTTGAGGATATTGTTAACTGTTTTAACAACTTAAATTAATAGGGTGCAATTTTAATAAATAAATATAACATTTCATCACAGATATATATAAGGCTTTGACCTTAGATTAAAGCATGGAAATATACAATAGACGAGATAAATAAGGGGGCTCAAGAAATTTGAACTCAAGGTCCTGTGATATGATATCATGTAAAATCTTGTGGCACTATCAATGGTTCAAAAAACTTGAGCTAGTAGGCAAATGTGCGATTTTAATATTTAAATAACATAGTTTCTTGTGAATTCAAGAACATGGCTTGTGCCAAAAAAATAAAAGACAAACAGTGTGCGTGTAAAAGTTATTTTGAAATCATTGGGTAAGGTCTAACCTAAGTAGAATGGAATCAAATAGTAATTTGCACTTTCACTTTAATACGAAGATATCATATTTAAATAGGGTTTTGAATTGAAAGAGTTCACCGACCCAAAAAAAAAAATAAAGGAATTGAAAGAGTTCAAAATAATTTGACTTGGAGAAACGTAAGATGGCAGTTTGGGACTTATCTCGATGGTATCAAAGCATATTATAATAAACGAGATGAAAAGGCATTAATTTTTTATTGGGGGTTTCTTTACTTTAACAGCTAGGCAGGTTTGAGTTTGACCGAGTGGTTGACCCAAGATGGAAGGTATCATGTTGGCGCAGCACTTCCCAGACCGGCTCTTGATTGTTCGCTTCATCCATGGGAGTGAAATAATGCGTTTTGTCCTTTCAGCGGCCGTTCTATCCTCTGTTCAACCCCAATCTAATTTAATTCTAATCTAAATTATTGAAGAAATGTACCACCGAACACATATGTGTAGTGTCTGTTTCAACATTCCCTTTCGTAAGGTTGAGTTTGTAGTTAAAATGCTAAACACCGATGAGGTAAACTGGTTAGATGTTGTGCACGTGTATCTCACATTCACAATTTTTCACAATCGCATGGATATTTTTGTCCTAAAATCGTGAATTGCATAGAAAATTAGACTAAAAGTGGAGCCTATAGATAGCTAGAAAGAGACAGAGAGGGAGAGAGGGCCAAATGAACGAGGCGGGGCTTCGCCGTGCAAGACCAGCGAGGATTTGGTCAACTTTGTCTGGTTCAAGCAAACACACGGCGGCGGTCACCATCACCAGCACCGTTAAGGATGTCATGGCCTCATAGCTCGAGTCAAGGTGCGATTATTACTTGCATGAGAGAGAGAGAGAGAGAGAGAGAGAGAGAGAGAGAGAGAGGCTTAAGGCCGTGTGCCTGGAGTGTCATTTATGCGGGGGTGTGAGCCCGACCAGGGACGCATCGCCTCCCCTTCCTCCTTTTTATATTTTATGTTTTGCACTATCAATTGTTCTAAGATGACAATGAACTTGGTTTGAAATAAGCACACGAGATGGTATGTTGAATATGGTGGTCACTTATTTTTCAGCCGGAGTTTAGTACTTACGATAAAGGACTCATTGTTAGATATATGACTAATATATAAGAGGTCATCTGAGACAAATCATGGATACATTTTGAAAACAAAACCAATTCAAGGAGTTATTTGAAATTGTGCTCTTTATGAGAATAAATCTTGTGTGGTGCTCACACCATGTAGAAATGACACATGAAAAAATTCGTAAATAAATAAGGAGAGTTTCAAATTGTAATGTAAAAATTTACTCATATGCATATCATGTGGTCAAAATGAATGGATCTGTTCTTCCCTTTCATGAGACATCAACAAACGATAGTTTATTAAGCTAATATAACTTATTATCTGGCCGAAAAAAAAGGAGAGAAAGCCTTACCTTATTGATTGCTTGGTTTGGCTATTTGTCTCGATTTTCTATTTATCAAGCTATAATATTGTCAATGTATCTATTGCATATAATATAATGACATTCGATATTACATTTATAAGTGGGCCGTTACCTCCCCTTTTATTCGTTCGATAATATTAAAAATTCCAATTGGCAATTGAAGTATGGTTGACCAAGTCTTGACTTTAAGATAGTGAGATTACCCTATGAGAGTAGGTGAAATTAAAGCCCTTAGCGGGCGCGCGCTCTCTCTCTCTCTCTCTCTCTCTCTCTCTCTCTCTCCGCCACACGCACATTTATTCTATTAAGTATTCATACCAAATGAATGTCGATATTGTAACCTTTTATTGGCCGACTTTATTACGTTAATATAGAGACAACGAGAAAAATGTTTTTCATTGATTCTATGTTTTAGATGATAATTTTGTTTTCCATGGGATAGAGCTTCATATAAAAATTATTTAATCTATACTATTTTCAGATATGATTTTGACAATCAATATTTTATTGAGACCCGTTAGCATCTCCTACACCAAATAATTGGAAAAAAAATTCAAAAAATGCTAATTAAAGTTGAAAGAAATCTAAAATTACCTTTGCCTATGACTGATAAATTTTTGGCATCATACTATCATC
Organism: Eucalyptus curtisii; assembly: GCA_017140595.1. Lineage (NCBI taxonomy): Eukaryota > Viridiplantae > Streptophyta > Magnoliopsida > Myrtales > Myrtaceae > Eucalyptus > Eucalyptus curtisii. The sequence continues at coordinate 20,848,477 of CM029502.1, forward strand.
TATTGTGATCATTTGATGACTGGAATAATATAAAAAAAAAAGGGATGCCACATTAGGTAAATAGCAAACGGTTTTTATTATCCTTTTATAAATTCTGTTTATAGTGGTTGTGTTAGTCATGGAAAGAATGAAGAAAATGTTTCAGAATCATGCAAGCTTAACAGGCTAATAGTAGTGTCCCACAAGTAAGTTTTTTGTTCGATAGACCATTTGCAAAGCTTGTATCATACGACTAAAAGAATAAGTCTTGATAAATGAAAATAGTTATTATAACTTTAATCATATAAGATTATCACAACCGTGCATAGCACCAGTAATCTTCTAGTATGGCATGCGCATACTACATTGCTTTATAAACCAGTACACAAACATCACTTACTTTTAAAGTTTGACTTTTTGAAGTTTTGTCCGAATCAAACTCCCAGTTTTATTTAACTCGAAATACTTAAGACCTTTCATTAGATTACTCAAATATTGACTTGCAGAATCGTATATAAAAAGTTTATAATTTTTTGAAACTTAAATAATCATTTTTATCAAGTTTTGGAGGGAAAATTGTAAGCAAAATTATAAAATGATTGATAAGGTGCAACAAGGACACCAACCGTTCTACGTTGCACGACCGGCATTGATATTGACAAATTTTATAATTTTTTAATAATTATATATATATTTAAATATTTTTGCTTTTCTTCTTTCTTTTTATTTTATTTTTTCATTGTGGTTGCCGAGGTTCACAACCTTACCCAAGCCATTGCCCGCCATAGGTGAGGGCTTGCAGGCCTTCACCGACCACAATAATAATAAATAAGAACATACAAAGAATTAGAAAATAAAAGTTCAGAAAAATATTAAAAACTGTAAAATTTGTCCACATTATCGCCAATCATGCCACGTATGACGATCAATGTCCATGTTAGCAATTTTCGGTCAAAATTGGCTGGATATTCTTAATTGGCACAAATGCAAAAGATTTAGGACTAAATTAATATAATTGAAAGGTTTATGACTGAATTAATATCAATACAATATGTTTGAGACTTTCCTCGTACTTTCCTCTAACTATATCAAACCAGCATTTAAGTAATTTGAGCCACCGAATCACAGAACAGAGGGGAAATTTATCTTTACTTCAACTCTAAATAAATAGTGTCCTTATTCTAACTAATGAGGGTTGTTTTAGCAAAGTTTAGAATTGGAGTACCAATCTGAGCTTACATTACATCGACAATGTCTTCGAAAGATGATACAACCGAAGGAAAGAAAGAGACTCAGTTCAAATCTCTCGCTTGAGACGGAAGACAGCAAGGCTGAGCTACGAGTCGAATCAGGTTTAGGCTTCCGAGTAATGAGAATTTTTTTTTTTTCACAAATACAAAACAAAAATAAAGGAAGAAAGAAAGATAAGAGAAGCGAGTTAATCTCTACAACCTATTTGTTTAGACTATATATATAGGATTAATACCATGAAAAACCCTAAACTGATAACATGTGACAAATTTACCCTAAACTATTTTTTTGACCACCAAAAACCCCAAACTGGTATTTTTTGACATATTTACCTTAAACTGGTACACTTGTGACAAATTTACCCTATGTTAGTTTCCATTAAATTTTACTGCCAAATTATTAAGTTAAATGACACGTGACAGTTGACTGGTATACCAATTGGCAATTTTACGCTCCGTTTGTCATAATTTACAATTTTTGTGATTTTTTGTGGTATTAATCCAATTTAGCGGAGTGTATATTTGTCACAAATTTACTAGTTTGGGGTTTTTTGCGGTCGAATAAATTAATTTGGGGTAAATTTGTCATAAATGTACAAGTTTAGGGTTTTTTATGGTCAGTTGGGGTAAATTTGTCACATGTGTACCAATTTGGGGTTTTTTATGGTAAAAAAAATAGTTTTGGATAAATCTATCACAGGTGTATGAGTTTAGGTTTTTCAGGGTATTAACCTTATATATATATATATATATATATATATATATATATATATATATATATATATAATGAAATGTACGTTTTGTTAATCCACCGAAGTTTAAAATATTATTAAAGTTTTAGGAAGTTGGCCTTTTTCCCACTTTTTTTTTTTATTACTAAAACACAACATTTTATGTTGATTGAGCCAATAACCCTTGTCAACCACATATTAATATTTATGGCTAATACCACCAAAAATTTGAAACGAATACACATTTGCCACATTTACCGTAAACTAATTTTCGTGTTACAAAAAAAAAAATCCAAACTAGTTGCCCGCACCATATTAAATCTTAAACTAATTTTCGTGTTATAAAAACCCCAAATTGACACACCCTTAATAAATCTACCAAAATCTTAAGGAAAAATTGGGACAAATGTGGCACGAATATGCTGGCTCGAAATTTTTTGGGACATGAATATCATTTTAGGATTGATATGATACAAGTGTATTAGTTTGAGATTTTTTATGCTATGAAAACTACTTTGGGAGTAAATATGTTGTACCATTTTGAGATTTTTCATGATACCAAAATTAATTTGAGTAAATGTGGCATAGTGTAATATTAACTATCATCTGTTTTAGGAAAATTAACAAACTTTGAGTTATTACTTTCCTATTTCAGTGTAACTCAAATTTTTTTACTTTATTCTTTCTTTAACTTGACCTAAAAAGAACCATATACTTTTACGTCCAAAATAGCAAAAAGAAAAAATCCGAATACATGTTTAGCTGGAAAGTCAATTAAGGATTTTTTTTTTCCTATGAACTTTGGTACTCCTCTAATTTCCCGTAACAAATTCATAACACTGATATTTTTTTAAAGAATTTTGACCGAATGAAGCTCATTAGTCAAACTTTTAATGTGTATTGATACTAGTAATGATCATGGATAAAAGTTATTGTTAGAAAATGTTTACGGAAAATGCAAGTTGATTACACTCAAATTTAATATAGTCGAATGATATGTTTATTTAAAGAGGAATCACAAGATGGATGAAAACTACAATTCCTATCTTTTGCTGATTAGAAAAATACTAAAAAGAAGAAAGTGAAGGGGGGGATTATGATATCATGACTAAAATAAGTTTGAATATGAAAAAGTTATAATAATATTTAGACTTTCATATAAATCACTTAAAACTTAGACAAAATAATAAATGCAGTTCTTACTAATGAAATTAACGGCATTATATTCTTCAACAAATTAATGAACTCATAATTGCAAAAGGGAAAAATGTTTTGCGACTTTGAAACGCAATAACTCAAAACAAATATATCTTTTGCTGATTCAAAAGGTCAATGGAGACAAGTTAACTAATTTATTTTTGAAAACTCACCACTAACATGGTATGGAGGAGAGTTGCTGAAATTAACCATTGTCTCTTAATTTATTTTGAAAACTTAGCACAAATATGGCATGTGAGGGAGAAAACTGATGAAATTAATCATATTGAGAGACGGGATAATGTTATTTATAAATATTGAAATAGACCTTGTGATTAAAGGGTAATTCGATAAGCTAACTGACAAAAAAATTGTAATAGCAAAAAGATTGTGGAAATAGCGCAACCCTTCAGAAAATTATGAAAAGGTTATTTGTGAATCTAAGTATTAATATATTAATGTTACGAAAATTTCAGGATTTTTTTATTTAAAAAATTCAAGGTGTGTGAACTACGAAATTTAATTAAGTAAAAGGTAAAAGTAATCTAGATGGACCTGATCACAACAATTAAGGACAAAAAAAATCAATCAGTAGCCTCTCCCTCCGTCAAAAGACAACCACAGTCAACCTCTTTGGAAAAACGCCAGCGTAACAACACCCTACCGCTAATGAAATGAGAGCCCGTTCTTCAATTTCATCTATATACTTGGTTATGGGGAGACCGGGATAGCTACTTTTTCTTTTTATGAATTTTCATGACAAAATCGCATGTCTCAAAATGAGCATTCAATTGTTTTTCTTTTTAGTAATTTGTTTAAAGGACACCAAAAAAGAAAAAAAATCACTGATTAAGTTTATCTAATCCAATTGTTTGACCAATTTAAAAGTTGTCTTCATCCACTTTTCTTTAAGGAAAACTATTGATTTATGGAATAATCTTGATTGTTTAGTTTTGATCTATGGTTTAATCAATTAAAATTATTAACAATAAATTTCAACCCAAAAAAAAAAAAAAAGAATTTGGTTTCCAATAGCATTAGGGACAAATCTTGAGTCGGGTGGTACGATACGGTCTCCACCATGTAAATTAATGGGGAAAATTGTCCAAAAAGTCCTAAACCTATTACATTTTTGCCAATTCAGTCATAAACATTTCAATTTTGCCAATTAAGTTCTAAACCTTTTAACATTTTGCCAATTGAGTCTATCTAGCCAATTTTGGTAGGAATTTATTGACGTGGACACCGACCATGCTACGTGGCACTGTTGGCGCTGATGTGGACAAAATTTATTATTTTTAAATATTTTTTCGATATTTTTTTGTATTTTTTTGTATTTTTCTTTTTTTTTTTCCTTTTCTTCCTCTGGCCGGTCGCCTAGTCTCTGGCTAGGGTCGGCCTCCTCGGCCTCGGGTGAGGTCGCCCTTGCTAGGATCTGGCGAGGGGTGACCTCGCCGTACTTTGGTTGGGCTCACCCTAGTTAGAGGCGAGCAAGGGTCGGCCTCACAAGCCTCAAGCGAGGTTGCCCTCGCTAGGATCTAGCGAGAGGGGATGTCGCCGGCCTTGTTAGGCTCGCCCTCACCAGATTTGGCGAGGGCGAGCCTTGCTCGTAGCCGATTGGATCGCCCCTCGCCAGATCCTGTCGAGGCCAGTGAGGTTGGCCCTCGCTAGATCCTGGCAAGGTTGACCCAGGTTGGACGACCGGCCAGAGGGAAAAAAAAAAAGATACTAAAAAGAAATTAAAAACATAAAAAATAATTTTAAAATTCGAAAAAAAAATTAAAGAATTTTGTCCACGTCAGCAAATTCCGACCAAAATTGGTTGGATGGACTCAATTAGCAAAAAATGAAAATGTTTAGGAATCAATTAGCAAAGTTGAAAGGTGTTTATGATTGAATTGGTTAAAGTGCAATAGGTTTAGGATTTTTTGGATAATTTTTCCAAAATTAATAGGAAACTTAGGGCCTGTTTGGCAACTTGCCAAACAGTGTTTATTTCTATTTTTTTTATTCCCGAGAATAGATTTGGAATAGAAATGCGTTTGGTAAAATTTTGTTCGCGGAAACAAATTTTTATTTTTTTGTTCTTGGAAGTAGAAAAAAGTTGATTCTTTGTCCTAGGAACAATTCTAGAATCAAGCAACTTTTTTCTCTTTTTTTCTTTTTTCTTGTTCTTCTTACTTCTTTCTTCTTCGTCATCTATCGTCGCGCCGCCGCCGTTGCCGTTCGCCGCCCGCCGTCCGCCGTCTGCCGCTCGTCGTCTGCCATCCGCCGGTCGTTGGCAACCAGTCCGGCGAGCTTGCCGAAGGCTCGCCAAGCTAGGGCAAGGTCTGGTGAGCTCGCCGAAGACAAGCCCAGCCACCGGTAAGGCTCGCCCAACCCCGGCGAGGCTCGGTGAGGTCGCTAGCCCTCGTCTGATCGGTTGCCGGTCATCCCAAGGCCGCGACCGGTGACTTGAAGAAGAAGAAGAGGAGAAATAAAGGAAAAAAAAAGAAAAGAAGAAAAAAGAAAAAAAAAGGAAAAAAGTAATAAAATTATTTAAAAATTAAAAGAAAATGATTTGGAGTAGAAATTTTGAGCACGGTACTAAACGTAATTCTACTCCGGGAATTAAAATTTTAAACAGTTACCAAACAGCTTAAAATACTTAGAAATTGTTCCCGGGAATAGAATAATAAATAATCACTTCCGATAAAAAATTGCTCTCGAAACAAAGTGTTACCAAACGCGCCCTAAGAGACTTGTTTGCCCCGTTTCCTCGGGAAATTTAGGATCTCGTTTAATGGAATTTCTTGCTAAGAGAAACCACTGATTCTCAAATTTGTTTCTTTAGAAAAGGTTGACCACAATGGAGACACGAAAAATACAAAAAGAAAAGAAAAGAAAGAGAAAACACCCACAATCTAGATACTTAAAAAGTATGAAACGATTTATTTATTTCGATGCCATGTCGCTTGATTATTTTAACTGATATCAATCTTCTAGTTGATTTTAAAATCTTACTTCTTGAGAAATTGTAAAATGAATATGATTGATAGCTCTACTTGATTTTTTGGTCTAGTATAGAATTGAATAATTTGTGATCTTATACCTTTGATGGCCATAAAAAAGAATTATACAAAAAAATTTCTTGCTACTTTATAAGTTCAGAATGCTAAGGTCATCTTACGCATAACTCTAATAAAATGTTTAACTCATCATAAAAGTTAATGGAGTCCGCAACATGTCCAAAGTAGATGAAGATTTGATGTGTCCCTTAAATCACAACCCCTTTCATAAATTAGATATTTTCTGTGTTACTCATTTATTTTTATGCTCACAATTTATTGAGATCTCACTATCCCATCGAGTTTGATTAACCTTTTAAGCCGGTTAGCCGTAGGAACTTGTGGCTGATATGTGTTAGTCATTTTAAAACGTAACGACCATTGTTATGCCAACAGCACTCTTTTCTTTTTTGACGGAATTTTACACTCGATGATGTACTTTTCTTTTTCGAAGTCTTGACCCATCATATAAATTCAAAAGTTACGTTAGGTTACGTTTTTCCTCGCATAATGATTCTCTTTTACGGTTCGTGCTCCACCCCTTAGGTTTTTGAGGAACGCACATGCTAAGTGGTGTAGAAGAAAACTTGATCTGAGAGTGTTGTTGAGACCTGATGTTTGTCCTCCGCCCCTAATTGTAATGAAACTCGAGTTTCGGGAGGGTTGAGACTTAAGGTTTGTGCTCCTCCTTAGAATTTTGAAAATAATTCAAGCTCTGATGGCATCAAGACTGACGTTTGTGCCTTGCCCCTCGGTTTTTAAATGTCCATGTTCTCCGTGATGTACTTGGAAAAAAAAGAAAAAAAAAGAATTGAGCCGAGAGCATCGAGTTACTTACGTTTGTGCTCCACCCCTTGGGATCTTTAGAAATAATTATGATTGGATAACACAACTAATCTAGAAGGCTCCTTCTATTTTTCAGAAAATAGATGATTTGGATAACATTTCTCTAAAAATAATCTTTTATATTACTTACAAAAATAAGTGAACGAATATATTTTCATTGTCCATAAATATATTTGAACATAAATTGTTGTCAATAATAAAAATAATTATTTTTCACGAAATAAATAGAGTCGAAATTAACGGTACTAGCTTATGCTACGGGTACTTGATTGACCTGAGTCTCCTTGATGTAGAATTTTCTCAAGAAAGCTCATGCTCCTAGAATGTTGAATATTTGGGGCTTCTTGCCATTGGGAATTTTCGCATTAAATGACTGCGCTTTCTATCACCAGGGATTTCCCTGAAAAGAAGGCGAGCTATTACAAAATTAGCGTTAGAATATTTATACATTAAAGCATTTTTTTTATGCCGAGAATCCGGCCTAGCTCACCTTCAGAAGCACAACACCGACTATACCTCAGGGGAGACTGGCCCAACAACCCACCGCCTAGACCTCCCGCTTAAATCATAGAATTATTCTGAGAGCCGTGACAACTTAGGGAGTCGAACCCCTGACCTGGTACCAAATCAGGGGGTACGCCTCAACTAGCGCAGCCATGCATGGGTGGGTCATTAAACCGCTCTTTCATCTCTTATTCCGTGAACTTTGAGGGCTGGTAACTTTACGCCACTGGGGATTGTTGGAAACGGCTCGTGTTCTTACAGCGTTGAATCATCCAATGGCTCTCGTTCGCCGGGATGTTATTCTGGAAAAGGTCAAATTCAATTTTCTCTTACATGTAAGAAAACTTGCTGTAGTCAAGGCATCTGCGGATGAGAACTAGACTTGTGCACACCTCAAACATTGGTGTGCATGCCTCAAGCAAGAAATTCTTGCCTCAATCAGACATCCATGAGCTAAAGACAATTTTGAAAATCACCGGAAGTCTCCATATAATTCACTTTTTTGGCTATCGAAGCAATTGAGATCTTGAGGACTCCCTTTAATATTTCCGCCCACAGGCCCTTTCCTTTATGTTCAATGAGGCTTCATTTATTTCGTAAAAGAAAAAAAATTAAAAAAAATATTTTATAAAATATTTCTAGAAAATGATCACTTATATTAATTAGTTAATAAAAAATATTTTCATCATCAATAACAATCTCATTTATTTTTGTAAGTAATAGAAGTGATCATAACCTTCGTACGCTGTTCATTTGAGCGTTATAAATTATTTTCATAGTTTCTTTGGTTCTAAGCATAATTCTCCTTATTGGTATTATAACCATGGTTTCATTTGTGACTTAGTTGTTCCATGCGCTTAGATGATGAATCAAGTATCAAGAAGATTTCTTCATCATCATGATAGATCCATAAACTCTCAATACTCTTGTTACTCTTACTCCATCCCCATTGCCGAAGAATTTATTGATCCATAGGGAAGGACTGGCATGTCCCAAAAATTCCTGCTCCAATTGATGTGGACGAACATGGAAGGCAAAAAAGAAACTTTGAAGTGAAAAATCTTTATAGGGAAATGGGGCAGTGGACTTGGCTAGAATATATACTGAGATTTAGGTTGATAAATGCTAGGGATAGATGATAAAATTCTTCAGAGTCTAAGTCAGAATCAATTTGACTTGGGGTTTGATAGTACGCCTCCCTTTCAAAAAGAATGATGATATAAATCTTACAAAGGCGAGTCATATGGAAATGAATTCAGAACATTTTGCTTATGCTCGGAAGGAATGTTCAGAGCTACTACAACAAGGCCTATATCATAATTTTTGTACAGCACTCAATTGAGTGCTATAATTTTTTCTTCAATTACTTGAATGCCATATAACTTTTCAATTGATTATTTGAGCGCCTAAACTTTTTAAAAAATGTTCACCTTAGCACTTGTGGTGAATGTTTTTCAAAAAAGTTGGCACTTAAGTAATTAATTAAAAGTTATCGTACTTACTGCAATCAAGTAAAAAATAAATAAATTATGGCACTCGAGTGAGTGTCGTAAAAAATTGGGTAAAATTCTAAATAAGAGCCCGAAGTACTATCATTTTCTTAAATAAGAGCTTGAACTCACTGTTTAGTGAAGGACAATTTTGTCTTTTTAATTTTTAAAATTTTTTCCTTTTTTGTTTCTTTTTTTTTCCTTCCAAAAAAACAAAAAAAAAATTAAAATTAAGAAAAAGAAAGATGAACACGCACAGGAGGGAGGCTCCTTCCCACTTATGGTCGTCGCCCCATCACCGATAAGGAGGCAGTGATGCCTTAGTGAGGACCAGCGACCCTCGCTAGAAACAGGAGAGGGTGACAACCCTCTCCTAGATTTGGGCGATGGTCGCCGGCCCTCAAGCAGGCCTAGCGTCCCTCGCCTAGCACTCCTTTGACTTGGGCGATGAGGTCCGGGGGTGCTAGGTAAGGGCCAACAACCCTCACCTAGGCTACGGTGAGGGTGGGTAACCCTCGCCCAGATCTAGGAGAGGCTTGCCGCCCTATCTTGTCTTTGGTGAGGGCTTGCTAGCCATCACCTTTGGTTGACGAGGGTCACCGACCCTCATCCAGGCGTTGGCGACCCTGTCGGCCATTACCATCGCCCCATTGGCAATGAGGTGGTTGTCACAGGCGGAAGGAAGCCTTCTTGCGTCTCTCTCTCTGTCTCTCTCTCTCTGTCTCTCTCTCTCTCTCTCTCTTTTGTAATTTTTAAATTTTTAATTTTAAAGCTAATTTAATTTAAGTTTAATTGTATTTGGACGAAAATATTCCTAATTGGACGAATTTTTTGTTAGCCAATGAGCTAACAAGATTAGGCTCTTATTTGAAATAACCATAATCACTTCAAGTCATTATTTGAGATTAATATAGCCCTTTCAGACCCTTATTTTAAATAAAATTCACTTTAAGCTCTTATGTGAAAAAATGAGAGCACTCTGAGTCATTATTTGGAATTTTCCTAAAAAATTATGACGATTTTGGTGTCTTTATATCCATGGTAGGCGTACTTCTACCGTGGCCCACGTGAAAAATTCATCTATAACTGTAAAACTAGCAATGAAACTCGTCATAAGTTATCGTATTAGACAAAAGTGTGTCCGAATCAGTGTGTTACTCAGCTACATTGACATAGTGTATTGATCCCCCTCCCCAGCATGTTTACGAGTCGACGCGGCCTCCGTGCCAATTGAGGTTCACCAATGAGTTTGAATAGTTTTTCTTTTCTAAGATAGTGGGTGAGTTTTGAGTTTGGAAAGCAGTTTATAGTTTTTTGTCTGCAACGTTTTACAATTTTAGCCTTTAAAAAAGAGTTATTTGATGAGTAAAATAAATCGAAGTGGAGACCGAACAAAAGCTTTCCTTCGAAAGATGACATAGATAATGTACGGGCAAAGTTGGAAAGTTCCGAGAAGTGAGACAAAAGGCACTTTTGATTGATAAATAGAAGATAATAGTGAAAGGAAAAAAATCTGTGTAGCACATATTCCATGTATCATTGATTACAACGTGACTGATCAATTAAATTGCGTGTACGTAATTTGTATACCAATCAATTTTGCATTTGAATTTGAAAAACTTCATTGTGATCAACTTCGTCTTTTGATATAAAAAAGAAAAAGCACTTTTGAAAGAAATTCATTCACAGCCGTGACTAAAAGCGTGATTCTTCCTTTGACTTTTACTTTCATTAATCTTCAGAAAACCTAATGCAAATCAAGAATCGAAAAGCTTGTGAAACGGCATTGTTCATCTAATTAGAGGAAAAGAATTCTCCATATTTCACTCTCAAAACTTTTGAAAATGTTATTTAATTTGCAAAATAAATTCCTAAGAAAGATATTTTCTTTTGTCTGTTTTTTCCTCTGTTCATTGCTTTCAGGCCCCTAGTCATATATATAAATTCACCCTTTACTCCTCAAAAAAGTGAGTGCGAAAGCGAAAACAGCCATCATATTCCTTGGCTTTGAATAATGAGGCCACACTTGCACGCTTAAGAAGATATTTCCCACGCCCGCCGCTTTTAAACTTCTTCTGAATTCATGGTGCCTCCCACGGATTTGCCATCCATACTATCAAATATTTTAAAAACCTCAAAATAATAGACGAAAAGGTAGTTTTGATGATTAAATATAACACTTCCCTATATACTAACGTTAGACTTTAGAAGTATATAATAGATGAAATAAATAAGATGTATAGAACGATTTGAATTCAAAACCTCATACTCTAATATTATGTAAAATCTTGTGGCACTATTGTTTCAAAAAGTTTAAGTTAATAGGTGAATATGTGCGGAAGCTCTTTTCTATATTTTATTTGTGATTAAGGATAAATGAATAAACCCTTGATATATAAATTGTGTTGAAACGTCAGTTACATTCATTAACTTTACTCATAATTTACCAATTAATTATTAAACACAATCAACTGCGAGGAATCAGGCACGTGGCTCGTGCCCAAAAGAAAAAATCACAAAATATGTACGGATAAAAGTTATTTTGAAATTATTGGGTGAGGTGGAACCTAAATAGAATAGAATCAAATATTAATTTGAACTTTCACTTTAATATGAAGATATCATATCTAAATAGGGTTTTGAATTGAAAGAGTTTAAAGTAATTTGACTTGGAGAAACGTAAGATGGCAGTTTGCGACTTACCTCGATGGTATCAAAGCATATTATAATAAACGAGATGAAAAGGCATTAATTTTTTTATTGGGGTTTCTTTACTTTAACAGCCAGCCAGGTTTGGGTTTGAGTCGTTTGACCGAGTGGTCGACCCAAAATTGAAGGTATTCCCTTTGCGCAGCACCACCCGGACCAGCTCTTTGTAGTACATTGAAGCGCAATGATGTGTTTTATCCTTTAAGCGAGCTCACATGAGTAGCAAACAACGAAATACATATGCGTTTTGTTCTAATCTACTCCAATCCAATCTACTAAAGAAATACATGTGTAGCAAACACCGAACATATGTGCAGCAAACCACGAATCGACTTCTTAATCTGGAGAAAATACACGTGTATATATAGCAAGGCCTCGTGAGAGATAGCTTTCAGTTAGCCTTCTGAATTAGGCTATGCAATCGCAGGATGTCAATGTATTTGAGTTTGTAGTTAATACGCTAAACACCGGTGGGGAAAAAGCGGTGGGCTGTTGCGCAAGTACATCTCTCATTCACAATTTCTTGCAGTCGCATGGGTGTGGGTGCTTTTGTTAGTTTCATCCTAATAAAACTTCCTATCTAGGCGAAAAAAAGAGAGGAAGAGGGAGCCTCACATTATGGATTGCTTGTTTTGGCTATTTTTCTCGATTTTCTATTTATCATGCTATGATGTTCTTAACGTATCCATTGCATATAGTAGCATTCAATATTGCATTTATAAGTGGGCCGCTACCCTTACTTTTATTCGTTCGATGATACCAAAGATTCCAATGGGCAATTGCAGTATGGTTGACCAAGCCTTGACTTTAAGATGGTGAGATTACCCCGACAAGAGTAGGTGAAATTATGCCCCTCAGTGGGCTCTCTCTCTCTCTCTCTCCCTAATTTTTTTTTTCTATTAAGTATTCGTCCTAAATTAATGTCGATATAGTAACATTATATTACATTAATATAGAGATAACGAGAAAACGATTTTTTTCATTAATTCTATGTTTCAGAAGATAATTTTGTTTTTCATGAGATAGAGCTCCATATACAACCTATTTAATCTATCCCATTCTCATATATCATTCTGACACTCAATATTTCATTGGGACTCGTTAGCATATCCTAAACCAAATAATCGAAAAATCAAAATATGCTAATATTTTATTGGGACTATGACGGATTAATTTTTGGCATCATACTATCATCTGTTGTGATCATTTAATAACGGAATAAATGATTCACCTTTACATAAAAAAATAAAAAAAAGGGGTGCCATATGGGGTAAATAATAATGGGTTCTATTCTCATTTTTAAATTCTCTTTATAATGATTGTATTAGTAATGGAAAGAAAGGGGAAACAGTTTTCAGAATCACGCAACCTTAAGAGGCTAATAATAATTGAGCAAAAAAAAAAAAAAACAGGTTTATAGTACTGTGCCAAAAATAATTTTTTTTGTTCCATGTACTATTTGCAAAGCTTGTATTCCATGACTAAAAGAATAAGTGTTAAATCTTTATAAATGAAAATGGTTAATGTAACTTTACTCATATAAGATTATCACAACCGTGCATAGCACGGGTCACCTTCCAGTATGGCATACGCCCACCACATTGCTCTATAAAGAAGTACGCAAAGATTAATTAATTTTAAAGTTTTACTTTTTATAAGTTTTGTCCAAATCAAACTTTGACTTTTATTTAACTCGAGAAACTTTAAACACTTCATCAAATTACTTGAATATTGACTTGCAAAATTGTATATAAAAATTCTATGATTTTTCGAAACTTAAATAATAATTTTTTTTTTCAATTTTTGGAGGGAAAATTATAGGTAAAATTGTGAAATGATTGATAAGGCAAAACAAGCAGGCTACCATGGTCTTTTTTGACGAAGGCTTTTCTCCCTCTTTCCTCTGTCAGATTGAATCAATCGAGAGATTGTTAACCAAAACTAACAGTCTCATGTTACATGTTGAATTCAGATTATAAAAGTATGTCAAATCGTGTCATTGCAATTCACTATGTCGTTGAAAATGCTATAAATCAAGTCTGTGATGTATCCTAAGTTTGTGTTAACCAAAGATGCTTATGTTCTTTATAGTATACATTTTTATAAACATGTCAATTCGTATAATAAATTATCATATACATTGGCAACCGAATACATACAACCGAATAGAAAATATATACGTTGGCTTTTGACATGAAAATATATCAAAAGAGGACTTAAATTAATTATTCATGGAGTCTACTTGAGCTTAGCCGTTGAGGCATATAACTAACCATATAAGTACTCTAACGTTTGCAACAGTTTTATGCATGATTTTCTTTTTCATAAATATAAGCATGCGTTTGAATAGCTTTTCAGAAGTTAACCATCAACAGCAACTCCATAAGTCCACCGTAGAAAAGAATCACGAATCATCACTTAAAATCATTTAGATGATATTATTTGTTTTTTTAGTTATTTGAAATGTTCACTGTCAAATAAAAGTAACTCCTTGAGAAAGTGAAAATAAAATAATAATGCCATGGGTTAAAAACATAAAATATCCCAACACACGCTTTTGCTTGATTTTTAAACAAATTCGATCATTATTCTTTTTTACTGACGAGTCGAGAAAGTTGACTCAAGAAAGTTCTAACTTACTAAGAGAAGTTGTTTGGTATAGTCTTTTCGCAATAATTTAAGTTATGAAAAAGAGTGCTGCAATTTTTAGATACAGCTGCAATACTTCCAGAGTTATAATGACTTATAGTAGATCCAACTTTAAGAAGTTGTAATCTGATAATATGCATCGTGAAAAAGATAATATACACTTCAACCATAACTATATTAAATGAGCTTTTAAGTAATTTGAGCTACCAAATCATGAAACAAAGGGGAAATTTATCTAATAACTTTTTGGGTCCATTTGAATTTATTTTCGCTTGTCGCCTCTTGTTTCGTGCTTAATGTAAATCTTCCGACTTGTAGATTTGGGTATTCTTCTAGATTTAAAACTTTTGACAAAATACTCCGGTATCGACACGTAAAGTCGCACAAGTTTTATCAAATTTTTTATGATTTAGAATGATATCTTATATATGTTGGAGAAGTCCCTCACTTCAAGCATAAACAAATAGTACTCTTTTTCTTCCCCCAAAAAAAAAAAAAACAAATAGTGCCCTTAATCCAAATGAAGAGGGTTGTTTTGGTAAAATCGCGCTTACTTTTCGCACTTCTCAACGCTAAGCAGTCGGTAATACTCAACTCAAAACCAAAAAAAGAAAGAAAGAGATAATATAAATTAATAACTAAAATAAATAGGGGATTTCACATGGTTAAAGTCGTTTTCCTCCATTAACGAGGGAGGAAAGTCCCTCACGAAACCACCAACGCCCAAAGAAGCCATACACCATCTCCCGTTCTCGCGCCATTCCACCAGAGAGGAAAGGAAGAGGCTCCGTTCAAATCTCTCCCTCGCTCGTCATGGAAGACGGCAGGGCCGACGCCGCCCCGCTGTCCGGCTCGGCCGGGAACGGCTCGGCGGCGGGGGCCGGGCCGCCGCCGCCGAAGCCGACGCCGGTTGTGCCGGAGGTGATGACGATGGCGGTCAACATGAGCGTGGGGAGGACCCTGCTGCCCCCCGAAGCGGCGGCGCCTGCGGCGGGCGTCGGAGGCGGCGGCGGCGGCGGCGGCGAGATCAACTCGTTCGGGCAAGGGAAGAAGAGGGGGAGGCCGAGGAAGTACGACTCCGAGGGCAACTTGATACTGTCGCCGTCGTCCCCTTCCTTCGGCGCTTCCTCTTCTCCGTCGAGGAGGAGATATCGGGTCCGAGGTCGCGGCCGTGGGAATGGAAACTGGCAATTTCTGGCATCTTTAGGTGAGTTTTTTTATCATTACATTTCAAAACTGCATGGTTTCCCTATCTTTGACTCTAAAATCTGGTATGATTATATTGTTGTCCGAATATTCGACTTCCCAATTTGCTTTTTCATCCCAAATTCTTGGTGGGTTCTTCCCAATTTCCATTTTTTCTGGCCCTTGCCAACATTTTTCCTATTTCGATTTATTTTTTAACGTTGGAGTTTCACTCGAAATGAGGAAAGAAATGTCTTAAATGCTTTCAAGGGCAGTCTCACCTAAAACCCAACTGCATTATCAGCTTAGGGAAGCTTTGCTTAGCATGGTTGCTTGGTTAGATAGGTGAAGAGAGGCTTTAGCAAGATTTTTTTTTTTTTTTTTTTGGTGAGAAGGGTTTTTGCAATGTTGGGTAATGGTGGGTTTTGGTTTGGTGGGAGGAAGGAGGAGAAGGGAGAGACCTTGGAAAAAGGGACGGTCTTTTACATTATTCAAATGGTGGTATAAAAGACATGATGAGCTTTCTTTACTTTCAAGCAATGGTGTGGACTTTTGATCCCCATTGGGGTTAACGTTCTTTTTAACTTCTCTATGTTTGGACTTTATCTTTATTAGGGAGAGGAAATATTACTACTTCTTTTTATTTTTATTTTTCTTAAAAAGTGATTTTGTTTAATTCTTGGCCACAACAAAATTTGAATTGACGTGTGGTGAAGGGGAGCTATTTGCGAGCACGGCAGGAGGGGACTTCACTCCGCACGTGGTCACCGTCAACACCGGGGAGGTGATGCCTTCTCCTTTTTTGGCCTTTACTCTTTCTTTCTTTTTTGTCTTTTCATTTATTCTTTTTGGCATTAGAGATTCAAATTCAAATTCTTTAGGAGCTTAGAAATATGATCATTTTAAAGTCGATCTGGCTTCGTCATGTAGTGTAAAGCAAAAATTTTAATGAGTTTGATGGTAAATTTAAATGCCACTCATGGTAGACCGAATTACGAGCATGTGTCGTGGATTGGAGGTTTTTAAGCATAAAGGGCTGAGAATTGGGCTAGATGACGGGGCATGCCTTGAAGTCTCTAGGAGTATAGGAATTTTTGGGTGCTCTAGAATGTTCTTAAGGCCATTAAGAGAATTGTATACTTATACTCTAAAGCATCCTTGTATTCACTATTAAATTAGGATAGTTGGTAGACGAGGAGATTGAATCTCTTCCGTTAGATCGATGGGCGATCTATGTTTGTAATAGGAGGGACTTATACATATATATGGGTCCACTCCTCTTACTTATAATATCTAAATTCCAACGTAAAAAGAGTTCTCTCTAGAGATTTTTTTTTTTTTAACGATCCGGATGGGTATTGACAAGCAAAAGGTTCAGTTTAGGAGGTCAAGTAAGGGGTGAATGAGTCATTTGAAGCTTCTGTGCCGCACAGTCGCAATCTCAAACAACAACCTTGGTAGAGCGCGGTTGAGAGTACTATGGTGCATACCAAGTGGTTGAAAGAATGTCGGAATGTTGTTCCTGTTATTGTTGCTGTTAGAACGAGGCCCAAAGGAGTTCTGGGCCCAGAAAAATCCGATCGATGGATAGCATCTCCTGATTATTTGAGGAGAATCTCACCAAGGTGTTACTGGTTCAAGGAGTTGAAAAAGCGAATTGGTGGTCTCGAGGAGACGCTTTGTGACTAGCCCTTGTCCTCATTGAATCAAGTCGCCAGCCCATTGCATGAGCTCCTCTCGAGTCCATGGTGAACATTATAAAGGAGCTAAGGACGGTCAAAGAGGAACTCTAGCTTGGCCATGCAAAGCGGGTGGTCACAATGATGCCAAGTACAATGGTGGACATTCTGAAACTGGAGTTTGGTGTGACTGGTCTGTCAAGGAGGTGGAGAACTTCATATGGGGCATGGAACAATACTTTGATGTCGTGGAGATCTAGGACAGTGATATTAAGTACGGATCCATGTCATGTATTGCTATGCTTTGGTGGTGACACTATGAGAGGCGGGGAGCCAAGGCAATCAAATATTGGGCTGTAGTTGTCACTCACCTTCCCGGAGTTGGCTAACGGTGAAGTTTGGAGTAAGCTAGGGGTGTGTTCGTGAGGGTGTGTGGAATTTGACCGAGCTCTTATTGGAGATTCTGGACATGATTGAGTCCGGGGTGCCATTCGCATTCGAGGATGGGCTCAAGCATTGGGCAATGCTAAAGTTGCAATGCCCAGGAGTCCAAAAACTATTCAATTCTCTAGCCACGGCCGAGTGCTAGATTGATTCCCATCACTTCGACTCTTCCAAAGTCCAAGAGAAAAGGTGGGGAGCGGATCCCCATTATGACTAGGACGAGGAAGATGAATTCCACCATGAGCAAAGGGACAAACTGGGGAAGCCTCCAAGAGGCAAGTGGAAGAAGCCACAAAGAGACGTGTTCAATTATGGGGAAAAGATTGTGCGAAAAAGAATAGGCTTTTGACAAACGCCCTGCGTGGAAGAGGAGGAGCCGAGGCGAGAGAATCTGGCAGTATGGATTGGGGCGTTAGGGCTGCCTAACTACTTGAAGACTTAAGCGCTACCAAGAAGGATTTCGGATCAAGTTTGCCATTTGTTAAAGTCAAGATAGACGATACAAAATTCCATCCCTTGGTTGACGCGAGTGCATCAAATTTGTTCACGTCAAGTGAAGCGGTGAACACTTTGGATCTTCGTGTAGAGCCGATCGAATAGTGTGCCAAGCCGGTGAACTTGCAAGCCGGCTATTGGCATCGCTTGGGGCGTAGATGAAATAATTGGCGATTGGAAAGACAAATTCGCCGTCAAGATCATTTCACTTGATGAATACGATCTTGATTTCATGTTGTGATTCTCTGATAAATTGGATGCCATGATCTTTGATGAGAATCAAACAGCTTATCACTGCCGATACAAAATGCCAATTTGCGGTACAGATTATGCGGGGGTTGACAACGACCAACACCGTCTCCACAATATGAATCGGGGAGGGGAGGCTCACAATCGAGCATCCCGTGGCCAAGCTGAGGGTAAGGTCACAACCTTTGAAGGGGCCAACGGTGGAGTTGGAGTGTTCTAAGCCAACTCATATGAGGTAACGGGGTGCCAATTCACGTGCTTTTTCCGGAAGTGGGGGCCTTGCTGGGCAACATGGAGTTGGTCAAGTCGAGAGAGGTATCGCTTTTGGAGCCAATTGGGGCCCAAGAGCAGTGCAACAGTGAGGTTAAGAGGTGAAAGACTAAATGGCATGGGAGACAGAAGAACCGCCAACCTCCAAGGGTTTGATGACCCCATGGAAAGACTTTGATTAAGCAAACAAAAGATTCCGACTCGAGAGAGCCGAGGTGTTGCTCAATTGGGTGTGGGGGAAAATGTAATGGAGTGCAGGTTTTCAAAGCACAAAAGATAAAATAGGTGGCTGAGATGTCCAGGCATGCCTTGACCCTTCTAGAGGTTTAGGGTTTTCTTGGAAACTTTAGAATATTTTTAGGAGCATTATGAGAACGGTATATGCTAGAGCATTCTTTAACAAAGGGTCACACTTGATAGATGGGGAGATTGAATCCCACCAGATAGCTCGCAGGATTACGATTGTAATTTGGGGAGCTCGTGCCAAATGAGCTAGTGAACAATTAAATAGGGGAAATCTAGGTTTGGGCGACTCAAGTAAGGGGTGAACGAGTTCTTTGAAGCCTTAAGTGCCACATGGTCGTGATCTCAAGTGTTGACCTATGATGTGCGCTGGTCCTCATCCAGTCCCACTTTGGCAAAATCTGCACGAAGCCCAATTTGAATGTGTCCAGAAAAAGATATATTAGTCATAAGCTCGGCTCATCTCGCCTAATCCTTAAGTACATAGTACATTTTTGTTGATCGGCTATAGATAATAAGTAAATTCAGACCAACTTGAGGGCTCAACTTAGTCTGGACCTGCCCAGTGATCATCTCAAGGAATGTATTAGCCACTATTGAAGTCTAACCAAACAAGCATTTATTAACATGGACAATGATAATAATTTTTTATTAAAATGTGTCAAAATAATAATTTCGAAATCCATGCAGACGCCCGATTAAAATGAGTACCATCCGTTTTTCAAAACACCAGCATCACTTTACCTATCATTATATGATTTAAGTACGTCAATGATGAATGAAATTCGATATGAATTTGCAGGACGTGGCAGGGAAAGTAATGACATTTGCGCAAGGAGGGGCACGAGGAATATGCGTGCTGTCTGCCAATGGCGCCGTTTCCAACGTCACCATTCGGCAACCTGGTTCTTCCGGTGGCCTCTTAACGTACGAGGTATGTATCTCAGCATTGTCTGTGCAGACTTTCTTATTGTTTTTGCTCCTTTAACATTGTGCTTTGTAAGGAATTTCTCGGTAAGTAGCGATTTACTGACAAACGTGTATCTCCACGAACGCGTGCTATTAAATGAAATCGGAAACTATTTGTTATGAATCTCTATGAATGTATGCTGTCATGTCCACGGAGTTTGGGGTTACTCGCGGAAAGTGTTTTCGCCTCATCGTCAGGATTTGATTTTGAAAAAATTGTTAGTGTGGATATTATATTCTTGCAGGGGAGATTTGAGATACTGTCTTTAACGGGGTCGTTCACGTTCACCGATAGTGGAGGAGCGAAGAGCCGGACCGGTGGCTTGAGCGTCTCATTGGCTGGTCCAGATGGTCGGGTCATAGGTGGTGGAATCGCCGGTTTGTTGGTGGCCGCAAGTCCCATTCAGGTAAGAAGTAACCCCTTCCGTTCTCTCCCTTGCTTTCTTTCTTTCATTTCTTTTCTTTTCTGTAGGGTATGATGAGGCGATGACAGGTATATAACTGAGTCTCTTCAACACATACATTAACTGCTATGGACATATGCATAGTATACTCATTTGGCATATGGAGGCATCTGTGATGCCGAAACAAGTTGTTTTCTCGTGAGCAACTCGATTTTAACTTCACGAACATTGAGTTTGAGTTGGCTTGAATCTGTTCTGTGTAAATTCAAGTCAGAATTAAAGCTCGTCACTAGTTGATTCTCACTTAGCAAGCCAATACTGGTGCTGCTGTCATCTGATGAACTGACCTTAGAGAAGAGATCTGCAATGTGATGATACTTGTCAGGGCTTAATATTCCATAATAAGATCTGCAATTCAAATTGTTTTTTGTTTCTTTGGGCCCTGTTTTTTTCAGGTTGTTATTGGAAGCTTCATGTCACATGGTTCCAAGCCTCATAAGAGAAAGTACACTCGCAGACAAGGAACTGCACCAACTCCCGCAGCCACAGGTGGACCGGATGCTGTCCAAGGGGCCGCCCCGAATTCGCAACCAAAACCCAACCATGCGGAGATTTCCTTCGCCCAAGCAGAACCAGACCGTAAGATGGACGAATATGGACCGATCGAGATCCCGAACGCTGACACGCCGGAGACCGAGGAGGAGTGGGATGATTCTGAGCCCGCGCTCACGCCTGATCAGAGGCCTTATCCTGACATTAATGTGTCCGTTCCTGGTGACTGAGTCTCTCTAACTCTCGGAGTTCTTGGGCTTTTCGTATCGGATCAAATCTGTTTGAGGTCTTTACAGGCTGCTGACAAAATGACCGGACAAATTAGAGAACTAACGTTGTTTATGGCTTCCTTTTCTGTGTTTATGAACGACCTTGTAGGAAATGCTTCTCTTTGTCGATCAGTAAACGTTGTGGAATTTGCTCTTTTTACATTGTTCCTTTTTGTCTGACTTGGGTTGATATATATAATACATATAATATTTATATATAGCCACAAATTAAGGTCAGCGGTTGTCCCAAAATAAATAAATAAATCTATCATGACCGAGAACTCTTGGTAAAAAGGTCAAGCCCAGTCGATCATGACCAAGAACTATTGGATCAGCAAATTTCATTTCTCAAACTGTAAACTTTTGAAGGCAATTAAAAGATTTGCAGCTAAATATGGAAATTGGAGAAAAAAATATAATTAGATTCTATAGATGGCTATATATACTTCTAATTCTCGTGATTTTCTTTAGAAAATCAAATGACTCATGATAATTTCTTTAGAGTCTTTTTTTTTATCCTCTAAAAGTAATGCACCAAAGCAAGCACGATAAAGTTAAATGAAGTTGGAAATATAAATTTCAATTTGGTATAGATATACAATTAGAGATGGTGATTGCCTTAGTGATCTTCAAGATCTTCAACTAATTAAAGAAATTTTTAATGCACGGAGTAATCATTTCAGAAACTCAAAGCATCATCTTGGGAAATTGATTCTTAGCTCTTATTGTGAAATTGATTCTTAGCTCTCCAAACTCTCTCAAACTTCTTTTACTTTCATTGTGAAATCTGCACTTTTCTATCAGTTCAAGCAAAAGCTTAACATGCATTTTCCTCCTTTCAGGAAGACATGTAAGGAATATATTTCTCATATCAATTATATCTGATACATGCTCAAATCATCAAATTTGTTTACCAATGTCACAATCCTCTCGAAGTCGACCCTAGGAAGCTAACACATTACTAGGCGGGCGCGGATATCCTCTCGTGAGGTGGTGCTTATGCTTCTCACTGGCTCTCAAAATAACTACAGTGTTTTTGATTCTTATCAATTGATAATTACGCTAAGATGGTCATTAACCTGTTCTAGGTTGGTAGGAGCCTTGTAAGATGCCAGAGGTTGTCTTACTTCTTTGAATCAGAGAATTTATTTCAAAAACTTGGTTAAGCTAGATTAATTGAATACCCATCAAACAAACAATCCCTCTATTCTTTAGGGGAAAGCTTTTCATGTGATCTTATAAAATCAACAGCCGACAACTGTTACGTTGACATCTCTCAAGGGACACTAATGAAACCTAAGAAGCAAAACAATCAGTATGCATGCAAGATAATTAGCTTTAACAACAGATTTCTTTCCTCCTTTAGTTTCTTCCTGTCGGACTTTATCCTGAAGATTATTGTCCCAGAGGCCTTTTATATATTTTCCTTTTCGGATTCAACATCCTGATTTCTTGCAGGCAGCGAAGGATGCATGGAAGTGTGATAAAGCTGGTGTTCCTACGTTTGAATTCTATGAGGAATTCAGAAATGTCAAGTTATTTAAAATGTTTTTAACAGGTGGCACTATAATCAACTTTCTACTCATGTTGAGCAGGCTAAACACCAACTAACTTGAGATACTTCAAAGCCAACTTTTGCAAACTTTACCTGATGATGGGCTAATAGCTAGAGAATTCGAAGCTAGGGCACAACTTTGGAAGTTGCGAGAAGCCAAGGAAGCTTATCATAAGCAAAAATCAAGGATCAACTGGCTTAATCTTGGTGACCAAACACTAGTTATTAATACAAAGTGGTGAAGTTTAGGACTTCTACAAAGTCTCTTAAGAGTCCTTTACACTGATGATGACGGGAAAATAGGGGGTCACCATAATATAGCAGTAGAAGCAGTGGAATTCTTTATTAACTTAATAGGAGTTCTCAGCCTGATCTGTCATGATCTGTCATCTCGGCAAACTTTGCTGAGCTTAAGATTAGATGAAGAGCAACAAGCTAGTTTGACCAAGCCTGTCACTGCTTCTGAGATCAAACAAGTTCTTTGGTCCATGAATGGTGAATGGTGTGTCCCTTGGGCCAGGGGGTTTTGCTGCATTACAGTAAGTTTGGTCTGTTGTCGGTGAGGACTTCACATTTGTCAATCTTAGAGTTCTTCAAGTCTACCAAACTCTTGAAGGTCAATGTTGCTGCAGTAACTCTGGTTCCTAGGATTGAGAATGCCCCTAACATGACTCGTTTCAGACTCATTTCTTACTGCAGTATCACCTGTTGTACTAAAAAGATCATTGCTAAGAGATTGGAACAAATCTTGCCTCTTTTTCAGCAGCCATATATAGGTTCATATACTCTTCATTTGATCAATAGAATATTACGTTTTTTTCTATTATCACACTTTTTAATTTAGGCTCCGTTTGTTTAGCGGAAAACTACTTCCAAAAAAACGTTTTTCGAATTTTTTTGCATTCGTTTCGTGGAAAATGAACTAGTCAGGGAAAACATTTCCATTAGCAAGAAAAAGTCCTCCAAAATGGGGGAAAATATTTTCCATTTTTCAAGACGGGGAAAACATCACTCACTCTCATCTCACACCCATGTTGACCTTTCTATCTTTCTTTTTCTTTTTTGTTTTTTCTAAATTCAAAATTCCATTTTCTTTTTATTTAACAAGACGGGGAAAACATCACTCACTCTCATCTCACACCCATGTTAACCTCTCTCTCTCTCTCTCTCTCTCTCTCTACTTTTGTCTTGGCCGATTGCTGGCCACAACAATGGTCAGTGACCGGCCATAGGCAAGCCTCGGGCTCATTGGCCTCAGGTGAGCTTGAGGTTGCCTTCAGCCGATCGCCCGCCATCGTTGTGGCCGGCGATCGATCGAAGAAGAAGACAAAAAGAAAGAAAAGAAAAATAAAAATAATTGAAAAATCGATTTTAAAAAATAAAATAATAAAAAATTTAAAAAGAGTGTATAAAGAAAAATATTTTCTTTATCGAACAGCGGAAAATATTTTTTGCTTTATTTTTAGGTTTCAGTCAAAAATCGAAAAATAATTATATTTTCCTGGAAAATAACTTTTTGAAAAATATTTTCTAGAAACACCACATTTGCCGCGAAACGAATAGAGTCTTAGTATCTAAACCATATTATCTTATGAGGAAACATCCATCGAATCCATTTTGTAACAATGCCAGCCGCATCGACCGCATTCCTCCATAGTGATAGTCACAACAACAGCCAAATCGATTGCGTCGCTCCCATTTCTCTACCAAATCTGCAACTTTAGTTGTTGTTTGAATTTTTCCATTAGTCATTTCAAAAAATAGACACAACCACCAGACGAGCCGTCCTTAGACAAGCAAGATCCTAAAAATAGGTTAATAGCATATTTGGTTTGTGAAAGATAATAAATAGAGAAATCTGAATGAATCCCCGAGGCTTAAATAGCCGAGTCACTCAAAATCCTTCATTTTAAATTTTTTATTGAGATATTGCTTGAGTTTGGAAATGCAAGTATGGTCATCACTAGTAGCAATGTCGTCCACGTATAAGAGCAACATAATATACTCACGAAATGTGCATTGAACAAAAAGGGTCATAGAGACTGGATTTGAAGCCAAGAGATTCCATGTGGAGCTAAACTTGGAACACGATACACGAGGTAATTGTATCAAGCCATATAATGCTCTATATAATTGACACACTTTATTGTAAGGATGAGTGCATCCAAGAGGTGGCACCATATGAACTTCCCCAATAAGATCACCATTTAGGATTGCATTTTGAACATTTATTTGGAGCAAAGATTGGCGCTTAAATTGAAGTGCTATCCAACATAATGATGTGTTCCACAAACGTAGTAAGCACATTGAAATAAATTGTCATTTCATTTGATATCATGTTCTTCATGGTCCACCTAGGCATTTCCTAAATCTTTTTTTCCAAACTCAAGTTGATCTTTGTCAAATCACCTTTAATTTGGAGATGTTAGAGATAAAAATATAAGAGATTTTGTAAATTTCCCTTGATTGGTCCCGATTGATTGTAATTGATATTTTACTATGTAGATAGTTATCCTGTAAAGTCTATAATAGATTCATATTCTCTTCATTTGATAATGTACAAAATATTATATTTTTCTATCATCACGATTCTCAACCAAAGTAAAAGGACTACAGCAAGGGGATCCTCTTCCTCCTTAGTTGTTTGCATTCTTTTATGATAAACGAAGCTGCTGATCAGGGAAAGCTCTAGTACCAGCTCAAATGTTCTGAAGTTCATTTGACTCATTTAAACTTTGCTGTTGATATGATGATTTTCTCCAGAGGAGAAAGAATATTTGCAGGAAATTCTTTCTATTTTCCAGGGATTCAACTTGAAAACTGAGATTTCTTTGGCACGCCATGAGGATGAGAGAAACTTCCCATTATATATCTTGGTTTGCCCTTAATCTTGAGGAAACTGACAGAGAGTGACAGATTCTCGCCGACAAAATCATGCGTTAATTTCAAGCATGGACTTTTAAGCACCCAACATATGCTTGTCTTCAATTAATCGAGGGGGAATTATCAAAAAAAGTCCTAAATAGTTATGCTAATTCAATTTTAATTTTTTTTGGCTAATTCAGTTCTAAACTTTTTACAATTGTACTAATTCAGTCCATTTGACAAAATTTGGCTGGCTAGCTAGGGATGCTGACACGACAATTTATTAATAATATTTTTAATTTTTAGAATTGTTTTTTTTTTTCTCTTCTTCCTCTTTTGACTTCTTTTCCCTACAATCGCTACCCATTGGGTGAGGGTCACGAAGCTCTCGCCAACGGTTAGAAAGGACCATGGCCCTCACCTGGCTTCACCCACCCTTGCCGACGGCCTTGCCTAGATTTGGGCGAGGTCTGGGGGTTGTGGCCGAGGTGGCTTCGCCCATATTTGGGCAACACTTGACAGTGTTGAGGGTGAGGGTGAGGTAGCTCGTAGAGATCTTGGCCAAATGGGAGAGGTTATGGAAAGAAAAATGCAAAGACCTCTGAAAAATGTCGTGGGATTTTGACAAAAAGAAAAATGCAGAGATTCGAAAAATGAGTTGGTAGGAAGGATTTGATGAAAACAAAATAGGGAAATCTGGTGGTGAAGAAATGGAAACTGAGGATTTAATGAAATCAAAAGAAAGATTTCACAAGGGGGAAGGCTCACAGGTTGTTCATCATACCTTGCCATTGCTTCGTTCTACTCGCTCCTACTGATTTGTTCATTGCCGCACTGTCAACATCTGCCAGCTTTTGGCGATTGGGCAAGGCGAGCCCTGACGAGGGCGAGCATTTCTTAGCACTCGCCAGGTCCAGTGAGGCTAACCATCACCGGCCGTTGTCTCTGACCGGTTGTTGGCCATCGAGGATTCCGGCGACCATAGAAAATGAAGGAAAATAAAGAAAACAAAAAAAAAAATCATAAAAAATTCGATTTTTTTTGAAAAAGTATAAAAATATTATTAAAATTGTTCATGTTGGCGTTGGTGGCGCCACATAAGATAGTTGGCATCCATGTCAGTGGCGGCTAACTAATTTTGGCTAAATGGACTAAATTGACATAAATACAAAAGGTTTAAGACTTAATTGACACTAAAAAAAATGTTTGGGATTCGGTTGGTACAATCGTGATAGGTTTAAAACTGTTTTGATAATTATCCCATTAATCAACTCTGTAATCTACGGCTTGGTTAATTTTTGGTGCCAAGTCCTTAACTTTCCAAACAAAAAAGGTCGTGAAGATGGTGGAAAGGAAATGCATTGTCCTCTTATGCAAAGGCAATTCTGAGAATGCTAGGAGGAGCTAAGGTCGCCTGGGAATTCATTTGTCCGAGGTGGAGAATTATGGCCTATTTAGTAACGTGCTAAATAGTATATGATTTTTTTTTTTTTTGGTATAAAAAAATAGAAATCTATTTGATAATTTTTATATTCCTCAAAATAAATTTGTTCTTGAAAATATATTAGAATCAAGAAGTTAAGAAAAATACTTTTTATTCCCGTAGACAATTCTTAACATTCCCTGGGACATTCTGGCGAGGGTCGAGAATTGACTCTAAGACTGATAATTGTCTTGCCTTGACTGTTTGATTGATAATTGTCTTGTCTTTACTGATGTTGTCGGACTTCTTGTGGTGGGTCTAGTCATTCCCCTCCCTCGGTTTTGAGCTTATCCAAGAAAAAACACAAGAATCCGAACAAAACACGAAAATGGAAAAGAAAAACAGAGGAGAACGAAGCACACGTGGGAAGCTGAATGCACCAAGTGGCAGATTTCTTCAGCACCACGCAGTTGCAGTAGCAGAATCACCGCCGCTTCCGGTCCTTCTTCCCTCTTCCAGTCCCTTCTCGCATCCAATTCCAAAT
Source organism: Eucalyptus curtisii (assembly GCA_017140595.1). NCBI lineage: Eukaryota > Viridiplantae > Streptophyta > Magnoliopsida > Myrtales > Myrtaceae > Eucalyptus > Eucalyptus curtisii. Next base: position 20,876,025 of record CM029502.1, read on the forward strand.
CTTCGTGCCCATCTCTAAGCTCTCGATAAATATAACACGCTCTTCACTCGAAAATGTATACTTCGCAATAATTTGCAAGAGCAACCCTGAAGCCAAAATCGACGGAAAAGAACACTCGCCTCTTTCAGTGCAGCACAATGCAGCCCATCGACAACAAGGAGGAGACGGTGGTGATCCGGGCCGTGAGCCACGACGAGGAAGGCAAGAAGAAGGTGGAGAAGACCGAGGTCAACACCCACAACGTCGACACCCGCAGGTACATCGAGAAGAAGCTGATGGACAAGGGCGTGATCCGGATGGAGCGCCACCCCGTGGACGGCATCGGGATAGGCCGCCCGCCCCCGAAGTCCGGCCACGGCGGAAAGTACACGTGGGAGGGCCCCGACAGCATGGTGGAGGCCGAGCTCGAGCCGGTGCCCCCAGCGATCGACGAGAGGGACCCGAACTATGTGGACGAGGAGGCCGAGGGGAGGATCCTTAGAGGGGAGGTGAGCGACGTCGCGGCCTACGTGGCGGGCGACGTGGAAGTGCCCAAGGCCGAGGAGGTCGGCGTGGCTAGGATCGACGTTGACCCCAAGTTACAAGTCAACCTTCAATAGTTAAATTAGCCAATGGCTTCTGATTTCACACGGGTTAAAAATATCAACTTTGGGTCGTGTTGTTGTGTTCTTTTTCGTCATATTTCAATGTCAAATGTTATGCCTAAACACGTTTGGATTTCGGAGTTGGGTGTTAAGTGAGCTCTTGCTTTTTTCATTAGATAGATAGCATTAGCAAAGATGGCCATAGAGATGAAAGTTTTATTCTTGATAAATGTTCAGACCCGCACGAACAGGTCTAATAGCAAGGTTTCTCACAGGCATCAAACATTGGACATTTCGTGTACCCGTCGACCAAAGCGCTTCCCACAACGATGGAATCATACCAATACCTTGAACAAAGTCCAGGCGAACACATTTTGGACCGACCTTTGCTTTGTGAGTACAGCAACAACCTCTGGTCCTCTTGGCCGCCCCTCGGCATCCAAGTTGAGGGGCTTGTTGGTGATGATCTAGGCAACATGTCAGACGTTCTTGGTGAGTGAAGTAGCGTTGAGGAGGTGATTGAGTGGAGTTGGGGTGGGCGGTGACGGGGTTTTGTGATGGGTCGTGTGAACCTTTTCTTTTTGTTTTTTTTGTTGGGGGGGAGGGGGTATGTGTTGGGAATAGAGGATGAATGAATTGCTGTGTTGCCTTTAAATCTGCTTATCTTTTCAAATATCATTACGATGGATGAAATGGTATCTCATTTGTAATGAATTTTTTTTTTTTTGGGTCTGTTTTTGTTACGAGTTGAACTGGTAGATGAGTAACCCTATCACCATATTACATATAAGAAAATTATCAGCAAGTAAGCCCATTTATAAGCATTTAGAAAGAGAAAATTTTGGTAATTTTAACAGCCATCGTCATATGAGATACACGATACATGATAATGCATCGTAGGGTTAAATTGAATAGAAATAGCAAGCCCAATTCCATTGTTTCAGGATATTGTCTATCTGATATGTGAATCAATCGTTGATTTTAGTTATAGTCTCATGATGGCACGATTATTATATTTAGATTTTTAGCATATTAATTTTAAGATTAATAAAGCCGGGTGATTGATTGTAGATCTTAACTTTTTTCATGATGACCTATGATGGGCAACTCTATTAGGCATACGTTGTTTTATTGATAGCACGACATTCAAAACTCTGTGAAGTTTACCAATTCATTAAGCATGAGAAAAGAAACACGAGACTGAACTAAACCTTTAATTATATAATATAAATTATAGAGCATGTCGACTTGATACCATACCAAATAATAAATATTTTTATATATTGTGGATTATTTCACATAGATCAATATATTTTTTTTATTCTATAAGATTGTCGGCATTTGTAATAATAATATTTATTTTTCTTCGATTTGGCATCGGAATAATGTGTCCCATGACATTGAGTAAATTTGGCTGAAATATGCAGATAATTTCTTAAGATAAAATCCAAATTTTGCTTAATTGTATTTATAGATGTAAATATCTCGTTGGATTTTTCTAATGATGAAACTACTAGCAAGAACATGTCGGAGAAGTGTTCCGGCCTTGAAAAGAGTCGAAGGTGTCTCTGCAATAACTGAAGCCCGGCCCACACATGTCGGGCCTGTCGTCTTCATTCCCTGTCGAATGATAGGTGACCGCTTTAATTGGTCTGGAACAAGCCCGAAATTCGGTAGGATTTATTCGCCTTTCTATTAAATTTTCAATAAAGCCTGCACCCGCAAGTCTGACAAAAGCAAATGCCCCCGCTATAATTAATTACTTATCCAAATCAAGCAATCAAAAAAACAATCATCCCACATGCACCGAATAATCAAGGATTAGCCAAAAAGTTTGAGCTACGATTAAGGTAGTTTACCATGTGCTCTAAGCTACATAAATGGGTGGGACCTTTCATACGAAACTGGAGACCACAAGCTTTCCAACACATCAAGAATAATAACTTAGAGGACATTTACAAGAGAGAAATCATTTGTCACAGTTCGTCACGTCCATTGTTTGTAAACTCGGCCTTTTTGGGCCAGAATTTGCCTCAATGACGAAATACCTTTTACTAAAGGTTGTTTTTTCAGTTTTTGTAAGAGAAGACAGATTATGTGGCAATTTCAAACAAGATATGTTACTAGAGCACAAGGAAACTGATATATACCTCAATGGAATTTAATCAATAACAAAGCGAGATAACATCAAGATATAACACAAGAATTTAATCAATGAAAAAGTATTTGAAAACTCCAACTAAGATACACGTCGAAATTCAATGGATGATGAGATATCTGAGAACTACAACTATAGCTATGACTACAATGCAAGAATTAAAAGATAATCAGTTTGTGTTAGTTTACGTGGGGTGTCTACAAAGAGTACAATTTGACTATTTATAACCTACAATCTACTGTTACAAACGGAGGTGACAAACAGAGATTACAAGCAAAATTTACAAACAAAGGTTACAAATAGTATATGACTCCACTATTCAATAGTTAGTAAGACTCCACTACTCAACTCGACAATTATATGGACTCCATTAGTAGATGGTTACATTGACGGTTATCTTGGCCATTTCATCGACTCCACAGCCTTAATGGTTTTTTGATTTCATTACATTGAAGGCTACTTCTTTGATGAGTGCATTTGAAATTGTTGACTCTACTATTTGTCGATTTATTCAAGTTGTCAATTCCTCAAGTTGTGGACTATTTTGTTCATAAATGACCAATATCTACTCTCGTTGACTAAGTCATTACATGTCAATAACAATCAAAAGTTGGTCATTTTTTGTGTAAATAAATGCCATCTTTTAAAAGAATTGAATGATTTGTTGATCATTCGATTATCTTAAATTAGATAACTAGGAGTAATTATATGCCCCTTCGTTATAGCAAATTTTATCTTTCCTTACTAAATTTTATCTTGGTTAGACTCATCATTTGACTCATATTTTCCCATGAAAGGCAAATTTTGTGTGAAGCCTTCAAGTGACCTCTAGCTTTGTCCTTAAGTAGTTGCTCATATTTGGACACTCTTATTGCCAATTGAAATAGATGAGGAAAATTTTGGCCCTCAACTTTATCTCTAAGATTGAATTTCAATCCACCAAAAGCCAAATTTGTGAATTCTTTTTCTGAGAGTGAAGTAGGGCATCTATTTCTAGCCCTCTTGAGTTGAGCAACAAATTGATCGACTCATTATCGTATTGATGGGTTTTTTCCAAATCAGCAATCAATACTTCAACTATTTTTCTCTTAAATTGATAATGGACTTGCCTTTCCATTTCAACCCAAGCATGGATTGAATTAGGAAATAAATTCGTATACCAAGTAATTGTTGTTTTTGATAAAGAGAAAGGAAGTAATCTAAGCCTCAAGAATTCTTTAGTTTCAACCTCTCCACATTGGGCAATAAATTGACCAATGTATTCAACATTCAATTGATCATCTTCACTATGAGCACAAAAAAGTTAAAGAGTCTTGAATCCTTTTAAGTACGACATGTTATCAACCCAATCGGGATGTGGCTTTTTATATATTGGTTTAACAATTCCTCTATCAACACTTATTCATTGTGCAACCATATCTGTCATTTCTTGAATATTCGGAAATTGATATACCCATCTTCCTTGCATCCTAGGTTTAGGGAGATAGGTTGATAAGCTTGACCTTCTTACCCTAGGGTCATGATCTAGGTCGTGGTTGTTGACATTATGATTAATTGGCAAGTTAAACCTTAGGAGTGTTTTTTTTTTTTTTTTTTTGGAGGTGGAAGTACACCGGAAGGTCTCTCATTAACCACATTTGGAATGGGGCCTAAGGCCAATATTTTCATTATTTGGCATAGGTGCCACTTATGGAATATTTCGATTTGCCATATTATGGTTTAGGGGATTAATCTGGACTGGATTAACTTGATCATTTCCATTGACCAAATTAATTTGGTTAGGATTTCAAGGCCCTTGTAAAAACCTTACTATTAATGGGATCACTTGGCCTAAATTATTTTCACTGTTTAATTGACTAAGAGTTGAAGGAACATAAACCTAGAAGTTGTAGTGTTTAGTTGGATTGGCATGGACTAATTGGATGTACCGAGCCTTGAGAGGACATTGTTGATCGTGTTAATGACAATCAACTTGATCACATTAGAGAGATGTCTCATAATGTGATTTGCCATCTCATTGTGCTATTCCTCGAATAGCCTATTTATGCTAGCCCCCAAAGAGGGGTTTTGGTGCTAACTCCTTTGCTTGTACTTTCGTATAGTGTCATGGGATGTCGGCATTCCTACCTTGGCTTGTCTCTACCACTACAAGAGCGGTTGAGGTCTTGGACTAGGTGTCTTTTTCACTGAGGTTGTCACTTGCAACATTATTAAGCTCCAGGTGATTCCTTGTTCTCGGCATTGTTAATCCTCATAATAAATCACAAGTGGTTCTACTAGGTGTGCCAAAACGATATTTCATTGGAATTTGCCTTGATAACGAAATATATTTCACCAAAAGTCGTTCTTCAGTTATTATAAGAGAGGACGGATTTTGTGGTGATTTCAAATAGGATATATAACCGGAGCACAAGGAAATCTATAGATATACTTCAATGGAATTTAATCGACGTTAAAGTACACAGTATTTTAATGGAAATTAATTGATGACAAAGTGAGATAACAACGAGATACAACATTGAAATTTAATCGACGACGGGGTATTGGAATCTACAGCTAAGATACATGCCAAAGTTTAATCGGATGGTTATATCAATAGTTATCTTGATGGTTTCATCGACTCACAACATTGACGGTTACTTCTTTGATCGGTGCATCAGAGATTATCAACTGCACTATTTGAAGATTCCTCAAGTTTTGACATTTCTATTCATAAATGATCAGAATCTGTTTTTATTGACTAAGTCTATCTTATGTTGATAATAATCAAAAGTTGATCAATTTTTTTTTTTTTGTAAACAACTTCATATGACAATATGGGCCTATCTGGATCATGATCCGAGTTATGACATGTCACAACCGAATAACCCAATTAATTCTTAAGTTCTCGAGATCAGAATGAGTAAGCTTCGTTTGCTATCCTTAGCTAGATAATGATGTTCGGCAAACTCGCGTTTGAGTTGCTTCACCTTAATCCTGTTTAAGAAAATAATTAGAGTAACGACCTAAGTGGTAATCAAATCTCCTAACCTTGCCCTTGGAGAAAATTTATTATCCTTCTTGTGGGAACAAGTTGCATTTGTTGTCTCTCACAACATGCATGCAATTCAAACTCGATTAATTTATAAACACAGCAACCCACATAAAAGTCTCCAAACCGCCGCCAACTCTTTGCAATGTGAAAGAAAAAGGCTATCTAGTACAGCAAGCCTAGATTAAACAAGTTGTTTTGTTTAGCACACAGAAAGATCAAATAGTTATGCAAGAGGGTTGGTGTAATTAGTAGTTTGCCTTTCCTTGCTGATAATTATAAAAAAGAAAAAGAGAAGGCATGTACTTCTCTTTAAGTGAAAAAGGTATTAAAAGCAAAGTTAAAGGCAAGGCAGAAGATCCATAATATCATTAAAAAAACTCATAGAATTTTCAAATCTTCATATCTTCGTAAAAATAAATACCAGTGTACAACAAATGGTTCAGTGGAAAGCAAGGAACCCTAGCCTGGATTGTCAAGGTTTTCGACTGTCAGATTTGCTGGTCGATCCAGCATGTCATGTGTGGTCAACCACTTAGAGAGGGAGAAAGGTGAAATTTTACTGTCACATGTATTTCCTGATTATTCCCATCTGTTAAGCAAATTCTAATGGTCAGATTCAGACTTAGGTGCTGAGATGGGTCAAGGGTGGGGTGGGAGATGTGGAAATCGAATAGGTGATGGGTCCGATTCAGCACATTCTGCTTGCTGTACTTTGGAAGTATGTGTGAGTGTTTCTTGGACCGGAAAAAACGTTACCCACAAGGCTCGGGAGACCAAGCAGATGGAACATCATGTTCCCTGAAAACTCCACGGACCTTGTCGAACTCAACAATCAAAACCTCCCCCAAGAAATTCCCTGCACAACTGTCATTGCAAATTGATGATCAAATCGCTCATCTAATCATAAGATTTTTTTTTTTTGGTGGTTTTGAACTACGGGCACGGGTTCTTTTCAATACCCTTTTTCTTGCTACACATATGTGATATGGCCACAAACCTTATACGAGTGAATAAGTGCACCTCTTAACAGGTTGTTAGCGGTACAGATATGACATCGGCAGTAATCAAAGGCACTTTGCTAGTAAGCTAGAGCTCGAGAGAACGTATTGCATCGCAAACTGAATGATTAGGCTTATTCTAATTGCTCCTAATGCGCCAATATAATCTTCTCTACAGGCTCACTTAACGAATTGTTCCCGATGTTAGGACCAAAGAGCTTTGCTAACTGGCTAATCTACTGTTATCCTACTACCGCCGATTCACATGAAGTTGTGGATTCTTGGCATATTAGAAAGTACTAAGAAAAGGCCCCAGATTGAGTTGCTCACCTTTTTTTTAAAAGCATATGAAAAGGGCCAAAAGGACAAAACGTTAGCTCAAACACTGATGTTTTCATACTGTCGGCAAGGAGATTGGACTATTATTAGGGGAATTGATCACGTTTAAGGTGTGAGTTTTGCTGAACCGCCGCGAATAATCATTCAACTTGTCAACACTTGTTTTGTGCATACACGTAAACATGTTTATTTAGCCATTGGGCACTAAATCGTCACTTCGTTCACACGAATATTGAGGTAGATTGTGGACGGGGGTTATTATAAGTAAAATAAAAAAATCAATTTCTTCTATAAAAAAAAAATTGAGCGATTCTAGTGGATGTTTATTTTTTGTTGGAAGTAGACATGCAGATTATTCTGTTGACATTATTATTGTTGTTATTATTATTAGCCGTAAAGTCTGAGTGGTTAGTTGATTAAATGTCTATTCATTAGCCATGAGGAAGAACGTTAAGCTTCGCAACCACCCAAGCTGAGATCAGTTCAGGATCCGTCAGCCGACTCAAGAGCGCTCAGGGCGATATATATATATATATCGGTACATTGAAGACACAATAGATGCTTTCCCACGCATCTATCATAAAAAAAATCTTAAACTATGTCGATTGTGATATTAATATAGAAATTTATTTTCTATTTCACAAATAATCCAAGCTTGTACCAATGACCCAAAAGAATGCACCTTCCATCACAATTTCGTCCAAGGTGGACGATAAAAATCCGGGATTGCGTTTGCGCAGACAATAGCAAGTAAGTGGAGTTGACATGAATCTAACATTGGGAAAACGGCTTAAGGATAATTTTGCCACACTGGTATAATTTTAGGGATTTTGGTTATTAAAAAAAAAACAGGTTTGGGGTATCAGCATGGTGAGTATAATTTAGAGCTTTGGTAACAAAAAAGAAAAAAAAAAAAAAAAGAGTTTACAGTATTGGTATCATTTGGGTATAGTTTTAGGATTCTTTATGGCACAATTTTTTTTTTAAAGTATCACTATCACAATGACATAATTTAAAGTTTTTAGTGATACAATATTATCTCTAATATGAAATACAAGCATACATACATATATACATATATATGTATATGCATATATATATATATATGTATACATACACACACTCCTATTTGCCTTGAATACATGCTTTCATTTTGAGGCAAAAGAGAAAAAAGAAAACTACTCACTCTATCATAGACATTTTTAGTTTTAGGAAAAAAGCCACAAAAATTTTCAAATCATGCCCACTATAACACATTTACCTTGAATTTCCATTTCTTTGTGATACCAAATCTCTTATTGTACCCACTGTGAAACATTTAGGCTAAACTTTTTCATATGACATAAAAATCCCAAAATTGGTCCTATATGACATATTCACATTTTGTTAAGATTTCATTAGATGATATTTTTATTTAATTTAAGTCATGTGAGTGCCATGTCAACACTATTTACTTTTCGACATCCATGTATGCGGATTTTTAAACATTTTTTCGTTTCTTCCACTTCTAGAGGGGAGCGATTTGACCTAGATCTCTCCCTACCCTCCTAGCTCTTTTTTGCTTTTATTTTCTTTTGCTTCTTTCCTAATTCTCCCGATCTAGTTTTAGATCTGGGAGTTTTACTCTCCCAATCTTATATCTGGGAGTTTTTCTCTCTGATCTAGTTTTTTATTTTTGGAGTTTTAATGAATAAGTACTCCACCTCTAGTTCAATGGTGTTCACAACAACTTTGGTGTCAAATATGTACTTGTCCAACATTTTTTCACTCAAAGTTTTGATACTTTGCATTGGCTCTGAGGCTCGCTCTCACAGGTATCAGATTTGTGATTTTTCATCATGTCCATGTTATCTCTATACGGTGATGGTGTTGGGGATGCCGAATTTAGGTGCACACCGCCAAAAGGTAAATTCGTAATTATAGATAGAGTTCTTGACATGTGTTTGTCACTGATGGTACTGTGTTATTTGGTGATAGGCTGGCGATCCTTTCGCTTGGATCCAGTTATAGATTTGTTCTTGAAGGATGAGCTTGTGATGATCTTTGCCATTATAGATATGTTCTTGAAGGATAAGCTTATAATGATCTTTGTCAACCATGCTCTATTGAAACACCTTGATTTCTAGTTTGTTGTTTATTTTGGAGATCTATGGGTTTGTTTTATTAGTGTGACTTTTAAGATTCCCTTTCCTATATCATTTTAGTAATGAATGGAAATTTTTTTTTGACAAAAAAGAAAAAAAGAAAAAAGCTCAAGGCACTTGAATTGTTCTTGTTATTTTTATTATTTCATGTAGCATCCAAAGTCTTGCAGTAGACGACAGAGAGAATACTTGTCAAGTGATTCATAATTAAAGGCACACATCCAAATGCTCATTACTAGAATACTCTTTTTGATAGACTCGATTCGCTTTGAATCAAGCCACATAATCATAAATGTTGTTGGACTTAACCTCAAATAATGCGGTTTGGTAAGGGATCACGTAAATAGTCAATTAGACTTGATACATAAAAAAATCTTATGACCTTAATAATTTTTCCCATCAAATTTAGACAAAAAAAAAAAAAAAAAACAGACAAGTACTTGATTTTATGCCTGAAATTGCTTCCAGCTTAATACCCTGACATTTAATAAGGTGACGTACAAATTTATTTCGTGGACAATGTGACGGACAAAGCAAATCATATGATATGCATGTAGGGACATGTATCATGTGTGAAATTACTTATAATATTTTTTTCTTATTTCTTGTTATGTGATTGATTTGCTGCAAAAATGCGAATAAAAAAAAAATAAGAATTAGGAAGCCATTGTTATAGTACCGAGTGGACAAGACGGCCAACCGAATTAGGTGCATTTAGGGATTTATGTACCTTTCATCATAAATGATAAAGTCACCACGCACGGTTATCATCACATGTCGATCGTAGACAAAGTTTACATTACTTGCTTATTGGTGCTCACGTGTGGTGAGATAGATATTAGAATTAGATAGTATTGCAGCATGTACTCGCTGTGCCCCTGTGGAAGTCGTAAATAAAACCCCACCATTTTCTTTTTGTCTAATTTATCAATGTGATTCACAAAATAATGCAGACCATTGCTCAACAGCCAAAAAAGGGTTCAATAATGATGCAAGAATAAAGGGACTTGACATAGCACAAAAGGGAGGGAGTCTTTTTTGAGTTGCCATGAACCCAATACCTCCATGAGAAGCCACACTCACATCACCTTTTCTTCTCGTTGTCATGGCATGAGGCTACCGCCTATTTTTAAAAGGATATATTTTTTATTTTTAATAATTTTGAGGGACCTTCTTGGATTTTAGTAAGTCGAAATTATTTAGATGCAACCAAGATATTTTTTTATGGTGATTTAGTTTCGAAAATTGACCGATCATCCTGATCAATGGTGACGGAGGTGAATTGTGTCAAAATAAATTGTAAAAACTAAATATACTCAAAACTAATTCCATCATACCAATATGCACTCTAGAATGAGTTCTCTTATTCTCTTGAAGTTATGATATCGTGGTTACTTTCTTATTTTTCATTTTTTACAATCATACTTGTAACTTGACAACTCAAGTTCACTCCTTAAATTTAGAGAATCCACATTCTTGTGAGACCACGGGTGTATAATCATTGGATGACATCTTTCTTAGTATTTTCTTTTTCTTGGGTGTGACCACCTGCGATGACAAGTTTTTACTATTGGAAAGTGCAATAAAATCGTAAGACTTTCATAAGGAGAGATCACAAAGAAAGAACCAAAGTTCGAACTCGTCAATATATGCAGCTGGACCCACCTTGAGTTTAAACCAACGAATCATTAGCTAACTAGAGCATATAAACAACTCCATACCATACCACAACAAATCTTCACTCCGGGATTTCTCCAACATGATTCGCTTGCGCAGCTAGACATCCTTTTTGAAGAACCAATTTGCATCCTAGTGTACGTAGGATATCATTACAGCTAAAGTCTTACTAGCTCAAGCTATGTAAAAAAAACTCATCTCCTCCTCAGATAATTCCTGAGATTCTTTCTTGGTATTGCATTTAATCTAAATGCCCATGCCTGTTGGTTTCCCACTCTCGATTTCGTACGCATTGGAAACACTGGCTTTGATAGTATGTATACAATGTGCATTGTGCACTCAACTTGTAGCGCAGCTTGAAATTGATATTCAAAGACCCAACTGTCGAAACATCATTTTCATCTTAGTTTTCATTGAAAAAGATAGAAGAAAATAATGCTATAATTATTTGGTCTTTTATGGTAATGTTTGTACTTCCATAAGAAGCAAAAGCAAAAGCTCAATCACTATCATCTTCATTGAATTATTTTCGATCATTTGCGACCTTGAAAATACCCTCTTTATCTCTTAAATAATCGGATTATAATAGGAAATGAGTAGCCAATCTCCTTAGTGCAAGCTTATGTCATCGGCCAAGATTTCCAGAGTGTGGTCAAATTGATAATAATTATAATACTAATAATAAATAATAAAGTCCTTATATTGGGTATCGCTTTTGAAAAGCACTATATACTCTCCTCTTTTCCTTCTTTTAGGGTCAACATGGAATAATCTCCCCCGTAGTAGGTGTCGGTATGAATTAGTTGGGAGAGGAAGGTTTAAGGAAAAGCAATCTTAGAAGGTCACGACCTTCGAAATTGTTTGTTTAATTTTTAGGAAAAATCTACCTTAGTTTCGTCCATGGATATTTGTTCTTCTTCTAATCAAGTCTCTACATTTTAAAAAAATTTCTAGTCAAGCTTTGTACTCCCACAAATTACCTAATCCTAATTCGGCGAAATCAGCTAAGGGGCCGTCGAACAACGCCGTAGTGTCACATCGGCAATATTTTTCCAAGATCAAGAGCCAAGTAAATGATGAAAAAGAGAGATTATGAGCGGAAGAAGATGATCTTTTTTCTTCTTTTTTTTTCTCTCTCTCTCTCTTTTATTTATATTTTCCACGGTAGCATAATGTGGTTTACATCACCTTCGGCCACTGCGGACGGCATGTCAATTGAGTTTGACCGGATAAATGTGGGAGCCGATTGGATAATTTTTTGCCAGTATGATAACTTAGTTAGAAAAATTTAAAATAGAGGGAATTGATTAGAGAAAACGTAAAAGTACACGGATGAAGAGTATAGTTTTTCCTAATTTATACCTGAGGAAAAAAAATGGTTCTTATACTTTTTAATAGTAGCTTGATTTAAGAGAGAGTATTTTTGTGCAGCAATCATATCATGTGAAAGTGCCACACAAAAAGACAGATCGATGACAAATTGACATTTCAAAGTCCAAATGCAAAAGTAAATTGGGATATATAACAAGCAAACAACGTGATTGGTACATCTCATTAAAAAATAAGTGTAGTTATACATAAAAAAATATACTCGTACAAATTTTGATGCGTTAAAAGAAGGACTTGATTATGTGACATATTTATGACATTTGAATTACGGGACATCTAATATGTAAGACATTGCTAATAAAGCTCAGGGAATAATTAATGATGATATCGAGGACCACAACAGCTGATAAGGTTACGATTGATCATCGTCGCTCGGTGATGGCAGTGATTAACCCAGGTTAAAGTGATGCCTAGACTTAATTATTTAGATGGATTTGCCGATCTTGGCTTAGGTCAGGATCTCATCAAATCATTAAGGATTAATGGCTTTTGGCTTGGCATCTATCGGCCTTCGAGATTGTGGAGTATATATATCATGAAATCAGAGTTCACCTATTTATGGTAACGCGGTTATGTTTCCTAGAGTCTTGACAAAAGTAGTGAGACACTAGCATAAGGTCTCAGTTGGAATGAACCCTAGTGGAATAGGCCATATGCACGCCACGAGATGTCTGTCCAAAGGACCATGCCAATCATTTTTGTCTGAATTAAGGTTGAACTAGGAAACGACAAGTTTACATGGACATCCCAACAAACAATTTTCTGCTCGCGAAGAAAGCGAAAAATCATCGATTGAAATTTGAAGTATTTACTCTAAATCGTGAAGGGTATTTTCTTCCTATGGAAATGGATCGAATCATGGCAAGTTTCGTATTGAAATGATTCGTCGGTCGAGAACATGTGCGACACTGTTCGATGAGGTGATGGCGGGACCGGCGTCTGCGGGGCAGATGGAGGGACCGGCCCGTCAAATGCTGTGTATGTCGGTGAAATACCGAGTGGCCAAACGAGGGTTTTTGTTGTAGGTGCAGAGAGAGTAAATGAGCTTGAATCACGCTTCTGAAATTATGGTTGAAACTTGAAAATAACTAGTTTCTGCGAACCACGCAAATTGGGAAAAGCAGATGTTGTAATGTAGAATAGCTCCGGAGGTTTTAACCTCGCAGTGCCTTCTCATTCCCGTCTGATGGTTGTTGAGAGCGTCACTTCGTATATATATCAAGCCTCCTCACTCTGTTTTGTGCTGCAGTAGAGAGAGAGAGAGAGAGAGAGAGAGAGAGAGCTTTCGTCTTCGTTCTCATTTCCTCTCTCCTCCCCCCTTGTTCATTCGTTTCTCGTTTCTGCTTCCGTCTTCGTTTGAGGGCAGCGGCAGAGAAAAAGCTTCCATTTTGCTTTGATAGAGTTCGTCCGTCCGTCTTCATCTATAAGTAATTGTCTTATTTTGCTCAGCTGTTGGATTCGTGATCAGGCCCTTCTTTTCCATGTCGTTTTTTTCGGTGGGTCTCTCTGCAATGCATCAAGAGGAGTGACCTTTGAGCGAGCGGTTCACTGACATTTCCAGCTCTGCCTTCCTTTTTTTCCCCCCTTCTGCTTTGCTTGACCCAGAAGCAATATTGCAAAGCAAATATTCTCTCTTCAACTCTCTGCTTTTTTCAGATAATTCAATTGCCAGATCACAGAGATCTACTTGCTCTACTTGCTCTCATCAGCTCTGGTCCCTAGCATCACATTCTCCCTCTCTCGCATTGCTCTGTTTCGCGATCGAAAAACAGAGCAAACGAGTCCCTGCCGAAATGGACCGGCTCTCTGCAACTGGTCTCCTTCCCGACACGTTCGGAGGAGCAAGAGACGACATCTCCATGCAACTTTCGCTGATTTGGGCTCAGATCAAAGCGCCGCTGCTCGTCCCGCTGCTCAGGGTCGCGGTGTTCCTTTGCCTGGCCATGTCGCTGATGCTGTTCGTCGAGAGGGTGTACATAGCCGTCGTGATCCTCCTGGTGAAGCTCTTCGGCCGGAAGCCGGAGAAGCGGTACAGGTGGGAGCCCATGAAGGACGACGTCGAGCTGGGCAACTCGGCCTACCCCATGGTCCTGGTCCAGATCCCAATGTACAACGAGCGAGAGGTCCTTCTCGTCTCTCTGCAAATGCCAGTTTTCATTTACTCTTTCTAGCTACCATACACGGACGCCTCTGTTTCGGCTCTGTTCTCGGTAATTGACATTCTCTGTTTTGAGCGTCAATGCAGGTTTATCAGCTCTCGATCGGAGCCGCATGCGGTCTCTCGTGGCCGTCCGACCGCATCGTCATTCAAGTCCTCGACGATTCCACCGACCCGACGATCAAGGTAAAGCCCCGCACATCCACACATTCCCTCCGGTCGTCCAGACTATAATAAAAAAACATGAACTTTAACATGCTTTGAGAAACCCAAGATCTTCATTGAAAAAAAATCTATATTTTTTAATTTCGGGTATATACTTTTCTCCTTTGTTTTTCATGAAATATTTTTCAATGATTGGCTTGAAAACGTTGGCGGCGACTCCAGGACCTGGTGGAGCTGGAGTGCCAGAGGTGGGCGAGCAAAGGGATCAACATCAAGTACGAGATCCGGGACAACCGGAACGGGTACAAGGCCGGGGCGCTCAAGGAGGGCATGAAGCGGAGCTACGTGAAGCAGTGCGACTACGTCGCCATCTTCGACGCCGACTTCCAGCCCGAACCCGACTTCCTCTGGCGGACCATCCCTTTCCTCGTCCACAACCCCGAGGTCGCCCTCGTCCAGGCCCGTTGGAAATTCGGTAACACGTCCCTCCTTACAGCCGTGGCTAAGATTACTTAAGACGAATTGATGGTTTTTCTGTTGAGAGGAGATCACGGAAGTCAATTAGAAAGTGTCGGTGAGCGCCACCCTGTAGATGGGATGAGGATCCTCCTCGACCCGTCACGCTTTCGACACGCGTCCGGGACATTTCTGTCGCGGGTCCGTCTAGGCCCACGGCTTATAACGAAAGCCCATGATGCAATGTCTGATATGATTTGATTTGTCTTTTGGGGAGCTTTTTTTATTAGAAAAATATATATATATATATATATATATATATATTGCAAATTTACCCCTCATTTTTTGAGAAATTGTGGTTTTTCCACTTTTATTTTACGTGCAATTTCCAGGAAATTTCATCGAGTTATAAGTTCTGTCGGTAGCTTTTATGTGGTACCTTTTTGTTTTTCTTGGCAAATTTATGTGGTACCCTTTAATGGCCGTCTAGTCCACGAGCCATTGATTTTCACTTTATTATCTTGGTTCAACCTAGTCCACAGTTTTTGCATCATCACTGCAAACTAAAAGGGTGTTGCGAAAATTCTCATTCTTACATTTTTCCCAAATTACATAACTATGAATATCTTGTCCATCGTCTTCTTGGCCGTGGCAATGATCGGCATTCATCAATGCCCGTGCTGAGGAAAAAAGGATGTTTTTGGGGCAATGATGCTACATGTCTCGAGTCGTGTCAATTTCATTAGCTGCATCATGTGCGTATCACATGATTAGAGCATCTTTCTCTAAGTGTTTTCGTTCGGTACTTGAATCATGCTCGTGTCAAGCCAAAGAAAACCCTCGGTTCGACTTCAAATGGACGCCCATCCTCTAAACTAAACGTCCTTGTCTCGTGAAAAAAGGATGGTGGTGCTCCAAAAATTTGAGGTTGGCTCGTCTAGAGATTTTGGCGGATTGGTACGGTCCATGTTTGCCATGGACCACCCGATTTCTTCGCCTTCTTCATCGATCTTTCTCCGAATTGCCCCTGCAAATTTCTCAGCGGGGCAGAGAGAAAAAGGAGGCTGTCGTGTCCCTCGATATCTCCGCGGATTTAGCATTTGCTAGATTGAGGTCATTGATGGAACTTTACCCCCCGTGTCCGTGCCTTAAATGTCATTGCGAAAGAGGGTAGTCCTCGAAATCTTTCGGCTGGTCTCGAGTGCCTCGAGAGGTGCAACATCCAGACAAGTTTGCATGTGCCTCCTTTATGGTGGACCTGTCCCTCTAGTCCCTCTCGTTCTCTCTTGCTCACCGACATTTTGAATCCGCTTTTTCTTCTCTTTTCTTTGGGAAATTTTCCACCTTTTATTGGCCCTATGCTTCCAAATTTTGAGAAAAACATTTCAATTTTACAAATTTGTTTGCGTGAATTTGCCATAGACATAAACAATTTCATGTTTGAGTCACTAAAAAATATCGAACCAAGCATTGTTGACTTGATTCATGAGACGATCGTAATTTGGAATGTACCCTTTTAAGTTGAGCGACACGATTAAAATATTTTCTACTTTTCTTTGTTTCTTTTTGTGGTGAATAAACTGCCTAAATATGTGAGGAAGGGAAAAATAAGAATAAGCATTGGGTTCCATGATGATGATGATGAAGATGATGATGATGATGCTGGTCATGTTGAGTGGTTGGTTGGTCTAGGGAAATAGTACATGCAAACTGAGCTGGTGAAATTGATTGGTGTGGGTATGTGCTGGGCTGGCTTGCAGTGAATGCGGACGAGTGCTTGATGACGAGAATGCAAGAGATGTCCCTGGATTACCATTTCACCGTCGAGCAAGAAGTCGGGTCCTCCACCCACGCCTTTTTCGGATTCAACGGTAACGAACGACCCTTTTCATTTGAGTTGATGGAAGTTTACTGTATGATCTTCTTTAGCTAAAAAAACAACCAAGGAAAGTAACTTTTCATTTGACTCGAGTTGGCTCGGCCTTGATCCGGGCATGCGCGAAAAGTGAGATTGGATAGAATCGAGCTGTATCGAAACTTCAATGTCAGCTCCATTATGGCTTGCCTTCGGATTAGATTTATCGTGGAAGTTGTGAATTGAGATTGTGCAACACAGGCACGGCGGGGGTATGGCGCATTTCTGCCCTGAACGAGGCCGGAGGTTGGAAGGACCGGACCACCGTGGAAGACATGGACTTAGCAGTCAGGGCGAGCCTCAAAGGCTGGAAGTTCGTGTACCTCGGGAGTCTCAAGGTAATTAAAAGATGGCGCGCACTTGCTGCTAGTCACTAGTACTTGCTGGTTTGGTCTGTTCCGATGCACTGTTGCATTGATTGTCTCCCTCTTTGAAGAGATCCGCTATATCTTTGTTCCACGGTCGTATGAAGGTTGTGAGAAAAAAAATATCGTGGTCCTATACAATTGCGTGTGTTCTTGTCCTGGGTCACATTCATGCCCGCTGTCCGAAACAAATCGAGAAAATGTCATTGCACAATCTGTCCTCTAGATGCTCTTTCAGTCACAGGTGTTGTTTTTTTCCCTTTTCTAAAGAAAGCTACTGCATAGAATTTCACCGTCTTTTCCTGTGCAGGTGAAAAATGAGCTGCCAAGTACCTTCAAGGCCTACCGCTTTCAGCAACACCGTTGGTCGTGCGGTCCCGCGAATCTTTTCAGGAAGATGGCCATGGAAATCATTCGAAACAAGGCAAGGCTTTTAATTCCCCTTATATGCTTGTGAAAAATCACAAGGATATCATATTAGACACAAGACGAAACTTACGGAAGTTAACCATTAGCTGACATCGATATCGGAATGTCTGCTACAGAAGGTCACTCTCTGGAAAAAGGTGCATGTGATTTACAGCTTCTTTCTGGTTAGAAAGATCGTAGCGCACATCGTCACTTTCATCTTCTACTGCGTCGTGTTGCCGGCGACCGTTTTTGTGCCTGAAGTCACCGTTCCCAAGTGGGGTGCAGTTTATATTCCTTCCATTATTACTGTTCTCAATGCCGTCGGTACTCCTAGGTATTACCTCTCTTTCCTTTTCTTGTTATGCTTCTTGAGACCAGTTGCTACATCTCACGCAGATAAAAACTTCTTCACTGTCTTTTAACTCTGGGGTGATATCTTTTTCTAAGTTACAAGAATTTTAGCTTTTTCTTTAAAAATCACAACGCCGAGCCACCAAAGATCGACTTCAAGTTGGTTCCTCGCCAGTCTCATGGCCCATGTGGTTTATATTTCTTGCAGGTCGCTCCATCTGGTGGTTTTCTGGATCCTGTTCGAGAATGTCATGTCGTTCCACCGAACAAAAGCAACCTTCATCGGGCTTTTAGAAGCCGGGAGGGTAAACGAGTGGATCGTCACTGAGAAACTCGGGGATGCGCTCAAGGTTAAAGCTTCTAACAAAGTGCCCAAAAAGCCTAGATTCAGATTCGGAGATAGGTACAGGCCTTCCCACCACCTCGACAGCACAGATGAATAGATCGACACAACATTTTGCAGCCCAACATTCTCATTTCAAATTTTATACTTGGCAGGTTGCATGTGCTAGAGCTCGGCGTCGGAGCCTACCTCTTCTTTTGCGGCTGTTACGACATCACCTTTGGGAAGAATCACTACTTCATGTACCTTTTCGCGCAAGCCATCGCCTTCTTCATCATGGGATTTGGGTACATCGGCACCTTCGTTCCTAATTCATAGAACAAATCAGGGTGCAGAAGCCGCGAATCTGCCCGCCCCCCCCCCACCACATTCTATCATCAGAACCTCATAAACCAAAAAAACAAAAACATGGTTTGCCACACACCATTTCCCTGCAATTCCAGCTTTCCATAAAGGTACACAAAAATATTACATTCTTCCAGTCCAAGAAGGCTAGCTGTCCTCTTTGTAAATACAAACAAGGGTTAGAAACAAGAACAGAAAGGAGAAAACCATAAGAAAGAAAAGTTGTAAAAGAGAGTTTGTTTTGCTGTGAGAACATTACACGGCCTCAGAGAAGATGAGGAAGGGAAGGCTGCTTAGCGGTTTGATTTCGGCGCGAATTCAAATAGAGGGAAAAATGAAAAAAAAATAAAAAAATAAACACGTTTGAGTGAAATTTGTTTGTTGTAAGGAGCATTTGTATATTTGTGTCCTCTTTTGTTTCTCTTCTTCCTTGTTTTGTTCTGCACTTCTCTTGTATTACGTTGGGATTGAGCTTCTTTGGAAGCAAATAAGTTTGATGTCAAGTGGATAAATTCACAGTTGCAACCTCTCTCTCTCTCTCTCTCTCTCTCTGTAGTCAGCAATTAGATTGTGCAGTTGGGACATTAAAGTGGAGGGCTTGCACTTTTTCAGGATGCGAATTGATTTCACTGAACAGAATTCAATGATTCATGAGGTTGGGAGGGGGTCAATGGCAACAAGACCTGCACTTGAACAAGGAATGATGTCATGTGCAGACAGATCGACCCCACTCCCGATCTGGTATCCTCTCTCAAATAAAGCCGCCGCTGCTCATAATTACACCAGATTGGTGGTTGGTCGTTGTTTCTTTTTCCTTGCAGAAGCATCATCCATGTTAAAAAAATTCAACCCGAAAGTTTGATGATTAAGTTGAGAGTGGTGGATTTGAGGATGTGCAGGTAAGTGGGCCGTTTTTAGTAATGTCGTGTGTTAGGTTTATAGGATTCTTAGCCCCTCCGATTGGGGAAAAATGACGAGACAGCTTTAACAAGGTCATCAAGGCTGTTGGCAGTAAAGACTAAGGGAGTAAATTTAATCAATCCACGTGAGATCAAATTACTAAGATATGGCCATAAGCTTAAAGTACGGAGTAGTTGAATCAAGAAGCGGATACCATATCGAAGAATCCGACTCAAAAGCCCAAGGTTGTCAGGTAGAGAAGAGAATACGCATTGACCCAATGTTATCTAGGTGGGATGAGCTAGTAAGAGGGAATCACAATTGAATTTCAAGTATAGAACATAGTGACTGAAGGGTACGATTGGGTTGTGTTGCACAAGCTTTCTAACAACACCATCTTTGACCAAATCAAACGATCGGATCATTGGATATTACAATTTAATCCGCAACCATGTGATCTCAATTCAGTCAGGACGGGTGATGAAATCACGTTGATATGGTCATAAGCTTTCCAACGCCTTGAGAATCACTTTGATTTGAGTTTTCTCAAGATTTGCAACTTTTCATTTTGACCGTCCATTCTAGCCTACTTCATAGAAATTTGCGATCTCGACACTTGTTTGGAAAACGAACTGCATCTCTAGAACGTTTGAGTTGTGAGCTTTCTGCCGGAGAAAAAATTGAGTCAATTGATTACCATATGATAGAAAAATGAACATTGAAAGTTGGGTTTAGAGTCAAAGAAAATACACATTTAGTTTTAAAAGGATGGTAAGAGTGTACCATAGATAATAAAATTCTAAAAAGTGCAATCAAATCTCTCCGTTAAATTTGTCCAATTTGTCTAATGGAAAAAGATGACGTGACTTATTTCATTACTTTCTTATGACATGTGGTGTCAACATGGGGCCCACCAAGCACCTCGTAAAAAATACAAAAGTTAAAAAAACAAATTACATTAAAATTTTCATTAGATTAAGAAAAAGCTATATATATATACTGTTGCCTATCGTCGAAAAAGGCCAATGGAGGTCATCAAGGCCTCATCAATGGCCAACGACCCTCGCCATATAATAAATGAGCCCAATACCAAAGCCCATCATTGACCCATAACTTTAACCACCTAAGATCAAAATAGATAAAAATAAATCAATAAAAGAAAGTTGATAGACACAATTGAGAGGATAAAAAAGAAAGTTGTTGAAATAGAGGAAAAGTAAAACATAAGAAGAGAGAGAAAAGTTAGTGTGCATAAGAAGGACTAGAGGAGGAGGAGGAGGAGAAGAACATGAATCCAGAAAGTTGATATCCGAGTCTGAATTCAACGATAATCAAGAAAAGCAAAAGGAGAAAAATTCCCCATGGCCTAGACCCGCTCCTCCTTCTCAGCTACAAAAATCTTTGTAAACATTTTCACTGACACAATCTAGGTACAAATTTGAGAATAGAATGGTCCTATCTCTGAAGAAGTAGACATTAGTGTCATTCACTTCTTGAAGCAGATCGAAATGGACAAGATTTATCACTTGAAGAAAACTAAGATAAAGATTGAGAAGATGAAGAAATAGGACGATACCAAGAACGCGGCTTTGTTAGAAATAGGGGAGGAGTTAAAGAAGATGGTGTTTCAAAGGATATAGGGCAATGACAATAAGATAACCATTCTACAAGCCATGATCAATTACCACAAGAAGAAATATATCTACACCTTCACAAATACTAGTGTATTTTATCATCATATCAAGAGATTACTCTTGTGGCAGTTGGAAGAAAATGAAACATACTCAAACCACCCTATTTGTATTCCACCAATTGACTGCACAAAGCCCTCTCTCATGTCCATGAGCATATAATTCCTATGAAGGAGCAATCGTCGGATTCCTCTTCCGAAGAATCGTCCAACAAAAGACTAAAGGAAAAAGAAGGAGGAGAAGGACAAGAATCTAGAGAGTTCAAGTCCAAGTTTGAATCTGATAAGAATCAAGAAAAGTAGAAAGAGATAAATCCCTCATAGCCTAGGCTCACTCCTCCTTCACCGCGAAAATTTCAAAGAGGGTCTTCATTGGCATGATCTAGTTACGAAGTGAAAACAATAAGACCTCATCTCTAAAGTAGAAGCACAACAATTTAATTGAACATCATAACATTATTTCACATTCGTAATAATATACATATGCATAACTTACAAACAACTCATAATACAAAACACCTGGGGAGGGTTCGAGAACTCCCATCTCCACTACCATATCCATGTTTTCAAAAGTTTGCATGTACAATATCAATCCAACATCTAAGGATAGATAACCTCCTCTAACATTGGCTCCTCGGCAACATAACTAGGAAGACAACCAAAGCCTTTAAGTAGTCCTAGCCAATCATCATCGAAGATTGTGTGTATCATGCAACATGCCAATGGGGAACCCATTCAGTAAATCGTACGTTGACTCATACCATAGTAGTACACTTAGTATATACAAACACCGCATAAGGCAATACGACATCCTCATAAGTATACTCTATGTGTGCAGGGGCACTAAAAAGTAATGGCACGGAAGAGCCATCTCATGTGTCTGCACAAAAAAAAAAAAAAAAAAAGAGTTGGAACCCAACAAGTAAAATCTCTAAGTTTAAAGTAGGAGTTCACCTTCACATCGGTCCTAGCATAACAATCATAAGTATTTGAAGTTACATAATGCATGAGCACACACTTTATCTTTTGGCAAATGTCTCACACGAATGCATGGTATGATATACTTGATGCACATGTATGGCATATAATTTCTTGATGCATCAGTATCATTAGGTACTTTATTTAAATGCCTAAATGAATAATCATGAGCATGCATCATCTTATTTACTCCACCTCCCGAACATTCTCGGGACATCTCGATACATGGGGCATTTCAACTCCGACGTATCTGGTAATATACCCATAGGGTATTCCATCATATTCATTCATAACCTTGAATATGAGGCATCTCGACACATGGGGCAATGTTGCCATCCTTGCGTGGACAACAACATTTTCTTTATGAATATTCAATGTTATCATGCAACATTAATGCGCATGAAGATGAACAATATCAACATTCAATGCACCACATCATTTCACTTAACTATCACCGATTGAACATATTTTATATCAACTTTTATGCATAGCATCAATTTATATAACTATTATTAAATGAACAAATTCAATATTAACATCCAAAGCATACTTTCCCCAAATATAACGGATATTTTTTTTATTAAATAATGATGCTAAAAAAATAAAAATAAAGGACTAAGATATTTATAAAAAAGAAAGCATGAGAAAAGGAAAGAATTTTTTAGAAAAATTATTATTTATTCTATAATAGGTAACTTTTTTGATTCGGTAATTGTCATACTTGATAACCTACCATGATTAGTAATCAATACTGTCATATTCGCTACCTACTATAACCAGTAATCAATACCTGCCATAATCAGTGATTGGTATCACCATAATCGATAATCGGTATTACCATCTTCAGTAAGCTGCTATAATCGATAATCAATAATTGCCATATTAGGTAAGCGGCAATCAGTTTTCCCATATGCAATAATTTTTTTTTTTTTTTGAAAAACACTCTCTTCACTAAAACACCACAAATCACTAAAGAATTTACGCATGTTTCTTATTAAAACATATAAAATCATCAATGTTAAACTCAACATATCATCATCAAGATTAACACAAATGAAAAACCCAACATGCTATCACCAAACTTATTCATACTTGTTCATAACACTCATTTAAAATAAACATCCATCAAACAATCAAGCTAAGTACTTATTAGAACAACCTTACTTAGCACATAGAGTTTTCATTTACCTTAAAGACAGCTTGCGTAAAATCAAAGCTTTAATTTTCCTCATTCAAACTTAGAAATGAACTCAAGACCTTAATATAAACACACATGAGATCTTTTGCTCTTACTCTTGAAATTGAGAGTAAATTTAAAGGAAGGAGAAAATGATTGGTGAAGTATTAAAGTGGAGTCTTCTCTTAGGAATTCTCTCTCTCTCTTGAAGTTGAAGACTAATATTCCGGTAGCATAAGCATTTAAGAGTGAATTTGGTGAAATTGCTTAATGAACCAAGGGTGAATCATGAGGTCTAAGAGTGTAAAGACTTGTTGTCCCAGTAGAATTTCTTTATGTGGCCCCTAAGTAAATAGCTTGGCACAATCTTAAAGTTAAGAGAAGGGATATTTAGAAGGGATCCATCTCCTATTATCAAGTAAAGAGGTGAGTCATGCCTTACATTAATGAAGTAAATGTTACTAAAGATGAAGTAGGCATGATATCAACAAGGCTACATTCAATGTCTCACTTGCCAATGGAAAGAAGCAAAAAGTATAAGTACAAAGTGAGAATTGCCGATGGAAAAATGAATTAAAAGAATAACTTTCCAAAATAATCCCTTCGGTTGAAATGTTAAGTAATCAAGGGAATCTATACATAAATATGAAAATCAGTGTCCATTCTAAATGTTGATAAATCCAAAAAATATTTTGAACTTGTCAAAATGTTTAGCAAAACTTTCTGAACATAAGTAAATAATTAACTTTGTAAATTTCTAACTTATCACTCTTACGTAACAATATAATTAATTGACCATATGAAAATTCCTAATGTATAACATTGATTAAAATCAAATTCATACATATTAATAAGTTAGGAATTTTCTGGATGTCATAGCTCCCCCTTCTCCTATATCGCGAAAATTTCAACAAGGGTCTTCATCAAGACAACCTAGTATGAATCTCAATACAGTGAGGCCTCATCTCTAAAGAAGTTGAAATCAATGCCATCCATTTCCTCAAAGCATGTCAAAATGAACAAACTCATTAACTAAAAAAAAAACGTTAAGGCAAAGATTGAGAAGATAAAGAATTTAGAGGATATCGAGAACGCGGCTTTATTAGAAACATGAGAGGAATTAAAGAAACCGGCATTCTAAAGGATATGAGTAAATGACGATGAGATAACCCTTTTTTAAGGCATGATTGATTACCAAAAGAAGAATTTCATGGATACCTTCCCAAATGCTAATGCATTTTATTATCATGTCAAGAAATTATTGACTATGACTTCATAGATAGACAATTGACGAACAAGGTCTGCGTTTTCAAAAAGAGGAACAATAATAATAGGGATAAGTGTTCCAGAAGCCCTAAAACTTGTCACGAAAATGCATTTCAGTCCTAAAACTTGCAAAAAGTGCATTTAAGTCCTAAAACTTGTCAAATTATTTCAAACGAGTCCTAAAATCGACACCGTTAGTCTTTTCCGTTAAAAATGCTGACGTGGCATTTTAAATAATTTTTTATTTTCTAGGTGTATTTTTTTAATTATTTTTATTCATTTAAAAAAAAATAGATTTAAAAACTAAAAAATTAAATTTATTCTTATCTGATTTTCAACAAAAACTAAAAAGAAAAGTTAAAAAATTTATTTTTAAAAATTGTTAAAAAAAAAAAAAGCACGGCTCCTCTCCCCGCCGCCGCCCATCGCCGGAGGGGCCGGGCGACGTCGTCGGCCACGGGCGGGGGTTGTCACGCCCGAACCTCGAGCGCGCCAACATCCCACCATGGTCATGCAAATGCGACATTCCCGGGTAGTGTCGCCGACCCCATTCATTTATTATTGCGCA
The DNA here is from genome assembly GCA_017140595.1 of Eucalyptus curtisii. NCBI lineage: Eukaryota > Viridiplantae > Streptophyta > Magnoliopsida > Myrtales > Myrtaceae > Eucalyptus > Eucalyptus curtisii. The sequence continues at coordinate 20,901,436 of CM029502.1, forward strand.
AGCGGAACGTATTATAAAACCCCTAACAATGGAATACGGGATAGAAAAGCAGGAAGCAAAACCACAACATAACACTTTCATAATTCAACAGAATTACAAACAGAGGTCTACGGCCAAAAGTCTACAAAAGACCGGCTCTTAAAAAGGAACTGTCCTACGACCTACAAATCGGACACGTTCTCCAATCTTTATGACTTCACCTCTGCAACTCCTCAAGGTCAACCAAAGTTATCTACCCGCTCCGTCCTCCAGGGACCTGAAATTTTAATCCCACAACCGGGATGAGACATTGTCTCAGCAAGTTCAACCCCCTAAACCCCTATTAGAAAGAAAATACGCCCCAGGTGGTCTAGCCACATCACACAGAAGACTTACCTCGTCTTAATTCATTCCCGATTAGCACAATTTGTATCACACAATCTCACGTAGTAATAATAATTCAAACAATTGGAACACGATCACTTTCATATAAATCACAATCGCACTTAGCACGCATTCCAATTATTATTCACGCCACACAAGGGCATAGCCTATTCGCGGCTTCGGCTATCTACGACATTAATGCCGGCATCGCCTCCCCCTTGGAGCGCGGCTTCGTCACTACGTCGACGGCATTCCCGAAAGAGCATAGGTCCAGTCGGCCTAGCCTCTACTGTGACCCGAGCCTCGTCACTAAGTTTAGAATCAGGTCCAGTTGGCCTAGCCTCTACTGTGACCCGAGTCTCATCACTAAGTTGACGGCGATTCTAAAGGAATACAGGTCCAGTTGGCTTAGCCTCCACTGCGACCGAGTCTTTCAACCAAAGACACGACAATTCAAAACCGACCTCCGGACAATTTACATTTCACTCAAATACTCCAATTGCAATAGTAAACCTTAAATATCCAATTTCGGTGCCAAACCCGACACCTGAGATTTTCTGAATAAAATCCACATTTTCCACAATCGACACTCAATTTGCAATATCCACTCATCGAATTCAAAATCTGAATATACAAAGAGCGATCGCATGAAATTCGAGAAATTTAAGGTCCCGAAATAATTTTCAAAATTTATTAAATAATTAAATTTATTCCGGAAATTAATTAAATAATAATATCCATATTTTTCACAATCCACACTCAATTTATAATATCCAACCATCAATTTCAAAATCTGAATACACAGCAGCGATCAGCACGAAATTCTGAGCAATTGAGATCAGAAATAATTTTTCAGATTCTTTTTTTATAACATTTTAATAATTTCGTAATATAATATATTATTAAAAATTCCAGAATTTCGAAACATTTAAGTAAATAAAAAATAAAACCCTATTATGTCACATCAAGGCTTATATTAAAATGAACATGCTTAACTTTAAACTAAACATACTTTAACTTAATTAAACATCCTAATCTAATCCTCAACCAAATAAACTAACCTAACCACATAAACTTACTTAACTTAGACTAAGCACACTTAAGGCATCATTAACCGTCTAATCAAAATTTAGTGAGCTAAACTCACCGGATTAGCGAGCCAAGCAGACCAAAATGACGAGGGCGACGAGGGGATCGACTTTCCCAAAGGCGGACCTAAACTCCTGGGCTGGGAAGCCGGCCAAAACGGGCCATGAAGCCGCCGCCATACCCATTTTTCCAGCTGCTGGTTGTTGCCGGTAGAGGGGCGGATCCAAGGTCGGTTGGGGCACGCAAGGGTCGAGATGGGCCGAGGAGTCCCGGCGGCGAGGCGGGGGTGCATGGCGGCTCACGGCGGCGGAGACGAGCTCTGGTGGCTCCTGGAACGCACGGACAGCGGCTGGACGAAGGAGACGGCGCGCGGACGAAGGCAGCGAGTTGGCCGGCGAGCGCGCGCGCGGGCGGGCGGGCGCGGCGACGGCGGAGAACGGGTGGAGGGGCGGCCGGTCGGGCGGAGGGCTGCTGGTCGATTGCAACTCCCTCTCTCTCTCCTCTTTTCAAAAGCCAAGACAAGGTTCCTTGATTCAAGGAAGAAGATGATGGTGATGGGTCACCTTTCCAAGAGCAAATCCTCACCATCCACTTGTCAACATCTTAGCCACTCTTGCCCCACACCATGACATCACTTGTGATGTCACAATCCACTAACTCCAACCTCCCACAACCTTAATCCAATATGTTCAATTTCATTTTCCGCCGGGGTATAAAATTCAAAGTCTCCAATTCTCCTCTAATTGAACCAAATTGAAGTCCATAAAATTAATCCAATGTCACCACGCTTCAATTCACATATTTACTTGACCATAGAACCCTCTTGGATCTCAAAAGTACAACCAAAAGCGGGCCCACCAATTTTCCGAACCAAATTAGCCATAAATAGATTATTTTGCTGAAAAACTCGGTTAGCATGAAAAATCTTCCAAAGATGAGTCAATGATCCTAAAATGATTTGTGACACCCCAGGACTTCCAATTTTTGAATTCGATCTCAATTTCACGGTTAATTTCACTCTGGCACGATATTAGCGCGTCCTGATCTACCGGGTAGCTTTTAGAAATTTTCGTGCATTTGACCTGCAATTCAAGCCACAATGTACATCTTTGACACATTGGCGACTCTCGATTGTCGGGATAATCTCAAGGTTTCAAACACGGACACAGGGTACCCAAACGACGTAAAAGCCGGTCTAGTGCCGATCGACAAGAATTGTGCGATCCGGTGGAATCACCCACACTCGATTACATGCCTCGTCGAGTCGACCTATCTCCGCCTCTAATCGATTTTTAATCGTGCCGTAATGACCTTTGCAGATTAACTCGGTCGAAAGGTCGTTTCCGGTCAAATTCTCAAGTCCGATGCATTAGAATTTCTTAACGGCTTCACCTAGTAGACTAGTTATCCCATGAGTGATCGGTTCGGGGAAAAGAACTATATGTGCACAGATGAAAAGCCCATTTCAATTTATTGAAAATAGAATTGGAAATTCGGGATGTCACAGGGGTGGCCGGCCCTCCTCCGGCCAGGGCGAGGCCTCGCCGGCCCCAAGCGAGGGCCGTCAACCGTCGCTCCGGCCTCGAGCGAGGGTTGAAGAGGCCTCGCCCAGGGCGGGCGAGGACTCGCCTAAGGCGGGCGACAACTGCCGGCCCCCTGCGAGGGCCGGCAAGCCCGACGGGGCACCCTCGCTCAGCTCTGGCGCGAGTGCCCAGATTTGGGCCCGCCGGCCCCCCGCGGGGGGCCGGCAGCAGTCGCCCCCCTGGGCAAGTCGTCGCTGGCCCTCAAAGGGGCCCGGCAACTGTCGCCCACCTTGGGCGAGGCCTTGCCGGCCCCGAGTGAGGGCCGACGAGGCCTCGCCCAAGGCGAGCGACGATCACCGGCCCTTGCCTCGGGGCCGGCGAGGCCCGGCCACCCCGCCTGGGTCGGCGACCATCGCCCGACCCCTCCGGCGATGGGCGGCGCCGGTGGCGGGGGGAGAGGAGCTGCTTTTTTTTTTTTTTTTTGTATATAAATATTTTGACTTTTTTTTTTAAGTTTTTGGTGAAAATAAGATAAAATGAATAAATTTACTTTTTTTTAGTTTTTAAATCTAATTTTTTTAAAAAAATAATTTAAAAAAATCCACGTGGAAAATAAAAAAAATATTTAAAATGCCACGTCAGCATTTTTAACGGAAAAGGCTAACGGCGTCGATTTTAGGACTCGTTTGAAACAATTTGACAAATTTTAGGACTTAAATGCACTTTTTGTAAGTTTTAGGACTGAAATGCATTTTTGTGACAAGTTTTAGGACTTCTGGAACACTTATCCCATAATAATAAGGGGAAGAGCAATGCTAGAAAAATGTAGGTGTTTTCAAATTCTCAAGAACGGAAAATTTTGAGTTGTTTAAGAAGATTTGAGATGTTGAGAAGAGTGGGGATGTTGTTGTTGGCGGCAATGAAGAAATTGGTGTGACTACTGAGAAGAAGAAGACTCAAGGTGTTAACAAGTTTGTTACTTCCCCAAGTCGTATTTAGAGAATTTGAAGTCAAATGACACTATGCAAAGGTCAATGATTGATTTCGCTGAGGGTTGTTTGAAAAAACGGTTAAAATTGTTGGAGGACTCAAATAGGATGGGGTTGAAAGAAAGAATGAGTAAATTGCAATTTGCTAAGATGCAGGTAGTGATGGAAAAGGGCGCATTAATCAAATATAAGACCAATCTTATTTTGGAGACTTATTTTCGATTTACTTAGAAGTAGGTTATGGGCTCTAGAATTTTTTATGGATATTATAGTGTTCTAACAATGTCCTAAGATGTGTTTTGCGCATTAAAAAAATTGATGTGACTATTCTCATTATCTACTATTCTCAACCTATTTTCATGATCTCATATTCCTTAACTTCGATCTAGGTATGAATTAAGAAATATTATGATATCAAAAACAAGGTTTTATTGGAAATAACGAATGAGTCGAAGAAGCTCGTCTTCTAAAGAATATGGGTCGATGATGATGAGATAACCTTTTTGCGGGGCATGATCAATTAAAAAAAAAAAGCACGGATGCCTTCATAAATGCTAGCGCATTTTATCAAATGTTAAGGAATTATTTGAGTGGGATTTCATGAATAGACAATTGACGAACAAGGTCTGAGATTTCAAGAAGAAGTACAGTAATAATAAGGGAAAGAGTAAGGCTATAAAGGTTTAGGTATTTTTAAATTCCTAAGAAGAGAAAATTTTGAGTTGTCTAAGAAGATCTAAGATGTTGAGAAGAGTGGAATGTTACTACTTGTGACAAAAAAGAAATTGGTATGACTACTGAGAAAAAAGAAAGACATGAAGTGCTAATAAGTTTGTTGCTTTCCCTCATTCAAATTTGGAGGCATTAAAGTCAAATAATACATGAAAGCACATTAATGACATGTTGTGGATGTCTATGACCAGCTTAAATGAGGGGTTTTTAAAGAAATGCTTGGAATTGTTAGAAGACCCAAACAAGGCGAAGTTGAAAGAAAGATCGAGTAAACAACAATTTGCTAAGATGAATTTAGTGGCAGAAAGAGAAGCATTGATTAAATAGAAGAGCAATCTCATTTTGGAGGCTTATTCTCAGTTTACTTCGAAATAGGTTGTGAGCTCCAGTTTATTTTATAGATATTATAATATTCTAACAATGCTCTAGATGTGTTTTATGTACCTCGGTTATGATGACTATTTTGAATTTTTTTTGTATATTTTTCTTTGGAGCCCTAATCTCTTAAGATTTGATGTACCTTTATATTAGATAAACTGGGAGAATATTATTGGAATGTCATTTTTTTCGGTATATTTAAACATATTCCGATTGACTTCTCAATCTAAACTTGTCAAAGCTACTATTAGCTTTATGGCATTTTAATTATGATGATTTGTGTTGATCTAACTGTTTTTCATGATCGAATTTATGGATCTTCATCCTCTTACGTGTCCCGCGATAGTTTGTATATCTCTTCTCTTTATATACTACTCCCAACATATTTTTATGATCCTTTATTCAATGAACTCAATCTGAGTATGAATCAAGAAATAAAATGATATTGAGAATGCGACTTTATTAGAAATAGGAGAATAGTTGAAGAAGCTAGCCTTCTAGAGGATATGGGTTAATGATAATGAAATAACTCTTTTGCATGGCATGAATATTACTTAAAGAAGAATTCATTAATACCTTAATAAATGCTAGTGCATTTTATCATTTTGTCAAGGAATTACTCGAGTAGGACCTTATCAATAGACAATTGGTGAATGAAGTCATAGTTTTCAAAAAGAAGTATAGTAATAATAAGAATATGAACAAGGCCAAAAAAGTTTGGGTGCTTTCAAATTCTTAATAGCAGAAAATTTTGAGTTGTTAAAGAAGATTTGGGATGTTGAGAAGAGTAACAATGTTGCCATTGGTGGCAGTGAAGAAATTGATGTGACTACCGAGAATAAGAAGACTTAAGATGATAACAAGTCTATTACTTCCTCTAAGTCGAATTTGGAGACATCAAAATCAAAAAATACAAGTAAACATATTAATGACACGTCGCAGATGTCTTATATTGGCATGGATGATGGGATTTTGAAGAAATTGTCGGAATTATTGAAGGATTCAAAGAGGCGAAGTTGAAAGAACTGCAGTTTGCTAAGATGTGTTGACAATCGATTTTTTGTTGAAGATTTTAAATATCTATTTATTTTGCAAAAAAATATAAAAAATGAATAAAGTGGACTAAACAAAAATTTGGTGAGAGCAAGCGGCCGGCATTTTTTGCCCATTCCTTTAAACAAATTTTTAGCTCACCTCTCCCTTGGTCCACCTCTTTACTTTCTTATGAGCCCATTTGTTTTCTTCTCTCAGCTCATCCGAATTAAATAACTAAAACCTAGCCCACAAATCCATGTTCAATCCTTCATACATGCACACAACTAGCAAATATGAAGGAGGGCCTGCGATGACACTGTAAATGAACGAAACACGCAATGATGTGCAAGTGACCAAGAAAAAAAGCAAGCATCCGTGAGCAAGGCAGTGAGTGATGCATTCTAAAATTGATGAGCTAGCAAGAGCCAAACAAAAAGGATTTCTCAAATGAGGAGTACGTGAGGGAGTGAGGAAGGCTCAATTGAGGTAGAAGAAAGAGAGAGAAGAGTACATGTGAAACAGGGGGTGATCATTTTTTTTTTTCAGCAAAACCATAGGAGAGAGAAAAAGAAAGAGACTTCACTGAAATCAGAGAGAAGAAGGAGAGGACAGCTATAGAGAAGGCTTCGCCGAGAGGGAGAAAGAGAAAACAAGTTGGTTGCTGGAGTTTTTTTGCTGGCCGAAAAGCAAGCGGAACTTCGATTAGAGGAATGAGAGTAGTTGAAAGTCGTTTCTCGGTGTCTAGAGCGAAGATCAACAGCCTTTCTCATTGGTTTTGGCCCTTCTCATCTCCGTTCCTGATTAGGTAAACCTTACCTGATATATTTTTTTCTTTCCCTTATTGTGTTGAAGTTATGAGCATGCCGTTCAAACAAATGAACAAATGATATGTTGTTACAAACTAAAGATGGCATTTCATAGATATTGTTGATTTGGAGTCTTACATGCCATGTCCATATCAAATCATGCATTATAGTCTAGATTAGAGGTCATGTGCTTGGTTGCATACCAAGTGTTTGATGAAATGCTTAAAAGAAAACCAAAGGGAGATCCACGTCTAAACTTGAGATTGATTCATAATTGCTTCTATATTGATTGAATCTTGTATCACTTTTCGTATTTTCTCTATGTTTTCATGCGATTTTGTGAAAAATCCTTTATTGGCGTTAGTCGTGCATCCCCCATTGCTAGAGTCAATCTTCCTATCCTAGTGTATCCTACGGTTCAAGGCCGTTCAAGTCAGCATTTCTCTTCACTTCAAGTGCATTTGTGGTTGTTTGATCGATAGAAATGCTAGGTTTGAATAGCTTTGACTTCCATTTGCATTTTTCCTCTTGTTTTGCAAGTGTTGGAGTGCACAGTCGGAAGTGATAAATGCCGATTGGAATAGATGACTAGTGGTTAGTAATGATTGATTAGTGGCGTAGGTGCTGCAAGCGACGTGGCAAGAGCAAATGGTGGTGGCGTCTAATGGTCTTTGTTCGACTAGGGTGGTAGAAGACACACTTCAGTGAACAAAAAGGTGGCGAGAAGAAGAAGATGCAAAGGAAAAGGATAAAATAGAGAAGAAGACAAAAGGGAGAAAAAGAAAGAAAAAAATAGAAAATCCATTAAAAATAAAAATAAAAATAAAATGAAATTTTCGATGCCATCGGATCTAAGTGTAGGTCGGGTTAATGATAATAAACCCAATCTACATTCGTTCCTTAAATATAATAATGATACATTAGAAAATTGAAAAGTATTTAAAATTAAAAATGATTAAAAAATCTTAGGAAATAATAAAAAAAATTAGAAAATTCGAAGTCAATGAAAAATTAGAAATTTGAGAAAATCATTGAAAAATTAGAAAATGCATAAAACATAAAAAAATTCAAAAAAAATCTAGAAAATCTAGAAAAAAATAAGAAATTAAAAAATTATTAAAATCATTAAAAAAATATAGAAAAATAAATCATTAAAAATTTAGAAAATTCTAAAAAAAATAAATTCTAAAAAATTAGAAACGCTTAGAAATTAAGACCTAAAACTGGATAGGCCTTTAGGGCTTTACAATAAGATTCTTTGTTTTGGATTATCTTTTTTCCTTTTAAGGACAATATTAGGATACTTGTGTGATTTCCTTTATGATTATACTTTATTGCACTTTTCAATATCCTAGATGTTATTTCCTACTCTAAAATGGTTAAGATAATACCTAGAATTCTTTGATAGGCTGCTACTGCATTAGTTAGCATGATCAAGTTAGATACCAAAAGAGCTTTAATCTTAGAGCTAACATAATCAAGTCCTCGAATTTAGAACCTTTGATTGCATAAATAGTAAAATATCCTTAGTCAAAATTTGCATAGGCTTAATTAATCAAATTTTGAATGCCCAATGTCACGTAAGGTATGGGCTTGGTAAAGCCCAAGTCAATGGAAGGCCATCGGCTCGAAGTTGACAATACTCCTAAATCTAATAGCTTTTCTCTTGCAAGAGAATTAGGTCGCAACAAAACAGAAGTAGTGGCAGAAAGAGGCACATTGATTAAATATTAGACTAATATCATTTTGGAGGCTTATTCTCGGTTTACTTAGAAGTAGGATGTAGGTTCTAAGTTCTTTTATGGGTATTATAATATTTCAACGCCTTATGATGTATTTTGTATACTTTGATTTTGATGACTATTTTCAATCATTTTGTATATCTTTTTTTAGAGCCATGATCTCCCAAGATATGATGTCATGTTATATTAGATAAATCAAAAGAATGTTGTTGGAATGTCCTCTTTTTTGTATATTTATGCCTATACTAATTGACTTCTCAATCTAAGCATGTCAAAACCACTTATAGCTCCATAACATTTAAATTATGATGATCTGTGTCGATCTAACTGCTTTTGATTATCAAATTCTGTGAATCCTCATCCTCTGGCTTGCTTTGCGATAATTTGTATATCATTTCTTATATATACTATCATCAACATGTTTTTGTGATCTTCTATTTCTAGACTTCGATCTGGATATAAATTAATAGATATGATGATATCAAGAACACAACTTCGTTGGAAATAAGGAAGGAGTGGAAGAAGTTGACTTTTAGAGGATACGGGTCAATGACAATGAGATAATCTTTTTACAAAGCATAATTGATTACCTAAAGAAGAATGGCATGTATACTTTCACAAATGTTAATGCATTTTATCATCATGTCGAGGAATTACTTGAGTGGGACTATACGCATTAACAATTGACAAACAAGATCTAAGTTTTCAAGAAGTAGTATAGTAATAATAAGGAGAAGAACAAGGCCAAAGAGGCTTGACGTTTTCAAATTTTCAAAAGAAGAAAATTTTGAGTTGTTTAAGAAGATTTGGGGTGTTAGTAGAGTGGTGATATTGCCATTAGCGATAGTAAAGAAATTAGTGTGACTATTGAGAAGAAGACTTAAGGTGCTAAAAAGTTTGTTACTTCTATTAAGTCGAATTTAGAGGTATAGAAGTCAAACAATACATGAAAACACATTAATGATATATTGCGAATGTCTAGGACTGGCTTAGGGAATGGATTTTTGAAGAAATGATAAGAATTATTAGAGGACTCAAAGAAGGTGGAATTGAAAAAAAAGTTGAGTAAACTACAATTTGCTAAATGCAAGTGGTAGCGAAAAGAGGCGAATTAATTAATATAGACCAATCTCATTTTGGAGGCTTATTCTTGGTTTATTTTGATGTAGGTTGTTGGCTCTAAGTTTTTTTTTTCTGGATATTATAGTATTTTAACAACGTCTTAGAATGTGTTTTGTGTACCTCGCTTCTTATGACTATTTTCATTCATTTTGTATATATTTCTTTGGAGCCTTAATCTGCCAAGATATGATGTACTGTTATATTAGATGAATCAGGATAATGTTTTTAGAATGTCATCTCTTCGGTATATGTAAGCATATACCAATTGATTTCTCGGTCCGGGCTTGTCAAAACAGCTTTTAACTCTATAGCATTTAAATTATGACGATATGTGCTAATCTAACTGCTTCTAATGATCGAATTCTATGAATCCTCATCCTCTGGCTTATTATGAGGTAATTTGTTTATCTCTTCTCATTATATATTACTTTCAACCTAATTTTATGATCTCATGTTCTTTGATTTCGATATGGATATGAATCAAGAAATATGATGATATCAAAAATGTGACTTCATTGGAAATAGGGAATGAGTCGAAAAAGCTGGCTTTCTAGAGGATGTTGATTGATGATGATGAGATAATCCTTTTGCAAGGTATAATCAATTACCTAAAGAAGAATGGTATAAGTATCTTCACAAATGTTAGTGCATTTTAGTATCACATCAAGAATTTACTCAAGCACAATTTTATAGATAGACGGTTGACAAACAAGGTTCGATTTTTCAAGAAGAAGTATAGTAATAAGATTTGGGTGTTTTCAAATTCTCAAACGCAAAAAATTTTGGGTTGTTTAAAAATACTTAGAATGTTGTTGTTGGCGATAGTAAAGAAATTGGTATTGAGAAGAAAAAGACTTAAGATACTAACAAGTTTATTGCTTCTCCCAAGTCAAATTCAAAGGTATCAAAGTTAAACAATGCATGTGTATACATTGATGACATATTACGGATATCTAGAACCGGCTTGAATAAGGGGTTTTTGAAGAAATAATTGGACTTGTTAGGGGACTAAAAAAGGATGGAGTTGAAAGAAAAATTGAGTAAATTGCAATTTGCTAAAATATAGGTAGTGACAGAAAGAGACGCATTGATTAAATATTTGGAGACTTATTCTTAGTTTACTGAGAAGTAGATTATTGGCTCTAGGTTTATATATATTGTACTATTTTAACAATGCCTTAGGATGTGTTTTGTGTACCTCAGTTTTCATGACTATTTTCAATCATTTTGTATATCTTTTTTTAAAGCCTTAATGAGGATAATATTGTTGAAATGTCCTATTTTCGGTTTATTTAAACATATGTCGGTTGACTTCTGAATCCGAGCTTGTTAAAACCACTTTTAGCTTTATAGCTTTCAAATTATGATGAACCAATTCATAAGTATGACCTATGAAAAAGTCTGAAACATCTCAAAGAAAGAAAAAACTAGAGTAACAAGAAAAATAAGTCTGAAACAACATGTGAAGATTATAAAATTTTGACCTATATTTGGCATTATTAGGTATTGTTCGGTACTATTTAGCACTATTTAACATGTTTGCTATTATTTGACACTATTGAAAGCGTAGCATACTATAGCAAAAGCAAAAAATGTGGGATAAAAATATGTCAAAAGCAATGTCTTTGTCTATTAGTATGAGGGTCAAATAATTGGTCGTTGTCAGCCATAAAGAGTCTGTAAAATTATCTTCGGTGTATGTTTTCTGCCTATATAATGTTGTGCTTGTAAATGCTAAGGGGCAAAACATACATTCCCTAAAACATAATATTGTATGGTTTGTTATGAATCCTAAAAGTTTTCTCCTATTTCCCTTTCTACTAAGTATGACTCTTTAAAATTAGGGATGTTTTAATTAATCCTAGTAATATGCTTCGCACTTGGTACAATGTGAAGTCTGTGCATTGAAATTCTGTTACTCTAAAATTGTATATGATTCAAGTAAAAAATTGAAGAAGAATTTAATGGCTAACTACTTTTGAATATCAAATTTTGTGAATCCTCATCCCGAGGCCTATTCTACTATCATTTGCATATCTCTTCTCATTATCTACTACTCTCAACCTGTTTTTATGATCTCATATTCATTGACTTCAATCCGAGCATAAATCAAGAAATACGATGATATCGAGAATGCAGCTTCGTTGGAAATTGAGAAGGAATTGAAAAGGCTGGCAATCTAGAGGATATGAGTCGATGATGATGAAATAACCCTTTTGTAGGACGTAATTAATTACCTAAAGAAGAATGACATAAATACATTCACAAATGCTAATGCATTTTATCATCATGTCAAAAAATTACTCAAGCAGGACTTTGCGAATAGACAACTGACAAATAAAGTCCGTTTTTTCAAGAAGAATCACAGTCATAATAAGAGAAAGAGCAAGGCTAGAAAGGTTATGGTGTTTTCAAATTCTCAAAAGCGAAAAATTTTGACTTATTTATGAAGATTTGGAATGTTGAGAAGATTATCAATATTGCCGTTGGTGGTGATGAAAAAAATTTGTGTAACTATTGAGAATAATAAGACTTAAGGTGCTAACAACTTTCTTGCTTCCCCCAGGTCGAATTTGGAGGCATTGAAGTCAAACAATACATGGGAACACATTGATGACATGTTACGGATGTCTAGGACCAACTTGGATGAGGGGTTTTTGAAAAAAATGATTAGAATTGTTGATGGACTCGAAGAAGGCGAAATTTAAAGAAAGATTGAGTAAACTGCAAATTGCTAATATGTAGGTAGTGGCAGAAAGAGGCGCATTGATTAAATATATGACCAATATCATTTTAAAGGCTTATTCTAAGTTTGCTTAGAAGTAGGGTGTGGACTCTAATTTTTTTTTTTATGGTTATTATAGTGTTTTAACAATTTATTAATATGTACTTTGTACACTTCGGTTCTAATGACTATTTTCGATCATTTTGTATATCTTTTTTTGGAATCCTAATCTTCCAAAATATGATATACTATGTTATATTAGATGAATCAAGATAATGTTGTTGAAATGTCCTCTTTTCGATATATTTAAGCATGCTGATTAACTTCTCAATCTAGACTTATCAAAATCACTTTTAGCTTTATAACATTTTAATTATATCAATCTGTGCCAATCTAACTGCTTTTGATGATCAAATTCTGTGAATCTTCATCCTTTGGCCCATTCCATGGTAATGTGTATGTCTGTTTTCATTATTTACTACCATAAACATGTTTTTATGATCCCCCAATGTGCATGCATCTTTAAAACTAATCGACAAATTGTCAAAATATTTAAAAATTAAATTGACACCATTAAAATATTTAAGATTACAATAACATTTTTTTTTACACTTAAATTTTAACGATTCATATAATTATTCATTTTATAGAAAATTATGAGTCAATCTTGATCCCTTAACAAAAATATTATTAATTTGCATTTGCATAATATGAGCATTTAATAATAATAAGACTCACCCGAACTACATTTTAATTGAGCTAGAGTTGAATGGATGTAAAGAGGAAGGCTCTGAATTCACATACATCATGGGCCTTCATAAGTAAGTAGCTTCTCATAAATCATAAACAAAAAACACAAATTAAAGAGGGGAAAAAAGGCAAACAACCTGTCATAGGCCCCGTTTGGTTCGGCTTTGGGGGAATGTCCTTGGGGAAATGCAAAGGCCTTTAGTCTAAAGGGATTTGGTGAAATGCAAATACTGTTTGGTAAACTAAAATTGAAAAGATGCCTTGAGATGTAACTTGGGGAAAATGCTGTTTAGTAAACACATACATTTGAAAAGTCCTTTCATGTGTCAATTTTAAAATTTTGCAACTTGAATTTGTTTAAAATCAAAAACAAAAATCAATGGCCTTAATTTTTATATATATTTTTTTCAAGTTGAGAATAATGTATAAGAGACATTAATAAAATTTAAAATAAAAAATCACATCAAACTCAATTAAAAATAGAGTAATTTCATTACAATAAACATTACAACATATGTCCCAATAAAAGAAATAAATTATCGTTACATATTACAAACATCCTTAACTATTTATCACATTCATAGCTATTTCATCACGTAAACGTGCCATGTCAGGGAATGCATTATCATTTGAAGCACTTGTCCCCTCATTTACAACATCATGGTCGACTGAATATCCATACTCGGGATCCAAATCTGCTGTTTCAAAATCCGTATCAGTTACGGCATTTTTTCTTATAAAATTGTGCAAAGCCATTGTAGCTATGACAATTTGCACTTGCTTTTTATAAGGATAATTTGGCATAGTAGTTTAAATCTTCCACATCATTTTTAATACGCCAAAGACTCGTTCAATTTCTGAGCGAAGTGAGGAATGTGCACGGTTAAACACTTCTCGATGACCCGTAAGTGTAGGACCTTGTCGAAATTCTGGCAAATGATATCTAACTTCTCTATATGGCCCCAAATAACCAGTGAGATTTGGATATCCGGCATCTACTAAATAATATTTACCTACACAAATATAATATAAATTTAATTAACATATGCCACATAAATATATATATATATATATATATATTCGTATTGGCCAAAAGGGACTGTAAAAGCTGTTTTGTATTTATCCTTTTCACTGATTTGTATTTGCCAAAATCCTGATTTCATGTCAAACTTTGAAAATACTTTTGATCTACATAACCTGTTTAGCAAATCTTTTTTATTAGGTATCGGATACCTTATCCATCTAAGAGCTGTATTTAGAGGTTTATAATTGATAACTAACCTAGGACCTCCTCTTTCTAGTTCAGCATTTTTATTGACATAAAAAGCGGAGCAGCTCCATGGCGACCGGCTTTTTCTTATAAGTTTTTTATTCAAGAGGTCTTGTATTTCTGTTTGGCAAAATTTTACAACTTCTTGGTTCATCTCGTGTAGGGCGTGCCTTTGTAGGTATTTTGTTTTCAGAAAAATCATGTTCATAAGGCAGATCAACAATATGCTTCTTTCTTTCCCAAAAGGCATTGGGTAAGGTAGAGCATATGGTTTTCTCTATGTGTTTTTGTAGGGAAGCTATTTTTTCTAAAACATTTGGTTTTTTAAGATTTTCTTCTATTCGTTTGAATTCTAAATCTTCTTTTAAGAATTCAAGCTGGTTTTTTTTGTCTTTTATAAGGCAATTTATTTCTGAAATAGAGTGTTCTTGTAAAATGTTTAGGCTTCTCTTTTGTGGTTTTGTTATGAAGTTGAAGGTAATTTTTCTATTTAAAGCATGAGTTTCAATACCTTCATTAGTAACTGTAAAAGGTTAGATTAATTGTTTAAAAGGTGTTCCTAGAATTACCTGTTGTCTCATGTTTTTAACAAGAAGAAAAGATATTTTGTAAGACATTTGGTCTTTTACAATTAAAGCTTCTGGCAATTTGTATTGGATATTTAACTTGTCTCCCGAGACCGATTTTAGTGATTCGAAAGTTTTGTCAAAGTATCTGGGTGGAACAAGACCTTCTTTGATACAATTGAGGTCAGCCCCGATCAAAGAGTGCCGTTGTTTCAATGATAAATTCATTATTAATTTTTATCATTATTTCTATTATCCATTTTCTAGAGGTTATTTCTGTTAATAACATAAGAAAAGCTAGATCGAGTATCGAAGTATTTGTAATATCATTCTGATCTTCCAATTTTGTTTTTCCTTTTATGACAAGAGCTTTAATCTTAGAGATTTCTTGTTTCATTTCTGATTGTGTTGCATTCAAAGCTTGTATTTCTAATTTTTGTTGTTTTATTTCATTTTGGAGGTCATTAATATTTATGGGTCTGGATTGAATTTTCTTGTTTCTATTCAAAATGTCTTTTAAATTGTAGGAAGTATTATGTTTGGTGGTGATATTCATGGAAGAATAAAGTCTATCTAAGTATTCTTTCTTGGCTTCTGGGTCAGTGATTTTATCAGCAGTGCTGAGAAGGAATTCTTCGTCTTTTGTCAACATATTTATTTCAGGAATGGGTTTTTCAGAAGAGGCGTCTTCGTAATCAGAATCTGAAGAGGATTCTATTTCATTAATTTGAAGACCATCTTCTTCAAGAAGTTCATCAGAAGAAGTGTCAGTATTTTCTATGAGGATGTTGTTCAATTGGTATAGAGTATTGTCGTCTAAAGAAAGTTCATTTAGTTTCTTGTTAATCCTGCGATATTTAGAAATATGTCCTTTTCGACCACAAGAGTAACATTTAATGTCTTTAAAATTCTTTTTATCGTTTGAGGTTTGTTCTGGTTATTATGGTGTCTACGTTTATTCTTATAAGTTTGATGTTTGTTGTGGTGTTTCTTAGTTTCTTTTTCGGAGGACAAGTTCATTTACATTTGGACCTTGTTTTTTCATTATAAGAGGGATCGTATTGAGCACAGAAATCTCCTAGACTTTTATTAGTGAAATTTTGTTCTTCCTTGAGTTGTCTTTGTAATTTGATAGTATTACACATTTGTGTTTCTTGTCTATAAACATAAGAGACTATTTCTCCATGAGAAAGCAAATTATAAGGTATTTGACCACTATATTCTTCTCTAATTCTATCTCTTACTTGGTCACCTATTATTTGGGGTAAACCAGCTAAGAATTTTTCTTTCCAAAAAGGTTGGTTGCAGTCTGGTCTAACAAGAACCCTTTGAAAGAAAAGCTCTTTGTATTCTCTAAATCTTCCTAGGGATTTACAACGCATATTGGACAGGAGATCTTGGTTCCTATCTCTAATATGTGAAGGGTCTCCTATGAAGTGTTGTGATATGGAGTAAATAAGAGTGTTAACCGCATCTTGGATGAGATGTCTGTGATCATCATCCATGTGTTGGCCAAAGTCATCTATTTTATAAGAAGTTAAAATTTGCATTTTTTGTTTATCTGTCAAATAGTTATCCCACCAACCTTTTAGTTGTCCAGTGAAACCGGCTACTAAAAGATTAGCAACAGCATGATCAGAAACATCTTGCTGTGTTTTGTAGGCATTGGCAAGCATTACCATGTTATTCAAGATATTCATGATATTGCTTTCGGCAACACCATCAATATTCCATTCATAAATGGCGTCTGGAGAATATTTATTCTGTATTTTTTGCGATGATTCTTCTTGGGCTATGTCTGGTGGGGTAGCTCTACTGTAATAAAGTTTTTGGGGTTGTCTCCAATTGAGTCTGTTAACCTCAGCAGTTAATTTATTGTCGGAATCATTAGAGGGCTTGGTCAAGGTACTAATAGTAGGTTGTTCAGGGGTGTCTTTAATAATTAGTCCTTGAAATTTAGGGGTGTCTAGTATATGGGTAGGTTCTAGAGTTGATTTTCCTAGGAGTTTTTTCTTTTGTTCAATGGCTTTGGCAAATTCTGGACTAAGGTTTTTTGGAAACTCAAAAGCCTTAAAAATGGGTTTTTTGAGTGTTTCAGTTTGCATTGTAGTCAGTTGGGTAGGATTTTGTATAGTGGATTCTATCCTATTTAATTGTTTTCCTATGGTTACTAGATGTTGATTAGTAAAATTGTTTTGTTCAATGACATTGTGAGAGTAAAGAGAATCTCCTTTGTCTGGAATTCTAAAAGGAGTAGCTGAAATCTCGCTATCTCCATATTGTATTTTTATTTTCCTGAGGGGTGGATGGTTGGATTCTATGATTTCACCATTATCAAGTTTCCACTTATAGTGATGATCTAGAACAACTATCTCTTTTGGTTCAAGGAATTGTTCTTCTAACCAATCAAAGAAAAATATATGGACTTCATATTCATACATTTAGTCGTAATATTTTTGCTTGATATCTTTTGCTTTATCAGCAAAGGTTTTGAAGAACCATTGTCGGATTTGTTTATTGTTTTCAGAGTTGAATTCTTTGTTAAGGAATGCTCTGTTTGGTTCAAATTGTTTTTCTAAAACATTAAGCTCAGCATCCATCATCTGAGAATAAGTGGGGGAATGATGAGGAGAATCTGGATTTTGTAAGATTGGATTAGGCTGGTTTTGTTGGTAAACTGGCCTGGAAATCCCTGATCTATTATCTAAACCGCTAATTTCTGGTTCGGGTGGTGTCTCATGATTACTCCTACTAGCAAAAGGAGGTAAATGTGCAGTATCACGTGTGGGAGTGTTTCTATGCGTACTTGGGGGAATGGTGATTATAGGAGGAAGATTGGGATTAAGATCTATGGACCTTGTATAAGAAGTATGCGAAAAGGATTAGATCTTGAATCAAAAGATCTTCTCGAAAACCTAATAGTCACTCTTCCTTCTGGATGTTGGATGACATTAGTCGGATCTGTATTTTGAACAACTTGCTGGGGAACTTGGTTTTCTAATTCCCATTGTTCTGGTAAAGTCACTTGGTTCCAATTAATAGATCTAGAAATAGTCGTATTAGCTCTAGAAATGTCAGTCTGAAGGAGGAGTGTTTCTCCTCGAGGACTATGTTTGAAAGCATTTTCTCCAAAGGCGGAGGCCATGGCTTTGTAATGAATCCTATAAACAAGAGCTAAAGGAATGGATCCATCTGCTACTTTGTAATTATGAGTTTTTATTTGGAGTGTGAGGGCTCTAAGAATGTTTTTATCTTTGAGGGATACAGAGAAGTTGGGTTAACAGTCAAATGTATTGGTCCTTTGCAGAGACTTGTCTATACAGTGCCAAGTATAGATTCATCATAGTTTAAGAGACGTGAATCTCTTAAAACCAGGAGAATAGAAGTATTAAGACCTTCTTTTGTAAGAGGTTTGACTTCTACTTGGACGAGTCCTACATGGATGTAATTGTATTTTTGTTTATGCTTTTGGATGGACTCTTTATTTAAAAGATGTATTTTTTCATAGGAATTAGAAAGAGGAACATCTCTTTCTTCAGTGGCTATGACATAGTCTGATTTTTTGAAGAATTTCAATTTTGATTGTTTGTATATTTCCTTAAGCTGGATTTTAGGAATTTCCCAATTCTCTATAGATTTGTTGAAATCTTCTATTCTTACTTCTTCTCTATGTATAAGACTTGGATCTAGGTCCATTTGTGATAGAGAACTAGAGGAAGATGTAGATCTTCTATGTAAACTCATACTTGAGATCGGAACTATTCCTTCTTCAGAACCGTTACAGAGCTAAACCAACGGTCTAACAGCCTCTCAGGGACTTACGGCCTGGACCACTCTGTAGAAACAAGAAGGATGCCAACGAATGGCTCTCGATCTATGAGTATGTTCTTACAAAGACTATCTATACCTTCCCACTGGCTCTAATACCATAAAGGGGTTAAGACATTTGAAGCCATGTCTTGATGGGTGTTAAGCCTGTTGGCTTTGGTGGTGTATTGGAGGTTTCAGCAATGGCTTTGCCTTTGCTTTTGTCTTTTTTGGATCTTGGCATGATGATGGTATCCCCTGTAAAAATTCTCTTGTGAGAAAATCTAGTAGTGGATTTGAAGAACCATTTATAAATTCGATGTCAAAATCAAATACTGAAAGTATGGCTTGCCATATGGCAAAAATCTGTTTTGATGCAATGTTTAGTACGTCTTTTTGTAAGACGTCTTTGGCTGATTTGTAATCAATACGTAAGAGAAATTTTTGGTTTAATAAATCTCCTTGGAGTTTTGATATAAACAAAACTATAGCAAGTATTTCTTTTTTGATAGTTGAATAATTTTGTTGGGTAGAATTCCAATGTTTTGAAATAAACTGAACGACTTCTTCTCTGTTATTATTGACCTGTTTATATATATATATATATATATATATATATATATATATATATATATATATATATATGGATGTACATAAACCATTAATTAACCAACCTGGAGGTGGATTGGGAAATTGTGCATCACGTCTTCGAATGGCATCATAGAAGACATGAGTATCATGAGCTTGTCCCTCCCAACCGGCACTAACGTAAATGAATTCCATATTAAAATTACATATGGCCAACACATTTTGAGTAGTCTTTCCTTTTCGACAAATAAAACGAATTTGATCATACACCGGTACCATTGCTGGGATATGTGTACCATCCATAGCTCCAATGCAATCCTAAAACAAATAATATAAATATTACATGATTTAAATTTAGTTTTTCGTTTTTATTGTACAATCGTAACTTACCTTAAAATATGGATAAAATCGTCAATCTTTTCTAATCTTCTCTAGAACTTCCCGAAATTGTCGATCACTTGGTTGGATCAAATCTTTTCCCATATTGCATACTTTATTTAAAACTAAACTAAAGTGCCTACTTATGGTTTCCCCGGAGCGTTGGAAGCGCTCTTGTGCTACTCTGTTACCTATACCATGTCCCAATATATAAAGAAACATTCCAACCATTTCTATAACATTAGTATTCCTAGATCCTTTAAGGTTATAACGTGTTACTAAGTCACGTGTTAAATTATTAAATACATCCCTATGCATTCTAAATATATTATAGCATCTTATTGGATTAGTATCTTCGGCCATTAATTCTCTCATCCATGCATGACCTGTATATGATGAGGTCATAGAAGGTTGTTTGCAAAGGTGCGTTGCTTGATAAGCAATTGAAGCATTAGCAATTGAAAGTAGATCCAGGAATTCATCTTCCTCTTGTTCACGATTTTCCTTTTGTTGAGAATCATCCATAATTGCCTAACGTAACAAAATATAGAGCTAGAATAAGAAAAAACAATGAATAATCTAGATAATCCATTAAGAAAAACAATAGTATCAATCAACATATATATAAAAGTCAACCACATAAAGAGAACCTCAATTAGAAACAATTCTTACATTAAAAATATTAATATAAATTAGGTCCATACATAATTTAAATAGAGTTCAGATATAAAAATAAAATAGCATATTCAAAAATTCAAATAAGAAGCTATGACAACATCTTAGTCATGATTAAGTTCTTCCATCTCAAGCTTGAGATACGTCACCCTCGGGCATCGAAATTCAGGCTCATGAAGACCTGCCTATTGTCTATCTTTTGCTTAAAATGTTTGATTGCAAAAAAATACAGCTTTTCATCTTGCACAATCTCCGGTATGGCATCCAACATAGATATGAGGTCCTTGTAAGGACCAAATCATCATGTGCTCGAGAGGCAACAACATCAGCACTCCTACTTTCAACAGCAGAACAAAGCCTATTAATTTGGCTTCCAAGCAATTGTGCTTGGCTCAAATTCTTGTCTTTCTTTCCTCGAGTTTGCCTCGTTGAAGTCTGCGCTACTCTTTTACGAGCCCGAGTTTGAATTGGTTCATCAATATTTTCACCCACATGACATTCCAAATTATCATCAGCAGATCCTATGACATCATCAATGTCGGGTTGTGTGGCATCAACACTCTCATCAACACATAAACCTTGTGCAGGATTCCAAGTGATTCCTCCAAAGAGCAACCTTATCCCCGAACATTCTATCTAGCAACACTTCAAGATCGGGAGGTATGTCTTTCGTCCTAAAAACCTTAACCTTAGGATTAGCCTGTTATAAAAAGCATTTGAGTAAGTTGTATATAATTAAAAATGAGAACTTAATCGAAAAGTAAAAGAACAAGTGATAAACACCTGGATTTTACTCTCCCACCATTCATCACTCGCATCAATGGTTTTCTTCCTTGGATCCCATCCTAATCCCGTTTCATTATAAATCAATGTCCTCCATCTTTTCCATTCTTCCTTAAGATTGTCCCACTTACTCTTCATTTGAATTTTATCGTACTTTTTGCCCCTCAACTCCTCGAACTTATTAATTATGTCAGTCCATCCATCTCTCTTGTTGGTTGCAGGACGATTACCCTTATCGATTTGTTTGACACACAACTTACAATATGTTTCCACATCTTCGGCGGTCCAATATGCCTTTTCCTTTGTTGAACTTGCCATCTTCCAACAATATGAGCATGAACAGATTTGAGAGACATATAATAAAGAAAAAATTCAGCAATTGAATTAAAGTCAAATCAAGGTGAACTAGTAAAGAACAAATCAAAGTGATATTGTATTAGGTATCGGCCCAAAAAACAAGAAAAAAAAAACCAACAACATGTCTAAAAGCCAACCATTCTAGTAGATATTTCTTGAAGTTCTCAATTTGCTACATTGCATGAGAACCAGGATCTAGGGTAAAGATCATAATGATATTTCTACGTCCTATGAAAGATGGAAAGGCTGACCATCATCTTCACTCAAGAATCGAATCAGCAGGCAAAGTCAGAAAGCATGTTACTTGGATGAACACAAAAGTCAGAACCTAAACCTCCTATGTCATGCAGTGCATTAGTGCATATGACAATCTGTAAACTACTCTCCAAATGAATACAACAGATCATTTAATATAATTATCGTTCAGCCTTGTGACGTTTGGATTCTACGTTTTCCAACAACATTTCCAGCACAAAGAAAATGGGGAAAAAATTGCTCCAGCCAATAGGACATCCCCTTGAGCCAAGACCTCAGTCTTATGTAGAAAAGAGGAAAACATGAAAAGTAAGTGAATATCAACAAAAAGCTCTTACTGTCAACCAGAAGGAAAACCCTGAGGATTTCTGATAAAACTTGTCCCTTCAGACTCCTTCGTACCGCTAGAGAAATCAAAGCAACTACAGAAAGAAGAGGAAGGAGAAATTGGCGGTGCCTCCAAATCTGGGTGTTGCTTGATCTGGAGAATGAAGCATTATCAAGGATATGCTCAAATTCCTAACGATGAAATGTTCCTAAAGCAGCCAGCACAAATGCAGAAAATAAAGCTTAAGTAAATAAAGCATTAGGTAAAAGAATTGGTGAATGAATCCGTCTGTCCCAAACAAAACATTTTCTGCCTATTATACCAAAGTTCTAAAGTTTCTGGGCATAGATCAATGAGAGAATAAATCCAGAATGCTCCATGATGCAACAGGAGTTTACCCCAACATCAAGCAATAATTGCCCAATGAGAGAATAAATCCAGAATGCTCCATGATGCAGCAAGAGTTTACCCCAACATCAAGCAATAATTTTTACCAAAGTAAAAAGTTTGAGAAACATAGCTTTGCTTTTCCCTGCAAGTGAGCCAGAACACAAACCAGAACCATACAATCAGTCTTTACCACCCAGTAGATGAGATTAGACATTAAAAAAATTTCATTAATTCAGAGCTGAGCATGCCAAGAGAGCTCAACGCTTCTCCTTAGGCTACACCCTTTGGAAATGTAATTGCATTTTCCAAATGGCCCTCCAAACTTCTTTGCCAAGAACTATTGCGTTTCCTCAAAGGCCTCTATGACCTCCAAAGTCCCTTGGTAAAGTGTTGCCAAATGCAAAGAGCTCGGAGATAATTTTCCACTCGACAATGAACCTTACGAAGGATCCATTTTTGTCAAAAAAATAATAATAATAAGAGTCTAAAAACATCATGTGGAAAGATGGAGGAGGAGAGATACATGCGTTCTGGCCCAGAAAAGTGCAGTTTCATTTCTGGTGATGCAGAACTTCGTGGTTGATGAGGCTTGTTGATTCACAGATGCCATTGATCACAGAAAACAGCAATTTCTTATGTTCTAAGCACTAGGGGTATCTGCAATGTCATTTAATTGAGAGCAAAAATCTAATCCTTTAACTTCACTAAATGGAAAAAATGGAATAAATTGATCTTCCAGTCCTTTCAAATGTTTGTTTTTGTCTTTTGCTAGACCACCTTATGTGAAATATTGGGTAAAAGAAAGAAAGAAATGTAAAACGCTTGAAAAAATGGATTTTTCAAATGAGCAGATCTAGGAACAAAGCAAGTTTGGAGTTGAAGGTCACTAACCGGCCCAGAAAGTGCGAGTTTCATTTCGTGATGCGAGAACTTCGTGGTTGATGAGGCTTGTTGATTCACGAGATGCCATTGATCACAGAAAACAGCAATTTCTTATGTTCTAAGCACTAGGGGTATCTGCAATGTCATCTAATTGAGAGCAAAAAATCTAATCCTTTAACTTCACTAAATGGAAAAAATGGAATAAATTGATCTTCCAAATCCTTTCAAATGTTTGTTTTTGTCTTTTGCTAGACCACCTTATGTGAAATATTGGGTAAAAGAAAGAAAGAAATGTAAAACGCTTGAAAAAATGGATTTTTCAAATGAGCAGATCTAGGAACAAAGCAAGTTTGGAGTTGAAGGTCAGTCAACTGGCCCAGAAAAGTGCAGTTTCATTTCTGGTGATGCAGAACTTCGTGGTTGATGAGGCTTGTTGATTCACAGATGCCATTGATCACAGAAAACAGCAATTTCTTATGTTCTAAGCACTAGGGGTATCTGCAATGTCATCTAATTGAGAGCAAAAATCTAATCCTTTAACTTCACTAAAAAAGCTTTCTCCGTAATAAGAAAGCAAACTGAGAAATGATCCAAAATAACACACATAAGAATTCACAAACCTATAAACTTTGGTGACACCTAAACCCACACACATTAATAGCATCTACTTCTATAACCATCTTCTTATGCTACATAATCGCCAATGTAACAAGAGCTACTGGCCTACATACCCTGCTGGTTAAATCCCATATTAAAACTTAACCAAGACTAAACCATCCGACGAGAAAACATTACAGCGAAAGCTACCTCAGAATCCACCTTTCGTCTCGACCTGATAACATGTTACAATCTCTCGCCTAATCAGATCAGATATTCAATTACCCACACAAATTTCCACAAAAATTACAACATGAATAGAGAAAATCTAACCTGGACAGAAGCGAGCGCGACAGGAGAGCTCGAGGGCAGTGAGCATGCAGGAGTGATGCGGGGCAGAGAACTCAAACCCTTGCCAACCGTGAGGGAACGATGCTTCAAGCGCGAAAGGGGGAGTCAGTCAAGGTAAGATAAAGGCGAGGGACTTCCATACATCCGAACAAAACCAAGAAATCTTACCTGGAGAGGCGAGTGAACGTGAGGGTCGGACACAAACCAATCGTGAGGTAGAGAGAGTTGTGAGAGCGTAAAAAGAGTACTGCCCACGGCCCTCGCGAGTAATTCGTGCGGAATCTTCAGCGGCGACAGCGAAATCGGACGAACGAGCTATGGAATCGAAGCTTCCGAGGTTACCCAACTGTCCTGCTACGAGCGCGATGTGAGCGCGAGAGCAGAACGGCGGGAGGCGATCTTCAAGGATCTCCGATGGACACCGGAGAGCAGCTCGCGAAGGAGACGGAGGGACGACGGAGAGAGGCGTGAGGCTACAGAAAGTGTGAGGATCTCGGATGGACACGGGAGAGCAGCTCGCGAAGGAGAAGGTGAGGAACGACTGAGAGAGAGGCGCGAGAATGCAGAGGAGGCGTGAGGCTGCGTGAGGCAACGGTAAGGAAGAGGAGGCTTAGGGTTTTCTTATTCGAAAAGGGCAAAAGCGGATTTTGGTTAATAAATGAGGGCAAAATGGCCAACTAACAAATTTTCATTAAACAAAGAAGCTGCATCCCGAAAATGCTACTTTGAGAATGCACCTCCACCCCTCCATTCCCCTAAACCCCCTTGAAGTCCCTTGGAGATGCAATTGTATCTCCCCAAAGTCCTAAAAAAAAACACGAACCAAACATCATAGCATTTGGCCAAACCCCCTTAGAGCCCAAATGAGCATTGCAAATGTTGAACCAAACAGGCCCATAGGCCCTTGTGGTAGCTGCGATCACCGTCACCCATTGACGAAAAGGTTCAACTAAGGTGTCCATGGTCTCACCCATGGCTAAAAACCCTCATCATGTAATAAATGGGCCGAAGTCCAAAGCCCATTATTGACATATAACTTCAACCACCTAAGACCGAAGTAAATAAAATAAATAAATAAAAAAGACTAACACAATTGAGAGGATAAAAAAGAAAGAGCATATCGAGAGAGTTTATTCGTTAAAATAAAGGAAGAGGAAAGCCGAAGAGAAGAGAGAAGTTTGTGCGTACATGTCTTGAATTCCTCAACAAGCCAAATTAATTCCATTGTGCAGTGCCTAGTAATGATTTGAACCCTTTATTCATTTAATCAAAATAACTTTCAAAGTTAGGCCATGAAGTCAAAGGTATGTGAATTTTAAATTGTAGGATTTGATTTAGGAATTGTTAAGTTGTAAATTATAAGGAGATGATAGTTTAGGACATTATGGAGTCATGTGGTTTGATGAAAATCAATTCTAAATTATGGTTTAGTCTAAATGAATTTTTTAAAGTTTTGCGTGAGTTATGTGTAACAGACAAAGATGAATATTCACTATGAAAGACTTTCTTCGTTAGCACGTAGGAGTTGATTAACCGATGAATAAGTAAAGTTCAGTTGAGTCGTTCATTAGAGTAGTACTTTACTTGGATTTTAATATCATTTTTTGATTAATTGATAAGAATACAAGTTTGTCGGTTTGAGAAACGTTCGTATGTTGGTTTTCGACTTTCCTAGATGAATGGTGTTATATCTTTTTCAAGTTTATAAACTCAAATTTCAAAAGCAATATGGATTAGATATATTTTGAGTTACGAAATGACATTTTTATTGCATAGAATTTGGATCGAGTCTTTTGAATACATTTTGAATTGTCTAACTTTGAATGGTTTGCAAGACCTTTTATGAAAGAATTACAAAAAGTTTTTGATTTACGAAAAGTTATATGTTTTGGTTACATAGACCAAGCTTTAAGATGGATTCTAGATTTGAATTGTGATTTATTAAATAATGATGTTAGTCAATTATGCTCATGACGCCATGGTTAAAACTCCTTCAAGGGTCGAGTCAGATAAGTAAAGACCTAGTCAAAGGAGAAAACTTAGTTGCCTTTGTCATAGGTGTTAAGTATGACTATAGTTAGATATTGTGTATTAGTTATTGATGTTTGATTTGATTAAGATATAGTTATTGACGGTTTGATGTTGTTGATTGATTGAATTGTAAGAAGTATTGTTAAAAAAAATATATCCAACTTTTGATATTTTACATATATCGTATACTGGATTTGAAATTGATAAGTTATTATATTGATTTATCAAGCTGCATAGTAAATATTTGATCTGTTTGTATGAGATTACTACTCATTGGATGTGGTTGTTCATTCCTTTTCATCGACTTACTTTTCAGGTTCTTCAACTATCCGTAAGTTGAATGAGAGAGTTTACATTATTAGCAAGACATTTGGATAGTGGGATTCTTAGGTATAAGTTGTTTATGTCTGAGATAAACTTCTACGTTTAGTTGTTAGTTGGATATGTTCATATTTTTTTTTATGGATTATAAAAACTCTAGTCCTATAATCAAATGACTCTTTTATCAAATATATGGATGTATATATTTCGATAACAGGTCGATGATGGTTATCTTTGAAATTGCATCTTACGGGTGGAAAGATGTCTATATCATTTACCCCTATACTTGTAGAGTTGAGGAAATTGATGGACTTAACTAAGAACTTGATTGTATCAATTTAACAAGTTTTAGGATTTAGTTGCATTTTTGAAAAAAAAAAAGATTTAATTGCACTTTTACGACAAGTTTTAAAATTTTTAATACATTTATGACTAAAAATTTGATAGCTTTCAAGGCGGGCCGACCCACAATTACTAAGTGGTAGTTATCAGGCGGCCTAGCATTGCAACATCACCACACGACATAGTGTGCATAGTGTAAGCTTGGCCTTGGACATGGCTGTAAGGCTATATTTCTTTGCTCTTTCAAATAGAAAATATCTCTCGGTTGAAATTGTCTTGGTTTCTAGTGATTTTCTTGTGGTTGTCAAAGCTCCATTGGATAAGTTACGGGTTTGGATCTCCCATTCGCTAATAAGTAACACAATTATGTGTTATAGGCAAAGCTCTCTCAAAATATAATCTCATCTTAGGAACAACATCATTAAGCTATTGAATTAAATTCAAAAATCTATTTGAAAATGTGTATTTATTATGCTACAAATTGTACTCATTTTATTTAGCAACCCTACTAAATAAAGCCAAACCCCATCCATATATTGAGGGGATCAATTTGATCGACAAGAGGATTGGAGACCCTTGAGGTCCATTGGCCGGCGAACTAAGACACCGGGCACGTGATTATTTTGGATAATAATTAATTTCATATCATAATCATAAATAAATCTTTAAATGATGGATGCAAATTTATATATTAAATTTCTACATCTTTATAACATATTCGAGGTACATACATAACCGGCTAAATTATGTAATATATCACATTTTATGTCCCTGACTTTTGATCATAATCTTAATAAAAATATCAATATTACTAGCTACAAATTACAATGTATAGCTATATATATGGGGCATGAAGCTCACGATAGACTAATAAAAGTGATGTGTTATTTTATTTTGGGAGTACTTAAGAGAGGCTGATGCTATTCCTTCTTATTACAAATGTTACTGATAAAACCAAACATTGTAATAGGTGTTAAGTACCTGAATCAAACAGCGTAACAATTATTATATCTCATTGCTTTACAACATAATAGGTGTTAAATTATTTGTATGTTTATTTTGCCGAAAACTTCATGACGAAGGAAAAAACTTTTAATGAAAATCACTTTTCAAGGAAAATAATTTGTTTTGGTGGTTTAGGAAGAGTGCTTCCCTTCTTACTAGAAGGGGAAGTCGTTTTCCCCCGGATCTAAACTTCTTGATTTTTTTTAGTCCGTAAAAAACGTTTTTTGCAGATCGATTAGTTTTCCGTCGTCCAAACACAAGAAAGTCAGGAAATAATTTTACAAAAACAGTTTTCCGTCAAATGAATAGACCCTGCCCCCTCCTTCCAATACTGCAATTGAAGGGACTGTTAGGAGCATCGCCCCCGGGCGTCGAGTCTCGTATCTTGTCTGACTCATGGGATCAGTGACCAATTTCATGGGTTCTATATTGGGCCTGCTTAGACGGGCTGTTAAGCCTCGACGTCAGCACATCTCCATAAGCAGAAGGCCCACTGGGCCCACTGGGCCCAGTGGGCCTTCGTCCCTTCTCCCCGTTCACCTTTCACGAAAGAAGAACCCGCCACCGTTTGTCCGACGAGCAAAACCCATAATGGCGCGGCGCCTCCGTTCTCTGCCGAAGCTCCTCCGCCTCGCTCCGCCCGCCGGAACCCCGAGCCCCGCCGCCTCCCTCCTCCCTTCCTCCTCCCTCTGCACGGCCCCTCCCCCGCCCGCCCCCGATCCGGCTCAGGATGCCGCCGCCGCCGCCGCCGCCGCCGCCGCCGCCGCCGGAGACGGGGAGCGCCACGAGCAGGTCCGCAGGATCCGGGTCCTCCTGCAGCAGGGCCGCACCGACACCGCCCGGAGGCAAGTCAAGTCCCTCGTCCTCTCCGGGAAGCTCTTCGCTTCCCCCTCGGACTTGTTCACCCTCTTCTCGCTCTCCTGCCCGCTCCTCAAGGGCAGCTTCTCCGACATGCTTCTGTCGGTCTACGCCGATTCCAAGCTGACAGGGGAGGCTTCCGAGGTGTATGCGCTGATGAAAGGGGACGGCTTGTTCCCTAGCCTCGGCTCTTTCAACCTCTTGCTCGAGTCGCTGGTGACGAGCAAGCGGTTCGAGGAGGCGCTCCGGTTCTTCGGGGAGATATTCGGGTCTGACGTGAGGCCGGACCGGTTCACGTTTGCGAAGGCCATTCAGGCCGCGGCGAAATTGGGGGACTTGAGGAGGGGTTTCGAGTTGATGGATGATATGAAGAGGAGAGGGATCAATCCGAACGCGTTTATCTACAATCTGATGATCAGCGCGCTTTGCAAAGAGAAGAGGGTAAGGGATGCAGAGAAGCTGTTTGATGAAATGTCTAACAGGAATGTGGCTGCCACTGTGGTCACTTATAACTCGTTGATCGATGGGTTTTGTAAGATGGGGGAGATGGAGAAGGCGTTTGACCTGAGGGGGAGGATGGAGAGGGAGAATGTGCAGCCAAATCTCATCACATTCAATTCGTTGCTTAGTGGCCTGTGCCGAGCGCGGAGGATGGAGGAGGCAAAGAGAGTGACGGATGAGATGGAAGCTCGTGGCCTCGCTGCTGATGGTTTCACATACAGCATTCTTTTCAATGGGCATCTTAAGTCTGGCAATGTGGATGCGTCATTGGATCTTTGTGAAGAAGTTATGGGGAAAGGTGTTAAAATGAATATGTACACATGTAGCATCTTGTTGAATGCTTTGTGCAAAGAAGGGAAGGTGGAGAAGGCTGTGGAGATTTTGGATAAGTTGATCGCAAATGGACTTGATCCTGATGTGGCTGTATATAACACACTTGTGAGCGGATATTGTCAGAGAAACGATCTGGATGGAGCCATTTCAATGATCGAACAAATGGAAGTTGCTGGGGTGAAGCCCAACTCTGTTAGCTTCAATTGCTTGATCAGCAAGGTCTGCGACATGAAGAAGATGGAGAGTGCGGAGTATTGGGTAAAGAAGATGTCGGAGAAAGGAGTTTCAGCAAATGTGGAGACATTCAACATTTTGATTGACGGCTATGGACGCATGTGCCATTTTGATAGGTGCTTTCAGATTCTAGAACAAATGGAAAATAATGGTCTAAAACCAAATGTTGTGAGCTATGGGTCTCTGATACATTGTCTTTGCAACAATGGTAAGCTCATTGAGGCTGAATGCGTTGTTGGAGATATGGTAGCTCGAGGGATTTTGCCAAATTCACATATATTCAATATGCTAATTGACAGCAGTTGTGCAGCTGGAAAGATGAATACTGCCTTCACTTTCTTTCAAGAGATGCTGAAAAGTGAAATTGCTCCAACGGTTGTTACTTATAATGCTTTGA
The DNA here is from genome assembly GCA_017140595.1 of Eucalyptus curtisii. Classification (NCBI taxonomy): domain Eukaryota; kingdom Viridiplantae; phylum Streptophyta; class Magnoliopsida; order Myrtales; family Myrtaceae; genus Eucalyptus; species Eucalyptus curtisii. The sequence continues at coordinate 20,931,939 of CM029502.1, forward strand.
TTAACGGGTTATGCAAAAGTGGGAAGCCAATGGAAGCGGAGAACTTGATTCCCCGGATGATAAGTAATGGCTATGCTCCTGATGTTATCACATACAACTCTCTGATCTCAGGATATTCTGGTGTAGGGAATTCCCAAAAGTGTCTTGAGTTATATGAGAAAATGAAGGCTTTGGGAATCAGGCCCACTTTAAAAACTTACCATCCATTAATTAGTGGATGTGGCAAAGAAGGAACGGTTGTTGTGGATAGACTGCTTGAGGAAATGTCAGAGATGAATTTGGCTGCCGATCGATTGGTATGTAACGAAGTTATTCGATGTTATGTCGAGCATGGAGATGTTCAGAGGGCGTTTGCTGTGTACCATGATATGGTAGACAGGGGACTTCAGCCTGACAAAATGACTTTCAATAACTTGATTAGGGGGCGGTTCAAAGAAGGAACTTTGTCGTCAGTGAATGATCTTGTTAACTGCATGAAGGCCAGTAACTTGTCTCCTAAAGCAGATACTTACCACATACTGGTAAAGGGATATTGTGATCATAAAAAATTTGCCAGGGCATATGATTGGTATAGACAAATGATGGATGATGGTTTCTCGTTGAATGACTCTTCGTGCCATGAGCTCATTGCTGGCCTCAAACAAGAGGGTAAGTTACAAGAATCCCAGATAGTTTGCTCAGAAATGAGCAACCGGAATGCCAGTAATGACGAAAAAATCTCCCTGGTTGCGAAGATGTAGTCAATAATAATGAGAAAAAAATTGAGATTATGTACGTCAAAACAGATTGGCCTCGAGTTGGAAATGAATCAAGTGGTCTGCCTCAACTTCATCTTTGGATAAATCCGCGAATCATGGTGGATTTAGTTCTGTCGATGTGTAGCTGTTTTTTCTTCTACATATTATATTTATAAGGACAGCAGGACTTTCCCGCATAAACTCACTCGATTCCCTTTGATGTCAAAGTAAATTGGATACCTTAAGACAGATTGATGGATGATTTTCTTTCTTGATTTGTCTCCCCTCCTCCAGGGCACTAAAGTGAACATCTCTGTATAGATTATGATCGTGTAGATAGATCAAATCACGAGAAACATTTCAACATGCCTGGGTGTTTGACTCAGTTGACTTGGCCTGGGTCGTGGCCTTCTTTTGAATATGTACTGTATATTTGGAATGAACTACTGAAACTTCAAATGTAGCTCTGTGACAGCTTACCTTTGAATTAGATTCAGTGGCGTCAGTTTAGTTTGCTTTTTGCTTTTTGTTGACACCTATTTCTGAACAAAAAAAAGAACGCTTAGGGGTCGGGTCGGGCCGGATCCGGCCTTGGCCCGGCCCGGCTCTCTTCCCTTTCCCCCTTGCTGGGCCGGGGCCCAACATCAGTGCTACCGCTGGTCGACATCTCGCTGTCCCTGACGAGCCGTCTCGTTTTGTTTGGTTCAACCCTGTTTCTGATCAAGAGATTCAAGGTTCCTCGGCCTCATCCCAAGAATCTTCATCGACGATACTTCTTGAAGTTCCTTGACCGATCTTCGACCCTCCAACGTCGCTTTAGTCCACCTTGCTGTCAAGCCCCGAATGGTGATTCTGGCGAGAAAACCTGAGCTGCGGCCGCGTTTGTTGCTTCTCCAAGAACGCTTGAGTGTATCTCTCCAAGGGAGTTGATGGCTGCTGGTGGCGTTCTGGTGACCGGCGAGGTCTTGTTCAGTGGAGATGGAGGTTTTCAAACGGCGTTCGCTGACTATTAAAGCAGCGGCAGAGGCGTCGGTCCGGTAATGGAGGTTCCCAGTTTGCTGTAAAAGGAAAATCGGCTGGGTTTCCTGCAGTTCCAGAAGCAAAACCGAAGCTCTCTCCGCCTTCTCTGGTTTTCGAGTTTTGTCCACTTATAACACTGCCTTCTTCCCATTTTATGTATATCCAGCAACGGCTTCATCGTTCAGGCAAGTTTCAATGAGCACGGGGGACTCAAAGATCACTCTTTTCCCGTTGAGAACCACGCTCTCGGACGCTCACAAACTTCCTTACCTTCGTCTCACCCGGCCATCCACTTCTACCGTCCGGCCCAGCGAGCGGCAATGGTGATGGGCCTTGTCCATTGGTGGAGGTTCGCTGTTTACATAATGCTTCATGATGAATTATGTTATCCTTAGTTTAAGATGAGATAATAAGAGCCCGCATGGCAACGTTTCTATTTCTCCCAATTCTGTTCTTTTGTTCCAGGAAACAAAAAATGAACAGAATTCCGCTTGATAACGCCAACTTACTTTTCTATTATCCGGAATATAAAAGTGGGCTTTTAATAGATTTATAACAGGAAAAAAAAAAAAAGCTTCTTTTCCCGGAATAATTTTTAGATTTATGTCCTTTTTTTTTTCTTTTGTTCTTCTTCCTTTTTACGGCCACCGCCGGCTGCTTGCCAACCACCAGCCACCTCCGGCCGCTTGCGGCCACCCTCGATCGCCTGCCAACCGTCGGCCACCTCCGATCGCCCACGGCCACCGTTAGCCGACCACCGGCAGCTGGTCGCCATTGACGACCGTCGTCACCGCCTGACCACCACCGTCGTCGCCACCCGACCGCCGGTAATGGTTGCTACTGCCCATAGCCCACCAGCCACCGCCCACAACCCACCGGCCAACGACCACCATCGACCGTTGTCACCGCCGCCCAATCGCAAGTAGTGAGCAAGGAAAAAAAGATGAATAAATATAAAAAAAATTATAAATTGTACTAAACGCATTTCTATTCTTTTTTTATTCTAAAAATATAAATTTTGTATAGTTACCAAACATCTTATTTTACTTAGAATTATTCACTATAGAAACAGAAAATAACTATATCGGAAAAGAAATAGTTTCCCGGAATAAAAACTTTGCCATGCACACCCTAAGGGTGCCATGGTGAAACTCGTTTTATTCTGAAAGTGATATGGGATGTTGAAGTTTCTGAGTGGCTGCTGTTACTTGGGAGAGAACGCCATCTGGGAGTGTGGAAGAGAAAACTAAAATAGCGAGGGCCCATCTTAGTGAATTTGGGCTTGGGTTAATTTAGATGGTTTGGGCTAAACCTAGCTTTTGCAAGAATTGCGCTCTAAGGGTCATGTGGTTGTGAAATTTGAGTATCGCAACCCGATGTTTATGCCTAAATGCTATTCTCCAAATCCATTCAAGTGATGACATAGTAAAAATTGAGTGGAAAATTCGTATTAAAGAAAATTAGTTTTAATTTTTTTAAATTTAATTAAAAATTTCGAAAATTAAAAAAAAATATAGGGTTATTGGGAATTGTTATGTCTTGCCTCCTTAGTGTAATTAGGTCTTTATTTACTCGCACATTGATTATGTTGCAGGTTTAATTTACATATTTAATTACATTTGTGATTGTTTAGTTATATGTGCTAATTTTACTGCAATTAGGAGCTTGGTTGCTAATTGTTATTTTGATAATTGCGTACCCGCATGATCACCTCACATGTTAGTGGATAGATATAAAATCAATCCAGATTACCTGACAAAAATATCCTCTTTTTTTTTTTAAACTGAACAAGATTAGGTACCGAAAGGGTATTAATTGGTTAATTAGTGTAATCAAGTCCCCAAACCTAGTTTATCTGGTTGCGTAGGAAGCGTGGCATACTCTCGTGCCTCACTTGGTTTCTAGCCCACTCTAATAAGCTAGTGGCGACTCCTTATTGCAAAATTCTTAAGAATATCTCAATGTCACACGAGGTATGGAATTTAATCATGGGCATTAGGTCCATCCTTTAGGTAATAACCCTAAACATATTCCCTCCCCCGAGGGGTAGGTCGCACGACACTTTTAAAGTCGTACTGTTGTATGGGAAGAAAATCGTAAAGAGAGGGGGAGGTGGGAGGATGGACGGACTTGGCTACTGTGGAAGACTTATGGACTTAGCAATCAGCTACCCTAAAAGGCTGGAAGTTTGTGTACCTTTGTAGTCTCAAGGTAATCAAAACAGGTCTCACTCACTAGTTTTTCCTAGTTTATTCCATTGCAATGCTTTACTGCCTTTTTGGAGAGATATGGTATGTCTTGTTCCAGAAAATTAGCTTCTAGAAATACAAATTGCTTTATTTGCTTGTGTTCTTGTCCTGTGTCAATTTATGCTCTCTCTTTCAGTTGTGTGTGTTCTTTTCTGACGAAAAGAAAGATACTTCATGGAATTTCACTCTTTCCTGAATAGTTGAAAAATGATCTGCCCAGTACTGCAGATCTTTTCAGGAAGATGGTCGTGGAAATATATTAAATGAGGCCAGATTTTCCTCCCCTACGTTTGTGGTAAAATGAACATTACAACATAAGACAAACATTCAAGGCTTACAGCTATCAGCATTGGTCTTGTGGTCCTGCAGATCTTTTCAGGAAGATGGTCATGGAAATATTTTAAATAAGGCCAGATTTTCCTCCCCTATGTTCGTGGTAAAATGAACATTACGATATAAGACAAACATTCAAGGCTTACAGCTATCAGCGTTGGTCTTGTGGCCCTGCAAATCTTTTCAGGACGATGGTCATAGACAAATTTAAATAAGGCAAGATTTCCTTCCCTAAGTTTGTGGTAAGATGAACATTACCACATAAGACAAAATGGAACTATTCACTAATTGACATCATTTTTGGAATTTCTGCTGCAGAAAATCACTCCGTAAAAGGCGCATGCTATTTACAGCCTCACCCGTTTCCCTCTTCTCGAAGGGCGCTTATCCATTGTGAGCTTATATATAGCATCGGCGTTGCAAAATTTTGCAATAGAGATTGCAATTTTTCGTGAGTTAGAGTCTAAGGGACGAACTGTGCCTGCTGGTCGGACATGGCGACCTTCGGTCCGTGTTTTGCTGCTGTTCTCAGTGTCGTGAGCTTTCTCCTTGTCGCCTCCGCGGTCCCTCTCGACGTCTCGTACGATGAAAGGGGGATCAAACTCAACGGTCAAAGCAGGATAATCATCTCCGGTTCTATTCATTACCCTCGTAGCACTCCTGAGGTATTTTTCGAGATGTTTATGTTAGTTTGCTAAATCGAATTGGAACGGAGTCATGAATTTAATGTTTTATTTTGTCAGATGTGGGGTGATCTCATTGTAAAAGCAAAAGCGGGTGGCCTCAATGCCATTGAGACTTACGTTTTTTGGAATGCCCACGAGCCATTGTACCGTCAGGTATTTGAACAATTTTTCAAAATACTTTATTATGTCCTACTAATTTACTCATTATTTATTGTAAATGTTGCTCTAGATTGCAAATTTAAATCTGATTTTATGTTGGGGTGTTTTATTTGTTTAGTATGACTTCGAAGGAAATAAAGATCTAGTCCGGTTTATCAAAACCATACAAGACGCGGGGCTCTATGCCATTCTTCGGATTGGCCCATACGTCTGTGCGGAGTGGAATTATGGGTAATTATGTTATAATTTTTATGAATTCGTGTTGCCTTATATTTCCTTTGGTGAGCATTTAATTATTTTTTTCCCTCATGATTTTATATTCAGAGGGTTTCCCGTATGGCTGCACAACTTGCCCGGTGTAGAGTTGAGAACAAACAACACCGTTTATCAGGTAATATTATTTTTATGCAATTTGTAGCTTTAATTTTTTAATTTCAACATCTCTAGTTTGAATTTGTGATGGATTTTTTATTTTTTGTATTGTAACAGAATGAGATGAAAACGTTTGTCACATTGATAGTAGACATGATGCAAAAGCATGGTCTTTTTGCTATCCAAGGTGGCCCAATAATCGTTGCTCAGGTATGTAAATCAATTTCGTACTTATTTTAAAAAAAAACGGCTTTTATTGAAGTGGTTCAATTATTGTTTAGCTTCTAACTTGTTCAGCAATAATTAAATCGATTACGTGTTAATTAATATTTTGACTTTGGTTACATTTAATATGTACTTTGAAGTTTGAATAGACTCTTATTATAGGTATGTTCTCTTGTTTTCTCTTTCAAAACTAGCAAAAATAGCACACTTTATGTGTCAAAAAAATTTGAAGATAAAAATTTTAAAATTAAGTATTTGACAATTTAAATTTCGTTTCAATGCATAGTATCAAAGTGGCTATGGCAATCTTTCTAGTTACACGCATTGAGAAAGATTTATTTTGATTTAATGATTCGACATTTATTTTGTAATTTGATCAAGATAGAGAACGAGTACGGAAATGTGGAATGGGCTTACGGGAACAATGGGAAGTCCTACATCAATTGGTGCGCACAATTGGCCGAAAGTTATGGCGTCCAAGTTCCATGGATTATGTGTCAACAAAGCGATGCTCCTTCGCCAATGGTATGATAAATTATAATTGATTATCAATGTAATGTGCATTTCCCAAAGCAAAAGATCGATTTTTGAGTTAGAGTAAGTGTTTTTCATTTATTCGTGTAGATCAATACATGTAATGGATGGTATTGTGACCAATTTTCTCCTAACAATCCAAAGAGCCCTAAATGGTGGACTGAGAACTGGTCTGGATGGTAAGGAAAATTTCTTTTTCTCTTCCAAATTTTTATATGCTCAAAATATAAATTTTAATTAGTGTTCAATTTGAAAATTAATTAGGGTCAAGGATTGGGGCATGAAGGATCCACATAGGACTGCCGAGGATCTTGCTTTTGCTGTAGCAAGATTTTTCCAATATGGCGGATCTCTTCAGAACTATTATATGGTCATTACACATTAATCTATCACTATACATGTTACACTTATTTTATTTCAATCTATTTACATAACAGTTATTTTATTCCCTTTGTAGTACCATGGCGGAACGAACTTTGATAGAACAGCCGGCGGTCCCTATATCACGACATCATATGACTATGATGCACCACTTGATGAATATGGTTTTTATCTATTTTTTTTAATTTCAATTTCCAAATTGCTATAAATAAAAATAGCAATTTTTGGTCAATTTTTGTTCAATTTTTTGCTACCACTCATCGCCTTTGATAGGTAACTTGAATCAACCGAAATGGGGACATCTGAAACGGCTCCACGAACTGATCATGTCCATGGAGGAGATCCTTACGCATGGAGTGAAGAGGGATGTGGAGTACGGGAACATGATGTCGGTGAGTATCTAGTTAATTAATTGAGATTTGGAATTGATTGAACATAATCTCATCAACGTAGCTGATAATAATTACTTATATATTCTTGTTGATCAGGGCACCGTGTACATGTATGAGGGGAAGCAAAGTTGTTTCCTGGGCAACGCGAACCAGAACCAGGACTTCACCGTCAATCTTATGGGGCGTAGTTACACAGTCCCGGCATGGTCTGTCAGCATCCTCCCCAATTGCTACACCGAGGTCTACAATACCGCTAAGGTGAAACAAGACTCTTATTTCTAATTTCCAATTTATGATTCTGCTTAAGTTAGTACTATCTTAGTGTTAATGAAACCCTAAATATTGTGTAGATTAATAGCCAACAGACAGTAATGGTAAAGTTACCGAACAAAGCCGATGATCTGACGGAGCCCTATGAACTGAAATGGGATTGGAGGCCGGAGCATCCCGAGAGCTTGCATCACGATGTTGCTAAAGGGAGCGTGATGACCGCAAATGAGCTTTTGGATCAAAAGACCATCACTAATGACACTAGTGACTACTTGTGGTATCTAACTAGGTAAATGCAATGACGGTTCTTGTGTATCATATGGTGTTTCGATTGCCTTTTGATATGAATTTGCACAACAAATTAGTGACTCTCCATGAATGTTTATACAGTCTCGATTTGAGCAAGAACGATAGCCTCGCCGGCAAGGCAGTCACCTTACACGTCCACACCAACGGGCACATCGTTCATGCTTTTGTCAATGGGAAGCACGTCGGTGAGTCGAGCTCTCATCTATATAATTTCCATTTAATTAGGTTGATTGATGTAAAATACAGCAATCGATATCGTACGCATGCTTCTTATTACTTTTTAACGTTGGAATTCAATTTTATCTGGCTCAAGGGTCTCAATGGGGTACGAGCGATCATTTGGAATTCATCATGGAGAAAGACATCAAGCTGAAGCACGGCAAAACTAATTGGATCTCTCTCCTCAGTGTCACCGTCGGTTTGCAAGTATGAAAATTCTTATTGCGAGCTTCTTCCAAAAAAATTGAAGTTCGCTTTCTTGTTTCTTTTCCCATTAATGTGGCTGCTTGTGATGATATCCTGAGCAGAACTATGGGGCCAACTTCGATACGGTTAATGTTGGGATTCACGGTCCGGTGAAGCTGATCGGCAACAAAGGGCAAAGCGACGAGGTGACCGTGGACCTGTCGACCAACTCGTGGACGTACAAGGTGGGCTTGAACGGCATGGAGGAGAAGGGACTGCAGCTGGACGACGCTCGCCACCAGCATGGATGGAAATCTTACAATCTCCCCTCGAACAGATTGTTCGTATGGTACAAGGTAAAAAGAAAGCAACGGCTTTTTTAATCCAGATCCTTTGATTTATCTGCTTAAAATATGCTGATTAATTGTAAATTTTTTGCCTTGGAATCTCGACAGACGACCTTCAAGGCTCCTTTGGGTAGCGACCCCGTGGTGGTGGACTTGCAAGGGCTTGGCAAAGGCACTGCTTGGGTCAATGGCCACAACATCGGCAGGTTTTGGCCGAGCTACGTTGCTAGCGAGGATGGCTGCACCGCCACCTGCGATTACCGCGGAGCTTATAACTCCGACAAGTGTTTGACCAACTGCGGAAAACCTAGCCAAAGATGGTAAACAAACAGTAGACATCCACCCATGTTGTTTTTAGGGTTTTGTCAAGGTTATGACTGCGGTTTTTCTGTTCTTGGGGTAGGTATCACATCCCGCGCTCCTTCCTTCAAGACGACGGCAACAAGCTGGTACTCTTCGAGGAGTTTGGCGGCACCCCGCTCCTCGTGAGGTTCCAGACCGTCACGGCCGGGACGATCTGTGCCACCACCGACGACGGGAAGAAGCTGGATCTGTCATGCCAGGGTGGGCGCGTCATGTCGGAAATCAAGTTCGCCAGCTTCGGCGAGCCGACTGGCGTCTGTGGGTCTTACGCGAGGGGTAGCTGCGAAGCTCCCAACACGCTCTCATCCATCCAGAAGGTAATGAACAAATCAAAATACGCTTTTCCTAATTACTATTATTAAACTCTGAGATACACTAATTAAGCTAAACCGGTCTTTTGCAGCAATGTCTTGGACAAGAAAGCTGTACACTTGATGTTTCGGAGAACGCATTCGGACCGACCGGGTGCCACCAGAATGTTTATAGACTCGCTGTCGAAGCTACCTGCGATTCTCCATAGATTTTATTTTTTGGTTTCCTTTTAGAGGATGCTTTTTAGGATATTCAGGCTTTCTTTTAATTGGGTACAAGGGGTTTTACATGTTTCATGTTTCTTTAACCTCTTTGGCTAGGATGTTTAGCTTGTTTCATTCCCTTGGAATTATATAGCTCTGAATACTACTTATCATTCATTAGGTACACCTTTCAATTTTCAGCTCCACTCCTCTATTGTGAATTTATTATTAAATGATCTGACGATTTATGGGGCTTCTATCCCGTCATTATGTATGCGTACAATAAGTAGGAACGATTTATAGAGGAAACGCAAAGAAAATACATTTAGGGCAATTGTTTTTTAGAAAAAGAACGTTTTATTATTCTGGTTTTCATTTCTTCCCAGTTTAAGGAAACAAAGAAAATTTTCGAGCTTCCCTCTTCTAATTTAGAAGTAGAATTAAGGTGGACTAAGTATGATTAAGTTGCATCGTTGTGATTGTATTTTCCACAAAAATCTGGTGTAATTGGAAATTTGTCTACAATTTGAGATCGATTACTTCCATATTATGGGGGGGAATCATGTTTGAATTTCTTGCACGTTCTTGATGATCAATTGCGGGAAGAGGTGCTTGAATTGTCTTGGTTTGATTCTGAAAGAGATTCTCGAATGTGGTGGAAGATCACTGGACTTCAATTGAAGTAGAAGGGTTTACTTTTGAATACACAAGCTTAGCTTGTATTATTTAAACTTCATGTAATTTTATTTTTATACAACCCTCGTCCATTACCATTAATTTGAAATATTTATTTATTTTCAAACTATAATTACGCTGTCAATATTGTTGAAGTGGGTTGTGTAACAACTGTATTGCACGGAACGTGGACCCATTTAAATGTTCATGAAGTGGGTGACACTCTGGTAAAGTTAGACTCATATCTCAGCATTTTAGTTATTATCTTTTGTGAACAGTGATTTTTATTATTAAAATGATTATTAGTTAATGATTAAGTTAAATTAATAAAGGAAATAAATCGAGGAAAATAATCTAAGTATTGTAGAATGGGGGCTATTTTGTAATTTCATAAAGTTAGAGGTCTCATATTCTAAAACAGAAAGTTTTGGGGACTGTATACAAGTCAAGGTCGCTTATCGTGGTAGGCTCTTAGGTAATTATGCAATTAAATGTCTAAATCTAAAAAATTTACCCAACTAGTTAAAGTTTGGACTTAATTGAAGAAGTATTTTGAAAAGGTGGTTGTTTCAGTAATAATATAAAAATCCGGGACATATATATAGTGTTAATAAGACGGTCATATGGACCAAATAGAAAATAAATCACCTAAGCTAATTGATTTGACTAGTAGAGCTAGATTAAGAGAAAATTAACATAAAGAGTGAACTTTTGAATTGAGAAATTATGGAATTAATTTTGTAATTTTGTTAAGCTCGAATTTTATAAAATGATTTGGATATGATGTTAAGAGTGAATATACAATCTTGCTATACTCTTGGTGATTTTTTTTTTTTTTGGTCAAAATACTCTTGGTGATTGAACTCTAAACATTTTGGATATAAAATCAATTTATTGTAAAAGTGTCTTCTGCGTAATGGATCCTGTAGCTCAACGTACATTTTAGTGCTGATGGCAACTTGGGAATGATCATAAACTCATGTGATGTAATGGTGTTGTGGGTTTTTAAATTAAATCATGATTAATTTATGAATAAAGAGTTGGTTTATTATAAATGATAATTAACTGATGCTTGGTTTCTTCTGTTAATATGATAAATGACAAGAGTTTTTTTTTTTGGTCAGAAAAGAACTTTGCATTCAACGCATGAGAGGGTTACAACGTGCGGAAAGAGCATCTGCAAGTAAAAGGTCTAACAAAACAAGAGAAAAAGGAATGGGCCAAATCTCTGAAAGGGCCTCATTCTTGTGGCTTTTGGCGGCCCAGTCGGCCACTTCATTGGCTTCCTACGACAATGTTGAACCCTAATTTCTGGGCAAGCTCGAAGGAGGCGGAGGACATCATTGAAGATCGGCCGAGTCTCCCATGGCGGCTGAGCTTGGTTGTTGACAGATTGAACTAATATGGTGCTGTCCGATTCGATGACCAGTGGATCTCGGTGTCTGCCCAGGTGATGCAAATGGCGAAGACTGATCAAAAGGGCCATAAACTCCGAGTGTAGAGCTGACGAAGCAGGAAAGGATGAGGTCAGTCCATCGATCATTCTACCATTGCTATCTCTGATTATGCTTGCCATAGATCCCCTGAGAAGGTGTGGCCGGAAAGCCCCATCGATGTTGACCTTAAATCTTCCCTGACCTGGAGGGCGCCAAACCTCCTCTATACTGATCTGCTGTTGGCTGATCGCTACAGGAGTGCGATACGAACAGAGAGCAGATCGAGCGTTGGCGATGGCTCGGTCAAGCACCTGAGATGCGTCCACCTGAAGTCGATGAAAGATAAAGCTGTTTCTGGATTTCCAAATGTGCCATAGGACGTGGGCGATGGTGCTCTGATCAGGTACTCGTTGATTTCGAACAAATACAGCTGAAATCCGGTCATGTAGGTTCTGTAACTGTTGTGTCTGAATGGAAATATGAACCCTGGGGTCTGTCCAAATGGCTCTAGTCCAATGACAATGCAGAAATAAGTGATCAGCTGTTTCAGGTTCACTATTATGGCATATAACGCAGTAGGGATCAAGGCTGATGTTTCTGTGATGCAAATTAGCTTTTGTAGGGAGACCATTGTGCAGTAGACTTCATAGGAAATATTTGATCTTGGGCTCAATCCTTAACTGCCATAAAATTTTCCATAAATCTATCAGAACCTGATGGCTAGGCGATTCGCCAGCTTGATTACTGCTGATTTCTGTCGGCCGGGTGTGTATGTATCCACTCTTTACGGTATAGATGCCGTGAGTGGTTTCCGTCCATATCAGTTTATCTTCTGTATGAGAAGGGCTGATCGGGATGGCAAGGATTTCCTTAACGATAGTGTCGTCATAGAGTTCGTGAAGTCAGGGAATATTCCAGGCACTGGTATGCCTATCAATGAGTTCGCCGACCATAGCCGGTTCATCCCGGTTTGCCGTGCCAACCAGAAGTCCTCGAGGCAGCCACCTATCTGCACGTATGTTAATCCAAGTTCCATCACCTACTGACCAACGGAGGTTTGGAAGGATTGTATTCCGACCTAATAAAAGACTCTGCCATCCCCAAGATGGTCTTGCCCCTTTATCCGCATGTAAAAAGTCTTGGGAATGAAAGTAGATACCTTTAAATAATTTACTCCAAAGTGCGGTAGGATTTTGAATCAACCACCAAGCCTGTTTTCCAAGCAGTGCATTGTTAAAGTGCATGAGATCTCTGAAACCGATACCTCCTTGGTTCTTACTTTTTTTAAGCACATCCCATCTTTTCCAATGGATACCTGACTTTGCCGCCTAATTTTGCCACCAGAACCGAGCGATCTTTTTTTCAATGGTCATGCAAATGGAAGCTGGAAGTTTAAATATTGTCATAGCATAGTGAGGCATTGCCTGAACGACAGATTTAATAAGAATCTCCTTACCTCCCTTGAAAATCAAACTTTCTTTCCACCCATCCAACTTTTTATTCACTCTCTCAATAATCCATTGAAAAACCTCTTTCCTTGAGCGGCCCCATTCAGAAGGAACACCCAAATATTTCCCTGTCTTAACTAACACCAGGACTCTCAAGACATTCGCCAAATTCTCCTGTAAGGCGTAAGGACAGGTTTTGGTAAAATAAACTCCAGATTTGTTCCGATTAATCTCCTGTCCTGTGGCTTCGCAATACTGATTCAATATGTTGGCCAGATTCAGGCATTCCTGAAGCTTAGCATCAAGGAAAAAGATGGCATCATCGGCAAAAAATAAGTGTGATAGGATAGGACACTACATGTTAATTCGAATACCTTTGATATGGCCCATATTAATCGCTTGGTGCATGAGAGTTGATAATACATTTGCCATGAGAATAAAAAGATATGGAGAAAGGGGATCTCCTTGTCTGAGTCCTCTGGTTGGATGAAAATAGTTTAGCTGTTCCCCATTGAACTTAATGCTGTACGATACTGTTGTTATACACTACATGATCCATCGTACCCAAGTTGTATGAAAACCCAATTTGAGGAGATAAGACTCAAGAAAATCCCATTCCACTCTGTCATAGGCTTTGCGCATATCCATTTTCAGAACTGCATTAAATTTCTTCGCCCGTTTTCGAGTGCGTAACTGATGAAGTACTTCCTGTACAATATATATGTTGTCCTGGATCTGATGGCCACTTACAAAAGCACTCTGCTCATGGGAAATTAAGGCTGGAAGCCAGGGTTTTAGTCGGTTGGCTAACACTTTGGAGATGATCTTGTAAGCATAATTACAAAGACTAATAGGGCGGAACTGATCTAGGTTTTCGGGGTGAGGAACTTTTGGAATTAAGATGATAAAGGTTTTATTCAAATCAGTAGGCATGATCCCTGTTGTAAAGAATTGCCGAATTAACATATAAAGATCAGGGCCCAAGGTCTCCCAATGTGACTGATAAAATAAACCATTCATACCATCCAGTCTTGGAGCTCTGGTAGATCCTAGCTGAAAAACGGCACGATGAATCTCATCCTGGGTAATCTCGGCCACCAAGTGATCATTCATTTCTGAGGAGACCACGGTCGGGCATTGATCAATGACGGGCTCATAATCTCGTGTACCATTAGTTTGATAGAGGTTGGTGAAGTACCGTGCAGTCATAAGCTTGAGAGAGTTGTCATCCCGAATCCATCGTTGATCGGCATCCTTCAACATACAGATTTTATTATATTGTCTTCGTTGTATTGCCGTGGCATGGAAATATTTTGTGTTCTTATCCCCCTACTTAAGCCAACTAATGCGAGATCGCATTGCCCAGAATTGTTCCTCTTGCTGCCATAGCCTGTTTATTTCTGTTTTGATATTGGTGATGGACTGCTGAGCATAACATGTGTGAGGTAAGTTAGTGTAGTCTTGTAGCTGCTGATGTAAATATGCTATTTGGTTGTGGGTGATGGAATATTTCTTTTGACTCCAAGTAGATAGGGCCTGTGAAACTAGTTTGAGTCTTTGCGACAGATTGTAATGTCGTCCATGTCTCAAATGCCATGCTTCCTTAATAACTTGACTACACTCCTCATCCTGTAACCAAAAAGATTCAAAAGTAAAACACTTACCTCGTCTTTTTTTGCAACCATCAGTATTTAGCAGGAGGGGGGAGTGGTCAGAACCCACTATTGGAAGTGCAAAAACTTCAGCTTCTGGAAATGCAATACACCATTCGGAAGTACGAAAGCCCGGTCCAGCCTTTCTTTAACGAGATCAGCACCCTCCCTATTATTCGACCAGGTAAACGCACACCCTTTTGTGGCCATATCCATTAAAGCACAATCTTGGACAACTTGTCGAAAAGTAGACATTCTGTAGGTGTCAAGAGGTCTTCTGCTGACTTTCTCCCAAACATACAGGATTTCATTAAAGTCCCCAATGCATAGCCAAGGTAAAGTGTTGGTGTGTGCTATCTGCTGAAGTGCTGTCCAAAAGAGTTGGCGAGGGGGATATGCAGCAGGGGCATGGATACATGTCGGTCTCATAGAAAGATTACTCCGGGAATCCACACAGTTCATATCAAACATTTCTTGATTAGCTTGAATCATGTCAACCATAAAATACTCATGCCAAAATAGAACCAGTCCTCCAGCCAAACCTACGGGGTTTAGAATATACGACTTACGAAAGTTCAGTCGACGTTGCAGTCGAGTAATCACCTCTTCCCGGTTCTTTGTCTCCATCAAAAATAACAAGTCAGGCTTTTCTTTGGCCACTAGGGCCTTGAGGGCTCGAACTGTCAGGGGGGAGCCCAAACCCTGACAGTTCCAACATATAATTTTCATTTGTTCAAAGGCGGCTGTTGAGGGCCAGCCGCCGTCACCCATCCTCCCGCTTCAGTAGCCAGTAAAATAGGGGTCTCCATAAGAGAGCGGTCCTCTAGGATATCTGTTGTTACACTGCGTGCATCATATGGTGAATACCTCTTAATTTTCTTTGCTGCTGTTGTTCTAGTGGACAGTCTTGTATTCTTGATTTTCTTGGAGGTAGATGGTGTGATCGTAATCTGTTGAGCATGACATTCTTTAGAGGGAATGGCTGGCTTGGTAAAGGTAGCTCCAATGGTTGATTGCTCTGGTTTTTGAGAGTTTTTGCCCTGTTCAGGAGCATAAAGGACAAGGCTGGTGGATGCAAGACCTGGCGCCACTTTCGGATCAGTCTTCCCCTGAATGGGAGGCTGTGGCAGGTCCCAGTTCTGTACAGCAGCAGGCAACAAGTGTGGGTGCGCAGGAGGTGGTGGAGGAGTCTTTGGGACTTGCTCGGTATCAATACTTTGCTGGTTCTCATAGAAGGCTTTCCAATATGGGCTGAATTCTCTCACCTTGGCTTTCAACCATTGACCGTAAGACATTTTTTCTTTCCCTTCCATTTTTGCTTCGGTAAAAGGGATATCTTTGCAGTAGGTTGCATAATGCCCAATAATGCCACAGGAATAACAGAAGTGTGGAAGCCGTTCATACTTGAAATCCAGCCAAAGTGGCTGCCGTGCAATGCGAATAAGTTGCCCTGTTTTCAGAGGTTCACTCAGGTTAATATCTACACGCACCTTTGCAGTTTTAACCATAGTTCCTTCTGTATGTTGGAGCTTAACATCCATTACCTTACCCACATGTTTTACAACTCTGGCAACCATGTCTTCGGAGTACCATTCAAGCGGCAAACCATAGATATGGACCTAAAAGGCGCAGGTTGAAAAATCGTAACAGTGCAGAGGTGTATTTGGGAGCCATGGTTTAAAAATAACCAGATTGCCAGAAAACAGCCAAGGTCCACCCTCTTGTACCCTCTGTTTTTTGGTTTCTACTTCAAATTTAGCCACATAAATGTCCCCTTCACACTGGGTAATTGCTAAATGATCTGTTCTCCAAGCTCGCTTGTGTGTATTCTGAAAAGCTTGAAGATTAATAGAATGATTGGAATGTACTTTACCTACCAACGTTAACTTACATTCTTGAATTTTGTCCATAGGTGGCATGTCGTCCCAGTCCTCAATGTCCTGCTGATTCCACAACCTACCCATTCTGTGGCACAACGCAGAAAGTCGTGGGTCCTGGGATTCCTCGAATTGGGCCATCGGAAAACTAGCCAAGCGAAAAACAAGCCGGATGTGAAGGCCAATCGAATTGAGCAAACCAGCTCCGACCCAGTCCATGCATGATCTGCGAAGGAGAAATCGGGAGCCAGGATGAGCAGACAGAGCAGCAACGCAAAGAAGAGAGGTGCGCGAGACAGAGCTTCATCACTGGACAGCTTCGACAACAGCACGGATGTGCGAATAATCGGATTAGAGAAGGGAGGGGTTTAGGGAGAATCGTCCATGGCGAGACAATCAACAAGATGTGGGTAATTCGTCCATTCAAGCGGAAAGGATCTGTAAAATTTGGGGAATTAGGGCATCGTAAGAGCATAAACTACCATAACGGTAGGACCGCACTCTGCATATCGAGAGAGAGTTCTTTTGATCAGGTCTGACAAGAGTTTGATGTGATATTATTTGCACTATAATTACATGGCAATTGTTGCATAGTAATGAGATGACGCTATGTATTGAATGATGAGTGTTTTATGAATAAGAGTTTGTGGGTTTGTAGATGATGATAAATTGATATTCGAATTCTATTTTTTTATATGGAAAATGCCAAGAGATCATTATGATGTTACTTGTAGATGCGGTCATTGAAATATATATATACACACACATGGTAATTGTTATGTTCTAATGATTTGCATGTAAATGAGGTCATGTGATAAAGACCTTTGCCCGACCTATTTGATAGAGTCCCAAACACCCCAAGTGCCAAAACTTGGCACGGTGGAACTAAATGTACTTAAGTGCCAAAATCGGAGCAAAATGGATCTACTAAGTGTCAGCGGCAAGAAATTCTGGCCAAAATGACAATGTGGTGTTTTTTCAGTGAGACAAGTGCAAAACAATGTTGTTTTGTATGCTAACGTGGCAAAGATAAGTTGAAAATGACGTCATTTTGCCTCGATTTGAATTTTAATATTAATATAAATCAAATTAAATTTAAAACTAATTTATCTTAAGAAAAAAAAAAAGAATAAGAAAAGGATGAGGGCTTACACAACTCTCGTCGCCACCTCCCCACCATCGCCAAGAAGGGCTGGAAATGGTGAAGAGAGGGTCAGACGGGGTCGTCGGGTGTTGGCTAGGGGCCAGCTACCCTAGCTATGGTGAGGGCTTACAAGCCCTCACCCAGATTTAGGGCAAGGGTCATGCCCTCCCCAAGCTAGGCTAAGGTCCGCCCCCCACCGTCATTGGTCCTTCGTAGTGATTATAACAAGGCCGTGGTGAGGGCTTAGATAGCTCTCGCTATATGCCTTTAGTAATCTTCTTCTTCTTTTTCTTCTTCTTTTTTAAAATTTATTTTTATATTTAATTTAATTTATATTTATATATATTAAGATTCAAATTCGAGACAAAATGATGTTATTTTGGCTCTTTTTTGCTGACTCAGTTTTTCGATAAGCCACATGAGCGATTTATATTATTCAAAAAAACTACATCAAATTTCCGGCACATTTTGCCGAAGTTGGCACTTAAATGTCTCATTTTCAAAGAAAAGAACACTTAAGTGTATCTTTTGGATCTTTTCATAGTTAAGTGTCCTCTTGAATCAAGTTTTGGTACTTGCGTTGTACTTCCACTTATAAGTATATGTTCTACTTTGTAAAGATAGGTCTCTGTTAAGTGGAAGGGACATGAAGTTCAATGATTCATACAAGAAATGAAGTGACTTATATGGCATAAAGCCTATGATATGATATTATGGAATAGGCATCAACATGCAAGTGTATAAGAATGTATTTATTCTTGATAACACATAGAACATTCGTGATGAATAGGTTGAAATGTATCATAAGAAGTGTTTATAATGACATCTATGACATATAGAAATTTCGTACATGTAATTATGTGACATTTAGGAATTTCTATATATGATAATGATACTTAGATGATGAAGTTAAGTATTATTTGCCTCAATTTTCAAACGAATATGTAGTTGTATCGTAAATTTCGTGCGTTGCAATGGATAATTTTTCCGTAAATGTAAATCATCCTAAGTCCGACATGTGAATTGAATTATGTGTGCACCAATTGTAGAATGCTATTAATTAAATATTATTTTCTTAATAGTTGACAGGTAATATAAATTGTGTAAACTTTGGTTAATTAATAATAGTAATGGTCTACTTACATTAATGATAGAATGACTACGTTTTCCTATTATATTTTACTCACAAAATTTCAATTAAAATTGGTAAGAGTCATTTGTTTTAAAATGGGATTTGAATGGCGAAATGTCTCCTTAAGAAGAAGTCTCATTGTCAAGCTTTAACACCTAAGGATTAAGTTAAGATTTCCCCAAAATGAGTCATTGCATATTGCCTCTACTCTAGCCACGTTCTAGACATTGCATTGTGATTATGCCACCTCATGTTGGTCATTTGCATGCATAGGTACACCTAGCAATTGAAGACCATTTTTGTCTATGTAAAAATCTTAATAAAACTTCTCTCATTTGGCCATATAATCCTTTTTGCAAAAATCTCAAGAACACTTGCATTTGTTATTTTCACTTTCAGTCCTAAAATTTGTTAGCTAAACTCTTCAATTCAAGAGCTAAAAGGTGTTGATGGCAAATTGGTGGTTTACGGTTTGCGTTCGTTTGAGGTAAGTGAAGTTTTATGCAGCAAGTTGGTTTAATTTCCTTAAAATTTTGACTTGGTTGGTAGGTTGAATGGCAAAATTTTGATGTGCATTTTATGGGTGTGGTGATTGTTGAATAACAATGGTGACTTCTTACATGTTTGTTTTGCCGAAATTTATTCAGACAGAATCTATTCATTCTATTTATTTTGCGTCATTCTATTTCATTTTGAATAGTCAGAATCTGTTTGTTATATCATATTTGTCTTGACGACATTTTACATGTTTATTTCGCTTCACTTTGCTAGTCAGAATTTATTTTTTCTTTTTCATTCTATTTTGTTCAGAATAGTCAGAATTTGTTTGTTCCGTTATATTTGTCTTGATGGTCTATTGCATAGTACTCTAAGGTAATCCCTTCTTTCCTTAATCATGTTATTGTTTCCTGGGACCAACTCTTCATCTTTAGCAGATAAATAATTTTTCAAGTCTTTCAACACTGGGATGTTATTTAAGTTACAAGAAGAGTTCTAATTGTTTTTCTTCGAAATTCATGAAATTGGGTGACCAAAGTTTGGGTGGCTTCAGTTGGCTTCCTGCCAGTCTCATGGTCCAT
This sequence comes from Eucalyptus curtisii, assembly GCA_017140595.1. Taxonomy (NCBI): domain Eukaryota; kingdom Viridiplantae; phylum Streptophyta; class Magnoliopsida; order Myrtales; family Myrtaceae; genus Eucalyptus; species Eucalyptus curtisii. The sequence goes on from CM029502.1 coordinate 20,951,679, forward strand.
ATTGTTCTATTTCTAGCAGATCGCTTCATTTAATGGGCTTCTGGATTCTGCTCGAGATTGTCATGTCATTCCACCGATCAAAACCGACCTTCATCGGGCTTTTAGAAACAGCAGTAAGGGTGAATGGATTGATCGTCACCGAGAAACTCAGAGATTTGCATTGAGGTTAAAGCAGCCAACAAAGTGCCCAGAAGGCCTGCATTCAGGTTCGAAGATAGGTAGGGGAATGGGACTGGGTGTTGGTCGGTTTGATTAATTGACCTCATTGGTGGTTTAAATTCTGCAAATGCATGACTGTTGCCTTCCATGTATGATTCTTTAGTTAATCAAGGACGGCTGGACTTTCCTACATAAATCGACTGGCTTTCTCGTGATGTTTTAAGTAAATTGAGATCCCATAGCGAAAGGATTGATAGATGACCCATGTTCTTGATTTGTGTTCGGTTCATTAGAGCACTAAACATGTGAACATCTCTGGTAAAGATTGTTAGTTGCTTCAGAAAAGTGGAATTTAAACGTACCCGGAGGGTTTCCCCAGGAGGATTTTGACCCTCCGGTAGAGCAACCCGAGAGCTTGTGCATGGGGTGTCACCTAGCTCTTGGCAAATTTTTCGCACCAACAAAAGGCCGAACAGCATACCCTCACGCATTCGCCACAAAAATAGGTTTCTCAATTTGCTAATCGCTCCACCATGATCAAGCTGGTTAAGGATTGATGAGATCATTTCTATGTCGTTCCATGGTGCATTGCTGATCGAGACAGGCCATTAAAAAAAAGAGGACTAGTAAAACTGCCGGTACTACTCGAGCGCATCTGAAACTGCACTGCCCTGGTTATAGGTGCAGAGAAGCCGAAACCGGACGATGGTAAATACCCCAACCAAGAATCGACGGACAACATGAAATCGTGGAGGTTCACACACACAGAATGAACGATCACACACGATCCGACATTTTCAGATCGGTGATGGTAGAGAACCCGAGGTATATAGAGGGCTCTAAACCTATGTTCCACCATTAGAGCTACCCCCTCTTTCTTCTACTGCCGCTCTGCTAATCAGACGGAAATGAGCCCATCGAACAACCAATTCAACAACCAACCTACCTACCTATCCATGTGGTCCTAATACAATTGACCCGAAACCAAACCATGAATCGCCATCTAGTTATTTTTTGTCCCCAGTTAATTTCACCCCTCACCGTAACAAAACAGGCGGTCGAACCAGAAGGCCTTTCCAAGATCACAGAGCCGAAAAGGCATTAGGATCTTGGAAAGACACGATACGGCGCAGTGCCATCCACACAACTTGGAAAGATCCAGCCTTGGAGGAGATGAAACTTCCAATTCGTACCGCGGAGAAAGTTTTCAGGGTTTGGAAAGAAGGCGTTGACTCGTGCATTGCTAGACTCAGGAACAACATCGTCATCCTCACCAATTCACAACTGCACAATCAATCCCTCTTCTCTCGGAGACATCCCCTAAAACCAGAAGGGGTAACACTCTAATGGCGTGCGCTAATGCCTGACTTCCCAAACGAAATCGACACAGAGAAAGGCAACAATCTTGAAATCCCAGAAGGAAAATCCCGGATTCATGTCGTCTGCATTGAACCGCAGTTCCAATTCCATCTCAATTTATTTAGCACAAGTCGGAACGAAAAGCTCTATCAAACTCAAAACCCAACAAGATCCCCACCTCTCTCAACACCAGCCAAATCTAAAGCCAAAAAAAGAAGAAGATGGAATCTTGAAAGCATCTACAGAACTTTGAGCATATCCTCGGCACCGCTGAAGGTGAAGGCCCCGCCTTCCTCCAGGTTGAGCACCTTCACGACGCCGTCCTCCGCGAGCAGCGCGTACCGCCTCGACCGCACCCCGAGCCCCACGGGCTTGTCGCTCAGGTCGAGCTCGCACCCGATCGCCCTCGTGAAGTCCCCGTTCCCGTCCGACAGCAGCAGGACCTCGTCGCCGATCCCCAGGTTCTCCTTCCACGCCCGCATCACGAAGGAGTCGTTCACCGAGACGCAGGCGATGGTGTCCACCCCCTTCGCCTTCAGCTCCCCGGCCTTCTCCACGAACCCGGGGAGGTGCTTCTGGGAGCAGGTCGGGGTGAAGGCCCCCGGGACGGCGAAGAGGATCGACTTCTTCCCGGCGGTGAGGGCGGCGACGGTGGTGGTCTGGAGCTCGCCGGCGGGGTCGAAGTAGGAGAGGGTGGCGTCCGGGAGCTTGTCGCCAACGGAGATGGCGGCGCGGGTGGGGGCGGCGGCGGTGGAGAGGCGGAGGGGCTTGCCGGCGCGGCGGGGGACGGCGACGGCGAGGGAGGAGCGGCGGGGGACGGCGAGGGAGGTGAAGGAGAGGGATTTGCGAGGGAGGAGGGCGGCGGAGGCGGCGGCGGTTGTGGCGGCGGCAGCGGAGGTGGTGGTGAGGAGTCTGGAGATGGAGAGAGAAGCTGCCATTGCTGCTGCTAGAGAGAGAGAGAGAGAGGGGGGGGCGCTGCGAGGATGTGGGAAGGTGCGTTGGGGCGACGGGGAGATATGGCACAATTCTTCTTTGTTCTAAAAATATAAAATATAAAAAAAAATTGTTTTTTTTCCTTTCTCATTTTTATTTTGCAAATTTTTATTAGGGCGTACATGATGATGAGGAGTGCGGGAGGAAGGTCTCTACAGCCAGGAGGGACACGTGGGCCGCTCCTGGGCCTTCGCATGTCGACACCACTCTTTCTTTTTTGTTACCTGGGCTTCTCCGAAGCCGAAACTAAAGACACCCACACCTGAAGGGTGATGGTATTCATCGGCGGTTCGGAGTCGTGGAAAATAATTCCTAAATTTTAATTCAATTATAATATAATTCATGAATTTTCAAATTTTTCGATACGATTTTTGAATTTTTGTTCAATGCGGTCTCTGATGTTCAATTTAATCGCTAGACTAAATAATCCATCGATTATATTGAATCCAGAAATATAATATTTCAAGAATTAGATTGAATATTTATTAAAAGTTCAAGAGTCACATTAAATAAATTAAAAGTTCAGGCGGGCTAAAAGTTAAAGGATCGGATTGAACAACTTATGAGTTCAAGAAATTATATTATAGATCAAATTAAAGTTAAGAGACTATTTGTAGAATAATCTACAAGTATTCCTTTTTAAGATTCCACCTCCTTTCTTTTTTTGGCTGTACTCACTTTTTATTTGGTTTGTCTGGCTCTTCAGCCGCTTGTGCTTTGGATGCCACCAAAGGGCCTGAAGAAAAATCTGTCATCCCCCGTCGAAAAGCCCGTTCGACTGATGCCACGTACCGAGAAATTTCAAACCCTTTGCGCGACGGAGACTTCATAAATCTCCCCACACCAGTTACAAGCCCAAGTCGCCTTTCAACTTGTGGACGAGGATGGCGACGTGAAACCGTGGCAAGGCTTGGGGAGCGGAATATCTTCCATCTCTTTTCTAGAAAAGATCCCTCCTGCAGCAGCTCTACTCCAGGAGGGGGCATCTTCGCCTCCCGTCCTCTCTTTCGAATCCAATTCCCCTTCAATTATCATAAACCGAATGCACGCGATCCATGAGATCCCATGGACTCTATGTGCAACCCACGTGACCCGATGCCGTGCATTAAATTTATGTGTCTTAGATGTGTCCAGTAATCGATCGCGACACATTTGGTCCTTTCTACGAAATGTCTCTTCAATAGTGTTGGGTATGTAGGATTCCCAAAATCGGATTCGACACTAAATCGAACCCCTAAAACGAATGCGAAAATGCAATAAATTCACATGATCACCGATCCTAAAGACACCACTTTAATCGAACGTCGATTGTTACCACGATTAAACACCGACGCCGATAAGAGGAAGAGAATTTGGCCATGTTCGATCCGATGACGCTAATTCGCCTTGAAGGGAAGAAAACGTCGCTTTTAAAGCGTTTTGTTTTTCTTTTGGAGGGAGAGAGGGAGAACGTACGTACAAAAACGCCAAAGGGTATCTTCGCTCTCTTTTCATCCCTTATATACGTTCCCTCAAAAATAAACGCACTTCTTCATCCACGCCTAATATTGTGGGCGGGCTTTCAGCCCAACATGGGCGGATGGGCCTTAAGCCCATCACATAAAACCATCATCTCCCACTCGCATACATGGTGGTGGTAAAAGATTCTCTTTACCTCTCTTCAACATTCATACCGCGAATAATCCGCGCGACCAAAGATACTTTTGAGCTCGTTCTATACATCTCGTTAGGAATATATAAAGTTCATAATGGGCATCACATCCCGAGTAGATTTAGTATGCGCCTAGATCGATCGATCACATTTATATCTCTCTTGATCTATTTTAAACAATGATATATATATTGTATTTACAATTATGATTATCCCAAAGACAGTCATAATTGGTTAACCAGTGAATATAAAACTACAATGTGATTCTTCAAATTCGATCTTCCTCTTTCCTTCAAACTCTCAATTTCAGTTTAGCTTGCTTTTCTAGAAATGTCACATTAGATCGAATCAAACTCATGACCATTGGCAACATCCTAAGATAGCAAACACTAAATAGAAATCTTGAGAATAAGTAAGAGTCATGAGGGCACTAAAATTGAGGAACTCTTTTCCTCAAGAGTCTCACACGGCATAAAAGTTGAGATCAAACTTTTGCCACTCTTATTGGTCGTCTTATGCATACGTAGTATGAAATACGTATTACGGTATTAACTCCTTTCCCATGGAGCGTATGTCTACACCTTTCAATACCGTACATGATGATAGTTCGACATACCCAATGTCTAACTTGAGTTCACGTATCTACTCATTCACAAAATTCATCGAACTCACATCCGGCATCATAGACATGATAAAGTAAAATATGTGGGTTATTTTACTTTCGGACATAGTAAGTATTATGTCCTCATCTTAACACCCGATTAAGGCGACATACGTATTTTAAGCTTGAGCTCTCGATTATCACCTAGATAATAAGCTTAAAAACAGTCTCATATCTATTTATCACACAAGAAATAGAGGCGATTACCCGTGCGAGTGGGCTAATCTTATATCCGTCCGACATACTTTCTCAAGTTAAAGTAATGCACTAAGCATTAAGATGCATAAAGATCAAACAAAGATTCATAGGCATTAATGATGAAAAAACACAAATTCATCAAATGTGAACACTTCATGGAAATTACAATCCAAGACATCGACTCTACGCAATCCTAGAGATTTCATATGGCCACAAAACACATCTCTAGGTATTGGCTTTGTCATAGGATCTGCTACCATTCTATGCGTAATATGTACTGTAAGTTCACATCTTTTCGTGCAATCATATCTTTGACAAAATTATACTTGGTATCTATATGTTTGGTCTTGCCATGATATTTTGGATCTTTGGTGTACGCTTTTGCTGCTTGGTTATCACAGCTTAACCAACAATGAATCTACAAGACTTCCAATAACACCTAAATGATCCAATAATCTCTTAAGCCAAACATCTTCTTATATTGTCTGCGATAATGCCACGAACTCGCCTCCATCGTGGACAAGGCTATACACTTTTGTTTCTTACTTTGCTCCAACATATGGTGCCATTATTCGGTAAGAAAACAAACCCAGAGGTAGATTTTCTTTTATCTAAATCTCCTCCCCAATTAGCATCAGAATAGCCTTAGAGTCGCAGATCCTTTCCTTAATAATTCAACGTATAATCAGCAGTCCTCTTTAGATACCTCAGTATTCTCTTAACGACCTTCCAATGTGCTGGACCTGGGTTGGATTGGTATCTACTCACCATTCCAACTGCAAAACATATGTCAGGTCTTGTACACATCATAGCGTACATCAAGCTCCCAACAAAGACTAGCATAAGGAACATGTTTCATTTGTTCCTTCTCTTGTGGAGTCCTTGGACACAATCTGTGGCTCAATCTTTCACCTTTTGCAATAGGAGTATCAATGGGTTTACAATCTTGCATACGAAATCGTTCAAGAACCTTATTTATATATGTCTCTTGCGAAAGAGATCACGATCTCTTCGAACGATCTCTTGAAATCTTAACTCCAAGAATGTATGCAATCTCACCCATATCCTTCATCTCAAAGTTGGAAGACAACCAACTCTTGACAGTATTAACAAACTCCATATTGCTTCCGGCAATTAGTATATCATCAACATATAATGATATGATCACAAAATGATCCTTGGATCTTTTGATATATACACAATGATCCTCATCAATCATTGTAAAATCATATGCCATTATGGCATTATGAAAACGTATATACCATTGTCTTTGATGACTGCTTAAGGTCATATATCAACCTCAAAAGTTGACATACCTTTTCTTCTTGGCCTTTCACTATGAAACCAGCAGGTTGTTCCATATATATTTCTTCCTCTAATTCTCCATTGAGGAAAGCAGTCTTTACATCCATTTGATGTAATTCAAGATCCATACTAACCACTATTGCCAGAATAATGCGAATCGAGGCAAATCTTTCTACGGAGAAAATGTTTCCTCATAATCAATTCCTTCCTGTTGATTATACTCCTTCGCTACAAGGCGAGCCTTATGCCTTTATATCGAGCCATCAGCCTTTCGCTTTATTTTGAGAACCCACTTGTTCCCAATAGCTTTGCGTCCTTTTGGAAGATCAACCAGTTCCTAAACTTGGTTTGACTTCATTGACTCAATTTCCTCTTCCATTGCATGAATCCATTTTTCCTTACTAGGGCAATTCAGAGCCTCATTAATATTTCTTGGCTCATCCTCATCTTGTGGAGCAATCATAAAAGTTTCCCCTTCAATGTCAAAACGTCGACGGGGAATACTTTGGCGACTTGTTCGCCGTATGGGAGATTGTACACTTTGCACATCATTCCCCATTATGCTCCCACTAGGATTAGATAATCATGACGTCGTCTCATCATGTGGTTGCAATTGAGAATGAGTTGAATTCAATTCATCACTTCTCATATTAGTCCCACTTGGACGAACTCCACTAATATCATTATCTTGATCCAAGGTTTCAAATAGGGAGTAATCTTCCCCTATTTCGCCCTTCTTAGGAAATTCATTCTCTAAGAATGTGACATCCCGTGATTCAAATTCAGTTATACTCCCACTTTCCCCGCTCACCTATGAACACATACCCTTTTGAGTGTTCGAAGTATCTCATGAAAATACTCTTCTTTCCTTTGGGATCCAATTTCCCAAACTTGTGAGAGGACTCATGAGTATAGGCAAAGACAACCCCATGGCTTAAGAAAACTTAAGTCCGGTTTTCTACCCGTCCATAACTCATATGGAGTGGAAGTAACTCGATTTGGAAGGCACCCGGTTAAGTATATAGGCAGCGAGCTTAACAACGCATTACTCCGAAAAGTGATAGGTAAGTTAGTATGCGCCATCATGGACCTAACCATTTCCGTAGGGTTCTGTTTCTTCTTTCCACAACACCATTTTGTTGAGGAGTATATGAAATAGACAATTGTCTTTCTATTCCTTTTTCATCACATAACTTTCTCGAACTCATCGATAAATATTCTCGACCTCGATCGGATTTAATACTTTTATTTTCTTGTCTAATTGATTTTCTACCAAGTTCATAAACCTTTTGAAACAACTCAAAGCTTCAGATTTATGAGAAATCAAATAGACATATCCGAATCGAGTATTATCATCTATAAAAGTGATGAAATAAACAGCCCCATGCCTTCCTCTCACATTCATTGAACCACGTACGTCGAATGGATTAAATGCAGAGGAAATTCAGCTCTTTTACCTTTTCCAAATGGTTTCCTTGTCGTTTTCCCTTCTAGGCAATACTTACATATGGGCAAATCGACTTTTTCAATGTTGCCCAACAAGCCCTCTTTGGCTAGTCTAGTCATACGTTGTTGGTCAATATGACCAAGTCTAGCATGCCACATAATCACATCATTATCATATAAAGTGGAAGACGTGAAAAAAGGGAATAATAAATATTGACATCACCACAAATCAACATTCAAGTACAATAAAACCATCCGTAAAGTGACCACAACCATAGTAGTTTGTATCCAAATACAAATCTACACCGTTATTATGGAAGTTCACACTAAAACCAAGCTTAACCAACACCAAGACAGACACTAAATTTCGACGAATCTCTGGGGAATATAGAACATCATGTAGGAATAAGATGCGTCCACCACACATGTTCAATTGGCAGGTGCCAATCCCTTTAACTTCAGCTCTGGAGTTATTTCCCACATAGATCCACTTAGTTCCAGTTGGTATCGTCGGAATTCCACGAAAGATTCTCTATCCTTCGCTACATGATCTGTCGCTCCTGAATCTACAGTCCACGAAGGATTGGATTCAGCCAATAATTCAGAACTTGACACATAAGCAAAGTTCTCAAATGTACAAGGGGTGTTTACCTTTTTCGGCTCACAACAATTGCGAGCATAGTGACCTTTCTTGTCACAATTGTAACACCTCACCCTCGACATTTTCTTCACTTGAGGACGTTTTCCTCTCTTGTGTTGGTTAACTCTTGATTTCTTGCAATAAGGACTTGATCCTTTGCATTCCCACATATTGAACGAATCAATACGCTTGCGCTTAGAGCTCAAAGCCCTTTCGAGCTAGAACCAAGCATTGCAAATGTCTATTCTCGGCTCAAATGCCGTTAGGCGGTCCTCTGCTAGCTCAAGGTGGCGCACGGCATTCTCAAGATTTTCCATAATATGGTCAAGAGCTTCTAGTGCTTCTTGCTTTTCCAGCACATATTGAATCTTCATATTCAATATTTCACAATTGTTGCCGTTCATATTAGCAATTACGTTCTTAGTTGCTTTGAAACCATCAATCCGAACACATCGACATATATGCACGAATAATTAATGCCTATCATTTATGCATCCACTTTGCACAGACCCATCATATCAATAAACAATTTCAAGTAAGGTTTCAGAATCAAAAGGTCAATATGTTTCCAATCATCCTCCAAAAATCCTAACTCAAAATTATTAGTAATATAATTGTCTTATGCAAAATAAATTCTATGAAGTTACAAAAACTTCTATGAACTACCCACAGCAGTCAACAATAACAAAAGCAAATAATAATTGACATCCAATAGAATAATAATGCTTTCACATAATACAACTATCCATTACACTAAGCAATATATATAGAGGAAAAATATCAACATAGAAAGAGATATTCACATTCAAAAACATCTCAAACTAATCTAAGAAAAAAAATAGGGAATGTCCCTTCTAATCTATCACCAAAATATCTCGAGAAATTTGAAGGCACATTTGCCAACCATCAAAAAAACTTTTGGAGAGTTTTCATGTCGCCTCCAAGGCGCATTCACTCTGCGCCATGTGGAGCTCAATCTAAGGGTTGAAGTTTTGGTTAACTCAATCCTATAGTACTCTCTAACAAAAGCTACCACTAGCCTCCTATAACCCGGACCACGTTGACCTCCCATAGCCGATCTAACACTGCTTTTGCCATTCAGGTGAAAGAGTGTTCATCAAAGCTGGCACCTTCTCAAAATCCGGCATAAGATAACCATTCCGGATGATTTCCGTATCATCTGATTGACCCTGACCACATGTGATACTAAATCACCGTTATGCCACCGATAATTAGCTAACTCTTTCATCAGCCTTTTAAGTGTTGCACTTCCCTCGTCCGTTCTCGGGATTGCGGTATCCGTGCATAACGCATCATAGTTCCCGCAACAAATGCAGAACTAAAAATGGATTACTTATAATCCATAATGTACATAAGGGAAAATACATAATTTTCCATAATTCATGCAACAAATGCAGAATAAATAATGGATTACTTATAACCCATATAGACATAATTGAAAAAGAAACAGATTCTTTTTTTTTTTTTTTTCGGGTCAACGCCAGTCAACGGTCAACGGTCGCCGGTCGTCGGGCTTTCCGGTCGGACCTGGTCGGACGAACCGACCGGCAAGTGCCGTGCGCGTGCGCGGGCTGACGTCACGCAGACGTCAGCCGGCACGTGCGCGGCATGCGCCTGGCTTCCGTGCGGGTCGGGTCGGGTCGGGTCGCCGGCCGGGGCCGGCCGTCCAACGGTCGTCGGCGATGACGTCATCGATGACGTCATCCCGGCGGTTACCGTGACGTCAGCACGCGTCGGTTCGCTGACCGGCGCGTGCCGGTTCGCCGGCCGGCGGCGCGCACGTGCCGGTTCGCCGATCGGCGCGTGTGTCGCACGTGCTGGCCGAGCCAGCGCTTCAGCGCGTGGCGCCCATGCGCAGCGGCCACGGCCGCGCGTGTGGGCGCGTGTGGCGTCTCCCCGGCGGCGGTCGACCCGTCCGACGGACTCGTCTCGACGAGCTCTTTCACCCTATGCCATCAAAAATTGATTTCGACTTACGGAAATTCAAAAAATGGATGAACAAGGTGCTCGGGTGTCGGGATTTTTCGCCCGATAGGTTTCGGCCGAATAATTCCGCGAAAAATCAATCAAAAAACATGAAAAGGGGTCGGGAAAACATGAACTAGGGCTCTGATACCAATGTTGGGTATGTAGGATTCCCAAAATCGGATTCGACACTAAATCGAACCCCTAAAACAAATGCGGAAGACAAGCCCGGGAAATTCACATGTATCACCGATCCTAAAGCACACTACGGAATCGAGCGTACCTTGTTAGCCACAGATTAAACAGCGACGCCGATAAGAGGAAGAGAATTTGGCCCTGTTCGATCCGATGACGCCAATTCGCCTTGAAGGGAAGAAAACGTCGCCTTTAGCGTTTTGTTTTTCTTTTGGAGGGAGAGAGGGAGAGGAACGTACGTACAAAAATGCCAAAGGGTATCTTCGTCTCTCTCTTTCATCCCTTATATACGTTCCCTCAAAAATAGAAACGTACCCCTTCATCCATGGGCCCTAATATTGTGGGCCGGGCTTTCAGGCCCAACATGGGCGGACGGGCCTTAAGCCCATCACATAAAGCCATCAAATAGCACTCCCGAACCATTGAGAGGGAGAAAAAAGGGAAAAGAAAGAGCTCGATTATCTACTCACCGCATTGATCAAATAAAGATAAATTCTTGCTCATTTGAAATGCTCGTAGCTAATTTTTCTCCACATTGCATTTATCACTAATTAAGGTAACGGTTTCCATCAAGTTTTGAGCACGAGTTGTGAACCTTTGCACAGTATTTATGTGACATCCATCTCGCATCAAATGGGAGAGGCTTTTTTGAGCTAATCAAATATAAGACCCTTGTGTGGGTGCTTGAGTACTCCTATTGTCCACTTGGACCGGGCTGAATTGATATAATCTACGTAGCCTTTTTGTTATAACAAATTAAGTCCCAATCAAGATAAAATTCCTTCTGCCCATGGATAATCTAGTTCTTTTTATGATTATCTCATTAGTTCTAAACATATTGTACAAATGTCAATTCATTCTTAAACTCTCTAATTTTACTAATGTAGTATAAACCTTTGTGTGAAATTCTCATATAGTTTTTCTAACTAACTGCTACTAGAAATTGTTGATGGTCCAATCATCGTAGTCGTCCTATGTAACACGCTAATCAACAATTTCACTTACAATTGGTTGGAGTGATTACAGCGGAATTTTGCATGAAGGCTTAAGATTATATTGATAAAGTTAAAAATTTTATGACCAAATTGGAGTCCGTACAATAGGTTTAGGATTGATTAATTAATTGTCCCTTTCTATTTTTATAATACAAGCGTATGGGTGCATAGCATCTATTACTTGGAAATCCATCAAACACTTAACAAGTTTTAAGAATTTGATGAAGTCCAAATTTTAGTTTGTGCATGTGGCTAGAATTATAAGGATTTTGTATGCAATCGATGGATTTGAACATGTAGCCTCTAATTCCTAAACTATAATATCTCGACACTTCAACCAATTACATTAATTTCGAGATTATAAACTCCTCTCCAAGAGTATAGAGTACATCTTTCCATTTATATCCAAAATCCTACATTATGCTTGTTTCAACGGAACAGGAAAGTATAAATTGGAATATGATTTAGCCCAAGCTTTTGCATAGAAGTAACATGAAGCACGCATTTCACCAAGTCCGTTATTTAGGGATAAATAATGAATAAACGAAAAGCATTTTTATTGTTCATAAAAATATTTAGGCATAAATTGTTATTAATAATGAAAATATTCTCTGTTAATTAATTATTTCAAGTATTTATTTTTAAGAAAATATTTTTTATCATTTATTTATCGCGAAATATTAACGGTGTCTATCCTAATTTCGTTTCTTGGGATTCCACGTTGCCACTTCTTTTTCATTTGTTCCTCGAACTTAGATGCACAACTTTGGGGAGGAAGAAATAGATCTGTTCTTGCAGCCCTGAAAAGACTTTGGCCCTATTTGGTAACATTCCGGGAAACAACAATTTCTGTTTTTTTGTTCATCATAACGAAAAAAGAACAGAAATCCATTTGGTAACATTTTAGTTTTTGGAATAGATTTGACACGGAATCAAAAAGTAGAAAAAAGTATTTATTGTTCTCGGGAACAATTCCTAAAATTAGCTCCTATTTTTTTCTTTTCTTTTCTCTTCTTCTCTTCCCATTTCTTCTTCTTCCTTTTGGCCGGTCGCCGGCCTTGGCTATGGCTGGCGACACCAAGCCACGGTGAGGCTCATCAGCCAGAGCCTCACCCAAATTTGGCGAGACCAAGGCTCCCCTTGACCAGGCGAGCCTTCAGCGAGCTCGTCGGACCTCACCTTGGCCTAGCGAGGCTTCGACGAGCTCACCAGAGAAAGAAGAGAAAAAGAAAAAAGAAAAAATTAAGAAAAATATAATAAAAGTATTAAAAAATAAAAGAAATAAAAGAATTTAAGAATCCTACTAAACACATTTTTATCCTGGGAATAAAAATTTTGAACAATTATCAAGCGTGTTCTTTTTTACTCAAAAATTATTTTCTGAAGTAGAATCATAAAAAATTATTTTTAATTAAAAATGATTTATGATAGCAAAATCGTTACCAAACGTGCTATTTGAATCCAAAATGGTTGGATGTCCTTTTAACCAAACTCTTGTCCGCAAATCCATGTCCAAACCCCACCGTCGAATCAATGTTGACCACCGGATTGTCATATCAAAGCCAGAGATGTAGCCATGGCTATGCCTTTTACCTTCTATATCTACATTTTATTATATATTAAGCTAGCTCTCTCCTTGTCTTCCATCGAGTTTACAAATCCCCCCCCCCCCCCCCCCCCCCCCCCAAAAAAAAAAGGAATTTAATATTTCTCTCGTTAATAATCATATTGAAGTCTAAAACCATACCTTAGAGATGTCATAAAGGCAAATTTTAATGGTGCCAGCTTTGAGATGGCTTACATCGCAAATGTAAGGTCAAATCAATAAACAAGACAGACTAATTTTCCCAGCTTTAATGGTGCCAGCTTTGAGATGGCTTAGCGGAAACCCTGTGTTTTATTCAATATGTGGAAAGTTTTAATAAGGTTCGTGTCTATTTATAGATGGAAGCAATAGATGAACTTAGGTTGTACATAAGGGTTAGATGTTTATTCTTATACTTCATTTTTTAGATACATAAAAGTTAGGTAACTGATTTTAGTCGATACATAGTTTTCTCTTTCAAGAACTAATTTTCCCAGCTAATCAATAAGAGACCTTACACCATTCTAAGCAAATAAACTGAATTATCGCTCCATAAAATTACATGATTATATTTCTTTGGCAAATCTAAGGTGACATTCTTTTTTCTTCCTTGAACTCAAGGCACATTTTCCAATTCCATCATTAAACTTTTAATTTGTGTAATCAAGTTCATGAACTTGTATGATTTTTCTAATTAAACCATTTTGGTGATAATATGTGAACTAACATGGTTGTCCAATCATGCCGGGATATGACCCGGTAGAAAAAAAAATATCCTTCGTGCACAAGCCACCATAAATCACATTACGAAATCTTACCTTTGCGGATTAGTTATCAAGGAAAAAATTTCCACGTTTTCCTCGGGCATGGTCCGATAGGCAGGGCCACGTCAATTGGAATGGATTAGAATTGATGTCAGAGATATTTGATTAAAAATTTCATGTACATTTAAAGATTTACTTAGAGAAATCATAAACTAAAGGACTTGATTGGAAAAATGTGTATAAGTTTAGGGCTGAAAATAGAGACGCCGATAAAATCACCCACTTCCAAACTGTCTCTGTTTTTTCGGATGAAAAAAAAAAAAAAAAGTTGTCTCTGTTTTGGGTTTGTGCATCACCTCACTTCTACAGAACTCTAGCATTTACTACTCAGTGCAACTCTCTCTCTCTCTCTCTCTCACAACCTGAGCTTTTTGCTCTTATGGCTAAAATCAAGTGCATCAAGGCGAGGGAGATCTTCGACAGCCGCGGCAATCATACGGTCGAGGTGGGTTTATCATCCGACGTCTTCTTTTCCATCCAGTCGTTCTTCAACATGCTCTATCTGTTTCCATTGTTCACGCTCTTTCAGCTTGGTCCTTTTCATTTTGCGTGATTGTTTGGGTACTTTCCCTGGGAAAAAAGCTTTGATGATATCGGGCCGTTTCCGAGTGCTGCGTTTCTTTTCTCTGTAGTCGTTTTGTCAGTCCTCCTACACGAGGCGGATTCATTTATAGTGATGCCTGAAGTCTGAAGTCAGTGTTGATGGAAGTATTAATTGATTTGAGCTTGTTTTTCCAACTTGGGTATTGTGACTAAAGAGGGAAAATATGAACTTGATGATGATAGTTCACGAACGTTGGTGTTAGGGGCTGTTCTCAGCTTGCCTTACTGATTTAAGGGTGGTGTGATCTGTTACAGGCTGATGTTACTCTAGACCACGGGACTTCTGCGAGAGCTGCCGTTCTAGTGGTGCCTCCACTGGTGAGTGATCTTCCTATGTACTGATGATCCTCCATTTCGAGCATTTACAGTGATGCAGACTGCACTGGAATCAAGAGAAGGCCAAATTAGATGGAAACTGCATGAGAGCAGCTATGGCTATGGCCAAAAATAGGCGGAATCGTTAGGAAATTGAGGGCAATTGCTTATCTAAACTAACGGTTTGCTTCCAGGGATTTACAAGGACGTAGAACTAAGAGATGGTGGTTCTGACTACCTGGGAAAGGGCGTTTCCAAGGTTGTACCACTTGCTGCTATCATATTGTCTTTCATCATTTATCTGCCACTTGTATTGATCAGTATTTGACATTTCTATGCATATTTAGGCTGTCGAGAATTTGAACACAATTATTGGTCCTGCCTTGGTCAGCCAGGTTTGTTTCGAACTTATGTCGACTTTTATACACTTTTGACTTCATGACTTAAGTATTTCTCATGTTAATAAGTTTGTGACAGACAAAATGATAGTTAATGTAGGCTAATATATTTCGTCATATCCTACTATCCAACAATTATCTTTACTTAGTTTTTCAGGATCCAGGGGATTAGATTGCTATTGATAACTTCATGGTCTAACAGCTTGATGGAACTGTAAATGAGTGGGGTTGGTGTAAACCAAAGGTAGTTATCTAATTCACTCTTGTTCATGTAGCGCGTGTTGGAGTGAGCCCTATTGACAGTAGTAAACATTTTGTTGTAAAGCTTGAAGCCAATATGTCTGCAAAGCTGGAGCTGCTGCTAACAAGATCCCTCTATACAAGGTCTGTTATGGTTCAGCGCCACCAAAATCAACTGTCTTTTTCTGTTTCTTTATATCTTCTCGTGCCCCATAGCTTCTAGTTTTAATCATGCGTACTTCACAAGTTTTCTATGGACTTATTGCACTAAGAATCGTGTTAGCATTCTGGATGATGTTCTAAGAAAATTTTTGTGCAGTGTTTTTTTTTTTCAAATATTGTAAGAAGGGAAACTCAACCTTGGAAGTGGTCATAACAGAGAAATTGCATCACGAATCATAATCACTTGTACTCTGGTGATTTGTTGTTTCTGTGTTGACCCAAGTAAGGTATGAAACCACTTATCTATGGATGCAGCATATTGCAAACATTGCCGGTAACAGCAAATTGGTGTTGCCTGTTCCTGCCTTCAATGTCATTAATGGTGGGTTGCATGCTGGAAACAAACTTGCAACGCAGGTCTGCCGTAATCTTCTATTGAATATTGATGCCAAATGCTTTTAGAAGTTCAATTTATTTCTCAACATCTGAATATCATGTCTCCATGCCTTCTACAGGAATTTATGATTCTTCCTGTAGGAGCTTCCTCACCACTTGAAAATGTTCTGAAACTTGGAAATTGTAACCTAAATCTTCGTAACTTTGCGAGCTTACCATTTTCCTCG
Organism: Eucalyptus curtisii; assembly: GCA_017140595.1. Taxonomy (NCBI): domain Eukaryota; kingdom Viridiplantae; phylum Streptophyta; class Magnoliopsida; order Myrtales; family Myrtaceae; genus Eucalyptus; species Eucalyptus curtisii. The sequence goes on from CM029502.1 coordinate 20,968,017, forward strand.
GAACACATTATTAAACAAATATCTTTTATTAGTGTAGTATCAGGACTTTAGTTTAGGTGGCTTTTCAATTCTGACTTTTGCAGTAGGATTGATTATTTCTCTTCCTTTATGATTGCTATGACATTATGTTATCATATCTCTGATTGGGCTGTTTCTCGCGGGCTGTTATTAAGAAGAAATATGGTCAGGACGCAACTAATGTTGGTGACAAAGGTGGTTTCGCTCCTAACATTCAGGTGAACCTTTTGATTAGTGAACCTTGGACCTGCAATAACCCATCTTGGCCTCATTTTTGTTCACAAAATGTCCAGGCAAGCATTATAATAGGTTTGTGAATTGCTCGGGACTGCCATTGCAAAAAAGGAGGTTGCACTGGCAAAGTGAGTTCCTAGGCTTTCTTGTTTGCTTAGGCTTTTGAAGTTCCAAGAGAACTGCAGAAACCAAGCATTTCATTGTCTTCACATCCTCCCCCTCTATATTTCATAGAACCTCTTGCATTGCCTGCTATTCCAAAATGGTGACACACGCTGCTCATAGGAGGGCACTGTTAGGAACCATTGAAGCAAAGCAATGTGTTCATTTAAGATGTCTGGCGGGGCTCTTCACTATTTCCCATCTGTTTATGTCGGGTTGTTATTGGAATGGATGTTGCTGCTTCCGAATTCTATGGTGAGGATGAAACGTATGATTTGAACTTAAAAGAAGAGGTAAGTTTCTCTTATTACACAATTTTTAAGAAAGCAGTTATTTAAAATTAAAAGTAAGCGATGCTTCTATCATGAGATTAAATGATTTCTCTCTTAAAATCAACTGAAGTTTGAATTTGCCTAAGAAAGAGCTGATTGCTCACTCATTATTCTTTAAAATGTAAACTTCCCATTCTTTTGATACATTCCGAACAATAATGGATCTCAGAAGATTTTCTGGAGATGCTCTCAAAGACCGTACAACTCATTTGTGAGTGAGTGCAACTACCTTTTGTTTGCTTTTATTATCTCTCAATCTTATGGGTTTCACTATATAAATGCTAGATTACACCCATAAAGATATTATCTTATCGTTCATCCTATCATCATTTTGGCTAGACAATATTGTTAATTTTAATTCACAATCTCGTATTTTTTATTCCAAAAGTTACATAGAGGGTTAAAAACTTCTAATAATAACGGTTGATGACTACCCAATTAACTGTGTATTTTTTATTAAATAATTTGAAGAAAACTTTATTTCGAAGTTGAAAAATTAAGATTTAATCTAATTATCTAGCCGATTTTGACACTGAGTGTTTTTCCAGAATAAGTTTGAAGGTCGTTAAAGTTAAGTATTGCTGCTTTGCACTTTCTTTCGAGCTTTTTCCATTTTAATGTGAATTACAAGATGAGGGTTGAAAATTTATTTATGCCTTCTTCATTTTCAAACTCAAAAATCATATTCTTTTTAGCGAAAACACTAATTTATTCCAATGAATACCGACGTTCAACAGTGAAACCCTTCTCAAAAACCCCTTCGCTCGTCGATGCAAGCCTCCTCCATCACCAGCGAATCAAGCTTGTCTGCCCCCTTCGACGATTCATGCCAGCCTTCGCCGTCACCATTTCCGTCACCGCTAGGATCTCTCTCGTCTTATCGATCGATGTCGATCTCTTGCAACCCCGATTCCTCAGCATCACCCTCACCTTCACCCAGATTCAAGGTGCTCCAGATGCTTGACGATCTCGACCGCATGGTTCACGTTCCCCCGTGTGAGGTGGGTTTATCATCGAACATCTCTGTCTTCCGTCCGATCATTTCTTGATGTCTCATTTTCGTTGTTCGCGCTCTTTTGGCTTGGCCCTTTTATCCTGTATTAGCTTTTCTCGATTTGGTCTCGCGAGGTCATCTCATTTATTGGGGGCGATTATTGGGTTTTGGGGGGGGGGAGATCTGAGGATCTCGCGTCGATTCCAAGTGTCGCGCTTCTTTTCGCTGTGTCTACTTTTCGAATCCACTATATGATGGAAATATTAATTATCTTTAGTTATTTTTTTCCAACTTCGGTATTATTAAGAGGGAAAACTTGATTTGACGATCGAATTGATACCGAGAGAAGCACCTGTCTGTCATTGATTGGAAGGTGATGGCTGAGTTGCAGTTTGTTTAGGAAGGAATGATGGAATTCGATGAGTCTCCTCTGTATAAGACAAAAGTATCTTGAGTCCTTACCAATGGCTAGGGAAATTAATGGTTGATCAGTTGCTAGAATTCTGATAGATGGAGAGGATCAATCTTGAATCTCATGGCTTGAAAAGTTTTGTAAGAAATTGGGCAAGAAGGATGAATACATTATTCAGTCTATTGTTTCCTTGTCTGACTTTGCTGGCGACGTCAGTGATGTTCAGGGGCAGCGGTCTGTCCACATCACTGCCGGATCGCAAACATATAGAACGGCATTGTTCATCATAGATGCCGATGTATTCTACAATCTCTTATTAGGCCTGTTATGGTTCGGCATCTACCACAATCGGCTGTCTTGTTTGTTATTTTTAAATCTTCTAGTGCCCATAGCCTTAGTTCTTGACTTATTATACTACACAAATCTTCTAGTGCCCATAGCATTCCAGGTGATGTCGTGCTAGGAAATTCATCATGCCCTGTCTCGGATGATGTCTTGCTAGGGAACCTATTGTGCCCTGTCTTTTCAAATATTGTACAAAGGGGAACTCCACATTGTTTCTGGTTGTAGCGGAGAAACTGTATTCATGAATCACAATCTTATCTACTCTACTGAATCATTGGTTCTGTTTTGACCCAATGGAGGGTATGATACCACTTTTTTTTATGGATGCAGCTTTTTAAGGACCTTCCTACGTTCGACGAATGGAAACGGCCGGTGCTTCCTGAAATAGAGGTCCGTAATATTCCATTAAATACTGATGCCAAATACATTAATTGCTTTTTCAATTTATTCTTGAACATTCGAACATCATTTCTTCGTGCCATCTGCAGTTCTTTGAAATTAAAAGTAGCTGATTTTTTTTTTATCATAAGATTAAATGATTCTTTCTGATTATTAAGTTAAGTTTGAATTTGCCTGGGCATTGCTCTTTAAAACGTAAACTCCTCGTTCTTTTGATACCAAGAGAAGACCCTGTCTGTCACTGATGGGAAGGTGATGGCTGAGTTGCAGTTTGTTTAGGAAGGAATGATAGAATTCGATGAGTCTCCTCTGTATAAGACAAAAGTATCTTGAGTCCTTAACAATGGCTAGGGAAATTAATGGTCGATCAGTTGCTAGAATTCTGATAGATGGAGAGGATCACCCTTGAATCTCATGGCTTGAAAAGTTTTGTAAGAAATTGGGCAAGAAGGATGAATACATTATTCAGTCGAATGTTTCCTTGTCTGACTTTGCTGGCGACGTCAGTGATGTTCAGGGGCAGCGGTCTGTCAACATCACTGCCGGATCACAAACATATAGAACGGCATTGTTTGTCATAGATGCCGATATATTCTACAATCTCTTATTAGGCCTGTTATGGTTCAGCATCTACCACAATCGGCTGTCTTGTTTGTTATTTTTAAATCTTCTAGTGCCCATAGCCTTAGTTCTTGACTTATTATACTACACAAATCTTCTAGTGTCCATAGCATTCCAGGTGATGTCGTGCTAGGAAATTCATCATCTCGGATGATGTCTTGCTAGGGAACCTATTGTGCCCTGTCTTTTCAAATATTGTACAAAGGGGAACTCCACATTGTTTCTGGTTGTAGCGGAGAAACTGTATTCACGAATCACAATCTTATCTACTCTACTGAATCATTGGTTCTGTTTTGACCCAATGGAAGGTATGATACCACTTTTTTTTATTGATGCAGTTTTTAAAGGGCCTTCCTACGTTCGACGAATGGAAACGGCCGGTGCTTACTGAAAGAGAGGTCCGTAATATTCCATTAAATACCGATGCCAAATACATTAATTGCTTTTTCAATTTATTCTTGAACATTCGAACATCATTTCTTCGTGCCATCTGCAGTTCTTTGAAATTAAAAGTAGCTGATTTTTTTTTATCATAAGATTAAATGATTCTTTCTGATTATTAAGTTAAGTTTGAATTTGCCTGGGCATTGCTCTTTAAAACGTAAACTCCTCGTTCTTTTGATACCAAGAGAAGACCCTGTCTGTCACTGATGGGAAGGTGATGGCTGCGTTGCAGTTTGTTTAGGAAGGAATGATAGAATTCGATGAGTCTCCTCTGTATAAGACAAAAGTATCTTGAGTCCTTAACAATGGCTAGGGAAATTAATGGTCGATCAGTTGCTAGAATTCTGATAGATGGAGAGGATCAACAAATTGGGCAAGAAGGATGAATACATTATTCAGTCGAATGTTACCTTGTCTGACTTTGCTGGCGAAGTCGGTGATGTTCTGGGGGCAGCGGTCTGTCAACATCACTACCGGCTCAAAAACATATAGAACGGCATTGTTCGTCATAGATGCGATGACTTTGCAGCTGTCTTGTTTGTTATTTTTAAATCTTCTAGTGCCCATAGCCTTAGTTCTTGACTTATTATACTACACAAATCTTCTAGTGTCCATAGCATTCCAGGTGATGTCGTGCTAGGAAATTCATCATGCCCTGTCTCGGATGATGTCTTGCTAGGGAACCTATTGTGCCCTGTATTTTCAAATATTGTACAAAGGGGAACTCCACATTGTTTCTGGTTGTAGCGGAGAAACTGTATTCACGAATCACAATCTTATCTACTCTACTGAATCATTGGTTCTGTTTTGACTCGATAGAGGGTATGATACCACTTTTTTTTATTGATGCAGTTTTTAAAGGACCTTCCTACGTTCGACGAATGGAAACTGCCGGTGCTTACTGAAAGAGAGGTCCGTAATATTCCATTAAATACTGATGCCAAATACATTAATTGCTTTTTCAATTTATTCTTGAACATTCGAACATCATTTCTTCGTGCCATCTGCAGTTCTTTGAAATTAAAAGTAGCTGATTTTTTTTTTATCATAAGATTAAATGATTCTTTCTGATTATTAAGTTTGAATTTGCCCGGGCATTGCTCTTTAAAACGTAAACTCCTCGTTCTTTTGATACCAAGAGAAGACCCTGTCTGTCACTGATGGGAAGGTGATGGCTGAGTTTGCGGTTTGTTTAGGAAGGAATGATAGAATTCGATGAGTCTCCTCTGTATAAGACAAAAGTATCTTGAGTCCTTAATAATGGCTAGGAAAATTAATGGTCGATCAGTTGCTAGAATTCTGATAGATGGAGAGGATCACCCTTGAATCTCATGGCTTGAAAAGTTTTGTAAGAAATTGGGGAAGAAGGATGAATAAATTATTCAGTCGAATGTTTCCTTGTCTGACTTTGCTGGCGACGTCAGTGATGTTCAGGGGCAGCGGTCTGTCAACATCACTGCCGGATCGCAAACATATAGAACGGCATTGTTCGTCATAGATGCCGATATATTCTTCAATCTCTTATAAGGCCTGTTATGGTTCGGCATCTACCACAATTGGCTGTCTTGTTTGTTATTTTTAAACCTTCTAGTGCCCATAGCCTTAGTTCTTGACTTATTATACTACACAACTCTGCCAGACTTGTGGCACTTGGATCCACCGTAGCATTCCACATGATGTCGTGCTAGGAAATTCATCATGCCCTGTCTCAGATGATGTCTTGCTAGGGAACCTATTGTGCCGTCTTTTCAAATATTGTACAAAGGGGAACTCAACATCGTTTCTGGTTGTAGCGGAGAAACTGTATTCACGAATCACAATCTTATCTACTCTACTGAATCATTGGTTCTGTTTTGACCCAATTGAGGGTATGATACCACTTTTTTATGGATGCAGCTTTTTAAGGACCGTCCTAGAATGGAAACAGCTGGCGCTTGATATTCCATTAAATACTGATGCCAAATACATTAATTGCTTTTTCAATTTATTCTTGAATATTCGAACATCATTCCTTCGTGCCATCTGCAGTTCTTTGAAATTAAAAGTAGCTGATTTTTTTTTTTTTTTTTTTTTTTTTTTTATCATAAGATTAAATGATTCTTTCTGATTATTAACTTAAGTTTGAATTTGCCTAGGCATTGCTCTTTAAAACGTAAATTCCTCTCTCTTTTGATGTATTCCAGAATGATAATGGTCCTCGGAAAATCCCTGTCGAAGATCTGTCATGGAGTAGTGGGTATACTGTTTGGTTAACTGCGGAACTTGTACGTGGTTGGAGTGTCGAACTTCCTCTCGAAGTCATGCGCTTGCACAAGAGAGAATCTTTGCTCCTCAGAAGATCTATGAAGATGCTTTCAAAGATACGTGCGACATGTTATCGCCTAGTCTGTATCTTGTTGTGTCAGCTGTGGGACATCGACCTCCTGGGAATTTTCCTAAGGATCTGTACGAGTCATTTGGGGACACTACTCGAAAGTCATGTCAAATTGGAATAAATTCCAGATTGGAGGAGATAATCAGTTGGTCATCAACCTAGGTAAGCTTGTACATTTAGTCTCTCTCTCTCTCTCTCTCTCTGTCTCTCTCTCTCACACACGCACACAAAAGCACACTCTGTGATGAACCCTAAACTGAGCAATTCATTTTCTGTATTGAAGGGGTCCTTGGCACAGATGTCGTATATGGTGGAGCAAACTTCCGCATGCCTGTTGAACCCTACAAAAATCAAAGTGACCTTCTGGTTTATGCAGATCCAGTACAGTTTAATTTCGGCACGCGTTTGGACTCGATAATTAGTAAAGTTTGGACTCGATAACTTGTGTGGTTTGTACTCAATAATTTGGTAGTGTGTTTGAATAAAGGAAAATCTGCAAGGCTCCGCAGCCTTGTTTTGAGTGGAGAGACAACCACACAACTTTCATGTTGATCCTTTGGTTGTCGGCTTGAGGCTTGAGCATGCCTAAAAGTAGATGCTATGGACTTGCGGAAGATTGGTTTCGCATCACCTTCTAGAAGCCTCGACCAACTTAAAACTAGTTTCTGCAAACATCACTAGACATCACTACTTAGAAGAACGTTGTTCGACCTGAATCGACCCTTTCTTGAGTTTGGCCGGCCATTTACTGAAACGAGGGAAAAAGCTTCGGGACTTTGGTGAGCCTGGTGTTTGCTTGTCCCTCCCATGGTGGATTTAGAGATAATTGAGACCTGCACAGACTGAAACTGGGTAGGATTTCTAGTCTAATGCCTTGCGGAATCTTTTGTGGCTCTGTATGTATTGAGATTACATTGCTCCAGCATCTTTGCCACGGAAGCTTTGATGTGATTCGGTCTGCTGAAATGATACATTATCGTCCCTTCCCTCTACCTAGAGGAAGTCAGAGGAGAGACGGAGCATATCTGTGGTCATGATGAACGGTCCGGATGACCTCCGACCAGGGGAATTTACAAAAAATAGTCCTAAATATAGTTCTAAATTTATTACATTTATGTCAATTCAATCATAAATTTTTTAATTTAATCAATTTAATTTTAAATCTATTATATTTCTGTTAATTGAGATTTATATTTTTTTGACATTTTGTCAATTTAGTTTTAAATAATTTGTCAATAAGGAATTGTCGATCTAGGTGGTATAATCAATACTGACATTGATGACTTTTGTCATTTCTTAAAATTTGCTGAATTTTTTATTTTTTTGTTCTCTCTTTCTTTCTTTTCCTTTTTATCCTTTCTCTTTATTTCCCTTCACCAAACGCCGGGCATAGGAGGTCACCAGCGACATGCGGGGCCGAGGGCCGAGATGCCCTAGTCGGCTCCGGCGAGGACTGGACAAGGAGAGGGTCCCTTGCCTGACGACGTTGACGAAGCTCCTCTTCCGTTCGTCGGTAATCATAGGCCTCTCTCTATTTCCCACACTCGCACACACATGCCCCCACACGTGGACGAATCAACAATTAAGCCTGGCAATATAATTCTTTTTTTTTCCTTTTCTTATTTTTAGTAATGGTGTGCTATTCGCCCCCCAGACAAGCATCGAATCTTCTGAGAACTGACGGCTCGGACAGGGCTCAAGATTTTTCTCGACGTGCGACTCTTATTTGGGTCTTTACATGATGCTTGATTTGTTTGTTTTGTTCACAGAGAAGTGAGAGGGGGCGAGGGAGGAGTTTCATGAGGCTTTTTTTTTTTTTTTTTTTTTTTCGAGTGCATATTTGTGATTCGCCACAATTGAAATTACTTAGGTTTTATTCATTTCGCAGATAATAGGGCGTTTATGAAAATTGTTTTCCAGAAAATCATTCAGTTTGATTTTTCTACATGCATTCCTTTTAATAATTGAATTGTTAATTTTTAATTTTTCTTTCTACTTCTTTCTTTTTTCTTTTTTCCTTTTATTTTTTTTCTTTTCCTCATTCTTCTTCTTCGGTGGGTTAGTCGTCGGCGTCACCTAGCGACTAGCCAATGGTTTAAAATTGAATTGACACAAAGTCAAAAGATTTTGAATTAAATTGACATCATTAATAGGTTTTTAGACTAAATTGGCATACCAATATAATATATTTAAAACTTTTCTGACATGTTTCCCATGGAAAATATTTTTCTTAACCAGTTCATTTTCCATGAAATAAATATTGAAATATTCGGAAAATGTGTCTCTAGAAGTTGTTTTCTACAAAATAAATGAAGGTTTAAAATCGCCTAATTTTGATATTAAATTAGGTAAGAGGTTAAATTGATAGTAGAAACAAGACACCTTGCATTAATGGAGAGCCCTGTCTAACTATTCCTTATATTGGATTCTTTTCGTTTTAAAATGCTTCGAAAGTTAATTTTCTTAAATTATGTCTATTATACATATTCAATTTCTAGATATATAAGAGTCCCGTAACTTTTTTCTAGCGGGTACACAGTGATCTCTTTCAACAACTAATTTTTCTAAATAATCAATAAGGTACATTACATGATTCTAAGCAAATAAACTAATTTATCTCTCGAGATTATTTTGGTAAAATTAAGGGTAACATTCTTTGTTTTCCCTTAAATATAAGTTGCTTCACGGAATAGTCACCGACTCACCATGGAAAGACTATTCCATTTCTTCCTGGGCATGCTCCGATGACCACGTCAATTCGAATCGACTAAGATTTTATGTCGGAGAGATTTGACTAGAAACTTCATGTAAATTTAAAGGTTTACTCAGACAAATTAAAAACAAAAGGACTTGATTGGAAGAATGTGTATAAGTTCAGGGCCGAAATAGAGACACTGATAAAATCACCCGCTTCGAAAAGAAAGTCCGTAAAGTTCGTCCATTCCACGATTTGTACGAACTCTCTGTTTTGGGTTTCCATATCACTTCACTTCCACACATCTCTAGCACTTACTAGTACTCACTGCAACTCTATCTGAAGCTGAGCTTTGCTCTCATGGCGAAAATCAAGTGCATCAAGGCGAGGCAGATCTTCGACAGCCGCGGCAATCCTACGGTCGAGGTGGGTTTTTATCATCGGACGTCTTCTCTTCCTCTCCAGTCGTTCCTCAACATGCCATGTCTGTTTTCATCGTTCACGGTCTTTTATGTTGGCCTTTCCATGTTGTGTGATTGTGGGCGGTGATTCTCGGGTACTTTCCCTGGGAAAAAAGCTCTGATGATGTCGTGTCGTTTCATCAGTCCTGCACGAGGCGGGTTCATTTTTAGTGATGCCTGAAGTCTGAATTCAGTGTTAATGGAAGTATTGATTGTGTTGAGCTTGTTTTCCCAACTCGGATGTTGTGAATACAGAGGCAAAATTTGAACTTGGTGACGATAGCTGTTCTCAGCTTTCCTTACTGATTTGAGGGTGGTGTGATCTGTTACAGGCTGATGCTACTCTAGACGACGGGACTTTTGTGAGAGCTGCTGTTCCTAGTGGTGCCTCCACTGGTGGGTGATCTTTCTATGTGCCGATGATCCTCCCTTTTGAGCATTCACAGTGCATGCAGACTGCTCTGGGAAAAAGAAAAGGCTAAATTAGGACAAGATTATGTAATACGATTGTGGGTTTGTTGCTTTAATGGAATTGCATGAAAGCATCTATGGCTATGGCAAATAATTGGGGGAATGGTTAGGAGATTGAGGGCAATTGCTTATCTTAACTAACGGTTTGCTTCCAGGGATTTATGAGGCCCTTGAACTGAGAGACGGTGGTTCTGACTACCTGGGAAAGGGTGTTTCCAAGGTTGTACCACTTATTGTTATCATATTGTCTTTCATCATTTATCTGCCACTTGTATTGACGAGTATTTGTCATTTCTATGCATACTTAGGCTGTTGAGAATGTGAACACAATTATTGGTCCTGCTTTGGTTGGCAAGGTTTGTTTCAAACTCATGTTGACTTATATGCACTTCTGACCTCATGACGTAAAGTTTCTCATGTTAATAAGTTTGTGACAGACAAAATGATAGTTAATGTAGACCAATTTATTTTGTCAGATCCTATTATCTAACAATTATCTTTATTTTATTTTTTAGGATCCAAGGGATCAGATTGCTATTGATAACTTCATGGTCCAACAGCTTGATGGAACTGTAAATGAGTGGGGCTGGTGTAAACAAAAGGTAGTTATCTAATTCACTCTTGCTCATGTAGCGCTCATTGGAGTGAACCCTATTGACGGTAGTGAACTTTTTGTTGTGAAGCTTGGAGCCAATGCTATACTTGCAGTGTCTCTTGCTGTCTGCAAAGCTGGAGCTGCTGCTAATAAGATCCCTCTATACAAGGTCTGTTATGGTCCAGCAATACCAAAATCAGCTGTCTTTTTCTGTTTCTTTATATCTTCTCGTGCCCATAGCTACATAGTTTTAGTCATACCTACTTCACGAGTTTTCTATGGACTTATTGTATTAAGAACCGTGTTGGTATTCTGGATGATGTTGTTCTAGAAAATTTTTGTGGAGTGTTTTCTCGAATATCGTAAGAAGGGAAACTCAACTTTGTAACTGGTCTTAACGAAGAAACTGCATCACGGATCATAATCACTTTACTCTGGTGATTTGTTGGTTCTGTGTTGACCCAAGTAAGGGTATCTTACCACTTATCTATGGATGCAGCATATTGCAAACATTGCCGGTAACAGCAAATTGGTGTTGCCTGTTCCTGCCTTCAATGTCATTAATGGTGGTTCGCATGCTGGAAACAAACTCGCAATGCAGGTCTGTAATCTTCTATTGAATATAGATGCCATATACTTCTAGAAGTTCAATTTATTCCTCAACATCTGAGTATCAATTCTATGTGCCTTATACAGGAATTTATGATTCTTCCTGTCGGAGCTTCCTCATTTAAGGAAGCCATGAAGATGGGCGTGGAAGTTTATCACCACTTGAAGGTATTCTGAAACTTGGAAACTGTAACCTAAATCTTTGTAACTTCGCAAGTATAGCATGTTACATGGTTAAACAAATTTGTTTTATTAGTGTAGTATCATGACTTTAGTTTAGGTGGCTTTTCTCTTCTTGAAACTCTCGCAGTATAATTGATTATTTCTTTTCCTTTATGACTGATATGGCATTATTTTAATGTATTTCTGATTGAGCTCTTTCTGGCAGGCTGTTATTAAAAAAAAGTATGGTCAGGACGCAACTAATGTCGGTGATGAAGGTGGTTTCGCTCCTAACATTCAGGTAAACCTGTTGATTAGTGAACCATGGACCTGGAATAACCCATCTTGGCCTCGATTTTCTTCACAATATTTCCGGGCAAGCATTATAATGGGTTTGTGAACTCACAGGAAAACAAGGAAGGTTTAGAATTGCTCAAGACTGCCATTGCAAAAGCAGGTTACACTGGCAAAGTGAGTTCCCAAGTGTTCTTGTGTTCTTAGGCATTTGAAATTTCAAGAAATCTGCAGAGACTAAGCATGTCATTATCTTCACATCCTCCTCCGGAGGTACATTTTGTATAACCTCTATTTCAAAATGGTGACACACACTGCTCATAGGAGGGCGCTGTTGGGAACCATTGAAGCAAAGCAATGTGTTCATTCAAGATGTCTGGCGGGGCTTTTTATTAATTCCCATCTGTTTATTTCAGGTTGTTATTGGAATGGACGTCGCTGCATCCGAATTTTATGGAGAGGATAAGACATATGATTTGAACTTCAAAGAAGAGGTGAGTTTCTCTTGTTATAGTGTATAAGAATGCAGTTCTTTAAAATTAAAAGTAGGTGATGCTTCTGTCCTAAGATTAAATGATTTCTCTTTCAATATCTACTTAAGTTTAAATTTGCCTAGGTAGCATTGATTGCTCAATGTCTTTAATGTAAATTCCTCTCTCTGTTGATCTATTCAGAACAATGATGGATCTCGGAAGATCTCTGGAGATGCTCTTAAAGATCTGTACAAGTCATTTGTGAGTGAGTATCCTATTGTCTCGATTGAGGATCCATTTGACCAGGATGATTGGGAACACTACTCCAAACTCACCCGTGAAATTGGAGACAAAGTCCAAATTGTAGGAGATGATCTGTTGGTCACCAACCCCAAGGTAAGCTTGTGCATTTAGTCTCTCTCTCTCTCTCTCTCTCTCTCTCTCTCTCTCTGTGGGGTGCACGCACCCACACAGAAACATTAAACTGAGCAATTCATTTTCTGCAGAGGGTTGAAAAGGCGATCAAAGAAAAGACCTGCAATGCTCTTCTTCTTAAGGTACTGTGTAGATCCTTTCAACTGACAATACACTGCAAGACAAATGTAAATACCATTGCTGATTAGGATGTTAATAATGTCAGGTAAATCAAATTGGGTCTGTTACCGAGAGCATTGAAGCTGTGAAGATGTCCAAGCAAGCTGGGTGGGGCATCATGGCTAGCCACCGCAGGTCTAGCTATCTGCTTCAATTTTTATGTTCTCTTTTTCAGCAAACATGCGGATAGTTAATATCATCCTAAATATTGATTGCAGTGGAGAAACAGAGGACACTTTTATTGCTGATCTTTCTGTGGGTCTGGCCACGGTAATATATGGCATGTTTTCACCAGAATTGTATTGCAAAATTATCCCCCAACTGGTTTTTCTCATGTGGGTGAAACCCTCTGTTACAGGGTCAAATCAAGACTGGAGCTCCATGTAGGTCAGAGCGTCTGGCAAAGTACAACCAGGTTGGTGTTTTACATGTTTGGCATTGGCTGCTGATTTAAATTTTGTTAAGAGAATTGCATTCTATGTCAACATTTGTGGCTCAAATTTCAGAAGACCGAATATTGCTTGTGTTGCATGATATAATTATGTACTTGTCATTTCCTGCGCATGCAGCTCTTGCGCATTGAAGAGGAGCTTGGCTCGGATGCTGTATATGCTGGAGCAAACTTCCGCATGCCTGTTGAACCCTACTAGACTTAAAGCGCCCTTTTGCTTTGTGCGGATCCTGGTGTTGTAGTGGCGGTACTTGTTTGAACTCAATACTGTAAATACAGCTTCTGTAACATACGAAATAAACATTACATACCCACGACGATCGTGTTGAGTTCTACGAGGAGCTTTCTGGTGAAGAGTATTTTGTGTTAGGCTTTTGAGATTCACCTGCCTTTTCTGAGTGACTCCACAATGAAGCTGCTTTTATCTTAATCCTTTTGTTGTCGGCTTGAGGCTTGAGCGTCTAACATGTTGATGCTATGAACTTGTGAAAGATTGGTTTTGCATCACCTTCTCGAGACCTAGACCAACTTGTAATGCCGTTCTCGGTGTCTGAACAAGCGTGTTCTGCCAGCCCAGCCATTAGACGTTATCAGTTTGAAGAGCCTCGTTGAACCCGGATATACCGACCTTCTCTCGAGTTGGTGATCGGCGGCCAGCCACTCAAACGAGGGAAAGTGTTGAAACCTGCTGAATCAAAACGTTGGTTTGTACTTTGTGGGTCTTCCCTGGGTGATTGAGACCTACAATCTGCAACCTAAGTAGTACCGAGATTGATACGCAACACGATATGACATGATACATGGATACGTCATTTCTAAAAAAATAGCGTTTTTCAACACGTTAGAACATGTTATATATTAAATACATATTTTTACGTATACATAATGAATTATTATTTTTACGATTATTTCAATAAAATTAATTTAATTTAAATTCATAAATAAATAAATAAATAATAAAAGTCTAGAATGAATTTATATTAAAAACATTAACCATAATTTATCCATCATTTATTAATATTTATTCATTATTTCAATTCAATAAATTCAACTTATTCTAATAATTTATACAACTTGGAAAAAAATAAGCAATTTACATTTTAGACTCGCATGTTAGACGTGTCGAAAGAAAAGAGAAAAAACTTGAAGGATGAATTGTGTATCACAGGAAGTGAAAGTAAGAAGAAAAGAAAGATTAGATTTTTATTCTTTCTCTATTGATTAGGTTTTTCTTCTTTCCCTATTTATTATTTTAATTATTATATATATATTTTTTATTTTTTCACATATATATTATGATTCCTCATTTATTAAAAATTTTTAGAATTGACCCAACGTGTTGGAATCGCGTGTTAGTAACTCACATTTAACATTCCGAATTAACTGGACGTGTGATTTTCCGACACGTGTTGATAGGATATTGAAGAGTATCCAAGAGTATCGGAAAGTGTCAAAATGTTCGATACGACACGAAAAATCTCGAAAAGTGTCAATATTTCCTATTATATAGCCTAATAACACGTGGAACCATTTATGGGTTTGAATGTGTTATGATTAGGGATCATGAAAAAAATGGTTTTTGAATTTTGGCAAAATATGCAACATGGTCCCTAAATTTTAAGTTTGTTCAATATAATTCTTGAATTTTGGTCAAATATGGAATGTAATCTCTGAATTGAATGAAAATGTTTAATATTGTCCTTTCATCAATTTAAGTTTGGGGACATTATTGAACATTTTTATATGGTTCATGACTAAGTTAAACATGTATAAAAACTCCACGAACATCATTGATTCACACATTAGGCTACAGTTTAAAGATCACGTTAAACAAATTAAAAATTCAAAGATTTACATATTTAATTAAAATTTAGAGATTATTTATGTTATTTTTTGTTACGGTGACACAAACTTACGGCATCTCTGGGGCAGAAGCTTTGACGTTGTTAGGCATGCGAAAACAACACATCATCGTCCCCTCCCTCTACATGATGGAAACCAGAGAAGCGACAGAATACATGTGCGGCCACGAACGGTCCCATCAGACCAGCGACCACGTTAATAAACCTTTGTCAAAAACTGATAGTGGGGCAAGCAAGCATTGAAGATCTGTCCCCAAGACGAGAAACCCAAAAGGAAGTGGCGTTCGACATGGCGCCGATCCCGTTAGGCATGCGTCCCATCTATAAAAAAAAGTCTATGTTTTTGCATTTATCTAGAGCACACGCGACTTGGGTTTCAAAGCAAAACTCACGCATGGGATCGTGACGTCAGGGCTCGTCAGGGCTCATGCGAAAGAGCTACAACGCATGCCGGCGGCTGCAAAAAAGAATAGAAAAGAAAAGCTCCCGTTGACAATCGACTTTCATGACGCGAATTCTTTATGTCCGGTCTGAGAAATTCGAAACCTAAGAAATTGCTGGTTGATCGATCAGTCTATACGACCCATTTCGCCCAAAACAGAAGAGAAAAAAGAGGGAGTAAGAAATCAATGTACCGAATCGGATTATATAGCCTATACGTATTCTGATGTACCAAAAATCGCGGAGTTTCCTTAAATGGTCGCCGGAGACTCGGTGACAAAATCCGACTTAGGGCTAACGCTAAGTATGTCCATGGACCATGACCCACTTTTGCCTTTTCTGCAATGGCGACTCTTTGGTGTCGCTACTGGCCGGCAACATCATAGATGCTGGAATGGACAGGATGGGAGTTTCAAACTTTCGAACCTCGACTTGAACGAAATAGAAGAACGTGGCAGTCAAGGAAACTCCCGGGTTTTGAACCAAAGCATATTCCTGATGCTCCCCAAAGATTGTCCTCTTTACCATTGGGCCGCCCTCACCAAACTTCGTGCCCCTTTTCGACCCACCGTAATACCACGTGGGACACCCACCTGGAAATCCAACAGCTGAGAAAGTCGGTTCCATCTTATCTTCTTCCTCTTTTCTCCTTTTCTTAATGGAATCCCAGGTCACTCAAAAACCTCAATTAAATACTAATGGTGTGATCCTTCAGTCCAATCACCAGTCGCCACAGTTGCACCTAACTTTGCCTTTAAGGTGGCTGATGCCCAGTCCAGTTACATAATAAACTTATTGAAAAGTTAATATCACAAAGAGTCTCAAATTTATATATATATATATATATATGATAAATTTATCATAGATTAATTTTTTAATCACCAAAAACTCAAGATCGATACAATTCTAACAAATTTATTATTTATTAATTTTCATTAAATTTTACTATCAAATCTTAAGTTAAATGACGCACAACTAACAATGTGTATCAGTTTGAGCTTTTCCATTTATTTGTCATAAATATATTGATTTGTGTTTTTTTGTGGTATTAATCTACCGTAACAAATACTAACGAAAGATAAATTCTTCACATATTTGAGGTTCTTTGTGGTCACAAATTAATTTGGAGTAAATTTATTATATATGTATCAATTTGAAATTTTTAATAATAAAAAATTAATTTAAGATAAATTTATCATATGAATTTTAATTTGAGATATTTTATGGTAAAAAATTTAGTTTGGTATTTCGTGATATTAATCTTTTATTAAGTGATACTAAGACAAAATCCAATTTACAGACATATCTTCAGCAATCCTTACCATCTTGAATTCGTTTCAGCTTTTAAGCTTTGTCCGGGCACTGATTTGGGGAGAGGAAAAAAAAGGAAGAGAAGGAAGAGACAAGCTGCACGTCGTTTTCTAAACCCGGGGCAAATTTCACAAAAGGTGAAAAAGATTAGCTCACACAAAACCCTTAATCGCACGGTCAGCATTAGTCCAAGACCTCTTTATAATTAAAATCGCCCCGTCCCTCACGCCTCGTCACTTGCTTTTTCATTGGCATTGCAACTCTCCTCTCTCCAGCGTCTTTCTCCATCGTCTTCCTCGTTCTCTCTCTGATCTGCAACTCGAGCTCACTCCATCCATGGCCAAGATCAAGTGCATCAAGGCGAGGCAGATCTTCGACAGCCGTGGCAATCCTACGGTCGAGGTTCGTCTCCTTCTTCTCTTCTCTCTCTCTCTCTATCTCTTCGGATCGGTTTTCGATGCTTCCTAAGTTTGGCCTTCTCGATCGTCCGTGATTCCTTTCGTCGTCGGCTCGACTTCTTCCGTTCGGCGTAGCGATCGGCGGTCGGTGAGGAATTCGGACGGTGAAATCTCGGTTTAGTTCAGTCGGCGTCGCTCGCTTAAGCGTCATTTCTGTCAGTGTTCCGCTTGCGTTTTTTCCTTCGTCCTTGTCGTTCTCGTAGGCGATGGATTCGTGTCGCGATCCGTGAAACTTGTTAATGCATCGAGATCTCCGGGAAGATCTCCTGATTCGCGGCGTTGGATTTTGTGGTAGTTGTGAGGGGAAAATATTAGCCTCGTGTGCGTTCCAGTCGTGACTGTTTTCGATTGCTTCGCTGATTTATGATTCGATGCGATCTTTGATATAGGCTGATGTGACTCTTGACGATGGCACCTTCGCCAGAGCCGCCGTTCCCAGCGGTGCATCCACCGGTAAGATTTTTGCTTCGACGATCCCCATTTTGACACATTTCATTTGCAGTTCTATGAATATGCCATCATCTCGGTAGTTTATAGTCTTTTCCGGTGAATTTGATGTCGAGAAAATGTGTCGTTGTTAACGTCGAGTTACCTCTCGATTTCAGGGATCTACGAGGCACTCGAACTGAGGGATGGCGGGTCTGATTATCTTGGAAAGGGTGTTTCCAAGGTTGTGCACCACTTCATTTCTTTTTGTTATCTTCTGCTGTGTCTGTTGCTCTGTTCTTACTGATTGTTCTAACGATTGTCATTGTGTTAATGTGTGTTTAGGCGGTTGGGAATATCAACTCGATCATCGGCCCTGCCCTAGTTGGAAAGGTTGGTTTTTAATATAATCGTCTTATTATGTCTTTCCATTTCGTAACAGTGGTCAATTCGGCGGTCTTAGTTGTTTAAGGTTCAGTTGTTCACTTGTTGTCCAACTGCAAGATGATTGAGATGATTATTTTAAGCAATTGAAGGTTGTAAGCTATCTTAATTTTTAAATTCTCACCCAAGGTAACTACTTTGTTCGATTTGTAATTTTCTTTGTTTTTGCCTTTTTTAGGATCCAACAGAGCAGACAGAAATTGACAATTTCATGGTTCAACAACTTGACGGAACTGTAAACGAGTGGGGTTGGTGTAAGCAAAAGGTACTTGTTTTGACTGTTTTGTTTATCAACCATGTTGTGGTGACAGAGATTGACAAATGTACATTTTTTTTTTCGTGAAGCTTGGAGCAAATGCTATCCTTGCTGTGTCCCTTGCGGTCTGCAAAGCTGGGGCTGCTGTTAACAAAATTCCCCTGTATAAGGTACTTTCAGCAGTGCCATTTTTACTATAGCACTTAATTTTTTTTATTTTTGGACTTATTATAGTTGCCTGAATATTGGTCATTGCAATCGACACTCTTAAAATTCCGGATGATGTTTCTTCATATTGTTGACGTACAACATTATCCTGCAACATCGAAATTTACAATGGATTATAAGAAACTTATTTTTGGCTATGAGCCAAGTGATAAGGCAATGAGATGGTCTTGGTAGTAGGACAATGGTTGACTTGATCATTTCCATGATAAATTCCACTGTCCATTTAAATCAAAATATGCTAACTTAGTCTCCCTCTCTTCATGGTTGCAGCACATTGCTAACCTTGCTGGTAACAGCAAATTGGTATTGCCTGTGCCCGCTTTTAATGTTATTAATGGAGGCTCACATGCTGGAAACAAACTTGCAATGCAGGTCTGCAGCATGGTTCTTAATTACATATTACTGTATATCTTTTTTAGGATTTCTCATTCTTACAAGTATTTATGAACCTCTGTTGCAGGAGTTCATGATTCTTCCAGTTGGAGCTTCCTCGTTTAAGGAGGCCATGAAGATGGGTGTGGAAGTATATCACAATTTGAAGGTGCTAAAACATATTTTTTCAAATTGCCTTAAAAATTGTCCTCCTCAAACTGTCGAACTGTTTGAAAACATGATTATGGAGATTTGTCTGATGTTGTGCATTGGTTTTAGCAGACGCGTGAAATTAGCCATCGATTACTTTGTATTGTCTTTCCATATTATCACTTAAAATGAACATATAGGACGATCAAACATCTCATGTGAAAGTTGGTTAATGTAGTTTCATCAAATTTTTAACATTAAACTCTTTGTTTAATTGATAATTTTTGTCCTTTGCTTTAGTCTGTGATCAAGAAGAAATACGGTCAGGATGCAACTAATGTTGGTGACGAAGGTGGATTTGCTCCTAATATTCAGGTGAGTATTGATTTATGAAAATCAATGAAATTGGAGCAATTTTTCTTCCCACAGAATGTTGTTGTTAGTCTTTTCACTTACACTATCAGTGTTTTTTTGCTAATTCAGGAGAACAAGGAGGGTTTAGAGTTGCTCAATACCGCCATTGCAAAAGCTGGTTACACTGGCAAAGTGAGTTCTTGGACCAACCATCCAATATCGTTGGACGCATTACAATTTCCATTGTTTTTATCTTCTCTCTCCCTCTTTTTTTTTCTTTTTTTTTTTCTTTTTTTTTTTTTGGGGGGGTGGTTTGACTTTTAATGGTTTTCAGTTATTGAGAGGGAGACTTACAGAGGGTTTTCTCTTGATGTACCTTTCCTATTTCAGGTTGTTATTGGAATGGATGTTGCTGCATCTGAGTTCTATGGAGAAGATAAAACCTATGATTTGAACTTCAAGGAAGAGGTTAGTTTCTTTCACTGTTTATGCAGTCAAATGTATTTTTGTGAGGAGTTGATTTTAGCTTGAATATTGGTTCTTGTGGTCATCCAGAAACAGGAGTTGAAGTGCTCATCTGCTTCTATCTGTGTTGGTTTATGCAGAGCAATGATGGATCTCAGAAGATCCCTGGAGATGCTCTCAAAGACTTGTACAAGTCATTCGCTAGCGAGTACCCTATTGTGTCAATTGAGGATCCCTTTGACCAGGATGACTGGGAGCACTACTCAAAGATGACCGTTGAAATGGGTGAGCACGTCCAAATTGTGGGAGATGATCTGTTGGTTACCAACCCCAAGGTGAGCTAGCGAACTTCATTTATGCAACTCTCTCTCTCTCCCTCTCTCTCTCTCTCTCTCTCATGATCATATCGTACTCTGCAGAGGGTGGCGAAGGCGATTAATGAGAAAACTTGCAATGCTCTCCTTCTCAAGGTACATCCCAGCTCATCACTTTTAAGCATGCAATTTATGGCTGGCTATATCTACATTCACCTGACTGGAATGATCTTGTGACAGGTGAATCAAATTGGATCTGTTACTGAGAGTATTGAAGCTGTAAGGATGTCGAAGAAAGCTGGGTGGGGAGTGATGGCTAGCCACCGCAGGTTTGCACAGTCACGAAACAGAGTCAATATAATGTTACCTATGATAATAATGTCTTCTTGCTTTGGCAAAAGTTGCTGACGTAATCTACAATATTTTGCAGTGGTGAAACAGAAGACACTTTCATTGCTGACCTTTCTGTGGGTTTGGCAACCGTAAGTACACAACATCAGTTTTTGACCTTATATCGATTTTAATTTAGCCATTAACTAACCGGTTCCTTTGGCATTATTCTCGGGATCAGGGTCAGATCAAGACTGGAGCTCCATGCAGGTCAGAGCGGTTGGCTAAATACAACCAGGTTGGTATTATTTTGTTAATTTACCTTTTTACATTGACCTGCTTTTGGCCTGTAATTAGATCATTTCTTGTCATTGGATTAGAAAATAAAAAAGAGAAGAAAAAAGAGGATCCATCTCTATCCTGTCTTCATCACTTACCTTTATCTACAGAAAGTTGATTACCAGCATTTCTTAATGAAAATATTGTGACTCGTCTGTGTATGCACAGCTCTTGCGAATTGAAGAGGAGCTCGGCGCAGAAGCTGTTTATGCTGGAGCAAACTTCCGCAAGCCCGTCGAACCCTACTAGAGCATAATATCGCATCCGTATTAGTGCAGATCCGGGTGTTGGGCTTGCTTTTGTCTGTTCTTGAGCAATGATTTTGCCGTTAAGGCGGGTCGAAAACACACAAGACCTGAACTCTTGTCGTCTTCAATAATTTTCAGGCTTGATCTTTTTTGAGTTCCAACGATATAACGAGGGAGGACTGTTATGTTTTTCTCTATGGAGGAATCATTACTACGGTCGGTTTTGAGATCAATTTTTTTCTTTTATTTTTTCCTCTCTTTCGACGGCTGTTGGTCTTTTTATCGATAGACATAAATCGGTCCGGCAACTTCGTGTCATTTTCTAAATCCGCCCTTAATCCGTTATGTCTACGTATGGGTCATCAGGGTCTTTTTGTCGGATTGGGTAAATACGGGATTGCTAATATATTGGTATTTGTCAAGGTATGGTACACGTACAACAAGCGTTAGCCTCTTGCCAGGCAACATGCCAGGATCCTCCTGATGTGATGTCTCTTGCCGGCAAAATCCCACCTCACCCTCCTCGCAGTTCGTCACTTCCTCGCTGTACACGGTGGATTGAGAATAATGATCGTTCAAATCTCCGAGCCCTCGCGGACTTTCACTCTACAGCAAAAGAAAACTAGTACCTCCAATTTCCACGTTATTGCTGCGATAGAGAGCCTGATCGCGACGACGAGTGCTTCCCGTCCGACTCCGTCTCCCGAGACCTTCTCCATATCCATCGACAGCCTAAAGAATCTGTACTTTAGCTAGAGCGACCTCGTGCGTGTGCTGCTGGTGCGGGGAGCTCGTGTTGTTTTGAGACTACGGAGCTCGTGCGGATCGGAGTTGCACGCTCTATTCCGTTGGTCTAAGATGACAAAGCTTGCGCAACTGTTCATCTTCATCTTCATTTTTTAAATTTTTTCTGAATTATAAAAAAATCTTTCTGCACTTTTCTTTAGCCGTACGGTTAGGTCACGGACTCATAGTCACATCGGCAATTTCTCACTATATAAAAAAAGTTTAGAAATAAATAAGCAACCTTATCCACATTAATTGTGCTTCGCTTTTCCTCCAAAGTTGTGAAAGGAAGCAAGGAGCAAAAAAGAAATGAAGAACGTGACTGGAAGGAGTTTAGGGAAAAATCTTGTATTTTCTTCATTTCTCCCGAATGTACAATGCTCTGCAAATATAGTACAAGATGTACACAATAAATGGTAATGATATATTCTACAAATCATATATAATCTCAACAAATCAATCTCAATCTCAATCTAATCCCTAATTGATTTAGTGCAGGATCATAATCAAAAACGAAATCTCGAGCATATCTTCTAACACTCCTCCTCAAGCTGGTAGCTTGTAGAATCCAACATGCCTAGCTTGCTTAACAGATATGCATGTTGTCTTTGACATGGAGATTTGGTAAAGATGTCGGCAGGTTGTTTTGAGGTTCCAATTTCTCTTGTCTCGATTATTCCTTCTTGAATTTTTTCTTGAGTGAAATGATAATCCACTTCTATATGCTTAGTTCTTTCGTGCACAATGGGATTTGCTGCAAGCTTGAGACTGCATCATTGTCGCAAAATAACTTTGTCGGACCTTTTAGCTGTATTCCGAGATCCCGAAGTAAGCCTTGTATCCATACAATCTCACATGTAGTTTTCGCCATAACTTAGTTTTCCGCCTCAGCTGAAGATAATGATACAGTTGCCAGCTTTTTGGTCTTCCATGAAAGAAGATATTCTCCCAATTTAATGCAGAATCCAATGATGGATCTTTGGCTCATGGGACAAGTTGCATAGTTCGCATCACAATATGCCGTCATCTCCATATTACATTTCCTGGATTGAAGAATCCCGAGTCTTGGGCACTTTTTCAAATATTTCAAGACTTTCAAGGCAGCATTCATATGAGATTACTTCGGACTATGCATAAACTGACTGAGTGTCTACACAACATATGAAATATCAGGCTCAGTCATAGTCAAATAAATGAGTATTCCAATGAGCTTATGATAACTCGACGGATTTTTGAGTATATGATCATTCTCCTAAGATATTCCCACATCGTAATCTGTTGTAGTTGGTTTGGTGTTCTACTCGATTGGAATAACTGCTGGTTTGCATCCCGACAAACCTTTTTTTTTTTTGTAACCCAGGGAATCCTGTAAGCCGAAAGCTGGCGAGTAAACCTTGGGGGAGCGACTGCAGGACCCACCACCACAGTACTCCAGGTAAGAATCCCTAACGACGCCTCTGAGATTCGAACTTCTCCCCTTCGCGAGGGGGAGAGAGGCCGAGCCAGCTGCACAAACCTTTGATATAATCTCTAGTACAAATTTTTGCTAACTGAGGGAAATTCCTTAGTCAAATCGAGCAATCTCAATCCTAAGGAAGTATTTTGGTGCTCCCAGGTCTTTAATATGGAAAATGGAATGTAAATATTCCTTAAGTTCTCTATAGCACCTTTATAATTTCTTATGATAAGTATATCATCAAGTAGATAGATAACATACATTTAGTTCATGTGAATAGAGAATAATCATATATGGACTGTTTGAAGCCTGCAGTTGTGAGAGCATTGGCAAACTTGACATACCATTGTCGAGAAACTTGTTTCAAAGTATAAAAAGATTTACGGAGACGACATACTCTATTCTTCTCCCGTCTTTGTAAACCTGAGGAATGTCTATGTAAATCTCTTCATCAAAATCGCCATGAAGGAAAGCATTTTGCACGTCCATTTGGTGTAGTGGCCAATTATTAATAGCTGCAACTAAGAAGGAACAAACTATGACGTCTTTAGCCACGGGAGAGAAGGTCTCGTGATAATCAAAACATTCTCGCTGAGTAAATCCTTTAGCCACCAACCAAGCTTTGTAACGCTCAATAGATCCATCAGCGCGATACTTAATTTTATATACCCACTTACATCTTATTGCCTTTATGTTAAGTGGTAGAGTGACCAAATCCCAAGTTTGATTATCAATCAATGCTTGTAGTTATGTTGCCATAGCCTTCTACCATCGTGGATCAGTAGATGCTTCATTATAACTAGATGGTTCCCTTTCGTCTAATATGCAACAAATGCAGCATCTATGCTCTGGTGAAAGTTTATGGAAAGAAACATAAGAGGAGATTGGATAGTGAATACTTGGCGAATTAAGTGAAGCACATACATAGTCCTTTGTCCATGTTGGTGGTCGAGTACTGCGACTGGAACGTTGAGGAGGAGCCACTCGTGGTGGAGGAGAAGATGTTGGTGCTGATGGTTCCTCAATGGTGATTTCCGATGAGATAGGAGGAGTATCATTTGTGTTGGACATATCTTCAGCACAGGTTCCATAACGATCTCCGAGGGCTAATTTGCATATGAAGTAGGGATTATGGTTGGAGGTGTTGATAGGACATATTTAAGAGAGAGATCTTCCTCAGATAAGGAGTGGTGAGGACCTTCTGTGATGCTTAAACCTTCATTTGATGATTCTTCTTCACAAAACGAGAAGACATATTCATGAAAAATGACATCTTTGTTAACCGGTGAATATACATCGTCGAGCATGGAGAGCCATCTTACCTCGAGGGCCTACTATAGCAACGTAGCATAGACAGACAAAAACCCTTAAATGATCCAATGCTGGTTTTTTTTCTCGAAAAGTAGTTCGAAAGGGGTTTTTCCAACTAGTGTCTTAGTAGGCATACATTTGATAAGATATGCTGCAATAACAATGCAGTCTCCCTAATAATCCTCTGGAATGGATACCTAGAATTTCAATGCCCGTGCAACTTCTAGAAGATGGCGATGCTTACACTCCACCACCCCATTTTGTTGTGGGGTGTAAGTGCATGAACTTTCATGTAGAATGCCGTGAGTGGAGAAAAGCGAAGGCAATCATAATTGAAGAACTCCTTCCCATTATTAGTATGGATTCGCTGAACATGCTTTCCAAACTAATTTCTTGACAATGTAATGAACATATTTAAATGGGAGAAAACCTAACTTTTTGATTGCATTAGAAAGACCCATGTAGCACGAGAGTAATCATCCACAATGGTGAGAAAGTAACGCGATCCATCATGGTGTGATGTGTGGTAAGGTCCCTAAACATCCACATAAATTAATGAAAAAATGTTATTGGCACACGTTTTACTAGAAGGAAAGGGGGTACGCAACTATTTTGCAAGAGGACAAACATGACACTTAGAATAAGGAAAGGAAGCACTATGACCCATTCTTGAATGTATAAGGAAATCTTTATTATTGGTAGTCGCATTACACTATGATGTTTTATTCAGAGAAATAGATGACAAATTGATATCATTTGGGAAACTAGTCCAAAAAACCCTTAAAAAAAAACTACCCAAACCCATTAGTCTGCCAATTGAAAGGGCCTGAAAGAAGTAAGTGTCAGATTAGAAGAACACTTGGCAAGAATTTTTTTTGTAGACTTTGGATACATAATTGAGATTAAATTGAAAATCTGAGACATAAAAGACATTTTGAAGGGTGATTTGGGGACTAAGATTGACTGTGCTTGTTAGGCTGTCATTGTAACATGAGTAACGCTTCCATTTGGTAATTGCACAGAAATAAAGGAATCCAGTTTCCTATGCATACTCGAAAAGAATCCATTCTCACAAATAATATGGTTACTCACTCCTGAGTCAATTATTCATGCCTTTCTTGAAATGGAATTCATTAGACAGTGAGATATACTTGAAAAACTTCCTCTTTTGTTAGAGGTATCCAATTTTTGCAATGCTTGCATTAGTTGTTGATATTGTCCATACGTGATGGATCGATCAACATCCGGACCAGTGTGCCTAGTGACTTGATAAGTTGCAGAAAATTCCATTTTTTTTCCCTTTTTCTCCGGGCTTGCCATGCAATTTCCAATAGTTATCAATTGTATGGTGAGGACGTTTGCAATATATGCAATATAATTTACCTTTTCCCTTTGAATTTTGTTGGAAATTTTTGGATGACGTGGAAAGAACGTGCTTGTCGAATGGCTTGGATGTGGAGTCATGTCCACCATCCGATTCAAGCAATGGCTTTTCCCCTTGTAAGCTGTCCGATTGGTGCGGACGATCCTAGCCATTCATTCCTTCCCTTTTAAGGGAAGAGACATTAGTGCCTCCACCTCTGGAACCCTAGGCCCTCTCAATGCTCTATGTTATGGCTTAGGGTTTTTAGACCTGAATCTCGTCGTTCACAGCGGGTTGCAAGGGCGATACTCTCGCCTCCTCTCGCATACTCCGGTGTTGTGGCACTGGTTCCATGGCCAATATCTACGAACGAAAAGTGAGGTAAGTTTCGTTCAAAATTAGTAGGAGGAATCGGATGGCCTTTTCCCTCTCATTTATGAATCTGTACTGGGCAAGGGTTTCTTCGGAGCCCTCGAGTCTCTCCTCTACAACTTCGAGTCGTTCCAAAGGGACAATAACTTGTTAAAAATGGTTGTGACTGTCATATTGCCTTGCTTGAGTTCGTTGAGTTTCTGCATAAGAAAAAAAAAATTCACATGATCTAATTTTCCGTACATCTGTTTCATGTTTTCCCACATATTCTTTGAGTCCTTTGTCAGTGTGAGACCGGCCACGACTTATGGTGATATGTAGTTACCGATTCATGTTCGAATGAATTGATTGCATTTCTTCCACTGTTGGGCGAGTGCTCGTCGGCAGGGGTCGGGATGGTTCCGTCAAGGAAACTATCTTTTTCCTTTGTCACGAGTAGGGGTGATCGGGTCCAGGGTGGGTAGGGTCTAGATCTGGACCCTGTACCCGACCCTGTTATAACCGGTTCCCCTTTCGTGGACCTTATACCCAACCCTGTTTGTATTCGACCCTGCCCGACCCACCATGTTTTTCCGATCCGGTTCCAGGGTCAACTCTGTTTCCACTGGAACATGTTTTGTAATCTCCCGATATCCTATACGACTTCGAATTTTATATTATTAAGCGAGAAAATAACGTAATCCTCTTAATTTATATTGAAACATTAAGCACTCGTAATAAATTAATACATGAACTTTTTGACTAAAAGAAAAATTAATGATCCATAGGGCTAATTATAATAAATAAAATCATAAGGCAAAGAATTAGCAACAAATATGGGTCTAATATTAGTCTTATTCCCACAACTACTACATGAAGCTACTCATTTATGCAAGCATAACTCCTCCTACAAAAGAGAAATTAGGCGAGCCAATCCATATGATACATAAAAATTTGGCGGCAACGAACACCGTCCATCCATCAGACAGTGCGAGAGGGAGTTAGTGAGGGAGGGAAGCAAGTGAGGAAGATGAATGACAAAAAGGAGTGCCGTGTGTGTTTGAGAGAGCCAAAAGGAAAAACATCGTGTGATTACGAGAGTAAGAATAGAAATCGGGAGAAAAAAATGGTTTTGAACCTCTACTTACAAAATCGGTCGGGGAACCGGTTCTAAAATCGATCCAGGAACCGGTTTCGGGTGGGTAATCATTCGGAACACATTCTCGGACCGATTTAAACGGTTCCGAATTTTGGGAACCGGTTCCCGACCCTATTTTCCGGGTGGGCCCGTCCGTGAACCGGGTATACCCGGTTCGGTTGCACACCCCTAGTCATGAGAATCCGGCGGAAGTCTTGTGACAGCCTTGAGTAGTTTTTTGGCTAGGTCAATTGTAGACTAATGAGTCGCAACTTTGGTTCGTCGGCAATCGACACGTATAGGGGTTTACCAGGCTTCGAATGGCTGGCGATGGTTGCGACTAGAAAAGGTTGAAGACCGGGCGGAAAATTCGAGTAGGATTTGTCCCCATACCCGAATTACTTGACCCAACTCCATGACTTGCATCAAAAAATCTTGAGTAGGGATTTGTTCCCATACCCAGTTCGCTTGATTCGCCCATTTGCTTCGCATTAACTTGATTTGACCCGACGGTTGGGCTTGCCCCATTTTTGGTTGGTGGGCTCCCATCGGCTTGGGCGTAATTTTGGTAGCCCTGAGCTCTAGGTAATGATGGATTTGGGCTTGGCCCAAGGTCCCATGATAAGGTACCCACTGATAAGGATGGTCCGCGATGGGCTAGCCTGTACTGGGCTGGCCTGAAATGGACTACCCTAGATTAGAATGAGCTTGGATGGGTTGCTATTGTAAGTGTTAGACTTGAGTGGGCTGTTGTTGGGTCGTGTGAAGTTTCATTGCCAGATTCTGGGTTTCTGAGAAAGCAGGCGTGACTTCTCCTGTAGGATGATCATAAGAGGCGGAAGGTAGATTATGTGGGTTGATCATGGTGGTAAAGAAAAAATGCTCGTTTCTTCTTCATTAGAAAATTGATTCCTTTGCCAAAGGAATAGCTTGTTTTGCAGGCTTGTGTTCCTTGGCAGGCAATCAAAGCGGAAGCCAGATTAGGAACTTGGATACTCTAATTCCATGAAAGGAAGCAAGGAGGAGCAAAAAAATAATGAAGAACGTGACTGGAAGGAGGAGTTTAGGGAAAAATCTTGTATTTTTCTTCAATTCTCTCGAATATACAATGCTCTGCAAATATAGTACAAGATGTACACAATAAATGGCAATGGTATATTCTACAAATTAGATCTAATCTCAACAAATCAATCTCAATCACAATCTAATTCCTAATTGATTTAATGCACGATCATAATCAGAAATGGAATCTCGAGCATATCTTCCAACAAGTTGAATTTCTTCCTTCAAATTTTGTCTTTACACCATCCCCTTTCTCTTGCAATTTTTATTTCTCCTTCACCTTCGAAAAATCAAATTCCAATATTTTATTCATTACTTCTATTTCACATTGATAATTACTTTATATGTTTTCCCCATTAATCTCCAATTACACATTTTACTTTTGAGATGGCCAAGAAGAGGACGAATGAAATATCAATTTGTCAAGTCAGTTTAACCCATTAAAGAAGTTCCTTAGAGACTTAAAAGTTCATTTTCTTTCATCAGTGTAGACATTGTCAAATTTATCTTGCAACGTGGAACAAAAATGAAGATGTATAACGACATAGTTCCGACAGACACCACAGCTCATTTAGTTCTTACTATTGTCTATTCAAAGTTTTGCCTTTTTTTTTTTTTTGGTTCTCCATTTCTATTAGAGTTCAAACATTAATTTTATGTTCCTTCTATCAAGGAGTTTTTATATTAAAAGAAAATTTGGTTTTGACGTACTTACATTTTCAGAGAGACCATAAACAATGGGACTAAAAAGGGAAATACTGAAAAGCTGAAAGATGCAGGCTGTGGGGTTCGAACCCACGCGCACTTATGTGCAGAAGATCTTAAGTCTTCCCCCTTAACCTCTCGGGCAAACCTGCTGCTCGTGTCAGGATTATCCAAAAGTTTGTTACATCGTAGTTGGCTTTTTTAAACACTAATCGAGATCCAAACTAGAACAGCCTGCTTCATAGATTCCACCATTACGAAGGCGCTAAACATGTTCGGCACTAAATTCATCGCTTATATAGATAACACGGAGCATTCTTGGCTTAAAATTATAGCACCCTATATAATATCGACACGGATACGCGACACGACACGACACACCGACACGTCATTTTAAAAAAAAAAAAGAGAATTCTGACATGTTATATATTAAATATATATTTTATATAGAAATGCAAAAATAAATAAATAATAATAAAAAGAGCATATAATTAATTTATACTAAAAATATTAATCCAACATTTGTTAATATCATTCATTGTTTTAATTTGATAGAAATTGAACGAAAAATTCAAAAATTGCAAACATGAAAGAGTAAACTTGAAGGAACATGTCTTGTTTTCTTATACTTGTCGGAGATTAGTGAGATTTCTTATAGTCCTAGATAGAGTTCGGAGTTCATGATATAGACTAACTTGGAGCTCCTCTGCAAAACAAGGTTCGAGAAAAATGAAAATCCAAGACAAGAACTCTCAAAGTATAACCAAAAGAAAAGGAAATTACTAAATTTGCCATGGAAAATGTGAAAGATAACTTACAAGCCAATAACATAGACAAAAAAAGATAACTCGCAAGCAATGCTTGCGAAAGGCGGAAAGAAGCAAAAAAAAATTATAACTTTAAGTATGTGGAGGCAACGGAACGACGTCGATGAGAAGAGGGGCGTTCCATCATCACTCACGGAAAGATCAAAACTTATAAGTATTGATTTTTTTTAAAATTGACTCCGTGCATGTTGGAATTTCGAACTCATGTGTCGGGAAAAGTTGATCACGTGTCGAATTTTCCGACACTCGTTGATCACGTGTCGGATTCGGAGCCTGTTGGACACATGTCGGAATGTCGGACACGTGTCGGAATGTCGGGCCAACACGAAG
This sequence comes from Eucalyptus curtisii, assembly GCA_017140595.1. Classification (NCBI taxonomy): domain Eukaryota; kingdom Viridiplantae; phylum Streptophyta; class Magnoliopsida; order Myrtales; family Myrtaceae; genus Eucalyptus; species Eucalyptus curtisii. Next base: position 20,998,484 of record CM029502.1, read on the forward strand.
GCTTTCGGAGAGTGTCGGTGCTTCTTAAATAGCACCCACACTTTGGCGCTATTACAACGTCGCTGTTTTGATGTCCCTTCCGATGGTTTCTGAGCCCTTCAATTTTCAAGAAAATCCCCATCTTTTTCCCATCATAAGTGGTGCCTGCATTTCACTCTCGTCAGAATGCCCATCTCTCTGCTCTTTCAGGAGGAATGATTCCTGATAGAGCGTTTCCGTAGTCACCAGACTCACCACTGCTACCCACCATCAGAAATGAAAATTTCATCGACGTTAGCTACATCTTCCCACATTTCATTATTGACTCACAACACTAACACAAAATTCACTTCCCCTCTCTCTTATCCCATGAACTCTTCCGGTATTATTAACTGATACCATAGTCTCCGAACTCTCAAAGCTCAAGTTTCAATATACTATGAACAATCGCCTTACATCAACCATCGCTAAAATTTTACTTGGATTTATCGACCAAACCACCGGTATCAGCAACCATAATGAAAAATCCCAATTGCAAAGTTTCGAATGGGCTCAAAATGCGAACGGCTAACTGAAGGACACGAGTGTTTCGACTTCAAACGTTTTAAGCTGTTACAGACCGTTAAGACCCATAGTTCGTTCCAGAATGGAAACATGAAAAGCCACAACTAAAAATAAAAGAACATCCCGGTTGGCTTGTTGCAGAGCTCTCTTCGATTGGCATCACCCACCTCTTTCGGACAAAATCGCCAGTGTCTTTGGACTTCCCAAAGTTTTAGCTTCCACCATGCTTCGCTTTGTTGTGAGATTGAAGAGCCTGATCCGACTTAAATGACCTGCAACAGATGACACGGGCCCTGGTGAATATGACTCCAAAAACATCAAAACTTTGACACTGTATAACTCCTATGGATGCTGTTCGAGATGACAAGCATCTACCGGTTGCAAGGTTTGCACGAGAACTCGTTGGAGTTTGGTGTTTGTTGCTTAGCTTGAACTTTGCTGGCAATCGCCTTCCCAGCTTGCTTAGAAGGGTATGGAGTTGCTACATGCTCACTCGCCTTCTTGCCATCTGCACCGATATCATATACCGCGACTGTAAATCTCAATGGCAACACAATATGCTTGTGGCTTTATTTTTAATGAGTAAGAGTATAGTTTGCTCATAAGTCATTGCATGCCAACTAGATAAAAGTAGCATCAGGAATGAAACACCCATAGTACTTGCAACTTGAAGCAAGGATGGCAAAAAGACCTCAGCTTTCTTCATCCATGAACAGATTATAATACCATCAAACTCCAACATGAACAGGTCCTCAGAAACTAAACTTTGAGAATACTTCAACCAAGAAACTTCTATTGTGGTACAGATGACATTAAAATTGGTCTGCACTAATCCTTCTACTCTTATTTTCCCTATTCTCCAGCAATTCTTTTTCGCTTGAGTGGCAGGAGCTCTGCTTTAGAGTTTAAACAACATACCGGTCTTTTGAGGAGTTTCCAGTTTTGATTTCTTATCTGACGCAGGGGTTTTCAGTACAGAATCAGCAGGTCTCTTCTTACTTGGTTGAGCCTTTAAGAATCCAAAAAAGAAAAAGCTATCAGTGAGTCAGAAATCTTCCCAAAAGGAATGAGCAAACATAGATCTTTCATGACTCAATATAATGCAGAGTATATGTTTCCTATAACCTTAGGCTCTTCCTCTTCAGAACTTTCCCCTTCCTCACTGTCATCATCATCTTCATCGCTACTTTCATCACCTCCATCGACCATGTCCTGAAATAAAAAAGGCAAATATAGTCAAGGTATATATCAAGCACTTAAAAGTCCAAGGCTCTGTGAGAAACTATTTCCGTTGGAAATCCATAAAATGGAAACGTATCAAATACGCATTTATTAAAACTCTTACTAAGGATTTCTAGGTTCATCCGCAATTAAAAAAGACCAGCATTATTACATGGCAGACTAGCACCCTTATAAATTTTATACATATGTTATATATCATAAATACAGTTATGACAAAGAAAAACCTATCACGGTCACATATATCTCCATGATTTGCAGGAATAACCTCTCAAATTAGAAGATTATGATGATCTCCAGTTAATCATTGATAAGTCTCCACATCTCTACTATAAGCAATGTCCTGTCACCACCATCTAAAGATGGGTCAAGTATTTCAACAGCCGCCATATAGAGAATAATCTAAAAATATTTTGAGGCCAGCATTATTCTGCTTCTCTGATCTAGTTGACCCCCATTTCAGTTCTTTTCTTTTTCCATTAAATCATTTCAGCATTGTCCTTTATCACCAAAAGGAAAAGGAAGTCTCCAAAACCAGTAGCAAAACTTCTCAGAACACACCCAACTCAGCAGAAGCTCAATGAATCTGCAGCAGTCAATAGCCTTAAAGATGTCCTTCACAAAAAGATGAACTGATGGAAAATGTCATTCATAAAGTACCTCATCACCAGAATCATCCTCAGCATCATCATCTGAAGAGACATCAGCATCCTCATCATCGTCCCCTTCATTTTTCCCATCCTCGTTTGATTCAACAATCTTTACCTTTTGCTTAGCAGAAGCCAGGTTGGGCTTTGCTGCATTGGCATTAGCAGTCACTGGTGCTTTTTTCGCAGGTACGTCAGCTTGTGCTGAACAAGCATGAGTAAAACCAAGCTAAGTTTTCTACAATATGACTATCTTGGAATTAAGCAAAAAAATCATTTTGTCAAGCTTAACAACAAGCACAAATCTCTGAATCATCTCCCATTCGAACACTCACCAGTAACATTAATTGGAAGACCCTCATCAGTGTCAGAGTCAGAATCTGAAGAAATAGAACAAGCATAGATTGTTAAATCAAAACAGCACACCACAAGAAAAAAGAATAAATTAACCGTACATTTGTAAAAATACTCACATGGACTGTCCGCGTCAGATGTGATGGCCCACGAAAGCGGGGTCAAGGAAAGAACAGAAGTAAATGACAGGCGGACATAACTTACTACTTGCGGATCACTTCCAAGAAAACTGGATGCTTGATGAACGCAATATTCAAACATAAAGGACGAAAAGCATTTGTTGTGACTAGGGCCATTTTGAGAGTCACACAAACATACTTTTAAGAGTTCAAGATCAAGAAAAAGGATATCCACATGGAAGCAGTGTCTTATATCCACTGAAGAAGACACTTCCATTTTTCCAATTATGAGAAAGCCCAAAACTTTTCTCAAACACCAGATCAAAAGGTATCTGGGGAAACTTATCAGCAGAGAGAGTTCCAAGGACGAGTTTCTGACCCCCAATATGGACATACAGAAGTACAGATTCCTTTGCTTTTTCCTTGGTTTCTCCAAGACAGGCCTATGTCACCAAACCAATGTAAGCAAAAGTACAACACAAACTCCAAGAAGTAGGGAAAAAAAATATTGCAACAAGCTTGATAGCATGATCATCACCTGTGACAAATGCACAACTGTTTCAGCCCCGGGTTCGACAATGAGGGGTTCCCCACTTTTGACTTCCACACCTGTTCAAGGGCCACACGTAACACCAAAATTCTCATTAGGAACCAAAAGGAGTACTGTGCTTCATCCGCTCGGGTGCCAGAGCCAAGATGCACTGTGACATGCGATGGTAACAATTGGATCCCAGAGCTATAATGCAGTGCACACACTGATAATGATGTCAAAAAATCCAGCAAGCTTAAGCTATTATTGATCTCAACCATGCAATTGAAACTGAAAATTATTTGAACGATAGAGATGTCTCGACAAATTAATTATGGGTTAATGCAAGTCTGCAGAAAATATCGCTGACGAGGCAATAAGAAGAAGAGACAGCTCAGACAAAGATATACCAAACTTGAATAGTTGTAAATACGGCATCTATTCCCGACGTAGAATTGCCATACAGACCAGACGAGTTTGCGCGAAACAGAGAAAACATGAAACCAAAGTCTACATAACTTTACACTAAACGGCAAGGTTATCCTGTGGCTAAAAAAGAATATAGACCTCATGCACTATTCTAATTCGCCAAACACGCGGTCCACGTCAGTACACGGGAATTTCCCATGAGGGCAACAATCGAGCAGTTAGCTAACAAGAACCATGATGACACACCAACAGCAGAACTGGGGAAAAAAAAATCAACAGTGCACCGGCGGTTACTCGCAAGAAATTCCACACAAACCCTAGGTCATCCGACGAACGCCAGAACAACACGAACACCACACGAGTTAAAAACACGGAGAAACGCATCCCCCAAAACCCTAGTCGTCCGACGAACCGACAGAGAGAGCCGCGGAAACAGTCCCCTCGCGGCTCTACACGAAAACCTCAGGCGAGCGAAGCGGCGGCTACGCCGTGCCGGTCCAGAGCGCGAACGAAGACGATCGCGGCACGCTCGGCGGCGAGGCCGGGACTGGCGCGAGACGATCGCGCATCCAAAAGGCGAAGCGCGAGAATTCAGGCTTCGCGGCAAGCGCGATCACGAAACGACGATCACAGCAAATTACACAGAGAGAGAGAGAGAGAGAGAGAGAGAGATTCAGAGAGAGAAAGATTCACCCCAAAACTCCATTGCTGATGGCGGAGAAGCTCGCGAGGGGACTGCGCGGTGGATTTTCTGGAAGACGATGAATTTTTGCACGGCGAAAAAGAAAATATTTAGGGCTTTCGAAAGGTGCTGCGTATTTATACGTGCGATCATCGATGATGGGGGATTTCTCCCTCTCGCCGGAGCTGCGATGTGGTGCCACGCGCGACGCGTGAGTTATTGCGATCGTGAATTTGGACGGCCGAGATGAAACGCGCGGGTCAGATTCTTTCGTCCTTTCTTCGTTGTCGTCAAGGTCCCTCCTTCACCTGTTTGATCTCGTGTCGTGTGTGTAAATTGAGTAGACCGACTGTTGAAATTAGGAAGATTGGGTTGAATTTTCATTGTCATGACAGGTTTGTGTTTGAATCGGTGGCTGAGACAGTCTCAATTAAGGTTTGAATTTGGGTCGATAGGTGAAGACGATAGGATAGGTTCATGAGAACTGAAAAGAAATGTTTGCATCGCAATGACCATCTTAATCCTCTTCCTAAAAATCCCATATGGGTGGATACTAAGAGAGTTGCTGACTCCAACCATCATTCATGCACGATTTTTGCTAGATCTAATTAAGTGTCTGTCTTACCTTCTCTATGTTCTCGATATATTATATTAATTTTAGTAGTCTTTTAATGACATATTTCGACCATCTTCCCTATTACTTAGTTATCGGACTTATGTTTATCCAAGAAGTAGATCTCAAAATAATGATACCGTTCGATGTATCATATCGAATACGATTTGAATAATCACATTAATAATTGCATTGACTTTTATCTCGATTTTTAGATATATAAAGAGTTCCATTTACTTTCGGCTCTTGTTTCTTGGACATAAGAAAAACGCGAACTTAGATGTTATGTTAATTACTAGACTCAGTAAAATTATTGCAACATTCAATGCTAAAGAACCCCATGCGCTCCATCATTTGGGAGATGTCGACAAGGATCGTCGAACTCTCATTGGCGATTGGGTGGCATAGCCGCCACAGTCTATCATTTGTCTTTCGTCATTCATACGCTTTTTTTTTTTTTTTTTAAGCTTTTTAATTCTTATTCCATATAAAAAACAAAAAGATAAAAGAGTATATTGATGTAGCGCTGATGCGGTTTGCTGTGTCATCATTTTCATTTATTCATTTTACAAAATGGATAGTTTGAAAGAAAAAATGGATCGCAACAATTTCGGTAGAAAGAGAAAAAGCGAGTAATTTAGAATAGGAACAATCGGTATATTTTCTTTTAAGTGATCTAATCGGTTCTTCTGTAAATTGAAAAGTTATGATTTAATAAATCAAGTCAAGCCCTTCTTACCAATATATACATTGGATGTCTTCAGGTAGTGTGATAATGGACAGCTTTGTGTTTTGGTGGTACTTGGGAAAATTTGGAGCAAAAATTTTCACGATTTCATGAAATGTTGACTAAGAGTTGATCGAACCCGCTATCTGAGAATTTTGTAAATGGAGGTTGGTGAATACTTGAAATTAATTAATCAATCCCTAACGAATTACGAGGTGGATGAGTAATTGATTTACACGTCGTCATCTCAATCCCGGACCAAACCCGGTTCAATTATACCAAAAAAGTTTAAAATTATAAAAGAAAAATTCCAAGAATCTCTTCCTCTTTTTTCTTATTGTAAAATGAAGGAACCATTTTTAGTAGATGAACCCACGAAATGTTATACTATAATCCACTGATGCAACTTTTATCGACTGAGAGCGTCTAGCGTCAGTCCAGTCAAGTCCCGCCCGCCCGATGAGACGAGTCGTTGCAGGTCGTCTTGCTGGGGACGTTCTTCGCTTACTTGGCCGTCGCCGGTTCGATTCTGCCCGGGAAGGTCGTTCCCGGCGCGAAGCTGCCGGACGACTCTTGACTCCACTATCGCTGCAATGGTCTGTCGAGCCTTCTCTTGCTTTTTGCTGTGAAGGGTTCTCGTGCTCTTAGATTTGCGATCCTTCATTGACTCGTTTTTGTCTCTTCAGGTTTGGAGTCTCTTCTTCTTCTGGTTGCTTTGCTTGGACTTGGCGCGCGGATGGACTTCCTTTGACCCAATGTATTAAAATAATTAAATGATACAATCGACTGGAATCCCTCCAAATCTTGTATAATAATGGAGTAGAAAGTCCCGAGTTTAAAATTTTTCAGGCATTTTCAATTTAATATTTTAGTACTAGGCGAAAAGACCAGACTAACTATGAGCGGAATTTTTAGAATAATTATGTAGTAAATCACGCCTTCTTAAGCTTTTAAAGTCGTAGGCAGTGATAAAAAAATCTTAGATACTGTATTTCTTAATATCTCGTGGATTCTTGCTTGTCTTGAAGAAGCAATGTATTCGTCTTATGTTTACTTTATACTTATGGTTCATTCAATGGTGTTTGTGTAGAACTAGGATGTAAACGTTATTTTGCTGTCTTTTTGGAGTATGCATTAGATTTTTAGTGGTTAAGTCTATAAAGATCAGATGAATCAGACGAGATGATGTAGCGCCCAAAATATGGATCTATCCGTGCCATTTTCTAAAATAAGATTCTGGACAACTAGCGCATCTGATTTGTATGCAGGAATGACTTTGTGTGTTACTTGCATGGATGATTGTTGAAAGAGGGGGATCTTGTGCATTTACACGTATCTAATTGAATGTTTGCAGATAATAGCAGAAAGAGGACTCGAGCTGCTATCCACGACATTTATCTTCAGTACACTTGTAAGTGTGGAAATTTTGATTGCTTTTGTCTGTTTATAGCATAAGTATGTCTTTTTCATCGTAAATGTAGTTATCTCTTCATTGCATCTCTGCCTCTTTCATCTAGGCCTAGAGTTTCTTCATGATAGTGAGCTCTGGACCAGCATTGCTGCTGATGCTCTTCTCTGATACAGTTTTTCTCACACAGGGTGCAAGTGCATAAGCACATTATCAATCGAGATAAGGGTAAATATGAGTGCACACTTTGCAGATGCCAAACCTAGAACAAGAATACTTATGCTCTTGCTCATTAAATAATTTGTCGATTCAATTTAATGAAAATAAAGGTCTGACAAAGACAGTCACTTTTTTTTCATTGACATTGCTTCCTTGAATTAATAAGGATCCTGAATATCAAAACTCCTATTGCCCCTCAATCTTCTTCATGCTTCACCTCTTATTTATCACAACAATGCAAGACATTTGCATACATCGTCTCAATTTGTTAGCAATTTATGTGAAGTACGACAATGAAATTAAGTAGAGGTTAGCTGGGCTTGTTAGACCAGTCAAACATCGATTAGGCCAAGTCGTCAAGTTTCTTTATGAGAACGTGAGAGAAACTACTACGTGGGGAAGCTGGTTCTCCACATCTCACGAATATCTGTTAATTTATATTAATTCGGCTTCTTGGCCATTCATGTTGCCAATCAGGTAGCTTCAGTTCAGAAAGTAAAGGAAGAAAGCTGTACAAAAGAAGACTATCAGATGAATTATACTGTCAAAACATTGGATTTGCTCGCATATGTTTGTGATTGGTAAATGCATTCTTCCATGAATTGGCATCCTAAACAATGGTGAATCTCTTTTTCGGTGGTTCAAATGCCATTGTGCACCAAAAGTTTATAGGATTGGTGGGTGCCTCAACACAATACCTAATTCAAGCTATATATTTGAAGGGCTGATCTTTGAATAGGAAAAAGAGTGGATCTGCAGGGTCCCAAATGAATTGGCTTATTCGAAAAAAGCCTTGTTCTTTGGAAGATCTATCTCGTGTCTGGGAGACACTAAACTTGGTAATGTAACAGTACACTTGGTTTGAGCCAGAAATTAATCAATATATGATGAACCTCAGTTTAAGCAAAGTAATTTGGTAGCATATCATGCTCATCATGGAAAGAAATAAGCTGCATAATCAATCACAAGTTTATGTATTGATAATCATTACTAGCAATGTTTACATCATCAGCACAAGCGAAAATTAAAAATGTGCACTGGAAAAAGAAACAAAGAAAGCTGGGAACAACCTCGTCTGTTCTCTGACATATGCATAGGGTACAATTCAGCTAGAGCTAATATAAGTTTTCCACTGATTGTGAGGTAGTTTGATTGACGCACACACGTTTTAGGTTAAAAGCAAACGAAATATTTGGATGAAAGTTGTATTTGAACTGCCCAATGATGTCTGCATATTTATGGCCCCCATAAATCACCAAAGCACAAAAGCTAGATTTATTAGTACTCTAGAAGAGCCCCAAAGCCAGAAGATAATTGAATTTCCATCGAGTTTTGCCAATTAATTGGTTTTGTCCAAACTACATTCAAGAATTGCAATTTCCTTGTCTTGCTCTTCTAGATGGCAAAACAATGGCAATACAGAAATCATCTTCATTTCTTCTTGTTTATGCTGCTTCTGGAAGGCAATTTTAGCAATTTAAATCTCTCTTCCTGTTTACCCTAAGAAGGTTGCTCTATTTGTCTGGATAAGAAACAGAGAATAGCTGGCCTTGGCTCCCAATCATTTTGCCCCGTGCAATGTTCTTGTGATTCCTGTCGCCAGGTTACCATAGTACTCTAAGCTGCTGAGTGCAAGTCATTGAGTAACGGCTCCTCCCTTAAGCCTCACCTCTAAGGAAACCTAACTCACAACTTGTATGTGTTTTCTCAATTCAGAAACTTTGGCCTGATAATTGATTGGATTTTCCATCTATGATACTCATTTTGAGTGTATCACTACAATATTTTTGCCCCCTAAAAAAACTAGTTGCCACTTGTAAGTTGCAAGGATTTGAGGCATAGGTAGATACTCAGAAGTACTCCTCCTCTGTTTGCACCAAATACCCTACACTTGTTGTCATTTTTTAGTAACTGTACAAGGTTTAAAAACCAATGATCTAGCCGAAGTCTATTTTGTATCATGATTTGTTCAGGACTCTTCATTTATTTACTGTGCATGCAAGATAATTGCCATATTGTGAGATGAAAAGGTGCCATTTTTGGTTGGCATCTTCCATGATCAAAACTAACAATTCATCTTTTGTCCCCATCCATGGTCATGTACTAGCATAACATGGTAAACCGCACAGGTTTGCATTATCGCTTCACCTAATTATTTTTCGAATGAAGAAAATATCTTGTTTTGTATCGGTCTTCTGTGAAATTTGTGGCTGTTACCGTATAATGTTGTCTTGCACAACATACTGGTCATCATCTAATGTTGCTAATGATAGCTTTCTTGTTAATTTACAGGTAGTTTGGAGTACAGCTGAATCCTCAATTTATTGGGATAGACCTCAAGTATGCAAACTTTTCCTCTCATATTCACCGTTTTACTGATTTTTATAAACTTTTATATCATTCACATCATTTCTTGTGTGGACTAAGATATTAGTACATCACTAGTGTTTTCTAGACCATGTCTCACCTTTCATAAGGTGAGGTTCAGCATCCCTCTGTGTTCTCACTCGGCTATCCATAGGCTTCTAATTGCACCAGTTTATCCTTTTTAATGACATGAAACTGCATGGGTGCTTACATGGATCTTACTTTAAATTGAATCTCACTTAAACATGATATATACTGTTGTTGATCTTTCCTCACTTCTACCAAATGTTTTAGCTTTAAGTTACAAAATTTGTCTTCTGTAGGTTTTTCTTAGTACGAGCGGGTATGAGGGGCTGGCTTCCTATCAATCTGTCAGTTCTAGGTAGAAGTGTCCAAGATGGCAACTTAAACCTATAACTGATCCTTTATCAATCATTCTGTGAGGTAATTTTATGATAACCTCATTAGCAGTTTTTTATAAAGTCAGATTTACAAATTCCCTTGCCTAACAATTTTTTTTTTTCTCTTTTTTCCAGTTATATATCCTGGACTATTTCGTCCACGATGAGTATATGACTTCCACTTAAGTGCCTATTGTCTGTCTCTGCAGTCCTTTATCTTGCACACTAAAGTTTTCTCTAGGTTTTTAAACCTGGTTCTTTCTATTTTAAGAAACTACTTTGCTGCTAAAATCTGGGAGCTTTTATCTCCACTTACAGCTCTACTGGACCGTACTTCAGGCTAATAATTAGTATCTTTAGATCATTTAAGACACGCTGCAATGCTCATGTATAAGCTGGCCTCCCATATGCACTGCTGTTGTTTAGCAGACAGTTCTGCTGCTAAAATCCTTTAACTGTGGTCATGTGTTCTTTCAACCTTTAGTTCGCTGGGCTTGGGAACCTGTTAACTTGAAACTTCAATCCAAATTTTAAGGTGACGCCTAAATGGACTGACTGGAAATCTCAACCATAATTTTCATTTGTCCTACATTGCTAGTGTATATTATACGGAGAACAATAAATGGTTCTGATTATAATGCTTTTAAGAAGGATAAAAATATTAACTGAGCAATGTGGGCGATGGAAAAATTAAGGTTCACTTCTATAGTGACAAATAATACTGCATTAATATTGGTGATTGTGCCCTCCCCTCCTGTCCCTCTCTTCCAAAACCTCTAAACGCTAGCCCAAAAAAAGAAACGAAAGGAAGGGTGCTTCTCTGTGGAAATTTCATATGTGAGGAAGCACTCTACAGCTGATTTTGCTAGTATACAAGAGTGCTTCTTCAGCTTTGAAACAAAATTCTTCTGCTTATGAATTTTCAGACTTAATTACAACCCTGTTTGCTAATAACTGTATGCATCAGTTGCTATTCACTGTGCACAGCAGGTGAGACTCCTCACAACACCAAAAGCTATAATAAAAGCAGATGAGGTTCAGCTAATTGGCAATATTATGTTGTACCACAACCAGTCAAATTCCGAAGAGATAAGTGCTCTTCCTTGGGAGGTTGCCAGGCAAATGTTTGCTGCCTGGTACTTAAAACTTCAGCTTGAGATATCCACCATGCAAGTGGAATATTTAATATGGGAAAGTCTGCAGAATTCAAAACAATATTATGATCCTCCTTTTCATATATAAACCGTGACAAGTTAAACTTGAGCCACTGAAAAGAAAAACGAACTAATTCAAACCTGATTTCCCAGTAAGGGAGAATCTGACTGATGATGGTCTAATGCAACCTTCTCTTGTGTCTCTGATTCAGGACCTGTAGTTTTCTATTATCTACTGAAGAAAAATCATTTTGAATGCTACTCATAGATTCTACTTTAAAACTTTGTCTTCAAGTTTGTCCCTGCCCTCTGATAGATCATAAATTTGTGTCTCATGTACGATGTTAGCTTCATTGTCCCTGAATTCATTTATATGTGCCTGTGCGCTTCTGTCTCGCTTAAGTTCATCTCCTCTGGGATGAGTTGCTTTGGTGAATATTTGCTTACCTGTTCCAGTAGAATTCCCATATATGTGTACTCTATTCTGTCATTTGGTATGTTTTATAGATGAGTCATTATTGTAGATAGATTGGGCTTCATGTTGGTATTTGGGGATCTAGTGTGGATTCCCTTCACGCTTAGCATTCAGGTATGCCGTCTAGAGGAGATGAATATACAATACGTTTGGTCATTATATTTGTCTCTTTCTATAGCTATCAATTGTCACATTATCACACTATCCCCAAACCTCTTTTTCCTCTACTTTCCACTTGCAGCCTGCTGCACAGGTAGGGGGATGGGTCCTTGTTCATGTTTTTCTTTTTCTTTTTCTTTTTTGGCGGCAGGTGGCTCGTGAGTTTTGATTTGCCAATCCGATGCTTAAATTGATGGTTAATGGGCATTGCTTGTCTAGGATTGTGGGCAAGCCAATTAAGTTTATGATAAGCTCCACTTATGGCTAGCAAATATACTTATTTCAAATCTCTGGATGCTGTGATTAGTATTATTTGGTTCTTTGGTTTTAAGTGAATTATTGACAGCTCATGCAACATCTCTCTGTTTTATAGTTGTTCGCTTCCAGATCTCTTCGGAGTATTAGAAAAGTTACCATATTATATTAACCGTGATTGCCTTTAAAGGATTGTCATTCCTGATACAGGGTTGGTGGCTTTTGAGGAATAATGTCGAGCTAACAACAACTGCTGCCATTGCTGATTGTTTTGTATTTCTGATTGGGTAGGCCATGTTGAAGTTATATTGACCTTTTGTCGATGGACCTAATATTCCCTGCCACCTTTACTAAGAATTTATTTCCTTTGCCTAAAAAACTACGTAGATATATGGTGTTACAAGGGACTAACAAAAAAAAGCACGTGTTTCAGAAGGAATCCCAAAGCACTTACATGGGGTCGTCCTCCAAAAGTTGTAGGGGGAAGTTGCTTGCTTCTGGTTATAGGTAAAACAGCAGTCTCCTCCTTCCCTTGCTGTGATTTAAGTTTAATGTAAGTGATATGAAGGTCATGAATGGAATCCAAGTCAATATGAACAGATAGAACCACAAGCATGTATACTGTAATGTCCTTGCAGCCTTGCACACCTTCCTTAATAGTTTCAACCGGTATTTTTTTCTTTATCCGCTTGCTCCTTTGCAGTTTTATGTTAATAGAAGTGCTGTTAGCCTGGTTTTTCACATCCTATGCATCTTGAACCTTCTCCATTTTCTGAAGTTATACAGCACAGTAAGAGTGCTGTCACAAAACTCACCGGTAGTCAATTCTTTCTGTTTCTTTGAAACTTGGTACACATCTAATTTCCTTCTCCTTACACCCACTTCTATTGATCTCTGTGAAGATGCATGATTTTCCAGTAAGGAGTTCATAGAGAAAAGGAAAAAGGTCGTTTAATAGCCTTGGGCAATATGCTTTGTGAATGTGAATCTAATCCTGGTTAAACATAAATGGAGAAGGCTGAAAAGCGCGGTAAATTACGAGTCTAATGTTCACTTCTGTTCCCCAAAAAGTTTGCTTTGCTTCTCGTGCTTCTCTTGCAAATTTCCACTTAATGAATCCTATGGTTGAAGTGGGATTGCGAGGCACTATAACTACCTTGGTGACTTGCTGCTGGCACTGTCCTTCAGTTTGCCTTGTGGACTAAGGTGAATTTTGACTTCACCCAACTCTATGATGATTTGCCATGCATGCCAAAATTTAGTGGATGACCGTTTTGAAGAGCTACTTCTCTTTTGCAGTTAACCAGTTCCTTATTTCTACCCAATCTATCTCCCGATTCTGCTGATATGGAGAGAGAGGAGAGATGAAGCTCGTTGTGCAGAAAAGTACAGTGAGATTTGGGCATAATACCGCCAACTAGTTTTTGGAGGATATTCCCCTATATTTGTTAGATGTACAGTTGTTCATCTAGTAATGTCAGCTCGCGCAATTCTCACAAGAAAAATCCAGAGTGGGACAATTAGGGGTCATTTGTTGTCTGTACTTATTTCCCTCATCCTACAAGTCGTATTTTCCTTGTTGGTGGTACTTTTTTTATTCAAAAACAGAGAAATTTTGGTAAACCCTGGTAGGGTGTTGTTCCCCTTTTCATGATGAGCTTTCTGGGGATAAGCCAAGATTTGGTCTTTTTGTTGATTTTCGGATTATATCTTTTCCCAATGATGTGATATAGAGTACTCTTAACTGGCTGGTGACCGATGAAGTCCTTTCATCGCTTGCCGCTACTATTAAAAACATCGTCCAGTCTTGTTCTTTTACTTTGTTTTATCGTGCCCGGCTGGTGACCGATGAAGTCCTTTCATCGCTTGCCGCTACTATTAAAAACATCGTCCAGTCTTGTTCTTTTACTTTGTTTTATCGTGCCCGGTCCCTATCATTCAGAAAAGAAGAGCCAGCTTGCTTTCCTTCTGTATAGGCTATATACTATTGGGGTGCATCTTTTTTTCTTTGGTCAGAGGGTGCATCATTCACTTTGTAGTGTATGGACAGAATGGCATTGAAGCATAGACTTATTAGGGGAAGGATGTGCAATAGATAGAATCAATCATGAGTAAAAATCTTCAGGTTTTTTATATTTTCTGAAGGTTGAGCATTAGCCATATAACTGTTAATTAGATTTTGTTAGTTGAGCATTCGTACTTACAAGCTACATTTCATAAGATTCGGGAAATTTTTGAAGTGTTTCGTATACTTTACTTTTTCGCGATGTTTGAATTTATTGCTTGTACAATACAAGCTTTACGGAGGAAAATATATGTCTCAGCTAAAAAGGGTCATGGGGGAAAGATTAAAAAACTCAATACCTTTAGTTTTTATTCTCCAACTTTAGGAAGATCTTGACGAGTGTCTTTCAAAATGCTCATCCAGCATATACTAATGCAAATACTTCGATTACTAAGATATCCATTAAACTAATACATAACACCAGAAAAATAAAGTATTAAAAAACCATGGATTTTTCTTAGTATATTGTAGGATGTTTATTAATAGGGTTGATACTCTAAAAAATCCTAAATTGGTATACTTGTAACAAATTTACTCAAAATGACTACAAAAAATTCCAAACTGGTATATTTGTGATAAATACACCCTTCGTTAAATTGGAATAATACCACAAAAAAACACTCAACCAGGAGAATAAAATCCCAAACCAGTACACTAATTAACTGTCACGTGTCATCAAATTTAATAATTTGATAGTAAAATTAAACGAAAATTAATAGAAAGTAAATTTATCATAACTATATTAACTTTAAGTAAATTTGAGGTTTTTAGTGATCAAAAAATTAATTTAGGGGTAAATTTATCACAAATGTATTAATTTACGATTTTTCATGCTATTAACCCTCATTAATAAAATCCAACTCAGGATTAGCATGAACTATTTTCCATGATTCAGTGTCCTTTTCCGATGGTGACTTTTTGCGTCCTAATTCAAGGTAACTTCGCTTGTAACGACAAGGTGAGCATTCACACTATCAAAATCTTAGTCCAAGCCTTTGTCGAGAAGAAAAGCGAGCTGAAGATTGCTTTTTGAACCCACGAATTTAGAAAGCTTTTTTTTCCAAAACCCTCAATCGTACGGTTAGCATTAGTCCAAGCCTCCTTCATAAATAATTGCGTCTCTCACGCGTTAGTGCTCATTCATTTCTAGAAAATTTGTGCAATTGATATTTTACAAGTCCGGGTGAAGTCTAGGTAATCGTCAAAGGTTGGTTAAAAGGTTGATTTTGATCAAGCAAATGTAGTTCGAATAGGACAATAATGAGAAAACGAGGGTACGCCTACACCTTCTAAATGCATTGCAAACGTATTAGTCCAGTAAGAAAAGAGGAGACAGGTCGAGAGCTAGGTTTTCTCAGGGGCTGATACATCTAATCGAATCTGGGTCCTTAAATTTTAAGCATGTCAAAGTGCGACTCATTTATGATGGGTCAAAATGACAAATTCTATGTGCACTGACTAGTACCGCAAAGAGCAAAGATAGGATCAGAAAATACATTGCGGAGTTGATGTGTTCTTTCTATACACTTTCGGATCTATTGACATGGGGTTTCAGAGAGGTCACTGAAAACCACTAGGCTAAGAGTGAATGAAGTTGCCAAACATGAATAACGTGAGACTTAAGTCAAATATGAATAAGAGTACATAGTATGTCACAGTGGGTGTGTTGTATTTACATTGATGGAATGGACGAATTGTAAACCTTAATATTAGAATTATCTATATTTATAAAAATATTGTATCAAACACTACGAGGGTTGGTTCCACTTTCGTTAATCCGTGGATCCCACGGTAATTTCACTCTGTTTATTAACCTTATCTTGATTCCCTTTTATTATATACGTTTCTTAAAAAAAATAATAGTACAAATGGTTTATGGATTTTGGTTTAATATCTAATATGCAAATTAAAAGTTTATAAATTACATTAAATATTAATCCAGAGATTAGGGACAAATTAAAACTTCACGATCGGCTCCTGTTCCAAAAGATCACAATCAAATGGAGAGGATTCTGGCTCTTAAGTAGCGACAAACCTTTAGATAGGGTCCAACACGAGTCAAAAATAGGTTTGTTTGATATGGTCAGACTCAAACTTCATTAACCTCGATTCAAAACATATCCTGGTCAAGTTCTTCAAAGCGATATAAAATTTTCTTTCTTCTTCCTCGTCTCCATCCTCTCCCGTAGTCTCTCTCTCATACAGGAATCGCCTATAATCTCAAAACAATCTAGCTTAGAGTCAAAATAATCTAAGTTAGGCAACCTTTTATTCAACTTGAGAGAAGGATTAGGAAATTACCTTGTTCGATCCTTCAATTCGAAGGACGATGGTGACCGACAGTAAGGAGCTCACGATAACCGAAGAAGCTACGGGAATGGCCGGCAGAGGAACCGTCGAACTTGGTGGCCTCATGGGGTGCCGGTCGTGGCACAGTAGGTTGGACTTCACACCAAGAAGACTTCAGGACGCCGGGCGGGGGGCTAGCAGGAATCACAAGTAAAGACACCGGGCGGAGTCCGTAGATTGGAACCGAAGCGGATCGTCGGTGTTGCTTGTAGAAAAGTGACGCTCGTTGATGCTGGATAGAGGGAAATCTCGACTGCGTATTGTGGGTTGGCGTGTTCCCTCGCGAGCGGCTTCTCTATCTTCCTCAAGGTCGCTGAACGTCATTCTTCTCTTCACCAAACTTTCGCCAAACGCCATATGACCAATCCATCTGAAAAAAGTAATAATAAATGGAAAAAACAAAAACGCCATACTACCAGAATCGCTCTCTCCATCTGTCGCCATATGATCAAAATATACTCTCTGATGCCCTTTTCTCTTGTTCTCTCTCTCTCGCCCCATGAAGAAGTTCCCGCGTCTTTCTTTTCTTTTTATATGTAAGAAGATTGAATTTTAAGACAGAGTAACTTCTGCTTTCCTTTTATGAATAAGGGTCAATGCTATGAAAACCCTCAAAATATTATATTTGTCATAAATTTATCTCAAAGTAATTTTTTTATCATAAAAAATCCTAAATTAATACATCTATGATTAATTTATTCTCCTTTAATTTTTGTTAAATTTTATTATCAAATTGTTTAATTGTATGACACGTGATAGTTGACGAGTGTATCAATTTGAGATTTTACCATTTATTTGTCACATGTGTATAAATTTGTAATTTTCGTGGTATTAATTTAATTTTAAGGAAACTAACGGAAGATAAATTTATCATAAATATATCTATTTGGGATTTGGTTTGGAGAAAATTTGTCAGATATAGAGTCATAGCACTTCTAATTGCATTGTCTTCAAGTGAATGACCAGGATGCTACTTCCTAGGGGAAGATAAAATTTGTGGACCGTTGTGAGCTACTGTATGATTTGGTGCGATCTATTATAGACTGATGTGACTCTTGATGACCGGACCTTTGCCTCGTGAGCAAGCAAGAATACATAGGACCAATGGACTCTCTTCTTATGGTCAAACTTTGGACATATCCTTCATTAAATAGAGTCATCGATATGATCCTGGGAAATTGCCCGTCCTCATAGCCACTAATACCTTTTTAATTTGAAGGTCCGTACTGGAAGCGGCATGTTTCGTCAAAGGTAACCGTCTATTCTATCATATTACTTCCGTTAAAAAAATTCAATTTAATCTACTTCATTGAATTTACACTGAGTGCGACCAAAAATTCAAGTTATGTTAAGAGAAAATCACTAATTCACTCTTCTATTAGCCATTTCCTATCTCATGGTGAGAGGTTTCCTGACTTGTGATATACACGCTGATAAGATTTTTGCAATAAGGCTCACATGCCTCTAGAGCAATGAATAATTGTAGCTCAAATCGAATATTTCATATTGAATTTGGAAACTTATGGTAAAATCCCAAGGCGGTGGCTGCACTCGCAGTGCCACCCCACCCATTTACTTCCAATACAAAATCTGCACGGAATCTACAAAGGGCATGTAACTTCAATGGGCGATGACTTCTTATTGCTTAGGTCAAGTGCATCGAAATTAAAAGTATGTCTGAATTTTTCTCAATGGTGAATGGAAATAAAAGGATATTATAACGCGTATGTAAGATAAATTCTCCCCTGGATTCATTAGTCTAAAAGCGAGGTCGCCCAGTTACCGCACTACACCATTTCCTCTAATAATTGATTGAGTCGTTAGTCATGCTCACATGTCTATTCTTCACGTTATGTAGAAAAGGACCCTAAATGCATTTTTTTTATCTCCTGTCAATCGTCTCTGCATCTCTCTCTCTCTCTCTCTCTCTCTCACTGTTAACCTAATTTGTAGTGGAGACGATAACCATTTGCCTAGCTCGCGTTCGCAAGCTCGTGCAATGGAGGGCTCATCGCCCTATGAGTTAAAGTCCACATGCTATGTGCCCGAGATTCACTTCAAACTCGTGTGCCGTCGACAGATGTAATGCATAAGCATCAAATATCATCAATGACGAGCGACAACACCGTAAAGAGAGAGTGTGCGTGCGAATGAGAGAGAGATGTTTTAGGGATTGTTCAACGATTGAGCCAAAGAAGATGCACATTCAATGGATTATTTGAACTACTAATGCAATTGTTGAGCCAAAATGGACACATGGTGTGCATTACGATATATTTGAATGAAAATGAGAGATAGGTACAAGACATGGAATCACATTTAAAAGAAGAAGTGAGCCCCTAAACTCTGTCAAACCCGGAAAAAAAAAAAAAAAAGAAGGAAAAAAACTCAATTTTTTTTTTTTTTAATAATTCAAGTCAGAGTAGGGACTTGGCTACCTGGAGACTAATGAAATGCCTTACAGGCCCCATGAATTAGTTGACTTTAGGTTTTTGGCTTATGCATGGGATCCAAACCTGGAGCAATTTACATATAGCCGGTGAAATTTGAGCAAATGACCTTCAGTTGATGAGCTGAAGATTCTAAATGTGTCTAACCAACTGCACCAGCCATGGGAATTATAACATGCTCCGGTTTTCCTATATGTATTTCTTCCACTCTGGTTCACAATGTTCACATCATGCCTTGCATAAAACAAATCTATATATCTAATGCTTTATATTTATTTGTTCCTCACACTCTCTCAAAAACCAGGGCACTGATTCTGGCTAAGAACAACAAGGATGTGGGGGTCAGGCGTGCATGGGCTACGCTGGTATTCGAGAAAGATCTCATCCCAAACCCTAATCAAGCTAGGGCTGAAGATTCTTACGTCTAGATCTCGTCCTTGAAGAGTCGTGACCTAACTCTCTCCCACACACTCGCCTAGACCATCGCGAAAGAGGATGCGCGATAGAGGTTCGTGATCTGAACTGGGTGTTTCACGGTTGTGAATTTGCGTTTATGGACCTTCTAATTATTAAATTAAGAGGGAGGGAAGGAGGGAGAGAGAGATCCTCGACTCATTGCGAACCCAATAGAGAGCTCCTCACATGCATGAGACCCCACATCCTTTTTCCGCAACTCGGAAAACTCTAAGATCGCTAATTAGTACTGCAAAGAGGAAAGCTCTATGATCAGAACATACATGCTAAGTGGTCGTTCTCTTCTTTCTAAAATTTTCCTAATTTTTTAAAGATTAATCTACCCAAGCGAGGGCTGGCGACTAGGTGAGCGTCATGACCATCTTAGAAATAATTGTCTCTGTTTATTAATATCGTCTTTGGTTCACGTTCATATTTTCGAAATGAACCATAAATCCAGACAATGGACTTGATCCGCCACCATCTTAGGTCATGCTTGCTTTTCCATTCATCTTATAGCTTTGCATCTTTGATACTATCATTCATTCATCACCTATCTCTCTCTCTCTATCTCTCTCTCTCTCTCTCTCTCTCTCTCATACACACAGAGTCAATCGCGTTCGACTTTAGCTCTTGCTCAAAAAGCGGACGGTGGACTTGCTCCGCCAACATACCTGTCTTTGGTACCACTATCATACCTCTCTCTCTCTTTCTCTCTCTCTCCATTGTCTTATTGTTTTTGCATCTTTGCTACCACTATCATACCTCTCTCTCTCTCTCTCTCTCTCTCACATACACACACAGAGTCCATCTCCATAGTCTTGTTCGAGAACTTGAGCTCTTGCTCGTGCTGTCTTTGGTGCCACTATCATACCTCCATCGTCTTGTTCGAGAACTTGAGCTCTTGCTCGTGCAGTCTTTGGTGCCACTATCATACCTCCATCGTCTTGTTCGAGAACTTGAGCTCTTGCTCGTGCAGTCTTTGGTGCCACTATCATACCTCCATCGTCTTGTTCGAGAACTTGAGCTCTTGCTCGTGCTGTCTTTGGTGAGAACTTGAGCTCTTGCTCGTGCTGTCTTTGGTGCCACTATCATACCTCCATCGTCTTGTTCGAGAACTTGAGCTCTTGCTCAAAAAGCGGATGGTGGAATTGCTCCGCCGACATACCTCTGTCTCTGGTACCACTATTAAACTTCCATCATCTTGTTCAAGAACTTGAGCTCTTGCTCAAAAAGCGGACGGTGCTGTCTTTGTTGCCACTATCATACCTCCATCGTCTTTGGTGCCACTATCATACCTCCATCGTCTTGTTTGAGAACTTGAGCTCTTGCTCCTGCTGTCTTTGGTACCACTATCATGTGTCCATCGTCTTGCTGGAGAACTTGAGCTCTTGCTTAAAAAGCCGATGGTGCTGTCTTTGGTACCACTATCACACCTCTATCGTCTTGTTTGAGAAGTTGAGCTCTTGCTCGTGCTGTCTTTGGTGCCATTATCATACCTCCATCGTCTTGTTTGAGAACTTGAGCTCTTGCTCGTGCTGTCTTTGGTGCCACCATCATACCTCTGTCCATTGTCTTATGGTTCTTCCATCTTTGGTACCACTATCATACCTCTGTCTCTGTCTCTGTCTCGGTCTCTGTATCTCTCTCATACACACACATAGTCCACCTCCATCGTCTTGTTCGAGAACTTGAGCTCCATTTATGTCCAAGATCAGGTGCATCAAGGCAAGGCAGATCTTTGACAGCCATGGCAATCCAACGGTTGAGGTTCGTTCCCTATCCCACGTTCATATTATGGTTCTGGCATCTTTGATACCACTATCATACTTCTCTGTCATTCTCTCTCTCTCTCTCTCTCGTTTTCTCTTATCTTTTATGCTTCCTAAGTTCTTTAGCTCTTGCTTGAAAATATATTAAAAGAGGTTTTTCACCCACGGTTGAGCTCCATTCATTGCTGTGCTGATTTAAGACTTGATGCAATCTATTATAGGCTGACGTGACTCTCAATGATGGGACCTTCGCTAGAGTTGCTGTACCTAGCGGTGCATCCACCGGTAAGATTTGTGCTTTGACAATCCTCATTTCGATATCATCTTGGTAGTCTATATGTTTTTTTCTGATGAAAATGAAGGAAAAAAATGGAAATAGTGTCTCAGAAATCGGGTCATTGTTTAGGCAAAGTCACATGTTGATTTCAGGGATCTATAAGGCGTTCAATCTGAAAGATGGGGGGTCTGATTATCTTGGAATGGATGCTTCCAAGGTTTTACGCCACTTCGTTTCTTTCTGTCGACTTATGTTGGGTCAATTGGTACCTATTTTTCTAACGAGCATCATTGTGTGTATTTAGGCTGTTGACAATATCAACACGATCATCGGCCCTGCCCTGGTTGGAATGGTTGGTTCAATATGTGATCTGCTTGTTACGTCTTTCCGTTTTGTAACAGTTGTCCTTCAGCAGTCCTAGTTCTTCAAGATTAAGTTTTTAACTACTTGTCCAACTGCAAGATGATTGAGATGATTATTTCATGCAATTGAAGGTTGTAAGCTTGCATGATTTTTAGTTTCTAGCCAAAGGTGACTACGGGTGCATTTTGGGAATCACTTTTCCAAAGCCCCTTGGTATCTAAAGGGGCAAATGCAAGTATCATTTGACAATTTTGTTGGAGAGTTTTTGGGAGATGCAACTGCATTTTCAAAGGCTTTAAAGGCTTTTAGCACAAAGTAAGTCTGAAGGCACTTTGAGTTTTGAGCATTTACAAAATGCAAATACAATTTTTTTCCTCCAACTTTGTCCACACTAATCTTTCATAATTTCAAAAATGTTCCCACCTCCCACAACCTCAACAGCGAGGGTTCAACCCACCGGCAACCCATTTGGCTTGTCGGTAGCTGAGTTTTGCGGGAAAGATTTGAGAATTTTTTTAAAAAATAAAAAGAACTAGCAAAAGTCCTTTATAAAGTGTAATTTTTTTTTTCAAACTATATTTAAGTTAAAGTTGCTTCTCAATTTCATTTTAAATTATTCTTTACCAAACACTATTTGCATTTTGAGAAAAACTCTTTCATGTGAAATCTTTTACATATTCTGACTTTCTCCAAAAGTGTTTCCCAACATGGCCATCCATTTAATTTAAGTTTTTCTTTGCTTTTGCCTTTTATAGGATCCAACAGAACAGGCCGTTATTGACAATATCATGGTTCAACAGCTCGATGGAACTAGAAACGAGTGGGGTTGGTGCAAGCAAAAGGTACTTGTTCTAATTATTATCAACCCTGTTGTGGGGACGGATATCAACAAGTGTACTTTTTTTTTTTTTTTTTAAAGCTTGGAGCAAATGCCGTACTTGCCGTGTCCCTTGCGGTCTGCAAAGCTGGGGCTGCTGTTAACAAAATTCCCCTGTATAAGGTACTTTCAGCTTTGCCCTTTCTTTTCTAAGTTTTCTTTTGTCTGCGTCATTTGAAAACACTTAAATCTTTATTGTTTGACTTATTAATTACAATTGACGCTCTATTCATTCTGGGTGTTGTTTCTTCATATCTTTGGCATACCAAAAGTATCCTGCAACATCAAAATTCAGTTGTCTTAATATTTACAACGGACTATGGGAAACTTATTTTTTGCTATAACTGAAGTTATAAGGCAATGAGATAGTCTTAGTAGAATGACAATAGTTATTATTCTTACCATAATTCCCCCGTCCATTGAAATCAAAATATGCTAACTCAGTTTACCTCACTCATTGTTGCAGCATATTGCTAACCTTGCTGGTAACAGCAAATTAGTATTGCCTGTTCCCGCTATTAAAGTTATCAATGGAGGCACACTTGCTGGAAAAAAACTTGCAATGCAGGTATGCAGTCTGCTTCTTAGCTACATTTTTTCGTATACCTATTGTAGGATTGTTAGATCTCATAAGTATATGTGAACATATGCTGCAGAAGTTCACGATTCTTCCAGTTGGAGCTTCATCGTTTAAGGAGGCTGTGAATATGAGTGCAGAAGTGTATCACCATTTGAAGGTGCTAAAACATGTTTTCTTCAAATTGTCTTAAAAATGGTCCTTCTTACACTGTTGTATTGCTGAGAAACGTGATTATTAAGACTTGTCTGTTATTGTGGATTAGTTTCAGCAGGTGAGTGAGGTTAATAATCTTTTCTTTTGTGTTGTCTCTCTATAACATCACATAGCATGAACAAATAGGTAGATCGATCATCCAATGTGAAAGTTGGTTAATTTAGTTTTGTCACACCTTTAGCTATTATAATTTTAATGACAAGTTTTTGTTCGATTGACGATTTCTATACTTGCTTTAGGATGTAATCAAGAAGAAATATGGGGAGGGTTCAACTGATGCTGGTGAAGCAGGTGGCTTTATTCAGGTGAAAGTATTGATTCATGAAATTCAATGAAATGGGAGCAACTTTTTTTCTCACAGAATGTTGTTTTCACTCTTTGCACTTACATTATCATTGTTTTTTGCGAATCCAGGAGAACGAGGAGGGTCTAGAGTTGCTCAAAATAGCCACTAAAAATGCAGCTGACAAAGTGAGTTCTTGGACCAACCATCTGATATTGTTGGACCCATTTTGAAAATATTGGCAAAAACCCAAATTTTTTCCTGTTGTTTTTTGTTCTTTTTCATTAGTTTTAGCAGGTGAGTGACGTTAATAATCTATAATTTTGTGTTGTCTCTCTATAATATCACATAGCACGAACAAAGAGGATCAATCGTCTAATGTGAAAGTTGGTTGGTTTAGTTTTGTCATACTTTTAGCTATCATATTTTTAATGACAAGTTTTTGTTCGATTGACGATTTCTATGCTTGCTTCAGGATGTGTTCAAGAAGAAATATGACGAAGGTTCAACTAATGCTGGTGAAGCTGGTGGCTTTATTAAGGTGAAAGTATTGGTTCATGAAATGCAATGAAATGGGAGCAAATTTTCTTCTCAAAGAATGTTGTTGTTACTCTTTTCACTTATATTGTTGTTGTTTTTTTGCTAATTCAGGGGAACGAGGAGGTTCTAGATTTGCTCAAAATAGCCATTGAAAATGCAGATTACACTGACAAAGTGAGTTCTTGGACCCACCATCTGATATTGTTGGACGCATTTCGAAAATATTGGCAGAAACCTAGAATTTCCATTGTTTTTTGTTCTCTGTTATTTTTGGGAGCTTGACTTTTTAACCTTTTTGATCTGTGGAGAGGGAGACTTTCATAGAGTGTTCTTATAGCGCACCTTTTCTATATCAGGTTGTTATTGGAATGGGAATTGCTGCGTCTGAGTTCTATGGACAAGATAAAACTTATGATATGAACCTCAAGGAAGAGGTTAGTTTCTTTCACTGTGTATGCAGTCAAATGCATTTTCTGAAGAGCTAATAGGTGATAATGCTCCCTCAAGGAATCCATTTCCATGAATGTTGATTATAGCTTGAATATTTGCTTCTTGTAGTCGTACAGAAACAGGATTTAAAGTGCTCATCCTCTTCTATTTCTGTCGGTTTATGCAGAACAATAATGGATCTCAGAAGATCCCTGGAGATGCTCTTGGTAATGTGTACAAGTCATTCGTGGGTGACTACGCTATCGTGTCGTTTGAGGATCCCTTTGGCCAGGATGACTTGGAGCACTACGCAAGGATGACTGATGAAATTGGCGAGCATGTCCAAATTGTGGGAGGTGATCTGTGGGGCACCAACCTCATGGTGAGCTTGTGAACTTCGTCTATGCAACTCTCTCTCTGTCTGTCTGTCTCTGTCTCTCTCTCTCATAATCATATCTGTTGGGAATTACTGATTCCCTAAAACGGATTTGACACTAAATCAAACCCCTAAAACGAATGCGGAAGACGAGCCCAGGAATTACATGTATCACCGATCAAAGATACACCACGGAATCGAGCGTACCTTATTGTCCACAGATTAAACACCGACGCTGATATGAGGAAGAGAATTCGGTCCTGTTCGATCCGATGACGCCAATTCGCCTTGAAGGGAAGAAGGGTGTCGCCTCTTTCTTACTGTTCTTCTTTTTGAGAGGGAGAGAGGGAGGAGGAACGTACGTCGCTTCAAAAAGTGTGTTCCTCCCTCTCTTTTTTTTTTTTTCTTAAATACGTCCTCTCCAAAGGACGTGTCCCTTCAGCAAAAGACATTCCCCCAAAAGTTACAACCCTTCAACATATCCCTCCATCCATAGGCCCTAATCTTGTGGGCCGTGGCTTTTAGGCCCAACATGGGCGGACGGGCCAACTTAGGCCCATCACATTAATAATTAAAACCATCATCTCCCACTCGCACATGGTGGGTCGAACAAGATCCTCTTTACCTCTCTTCAACATTCATACCGGTGAATAATCCATGCGACCAAAGATACTTTGAGAGCTCGTTGCCATACATCTGTTAGGAATATATAGCATCTCATAATGGGCATCACACTCTGAGTAGATTTAGTATGCAGTACACTAGATCGATCCATCACATTTATATCTCTCTTAATCTCTTTTAAACAATGATATATATATATATATATATATATATATATATATATATTGTATTCACAATTATGATTATCCCAAAGACAGTCATAATTGGTCGGTGAATACAAAAACTACAATGTGATTCTCCAAATTCGATCTTCCTCTTTCCTTCAAACTCTCAACTTCGCTTTAGTTTGCTTTTCTAGAAATGTCCCATTAGATCGTATCAACTCATGACCATTGGCAACATCCTAAGATAGCAAACACTAAATAGAAATTTTGAGAATAAAAGAGTCCTAAGGGCACTAAAATTGAGGAACTCTTTTCCTCAAGAGTCTCACACAAAGATAAAAGTTGAGATCAAACTTTTGCCACTCTTATTGGTCGTCTCATGCATACGTAGTATGAAATACGTATTACGGTATTAACTCCTTTCCCATGGAGCGTATGTCTACACCATCAATACCGTACAGATGATAGTTCGGACATACATAATGTCTAACTTGAGTTCACACATCTACTCATTCACGTAATTCATCGAACTCACATCCGCATCTTAGACATGATAAAGTAAAATATGTGGGGTATTTTACTTTCGGACATAGTACATATCATGTCCTCATCTTAACACTTAGTTAAGGCGACATATATATTTTTAAGCTTGAGCTCTCGATTATCACCTAGATAATAAGCTTAAAAACCGTCTCATCTCTATTTATCACATAGTAAATGGAGGCGATTACCCGTGTGAGTGGGTTAATCTCTTATCTGTCCGACATACTTTCTCAACTTAATATAATGCACTGAGCATTAAGATGCATAAAGATCAAACAAAGATTCATAGGCATTAATAATGAAAAAACACAAATTCATTAAATGTGAACAACTCAGGGAAATTGCAATATCCAAGACATCGACTCTACGCAATCCTAGAGATTTTACATGACCACAAAACACATCTCTAGGTATTGGCTTTGTCATAGGATCTCGCTACCATTCTATGTGTAGATATGTACTTGTAAGTTCACATCCTTTCGTGCAACCATATCTTTGACAAAGTTATACTTGGTATCTATATGTTTGGTCTTGCCATGATATTTTGGATCTTTGGTGTACGCTATAGCTGCTTGGCTATCACGCTTAACCAATAATGGATTTGCGTTTTCTCAATAACACTTAAATGATCCAAAAATCTCTTAAGCCAAACTCCCTCTTGTACTCGTCGCTGATAATGCCACGAACTCAGCTTCCATCGTGGACAAGGCTATACACATTTGCTTCTTACCGCTCCAAGATATGGCGTCATTATTCGGTAAGAAAGCAAAACCAGAGGTAGATTTTCTTTCATCTAAATCTCCTCCCCAATCAAAGATCCGAATAGCCTTCAAGTCGCAGATCCTTTCCTTGGTAATTCAGCTTGTAATCGCAGCCTTTCGAGATACCTCAGTATTCTTTTAACGGCCTTCCAATGTGCTTGACCTGGATTGGATTGGTATCTACTCACCATTCCAACTGCAAAACATATGTCAGGTCTTGTACACATCATAGCGTACATCAAGCTCCCAACAACACTAGCATAAGGAACATGTTTCATTTGTTCCTTCTCTTGTAGAGTCCTTGGACACGATCTATGGCTCAATCCTTCACCTTTTGCAATAGGAGTATCAATGGGTTTACAATCTTGCATACGAAATCGTTCAAGAACCTTATTTATGTAAGTTTCTTGCGAAAGAGATAATGATCTCTTTGAACGATCTCTTGAAATCTTAACTCCAAGGATGTATGCAGCCTCACCCATATCTTTCATTTCAAAGTTGGAAGATAACCAACTCTTGACAAGTGTCAACTAACTCCATATTGCTTCCGGCAATTAGTATATCATCAACATATAATGATATGATCACAAATTGATCTTTAGATCTTTGATATATACACAATGATCCTCATCAATCATTGTAAAATCATATGCCATTATGGCATTATGAAAACGTATATACCATTGTCTTGAGGACTGCTTAAGGCCATATATCGATCTCAAAAGTCGACATACCTTTTCTTCCTGGCCTCTCATTATGAAACTAGCAGGTTGTTCCATATATATTTCTTCATCCAATTCTCCATTGAGAAAAGCAGTCTTTATATCCATTTAATGTAATTCAAGATCCATACTTGCCACTATTGCCGTAATGCGAATCGAGGTAAATCTCACAACAGAGAAAATGTTTCCTCATAATCAATTCCTTCTTGTTGATTATACCCCTTCGCCACAAGGCGAGCTTTATATCTCTCTATCGAGCCATCAGCCTTACGCTTTATTTTGAGAACCCACTTGTTCCCAATAGCTTTCCGTCCTTTTGGAAGATCAACCAGTTCCCATACATGGTTTGACTTCATTGACTCAATTTCCTCTCCCATTGCATACATCCATTTTTCCTTACTAGGGCAATTTAGAGCCTCATGTATATTTCTTGGCTCATCCTCATCTTGTGGGGCAATCATGAAAGTTTCCCATTCAATGTCAAAACGTCGACGGGGAATACTTTTGCGACTTGTTCGCCGTATGGGAGATTGTACACTTTGCACATCATTGCCCATTATGCTCCCACTATGATTAGATAATGACGATATCATCTCATCATGTGGTTGTAATTAAGAGTGGGTTGAATTCAATTTTTCACTTCTCATATTACTCCCACTTGGACGAACTCCACTAATATCATTATCTTGATCCAAGGTTTCAAATAGGAGTAATCTTCACTTATTTCGCCCTTCTTAGGAAATTCATTCTCTAAGAATGTGACATCCCGTGATTCAAATTCAGTTATACTCCCACTTTCCTGCTCACCTATGAACACATACCCTTTTGAGTGTTCGGAGTATCTTATGAAAATATTCTTCTTTCCTCTGGGACCCAATTTCCCAAACTTGTGAGAGGGCTCATGAGTATAGGCAGCACAACCCCATGGCTTAAGAAAACTTAAGTCTGGTTTTCTACCTGTCCATAACTCATATGGAGTGGAAGTAACTGATTTGGAAGGCACCCGGTTAAGTATATAGGCAGCGAGCTAATAACGCATCACTCCAAAAGGTGATAGGTAAGTTAGCATGCGCCATCATGGACCTAACCATTTCCGGTAGGGTTCTGTTCCTTCTCTCCGCAACACCATTTTGTTGAGGAGTATATGGAATAGACAACTGTCTTTCTATTCCCTTTTCATCACATAATTTTCTGAACTCATCAGATAAATATTCTCGACCTCGATCGGATCTCAATGCTTTTATTTTCTTGTTTAATTGATTTTCTACCAAATTCATAAACCTTTTTAAACAACTTAATGCTTCAGATTTATGAGAAATCAAATAGACATATCCGAATCAAGTATAATCATCTATAAAAGTGATGAAATAAACAGCCCCATGCCTTCCTCTCACATTCATTGGACCACAGACGTCAGAATGGATTAAATGCAGAGGAAATTCAGCTCTTTTACCTTTTCCAAATGGTTTCCTTGTCGTTTTCCCTACTAGGCAATGCTCACATATGGGCAAATCGACTTTTTCAATGTTGCCTAACAAGCCCTCTTTGGCTAGTCTATTCATACGTTGTTGGCCAATATGACCAAATCTAGCATGCCACACATTCACATTATTATCATATGAATTAGGAGACGTGAGAAGGGAATAACAAACATTTGCATTAACATAGTCAATATCTAATACAATGAAACCATCCAAAAATAACCACAACCATAGAAATTTGTATCCAAAAACAAATCCACACCTCTATTATGGAAGTTCATATTAAAACCTAGCTTGACCAACACTAAAACAGACACTAAATTCCGACGAATCTCCGGAGCATACAATACATCATGTAGGAACAAAGTGCGTCCACCACGCATGTTCGGTTGGCGGTGCCAATTCCTTTTACTTCAGCTCTGGAGTTGTTTCCCACATAGATCCACTTAGTTCCAGTTGGTACTCGTCGGAATTCCACGAAGGATCCTCTATCCTTCGCTACATGGTCTGTCGCTCCTTCTTTGGCTCGCGACAATCGCGAGCATAGTGACCTTTCTTGTCACAATTGTAATACTTTACCCTTGTAAGCTTCTTCATTCGAGGACGCTTTCCTCTTTCATGTTGGTTAAGCTTAGGTTTCTTCCCTGAAGGACTTGCTTCCTTGCCTTTCCCTTTATCGAACCAGTTAGGACGTTTGAGCTTGGAGCTCGAAGCTCCATGTGAGCTAGAACCAGCATGATAGATTTCAACTTCTGGCTTAGCCGCCAAGAGGCGGTCCTCTTCCAGCTCAAGATGATGCACTGCATCCTCAAAGGTTTTGATATTCTCATTATGGGTCAGGTGCACCTTCATATGCTCCCAACTCTGAGGCAAGGAACGAATCATTGCTTGCACTTGCTGCTCATCGTCAGGACATGGCCAGCATCTTTCAGGCTCATTAATCATGTTTGACATCTTTCTAAGGTGTTGCTTCATGGTCTGACCATGAGGCTTCTTATAAGAGTCAAACCTAATAGTGAGTTGTCTCAGTCTAGTCACCGAAGTATGACCAAACCTTGCTGCCAATGCTTCCCACATTTCCTTGGCATTCTCGTAACGCCCGAACTCTCGCATGACGTCATTTTCCATGCTACTCAGCAACGTAATGCGAGCAAGAGAGTTCTTTCTTTTCCATGCAACAAATGCTTCCTTATCTCTCTTGTGTTGAGCAGTGTTCCCATCTTCAGGCTCTTCCATGGTTAGGTTAAGAGCTTCTAGTGCCTCTTGTTCTTCCAAAGACATATTGGATTTTCATGTGCCAGATTTCATAGTTGTCACCATTGAGCTTTTCATCTTTGTTCAGCTCGGCAACTATGCTCTTTGTGGCTGAAGCCATTGATCTGAACACATCAGACATATATGCACGAATTATTAATGCCTATCATTTATGCATTCACTTTGCATAGACCCATCATATTAATGAACAATTTCAAGTTAGGTTTCAGAATCAAAAGGTCACTATGTTTTCAATCATCCTCCAAAAATCCTATCTTAAAACTATCATTAATATAATTGTCTTATGCAAAATAAATTCTATGAAGCTACAAAAACTTCTATCAACTACCCACAATCAACAATAACAAAGCAAACAATATTTGACATCCAATAGAATAATAATGCTTTTGCATAATACAACTTACATATCAGTTGCTACATCAACAACAACCAGATAGTAAAACGTATACATAAGGTATCCATAAAGTATACTAAAAGAAAGACAACTCGAAATATCTAAACCCAAGTCAATATATGAACTGGGAAAGCTCCTTTTTTGTTCAATTTCTTGATCTTTTCTTTTGTAACAATCGTGGTAATAATCATCTATGAAAGCCATCACAATTTTCCTATATGAAGCAGCTTTGTTGGCATCCCATATGCGATTCAACACTCCTTGCCATTCTGGTGGAAGGGTGTTCATGAAAAATCGCACCATCTCAGACTGTGGCATTGGACGACCATTCCATATGACCTGTTGAATTTTCCTGTTGACTTCAAGAACATGATCTATTATGTCCCCGCTCTCCCATCGATAAATATTCAAATCGGCTATCAACCTTGAAAGCCTTTCTTTTTGTTCGCCGGTAATTATGCGAATAGGCGTGCGTAACTTAAGGGGAGGCATTGTTCCTGCAACAAATGCAGAACAAATAGGGATTACATATAATCCATATAGACATAATTGAAAAAGAAACACATTCTTTTTTTTTGGTCAACGGTCAAAGTCAACGGTCAAGGTCAACCGGGTCGGGTCGCCGGGTCGGACGGACCGACCCGGCACGTGCGGCACGCGTGCAGCTGACGTCACGATGACGTCAGCTAGCGCGTGCCGCGCACGCGCCATCGACGGCCCCCGCGCACGTGCACGCGTCGGCCCCGCCCGCGCGTGCGACGCACGCGCCTGCGTCTTCGAATCGGCGAGTGCAATGCCGGTTCGTTCCGGCCGCACGTGGGGGCGCGTCCGGCGGCCTACGGCGGCGATCCGCCACTCCTCTTGCTCGTCTCGACGAGGGCTTCGATCCTACGCCCTCAGAAACTGATTTCAACTTACTGAAACTCGAAAAAATGGATGAACAGTGCTCGGGTGTCGGGATTTTTTTTCTCCCCGATCGGTGTCGGCCGATTAATTTCACGAAAATTAATAAGAAATCATCCATAAACATGAAAGGGGTCTGGAAAAACATGGAAAAGGATCGGGAAACAAGAACTACGGCTCTGATACCAATGTTGGGAATTACGATTCCCTAAAACGGATTTGACACTAAATCAAACCCCTAAAACGAATGCGGAAGACGAGCCCGGAATTACATGTATCACCGATCAAAGATACACCACGGAATCGAGCGTACTTTATTGTCCACAGATTAAACACCGACGCCGATATGAGGAAGAGAATTCGGTCCCGTTCGATCCGATGACGCCAATTCGCCTTGAAGGGAAGAAGGGTGTCGCCTCTTTCTTATCGTTCTTCTTTTTGAGAGGGAGAGAGGGAGGAGGAACGTACGTCGCTTCAAAAAGTGTGTTCCTCCCTCTCTTTTTTTTTTTTCTTAAATACGTCCTCTCCAAAGGACGTGTCCCTTCAGCAAAAGACGCTCCCCCAAAAGTTATAACCCTTCAACATATCCCTCCATCCATGGGTCCTAATCTTGTGGGCCAGGCTTTTAGGCCCAACATGGACGGACGGGCCAACTTAGGCCCATCACATTAATAATTAAAATCATCAATATCATACACTACAGAGGGCTATCGATGGGAAAACTTGCAACGCTCTCCTTCTCAAGGTACGTTTCAGATCATCACTTCTAAACACACGATTCATAGCTGACTAAATCTACATTCAACTGAGTGGAATGATCGTGCAACAGGTTGATCAAGTTGGATCTGTTACTGAGAGCATTGAAGCTGTAAAGATGTCAAAGGTAGCTGGGTGGGGAGTGATGGCTAGCTGCGGCATTCTGGGACAACAACGAAGCATAGGCAATGGATTGTCGTCTATATTTTCTTGCTTTAGAGAATGCACAATATTTCGCAATGGAGAAACAGAGGACTCTTTTATTGCTGACCTTTCTGTGGGTTTGGCCACGGTAAATCCACATCATCAGTTTGATTTTATATCCGCTTTACTTTACCATTAACTAACCAGTCCTTTGGCATTGTTCTTGGGATCAGGGTCAAATTAAGACTGGAGCTCCATGCGGTTCAAAGTGGCTGGCTAAATATAATCGGGTTGGCTTTGTTCTGCTTTTTCACTTGCTTACATTAAGTTGCTTTCTTCTACTTAAGATCATTTCTTGTCATTAGATCAGTCGTGATTCGTCTCTGTATCTGTACAGCTCTTGCAAATTGAAGAGGAGCTCGGTGCAGAAGCTGTTTATGCTGGAGAAGACTTCCGCAAGCCCGTTGAACCCTACTAGGGTAAAGTCGACATCCTTATAAGTGCAGATCCACTTGCTTTGTCTGTTCCTGAGCAATCATTTTGGGCTTGAGGCGGGTTGAAAAAACAATGCCTGAACTTTCGTTGCCTTGAATAATTTCCACTTTGGATCTTTCTTGAGCTCCAACGAGGAAATGAGGTGGAACCTCTTGTTTGTCTTTATGGAGGAATTATAACTGCCATCGCCTTTGAGATCAATCTTTTCGTTTTCTTTCCTTCCCTTACGATGTCAGACTGCAGCCGTTTGTGTGTTGTTCTTGTTCATCTTCACCGAGTGACTTGTGTATCATGTGTGAAGCTCTCGAGTGAATTTAGCTGTAAAATATCTCCTCATGGTCCCCCAGACTCGTCGGAGTTCACTTATTTATTCTCTTTTCTGCATGAACTCGCGTGTTGTTTACTTGACCTAGGGACTGTTGTCCACTGTCGCTGTTGTCATATTGACCGTTCAATTTATGCGCTGGGGAAATTTCATCCCCATTTCCTCGTGTAAGGTCAGTTTGCTTGACGTAAAACCCTTTCTGGAAATTTTTTTTTTTTTCTTTTTGGGACAGTGTCTGGATGACGGAATGAAAATAACAAGTTTAAATAAGTGAAAAGGAATTCCCTTTCTGAAAAAAGAGAAAAACGACATCATTTTCCCCGATTTCTAACTTCAGGTCTAAGGAAGAAAGATTAAGTCCCTCTGTATCAATTTCTTATCTCTCATCAATTTTTTCTCCAACAATTATCACCTGTTGTTTTCATAAAAATTTTCTACCGTCTCTTTAGTTTTTTTTTTCATTAATGCTCATGTTCTTCTTCAAACTCAAAAAACACGACCATATATCATATTCTATAAATATGATTTCATAATTTTGTTCTAGCTACTTTGTAATTCATGTTTTTTTATGGCTTACAGGATAAACAAAGAAAATATTGATTCCAGCTTTTTAGTCATTACATATTATCTTTAATTATGCAAGCGACCTTTAGTGAGTTTACTTATTGCCAACAATCCTTATACCAAAGAAGTACCATAAATCCAATTTTTTCATCTTGTTTTCAACGCAAACAAACACTAGAAAAAAAGTTTACTTTCTCTAAAATTAAATTGCTTGAAAATATTTTCCAGTAATATTTTCCCGATTAAATTATCCCATGGGGAGGTAAGATAAAGGTAAATATGAATATAATATTCATAATAAAAAAGCTATTTTTCTCGAATAACAAACTTTTTAAACTTAAAAAATTAAAATTATATTTCAATATAAATAATATATGAATTCTAATATAAGAAATTCAAAATAACAAAAAATAACAAGTTATTTCTAATTGAATATTATTTTATTTATAAAATTGAATTTAATTCTATCTTATAATGCAAATTCAATATATTAATTTGTTACATATTTTAGTATTATAGGCATATTAATACATTTTACTATTTAATAAAATTTTATTAGAGAATGATGGAAGGGGAAAAATAGAAAATAATTTAATAAAAAAGAGGAAAATAAAATAAAATAAAAACAAATGAAAATAAAGTAGGCAAGAGTGTGGCGAGAACATGTCCGTTTGTGAGCTTTTTAGGTTTATTTATGTCATTGATACTATATGATATGCTATGAATATATCCAACTTTGTTACTACAATAACTAAAGAGTTAATAGAATATATCAAAATTCCTAAATTTCATATTCTATCTTTTTTTGTCTTATCTTGGTTAGAGATTCAGATGACCAAATGTAGTTATAGTGGATTAATAATAGTTTTTTAATCATTTTTCTAAAACCATTCATGGGTAGGAAATCTTCCTAATGGTCAAACCTATTCTATATCAATAGTCACAATTCCATCCCTAGATTATTTGTTAATTTTGAAATCCATCTCTAGTCATTTGCATTTAAACATAATATCTCCAAACCTATCAAACTAAAGTAATCGGGTAGTCACAAACCCCGATGGTACTTTTTGTGGTATATACAATTATCTCCTAAGTAATACCGACACCAATATGCAATGTGCGACACGCGACAAGACATGACGAAATACACCGACACATCGTTTCTAAAAAAATAGAGAATTTCGACACATTAGGACATATTGTATATTAAATGTATATATGTATTTATAAATAATAAATTATCATTTTAAAGATTATTACAATCAAATTAATTTAATTCAAATTCACAAATAAATAAATGATAAAATATTTTAGAATGAATTCACACTAAAACATTAATCTATCATTTATTAATATCATTCATTATTTCAATTCGACAAATTTAACTCCATTTCAACAATCCATAAAACTTGAAGAAAAAACATGAAGAAAAAACAAGCAATTCACATTCTGGACTCAATTGTCAAATGTGTCGGAAGAGAAGAGAAAAAAATTTGGGAAGTAAATTGTGTATCACGGAAAGTGAGAGTTAGAAAAGAACAAAGGACTAGATTTTTCTTATTTTCCCATTTATTAATATAAATATTTTAATACTACATTTATTGAAAATTTTTAAAGTTGATCTCGTGTGTCAAAATTACGTGTCGGAAACTTACATATCGGAATTTCGACTCGAGTGTCGGAAAAGTTGACTAGGTGTCGGATTTTCTGACACATATTGACCGAGTGTCGAAAAGTGTTTGAGAGTATCAGACACTCCGACATGACATGAAGACTTTCGGAGAGTGTTGGTGCTTCCTAGAATATCTCTCGCTAGATACATAATAAATCACACTAAATTTACAAAAAATAAT
This sequence comes from Eucalyptus curtisii, assembly GCA_017140595.1. Lineage (NCBI taxonomy): Eukaryota > Viridiplantae > Streptophyta > Magnoliopsida > Myrtales > Myrtaceae > Eucalyptus > Eucalyptus curtisii. Next base: position 21,034,835 of record CM029502.1, read on the forward strand.
TACTTATTCAAAATCTATGCATTATAGATTTTCAATTTAAAAACCTATAAAATCGCATCATATAAGGTTGATTTTTTTTTTAGAGATGTGTCCATAGAAATCTGAAACATCCTCTGAGCAGGTAGGCTTGAAGTGGCACCAATTACTATAACCGTTAGATTATAATTGATTTTATTTTGGGGTTGGCGATAATTGTAAATCAGAAAAATTGTTAAAAAATCTTAAAGTTTGCATGGTCATCAATTCAGTCTCAAACTTTTTAATTAGACCCATATAATCCTAATCCTTATTATGATTTTTAATATAGTCCATCTCATCAATTTTAATCGAAAATCGCTAATGTAGAATGTTAATGTTGCCCGTCTTACGAGTCATGACCAATAATCTGGCTCCTCTCAAAAGAATGTCAATTTGAGAAATTTGAGAAATTTTATGATTTTTTAATCGTTTTGAGAAATTTTATAATTTTATACCTTTTTTCTTTTATTCTTTAATTTTTTTTCCCTTTCCCCCATTGTTCATCTTCCCAGGAAGGTTGGCAACGGTGGTTGGGGTTTTCACCATGGTTGCGACCCTTGGTGGCCACAACTTGCCTAGTCTTGGGCAAGGGTCACTCTTTTCAAGATGATGAAGAGTGATGGTGGCCTCGCCGTCGGCCGGGTGAGGCTTGCCTTCGCCGGTGGCGGCGGGGGCGAGCCTCGCCTAGCGACGGTGGCCTCGCCGGCCACTGGCGAGGTCGACCCTCGCCCAGCCTAGGCGAGGGTCGACCTCGCCTTGGCTGGGCGACGACGGCCTCGCCGTCGCTGGGCGAGGCTTGCCTTCGCTAGTGTTCGGCGGGGGCGAGCCTCGCCAATGGCCGGCGAGGCTGACCTCGCCGGCCCTCGCCTCTAGCCGGCCGGCCGGTGCTGGCCAGAGGAAGAAAAATATAGGGGAAAAAAATTCAAAAAACAAAATAAAAAAATTCGAAAAAAATAAAAAAAAAATTATTAAAAAATCGCTCGCCGGCCGGCTAGCGTCCACATCAGCGCCAGCCGGCCGATTTTGGCCGGATGGAATGAATTGGCACAATTGTAAAAGGTTTAGGACTAAATTGGCCAAAAAAAAAAGTTTAGAACTGAATTGGCACAATTGCAATAGGTTTAGGACTTTTTTGGTAATTCTCCCGTTTATTGGCGGAATGATTGGAAGCAGAATTGATACGAAATGGACATGGCATTAGAGAAATAATTGTCATTAATCGTCATAAAAGTTTGCGTTTGAACTGATGGTTTCAATGGGGTAATTGAGCTTCGCATTTGAGGTTTGGATTCAGGTCGACGAGATGGATATCATAGGGTTGGCCCTTATATTTTCTATCCTTTTGTCGAATTTTGCTCAAAGGGTTGAGTGGAGCTAGTACATCAAGCCGTTCACAAGGGCCAACTCAATCCTCTTTCTCAAGGATCCTTGATGAGGGAACTCTAAGGGAGTCACCGGTTCTAACTACAGTTCATATACGATTCATATTAGATTTGACCAACCACCCTTCTTACCTCCTCTACATTCTTACATAGTCTTTATCTCAATAGTCTTTTAGTGGCATGTTTCAATTCTCTTCCCCGTTACTTTGTTATTGGAATTATGCTTATATGAAGAAAGGATCTAAGAATGATAATCCACCGTATGATCATTCCATGTGTCATACTACTAAATATGTTTATAATAATCACATTAATAGTTGCATTGACTCTTATCTATGTATTGAGAGCTCCATTTGTTTTCATGTATTCTATCTTGGACTTACGAAGAACACAAACTTAGATGTTAAGTTAATTACTACACTTGACAGAATTACTGCAACATTCAATGTTAGAAAAAATCATGCGCTTCATGTTTGGGAAATGCTGGCCAGGGTTGTCGGACCCTTGTTGGTGGCCGGGTGGTATTGTCACCACCATCTATCCTTCTCCTTCCCTCATCTATTACTAAGGGGTTTATTTATTTATTTAGCTTTTAGTTCTTATTCTGAATAAAAATGAGTTGAAAGAGCATGTTGATGTAGCGCTGACGTGGTTTGGTAGGTCATCATTTTCATTTATTCACTTGACAAAATGGATAATTTGAAAGAAATAAATAATTCTAAAACAAGAACAATTGATATCTTTTCTTTTAAGTGATCTAGTTGGTTTTTTTGTAAATTGAAAAGTCATAATTTAATAAATCAAGTCGAGTTACATAATATATATATATATATATATATGTGTGTGTGTGTGTGTGTGTGTGTGTGTGTGTGTGTGTGTGTGATGTTGGACTAAAAGTCATGTCTACTGGTACTTAAGAAAGTTCTGACAAAAAATTGTGTGTACTGGTACTCGAAAAGTTTGGAGCAAAGATTTTCACAAATTTCATGAAATATTGACTAAGAGCTAACCTAGCTCACCATTTAAGGAATTTGTAAATGGAGCTTAATAATCACTTTACATTAATCCCTAATGGATTACGAGGTGAATGACGAATCAAATTACATGTCATTTTCTTAATTCCGATCTGAACCTAGTTCAATTATATGAAAAGAATTCAAAATTTTAAAAAAGAAATTTCAAGAATCTATTCCTTTTTTTATATTAAAAAGAAGGAATAATTTTTAGTAAATAAGCCTTTCGAAAATTATAAAGCTAACATTACGAAAAACTCCACGTTGGTGCATCTGCAATAGATTTACCAAAAATTGATTTTTTGACTGTCAAAAACTCCAAACTGGTATACCTGTGACATATTTACCTTTCATCATTTTTTGTTAAATTTTATCGTCAAATTACTGAATTGGATAAAACGCGACAGTTAACAAATCTACAAATTTAAGGTTTTGTATTTGTCTATCACAGATATACCATTTTGTGGTTTTTCATAATATTAATCTAATTTAATGAAAATTAGCAGGGGATATTTTTAATTAAGATTTTTGGTAGTCAAATTGCTACACTTTTTTTTTTTTTAAGTGTAGCAATTTGGGAATTTTCAACGGTATTAGTCGTAAATTATATAAAAATTCGGGGGTATAACTTTTGTCGGGTGAGCAACCGATGAAAAGCGCAACGATCCCTCTTTCTTTAAAAAATAGACTCCCGTCAGTCATCGTCAAAGTCCGGTCCGGTGAGACGAGTGGTGTCCCGTAGCGAGAACGAGCGCGAGAGCTTCGCTTGCTCATTTGTCATTTCCTCGAACACTTCTCCGACGAAAGAGCTAGAGAGAGAGAGAGACGACGTCGCCATGGATCTCGCCGCTCTCCTTCCCGCTCTGATCCCTTCGTGGAGCTCCGTGAGCAAATCTTCTTCCTCCGCATTCGCAATTTTCTCCGCCTCCGATCCCGTCTTCTCATCCTCCGCTCTCGCGGGCCCCTCCATTTTGCAGGTCGTCCTGCTGGGGACGTTCTTCGCTTACTTGGCCGCCGCCGGCTCGATCCTCCCCGGGAAGGTCGTCCCCGGCGCGGCGCTGCCGGACGGCTCTCGGCTCCGCTATCGCTGCAATGGTCTGTCTTCTTCTTCTTTCGTCGAGCTTTTCCTTTGCTTGCTGTTGAGGCGCGATTCTCGTGGTCTTTAGATTCGTGATGCTCCATTGCCTCGTTTGTCTCTTCAGGTCTGGTGTCTCTTCTTCTTCTCGTCGCTTTGCTCGGGCTCGGTGCTTGGATGGACTTCCTTCGACCCACTGTATGTCCTGATTGCTTGTGCATTCTTTGGTGTTGCTTTAGAACTCGGATTTAGGTGTTCGCTATCGCTTTGTCCTTTTTGGCGTATGCTTTTGAAAGATTGTTAGTGGTTAAGTGTATAGAGATCAGATGAAACAGAGAAGGAGATGTTGAAGCGCCTGAAATATGGATCTATCTGTGACACCTAGCAGTTCTGATTTATATGCGGGAAGGGGGGCATTGTCTGTCATTGGCATGGATGATCGTAGATGCAGGGGGTGCTTGTGCATCTACGTGTATCTAATCGAATGTTTGCAGATAATAGCAGAAAGGGGACTTGAGCTGCTGTCGACGACTTTCATATTCAGCACTCTTGTAAGTTGCAGAAATTTCAGTTGCTTTTGTCTGTTAATAGCGTAATTATATTGATGTCGTTGTGAATGTAGTTAGTTACATCTTCAGTGCATCTCCACTGCCCTCTCTGACTCTTTCGTCTAGGCCTAAAGTTCTTCATGATGGTGAGCTCTGGACCAGCTTTCGTTCTGATGCCCCTCTCTGATACAGTTCTTCTCCCATAAAGAGCATGTGCATGAACATACTATGTGGAGATAAGGGTAATTATGCATGAACACTTTGCGGATGTGAAACTTGGAATGAGAATGCTTATGCTCCCGCTCATCAATTAATTTTCAGTTCGTTTTAATGAAAATAAAAGGCTTATAGAATGCTTTTTTTGTTGAACTTTCTGCAACAAGACCGTTGGCTGTTTCTTCCATGGAATTAATAATGATCCTGAATATCAAAAAGTCCCTTTGCCCCTCAGTCTTCTTCATTGTTCACCTCTCGTTCATCACAGCGATGCAAGCACATTTGCATAGTTTCAATTTGTTAGCATTTAACGTCAAGTATAAAATGAAATCAAGCAGATGTTGTCTGGGCTTGCTAGATAAAATAATTGAAAGACTGAACCACAGTACAAAATGAAATTAAGCACATTTGCATAGTTTTAATTTCTTTGCAATTCAAAGACCGATTGAGCCAAATTGTCAAGTTTCTTTTGGAGAATGTGAGAGAGACGTTATGTGGGGAATCTGGTTCCCCCATCTCATGAACACATGTTAAGTTACATAAAGTAGGCTTCTTGGCTGTTCATTATCACTATTGCCAATCAGGTAGCTTCAGTTGAGAAAGCATGGGAAGAGAACTGTACAAAAGAAAGACCATAGGAAGGATTTCAGAGTCAGAACATTGGATTTACTCGCATATGTTTGTGATTAGGAATTGCATTCTTCCTTGAAATTGCATCCTAAATAATGAGGAGCACCTTTTTTAAGTGGTGCACTTGCCATTGTGCACCAAAAGTTCATAGATTGGTGGGTGCATCAACACAGCACCTTATCAAGTGATATATATGGGGAAGGAATCAGTATGTGCTGAACCTCCATTTAAGCAAAGTAATTTTGTACAACATCATGTTCATCATGTAAAATAAGGTGCATAATCAACCATGAGTTTTTGTATGGATAATTGTTTCTAGCAATGCTTATATTATCAGTAGAAATGGAAACTAGGAAATAACCTTTTCTGATCTCTGATATATGCTAGGAAAAGAAAGAAAGAAAGCTAGGAAATTACCTTTTCTGATGTTCTCTGAAATATGCATAGGATACAATTTAGCTAGAGTAAAAATAAGTTTCCATTGATTGTAAACTTTAATGGAGTTATATTAACACATGTACACGTGTTTTAGGTTAAAAGCAAATGAAAGGATTTGGATGGAATTTGTATTTGAAAATGATAAATAGAATACCAAAATTGCCTAATGATGTCTGCATATGTGTGGGCCTCCGTTAATTACCAAAGCACAAAAGCTAGCTGATTTAATTAGTCTGTGGAAGTGCTCCAATGCCAGGAGATATTTGAGCTTCCATTAAGTTTGTTGAGTTTGTCAATTAATTGATTGTTCAAGCTACACTCAAGAATTTCCTTGTCTTGCTCTTTTAGATGTTAAACCATGGCAATACAGAAATTGTCTGCATTTCTTCTTGCTTATGCTGCTTCTGAAAGGCAGTTTTAGCAGTTTAAATCTCTCTTCCCGTTTCCACTTAGAAAATTGCTCTATTTATCCGGACATGAAAGAGGGAATAGCTGTTTTTGTCTCCTAATCATTTTGCTACGCACAATGTTTTGTGATTCCTGTTGCCAGGTTACGTTAGTACTCTATGCTGCTGGGTGCAATTCGGGGAGTAACAGTTCCTCCCTAAAGCCTCACCTGGCAGGAAACCTCATTCATGACTTGTATGTGTTTTTCAGTTCAGAAATTGTGGCCTGATAATTAATTTGATTTGCCATCTATGCTACTAATTTCGAGTCTATCACTATGATATTCTTATCTTCTAAAAACACGATTGCCACTTGTAAGTTGTAAGGACACAAGGGATAGATAAATTCTAGGAAGTATTCCTCCTTTCTTTGCACCTAAGATGCAACACTTGTTGTCATATTCTAGTAATTATACTCTACAAGTATGAGGATTAAAAACCAGTGATCTAGCTTAGTTCTCTAAATTTTTTTTTATCACAATTTTCATGACTGTTGTTTTCTTTATTCTGTATGTACGAAAATTGCCAGCTTATGATGATTGAGGTGCCATTTTCTGTTGGTATCTTGCATGAACAAAAACAAAATTCATCTTTTGTTCATGTCCATGGTCATGTATCTGAATGACTTGGTAAATTGCACAGGTTTCCATTTTAGCTTCACCTGAAAATTATTCTTGATGAAGAAATATCATGTTTTGTATTGGTCTTCTGTGAAATGTGTGGCTGTTTCCATATTTGTTTTCTTGAACAGCATAATGGTCACCATCTGATGTTGCTAATGATATAATTTACAGGTGGTTTGGAATACAGCTGAATCCTCAATTTATTGGGATAGACCTCAAGTATGCAAACTTTTCCAGTCATTTTCATCGTTATTCTGATATTTAAAATACTTATATATGTCCATGCGCATAACCTCTTGTGTGGACTGACTTATGATCACATCATTAGTGTTTTCCAGACCACGTGTCACCTTTCATAAGTCTGTGAGGTTCAGCATTCCTCTGTTCTGTCACTTGACTGTCAGAGGCTGCTAATGGCACCAGTATATCCATTTTCATAACATGAAACTGCATGGGTGCTTATGTGGATCTTACTGTGAATTTAATCTCACTTTAACATCATATATACAGCTGTTGATCTTTCCGTCGCTGGTATTAGATGTTTTAGCTTTAATTTGTAAAATGTCTTCTGTAGGTTTTTCTTTGTTCGAGCAGGTATGATGGGATGGCTTCTTATCAATTTGTCAGTTCTAGCTAGAAGTGTCCCAGATGGCAACTTGAGCCTATCAATGGTCCTTTATCAACTATTCTGTGTGGTAATTTTATGATGATTTTTTTAGAAACTGTTGACAAAGTCAGTTATATGAGTTCCTTCGTCTAAGAATTCTTGTCTTTTTTACAGTTATATATCCTGGACTACTTTGTGCACGAGGAGTATATGACTTCCACGTGAGTGCATAACTTGTCTGTCTGTGCAATCCTTCAACTGCACACTGAAGTTGTCTCCAGGTCATTAAACCTGGTTTTTTCTTTTTTAAGAAACCGCATTGCTGCTAAAAAGTAGGAACTTTTATCTTCACTTACGACTCTGCTCAACCGTACTATAGGCTAATACTGCATCTCTTTAGAGCATTTAGGAAATGCTGCTATGCTTATGTATGAACTGGCCCACTATATGGGCTGCTTTAGTTTAGCAAACAGTTATGCTGCTAAAACTCTCTTCATTGTGGCCATGTATTCTTCCAACCTTTAGTGTACTGGGCTTGGGCCATGGAACCTGTTAACTTGGAACTTTGACCCAAATTAGGTGACACCTAATGGACTGACTGGAAATCGTAATTGTAGTCTTTATTTGTCCTACATTGCTAGTGTTTATTGTGCTGAGATCAATGAATGAATCTTATTATAATACTTTGAAAATAAAATATTAACTGAGCAATGTGGAGTTGGAAAGATTTAGGTTCCTTTTTGTAGTGACCAATAATACTGCAGTAATGTTGGTAGTCATGCCCTGCCCTCCAGTACCTCTCTCCCACAACCTCTAAACACTAGCCAACAAAGAGAAAAGAAAGAAAAGATGCTGCTCTGTGGAATTATCATATGTAATTGGAGCACTCTACGGCTGATTTTGCTAGTAATACAAGAGTGTTCTTCTTCAGCTTTGAAACAAAAAGTCTTCTGTTTGTTGATTTTCAGACTTAATTACAGGAGTGTTTGCCATTAATTGTATGCATCATATGCTATTCACTGCTTCACAGGAGGCAAGACTCCTCACAACAGTAGAAGCTATAATAGAAGGAAATGTGGTTCAACTAATTGGCAATCTCATGTTTTATTGCTACCAGTCAACTAAGTGCTTTTCCTTGGGAGGATGCCAGGCAAATGTTTGCTGCCTGGTATTTAAAAAATAAACTTGAGTGATCTACTGTACAAGTGAAACATCTAACGTAGTAAAGTCTGCAGTACATTCAAAACAATTTCATGATCCACTTTTCCACATTTGAGCCAAGACAAGTAAGACCTGAGCTACTGAAAAGAACAACGAAAAAATTCATCCTTCTTTTCTTAGTAAGGGAGGGAGAATGTCTCATGGGCATATAAGACGAGCTTCTCTAGAGTCTTTGATACAGTACCTGTCATTTTATGTGTTCTACTGAAGAAGATTCATTTTAAACTCTACTTAGAGGTTCTACTTTAAAACTTTGTCTTCTAGTGTATCTGTGCCTTTGATAGATCATAGGCTTGTGTCTCATTTAAATATTAGCTTCCTTGTACCTGAATTAATTGATACATGTGTAGACTCTTCAACAATCTCATTTAGGATGAGTTGCTTTGGTGAATATCACTTACGTATTCCTGTAGAATCCCATATATGTGTACTCTATTTTGTCATTTGGTCTCTTTTCTAGATGGGACATTATTGCAGAGAGATTGGGCTTCATGTTGGTATTTGGAGATCTAGTGTGGATTCCCTTCACATTTAGCATTCAGGTATGCCATCTAGAGAAGATGAACAGACAGTACGTTTGGTCATCAGAACTGTTTTTTTCCTTAGCTATCAATCATCACATTATCACACTATCCGTACCCCTTATTTTTCTCTATACTTGCACATGGAGGGAGAGGGGCCTTGTTTGTGTTTTATTTGGGGACAGGTCACTACTGAGTTTTTTCTTTCCCAATCTGATGCTTAGATTGATGGTTAGTGCGCATTGCTTATCAACATGATGGGCAAGCCAATTAAGTTTATAATAAGCTCCATTCATGCGTAGCAAACATACATATTCTAAATCTCTGGATGTTGTGATTAGTGTTCTTTTGTTCTTTTGGTGTTCAGTGAATTATTGACAGTTCATGCAACATCTCTCTGCTTTATAGTTGTTCACTTCTTCTCTTAGGACTAGAAAAGTTGCCTTATTATACAAAATTGATTGCCTTTGAAGCATTGCAGCCCTAAGTATCCGCATCTCACTATGTTAGTAGTTGTACACTCTGAATACAAGATTGCATCTACTTGGAACCATTTATCAGATAAATATGCAGTTTGGAAGATTATTTGAGGCATGTTTATATGCCTACATGAGTAATTGTCATCTCTGATACAGGGTTGGTGGCTTTTGAGGAATAACGTAGAGTTAACAACAATTGCTGCCATTGCTAATTGTTTTGTATTTCTGATTGGGTAGGCTTTATGTTGTCCTTTTGCTGATGAACCTAATATTGCCTGCCACCTTTACTAAGAATTCATTTCCTTTGCCTAAAAACTACGTAGATATATGGTGTTCCGAGGCGCTAACAAGCAAAAGCATGTGTTCAAAAGGAATCCCAAAGCACTTATATGGGGTCATCCTCCAAAAGTTGTGGGGGGGAAGTTGCTTGCTTCTGGTTATTGGTAAAATAACAGTCTCCTCCTACTCTTGCTGTGACTTATGGTCATGTTAGTGTTATGAAGGTCATAAATGGAATCCAAGTCTAAGATGAATGGATCAAACCACCAAGTATGAGTAATGTAATGTGCTTGGAGCCTTGCACACCTACTTCAATAGCTTCAACTTGTATTGTTGGATTTATCAGCTTGCTCTTTGCAGTTTAATGTCAATAAAAATGCTGTTAGCCTGGCTTTCACATCCTATACATATCAAAACTTGTCTATTGTCTGTACTTTTAACGATTGTGAGACTGCTGTCACAGAACTCACTGATAGTCAATTCTTTCTGTTTCTTTGACACTTGGTATACATATAACTTGTTTCTCCTTATACCCACTTCCATTTATCTCTGTGAATTTGCACAATTTTTCAAATAAGGCATATTCATATAGAAAAGGAAAAAGGTAGTTTGATTGTCTCCATCAATATGCTTTGTGAATGTGAATGTAATTTTGGTAGAACTTAAATGGAGAAGGCTAAAAGTGTGGTAAACGACGAATCTTATGTTTCTCTGATTCTGTTTCCCAAAAAGTTCGCTTTGCTTCTCCTGCTACTCATGCAATTTTGACTTCATGTATCCTGTGGTTGAAGGGGAATTGCGAGGCACTGTAACTACCTTGGTGACTTGCTGCTGGCACTGTCCTTCAGCTTGCCTTGTGGACTAAGGTGATTTTTGACTTCACCCAACTCTATGATGATTTGCCATGCATGCCAAAATTAAGTAGATCACAGTTTTGAAGAGCTACTTCTCTTTTGCAGATCGCCAGTACCTTATTTCTACCCAATTTATCTCCTGATTCTGCTGTTATGGAGAGAGAGAAGAGACGAAGCTCGTTGTGCAGAAAAGTACAGAGAGATTTGGGCAGAATACCGCAGACTAGTACCTTGGAGGATATTCCCCTATATCTATTAGATGTACAGTAGTTCATCTAGTAATGTTAGATCGTCCTACTTTCATAAGAAAAAAATCAGAGTGGGAGATTGAGGGGTCATTTGTTTTCTGTACTCGTTTTCTTAATCTTGGAAGTTGTAATTTCTTGGGAGGGTGGTATTCCTTTTTCCTTAGTTCTTTTCTTATTTGAAAAAGAGAAATTTTGGGAGACCCTGGTAGGGTGGTGTTCTCTTTACCGCGATGAACTTTCTGGGGGAAAGCCCACATATGGTCTTTCTGTTGCTTTTGCGATTCGATCTTTTCCCAGTTATGCGATATTGAGTACTCTTGCTTCGCCAGTGTATGATGAAGTCCTTTCATCGCTTGCCATTACTATTAGTAACCTCGTCCAATCTTGTTCTTTTACTTCGTTTTATGGTGCCTCGTCGCCATCATTCTCAAAAAAAGAGGATCGGCATGCTTTCCTTCTGTATGGGCTATACTATTGGGGTGCATCATTCACTTTGCAGTGTAGACAGAAGGATGTTAAAGCATAGGCTTGTTATGAGAAGGATATGCAATAGATGGAAGGATCAATCGCGAGTAAAAATCTTCATTTTTTTTTTCTTTATAGTATTTTCTGAAGGTTGAGCATTAGCCAAATAACTGTTGACTAGATTTTGCTAAGGAGCATTCATACTTACAAGCTACAGAGAGTAAGATGCGGAAAATTTTTGAAGTGTTTCGAATACTTACATTTTTCGCAACGTTTCAAATTATTGCTTGTACAATCTTTACGGAGGGAGATATATGTGCCAGCTAAAGAGGGTTATGGGGAAAAGATAACATATCAAAACTCAATGCCATAGTTTTCATTCTCCAGCTTTAGATAGATCTTGACAAGTGTCTTCAAAATGCTCATCCAGTGTATGTTAATGAAAATACTTCTGATTTATAAGAAATCGATTATAGTAATACATAACACTAGAAAAATAACGTGTTAAAAAATCGTCGATTTTCCTTAATAGATCGTGGGATCTTTATTAATAAAATCTGACTTAGGATTAGCATAAACTATTTCCACTATCCACTTGCCTTTTGCAGCGGTGACTTCTTGTGTCCAGAGTCTATGTATAGCTTGCTTGAATCGACAAGATGGACTTTCGAACCTTCAAACACTAATCCAAGCCTTAATCGACAAGAAGAGATGGTTGAAAATTGTCTTTTACTCCCACAAACTTAAGGAAAAGAAGGATCAAAACCCTTAATCATGCGGTTAGCATTAGTCCAGGCCTCCTTCAGTAAATAATCACGTCTCCCACTCATTAGTGCTCATTCATTAATGTGCGATAGATATTTTACAAGTTCACGCTTATGAGATCATCGAAGGGTTAGCTAAGAGGTCGAGTGCTTGATTTTGGGGAAGCAATCTCCGTTCAAATTGTAACGACTACCACTTTAAGAATTTAGCCTTCCTTTGGTTTTTCCAGGGAACGGCCCATCAAATCAAATATGGATGCTGGATTTAAGCATGTCAAAGCGGCATTAATTTTAGGGGGCCGATTTATGGGCATTAACTAGTACTCCAAAGTGCAAAGCTAGGATCAGATAATGAGTTTTACACACTTTCGGACCTATCGACATTGTGTTTGAGAGAAATCTCTCAATACCGCCAGGCTTAGAGTTAACGAAGTTGCCAATCATGAATAACGTGAGACCAAAATCAAACAAGAATTGAGCATATAGTGTACGAGAATGTGTGAGCTTTATTTTTCTCGATCATATGGACGAATTATCAACTTTAGCATTGGGATTACCTATATCTATAATCGTGAACATTTTATCGACCACTGCCAAGGGTTCGTTCTACTTTCGTAAATCTATGGATGCCATTATTAATTGTCTCTGCTTATTAAGCTTGTCTTCGGTTCCCTTCTATTGTTACGTTTTTCTTAAAACTCTCGACCGTCATAAAAAGCCTCAACTCGATGCTTTTGTCGGGAGCCCACGTTCATGTTTTGAAAATGACGCATAAATCCTGAAAGCAGACAAATGGACACCTCCATTCGAATCTGTCCAAGCTCACCATAACATAATCCTAACCTTTTGTCAGTTTTCAGATACATGACCTTTCTTCTGATGTGCTTTCGATCAACGTCTTCGACAATTTGAACCAACCAAGTCCATCCCTCTTATGTTTAAGAAGATAGGTCCAGACTTCCCTCGAAATGTCATCAACAATGAACAACACATACCAGGCACCAACCTTGGCAAGAACTTGAGAGGTCCTTATATATCTGAGTGGATGCGGCCTGCGATCTCTAAGGTCTACTGAATTGCCTTTATGAAGTTTACTCTTCGCTAGCTACCCATATCATAGTATTTATAGGAGTTTAGCTTCTCAATGCTGCATCTTTTTGACCACTTCAATCAACCACTCATCCGATAGATCTAAGAGAATTATGCCTTTTGCCTTCTCCATCAACTTTACCCTGTGAGCCTATTTTAGTGTTTATGGTAATATGGAGAAATATGGTCAGGCTGCAACTAGTGTCCGTGACACAGGTGGATTTATTCAGGTGAAACTATTGGTTTACAAAATGCAATGAAATGGGAGCAACTTTTTGTCTCACAGAGTTGTTGCTAATCCTTTTGCTTACATTATTGTTGTTTGCTATAGGAGAACGAAGAGGGTCTAGAGTTGCTCAAAACAGCCATTGAAAATGCCGATGACACTGACGAAGTGAGTTCTTAACCAACCATCTGATATTGCTTGACGCATCTGAAAATATTGGCTGAAACCTAGAATTTCCATTTTTTTTCTCTTTTATTTGTTTTTAATGATTATTATGGTTATTATTTTTGTGTTGTAATATACCATTCCTATTTCAGGTTGTTATTGGAATGATTGTTGCTGCGTCTGAGTTCTATTTACTAGATACCGCCTATGATATGAACTTCAAGGAAAAGGTTAGTTTGTTTCACGGTTTATGCAGCCAAACGCATTTTCTGAAGAGTAAATAAGTGATAGTGCTCATCAATTTCCATGAATGTTTGATAACTTGAATATTTGGTTCTTGTAGCCGTCCAGAAACATCATTTAAAGTGCTCATCCTCTTCTATTTGTGTTGTTTTATGCAGAACAATGACGGATCTCAGAAGATTCCCGGATATGCTCTCCGAAATGTGTACAAGTCATTCGTGATTGACTACGGTATTGTGTTGATTGAGGATCCCTTTCACCCGAATGACTTGGAGCACTACGAAAGGATGACTTATGAAATTCATGAACACGTCCAAATTATGGGAGGTGATCTGTTGGCCACCAAGCTCGTGGTGAGCTTGTGAACTTCATCTATGCAACTGTCTCTCTCTTTCTCTCTCTCTCTCTCTCTCTCTCTCTCTCTGATAATCATATAATACTTTGCAGAGGGCAATTAATGAGAGAACTTGCAATGCTCTCCTTCTCAAGGAACATTCCAGATCATCACTTTTGAACTCGCAATTCATAGCTGACTGTATCTACATTTAACCGACAGGAATGATCGTACGACAGGTTGATCAAATCGGATCAGTTACTGAGAGTATTGAAGCTGTAAAGATGTCAAAGGTCGCTAGGTGGGGAGTGATGGCTGACTGGAGCAGTCTGGGACAGAAACGAAGCATAGCCAATAAACTCTTACCTAAAATGTTTTGCTTTAGCGAATGTACAACACTTGGCATTGGAGAAACAGAAGCTTTCATTCCCGACCTTTCTGTTTGTTTGACCACGGTAAATACAGAGCACCATTTCGACCTTACATTGACTTCACTTAACCTTTAACCGACCAGTTCTTTTGGCATTGTTCCTGGGATCAGGGTCAAATTAAGACTGGAGCTCCAAGCAGGTCAAAGCGGCAGGCAAAACAATCGTTTCTTGACATTAGACTAGTCATGACTCATGCCTGTATATGCACGGCTCTTGCAAATTGAAAAGGAGCTCGGCGCATAAGCCGTTTATGCTGGAGCAGACTTCCGCAGGCCCATTGAACCCTACTAGAGTAAAACGGACATCCTTACTAGATCGCCGCTGTCGGTCCTTCGTTTATGTTCATTCGCTGTTTACTTTTCTTCTTGTATTCGTTTGTTTACTAAATTTATGGATGCTTGCCCGCTGTCACTGAGATTAGAGGACCGTTCATTTTATGCGCTTGGAACTCTGTGTTGCAATCCAAGATGTCATCCCCCATTTTTCTTTAAAACTGCGTTAAAAAGGGTATGGCACTTCCAGCCAATGGAATCTTTTTGCGGCTGGAAAATATCACTATAAATGTTATAACTTTTGTACATCCTATACTTAAGTATCATAACTTATGTATGGTGTTCACTTTAGTACCATAACTTTCTTTTTTAATTATTTAAGTGTCATATAATGGGAAAAGTACCAAAAAAATCATAAACCTATTGCATCGATACCAATTCAGTCCTTAAACTTTTCAATTAGACCAATTTAATTATAAACCTTTTAATATTAGTACCAATTCAGTTCATCCGGCCAATTTTGGCCGGCTAGAGTTGACGTGGACGTCGGCCGGTGGCCAGACGTTGACGTGGCAATTTTTAAGATTTTTTTATCATTTTTTCGAATTTTTTTATTAATTTTTTTCTTTTTTTTTTTTCCAAATTTTTCTTTTCTTTTTCGGCCACTGGGCGAGGGCCGCGAAGCCCTTGCTTGCTGCCGGCAAGGCGGCTTCGCTCGGATTTGGGCGAGGCCGACCTCGCCCGGCGGCGAGGCCATGGCGGCGCGCTCGCCGGGCGAAGGCGAGGGCCGAGGGCCGCGACCCTCACCAACGGCCGGCAAGGGCTTCGCAGCCCTCGCCTCCGCCTTGGAAATGGCCGCCATGGCCTCGCCGGCCACTAGGCGAGGGCTGCAAAGCCCTCACCTGCCGCCGGCGAGGGTCGCGGCCCTCGCCCGGCCTCTCCTAGGCCGCCGACGAGGCGACTTCGCTCGAATCTAGGGCAAGCCGGCCTCGCCCAAGCTTTCCCTTGCCAACGGCAGGCAAGGGTTTCATGGCCCTCGCTGACCACCGCCCAAAAAGAAAAGGAAAAAGAAAAAAAATTAATAAAATTTTCGAAAAAATAATTAAAAAAAATCTTAAAAATTGCCACGCCAGCATCTGGCCACTAGCTGACATCCATGTCAACGCCGGCTGGCCAAAATTGGCTAGATTGATTGAATTGATACCGATATTAAAAGGTTTAAGACTAAATTGGTCAAATTGAAAAGTTTAGGACTGAATTGGTACCAATGCAATAGGTTTATGACTTTTTTGGTACTTTTCCCATCATATACCTTGTCAATTAATCATCAAGTGTTATGACTTTTCAAAAGTGTTCACCACAAGTGCCATGTACATTGGATTTTCCAGCACTTGGGAGAATGTTTTTAGCACTCAAAGTGATCAATTGAAAGTTATGATACTTAAGTGAACATTCTTTTATAAATTTTGGCACTCAAATGATCAAAAAAAATAAAATGTTTTGGTACTTAAATGAGCGTCGTACGAAAGTTATGGTATTTGTGGTGTTCTTATACCCTTTCAGGCACATAACATCCCCCACAAACATCCATGTGTAGCAAATCGTCTTCACGGTCAAAACCTATCGAAAGATAAAATTCATTTTTCGAATCCATCCCTAATTCCATTATGGCTTAAACATAAAATTCCCAATTCGACTCACAAATGTAATCGGGCAGCCACAACTCCCCATAGTACTTTTTTGGTAAATGTAGATGCTTCTCACTAAATACATAATAAATCACATAATTTACCAACAAGATTACTTGCTCAAACCTCATGCATTATAAGTATTCAATTAGAAAATCGATAGAATCAGCTCATATAAAGTTGCAAATATTTAAGAGAAATGTCCATAGAAATCTAATATATCACATAAGCAGTTAGGTTTGAAGGGGTGGCTATTATTAGAACATAGTGATATTTTATATTATCTTTGGTCAGAATTAAAACGTAGTAATTGATTTGATTATAGAATTGACGGTAATTTTTATACGTACTAAATAACCCATGGACCATGAAGAAAATAATGGCGTTCTTGGAGTTAACAGGAATTGGGTTCGGTATCGAGGTTCTACACTATATCCCTACCCCACGTAATGATTTTTCTCAATTGATCGCGAACCCGTCCATTTATCCAGAACTCATTTATGCTTCATTGGTGTTTGGGCGGATTGGCTAACCAGTTGTACCCATCGTACCTCCATCCATGGACAACGAGCTGATTATACCCAATTTACTTTAGTGAGATGAGTTTGGAATTTAATCCCACAATCCTCAGCGAGTTTTAGGACAAATTTGGGAAATTACATAATTTAATATGACAGGATTGGGACGAGGTCCCTAAATGAATGCGCCAGCTCCATCGATGATCAATGTTTGCTAATAGTCAGTCTTGTGAACTTGATAAATATGGAGTTGCCATCTGAAATCAGGTCAACCATTCGTCTTCAGCCACAACTCGGCGTCATGACATTCAAGGATGAACCTTTTCTGTTTCATTCCCACCAGGCTTATCTCCTCCAGCTTGAAGGGTTGCATATATACAATTTTGTTGAGAAATCTTACCGCCCATTGTTCGAAAAGCTTAAACTGTTAGATGAGAATGTGAAAATATACAATTGGAGAGGTAAACAAAGGCCTAAAAGATTTGAACTAAGGATCTCTACACATCCAAATGAGATTTTGGTGGGAAATCCCTAACTATCTCTAACATTCACTACAAGACAAGCAAAATGTAATGGATGAGTAGATCAATTTAATCGGTTATTTGTGCTTCCTTTCTTGCCCAATGTCGAAGGTCTCCATATTCTGTGAATTTTGAATTTATACCATCCTTTTTCTTACAATTTGTAATTATACCCTATTTTATGGTTCAAAATCCAATTTTTTATCCGCTATTTTTATTTCAATGCTTTTCCTACAATCTCCAAGTACATGTTGCCCTTTTGGGTGGCAAGAACAATATGAACGGATCTCATATTGCTGAAGGAGATCGGTTTATGCAGGAAGACCGCAAACACAACATGGAATATTTTGCAAAAATCCTACAAAGGCGAACAACGCATCAAACAGGTGCAGCTGAAATCAATTTGAGATGATTTCGAGTCTTTATGCATAAATGATTTTGCATAATCTTGACATGTTTCAATCATGTATAGACCATTGTTAACCAATTGATGTTTGATGGTGAAGAACTCAATGACGTGCAAGTTGTAGAAAAAATAAGGTTTCTGACTGAAAAATTTGACTAAGTTGACATAGTGATCAAAGAAGGGCAAGATGTGTCCATCATGACATTGGAGCAACTAATGGGTTCATTATGTGAGCATGAGCAAGGAATGAATCAAAAGTCTATTTATTTGAATCCCTAGCAAGATTTGTAGAGTTGAGTTGCTCATGCAAGTTAAGGAGGCTATCAAAATGACCGAGGTAGAGGTGGAAATTAATCCCACCAAAAGATATAAAATATAAGATAAATTAAAAGTCAAGTGTTTTAAGTATAACAAATTCGAGCATTACAAATTCAAATGCCAAGCAAAGATGGCATACGACCAAACAAAACATGCGCATACCATCGATGCTAACAAAATCATGGTGCTAGCATGCAAAAAGAATGACTTGAGCACCATAGACACAATGACAACATCTAGTACCTTAATATTGTTTGCAATAATCATATTTTTGCCCGAAATGAGATGTTCTCACAATTGCACAAGATAGTTTGCTGTGACAAGACAATTCGTTGTGACGTCGATTTCAAAAATAAATAATGGATATCAACATCAAGTCAAAAGATAGTACTTAATGCAAATGTTTATTAAGTGTCAAGACTTTTTTGGAATATGTTGAGTGCTGGGAAACATTCCGAAAAATCACAAAGTTAACATTGAAATTGAAGTTTGCACCATTAGAGGTGTAACCATAAATTGAAATGACAATGCAAATGACGAAGAACCAAATGTTCCCTCTATTTCTTTAGATGAAGACTCTTTTGAGTTTTCAAGCGATGATGAAAGATAAGTACTAAGACTCCGTTTGTTTTGCGGAAAATAATTTCCGGGAAAATGTTTTCCAAATTTTATGACGTTCGTTTCACGGAAAATGAATTCCTTGGGGAAAATATTTTCCATGAAAGGAAAAAAGTCTTCTAAATTAAGGGAAAATGTTTTCCACTTTTGAAAAGTGGAAAATATTTTCCTCACTTGATCTCTCTTATCTCACACCCCTACAAATCCTCACTTCCTCCTCCCCTTTCTTTTTCTTCTTTTCTTTTTTTGTTTGAATTATTTTTTTAATTTTCTTTTTCTTTTTTAGTTCGAATTATTTTTAATTTCCTTTTTCTTTTCTATTTCTTTTATTTCTTTTCTTTGTTTCCCATCTTCTTCTTTCTTGGCTAGTCGTCGGCCGTTGCCAGGCGAACCTCGAGCTCATCAATCTCAAACTCGCGCTTGGCACTCTTGCTTATCCTTTTCTTTATTTATTCTACCATGCAATTGTACATTGCTCAAGCAAATGGCTCTACATGTTTTTTTTTTTTTTTTTTTTTGTTTATTAGAACACAAAAGACACGAGGAGAAAACATGCCACTCAACTAGAAGATTCTCATGAGAGCTGAACATGCTTTGTTTCTTTTCTCTTTTGCTTCTTTTTAAAATTCATACAAACATTTTTCAGAGTAGATGAGCGTTTGGTGACAATGAGGGAATAAAGATATGGAGTAAGTTTGCCTGGATTTTAAGGCAAATTCATATTTGATGGATTTATAGGTCGGTAAGTGATGCATGCCTAAGTGGTGAAGTCTTAGAAAATATTTTCCTTACCGAACACCAAAAAATATTTTTCGAAACATTTTTAGGTTTTAGCCGAACACTAGAAAATATTATCATTTTCCTGGAAAATGACTTCTGGGAAAATATTTTCCAAAAATGGCCCATTTTCTACAAAACGAACGGACCCTGTGGCATCTTCAATACGATCATCTAAAGTTTTGTGGACTAAAATCACTTGTCCAAAAAGAGATGGTGACCGGCATGCCTTTGATTGACAGTCTACACCGTTCATGTGAAAGATGTCTTATTGCAAAAAAAAACATTGAGAATCTTTTTCAATTGAAAAAGTCAAAAGAGCAAAACAACCTTTGGAATAGTTACACACAGACATTCATGGCCCTATTGAGGTAGAATCATTCGATAGAAAAGGTACATGTTATTTTTTGTAGTTGATTTCACCATATGATATGGGTGTAAAACAATCAAAAGCTTTTGACAAATTTCAATGAATTTAAAGTATATGTTGATAAACATTGCAACTTTAATCCAAAGAAGTTTAGATTGGACAAAGGGGAAGGATTCACCTCAAATGAATTAGACAAATACTATAAAGTTCATAGAGTGAAATGTCAGTTGACTACTGGCTATACTTCTTCACAAAATTGTATGGCAGAAAGATAGGACAATCTTTGAAATGGCAAAAAGTATGCTAAAGACTAAAGATTACCAAACAAATTTTGGGCAGAAGCCATTGCGTGTATTGTATTTGTATTAAACAAGTGTCCAACAAGGAGTGTGCTTGGAGGAACCCTAGAAAAGGCTTGGAACAACAAGAAGCTAGGTCTTTGGTTTCTACGAGTATCTGGTGCATGGTATATGTCATAGATGAACAAAGGGAAAAATTAGATAAGAAAAGCCAAAAGCTCATCTTAATCAGCTACAGTAACATGGCTAAGGATTGTAAGCTGTATAATCCAGTCACGGGAAGGTAATCATCAACAAGGATGCTTAGTTTTTTTAAGATGAAGCATGGGACTCATCGCATCGGATGAATTAAATACTAAATGCAGGTGAGCCCCTTTTCCATTATGTATAAATGGGCTTGACCATAAAAGCGTCACCATCAAAGATGAATCATTAGAGGGAGAGACAGAAGAATCTTCAAATGAAGATTCATCGTCTTTGTCTAATAATTCATCTTCTTCACCAACAGCAATTTCAGAACCATCGATATGTCACTCATAGCCATCGCGTTAGATTCCAAGAAAATTCAACCTATGTCATCACAAAAAAGGATGATAGTAATATTTACAGAATCACTAATTGTCTATGGTAAATTTTTGTTTATTTGCATAGTGCGGCGTTGTATTGTATGATGGAGCATCAACAAATGAGAAGTAAATCCATGCAATGGATAAAGAAATCCACTCAAATGAAAAGAATGACGCATGGTCCCAACTTCTTTACCACCAGGTAACAAGTCCATCGGTGCCAAGTGGGTGTACAAGAAGAAGTACAAACCTAACAGCATTTCCCCTTGGTTTCCTTGAAGGGGAAGTCTATGTAGAGCAATCACAAGGTTATGAGAAGAGATGGCGTAGAAATCAAGTTTACAATATGAAGAAGGCATTGTATGAGCTAGAACAAGCAGCTTGAGCTTAGCACACGTGAATCGACACACACCCGTTATAGCATGCTTTTCCAAAAGTACTTGTATCAATATATATATATATATATATATATATGTATGTATATATATATGTATATATGTATGTATATATATTGTGTATCAAGTCAAATACTAACAGTAATATAATAATTATGTGTCTTTGAATTAATGACTTGATTTTTAAAGAAAATTGTGAAAAGGTGATTGCTAAATTTAGAAAGGCTATGATTAGTTAGTTCAAGATGACAAGTTTGGAATTGATGTTTTATTTTCTAGGCTTGAAGTGAAGTAAAAAAACCAGCGTATATATTGTACAATAGCAATATGCTAATAGAATTGACTGAAGATTGAATCACCCTGATCAATTTGGACTCTTATAGTAGAATGGTTGGAAGAAAGAAGGAACCGGTGAACTATGACATCCCACTTATTTTGAAAGCATTGTTGGTAGTTCAATACGTTTGGCTCCCACTAGGCTAGATTTTACCTAATGCGTGAGGAATATTAATTAGTAAATGGAGAAACCATACCAATTACATTTGCATGCGACAAAAAGAATTTTACAGTATGTTAGTGGAACTTGTGATCATGGAATTTAATATTCTTACACTAACAATTATAATTTAGCAAGGTACACAAACAATGATTGGGCAAGTGATACCAAGACCAAAAGAGTAGCAATTTCTTGGTCTTAAAAAAAAAAAACAAGTTGTTGCACTCTCGACAGTTGAAGTGGAAATATAATGGTTGCTTCAGTGGCATGTCAAGCGATATGACTTTGTAGGATGCTTTGTGAATTGATTCATGAATAGAGAAGTCTTACCGGAATAATGTGTGATGATAAGTTGGCTATTGCATTAGCCAAAAATTGTATTTTTATGGCAGGAACAAATACATCAACATCAAGTATCACATATTGGTAAAAGATGATGAGATTGAGCTTAATTTTAGCAAATTGGATAAAATTGAAAATCTTTTAGTGGAATCATTGAAGCGGATTTGTTTGAAAAAATTAAAAACGATATTTGGTGTTGTTAGATTTCAAAATCACTTCTGGGGAGGTTGTTGAAATAATAATAAAATTGATTGTTGCTGTTGAAGCTTTGGATACATTGGCTGCTGATTTCTTGGTGGGGAACTAGTATTTTTTCAAGAAGAGATGTTAAAGACTTTTAGATGGGCTGTCGCTGTTTTTGTTGACATTTGTGCTTCGGGGAAAATCATGTGTGGACGTTCAGCTTCTGTACAAAGCTCTAAAGTTGAGAGTTGTAACATTGCCTTTGGTTCCAACAGTATCTTCCATGAACAAAATTAAGCATACATCACTTATCTATGTACCATGGTCATGTAGTTGCATGACATGTTGCGCACGTGTGCATCATGGCTGTTAAATTATGTCTCGATTTTGAATTCGGATAACAATTTATTAAACCGAATTTATTGATAGAGATTTCCCAAGTAACAGACTTTTGAAGATTTACAAAAGAGGAAATAAATATAAAATAAAGGTTTCCTCTTTGGGCACACATATAAATAAAGGGAAAAGAAACCCTACGTAGAAGAGTTGTTGCTGAAACCCTACGAGGAGCTGCTGCTGCACAACGTCAAGTGAAGCCACCCACGCAATCAAGACAAAGAGTTCTTGTTTTCGGCGTTTGGTTTTGAGCTTGAACGCGCAGTAATTTTGTACCGTGAGTTTATTCCCAAGTGAGTTATTTATTTATAAACACTTAAGGTTTTGGGTTAAATTTAGGTGTGGGAAACACTTGAACGATTGAGCGATTGTAAACTCTGATTCTCCGATTTTAGTGGATTATTTGCTGCTAGCTCTCCTCGTGGACGTAGGTACCAATACTTGGACCGAACCACGTAAATTTTTGGTGTCCTTATTTTTCTCATTTATTTCTCTGGCGATTTCTCGTTGACGTAAATTGCAAGATCTTGGTAATTCCGCGTATTATATCCCAACAATTGGTATCATGGCTTGGGGTTGGATTTCTTGATTGTGATTTGGAGCTTTTGCTTGTCTGATTATTATTTGGAAATTCTGTTACTGCAATTATGTCTGAGAGGAAATCTGAAATTGAAAAGTTTAACGGGAGTAACAACTTTGTGTTATGGAGCATCAAGATACGAGCATTATTGACAACACAAGATTTGGCCAAGGCACTTGATGGCGAAGATGAGTTGCCGATTATAATGAAAGCCTCAGAGAGGGTACAGCTGATGGAAAAAGCAAAGAGTATAATCTTGTTAAATTTGACGGATGAGGTCTTACTAGAGGTTGCTGAGGAGAAGGATGCCGCGGCATTATGGGCAAAACTTCAAGCACTCTATGTGAAGAAAAGTTTGAACAATTGCTTGTACATGCTGAAGAAGATGTTTCAATTTAGATATACTGAAGGTACGTCCATCAAAACCCACCTAGATGAATTTGATAAACTCACGTTGGATCTGAAGAATGTCGGTAAGCTACTTGATGATGAAGAGTAGGGCATGATGTTGTTAGGCTCTTTACCAGAGTCATGGGAGCACTTTACTGATTCACTGTTGCAGGGGCGTATATTACCTCAGAAGAGGTAAAGTCCGCCTTATTCTCTAAGGAGTGGTAGAGAAAGTTGCGAGATGACAATCCGGCGCATGAAGCAGCGCAAGCACTGACGGTTCGAGGTAGAGAACAACATCAAGGGCTAGTAGCAGCAGAGGTAAAAGCATATCAAAATCACACCATAGAAAGTCCAAGGGACGCGTGAAGTGCTTTAAGTGTCACGAGGAGGGGCACATCAGGAGAGATTGTCCAAAGCGGAGGAATAAAGTTGATAAGCAGAATGCCACAAGCAGTGTGGCAAACGTTGCTGAGGGGAGCAATAATGATGCTGAAGCTGTCTTATGTGTGACTGCTATTTCGTCAGGAGACGAATGGGTGCTAAATTCGGGGTGTTCTTATCACATGACACCTCATAAGAACTGGTTTACTACTTACCAAACTACATATGGTGGTAGAGTTCTTTTGGGGAATAATGCAGTCTGTAAGGCTGTGGGGATAGGGACAATTCGGATCAAGATGCACGATGGGGTGGTTCGCACATTGACAGATGTGAGGCATGTACCGGAGCTCAAGAAGAACCTTATTTCTCTCGGGGACACTCGATGACATCAAGTGCAAGTACACCACTTGAAGGTGGAGTATTGAAGATCTCTCGAGGTGCCATGACTGTGATGAAGGGGAAGAAAGTGAATACTCTCTATCATCTACTGGGAGAGATCGTGACCGGAACCGTTGCAGTTTCATTAGGTGAGTCAAATTCTAACTTGACTCAATTATGGCATATGCGTTTAAGGCACATGAGTGAGGCAGGTATGATGATGCTGAGTGAAAGAGGGTTGTTGAAGGGTTATAAGACAAGAAAGCTGGACTTATGTGAGCACTGCATCTATTAGAAGCAACACCGAGTTAAGTTTACGACAGCTATTCATTCGATCAAGCGACCTGTTGAATATATTCACTCAGACGTCTGGGCCCGTCTTCAGTTCCTTCGAAAGGAGGTGCCCGATATATGCTGACTTTTATCGACGATTATTTGAGGAAGGTATGGGTATACTTTCTGAAGCACAAATATGAAGTGTTTGATCGGTTTAAGAAATTTAAGGCATTGATTGAAAAGCAGTCAGATAAACAAATCAAGTGCCTGAGAACCGATAATGGCATGGAGTTCTGTGGTAAAGATTTTACTGAGTTCTGCGAGAAAGAAGGTATTGTAAGACACCACACAGTACCTGGGACACCACAGCAGAATGGCATGGCAGAACGGAAAAACAGAACTTTGCTTGAGCAAGCTCGATGCATGCTTTCACATGCAGGACTTGGCAATGAATTTTGGGCTGAAGCAGTGAACATGTCGTGTTACTTGGTTAATCGATCTCCATCATCTGCTATCGAGTGGAAGACTCCTAAGGAAGTATGGTCGGGGAAACCTGTTGATTACTCCGGATTACGTATATTCGGATGTCATGCGTATGCTCATGCGAGTGATGGTAAGCTTGAGCCGAGGTTGAAGAAGTGCATATTTCTAGGTTATGCACATGGGGTGAAAGGCTACCGGCTGTGGTGCACCAATCCCAGATCACCCGATTTTCTAATCAGCAGAGATGTGATCTTTGACGAGACTGCAATGCTTCAACAGAGGAGTTCTGAGACACAATAAGCAGAGAAGACAAATCATGGTGTCATTAGTGAGGTGGAGCTTCAGGTGGAGACTCCGGAAACCTCAAAGGTAACAAAAGTTGAGACTGCAGATGAAGCCGCAGTTCCTGAAGTCGGTGATAGTGAACAATCAGCAAAGCCGCAGCAGACTATAGCCGTAGATAGACAGAGAAGGCACATTAAACACTAGTACGTTATGGTTATACAGATATTGCTTATGCATTGACTGTAGGTGATAAGGTGGAGACAGATGAGCCTTCGTCTTATTCTGAGGCGATGGCTAGTTCAGAGTCATCACAGTGGCTAGGGGCTATGAGTGAAGAGATGGAATCACTCCATCGAAATCAAACATGGGAGCTGGTCAAAGTACCCAAGAGCCAAAAGATTGTTGGAAGTAAATGGGTCTTCAAACGGAAAGAGGGCATTCCCGGTGTCGAGGCAGCGAGGTATAAGGCGAGACTTGTGGCGAAGGGGTATACACAGCGTGAGGGCATTGACTACAATGAGGTGTTCTCTCTTGTGGTAAGACATACTTCAATTCGTGTTTTACTTGCTTTAATTGCTTCGCAGGATCTTGAGTTAGAGCAGCTAGATGTGAAAACTGTGTTTCTTCACGGTGAGTTGGAGGAGCAGATTTACATGAAGCAACTAGAGGGATTTGCTATTCCGGGTAAAGAAGATCATGTTTGCTTGTTAAAGAAATCTTTGTATGGGCTGAAACAGTCTCTTAGGCAGTGGTATAAACATTTTGATGCTTTCATGGCTAGTCAAGACTATTCAAAAAGTCAGATGGATAGCTGCGTTTACTATAGGAGATTGGAGAATGGTTCTTTGATTTATCTGCTTTTATATGTTGATGATATGCTGATAGCAGCTAAGAATATGTCTGATATTGATGTGCTGAAGAGGCAATTAAATGCTGAATTTGAGATGAAAGATTTAGGTGCTGCAAAGAAAATTTTGGGTATGGAGATTTTGTGTGATAGGACTGCAGGAGTTTTACGTCTATCTCAAAAGAAATATATTGAGAAGATCCTGGCACGTTTTAATATGCAGTCAGCAAAATATGTAAGTACACCTTTAGCAAAGCACTTTAAACTTTCAAATAAATTATCGCCGTAGACTGAGGAGGAGGAGGAGCATATGTCCCGTGTTCCTTATTCTAGTGCCGTGGGTAGTATTATGTATGCTATGGTGTGCACTAGACCTGATATTTCACAAGCTGTGAGCATGGTTAGTCGCTATATGAAGCGTCTTGGTAAAACTCATTGGGAAGTTGTGAAGTGGACCCTCAGATATTTGAAGGGGACAACAAACGTGGGTATAGTATACCAGTGGGACAGCAATGGCAGTGAGACCACTGGTTTTGTGGATTCGGATCACGCCGGTGACTTGGATGATTGCAGATCTTTAGCAGGGTACATATTTACGCTAGCAGGTGGTGCAGTTAGTTGGAAAGCGTCCTTACAAGATCACATTGCCTTGTCTTCGACTGAGGCAGAGTACATGGTACTAACCTTTGTAGCGAAGGAGGCGATATGGTTACAAAGTTTGCTCTCGGACTTTGGGTTAAAACAGAAAAGTGTGGATATACACTATGATAACCAAGGTGCGATATATTTAGCGTATAATCCAGTTTATCATGAGCGAACGAAGCATATCAACATCAGATACCACTTCATCCGAGATGTCTTAGCTAAGGGTAATGTTATTATTAAAAATATTGCTACATCAGATAACCCGGCAGACATGATGACTAAGTCTATTCCTTTGGCAAAGCTCAAGCTCTGCTTGAGCTCTATTGGCGTCTGTGGAGAGTGAGCGCCCATCAGGGCGTCGGGAGAGCAGCATGGATGATGAACACTATAACTTGGTTTCAAACATCGAGCCAAGGTGGAGAATTGTTAAATTATGTCTCGATTTTGAATTCGGATAACGATTTGTTAAACCGAATTTATTGATAAAGATTTCCCAAGTAACAGAAAAGTTTCGCTAGACTTTTGAAGATTTACAAAAGAGGAAATAAATATAAAATAAAGGTTTCCTCTTTAGGGCACACATATAAATAAAGGGAAAAGAAGCCCTACATAGAAGAGTTGCTGCTGAACCTCTACGAGGAGCTGCTGCCGCACAACGTCAAGTGAAGCCACCCACGCGATCAAGAAAAAGAGTTCTTGTTTTCGGCGTTTGGTTTTGAGCTTGAACGCACGGTAATTTTGTGCCGTGAGTTTATTCCCAAGTGAGTTGTTTATTTATAAACACTTAGGGTTTGGGGTTAAATTTAAGTGTGGGAAACACTTGAGCGATTGAGCGATTGTAAACTCTGATTCTCCGATTTTAATGGATTATTTGCTGCTGGCTCTCCCCGTGGACGTAGGTACCGATACTCCGACCGAACCACGTAAATTTCTGGTGCTTATTTTTCTCGTTTATTTCTCTGGCGATTTCTCGTTGGCGTAAATTGCAAGATCCTGGTAATTCCGCATATTATATCCCAACAATGGCTTCACCTAAAAATTATTGTTGATGAAGAAAATATATTGCTCTCTATGGTTCTTCTGTAAAATGTGCATCTATTTCGATATAAGTTTTCCTGGATAGCATATTGGTCATCATCTAATATTGCTACTGATAACTTTCTTATTATCTTACAGTTGATTTAGAATACTACTGAATCCTCAATGTATTGACCTCAAGTATGTGAACTTTTCTGGTCATATTCATTGTCTTACAGATATTTAAAATAGTTCTATGTCCATGCACATTACTCGATTGGCCATAGGCTGTTGATTACACCAATATATCATTTTTAATAACATCAAAGTGTTATCGCTAAATATGCAACTTAGACAGGGATAAATAGGCTGATAATTGAAACTTGATAGATTTTGAGGAATCACTAAAATTAGGGAAAATTGTCCACAAAAAAGAAAAAGAAATTCATCAACCTATTGTATTTGCACTATTTTAATCCTAAATTTTTAAAACTTTGTCAATTTAGTCCTTCTGGCCAAGTTTGGCTAAGAATTGCTCACATAGACACCTATAGTGTTACGTAGGATAATTAATGATGGCATGAATAGTTTTAAATTTTTGAAAATTTTCCTCACTCAGATGCCCCAAAGTGTGGCCTTCACGGCCATCATCCGTGGCCGATGAGGGCTTCAAAGCCATCACCTAGGGATCGGCAACTCTTAGGGGTGAGCATATCAGACCGCTAACTCAGACTAGGAACTGCCTAAACCGAACCGGACCGGACCGGCCAATTTGGTCTAGTTCCCATAGGCATCGGTCTGGTTCCCAATTCTAAGGGAATTGGACCAGACCAACTCTTTTTTTTTAAAATATATATTTTAAAATTTCTTTAAAAAGCAATAAACCCTAAAATTGTAATAAATCTAGTACCTTTTAATTTTTAATTTCATTTGCTAAATGGCCGATTCCATTGGATCGGTCCAGTTCTCAGTCCTAGGCCTATCCAATCCAATCCTCGATCCCAAAATATGGGAACCGGTTTGATTCCCAATTCCTAAGTGGAATCGGACTCGAACTAGACTAGGAACCAATCACCCCTAACAACCCTTGCCGGACTTCGTAGGAAAAAAAAAAGAAAAAGAATAATAAATTAAATTAAATTAAAAATTCAGAAAATAAAATAAAATAAAATAAAAGTTATAAAAACTATTCACACTAATGCCAAACGTCCTACATAGTACTGTAGGTGTCCTTGTCAACAAATTCTAGTCAAAATTGGCCTAAATGACTAAATTAGCAAATCATCTAAAATTGGATTGGTACAAATGAATAAAATTTAGGATTTTTTTGATATTTTTTCCTGATTTTAGTAATTCCTCAAAATCTATTAAGTTTTAGTTATCAACCAATTTACCCCTCTCTAAGTTGCATATATAGTGGTAACAATTTGATGTTATTAAAAAGGATAAATTGGTGTAATTAATAGCTTATCGACAGTCGAGTGAGAGAACTCAGAGAAGAAATGATGTGCATGGACATATAGAAGTATTTTAAATATCAATAAAACAATCCATATGATCGGAAAAGTTCGTACACTTTAGGCCTATCCCAATAAATTGAGGATTCGGCTACACTCTAAATCAACTATAGAATAATAAGAAAGCCATCAGTAGCTATACCAGGTGATGACGAGTATGTTGTCCAAGAAAAGATATATCGAAATAGACGCACATTTTACAAAAGATCCATACATAACCCAATTTTCACCGGGCTTAGAAGAAAAAAAAAAGTGGAGACAAAATAAAAATCATTAAAAAAATCATAAAAAATTGAAAAATTATAAAAATTGTCTATGTCAACACTAGTCGTGCAATGTCAAATGGCCAACATTCACGTTAGTAATTTCTAGCAAAAATTGACTGGAGTGATAAAATTGGAAATTATCAAAAGATTTGAGATTTAAATTAGCCAAACTGAAAGATTTATGACCAAATTGACACGGATATTATAGGCCTACGACTTTTTTGGTAATTTCTCCCTAAAATCAAGTTTGATGTATGCAGGAACCATTTAATATATTCAAGAGTAAGCTGATGATATCGAATGCAATAAGCTTCTATCAAACAAATATGTAGCTAAGTAAAAGATAAAAGATGTTACATGTGATCAATAAAGCCCTCCCTAAAATCAAGTTTGGTAATAGTTCACTTGAGAAGAGCATGCATGTTATATAATTACACATTATGATCTAACCATCACCATTCTCTCGCTTTATACTCCAAGTTCTATCGATAAAGCCCTCCTTATATGAGTTCATCCTAAGATAACACAATATTTGCATATATTGAATATTGATATAGACAGGTGATTTTGTCAACTTGAAAATATTATCATAAGAGGTTTTCCCCACATAAACTACATAGAGGCTTGTGTGGAACTCACTTTGAAATAAATCTCACTTTAAAATGATAATTCGGTCGCTGAAATTTAATCTCACTTTAACATGATATATATAGTTTTTGATCTTTCCATCACTGCTACCAAATGAAAATGAGTGATTTAACAAACATTTTTCGAACAATGATTGTTGATATTGTTTAGAAAAATAAATGAATGGAAAATTTTTTCATCACTCATGAAAATAGTAGAATGGGGAGAAGTGCCAAAAAAGTCCTAAATCTTTTGTGTTTGTGCCAGTTTAGTCCTAAACCTTTTTTTGGTGCCAATTTAGTCCTAAACCTTTTTATTTAGTGCCGATTCAGTCCTTTTGGCCGGATTTTGCTATTTGGACGCCCCGTCGACGTGGATAATTTTTAATATTTTTTAAATATTTTTAATATTTTATCTATTTTCTCTTTTTTTCTTTTTTCTTTTTTCTTTTTTCTTCTCTCCTCCTCCCTCCGGCCGCTGGCCGGACCACGGCGACCGGCCAGAGGCGACGGCCGGCGAGGCTCGCCGGCCACCTCGCCAGTGGCCACGAGGGCGGCCTCGCACTGGGCGGCAAGGCTCGCCCTCGCCGCGCCGCGCGCCTAGGCCACGATCGGCGAGGTCGAGCCTCACCGGCCATGGGCAAGGCTCGACCCTCGCCGGATCCGGCGCGAGGCGGCCTCCGCCGGGCCGGCGAGGGTCGAGCCTCGCCCATGGCCGGCGAGGCTCGCCCTCGTCGGATCTCGGGCGAGGTCCGGCCTCGCCGGCCATGGGGGAGGCTCGACCTCACCCGATCGCGAGGGCGAGCCTCGCCGGCGCCGCCCGGGCCGCGGTCGGCGAGGTCAAGCCTCGCCGGCCATGGGCGAGGCTCGACCTCGCCGACCGCGGCCTCGTGCCGGCCGGCAAGGGTCGAGCTTCGCCGGCGCTGCCCGGGCCGCGATCGGCGAGGTCGAGCCTCGCCGCCATGGGCGAGGCTCGACCTCGCCGACCGCGGCTGGGCGGCGCGGCGAGGCTCACCCTGGATCCGGCGAGGTCGAGCCTCGCCCATGGCCGGCGAGGCCGGGACCTCGCCCGAGATCCGGCAAGGGCGAGCCTCGCCGCGCGCCGCCCGCGAGGCCGCCCTCGCGGCCCGGCGAGGTGGCCGGCGAGCCTCGCCGACCGTCTCCTCGGCCGGTCGCCGTGGTCCGACCAGCGGCCGGAGGGAGGAGGAGAGAAGAAAAAAGAAAAAAGAAAAAAGAGAAAAGAGAAAATAGAGAAAATATTTAAAAAATATTAAAAATTGTCCACGTCAGCCGGCCGGCGTCCAGTCAGCAAAATCCGGCCAAAAGGACTGAATCGGCACTAAATAAAAAGGTTTAGGACTAAATTGGCACCAAAAAAAGGTTTAGGACTAAACTGGCACAAACACAAAAGGTTTAGGACTTTTTTGGCACTTCTCCCCATAGAATGTTATCAATGATAAAGATGTTTTCAATTGACTAATTTTTTTAAACAATACAAGCAATCATTTTTTGGAAAATATTTTTCAAATCACTTATTTTTTGTGAAATGAACCGCCCTAAAACTCGTAAAATTTGTCTTCTCAATTTTTCTTTGTACGAGCAAGTATAATGGGATGGCTGTTTCTCAACTTGTCGATTCTAATAAGTGTCCAAGGTGGCAACTTGAGCCTATCAATGATCCTCTATCAACTATTTTGCGAGATAATATATGATAATCTCCTTAGCAGCTTTTAACAAAGTCAGTTTTACGAGTTCCTTCATCGAACAATTCTTTCCTCTCTTTTATCCAGTTATATAGTATGAACTACTTTGTGTCCGATGAATATATCACTTGCCTGTCTCTGTAGTCCTTAATATTGCAAACTGAAGTTTTCTCCAAATGTTAAATCTGATTCTTTCTTTTGCAAGCAACTAATTTTCTGCTAAAATCTAGGAGCTTTTATCTTCACTTACGACTCTACTTGAATGTACTCTATGCAAATAATGCGTCTCTTCAAATGATTTAGGAAACGCTGCGATTCTCACATGTGAGATGACCTGCCGTATGCACAGCTGTAGTTTGGCAAACAGTTCTGCTGCTCAAATCTCTTCATTGTGGCCATGTTGTTCTTTTGACCTTTTGTTAATGGGCTTGGGCCATGAAACCTGTTGACTTGGAACTTCGATCCAAATTTTAAAGTTGATGTCCACATGGACTGACCGAAAAGCTTAACCATGGTTTGCATTTGTCTGACGTTGCTAGCGTATATTGTACAGAGATCAATGTATGGGTTTAATTATAATGCTTTAAAAGGAATATCAGTATTAACGAAGCAATGTGGGCGTAGGAAAGATTTAGGTTCCTTGTATAATGCTACATTGATGTTGGTAATTATGCCCTCCCTCCTGTCCATAACTCCCAACACCTCTAAACACTAGCCCATTAAGATACAAGAAAGAAAGGATGTTGCTTTTCAAAATATCAGGAAAAGCACATTATAAGTGCCATAAATTTCATATGATGCTCACTTTAATATCATAACTTTTAATAAATATTCATTTCAGTGACATTGGCGATTTCTCTTGCCGGAAAATCCATCATGGTATTAAAAGTTACAGCACTTGTGGGAAATGTTAGGACACTCAAATGGTTGATTAAGAAGTTGTAACACTCAAGTAGACAATTGAAAAATCATGTAACTAGAATGAGCGTAATATGGAAGTTATGCAATTGTGATGTCATTTCCCCAAAAAATATCCATATTATGAAGGAAACACTCTTTGGCTGAATTTGCTAACAGCATAATAGTGCTTCTTCTACTTTGAAGTAAGTCTTCTGTTTATTAAATTTTCAGGCTTAATTACAATATTGTTTGCCAATAATTGTATTCAACTTTTGCTATTCACTACTGCAAAGCAAGCGAGACTACTAACAACACTAGAGCCTATAATAGAAGGAAATGACATTTCACTAATTGGCAATATTATGTTGCATCACAACCAATCAAACTCCTATGCTTTTCCTTGGTTGGTTGCTAGGCAAATATTTGCCACCTGGTAATTACAACTTAAGTTTAAGACACATTGTACAAGTGAAATATATGTTAAAATAGTTTGTTATTATGAAAAAATGTGACTCTTGGTTATGAAAGGAGGTTACTAATGATTGTTAAAAGAGGTTATTGATGGTCATTAAATGTCACACCTCGACCCAGTCCGGGTGCACGGCACCCCTCGCTTCCATACTTATGGTCATTCGATTGCGACGTCCCAGAACTTGTCGCCAACCCATCCATTTTTATTGACTAAATACGCATGCGAAAGTATAAACAAATCTCCTAACCAATAAATAGGGATAGCATAAAACACACTTATACACACACACACACGTTCATAACAACATACTTCCTCACAAACTTAAGGATCACACACTACACCATTTCATACACATTTCAAAAGTGCGATTGTACACATTTTTCATAAAGAGGTTTCGGGGTAACCTTGCTCCTCTATACTACGAGACAACTTCAAAAAGGTGGTGTCTCCTAGGCGCCTAGTACAAACCCAACTCAAATACCATGGCTCGAGCTCGGTTAGTCACGATTAGGGCATAAAATAGTTATACAACGAGAAGTGAGATAAACTTAGCGAGTAAGCTGGCTAATCCTCACGTAGGGAGGCAATTTACCTCGAAGTCGTCCTAAACATACAACTTATCTATCGATGGTAGATCAAGAGCAAAGCAACTCCTGCTTTGCCTTAACTATAAACAGGAACAATTATCTCTCCCTCTTAAGCCATCATAGCATAAGCACAAAGATAAATCTTTCGAGAGAGCACATACTTATGAAACAGAAATGAGAAGGTGCAATATCTCATAATCATGCACAATTGCCATTTTAACAATACGGATATACACGTTTCACACATCTACAAGCGTTCTTACCTCACCTTGGCACGTGCATTGCATACAATTAAATTTACAACGTGCCATAACTTTCAATAATATGAAATAAAATCATAACACTTCCAATAATTCTTATGCACAAAACATCCACACATATCCCGATTATAAAATAAAACCCGTTTTGGCCCGTCCCATACCGTACCTCACGGATTTATCCTATAATCAAGCATAATGCATCACAATTCCTCACACGTGTTCAAGCTATTACATCACTTCTCAAAATATGCATTTGGATGTCATACATGTGCAAGCCATACATCACTCTCATCATATGCATTCAACATTCAAGCACTTTGCACACGTGGTGTCTCAAAAATATCATGGCATCCCAAACTATCATTATACCCCCGAGACCATACTTTCAGATTATTACAACCGCTCTCGACCACAGCCAACCCAAAGGTCGGCAGTCTTCTAGCATAATTGGGTATCATCCCACCCAATCAGGCACGGCATCATCTCGCTTATGCATACGTCTCAGCACAGCATTCCAATAAGGAGCTTCGTTCCGAAATCCCTTCACAAACGGCATCCCGTTAACGTGGGGGCATCCGAACTTAATCGAGCATCATCCCACATAATCATACACATCAGGATGGAACCATCATCCCACATAATCATACGCATCAGGGTATTTAAGTGATCATACAAGCATACATCACTTAAGCCCATTGCATATCTTTTTAATTAATCGATGCGAGAGTGCGTAATACTCATACAATATGCGACTGCATTAATTAAATACAACCATGTCATGCTGTCATGCCACGCGATCACATCCCGATCATTCATTTGTCAAATTAACCATACTTCTATCTCATGGCATAGTACATCATAATAGCGCTTAAACACTTCATCAAACTATCTTTTCACATATTCATACATATGCATTAATTAACCACATGCCAACATGTCATACTTGTATCTCATATCATATCACATAAATACATCCCTTTAACACTTCAACATGCTATATTTCCACATATCTCACATACTTGTTAATTGGCTACAATCAACGAATACCATAACCTTTATCATTTTTCCATTATAAGATATACATAAGCATGCACTATGTTCAACTTTAGCGACCAACAATACATCAATCAAATTAGGACTCATGGCATTGAGAACACTCATTAATATAATATAAGTCATTACAATTGAGTATAAGTTATTAGAATAATCTATCACATGCCATCATAACATATACAATGACTTATTTCACATTAATATAACAAGTCATAATAACTTAACACTCAACACTCATCACAACATGATAACTTATCACATATCCATTTATCATATTTTAGTAACTTATTGTATATTAGAAAGGCTTATCACGATAACTTATCACAACCTACGATATCCTATCATGATAACCTTTCAGGAATTGTGATAACCTATCACTTAAACCCACTTATTAAATAACCAAACCATCATTTAACCTTAATCTAATGCTAATCTAAGTCCTAAGTGTAACTACAACACTAAATGAGGGTTAGAAAGTCACTCACTTCCGATTCCAAGCTCCGTAAGCGACGGCAAATGTGCGGCAAAGGCTGAACGACAGCTGTGGTGCTCGGCGGTGGCCGGTCACCTTCCAAACAAACCACAGCAAGGCTATGGGCGGCCACTTGAGGGGTTGGACAGTCACCACTTCATAGCCCAAACTCAGCACGGCGGTGTGGAAACGGCGGCTTCAAATGGTAAACGATGGATGGGGGACAGCAAGTGAGATCCAAGAGAGGCAAAATGGAGAGAAATGGGTTACAAAGATATTGGAAATAAAGAGGGGTGAGGTTTGGCTACGATGGGGGGAAATGAGAGAGATTAAGGGAAATGAGGGAAATGAGAGAGAAGGAAAGGTATGGAAAATGGAATTTTGGGAGAGAAAGAATAGAGTAAGGTTTGGCTACGCTTTATGTCCAAAGGTAGCCATTTTGGGAGAGAAAGAATAGAGTGCTCATGTCCAAGCCATTGAATGGCAAAGATGCATCTTTGCTCCCCTAGACAAGAATGGAGGGCCAAGATTGCTTTTTGCTTTACTTCCTCTCTAAGTTCCATTAATGCCATTTAATGAACTCATCATGCCTAGGCTAGAAAATAGGATAGGTAGGCTTAGCTAGGTAGGGTAGGCTAGGCATGACATCAACTTCTCTCTCCTCTCTTCATTGGGCACCCATCTCTTTCTTTATGCACATGGATTTTTGTTTTATTAGGCTAGAAGGGCAAATGGTAATTTCACTATATCTAGATACCGTTTACGCATATGAGTCATTAATGAGGGACTTGAAATGACCGAAAAGGACTTGGGTGGTCCATGGGGTCATTTGGGCCACCCATCTTGGGAGTAAGGCCCATTAAGCCACCCACCTTGGGCTTGGGGCCATTGGGCCATCCTTTATGGGTCCAAAGGCCCATTGGACCCACTTGTTGTTTTAGGCCTATGTGGGTTATCTTCCATGACCCATTTTCATTTTTTCGAATTTTTACGTCACATTGATGAAAAATCGAGTTTTCGCCCCAAAATGGCATTTTCGGCGTTTTCATGATCTATCGATCCTCATTATAATTTCATCCAAAGATTGGCCGCCGATGTAATTTTGTTCTGAAAATCAGGATCAGATTGAGGATGTCACATTAAAAGAGGTTATTGTGGTTATGAAAAGAAGTTATTGTTGACATAAAAAGTAGTGATGGTTTGTCATGAAAAGTTGTGATGGTTGGGATAAAGTACATATTTTCAAAAAATGTGTTGATTGATTGTCTATAGATAGCACCAAATCATATGTTATTCATAACATCTATACAAAATAACAACTTCTTCTTTATAATGCTCTTTGTTGGAAGCTAGCACTATAACCTAGAGCGGGGTGACAACTTTGTATGAAATTAAACAATCAAGATGAGTAACTTCATAATCAAATCAAGATGAGTAACTTCATAATCAAGTAAAATCATAGTCTGAACTTTGATCGTAATTATGAGATAATCACCAGCGTGCAAATGTCTACTATAAATGATAAACAAAAATAAAGGTATAGAGAAAATTGCACATGAAACTTATAGTGGTTCGACTTAAATCGGACCTACGTCCACTCTCCCACGTTGATAGCCTACTAATTGAATTCCACCAGATAATCAATGAAAGGTTACAATCAAGTTGCATTACTTATATCCAAGCGCTTCCACCCAAAGTTGGTGTTACCTGTACCCAAACTGATAAATCTCACTATCTCACACGGTCACATCTAAACACAAACTATAACGCCGCCAGCACCCTCTCAAATGATTACAATTATAAGCTTAAGAAAGACAAATATCAAAGTACTCTCAGACTTAGGAATTTTTTATTCTAGACTTCTCTATTTTCTTATGTACCTTGGTCTCCTTTTATATTTCTTCACTTCCACATTAACCATTGCACAATCTTTAGAGGATCACTCTCCAATCAACCCATTGGATGAGATTACATAATGAGGATTGAGTAGTTGTTGAGAAATAAGATCCGAATCCCCATTGATTTGGCCGCTCATATAAGCAAATCTTCAATTTCCATAAGTGGGATTCTTCAAATAAAGAAGATCACTTGTCTTTGAAATGATTATCAATCAATCCCGATGTCTTGCGTTGATTATACCATTGCAAAATAATCTTTAAGATTGAAGATCAATCATTATTATCTATAAGTGAAATCTGAGCCAAACTACTAGTTGTAAAGTTATAAGAATTGGAGTTTGTGTCTGAATTGGTCTGTGAGTTTGATGATATTCGGAACAGAGTTTGAGCAAGTCTTGAAGTCTTAATAGACTTCTTGATAAGATTATACTGTCTGAGTCTGAATACTTCTTGAGTCTGAAGATCCCAAACGTCTTGACAATATTTGTGTACAAGGTTTGCTAATATCATCATATTACTCTAATGATATCCATGACATATGTTAATGATAACCTTGACGTAAATAATCAGAACTTCAGATGCAATATCCAACATTGTTTCTTCATGATTATCACCTACAAATACTTTGGTCAGATTCAAAAAACACTTATGGAAGGTTTTGTCAAACTTGAAAACATATTAAGAAGTTTTCTCGGCACTCTCTTCTTCTCTTTTCATACGCACAATTTCATTAACACATTCAAAATAAAATTCCAAGAGAAAAAAATGAATAATTGTTGAACTCACTACTCTGCAACTTTGGTGTATATCTTAGAGGTATATTTGTTGTAAACCCGATAGAAACAAGTGAAGGGACAAATAATACCTTACAAACAGTGATCATCATCATGCATCAAAGATTTATATCAACTGCTCTTTTTCGTTTATGAGCCAAGACAAGTAAACTTGAGCTACTGAAAAGAACAATATAATAAATCATATTTATTTTCTCAGTATCGGAGAATCTGACTCATGAGGGTTTCATGCAAACCTTCTCTAGAGTCTTTGATTCACGACTTATCATTTTCGATTTTGTACAAAAGAAAAGTCATTTGGAACGCTACTCTTAAATTCTACTTTAAAAATCCTTCTTCGAGTTTATCCCTACCTTCTGATCCTTCATAAATTTCCTTCATGCCCAATATTAGCTTCATTGTATTTGTATGAATTGATATATGCTTTAGCAGTCTCATTTAGTCTTGCTTTAAGTTCATCTCCTTTGAGATGAGTTGCTTTAGTGAACATCGCTTACCTTTTCCTATAGAATTCCCATATATGTGTACTCTATTCTTTCATTTGGTCTCTTTTCTAGATGGGATATTATTGCAGAAAGATTGGACTTCATGTTTTGGTATTTGGAGATCTAGTGTGGATTCCCTTCACATTTAGCATTCAGGTGTGCGATCTAGAGAAGATGAACATAAAATAAGTTTGGTTATCATATCTGTCTATTTTTTTATAGCTGTCCATTGTCAATTATCTCACTATCCATGAACTTATTTTTTCCCTACTTTCCTCCTACGCAGCCTGCTGCACAGGGAGGGGGGAGGCACTTGTTTGTGTTTTCTTTCTGGGGGCAGGTGGCTATTGAGTTTTCATTCTTAATCTGATGCTTAGATTGATGGTTAATGCGCATTGCTTATCTAGTATCATGTGCAAGCCATATAATGTTATGATAAGCTCCAACTGACGCCTAGAAAATATACATATCTAAATCTCTAGATGCTGCGATTAGTATTCTTTGTTCTTTTGGTGTTCAATGAATTGTTATTGACTGTTCATGCAACATCTCTCTGTTTTATAATTGTTCACTTCTAGTTCTCTTAGAAGAATAACAAAAGTTGCCTTACTATACAAATATTGATTGCTTTGGAAAGATTGCACCCCTAAGTGTCCACATATCACTATGTTAGTTGTTGTACAGCCTCAATAGAAGATTGCATCTTTGAGGGTCATTAGGAACCATCTATTTGATAAATATGTAGTTCTGAAGATTATTTGAGGCATTCTTGTATGCCTACAAGAGTCATTATCATCTCTGATACAGAATTGGTGGCTTTTGAGGAATAACAAAGAGCTAACATCAACTGCTGCCATTACTAATCATTTCGTATGTCTAAGTGGGTAGGTTTCTTTAAAGTTATATTGTCCTTTTGCCGATGAACTTAATATTTCCTGCCACCTTTACTAAGGATTCATTCCCTTTGCCTAAAAAACTACATAGATATAAGGGGTTCCGAAAAGCTAACAAGAAAAAGCATATGAAACAATTAGCAAAACAACATTTGCTTGCTGTGATTTATTGTTTAATGTAAATGACGTGAAGTTCATGAAGGGAACCAAGTCTAAGATGAACAGCCAAAAGAATCTAGTATGTAATGTTAAACATGCCGCTAGCAAGGTTTTCATCCTATGCATATTTATTGGCTGGGTCCACCTCCATGTGGGGCCCAGCCAGCATTAAATAAAATTAAAAAAAAAACAAACCAAAATAAAAGGAAGTGGAGTCGTGCGTGGGGTGCGTTCGAAAAAGGGAGAGAGAAAACGAGAAAAAGAAACTGCAGCAAGGGAGAAGAGAAGAAAGGAAGAGGGCTGCAACTTTGTGGCTTTGATTCGAAAACCAAACATTGACGGAATTGGCTCAAATTTCAGTATGTTGTTCGTGAGACCGAGAGCTACGAGTTGATGGTTTTTGTTCTTCGAGAACCGTCTCCGAATTCTCTAGTTGCGGTTAAGGTTTTCTTGCTACAAACTTGTTTATCTACCTATGTGGTGAGAAGAAGATATTTGTAATGTTGATGTTGAGCCTCTAGTGTGTGACTAGAGAAGAATACTTTGTGTATCCTGCTATACTTGGTGATTAGTGGAATTTTTTGGGCGGTCCGTGGTTTTTCCCGTATCGGGTTTTCCACGTTAAATCTTTGATGTCGTTATTTGCTTTGTCTACTTATTATTTCAACAATATATTTGCATTTTGTGAGGCTATACATTGCTGGTTGTTGCTGGAGGTTAAGAAATTTTAAGTTGATTTAGTATCGGGGGAGAAATTGACCCTGGATTGCGTTTGGCCGTGGTGAATTGTTGTACCCGAGCTCTCCCCAACAAGTGGTATCAGAGCCAGGTTGAAATTCTAGTGTTAAATGGAAGGAATCAGCAGCACCATGTTTAAGTTAAATGCCTCGAATTATTCTATTTGGAAGCCTCGGATGGAAGATGTGTTATATTGCAAAAACTTATTTGATCCTATTGAAGGTGATGAAGCCAAAGGAGATAAGGAAGACAAAGAATGGGAGAGAATGAATCGGAAAACGGTTGGGTTTATCCGACAATGGATTGATGATAGTGTGTTTCATCATGTTGCTCAAGAAACGAAGGCGGACACTTTGTGAAAGAAATTACAAGATCTCTATGAGAGAAAAACTCCACAAAATAAAGCTCTTCTAGTTAAACGACTTGTAAATTTGAGATATAAGGAGGGGAGTAATATGGTGGAACACTTGAGTGAGTTTCAAGATGTTGTAAATCAATTGACAAATCTTGAGATTGATCTTGGTGATGAATTGCAAGCATGCTTATTACTTGGTACTCTTCATGATAGTTGGGACACCTTGGTTGTGGCATTAAACAACTCGACTCCATTTGGTGTGCTTTCTATGAGCATGGTTAAAGAAAGCTTGTTAAATGAAGAAACAAGAAGAAAGGGCTTGAATTATGCTTCTACATCGGATGCTCTTGTTATAGAAAATAGGGCGAGAAGTCAATCAAGAAGGTTTCAAAGAAATGATACCCAAGGCAAGTCAAGAGGAAGGTCGAAATCAAGACCGAGAAGGAGTGTGAAGTGTTATAATTGCGGAAAAATGGGACATTATGCAAAAGAATGTTGGTTGCCAAAGAGAGATAGATCCCATGATAGAAATGGAGATCGAAAGAAAGAAGAGAAACAAGCTACAATGGCGGTTGCATCCGATGGCGATATTGTGTTCTTATGTGATGACGGATATGTGAATCTTACATGCCAAGACTCTACGTGGGTTGTTGATTCTGCAGCTTCTTTTCATGTCACCTCACGGCGTGATTACTTTGCTTCTTATCGTAGTGGTGACTTTGGTTATATTAGGATGGGAAATAGTGATGTTTCCAAGGTTATTGGCATGGGAGATGTTTATTTGGAAACCGATGTCGGATGTAATTTGTTTTTGAAAAATGTGAGACATGTTCCAAATATTCGACTTCACTTGATCTCTACAGATGCCTTAGATGATGATGGTTATTGTAATTCCTTCTTTGATGGCAAATGGAAGTTGACTAAAGGTTCCATGGTAGTGGCAAAAGGTAAGAAGACAGGCTCTCTCTACACCATGCAAGCTGACTTGATTAAAGAAGAGGTAAATGCAGTGGAGGATTCCTCAGTTGATTGATGGCATATGAGGCTGGGTCATCTTAGCAAGAAAGGACTTGAAACCCTTGCTAGAAATAACATTTTACCTTTGAAGGAGAAAAATCTAAAGGTATGCACTCATTGTCTTACAGGTAAGCAACATAGATTCTCATTTCATAGTTCCTCTCCACACACGAAATCAAATGTACTTGATTTAGTTCACATTGATGTTTGTTGCATGGATGCTAGAACTCTTGGAGATGCATCATACTTTGTGACATTTATTGATGATTGTTCTAGAAAAGTGTGAGCTATTGCTTTGAAATCTAAAGATCAGGTACTTGCGGCTTTCAAGCAATTTCATGGTAATATGGATAGAGAAACCGGGAAGAAGCTAAAATGTGTTCGGGCTGACAACGGTGGTGAATATAAAGGCCCATTTTAACACTATTGCAGGGATTATGGTATCAAGCTTGAGAAGACTGTTCCAAAAACACCACAGCATAATGGAGTGACAAAGAGAATGAACCGGACAATTAATGATCGGATTCGGTGTATGCTTTCTCATGCAAAGTTGCCTAAGTCATTTTGGGGTGAAGCGATGAGAACAAAGAAGGATTTGATAAATCTATCTCCATCGGTTCCTCTTAAGGGGGATGTTCCACAAAGAGTTTGGAGTGGCAAAGATGTTTCCTACAGCCATCTAAAAGTGTTTGATTGTCGTGCTTTTGTGCATGTTCCAAGAGATGAAAGATCCAAGCTTGATGACAAGTCTAAACAGTGTATCTTCTTAGGTTATGGACATGAAGAGTTTGGCTACAGGTTATGGGATCCGGTTGCAAAGAAAGTCATAAGAAGCCGAGATGTGGTGTTTTGTGAGTATCAAACTATTGAAGACATTGACAAGGCGGAGAGACCAAAGAATACAGCTCAACGTTCAGTTAGTTTCAGCCCAAATCCTTCTAATGTTGATAGAAATCATGGGGGAGAAGTGCATGGAAATCATGAAGATGGTGAGTCCTCACATAATGTTGATTCTTCAGCTGAGACAGAAATAGCTGAGCAAGAGCAATATATCCTACCTCAAGTTAGAAGATCTGAAAGAGAGCGTAGGCCTTCTCAAAAATATTTGCCACATGAGTATGTGTTACTCACTGATGCCGAAGAGCCAGAAACTTATGAAGAGGCTATATCATGAATGAGTGGCATGAAGCTATGCAAGAGGAACTTAAATCCTTGCATGAGAACCACACATTTGAATTGGTGAAGTTGCCTAAGGATAAGAGAACACTCACAAATAAGTGGGTGTACAAGTTGAAGATGGAAGAAAATAGTTTGCGACCACGATACAAG
Organism: Eucalyptus curtisii; assembly: GCA_017140595.1. Taxonomy (NCBI): domain Eukaryota; kingdom Viridiplantae; phylum Streptophyta; class Magnoliopsida; order Myrtales; family Myrtaceae; genus Eucalyptus; species Eucalyptus curtisii. The sequence continues at coordinate 21,078,124 of CM029502.1, forward strand.
GCTAGACTTGTTGTGAAGGGCTTTCTTCAAAAGAATGGCATAGACTTTGAAGAGATTTTTTCACCGGTTGTAAAGATGTCTTCTATTCGAGTTGTTCTTGGGTTGGCTGCCAGTTTGAATTTAGAAATTGAACAACTTGATGTAAAAACGGCTTTTCTTCATGGAGACCTAGAAGAAGAGATATATATGGAACAACCGGAGGGTTTTAAGTTGAAGGCAATGAGCACCTTGTATGTAGATTGAGAAAAAGCTTATATGGTCTCAAGCAAGCGCCTAGGCAATGGTATATGAAGTTTGAGTCATTCCTGGAAGAACAATGATATGGTAAGACAAACTCCAATTCTTGTGTCTTTATGAAAAGATTCTCAGATAATGATTTTCTTATTCTCCTACTTTATGTGGATGATATGTTGATTGTTGGGCATGATGCCAAGAAAATCAAGAGCTTGAAAAATGAGTTGAGTAAAGCTTTTGCAATGAAAGACTTAGGCCCGGCTAAGCAAATCTTAGGCATGAGAATTACTCGTGACAAGAAGAATAAGAAACCGTGGTTATCTCAAGAGAAGTATATTGAAAAGGTGCTTGAAAGATTCAACATGAGCACATGTAAACCGGTGAGTACTCCACTTGCAGGTCATGTCAAGTTGAGTAGTAATGAGTGTCCTTCAAGTGAGAAAGAGAAGGTTGAGATGATGAAAATTCCTTATGCATCGGCCGTGGGCGCTTTGATGTACGCCATGGTTTGTACAAGACCCGATATTGCTCATGCAAGTTGGTGTTGTGAGTAGATTTCTCTCTAATCCGTAAGAAGCATTGGATCGTCTGTTAAATGGATTCGAGATATCTTAGAGGCACTTCTACACTTTGCTTGTGTTATGGATATGCGAAGCCCGAGTGAGTGGCTACTCGGATGCAGACTATGCCGATGTTGATTCTTGAAAATCCACATCGGGTTTTATAATAATCTTTGCGGGGGAGTGTTTCATGGCAATCGAGATTGCAAAAATGTACCGCTTTGTCTACAACCGAAGCGGAGTATATTGCTATTACCGAAGGAGGTAAAGAACTTTTGTGGATGCAAAAATTCCTACAAGAGTTGGGCTTGAAGTAAGAGAAGTTTGTTCTATATTGCGATAGCATGAGTGCCATCCATCTTAGCAAGAATCCGGTGTTTCATTCAAGGTCGAAGCATGCTGATGTGAAGTATCATTGGATTCGAGAAAAGCTAGAAGAGAAGCTCTTCCTACTTGAGAAAGTTCATACCAACAACAATAAGTCTGACATGATGACCAAAGCCTTGCCCGTGATGAAGCTTGACACTTGTAGAAGAAAAGCGGGCATGACAAACCTTCCCACATGAGGTGGAGGGGGAGATTTGTTGGCTGGGTCCACCTCCATGTGGGGCCCAGCCAGCATTAAATAAATTAAAAAAAAACAAACCAAAATAAAAAGAAGTGGAGTCGTGCGTGGGGTGCGTCTGAAAAATGGAGAGAGAAAACGAGAAAAAGAAACTGCAGCAAGGGAGAAGAGAAGAAAGGAAGAGGGCTGCAACTTTGCGGCTTTGATTCGAAAGCCAAACATTGACGGAATCGGCTCAAATTTCAGTATGTTGTTCGTGAGACCGAGGGCTACTAGTTGATGGTTTTTGTTCATCGAGAACCGTCTCCGAATTTTCTAGTTGCGGTTAAGGTTTTAACTTTCTCTCCAAACTTTGTTTATATACTATGTAGTGAGAAGAAGATATTTGTAATGTTGATGTTGAGCCTCTAGTGTGTGGTTGAGAAGAATACTTTGTGTATCCTGCTATTCTTGGTGATTAGTGGATGTTTTTTGGGCAGTCCGTGGTTTTTCCCGTATCGGGTTTTCCACGCTTAAATCTTTGGTGTCGTTATTTGCTTTGTCTACTTATTATTTCAACAATATATTTGCGTTTTGTGAGGCTATACATTGCTGGTTGTTGCTGGGGGTTAAGAGATTTTAAATTGATTTAGTATCGGGGGAGAAATTGATCCTGGATTGCGTTTGGCCGTGGCGAATTGTTATACCCGAGCTCTCCCCAACAATATCATACCTTCTCGATCGTCTAAAGTTACACAACAGTGGAAGTGCTGTCACTGAACTCAGCGATAGTCAGTTCTTTATATATCTACGAAGCTTGTTATGCATATATTTTGCTTCTCTTATGCCTCACTTCATCGATCTCTGTGAAGATGCATGATTTTTCAACACGTTCATGTAGAAAAGAAAAAGGATAGCTTAATCGCCTCGCATAAGTGAATGTAATTTTGGTAAAACATGAAATGGTGAAGGCCATGAAGCGCAGTAAATAACGAGTCTTATGTTCCTCTGATTCTGGTCCCCAAAATATTCACTTTGCTTCCCCCTGCTACGCTCGCAAATTTTGACTTCGTGTATCCTATTGTTGAATGGGAATCGCGAGGCACTGTAACTACCTAGGTGACTTGCTGCCGGCACAGCCCTTCCAGTTTGCCTTGTGGACTAAGGTGAATTTTGACTTCATGTAACTCTATTATGATTTGCCATGCATGCCAAGATCAAGCAGATCGCAGTTTCTAAGAGCTACTTCTTTTTTCGCAGCTCCCTGATTCTGCTGATATAGAGAGAGAGAAAGAGACGAAGTTGGTTGTGCTGAATACAGTAGACTAATTCCTTGGAGGATACTTCCCTATACTTATTACATATACAATAGTTCATCTAGTACTCTTATGTTAGATCATGCAACTTCGACGAGTCAAATCCAAAGTGGGAAATTTCGTGGCCATTTGTTCTCTGTATTAGTTTCCTGCGTCTTACAAGTAGGCCTGTCATTAAATGGGTTTTAGACCCATTCGACAGGTCTACAAAGACCCATTTAATGACAGGCCTACTTACGAGTTGTGATTTCTTAGCAGGGTGCTGTTACATTTTCTTTCGTTCTCTTCCTATTAAAAAAGGAGAAATTTTGGCGAATCCTGGTAGACTGGTGTTCTATCTCATGAACTTTCTGGGGATCGGCCCAGATTTGATTTTTCTCTTGTTTTTGCCTTTCGATCTTTTCTTCGTCGAAGTAATGCCGAGTACCCTTAACTCATCAATGTACAATGAAGTGCTTCCATCTCGTCCCACCTTTGCTGTGGGCCGTGGCAATTATGGACAAGAGTTGATTCGATGCCTGGAACGACCCATGTATGAGAACGGCACTGTTTGCTCACCAAGCCCCTCTCAACAGAAACCCTCTTGCTTAGTTTGGTCGATTACTAGGGTCGCTATGCAATGCGTGACACTACAAACAGGATATGGGTCGGAGTTCCCCTCCGAGCACGGCAATCTTTTCGTCCTGATTACCTCGTACGTCGATCTTTTGACCGTAAGATCAACCGTCGATGTGGGTAAATCGAATCTGCATGGGACAAATCCTCGCAAGTGAGAACAGAGAAGACATCAAGATCAATCTCCAATCACCCAAAATAGTGAAAACGAAACAGCTGTTCAAGATTCAATCACATGGGATGCTGATGAGTACACGGCAACACAGTGAAAGCGATGAGCATGCAAGTGCGGTCATCTCCAACCAATAATTCATGCCAAGAAAAGGGAGTTAACCTGAAATCCAAGCTAAGCCCCAACCAAACGCCTTTTTTCTTCATAAGGTTGTCGGGCAGTGTGATTTCGTTTAGGGCGGTAGGTGAGTGGAATTACTTTGGGTTGCGCGGAGTCAAAAGAATGGACGAAATAATAACAGATAACAATAATAATAATTAATAATATTATTGTTGTCAATAATAGTAATAAGTAGAGAGGCCTTGGTGGTCCCATCTCTCCCTCTCTCGTCCTCTCCTTGTAGTCACCTTCTTTTGCTTTGGGTGATGGGTGCCTTGTCCTTATCATTCAGAAAAAAGAGGGAGGACCAGCACGCTTTCCGTTTGTGTAGGCTTTTATCATTGAGGTGCATCATTCGCCACGCAGGGGTATGGACAGAAGGGTATCATTTCATGCCAAGGGCTCCTTCCGGAAGGCCTCGGGCCACGGATGGAACCAATCACCGAGTAAAAAAAATCTTCATGATTTTTCGGGTTTTTTTTCTGAAGGTCGAGCTCAATGTTGATTGGATTATGTCAGCGAGCATCCATGCTCACGAACTTTTGAGTTTTTTTCTGAAGGTCGAGCTCACTGTTGATTGGATTATGTCAGCGAGCATCCATGCTTCCAAGTTAAGATTTATAGTATTCCGGATGGTGTTGCGAACATCACGAGATATTGAATTCGACGGACGTCGTTGACTTGTTCAATGTATCTGGACCGCTCTTTGACAAGTCCATATTTATAAATGTCTCCGTAGATTTGTAAATGGGGAGAGGGAGAGTGAGAGAGAGAGTGAGAGAGGAGCTCTCGAGCAATTGAATTTTCCACCCTTTATCTAGCTTATAAACTCTTTTACTCTTCTCCAAAATTATATGTTAATATACACTTAAATGCATAATTATTTCTCTCAAGCAATTGAATTTTCCACCCTTTATCTAGCATATAAACTTTTTTACTCTCCCCCAAAATTATATGTTTTTTTTTTGGTAAAAAAAAAGCCCCCAAAACTATATGTTAATATACACTTAGATGCATAATTATTTCTCCTCTCTCTTAGAAAAATTTTACCAACTCTTGTAACTCTCATTCACCTGTCCCCTTCTAGAGAAAGGAGATCTGGTTTGGTTGGTAGCGGATTTAAATATGGGGTAGATTTGTCCTCCCAATACTGACCATAAATAAGAGATTGGGGTCCCCATTGCTTCTGAGGTTTTTTTTTCCCAGAAGTCACATAATGACTGATAGACTTCAACTGCCATCGGAGGTACCTTTACCTTTTCCTTTTCCTTTCTTTTTCCTTTTCCTAGAAAATTTAGCCAAGAAGACGCCGGTGGCCAGTGAAAAAGCGGATTGGAAAGTGAAGCTGGCAGGAACTTTCGTCGTATTCATCCTGGTTCCTAGTAGTTTTGAGTGCTTGTAATAACTGAGCAGCTCTGTTAGTAGTTGTTCGTGTATTCAAGCCTTTGTTTTCCTTTAAAAAATATCTCAACTCCAGCGCTCTACTTATATTATTTGGTAAAGATGACTTGTGCGCAGATTTCCACTGTGAGAAATCATTTATTTAGTCGTTCTTTTTTTTCCTCAAGATTCTCAATTTAACCATGTGATGCTATTTTGTTGAAATTTACGATAGCAAAATACCTTTCACCAAAATTTTGTATAAGGTTTTTATTATTAGATAAAGGGTTTTGTGGTGCATACGAACATTAGGATTATCAATGGAGCACAAGGAGGCAAATAGATACATTCCGACGGAATTTAATCAATGTCAAATTATACAAAACATTGCTGGAATTTACTCGGTGACAAAATCCAATGGTGTAAAATACAACTTCAAAATTTAATTGACAACAAAGACTTGAAAGCTACGATTAAGATGCACACCAGAATTTAATCGACAGCTATATATATATATATATATATGGAAACTACAATTAGGATACGAGAATTGAAAGATAGTAGGCTTTGTCTGTTTGTTTGAGGTTTGTCTGTTTGTTTGGAGGCATTACAAAGAGTGAGATGTGGTTATTTAAAGCCTATAATCGACAATTATAAAGAGGGGAACAATTACAAACAAGAAATAACCTCCTTATTGAAATATTTAAATAATAAATTACTCATTCATCTAACCGCTTAAGTTTTTAGAACAGTTGGTGATAATTTCATAAAATCTCATATGGTATTAGAGCCGGAAGTCTTCAATCCGAATCTTTTCCAACCTCATTTACCTCCCTAAGGCAAAGGACTAGACTAAGCATGAGTATTGGAATATTTAAATTAATAACTATGCCTTAATGTAATAGCTTAAACTTTTAAAACAATTAATTATAGTCTCACAAAATTCCACACTCCTAATGGTTACTAGAAGTCACATTACCCACAAGAACTACCCAATGGTTATCTCCGTGTCAATTGCTTGTTGTCCATACTATAATGACTTTGTCTATCAACTTTAAGGTTCTCATCAATAACTTCACATCGTTAATGACTTCACTGGTGAGTTGTCAATTTTCTTCAAATTGCTAATAATTTTTTCGTAAATGAAAAAATCTACTCTCATCGACTAAGTTTATCACATGTAATAACTAAAAGTTGGTCATTTTTGTGTGCAAACAACTAGGTATCTTCTTTTTAAAAGTACTAGCAAATGTGCATGCCTGTCATGTATATGTCAAAAAGTGAAATATGCAAAAATAAGTAAAAGCATTTTATTACGAAATATTTGAATCATTGATTAAGAAATGCACAATTGGAACAAACTGTATGAATAGAAGTGAAAAGAGCAAAATACATTTTGAGATTGAACTTTTTTATTATAGGAATGTTGTTGTGGGATCAAAAAGATTCAAATTTCGTATAAAAGCGCATGAGGGATAAGATAGTATTATCAACTTATCCACTTACCCATAGATATAATTTTTGTAAATTAAATAAATGAGAATATTTGAGGAAAAATTTATTAATATTCCTTGAAAGTACGGTCTTCTTTACACAATAATATAGATTTTCTTTGTTTCTATTATACCTAAACAGATCTGGACGACTCCAGTTGCATGAACCGAGCTTAAGGGAAAACTCAAGCAAAAGGGCATGGTGGTGCGGTGCCCGTTTCCACTTTGAGCATGATGTGATGTTTGAATATTGGACGCCCTTGACCAGGAGGAGAAGTATTCATTTGAGTGATGAGGATATGTGCACCTTTAAATTGATTGCTCGTGCCACCCATGATAATTTTTTATTATCCACCTCACTTTAACTCTCTTCTCTATCTGGCTATTACTCCGCCTCTTTGTGGAGTGTGGAAATTGAACTCTACACCTATAAACTAAACATCCTCACCCCACCCAATTCGCTTACCACTAGGCCTTGTGCCTAATAGATGCTAAACACCATGGTTGGCAAGCTAATTGTCACCACTATAATAAGGATTTGTTGTGGTAAAAATATTTCACTTTTTCTAATGGGCTCGGATCCAATTTAATAGGCCATTAAGAACATGGCCCAAAAAAAGATGGCTCCGAGAGGAATATCCAACCATGAATGACTTGAGCCGCACGCTATGCTTTGGGGCCTACACACCCCTTACCCGGATCTTAGGGGCTGCGGACGGCAGTAGCCCCGTACAACGCCCGCGGGTTAGCCCCACCCGCCTTCTTGTCAAGTATCCGGCAATATTTTGACCCCGCAAGGTTTTTAGAGGACAAGACCCACCAAGGATTTCTTAACCTTATTTGGGGAGCACATTGACTGTGGTATAAGGAGGTAGTGATACTGACTTGAAAGTTAAGTCTCATATTTTTTTGCCTCTTGGGCTCTCTCCTATAAAATGATTCGGTTTTCTCTTCTATCTCAATATTCCTCATAAGACTTAAGTATTGGACGGTCCTCCTAAAGTCAAGTTAGGAGGTTTCTTTCATTTTGCGATGCGTATCCAGATCCAATCCTCCAATGATTCGAGGCAGGCCAAAGGAAACCAAGAAAACTGTCCATCAACAAGGTTGATATATTTTTAAAAATATAAAAATAAGAAAAACTTATGACAATTTTATATGATTTTAGTCTAATTATCTCCATTTGTCAGTGTTGATAAATGTATACTATTATGAAGCGTGGAAGCAACTAAATACCCGAACAATATTCATGCACACCCAGGTGCAAACATCACGCGTAGGCAGAGGTGATTAATGGACCTTTGAGATAATCTCTTACAATATTTTGAAGGTGACAAAATAATTAAACGCTACTAATGTGTGTATTCGGATGTGAAGAATAACTTCTATATACACAATTCAAATGTCATAGTGTCCACAACAGGACGTCTAAAGGTATGGAAAGGCTTTGGTTCTACAAAACAGAACGAGCTATTGAACCAGAATGTGCCTAAATCTGGAAAAAAACATTTGAAAAATGTGAACAAACTGGGTAAGGACAGTTCGTTAAAGCTTGAATGAACCAATAGAAGGTGAATAGATTATAGAACACAAGAATGTCGATTTGCTTCAAATGAACCATTTGCGGAAGATGACAGACCATTCAGCAAAAATCCATGAAATTGTCAAGAAGGACCGCTTGGAAAAATCAGGTCATGCTATAGACGATGTAGATTAATTTACGAGGTCCTTTTTACTTTTTTTGGTGCAATTTAATTTATATAGTAATAGATATTAAAGTTTCTTTGTGAAAATATGTCTAAACAGATGTAAATGACCCAAGTCAGGCAAACCGAGCTCAAGAAGAAAACAACTCAAGTAAAAGGTTGGTAGGGTGATGCGACGATTCACCCTTGTAACATGATGTTATCTAGTTATGGAAATTGATAAAATATTTAAATATTAAACAACATCTTCATCTAACGGCTTGAATTTCAATAATCGTATCAAAATCTTACATGATATTAAAATATAATATCTTAAATTTTTCATCTAATAACTTAAACTATTAAGATAGTTAGCAGTGAAATGCAATAGTACCACCAAAATATCAGGTCTTTCTATTATCTTTTGCATCATTATCAGCATTTTTCTGCAGCAACAGAATGTCCCATACCCTTGAAGCGAATGAGGAAAGTGAACCAAGTAAACCTCAAAGTAGTGGTGGTCTAGCATTCTTTATTTCACTTAAGTTGACCTGCAAGTGGAGTTATTAGTGTGGAAGGTTTGCTTGCACCGCACTCAAATGCTCTTCGAAAGATGGAAAACCCTCATTTTCTGAGCGTGCTGAGCACTTTTCAAAGTCTATTGCGAAGTATTTGATGCTCTTTGTTTGCTTTTCTTTAATGGAGTGCTGTCAGATATTCTTCAGAATCGCTGAGAACGAGAAAGAAAGGTTACGCAACTAGTTACATTAGATTGACATGCTTGACAGACCATATGGTGATTCACCCGAGCTGGTATTACACGATCTATAGGCCATGCAGGCTAATAAGATCATCTGGATTTTTTTATCTGTAAGTCCCATGCGATCAATTATCAAGATGAATATGATCGACATACCATATATAATTTATTTTTTCATTAATTCAACGATTGTGCATTCTTATGATAGGGCAAACAATCATCTAAATTGATTTTTCGGGATAATTGTAAATAATAATAATAATAATAATAATAATAATAATAATAATAAACCAATAAACTTGTTGAGAAATCTTGATTATGCAAGAAAAAGCATTTTAGGGGACAAAAAAATTACCGAATAAGCAAAAATATATATATAAAGAGTCTGAAAATAAGAAGGTTTAATTTTCCTTTGAGTAAAAACGTGGGAAAAATAAATTAATAAATAAAAAGAAATGCAAACCTTGTCTTTAACCACTTGCCCCGGTTGCCCTCCAATCTTTGAATGTTAGTTGGGGAAAAGGCAAAAGTCATTTCTTCATCGCCATGGTTATCCGGCCTTCCTAATAGTCATAATGATGGACTCTCTCTCCCTTCTTCATTAGCCTACTTCAGGAAACTTTCAATTCCCAGGACCTCAAGCATTCCAAGAACTTCCAATCGAAGACTTACCATCAAAGAGGTTCGTTTACGAGAGTATTTGCACAAAAATCTTTGCAAAAATAGAAAGAAGTTTAAATTAAAGGATTTTGGATAAATGAAAATAGTGTTTGGTAAACACTCAAATCTTGTAAAGAGCTTTAGTTAAAAACTTTAAAAATAATAGAAGAATGAGTGAGCTCGGGCAACTCTTGACAACCATTGGGATGGCTAAAAGCTCCACCGGTAGCCTGTTGCTAAGATTGCTCAACCTTAGGTGACATTGATTGGGAGATAGAGGCTTGGTGACCCTCAACACCAAAGGAAAGGTTGAAAGCTTTGGCAGCCACCCGTCACATGACCTTGGTCAACATAGATCTAGAGATAAAGGCTTGGTGACCCTCGACTTGGGGAGCCTCAACCTCGATGACACTCAACACAATAACCTTTGACCTCGACACCCTTGGGGACCCTCGTCAACACTCACAATATCTCACCTAAATTGCAACCCTCCAGATCTTGGCTAACAAAATTGTGGCCCTTGGCTACCCTCGACGACCGTTGGCAACAATTGGATAGACTTGCACAACCCTTGACGGCACTTCACACCGACAAACTAGATTTACAACATCAATGTCAAAGAGGGAAAGGATTGTTCATGAGGGCAAGATTGGAATGTGAAAATGTTGATATGGCCAAAGTTGGACGAAAAAATATTATTTAATCCTAAAAGCAACATTTCAAAAATGTACATGTCAATGATGGGTGAGACTTGCATTGAGATAAGGTACATTTGTTAGTACGAATTTAAGTCTCAATATTTGGCGACGTCCTTGGACCAAATAAATCAGAATATATCCGAATAAAATGTTGAATACGAAATCCGGGCAGTGAAGGGATAAACTCGGATTGGAAATAAAAAATAAAAAATAACTTAACAAACTTTGTTATCTTCCGATGATTGAGTGATTGAGCGATGCATCCGATATTTTGCTTCACCATCGCAACAGCATGGTTGGAGGAGAGAGGGATTGGTGGGTAAGGGAAGAGTAGAACTAGATTTTAGCTAATTTAATGAGGGCTTAACGGGAGAAAATATCATTAACCCCTAGATTTGGCTTTGCGTCAATGCAAAAGCCCAAGGTAGTCCCGGGCAATGGACTTTAAGGCTTTCGAAATACAATAGCATCTCCACAAAACTCTTAAATAAAGGATTAATATCACGAAAAACCTTAAATCAATATACTTGTAATAAATTTACCCAAACTAATTTATTGACCATCAAAATCTCAAAACAGATATATATGTGATAAATTTATCTCAAACTAATTTTTTTATTACCAAAAACCCCACAAACAGGTACATTGTGACAAATTTTCCCTCTATTAATTTCCGTCAAATTGAATTAATACTGTTATGACAACCTAAAATCGGTACACTCGTCAACTATCACATGTCATCCAACTCAACAATTTGAAGATAAAATTTAACGAAAATTAACAGCAAATAAATTTATCACATATATATGAATTTAGATGCAACAAATTAATTTAAGGTAAATTTATAATAAGTATATTAATTTTGGGTGCGTTTGGGAAGATTTTTGAAAAAAGTTCTTGAGAAAATGTAAAGGCCCTTGAGTTAAAGGAGTTTTTCAAAATGCAAAGTGTGTTTGGTAAATCGTATTTGTGAAGGTCCATTGTAAAGTATCTTTGGGCAAAAGAATGTTTGGGTAAATTAAATGTGCAAAAAACTTTTGTCATTAAAAGAGAAAGGAAAAAAAGGAGAGTTGGCCGACCAAGGGTTTCGCCGGTTACTGTCGACCAAGGGCTTTGCCGGTTAACGCCGGCAAAGGGTAGGCAGTCCGATGAGGGGGAGGCGGTGCGGCGAAGGCAGCGTCCGACAAGGGTCACCGTGCGGAGGACACAGCGCGGCGAGGGTCGCCGCGACCCAAATCTGCACGACTAGATCTGCGCGCGATCTGGGTTGCCGGCGTCCTCCACATGGCGACCCTCGTCGGAGGGTCGTGGGACCCTAGTTGGACCACCTGTCCTTCGCTACACCGCCTACCCTTCGCCGGACCACCTACACTTCGCCGGCAACCGCGCGTAGACGCTGGTCATGTTCGCAGAGAGAATGGAAGAAGATGAAGATGATGAATAGTCGTCGGGGTAAAGCAGGAAAAACAAAAAATTAACGATGACAATTTCGGAAGCAAAATTTTATTAACCTCAAATCCAGCATGCCAAAAAAACCCAAGGTAGCCCCCAATCTGCCTTGGGCTTTCAACCTTGGGAAGGCTTGCCTTTGGCAACGGCAAGTGAAAAAAAAAACTTGCCAAACACTAAATATTTGGCCCAAAGGCCTTTAGCCCCCTAAAGATCCTTCGGAAAACAGTTCCCAAATGCAGCCTTTGAGTTTTTGGTGTTATCAACCTAATTGGCAAGCACTACTCATATTTGTCTAAAGACCTTTGGAGCCGAGGTCCATTTACATAGTCCAATCAAACGCAGCGTGAGACAAAAGAATCACGTAACAATTGACCATGAAGAGCGGCTTGTATACTCATGAAGCCTACGATCTAGCATAGATGACCAGTTCCAATAATAATCTTCGATAATTGCATCAACATTCGAGTGAAAAGGCAGACCACGTTCCCTGAGGGCATTAATGAAACAAAAGGTATTCTTCTTAATTTCCTAAGATGACTGAATTTCTACATGATAATATTCATATGCGAATTGCTTGCTGATGTATTAAAATCATGTGTTCTCTCTATTTTACCGAAAGATAAATTCATGGCTGCAACAAGCGTACATTTGCCACATTAACTTCTTTGCATAATTCTTCCTGAATTCTTTGCATTCCTATGATGAAGGAAAGATTTTGCGGAAATATAAAGGATTTTAGTTAAAAGATTTTTTTGAAATGCAATAATGTTTAGTAAAGTGTAATTAAAAAACGCATTAAAAATTAACTTTGGTTTAAATGCTATTTGGAAAAAACTACAATTATAAAAGACTTAGTTATATTTTTTTATTTAATAAAAAGAAAATTGAAGCTTAATAATCGACTAGGCTCAAGCGACGACTGGACGCCGACAAGTTAGATCTTACAACGGCAACCCTCATTAAAGTCATGCGACCCCAACCAACTCTCACCTGAAATTATACAACCTCAAGCGAGGGCCGCCAATGCCAAATCTAACATTGGCTCATTGGCGATTAGATTTGCCCCTGCCGTCGTCACACATAAGTAAGGGTAAAACTAAATTTTCGAAAGTATAGCAAGAACAAAGTTAGAAGAAAAAAATTAGCTAGCATTTTGAAAATGATCAAAGTAAAAGCTGGGTAGGATTTGCATTAGACTAAGGAAAACACCTTAACTTTGGCTCGAAGGCTTTTAGAGGCCTAAATTTTAATTCCAAAGACCAACCAAACGCAAGCCGAAGTATACTTTCACTTTTAAAAAAATTCTTTTTCAATTATCACCTAGGAAATAATAAGAATCATAATACAAACTAAAAAAATATTTTCAATACATAGAAATATAGAACTCCATGAAAGTGCTATAGAATGATATTTTTAAATTTGAACTCGATGTTGGAATTCACTAGTACATCTCATTTTATGAACTAAATTAGCGAGCGTATTTTATGAATTAACTATGATTGTCGTTTTGATGGAATTAGTCGTGCATCACATTGGTGCTTTTTTAAATTGCACTTGACTCATATTATTGAATGTAATTCGATAATTGAAAAATCGATATATGTATATATACACGTAGATAGATAAAAGTAAAAAGTACGGCAGCAACAGCACTCTCACTGGAAAGTCGCAGGACCATTTAATGACGAATTATAGAATTCCAAGGAAGAACCTGACCTATTTGTGACTGACTGAGTGAGAGAATCTAGGCCCCAAAGTTACCCAGGATGTGACTCATCACACTGATTTTCGAGGCTCTTGTCCCACCCATGTTGGGTTACCAACAACAGTTCCATAAGCACTAAAATTAAAACTTAATAAAAATATATAATAAAAAAAAATGTACATGTTATCAAGGGTAGATACAGAACGTTTATAAGTAGGGAACTGGCGCTCATGAGATAATGATACCATAATTTTTTTTTTTTGGTCATGATAATGATACCATAATAACTAGTTATAGAATATGAATTAAGTTTAAAATTTGCACAATTTATGACTATCATGAAAATTCTAATTAATATTATATTTTAACATGAAGTTAATATCATGAAAACCCTAAATTGGTCAATTTATGACAAATTTATACCATGTTAACTTCTGTTAAATTTTATTATTAAATTGTTGAGTTGTATAATATGTGACAATTGACAGACGTGCCAATATAGAGCTTTATCCTCCATTTTATTAATTTGTAGCTTTCCATGATATTCATATAATTTAACGAAAACTAATGGAAAGTAAATGTACCACAAATGTACCATTTTAGAGTTTTTGATAATCGAAAAATTAATTTGGAGATAAATTTGTCGCAAATTTACCGGTTTAGTATTTTTTTTGGTCAAAAAAATTAATTTTAGATGACATTGTCACAAGCATATTAATTTAGAGTTTTTTTAATATTAACCCTTTAATATAAAATATCAAAGAGTTTATGAAATTTTTTCCTCACATACCTAGCAAGGACGTGCACACCTTGCACAATTTCAAGGCGGCGACAAGGTAGTGATGCACCTCACAAGATGGGAACGAGAAATATCCCTAGCCCCATCTTATAGACCTGTCAAAATTGATCATAAACCTAGTTCTTAACCTATATTTGATTGGTTGTGTTATTATATGAGTTAGTTATATTCAGTAAATATATCATAAATAAATTTAGACCTCACTTTATGAGGTTTAACATGAGTATTAAGTGGGTTCACAATTTACATATAGATCTCATGCTTGCTTACTTCGTGCTTTCACGTCAATTTGAAAATGAATTTTCCTAAATTGAATTAAACATAAAAGTATTTCAGTAATATGAGTATGAATCATTATATTTATATTGCATTAAAATAGGTTAAAACATATTAAAATGGGTCACTTTGAATTGCATCATTTTCGATTCATCCCGATTTGATCCATCCGTTTGATAAGTTTGCCAGCCTATCGAGCGTGTCCATTCCAAATGGTTTAACCTTGAAAGATAATTTGGTGAAAAGTTTATTTTAACGCCTATCTAAATCTACGGTTTCCCGTAAAGTCAACATTTTGACTCCACTTATGGAGCGAGTAACATTTTTTGGTTACTCTCGAGGCGCGTGTAAGGTTTGCGTGTGGAAGCGTGTGCGTGCGTCTCAGAGAGAGTGAGAGAGAGAGAGAGAGAGGTGGGGTCAATGGGTCCCGCAAAAAAAGTGAGAAAAGAGTAAAATAAAAACTTTAATGGGACCCACATGACAATATAGGAAAAAAAAACCCATGAAATTATATCTCCCACCAAAAATAAAAACTCTTTCACATCAATGCCTATTTCCAAAAAAAAAAAAAAAATAGAGTAGATATTATTGTCTATATCAGATACCATGGAAATTATGTTATCTATACTTTATTGGTTAAAGGCAAAAAAGTTAGGAAAAGAAAAACATATTGTAGAAGTACTTAATGGATTTATGACAAAACATACAAAAACATGCATGAAAGAAAATTACCATATGCCAAAAAGTACTCAAAATTTGTGCTTTATGAGAATATATTTTCCATTACATTAAATAAAAAGCATATCTTGATTAGATAAATCGAGAAATTGTTGATTTCCTTACCTATTGATTGTAAAGTTAGCAAAATTAGCCATTTAGATAGAAAAGACTGTATGTCATTGTCATCAAAGGAAAATTTATGTGGGACTAATTTTATTTTCGTTAATTTCAAGTAGTAATTAGAGATGCAAAATAATAGATAAACAAAACGATGGATTGTTTAAATATAATTTTAATAAGAATAATGCTATAATTAACCCATCGTGTTATTTCAAATCTTAAAACACCTGCTTTGTTTGTAAAAAAGTGTTACCAAATTGACACGATAGTTCCAACTTAATTATGTAAAAAATTGTATTGTATTTTTGCACGTGGCACGGGGCAAATTTCGATATTGATAACTAGGGAAAATCTTTCAGACACGTGTGGGTAATTTCAATCCCTACATATCCCCTTTTTTTGTCTCCCAGTGTGGGATTCTTGCCCCACATTCGATTTCCCCCTCCCTTAAGTGTGACTTATGTCCCAATATGGACAATGGTGTAAATGGTTCATGAATTTTGACCCAATATGCAATATGATCCTTAAATTTTAACTCAATGTATAATTTTATCCTTGAACTTTCAATTTGTTCAATTCTAATATGCAATGTCGTCCTTGAACTTTAGCCAATGTATAATAATTTCTTCCTTGAATTTTTAATTTGTTTAATGTAATTTCTAAATTTTGGCCTAATGAACAATGTCATCCATGAACTAGCACAATGTGTAATTTTGTCCCTGAATTTTTAATTTGTTTAATCAAATTAGTTCAAATTAGTTCAGAACTATATGAAAATATCTATTGCTATCCTTTAATTAATTTGAGTTTAGAGATAATGTTGAACATTTTCATATAGTCCATTGACTAGTTGGAACTTGTATTAAAAGTTTAAGGATCACATTAAACAAATTGAAAGTTTAAGAACTATATTACATTGAGTTAAAATTCAAACATCACGTTGAACAAATAAAAAATTCAGCGACCACATTGCACATTAAATCAAAGTTCAAGAATTATTTGTATCATTTTTCCAATCCAACGTCATCCTGAAGCCATTCAATGTCTATCAGTAGGTTTCTTGTTGTCATGTGTCGGATGAAAGGGTTTTTTTTCGGAACTTAGACTACAATTTTTAATAATAAACTAAAATCACCTGAACTACCGTAAATTATTGAATTCGGTGCCAAATTGCGGACTTCTGCCATGAAGAGTTACACACTGAAACTAGGTGCATTTTGCCTTTGTAATTTCTTTAAATCAATGAATTTAAAAAAAAAATGGACGTTTGTGAAAAAAATTTCGCTGCAAACATAACTTTTTGCTAAACAAAGATGCTGTCAGAGACCTTTGCTCTCACGTCATGGGGACTAGAGATGGAGAAAGGACCAGAAAGGAAGCAAGCAAAAGACAAGATTCCCCGAGAGTCACGAGCCTCAGCGACCGACAGTTCAGTACGGACAATTCAGCTGACTCACCCAGAAAAGCCAAGGCGATAAAATAAGAATAAAAATTGGGAAACGCGAAGGGGTGAAGGCGAAGTTTCAGATGCAATGGCCAAAGCGGTTTCGTCCTCTCCGATTGCGATTCACCAGCCTTTTTCCCCCCTTCGAATCCGGTCACGATGGAGCTGACGCACGATGCGTGCGTGAGACTCGCTCGCCTCGCCTAGCCTCGCGTCGCGTGCATTTCTGCATTCTAGGTTAGCTAAACAAGATCATCATGCATGGTCGGATGCCGAGCTTTTGGTTAGAGAGGTGCGAGCTAACGATCTGGTTAGACCTAAATTGAATTTTTCTTGATAGCATAGTAGATACGAATAATATTAACATAGGATACCTAGCTATCAGGCGAAAGGGAAGGGCCGATGCCGGCGCATATTCCTTGGGACGTGTCTTTGGTCGCACAACTAGTAGTTGAAAATTTGAGAAACCATTTTTGACTTTGGCTTGCACAAAATGCCATTGATGCTTTGTTCTGGTCATTAGTTGCTCGTGTATGATGTGTTTCTAATGGAACAACCCTGATAAAGTAGGAGCAACTGTAGCTTTGTACAAGTACGTAATAATCTCTATGTGACGATCCAAAAGGATTATTTATTTTCGTTTTTTATGATGAAGAAATTGAGTTAAGATGAGATGGGTTTTGAACTTACTAAATGTTTTGTTAGCATGGAAGAGGCTAGTCAAAATTTGAGCAATTAGTCCAAGCATTGAATTGTTTACACCTAGTGATTTAGGAAACTTAATTTATATCGTGTGACTAATCCACGTAGAAGTTCAATCTTTAGCTAGTAAGCCAACTAATAGAACTTCATTTTCAATTTTTTATATTAGTTATGCTTTTTTCCTAGAGAGGATATTAGAAGCATTTTTAGAGAGAGTATAAAGCAATCACGGTGAGTATATAACTAATACAGCAGATGCATGAACCCTCTTAAGAGTTGTGGGCACCTTTGACTCCCCATTTCCCAGGCAAATAATTTTTTAAGGATGATCCCACCAAAAATCCTAATATCCCAAATTTTGTTCGTTTTCTATATCAGTGACCCAAAAGTACCTTCCATCCAAGTGGCCATTTGAAAATTTGGCATGACGGCGTGCGTGGCTGTTGAAATGACCTAGCTGCGCTCTTGGTCAACGTGGTAGTATGCGCCCATCGCCACGTCAGATCCATTTGCTTGACGTTGTCCACGAAAGCTCTCACATCGGATTTTTAACGGTCACTGTGGACTGAACTTTAATGAGGGGTATCTTTGACTCAATGGTATAAGTTTAGGGCATTAGTGAGACCAAAAAAAAAAAAATTAGAATATTGATATCTCACAGGGAAAAAAATATGATTTTCTGCAAAATCATCCCTATTAGACCCCCACTAATAGAAATGAAACCCATCAACGACATTTCTTACAAATAATCGAATTATTTTGGTCTGTATCATCCTATAATTAGGTTGTGATCCGGAGGTAAGTTAACATTTTAAAACTTTTATTCTAACATACCTCACATATGCATCTCAACAATCTCTCCCTCACATGTCAATTTAATATTAACTCTGCTCCCTTTAGCTCAAGTATCCTTCTATATGATGTAGTCCTAGGGAAACAACCCTGACAAAGTAGGAACAACCATAGCTTTGCACAAGTACATAATCATCTCTACATGACAATGTAAAAGAATTATTAATTTTCGTTTTCTTGTGACGAAGAAGTTGAGTTAGGATGACATGAGTTTTGAACTTATTGAATCTTTCGTTAGCATGGAAGAGGCAAGTCAAAATTTGAGCAGTTAATCCAAGTATGGAATTGTTTGCACCTACTGATTTAGGCAACTTAATTTAGGTCGCGTGACTAATCCACGTGGAAGTTCGATCTTTAGCTAGTAAGCCAGCTACTGCAACTTTATTTTCAATTTTTATATTATTTATGCTTTTTTTTCCCTAAAGAGGGTATATAGACGCATATTTAGAGAGCATAAAGCAATCACGGTGAGTATATAACTAATATAGTGGATGCATGAACCCTCTTGAGAGGTTGTGAGCACCGTTGACTTTCCATTTCCCGGGTAAATAATTTTTTAAGGATAATCCCACCAAAAATCCTAAAATCCCAAATTTTTATTCATTTTCTATATTAATGACCCAAAAAAACCTTCCATCCGAATTGTCATTGAAAAAATTCGGCATGACAACATGCGTGGCTGTTGAAATGTCCTAACTACGCTCTTGGGCAACTTGGTAGCATGCACCCATCATCACATCAAATCCGTTTGTTTGACGTTGCCCACGAAAGCGCTCACATCAAATTTTTAACGGCCATTGTAGATTGAACTTTAATGAGAGTTATCTTTGACTCAATGGTATAAGTTTAGGGTATTAGCAAGACAAAAAAAGTTTAGAGTATTGATACGATTTTTTGTGAAATCGTCCCTTTTTGTTTAAGATAAGCAGAGCTATTAGACCTTTGCTAATATAAATGAGACCCATTAAAGACATTGCTTACAAACAATCGAATTATTTTTGTCTGTATTATCCTATAATTAGGTTTGTGATCCACTAAAATTAGGTGGTAAGTTAACATTTTGAAACTTTAATTCTAACATATGTCACACATGCATCTCAACAATTTCTCCCTCACGCATCAGCTTAGTGTTAGCTTTACTCCCCTTTAGCTCAAGTATCCTTCTGTATGATGTGGTCCTAGAGGAGCAACCATAGCTTTGCGCAAGTATGTAATCATCTCTACCTGACAAATGTGAATGGATTATATGTTATTGTTTTCTTGTTGAGTTAGGATGAGAAGAGTTTTGAACTTACTAAATCTTTCGTTAGTGTGGAAGAGACAAGTCAAAATCTCAGCAGTTAATCCAAGCATTAAATTGTTTGCACATAGTGATTTTGGCAACTTAATTTATGTCGCACAACTCCGCTAATAGAATTTTATTTTCACTTTTATATAATCTATGTTTTTTTCCTAGGGAGGGTCTTTAGAAGCAGATTTAGAGAGAGTATGAAGCAGTCACGGTGAGTATATAAGAGCGGATGCACAAACACTCTTAACAGGTTGTGGGCATCGTTCACTCCCCATTTGCCATCCAAATATTATTTTTTTAAATAATCCGACCAAAAATCCTAGTATCCCATATTTTTGTTCATTTTTCCAATGTCTTGACCTTACCTCAATAACCCAAAAGTACCTTTCATCCGTATGGCCATTAAAAACTTGGCATGATAACTAGCATGGCTGTTGAAAATTTGACCTGGATAAGCTCTTGGTCAATGTGGCAGCGTGCGTCCATTATCACGTCAAATCCGTTTGCCTAATGTTGTCCACAAAAGCTACCACATCAAAATTCTAATAGCCATTGTCGATTGAAGTTTAATGGAAGGTAATTTTGAAACCTGGTATAAGTTTGTAGTATTAGGGAGATTAAAAAAAAATTTGGAGTATTTGTATCCCACAAGAAATAGGATTTTTCGTGAAATTATCCCTTTTTTTTCATGTAATCAAAGCTATTAGACCTCTCCTTTTTGTTTCATGTAATCAAAGCTATTAGACCTCTCCTAATAGAAAATCAGACACGTCAAAGGCCTTTCTTACATACAATCGAATTATTCTGGTATGTATTGTCCTACAATTAGGATTGTGGTCCATTAAATTTAGGTGGTAAGTTAACATTTTGAAACTTTTTCCTAACATAACTCACATGTGCATGTCAACAATCTCTTCCTCACGTGTCAGCTCAACGTTAAATATACTCCCCATTAACTCAAGTATCCTTATGCATCAACAAGTTTCCAACTAATTACACAACACCAATTTTCTATTTTAAGACTTTTACTAACATCTCAATAATTTCTCCCCATACGTCAGTTTACTGTTAAGTTTGTTCTCTTTTAATTCAAATATCTTTCTATGTCAACATGTCTCAACTTTGAATCTCCAACGCTTACTTTCATTCTAATCTCTTTTTCCAAGCTGAACCTTGAAGACCTCATTGCTACATCATAATGCCCACTTTCAACCAGGTCCCTTTTGCTAGGTCGAACCATAAGGCTACTACACCATAACACTCACTTTCATCTAGTACATTTCATCAGACCGAACGATAAAGCTATCCGGAAACTACACCAATTGCAAGATCCCTTCCTTGAAATACCAATACACATTAGGAGGAGTCACCAATCAACTATCGACATTGTTGGGAGGGCACAATAAAAATCTGATACATACCTTCATTCTAGTCTTTCCATGCTAAACCATGAAAACTACCATCGAAACCGCATTGCTACTACACCACAACACCCACTTTCAATCAGGTCTCTTTTGTCGGACCAAATCATAAGGTTACTACACAACAACTCTCATTTTTAATCCGGTCTCTTTTGTTAGACTGAATCATAAGATTGTCTGAAAACCGCATTGATTACAGATTGCGTTACTACATCACAATGCCCACTTCCAATCAGGTCTCTTTTGTCAGACTAAACCATAAGGCTACTACACCACAACACTCGCTTTCAATCCGGTCTATTTCACTAGACCAAACCACAAGGTTGTCCGAAAATTGCGTTGATTACGGACAATGTCATCATATCACAACGCCCACTTTCAGCCAACTCTCTTTTGCCAAACCGAACCATAAGGCTATCTCACCACAACACTCATTTTCAATCTGGTCTCTATCGCCAAACCGAATCGTAAGGCTGTTCGAAAACCGCGTTGATCACGAGACTCCTTCCTTGAGGTATTCACCTAATACGGTTACACATTGGGAAGGGTCGCTAATAAACATATTCCGTCGAACCCACTTTCACTCAAAGTTGCCCCCTTAATTCAAGGGATAAGTACACTAGCAGTGCCATAAGTTGTGTACGGCGCTCGCTTTGGTGCCAAAAGTTTCTGTCGGATTACTTAAGTGCCAAAAAGTTTAAAAACGTTCAC
The DNA here is from genome assembly GCA_017140595.1 of Eucalyptus curtisii. Lineage (NCBI taxonomy): Eukaryota > Viridiplantae > Streptophyta > Magnoliopsida > Myrtales > Myrtaceae > Eucalyptus > Eucalyptus curtisii. Next base: position 21,099,893 of record CM029502.1, read on the forward strand.
TTTGGTGCCAACTCCGATCCGGTTGACCGGAAATCCGACGTGGCACTTTTTTATTAATTTTTGAAGCTGATGTAGCTCGGCCGAAGAGTACAATCGATCTTAACACCAAAACGATGCCGTTTGGTGTCTCCCCCAATTCAAAACCCTAACACCAAAACGACGCCGTTCGCCGTCCTCGACGGCCCCCGCGCTCGGCGGCCGCGGCTCCCCGACCCCAACGATGGCCACTCGGCGGTCACAGCTCCGACCCCGACCCCACCTCGACTCCGACCGCGACGATGGCCACTCGGCGGCCGCGGCTTCGACCCCTACCCCAACGATGGCCACTCGGCGACCGCGGCTTCAACCTCGACCACGACCCCGACGATGGCCACTCGGCGGCCGCGGCCTCGACCCCGACCCCGACCCCAACCCCGACGATGGCCACTCGGCCCCAACCCCGACCCCGACGACCCCAACCCCGACGACGGCCACTCGGCGGCCAAGTCGAAGGCCGTGATCTAGCCGATGCTCGGGAGGCCGCCGACGAGTGCGCCGCCATTGATGTGTCCCTCTCCATCTCTGATCTCCTCAACGAGTGCCTAGCTTGCGTCTTCCAGTACCTAGGCTCCGGTGACCAAGGCTAGTGCTCCCTCGTGTGCCATCAAGGGCGTCCGAACAGCACCGAGCAATGGTAGCTGAGCGAGCAACGGTGGCCCAGCGAGGGCGGAGGCTGAGCGACGGAACCCTAATTTCAATCCCCAAATTATAAAATAAAAAAAAATAAAAAAAACCCAAATGAGTTAAACGGCGTCGTTTTTGTGAGGCCATCCATGTAGGACGGCAAAACGACGTCGTTTTCTTAAGGAGGACCAAAAACGACGTCGTTTAAGGCCTTGTCGATTTTTTTTTTTTTAAAAAGCCACGTAATCATTTTGGCCGAAATCTTTCGCCGGTGGCCGGAATCTTTCGTCGGTGGCACCAAAGTGATCGTTTTTCCTCCGATTTGACACTTAAGTGATCCGACGGAAATTTTTGGCACCAAAGTGAGCGCCGTATATAACTTATGGCATCGATAGTGTACTTCTCCCCTTAATTTAAGTATCTTTATACGTCAACAGGTTTTCAACTGAGTTACATTAAGTCCACGCCACATAAGCACGTGCATCTCAACGGATTAACGACCTTAGATGACTGCTACCCTTATAAAATTTAGCAGATCGTTCTTCATCCTAATTCGACATGAGTTTTATTTTTCTAACGAGAAAAACGGACACGCTTATCATTCGATCCGACGTGGATTCCAGGTGACTTTTATCGAAGTTGCCCCCCAAATCGCAAAACAGTGCACAGCCGCAAAGCGGGCTGGGAGCTCCACTAATCGGGAGGGTTTGACCGGTCGCGCAAGCGCGAATGAGAGGGAGCAATTGGTAAAGGGGACGAGGCCTTGGCGAACGGGGAGGGACAAGTGTCAGGCTGGAGAGGACAAGTGTTGAGCGGGAGGGGTGAACGTGGTCGATGGAGCGGACAGCAGACAACAACGCGAGACCGACCCTCCCTCACGGGTTGAACCCCCTCCCCTCCTCCTTATCTAATTCCATAATTATACCCACTAATTAACCCAAAAATATTTTATTTACTTATTGCATGTATGCATGTATATTGATTACTTGGAGTTTCTTTCTTTTTTTTAACACACTTTTTTTAATTTTTTTTTTAAACGGGGAAAAAGTGGGGGTTATCGCTTTAAAGAGCCCCACCTAAATAAAATAACAGCTTCTTTTCTTTCTGGGTTCGGTTTCTTCTGCTACTGCCTGCTGCTTTCTCGATCTTGGTCTCGCACGAGAGCCGTTTTTGCTTCTTCTTCTTCTCTTCCGTTCCCAGCTGCTCCCGATCTCCGGCATTTACTAGTTTTCCAGTAAGTTTGTGATTTTTTTCATCTTTTTTTCTCAAAAAAAAAAAAAAAAAGGGAGCTTTTTTAGGGGGGGATTAATTATTTTTTGGGTTGGCATTTTTGGGTGTGGGAGTCACGAGTAAAATGTAGCAACAGTAGAGGATAAAGTGGCATTTTCTGAGGAGGGGGGGTTGGAGAAATACGTGGGGGATTTTTCTGTTTCTTCTACCTACTCGAATTAAAGAGAGAGACGGAGAGAGAGAGAAGCGCTTCTTCTTCAGCTCCCCCCTTTCTTGTCTTCATCAGTTTGCTTCCCGGTGTGTCCTTCGCCGGAATTAGTAACAACCCATTTCGTTTTTTGCTCTGAATTTTCTCTTTTCTGGGGGCGTTTCAGGGGGTTCTTCTTGATCTTGAGGAGGTGATTCTGGAGCAGATCAGCTCAGCTCTTTCGGCCCCCGCTGGTGTCTTGTCTGTAAAAGGCCTCGGTTCGTGATCTTGTTCTTACCCTTTCATGGTGGACTCGTAGATTCTGCAGCTTAGTTGCTCGGTTCCCGAGAAGCTGAATTTGACTGCAGAAATTTCGAACGGCTTACCTGAAACTGTGGATTACATGGAGGACCCGGAGGGGAAGGACCTCGGAGCTCAGAGCTCGTGGATCCCGGCGACCCCGGCCAAGCCCATTTTGCCGCGGCCGGGGCCGGTCTGCGCGGACGCGCGAGAGACCGACGCGAACGTTGAGGACTCGTCGGAATCGGACGAATTCCCGCCCGGTTTCGCCCCGATTTGGCCGGCCGGCGGGGCCGGTCCATCCAGCAGCTCGGGCCGTGGCCGTGGCGGCGGCGGTGGCGCGGAGACCAAGGGGGGAGGCCTCGACGATCTGGCTGCCGCCGGCTTCTACGGCCAGGAGGAGACCGCCGGGATGTGGCCGAATCTGTCGGTCTCGGCTGGCCTCGGGGTGGAGAGCGGTCACTTCCAGGGCCTGCTGGCCCTGGTGGATGCTGCGGCCATGGGAGGGCCGCCGGACGAACGCCCGAGGAGTTCTTTCATCTCCTTCTCCGATCCGCACGGGAGCGGTCCGTGGCCGTCCCCGAGCCGCACGGACTTCAGGGCCGCCAAGGCCGATCCTCCACACCGTCCATGGGTCGATGGAAGCCACTGGGCGAGTTTTCCGGGTGAGTTCAGACTGATCTTCTTTGGGACTCGCGCAGTGCTTCTTTTTCAACTGCCTTAAACTGACACGACACGACACGTCGTCACAATTTGATCTACATGTCAGTGTAACTGACTAAGCCCGACGAATCATGTGGACCCACGTCGGCGCCTGGATCCACTTGGATATGTGCACGTGGATCCATAGGCCCGTCGAGATCCGTCTATTTTTTTATGTAATTTTTTTATGATCAATCGAAATTCGACTTTATTTTATATTCGATTGGTTGGTATATACCACGTTATCACTTGACACGTGAGTCTTTTGATCAAATATTCGATACCATCGAACTTTTTAGAATTTCACATAAGTTTTAGGTATTCAATATAAAATATCACCCGGGCCCACCAACACAGGGTCCCCCAAATCAAAACCTTTATCGATTAAAAGGTGTATTAATATATTAATTAATCGAAATTTGACTTTTTCTGTTGTTTAACAATTACCTTAATATCTCGTCGTCCTATGGCTTATCCACTAAAATGCTATAACTACGCCATGCTTAACTTTTTGGGTCGTTTCTGGTACGCCTATAGGCTATAACCCGCCATACTTCTTAACGTATAATATATTTATGTTACCCAGTTCACATGGTACAGTGAAAACATATCCAAGCTAAAGAAAATATAAGTGACAAGAGCTGATGCAAAGAAACGGTTGAGTGAGTGATTCATCTTGACCGTGTATGAGGATGTCAGACTCGAGAAGGTAGAGATTAGTAGTTAGCACGGCGATGACTGAGAAGGACGCGAATATGGAGTCGTGCGGTACTGAAGATGTTTCACAACCGCAATCTAGTTCTTTCACATGCACTTGCATATTAGTCAGATTGCATCATCTCCATTGATTGCTCGATCTGAAACTTATGCATCGTCGTGTTGTGCAGATGGGCTTGCAAATGCTCAGATACACGCATACGACCTGAACTTGCCACCCTCGGCGGCTGAAGATGCAATGTCGAGAGGATCAATCCATTTTGCGCCGATTACCCCGGAAAAGGCTCTCGGAGCGGAAAAGAGAATTGCTTCTCAAATGCCCAGCATATGCATGTATGAGAGATGGAGGCTTGAGCATAACATGGAGGAGGTGGACAGAGATGTCACCAAGAGGCTTGGACCTGAGAATGGTCAACAAGATAAGGAGCTCCAAGAGCCGGTGATGGGGTCGCCATCTTCTGCTGTTTCCACATTCATGGAGAATCACGACCCTGAGAAGGGAGACGCCCAGATCATGAACAAAACTCCACAACAGAAGTCGAGAAGGAAAAAACACAGGCCGAAGGTAGTGAAAGAGGTAAAGCCAAAAAGGACTCCAAGGTCTACGGCTTCAAAGCCTGCTGATGGGGGGAACACCACGGGTAAGAGAAAATACGTGAGGAGAAAAGGAGTTGAGAAAACACCAGCTTTACCCAAGGAAGAGGCTGAGAACTCCTCCGTTGATCCAAAAGTACGCCAACCGCCCAAAAAGTCCTGCAGGAAGGCCTTGAACTTCGACATCGAAGAACAGCCAATGGAAAAGACACTTCACGCGTCAGCATCTGTTTCAGAATCACCAGCACAGGATCTCCAAGAAACTAGAAGCGTTCAGCAGAACGTAAGCGAGCAGCTTGCCCAAGAATTTGAGGTCTTTCTAGAAAACAGAAACAAAAGTGAACTTGACTGCAGCACAGACCCAAAGAAGAACGACTACATTTCAACAACCGAACAGAGCATGGTAGATATGAGTTTTGTCCAAGATAACCATAATCCAGAGCACTCAGATGCTGGTTATGCAAGGAGGATCCTCAACAAGAAAGGCCAATTGACCAGCAACAATGGATGCGAAACCATTGCACAGGTCATCCCAAGAGCCTATCCAGAAGCATGGGGAAAAGTTCAGGAGGCTTCCTACTGCAGCGAGGGCACAACTTTGGTGGGGGAATACGAAGCACAATGTAAGAGGAAATTAGATAATTGTGAACTTTCAAAATTTGGCAGCACAAATTTTGTCGGAGCCCGATACAATAGCTTAGAAGCATACATGGCAACGTCTTGGGTCCACTTCCCGGTGATACATAAGAGGAAAAGAACGGAGAAGGTGCAGCAAAATACGGGGACAGCTCATGCTTCCACAGCTAAAGTTACTGACTGGAGCACTCCACCCCAACCCAATTCCTTTTATACAGCTACAACTAGAGAGTTAGGAGCAGAACTCGAGAATAGCCAACATAATGTCGGATGTCTCCTAGAAATTAATCAAAGAAACAAGACGACCAAAAAGAGATCCAGGGCTCCAACTCGGGTACGAGATTTTGCCTCATTAATCAGGCTCCTACCAGATGATTCCCACAAACAAGCAGAATATAGCTACTCACAGAAATCGCACTCTTGCATAGAAGCCCTTCTAGAGGAGATACAATCGACACTGTCAAGAAAGAAGCGGACTAAGAAGAGACTCTCTCTTGTTACTTCAGCCTATGGCAGTGCATTGCAAATGCATGGACCACTTATCATGCACAATAACCAAAGTACTCTTAACAGATCATCAGGTACCTAAGCAAAAAGTCACCCATCCTTTGGGTTGGCTGGTCCAATCATGTTCAAGAGACCCTAATCTATAAACTGATTGATTTCTTATTTCTTGCAGGGGCTCAAACAGAGTTATTGTGGAGACAGATGACCTCTTTAGATGCGATCATCAAACAATTGGAGCACTTAGATATCAACAGAGAGACAGACGGAATTCAAAATTCATTAGCATCGTATGAAATGACGAATCATGAGCACAATGCACTTGTTCTCTATAAGAGGGATGGGACCGTCGTGCCTTTCGACAATTCATTTGGTCCAATGAAGAAACGACGCCCACGACCAAAAGTTGACCTTGATGGAGAAACCAGCCGAGTGTGGAAGCTTCTTTTGGAAAATATAAATAGTGAAGGTATTGATGGAACAGATGAAGAGAAGGCAAGATGGTGGGAGGAAGAACGGAGAGTCTTCCAGGGCCGTGCAGACTCATTTATCGCACGTATGCATCTTGTTCAAGGTATGTATCTATATTCAAAGGATCCATGTGACCCCCAAAAACCAATCTGCCCATTAGGTGGATAATGATCTAGTCCACAGTAATACCAAAATTTAAGATAGCTGATTAAGTTGTTCCTCATCAAAGCCCAACTAATCTATTTCCCTAACTGCCTTGTGAGAGAGAAACAGAGCATTATTCACGTTAGAGCACAAATGGAACTTACCCCTACTGGATCCCCTCATTCCGTGCTGACCTGAGCCATGCGATTAACATGGACCAGGTCTATGACTTGCTAAGCTTCAAAAGCGCCAGAGATTTCTTCAATGACCTTTTAGATTAAGTGATGACAATACCTACTAAACCCTTTGCTAAATGACACTAAGTGGGAAAATTCGAGAGGATATCAGAGAAGTTGCAAATTCTCTGATAAAGCAGTTAAAGCACGAGTGTTGACTGTAGAAATCTCAGTTAACTGTCAAGTAATAGAAGCAGTGCAGCAAATAAGGATTACAAACAGACTATATAAAAAGTTTCCCTTAAAGCAATTGTAATAATTATTCACCAGGTCCATACAAAATTCAAAGTGCTGATACTAACACATGTCGTTCAAGAAGTTCACTGCGCTTATGTGACAGCTCACATGTCGTTCAAGAAGTTCACTGCACCTATGTGACAGCCCTCAGCCATTACTTATCGACTTCACCAACTGCTTAAAGAAGATAAACGTGATGTATCTCTGCAGGTGACAGACGCTTTTCTCCATGGAAAGGATCAGTGGTTGATTCAGTTGTAGGAGTCTTTCTAACTCAAAATGTATCAGACCATCTCTCTAGGTAAATTGGCATTTCTGATACAATATACTTGACATCTTCCTATCTTTCACTGAGAAGGATTCTCTCTCCCATTTTCTTGCTTTTGCAGTTCAGCATTCATGTCAATGGCATCACGTTTTCCCCAAAAACCAATCCCCAAAATGTGCTCTGATGAAGGAACTGCAATAATTATCAATGAACCAGACACGGACATCTTGGAGATGGAGTACCCCTTGAGTGAAAAAGATCTAAACGAAACAGTGTGTGGCCAGAGCTCAATCACTAACAATGAATATGAGAAGAATGAAACAAAAGAGGTTGTCAACAGCGACAATTCTGTCAGAAGCAAACCTTGTAGCATTAGAATAGCAGATGAGCCAAAATGCCAGATGTCAAATTCAAGTACAAGTGTTTCAGAGAAGTTCTCTTCTTTCATTGAAGATATTTCAACTGCTGCAATAACCCAAATAGATGAGGGTCATATCAAAGGAGATGGGAAAGCAGAAAGTTCGTCTCCAAATTCAGTAATATCATCTCAAAGTTCTGTGGACTCGCCACCACCTGAGGCTGCTGAAAGGACAGGATCAAGTTCAAATGTTTTGATGAATACTTTTTTCAAAACCGACAGCTTGGAAGGTTTACAGTCATTTATGCAGCTATTGGATATGGCTGGCTCAAATGTTCCACTAGAGGCGTCTGTTCGTGAAATTGAAGATGTGTCAGTTAACAAGAACATGGAGAATGTAGTGAGTAAATCCAGTGAGATGGAGGATGGTGACGAAATGCCACAAACAGACACTTCATGTAGAAGATCTGCCCCAAATTTCACCAGCTTTCTGGGATTTTCAGAAGTTGAGTGCCCAAAAAAGGTCATACAAGAAACCAACTCTTCTGAGAGTTCCAAAAATGAGGAGCAAATTATCCAGGATGAAGCAGCAATAAGTTTCACTATAACAGACAGTAAGACAACAGAGATTTGTGAAGAAACGCGTGAGCATTCAGTCAAGAATAATCAACCATGCAACAGCTGTCTAGGGGATAGGCCTGCTGTGGACCGTGAGATTGTACCTGAAGCAGCGTGTCAAGGGGAAACCAGTAAAATACAGACAAATGTGTACTTCTCAGAACTTTCAGGGGAAAAAGAAAGCACAGGCACAAGGGACATTTCAAAAAGTGCTGATCAAGAATCTGCAGATGCACACCCTTCTAAGCATGGTCTTTCACTAACTGACGAATCAAACAAGATGAATATAACAAATACGAAAGGAAAGAGTCGAGGTGCTGGTAAGGAGAAAAAAGAAGATTTCGACTGGGATAGCTTAAGAAGACAGGCGGAATCCAAAGGAAGGAAAAGAGTAAGAACGCCAAACACAATGGACTCTGTGGACTGGGAAGCTGTCAGATGTGCAGATGTCACTGAAATTGCTGATGCCATCAAGGAACGAGGAATGAATAATGTACTTGCAGGAAGAATCAAGGTACTACACAAACCATTATTGAAATTACCATTAGTTACACGAAGGAGGCTTCATATGATATCATGAGCCTGGGCAATGTGCAGGATTTCCTCAATCGGCTTGCGAGAGAACATGGAAGCGTTGATCTAGAATGGCTCAGGGATGTTCCACCTGACAAAGCAAAGTATGGTCTAAAACACTTCTGGTTTCATTTGCACATCATGGCAAAATGCATTCATAGACAAGTGTCTTTCTATTGAAGTCAAATGCTTGTTATCTTTTATCATAAACGTGAGTTTCATATGTTTTCCCCAGTAACTGTTATTATAAAGGTATTCTGATGTAAGGCAATGTCAGTTCTTCAGTCATACAAATGGAACTGTCTTCAATCCTCACATCTGGCTTGGGTTTTGTAGAGAATTTCTGCTCAGCATGAGAGGCTTGGGGTTGAAGAGCGTCGAGTGTGTGCGGCTTTTAACACTCCACCACCTTGCTTTTCCAGTAAGTTTAAGCCATAACCAGATAATTCGTCATTGTTTTAACAGATGATGTCAGCTAGCTGCCATTGTGAACAGGTAGACACAAATGTTGGACGTATAGCCGTAAGGCTTGGATGGGTACCACTGCAACCATTGCCCGAGTCACTTCAATTGCATCTCTTAGAACTGTATGTATCATCCAGCCACTTATTAACCGATTCGACAAACCTGCTATGCACATACTAATCTATGGGTTTGTACAGCTATCCTGTCTTGGAATCTATTCAACAATATCTATGGCCAAGATTGTGCAAGCTCGATCAGAGAACATTGTAAGGATACTATTTCCTAATTTGGTGCACAGTACCTACTCTAGATTGAATTTACAACGATCAGTAAAGTAACAAAATCTTTGCATGCAGATATGAGCTGCATTACCAGATGATAACATTTGGAAAGGTATGATATTATTCAGTTCCAGGTTCTCTTTTTTGTTCTCCCCTTTTATGCCACTCCGGATTAAGTATTCAGTTACAGTACCCATGGCAGTTCAGAATGATCAACAGATGTGAAATTAATGCAGGTCTTCTGCACAAAAAGCAAGCCAAATTGCAATGCCTGTCCTATGAGGGGAGAATGCAGACACTTTGCAAGTGCTTTTGCAAGGTATCATCATCTCCAGCAATTATGTTCCTGTCCTGTGTGAACACAGCCATATTGAAGTTCCACACAAACAGGATCACTACTTCCAAAATAACTTTGTTTTAGATGCATAAAATTTAAAGCTGAAAAGTATGGCCTACGCAAAAAGTACAGCAATAGATGCACCTACTTAGTTTTTTTTTTTGGCCGGGGGGGGAGGCAATTCTAATTAGTTGAGGACCAATTATTGTTTTCTTTTCTTGTGATGATGATACTTCAATAGCAATAGGTACAGTGAATGTCATTATCACAGTGCTGCAAATAGTACCAGAGAAGAACACATGTTTTTCTGTATATTGAGCACTCATATTTTGTGCAGTGCAAGGCTTGCTTTACCCGGGCCGGAGGAAAAGAGCATAGTGAGTGCAATGGGAAGAAATATAGCCAGCCAAAACATTGGCGAGACATTGCCTCTGTCTTTACCACTGGCAAAAGAGAACTTAGAAGAACAGCAAGAAGCAAGACCTGGAGCAACTAACTGTCAACCTATTATAGAGGAACCTGCAACCCCAGAACCAGACTGCACTCAGATAGCAGAAAATGACATGGAGGATATGTTTTCGGATGATTTCAATGACATTCCTACGATCGAACTTAACATGGAAGAGTTCACCCAGAATTTACAGAAGTACATGCAGCACAACATGGACCTTCAAGAAGATGACATGTCAAAAGCTTTAGTTGCTTTAACCCCAGAAGCTGCCTCCATTCCTGTGCCTAAGCTTAAAAATGTGAGCCGGCTACGGACAGAGCACCTAGTGTAAGTCTAAACTTCTTGACCACTCAAGTGACTCACATATGATTCTCATTCTTTGAATGTAATGAAACCTTCCATGGTAGCGAGACATTTTAGTAGACAATGATACTGGCATTTTCTATTTCTGACCTATAATCTTTCCAAATCAATTCAACCTATTTCAAATAACTGTCAGATATGATATTCCATGAGACCTAGACCAGCCAAGGACATCAAAGTATAAGAGAAAACAAGAGTCTTGATGAGGATAGCCTTAGATCCAGATGGAAGAAAAGTCTCAATTTACTATCACATCAAGTGAAACGTATATAGGAGTCAAATGGTTCTCTACAATCTTATAGTTTTTGTTTACTGTCTTGCAGGTATGAAATACCAGAGGGACACCCTCTTATGAATGGGGTCAGTTAAAATTGCATCATCTTGGAAATATAACAATGTGCATTTACTTTGTGTTAATGTCATTTTCCCATATGCAGCTGGACAAGCTAGAAGCAGATGATCCATCCAAATACCTCCTTGCAATATGGACACCAGGTGAGTAAAACAAATAAACAAGCTTAAAGAGTCCAAGTTCGTGACATTTTGATGGCTGTTTGCAGTGATATCAACAATAAAAAGTAGAAAATTTTGGGCCAAGTTGACTCTAGTGTATTTGTTTGGGTGTTTGAAATGGTTTCATAATCAGGTGAAACAGCTTCTTCTGTTCAACCACCTGAACATAGGTGCAATTCCCAAGAGTTTGGCACGCTTTGCAATGAAATAACTTGTGTCTCATGTAACAGTATAAGAGAAGCAAATTCGCAGACTGTTCGTGGGACATTTCTGGTTAGAATAGCCATAATCTCAGTATCTATTCTGTACATAGCAGTATCTCAGTTAATGAAATCCATCTGATTGGAGTATACCTGATTAAGCAGATACCATGCCGTACAGCAATGAGGGGGAGTTTTCCGCTAAATGGCACATATTTTCAAGTTAACGAGGTCGATTATGCTCTGATGTCTACATTACTGAACACCTTCCCTTAAGGTCATGCTAACAGTGACTGCTATAACGCAGGTATTTGCTGACCATGAGACAAGTATAAATCCTATAGATGTTCCTAGGAGTTTGTTGTGGAAACTTCAAAGGAGGACTGTGTACTTTGGAACCTCTATACCGACAATATTCAAGGGTAAACAATGAAAAACAATTGCTGAGTACCACAATGTCTTAATGGCTTCTAAAAGCTGGTCTTTGTATTATAGGTTTGTCAACAGAAGGCATTCAGCACTGCTTCTGGAGAGGTATGTAAATGGCCAATCCTCTTTTTACGATATTGTGCTAATTATTATATTTAATTAACTGCTTTCTTGGATTTTTAATGAATATGCAGAACTCTCAGATTTAGGAAGAAAAAAGTGCACTTATTTTTGCTTCAATCTTAAAAGCATCTGAAATCAGTAGACCAAAGAAGTCAGTTTTACATAAGGCAATTAGCGGCAGGGCCCACAAGACTCTGAATAGTGTCTGACGAATCAGGCCAAAGCATGACTAGCAATGGTTTCTGATGGCTAGCTGACAATATTTTCTATTTCTACTATAATAGGTGAAAGGCAACAATATGCATCATCATCTCTATATTCTCTACAAAGAATTATATGATCATTATCATAGATGATTCTATATTCACACAGTCAAGTATGACTTTAAGTGATCTGAAGACCTGATCCTGACAGGGTTAGGAATGCCATCCTCTAAACCTCCGATTCTCCACTCACCCTGCATCCCCATCCCCATCCCCATCTTTGCAGTCATATCTCCTTGCGCCTCCATTATAGTATACCTTGACTTAGTAAGCTCCTTTGGAACTCGTGCCCAGCTTCAATATTTTAGATGCTTTAGACATCCAATAAAAATCTAAGAAAAGATTGCCAGTGTTGGCTATATAATAGTTAGTAAGTGTGACAACTTGAGTTCTCATCCTTTCAAATCAGTTTCAATATTTAAGATGCTTTAGACATCTAATAAAACTCTCAGAAAAAATTGTCAGCGTTGTCTATATAATTGTTAGTAAATGTGACAACTTGAGTTCTCATCTTTTCAGATCATGTACTACCTATGAAATGGAGTCATATACACGATTAACTGGCTGCCCATTTGAGATTGGCAGTGTCTTCACCAAGGGCTTCCTAAAGCCTTGTGAAGGATTCGTGAAGCATTTAGTCTGTTAAATCTTTCTAAGTGCTTCATTTCTAAATGTCTCTCTTCCAGAAAATCTAGGTCTACATAGGTTTAGTGTCTATTTAATGTTTCTTACGCAGCCAACAAAGAACATATGAGAAGAAAATCAACGTTGAAACATGATGCAATACAGAATCATGACAATGCCCAGTAGGATGGCTGAAAAAGTGATCCTCTCTATAAGTGGAAAAAGTCGAGAAGATGCTCAATCAGCACTGGAATGTCGAGCATCTCTGGCAATAAATATGTCTTGGAAAATGGATATATCAAGAATGACACGAGCTCTCATGTCCTCAAATAAATTGACTGGAGTTCCTTCACTCCAGACGAAATAATGCATCCTAAGGGGTTGGAGCTACCTAGACCAGAGATTCTTTACTTCGTAATATATCCAAGGCAAATAGTGCATACTGACAAAATACTTAGTAGGCAATGCCTATTAGGCATAAACGTCTTGTTCTATGAGCATCTTCCATGCAATCATGTGCATTGGAAGAAAATGCTACAATAGCAATTAACTACTGTGCTGACAAGGAATTTGCAATTTGCAGGATTTGTTTGTGTGCGGGGATTTGATAGGAAAACACGGGCACCCCGTCCATTGATGGCCAGGCTGCACTTTCCCGCTAGTAAGTTACCTAAGAACAAAGGTAAGAAGGACGATGGTCAATAATGCACACTATATCGGGTGCCGGCAAGAGCAGATCAATAACCATGTTAGGTGAAGCATTTGAGGAACCGTGCCTTGGATAGCGAATTCCGGCAACTGTGCGAACCATGGCCAGAAGTTCCGCAAAGCAGAGATTTTAGGGATTAATGAGGTTGTTGTAGTTACTCATCTCGTGCTCGTGTTTGAGCCATTCTTTCATGTCAGTATACAACTCTGGAAGCTTTGGACTATGGAAGATTTTTCACAGGGCTTTATGCAAAAGCGGGGAGATAGTTTTAAGCCATAGAATTCCAGCTACAGTGTACAGAAGCATTGCTTGAGAGAGAAGCTGGCGGCTTGTACTTTCAAAGGCTGTGAGGTCCATTTAGGAATTATCCCATCGCACTTCTCTCCATCCTCTTCACATGAAAGCTCCTTTACTCATCATATATTATCACAAGAATGGTGAAAGAAATTCGAAAAAAAAAAAAGGTAGAAGTATATACCCTCAAACAAGTACGCAGGGGACAATTTGTGCGGGGTAAAAAGGCTGGTGAGAAATTCGTCACTTACAATTCCCGTCTAGCAAAGCCTTGCCCTGGATGCGTGCTTACTGATTAAGCCCATCTTCATCATTGCCGTATGCACTTGTGCCTATTTTTCGGAAGCCTCTGCGAACAAAACACACATCAGAATAACACTCATGACCCTACATTTCCTACACTAACATAAAGTAGGATGTCACGGTGAGCCCACGAGTTTTTCAGAAGCTTGGAGTACGCTGCCGTGCCTTCGCCATTTACCCCCACTGGCATTGCACAGCTACTAGGAGTAATTAGACCCAAGATATAAGAAACATCTTAGGAGTTTAGAATTGTTTCTCTATCACACAACTAGATCTTCACATGTGCCTTTCGTCGAATGCCCTCGAAGAAGAAAAATATCAGCAACAGAATAGAATCTCACTGTGAATATCCGGACCGTGTACTTATCTTACCGAGGGAAACATTGAGACACGGCGTAATGTCTACGCTGCAAAGACAGATTAGAAAACCCAAGCCCGTCCGAACAATCAGATAGATAAAACTAGAAGCTGCCTCAAAATGGATGAATCATCCATATGGCCTATAAACAATCTGGACGAACGACCTTCATCCAACCAATTCACCTGGAGAAAAATGCCAGATCCTAACATGAATCGACATCGACCGAGTACCGGTAGATCTTGCGCGTCATAGATCGATCCAGAGCGTAGTCATGGCCGCGTGACAGACATTATAGAACGGCGGAAATCAGTCGCGCGACGAGGCGAAGCAAGCAGGAAGAAGAATCCAAGCATTTGACACGACCTCGATTCCGCGATTAAGCTCCCGATCTCGACACGAATCGAATCGCCCCGAGCCGAGACGTATCGGCTCGACCCCGACGATCGGACGAACAGTCGAATCCGCGCGCGTGCGAGATCGCAGATTCGGAAGCTTACCGAATCCGGAAGCCGAGTTGCGCCGGCGCCGGCGGCGGATGGAGGAACCGCTCGCCGGAAGAGGCGACGGGAGGCGGCGCGCTCCGCGATGTTTCTCCCATTTTTCCGATCTCTTTCCCTCCTCCTTTCGTCTCTTCTGAGGAGGCTTGTGGGTTGAGAGAGCTTTTTCCCTCGTGATTTTTGGTTTTTCGCGGCCGGGCGCGCTCGAAATGGCGCGAAACGGGAATCCGGGGCTTTAAGTACGGCGCCCCGAAATTCTTTTTTTTTTTTTTTTTTTTTTTTTTAGCGCTTTACCGAGCAGGGCGTGCTGATAGAGAGAGGGAGATATGGACTTTGAAATTATTTTCTGAAAATAATCGCTTGTGTTGATTTTAAAAAAAATGAATTAATCGAATATGTATTTATCTTTTATAAAAATATTTAAACATAAAGTGTTGTCAATTAAGAAAATATTTTTCATTAACTAATTATTTGATCTATATAAGCGATCGTTTTTAGGAAATTATTTTACAAATCATTCATTATCCACGAAAACAAATGAAGCCTTTAAAATAAGCGAATCATGCTTCGTGGAGATTTATCATACACCATTAGTTCCCTTTCTTTGATGGATGGGTACATTGAAGTTGAACGGCCTCTTTTTTTTCCATTATTATATCTTAGTAGAAAAAGTAGTTCTCAAAATAGTTCTCTCTCGAGATGATTTTTTTTCCAAATCAGACTAACCTTTTATTTAAAACACGTATATACAAAATTTCCACGAATTGCGTCAGCCTCATGTCTTGATAGCTATACAGCTCTTCCCAGTCGAGGGGGAGCGTAGTTAATTTAGCCAACCGACCCTTTTTCTAGACTAATCTTATATTGAAAAAACATATAAATGGCTTAAGAACATGTATTGAAACTAATTTTTTAATAAGTCTGTTTTATTGCAAGCTAAAGAGAGAGAGAGTGAGTGAGGTTATATCTTTATTATTAATTAAACAATTACAATGAATCATTATTTTTAGGGTTAATATTGCAAGAAAAATATCATAAATTTGTACATATGTGATAAATTTATCAAAAAATGATTTTTTTTACCACTCAAACTAGTACATTTTTAACTCCAACTCGGTACACTTGCGACAAATTTACCTTATATTAGTTTCCATCGAATTTTACTATCAAATTGTAACGTTAGATGACATGTAATAGTTGACTAGTGTACTAATTTGGGATTTTACTTTCCATTTATACAATTGTACTAGTTTTGTATTTTTTGTGGTATTATTTCAATTTAACGAATGGTATATTTATGACAAATGTACTAGTTTATGGTTTTTGGAGTTAAAAAAAAAAATAGTCTTTGATAAATTTATTACAAGTATGCCAATTTAGGGTTTGTTGTGGTCATTTATGATAAATTTGTCACAGGTGTACTAGTTCAGAGATTTTTGTGGTAAAAAAATTAATTTGTGGTAAATTTGTTACATGTATATCAATTTGGGATTTTTCGTGGTATTAACCGTTACTTTTAATAACCACCATTTGTTACTACAATCCACTGGCTATAACTTATATTTAGACACATGAAGCATAAGAAACATTAATAATGTAAAAGTCTTAGCCAATTACCGTAGAATTGGAAACATAGATTGAGAAAAACACAAAAACTTATTTCATGTTTTAGATTCTAGGTTTCATCTACCTAGATTCTATAACTTATCCAGTGAATTAGGTTTCCTAATGTTTTAAACCTATAACCCACCTTGCATATCTTGGAACCTAGAACTCGAACAAGTTCCCTTTGGTCCAATTTTTTTTTTTTTGGTTCCAAATCTTATCCTGAAACCATACCACTCCTAATCACCATAATAAGCATTACACGACCCTATTGTCCATGGCTATTGCAATTGTTGTTAAAACTTGCGATGTAATGTCAATGTTAAAATTATGACCATTGAAAAAAAAAAACATATAAATGTTACAATCAAACTTTATCAGAAAGTCATTTAACACTTTCACCATCACAAATGTTCTTTTGAATATTTTAGGATGCGTTTATTTTGCGAAAAAATAAATCATTAAAAAAAATATCGTTTATATCATTTACATAAATGAACGAATAGAAAAAAATTCATCATCAAAGAAAACATTTAGGTATAAATTATTATCGGTAATGAAAATATTCTTTATTGATAAATTACATTAATCATTTATAGTAAAATAATTTTAAATTACTTACTTTTTAACAAAACAAACAGAGCTTTAGGGTATGTATATTTCATGGAAAATTAATAATTTGCAAGATATTTTCTCAAAAATGATTGATGAATGAACAAGAAATATTTTCCTCGCTCGCAAAAGTGTACTGATGTAAAATTAATGATTTTTGAAATATTTTTTTTTTGAAAATAATTATCTGCATAGCTTACAAAATGTATCGATGTAAATTGCCTTTGATAATAAAAATAATTTTTATTGGATAATTATCTCGAGCGGCACGAGCTAGCATAATATATTTTTAAAATTATTAATTTTTCGTGAAATGAATAGGATGCTAATCTTCCCCCCTCATTTCAGCCATGGGAGGTGCTGCTGCTGACACGTAAGGCGGCTTAAGAGCCCCCGCGCGCCCCCATTTGCTAGCTGGGGGCCGGTAATGAGGACGAGCATATCTGACTTTCTTTCCCATCGCACGTATCCAACTTAGAAATCGCCTCCTCTCTCATTGGCCAGTCCCCTTGCCTTCCTCGCTAAGCAATTTCACTAATCACGACAAGGACATGCGAACACGATTTTAAATTTACACTTTTTTAACAGTAAGTGACGCTCACCACCAAAAAAAAAAAGGCAAGTTGGGATTATCCATTTTGCATGTACTCCAAATTAATTTCCACGTTGCAAGAAATCTGAAAACTGGTAATATTCATAACACACAATACACCAATCAAGTTGCATCGAAGTAATTCTTGGGTCACAAAAAATCAAGAAGTTTGGTAGATTTACAATACTTGAGAGAGCCGTCGGGGTAAATATTAAGCGAATTTCTCAATCCAATATTTCGGTGATTTGGTATTTTATGTGATATTGAAATAAATCCCAAGTAAATGTGACGGTAGCTATTAGTTTGGGAGTCATACGACAAGAAAATTAATTCGGGACTAATATAGCGTGTATCTACTTAGAGTTATTATTGTGATATAAAAATTAGTTGAAGATAAATGTGGTACACGTACCAGTATAACTGACTAGTTTGAGATTTCTTATGTAATGAGTTTATTTCTAAAATTAATCAAACGTAAATTTATTCTTAGTTGATTTAACTAATATATTAGGAACACACTTGTCCACAGTATGAATCGCCATCTGGAAACCTGGACAAAAATATCTTCTCTTGCGCCCACCTCTGCGACACAACACCACAAAAAAAAAAAAAAAAAAAAAAAAAAAATCTAAAAAGAAAGGAAAGAAAAAACAACACAAATACAAAACGCAGGCAGAGACGAAACACGACACAAATCTTAACGGGCGTAACTACCAGGAAGGTTTCCCCAGGTTCAGCTCGATGTCGGTGCCCCTCTCCTCCCTCTGTCTCCGTCTCCCTATTCAATTCGAAGCAACGCAGCACGCGAGACCGGAAGCCCCACCACCCCAATGGAGCGATCCGTCGCTCTCAGCCGTCGATTCCCGCGCAGCGACCCTTCACCGCCTTACTGTTTCTGCTGGGATTTTTCTCGAGCACCTTGTCGGCATAAGCCCCCCCCAAACCCATATAAGCTCCCCTGCACTGCCCCTCGCCGACCATTTTCGTCTCTCTCCGTCACACACACTTTTGTCGCTCTCTCTCTCTCTAGTGCTTCTCGCTGAGAGAGGTGAAAAATTCGATGAACCCAGAAGAGGAGCGATACCCGAAATCTCCTCCTCCCGGTTCTTCTGACCGAGGAAGAGGTAAAGGTAAGGCTCCTGCCGGTGCCGGGCCGTCTTCTGCGGCCGCGTTGCAGTCCGAAACGCCGTCGTTCGTGATGGGTTCGGAGGCATTGCCTTCTGGGTCGTTCTTCGATATGGACAGCATTGGCCTCTCCGGGTCTCCTTTGCCTCTCATGGAGTTCGAGGCGTTCTCTCCTTTGAACACGTCCTCGTCGTTCGACTTGTTTTTCGAGGTGAAACCGGAACCTGTTCTCGTAACAGAGGAGGCAGGATTTCCGGCGAGAGGCGGTGACATGGAGACTACTGTCGGTGCTCCTCGGCCTCTGGAGAGCCTACAGGGTACTCCAGTCCCACCGTTTCTTTCGAAGACCTTCGATTTGGTCGATGACCCATCGTTGGATCCAATCATATCGTGGGGGTCGAGCGGCGAGAGCTTCGTGGTGTGGGACCCTGTTGAATTTGCCAGGAGTGTACTCCCAAGGAACTTCAAGCACAGCAATTTTTCCAGTTTTGTTCGGCAGCTAAATACTTATGTGGGTATTTGCTGGAACACGGCCTCCATTGGCTGCTGTTCTCTTTCTGTAAATGCTTTTTTTTCCCTCTGCCTCTTTTTGCTTTTATATTTTGATGTATTTCTTTTTCATTTTTTGCTGCACCGCTGTGCCTTTTCCTTTGTTTCCTGCTTGACTTTGTTGTAAATCAGGTTCGGCGCATGTTTAGTTGTAGTTCCACTGTATAATGGGGGCATAATGGAGGCATTCTTGATGCTGTAATCTGTAGCGAGAGCTTGTAAATGACTTTGAAATTAATGAGTAATTGGTTACATATGTTTCTAATTCTTTAATCCTCTGGATGTCAGTTCTTTTTTACAGATTATATTAACTTATCCCATGTCTTTTCGATGTTTTGCAATTCTTGTCCACGTGCTGTTTTATTTGATCGTATTTCCTTTAGACTTCCCCCCCTCAGGTTTGGTGCTAGTTTTAGGTGCCTCTAGACATGAAAAATTAGCTTCTTTCTTCACTCATCCTTAAGTTCGAGGCTGGTTTTCTGTCTTGCTACTCCTGATGAAAGAATGTCTCCCACGAGTTTCCTCCGCAGCTGGGATTTCATTCATCTCCTGCAGGTAGAAATTCTCAGGTTTTGGTATTTTGTTGGTTCAATGTATAGGTTCCCATGATGGGTTATATTTTATTCCTTATGCAGATTATGCAGTTAAAAGATTTTCTATGTACCGAAGTGCAGCTTCTCCTGTTTATGAAGACTGTTCATTCTTGGCTTGTATGCATGAATGATACATGCTAATCTTTCAGACTATAATTTCTCCTTTTGGTCTTTTGGTGATTTTTACAAAATTCCATTCCCTATTCATTCTTGGACTTTCATATAATGTGTTCAGGGGTTCCGCAAGATCGACACTGATAGATGGGAGTTTGCTAATGAAGCTTTTCAGAGAGGGAAGAGGCAACTTCTAAAGAACATTCAAAGACGTAAGTCGCCTCAGACACAGCAGATTGGAAGCTACTTTGGACCTTCCAGTGAAGCAGTGAATCCTGGGTTGGAAGTTGAAGTGGAGATGTTAAAGAAGGAGAAGAGTATGTTGATGCAGGAGGTAGTTGAACTGCAGCAGCAGCACTGTGGAACAGCTCAACATGCAGAAGCAGTACATCAGAGACTTCAAGCTGCTGAGCAAAGACAAAAGCAGATGGTTTCGTTCATGGCAAAATTGCTTCAAAACCCATCCTTCGTAGCGCACTTGAGGGAAAAGAAGGAACAGAGAGAAATCGGTTCTTCAAGGGTGAGGAGGAAGTTTCTCAAGCGTCATCAGCCAGAGGATGTTGAAGCAGTCCCCTCCAGGGAAGGGCAGATAGTCAAGCACAGACATGATATGGGGACTCTTGATGCATCTTCTGGATCTCCTATTTTGAATCCTATTCCTGTCGAAAACCCTAAACATCTCCCTGAAGTTTCAACTGGCACAGGTTTAGGTGAAGAGAAGATTCTGCCTCGAGTTGAGGATGTCCTGTCAAGAGAAACAAGGGCGCCACATGATATAGCATCTCTACAGGGCTATCTCAAAACTCGGGATCTGCTTAGAGAGGGGTCATCAAGCTTGGGAGCTGATCCACAACTCAAGGGGAAGGGTGTCAGTGAGAGCCCAGGGCAAGAGTTCACTCCTCATTACTTTGTCTCTTTCCCAGAGGAATCAGCAGAGAGGAAGGACTTTCCAGATTTCTCATCAGGGTTCGAAAGCATGATTAAGCAAGAGGAGGTATGGGGCATGGGTTTTGACGTGAGTGCTGGTATGTCTAGTTCTAGTGGTGTGGAATGGGGTAATCTTGCTCAATATGATGCACTGGAAGTGGGAGTTACGGGTGGGCTATCTGATATATGGGATTTAAGATCAATGCAAGCATCTGGGCGTTCAGACATTGATAAGTGGCCGGCTGATGAATCAACCTGTGATGAGCATGAGGGTCAAGCTGGCCAGCATAAAGATGATATACATAGGGAAAGGGATCCATAGGTTGCCCTTTATGTTGCCGAATGATGATTATATGAATTTTAGTAATTGTTAGTTGATGGTGTCTATGCTCCTAGATGAAAAGTATAGACACTTATTGATTAGTAAAAGCTTCCATTCTTGATTGATTCGAGTCTTGGTTCTTGACAAGGTTTCTGGTTCAGCTGATTCTCTAATACAAGTTTATGTCCTTATGAGCTGCACTAGAGTTGCAGGGCTTTCCTTGGCTCACAATGTCCTTTTCTTTTGAGTTGTGAAATTGCAGGTACCTGACCTTGGATGGAGATGGACGCTTCCATGGGAGTTTGGTTGCTTTTCTGAACCTGGACTGCACGGTAATAGTTCACAAACCTGGTGAGTTGATCCTCTTCATGCCACTTGATCCTTTGCCCTGATTTACGAGACCAGTCTTTCATGGTGATGTGACATTCTAGCACCGCTTTTTCACCCATTCAAATTTGATCACGGAGGCAATTTTATCAACTGGGCACATTGATACAAGTGTTCACAGTACTTTCATATGACACGAGATGGTTGCTCTTTCTAGGTCTAACCATATTGATAGACTCTGCAATGGTCCATGACGGTGATTGCAAAAGCCCCATTTCATATCTGAAATGCTTTTCCCTGGATAGGCAACTGAAATGAGATGGAAGACAAAGCATAGGGAGATACTGAGATTAGCTAACCAAATGGAGCATTTGTTTGGCCATACCAGAGAATGCTGGCTTGGCCAATATGTTATCTGAACAAATTTTCCTGAAGTCGATGAAGACTAGATAGGATGTAGTAACCAGGAAGTCATGTTAGCTGATACATCATTGAAACTGACTGAATGGAAGTTGGCTCTAGGGAATCGGACAGGTGACAAACTGAATAAATAGCTCTTCAAAAGGTTGCAGAATTATATATATCCAACTGTGTCTAATGAACCCATTAGCTTACTGCATATGCAGAAAACCATATGAAGGTACGATTCTAGCCAATTCAAAGGGACTATCAGTTGGTTTTTTGGTTGGCAATGACATAATATGAGATCCAAACCGAGATCCTATCATACGGATGTTTGTGAGGTTAACATAATATAGAGAAGAGATTCTATCATGCCCCGACTTGCTATGATGACCTGCTAACTACAGATCAAACTTTCAGAGTCCACTCTTGTAATTCGAACGGGACAATGTTGGACCCACTACAGAGGAAATCATTGTAGGAACATTTCTTTACTTGGGAACTATTCAAAATTTGTTTGAGAAAGTATCTTTACTGCTAGGATGGTTGTCACATGGAAAGAAAAGGAAGGTTGGCTTCTGAAGCTAGTTTGTAACTTTCACTTGACTTCTATTGTCTCGCAGAGTTACTATTAGAAGTAATTATTTTTATATGCTGTGTTTTTCTTGAATTATTTTGGCCAGGAAGCGCTTTGTTCTGCATTCTATTCTTCCTAAATTCCCTACTAACATACGAATTAACAGAAGTCTCCATGCTCCCTGTGATTTTTTCTTATACTGAACTCGTTTTGTGAGCTTATGTGAGCAAGCTTGTATGCTCGTGTGCAGGTTCTGATGAAGGTGAGCTTCAATCTATACAAATCTCTTTATCAGAATCTGTGTCATGGTGCATGTGCAACTGCATCAACGAAGATCATCCCTATTTGGCCCACCTTTGAGCATGGCACTTTTCTCGCCCTCTATCCTTTAGATACATATTTTTCGTGTAGCTTGATGGAGAGCGAAAAACGCAGTCTGCATACTCACTATATTCAATATGAATTTATTTGGACTTGCCTTCTAACTGATCCACTCGTAGTTGATTCTTGGGTCAGTTATGAAGCTATCGACAGTGATGGTAGTGTGTTACTCCTAATCTCTTCTCGGAGCGCTGTTAGATCAGGTGGGTCTCAGGCTTGCTTATTTGATAAATGAGATAAACCGGGTTGGTCCACATGACCCTTGTCCATGGAAGAAATACAGAATAGGTCCATCTTTCGCAGGGGTCAACCACCATCAGAAACAAAAAAAGAAAAAAGAAAAAAACCACCATCATTGTTAGCAGTTTCCGTAGCAGAGTTTGGAATACGGCGAGGCAGCACGTTGGCACAATAACAGTATAAAAGGTGATTTTTAAAAATTGGAAAAAAAAGTTGTATAAATAGGAATTGAGAAGTTGTGATGTTGTAAGAAATTTAAAGAAAAATTGCCCCCTGACGTGTGAAATAGATAGAAGAACGCATTCCCTATACACAATGAAATCATTTAATTTTTTTTTCTAATTTAAAGGTTTCTCAAGTAAAAGAAATGCTTGGTCATATGTTCTACTAATAAACACCTGTTTAAAATCATTTTCATTTGATGAAGACTGTCACGTCTAACTTCTTTTTTTAGGAAAATATCGAAGAGAGTACCTCACATTTCACCATGACTGGTCGATAAATCTTCAAACTCAAAAATTATGAAAGCTCTATCAGATGTGATCTTATCCTGATAAGCTACCAGAGTCGCTTATTTGATTTTGAAAAAGCAAAGACTTTTTACATAAAAAAAGAAGCAAAAGATTTTGCTTTTAAGATAATAAATTACATTCACTATTATTTTTAAAGTAAGAGATCTCATTTATAGCGTTTTAAACAGTATTTTTATATGAGAAAATTATTTTTTTGTTTTTAAAACTAATTCGTATAAATGCAACCAAACGTCCTCTCCGATGTCATTTGGATACATTTACTTTTGTTTTCATTTAGAACTGACAAAAGCATATAACACATTTTTAGTATATTTATTTAAACATTTCTTAATTTAAAACAACTTTTGATTGTGGCTTATACTAATTGTTCATTTATATTCTTTTTTTAATAACGTTTACCATGTTTAGTTATTAATTATATTTTTCTTGTATTTTATTGCTCCATTATACTCTTTACTCATAAACTATATAATCCTAACAAATATCAATTAATCAAAATAAACAAAAGAAACGCATGTTAATATAAAGAAGCAATATGAAAAAAGTATGGATATACAATATAATATCTGCCATGTACATATTCAAAGGACAAGCTAAAAAGAACAAAATTAAAGTATGATGATTGTATGAATTTTAGTGCAACACATTAGAACCAAGATGAATACAAGCATTTTGTTAATTCCATAAACTTATTACTTACAAGACAAGTTTTAAATTAGAAAAACACAATCTGATAAGTGATTCTAAGAAAAGTTTTGAGGAATTTCGATCAATTTCGTTATAAAGAAGGAAAAAAAATGCACTTGAATAGGAGGGATTTGCAGCCTTTTGGGATGAAAATTTTCCTCCACTAATATGATATTGTGGGAAAGTTCCAAAGAAGAATCCTGTCTTTATTTTCTCAAATAAGGGCCCGAGATGACCCTTATGTCAAATAAGAATGTAACGTGACCATGGTTGTTTCAAATAGAGGCTTGAAATGACTATGGTTATTTCAAAAATGGCCTGATCTCGCCGGCCTACTAAATATTCCGACTAGTCAAAGGACGTTTTTGTCTGAATACAATTTTAATTTTAAATTATTTTTTATTCTTAGTTTTAAAGTTTCACTTGAAAGAAACTACAATTCCTTCTCTAAGGCCTTATTTGGTTCTATGACAAATGATTTCTTGAGACAGTCCCTCATTTGGAATTTTATTCCATTCTAAACATTTGGATCTTACAAAGTTTAAGGACTTCTAGGGAGGGATCCTCCTCATTGGCACGAGCACTTATCAACATCGATGTCGACCATTGGTGACCCACAGTGGTAGCATCCGACAATGGTGGTGACGATGGTGATAGACATGGGCTTTCGATAATGGTGTTGAGAACGAGGAATTGGAATCTCAGGACCTGCATGATGATGTTTCTATTTCTCCCGATTTCTGTTCTTTTGTTCCCTGGAACAAAAAAAAGAACAAAAATTTATTTGGTAACGCCAACTTATTTTTCTATTCCGGGGAATAGAAAAGTGGTTGGGGAATAGATTTGGAAACGAAACGAGCTAAAAAAGTAGGTTCTTGTTCCCGAGAACAATTTTTAGAAATAAGTTCTTTTTTTCTTTTATTCTTCTTCCTTATTGCGGTCACCGTTGGCTGCTTGCCAACTATCGGCCAACTCCGGCCGCCAGCGGTCGCCAGCGGTCCCGACAAAGAACTGACCGCCGGGCGACTAATGGCGATGGTCGCCGCCGCCCACGCCCATCGGTTGACAACCGCCATCGTCTGCCCGGCGCTGCGTGGCCACCAATTGCCACACGATCGTCGTCGCACGACCGCTGCGCGGCCGCACGACCGCCGCCGCAGATCGCCGCCCACGCCCCATTGGCCGCCGCCCCTCTTGCGGTCGATGGGCCGTGTTCGCAATCTGCGCGGCGAGGGTCGGCGGCAACGGTCGGTGGACGTGCGGTAGTCGTGCGATGGTCGCCGCCGCCCATAGCCCACCGGGCTGACAACCGCCATTGTCCGTCGGCAGCCTGCCGTCTCCAATTGCCACACAACCGCTGCATGACTATTGCACGTGGCCGCACGACCATGGATTGTTGCCATTGACCGCCACCGCAGATTGCCGCCCACGCCCCACCGGCCGTCGCCCCCTCTTGCGGTCGATGGGCTGTGGGTGACAATCCTGTGGCGGCGATCGGCGGTTGTGTGGTAGTCGTGCGACGGACGTGCGGCGGTTGTGCGGCAATCGTATGGTGGTCGTGCAATAGCGGGCGGCGGTCGTGTGGCGGCGGACGGCGGTTGGCAGTCCGTGAGTAAGAAGAAAAATTAAATAAATACAAAAAATTATAAATTTTTACCAAACACATTTCTATTTTTTTTTTCTATTCCAAGAATATAAATTTTGTATAGTTACCAAACACTTTATGTTACTAAGAAATTGTTCCAGGAGTAAAACTAGAAAAGAACTATTTCTGAAAACATTGTCATGCGCACCCAAATTAGAAATAGTTTTTTGGAATGGAAATATTGCCATGCGCACCCAAATCAATCGACAATATTTCAACACAAAAAAATAAAATAAAATATCATTAATTATTACAATGACATTCCCAATCGATCACCACTACTCATACATCTTTTTGCTTTTTCTTATGTGGCTAATGATTGGTTGAACTCTGGCAGGCATTACAATCCTAAGATGAAATGCGTATCAGCAACCGTACATGGCAAAAGCGGCGGCGCTCTTCCTCCGCAAGGTCGACGGCGGAAAAAGTGGACGAATGCAAATACTATTATCTTCTGCCTAGATGTACGTGTTTCCGAGCGAGACTGCACAAGTAAGCTATAGAGAGTAGTATTAGCAACAACAAATATAGGAGGAAGAAGGAAAGGCCATGGAACAACAACAACAACGTAGGCAAAATAATGGAGGGGGAAAAGGAAAGGATCATGAGGAAGCGAAAGATGCGGGCCTAGTAAAGGCTGGTAGATCAAAAAGTGGAAGGGATAAGGAGCAATAGAGGAGGAGAGCAAATATGAAGAAGAACATGATAATGGGCTGAGTTTTAAATGGAGAATTGGAACTCCCTTGATACTTCACTGTAATGAAGTTAAGCAGAGTTAGAATGATGAAAGTAAGTATGACATGAATGTTTCTCCATTGATCACGATTAATAATAGGCATTTTTGATTTGTATATATTTAGAGAAAGAGGAAGAGGACGACAAGCAGCAGAGCGAATGCTGAGAGAGAGGAAGAGAATGAGATGCAATAGCAGAGCAATTGTTGGGGAAGGGAGTAAGTAATGTATATTATAGTATGTCTCACATGGTCTTGCACCTTGCTCTTGGATTGATGTTGACAACCTGCTCTAGGACTTTGGAATAAATGTTGACGCATCCCTAAGTCCTAGAATAAATGTCGACGTATTCTAAGAACTAAAGCAGGTTGTCAACATCAATCCAAAATTCCCAAGTGCATGATTCCTAGTGCTGGGTGCCAACATCAATCCAAGATCAAGCTGCGAGACTCCCTTGTCAAGTGCGTCAATGACTTGGAGCATCAATGTTATAAACGCAAGACCGAGAGTCCCAGTCCGATTGTGCACGTATATTTGTTTTTGCGAATCATCCATCACAATTCTTTTACAGAAATTAATTTTTAGATCCTTCAAATTTGTAAAGATGACATTTGTTTGAGGTGAATTTAGTTTACTTTGATCTTATATTCACACTCTTTTTAGGAGATATATTGATAAGAGTGACATGTTGGATGGAGAGAGGGATTGACTTTGAATACGGAATAGCCGAAGTACGATTGTAGTACGGTTGTAAAGGTCTTCTTCGAAGGTGGAAAGGGATTAAGTAAAGACAAGATCGGTTAAAACTGCAGTCGGTAGGTTGCGACGGTCCTACGACGACGCGGTCGGTCGAGCGATAGTCGTGCGGCTGCGTATGGCGGTCGTGCGACGATGGGCGCGGTCATGCGATGCGTGGCGGATGGCGGTCTGTGAGTAAAAGAAAATTAAATAAATACAAAAATTTATAAATTTTTATCAAACGCATTTCTATTCTTTTTTCATTCCAAGAATAAAAATTTTGTATAGTTAAAAAACATTGCCAAAAATTAAATAAATACAAAAATTTATAAATTTTTATCAAACGCATTTCTATTCTTTTTCTATTTCAAGAATAAAAATTTTGTATAGTTACCAAACACTTTATTTTACTCAGAAATTGTTCCCGGAGTAGAAATAGAGATGAACTATTTCTTCGGAATAAAAACATTGCCATAAGCACCCTCGATGTTAGCTAATCCTGAACAATCCAATTCCACACTTTTTGAGGAATTTCATTCACTGTGAAAAAAACCCAGCTCGCCATTTTAATTTTCCTCTGGACATGACAAACGTAGGAATTGAAATTCCTCTCCGTATTGAACCAAACGAGGCCTAAATATTTTCAAACAAACAACCCGTTAGAACAACTCACACTAGCTTATTTCGAAGTTAGCCTTTTTTGTCAGAAAATTTTCCAGCTAAAAGCAATGCAGAAAATGCTGAAAGCACCCATCTCTGGATTGTACACTGGCATGATCCGTTCTTGTAACTTAAGAACGAAGACAAGATGCAGCAATTCAATTTCTTCAGGCTCAATTGCAATCGCCATTTGCCACTGGAGTGGCACTCGCAAAACAGCAAACAGAGCACAAGCTAGCTATAGGTCGAGATTCACCGGCTCTGTGTATGCAAGGGTATCTCACATCAAGAGATGAACTAGCCTTGTGGTTGAACGATTCATATACGAAGATGTTTACAGCTACAACCCAAAGAAGAAGAATTCATGTCGAATCCCAAAGGCAACATCATGTCCTTGCATTGAGGACCTTGCCATACATTGCCAATGACTAAAGGCTAGGAAATGTAGCACTAGCTATAGTTCCTAATAGCCAATCTACTAACATGGAGGATGAAAAACATGCATCCCGTTTTGAAAGATGATGTAGACATAAAGATAAAGGGCCTGCCACCTACCTCTCTTTGCTCGAGTGGCAAAGAAATTTGCTGAAGGCACATGTAGTGCCACGAAAAAAGAAATACATAAATGTATTGCATAAGAGTAGAAAAAGAATCTGGTCAGGCTGACATAAGGGTTCAATCAACAATAACTCATTTAACTGAGCAAAGGTGATAATCATCTATAACAGAGAACAAAATTGCAAGCGCCTCTTTAATGGCACGGGACTAAAACAAAAATGATCGCCACAAAGAAGGCAACTACAGACGAGAAAGTAAGGCAAATTAGTTAGAACCTCCCTTCTGCTTTTTTGATGCATGTCCATTCGCTTGTTTGTTCATTTTGGCTTCGCGACGCTCTCTCTTCACTCCTTTCGCTTTATTCGGTAGATTCATGTCTCCAAGCTACAAGAGAACGAATTAACAAACACAATTACATCACCATAGGAAAGTGGGTCAAATCTATGTGTCCTAAAGTTTGTTTTTTATAGCTCTTCCTATTTCTTCTACTCCC
Organism: Eucalyptus curtisii; assembly: GCA_017140595.1. Classification (NCBI taxonomy): domain Eukaryota; kingdom Viridiplantae; phylum Streptophyta; class Magnoliopsida; order Myrtales; family Myrtaceae; genus Eucalyptus; species Eucalyptus curtisii. Next base: position 21,128,958 of record CM029502.1, read on the forward strand.
GTTTCTTCTTTTACATTGAGCATAAGGGAGGACTACAGGAAAGAGTGGGGATGTAAGGAGGGTAATATAGGATGGTAGCTTCATAAGACTATTATGAAACTCAATAATATGATAGAAGCACTCACCTGTTGATCAGGTATATAAACCTTCCCGATCTTCCCTTGTATAACATCGCGGCCAACATTCTTTTCCTACACAGATGATACATTCGAGATCATCATGTCGGTTCATTCCACTAGAAAATAATAAAGGAGATAAAACTGGAGAATAACATGTGACTAGCCAACCTTCTTTTTAGGCTTGTCCGCAGCTGTTTTCATGGCCTCTTTTCTTAAACCGTCATTAGGAAGCCGATGCCTACGTAATACCAAGTCCATCGAGGGACCAACTTCCACCAGTTCCATCCTTGGAACAATCGTACCAGACTTCTTAAGTCGCAAAGCACAATGCGTGAAAATGACCCGATTAGAAGATAGAGCTGTGCAAACATAAGCACGGTCTACGCCGGCAAGATTCAAATTCTCCACAACCTGCATAATTAACATGATAAATCTTGTTGACGACATCTCTACCGAATTTAGAAAGAGAAAACTTCAAAGATATTAGACCCACCTCTCCTCGAAACAACTCAAGTAGAACTTCCTTCAAATGCTTCAATTCTTCAACGCTCTCGAATCCTTCTCCAATAAATGCAATAAAAGGTTTAGAACCCATCTTTGGAGCCAGCTTCTTATCATATACAAAAGACTCCATAGATTTGAAATTTTCTACGCCGACTTCAACAAGGTCATAGATGTGATGATCATACATTCGACCTATAATGAGATTGTCTGGTCGCTTCTTGGAGTGAGAGCCAAACTGCGGTCAAAGATAGCCACTAAACTCCATCAGACAGAAAAGATATCTTTCAGTCAGATGATTAGTCTATAGTAGTCTCTTTTCCGGAACAGAGCTAAGCACATTCGCAATTCCATGCCAAATGCATAAGGCATCTTAACTTCCTAACACCCAGCTTGTAAAAAATTAGAAGTGGCCAACCCCGATTGAAATACCGAGAAACCCCAGATATATTTCAGACGTCAGTTGCTTCTTCTTAGACAAAGCAAGAATGAGTAACCAACGGAGCAACTTTCTCACGTCATTGTGCTGTTGCTGATCGAATCAGACTTGCTATTGCACAATGAAAACAAGCAATTAAAACGGTAAAGGCAGGCTGGACATTCATCAACTCCCAAAATCGAAAGAAAGGAAGCTGTAGAGTCCATATTCAAGGAAGCAACTCATGCTGCTCAAAAGGCAATGGAAAAACATTCATCAACACCCGCAATCTCTGCATAATCCGCTAATCAGGACTACAAAATCAGCACAGCATAATCCATCGAGCGCAACAGAAACCGAAAGTCCAAGCTCACCACAAACATGCTGCAATCGGTCTTTTGAGAGAAGAACTCCAAGGAGGTCTCCCCGCCGCTCTCGAACGGCCTGACGTTGTCGTTCTTCCGCGTGTACCTCACCGAGCTCCCCTTCTTCAGGTGATAGATTTCGGTCAGCACGGAGTTCAGCAGCCCGCTGGTCTTCGTGCCTTGCAATATCAGCGTCTTCCTCCCAGTCTCGACCTGCGACGACATCCCCGCCCCCAAAATCCAAAACCCAACCATAAAAACTCGTCATTCATTCAGACCATAAAACACGGTAAAAGAAAAAAAAAACCCGAACTTTCTGCGTTTTTTCCATATTTATCGATGAACAAGAGGAGCCCAAGAAAGAGGAAGAGCTACTCAGGGACTCACGATCCTGGGGGCGCGCTTCTCGAGCTCTCGCCTGATCCACCCTTTATTCGGAGTCTTGAACTTCATCATGATTACCTGCGAACTGAAACTGCGAGCTCCGTCAAACGCTTCGTCACGTTGAAATGGAGGACAAAGGGAAGAAGACGAGCTTATACGCACTTGCGACAGTAAGGAGGAAGAAGAAGAAGAGGAAGCGGCGGCAAAGCAGGAGTTGCAGAGACAGCGGTTTTCCTAGGGTTTTGCTGCCGGCGGAGAAGAGGGTGGGAATCGAGGAAATGGGTCATCCGACCCGATTCTTGGGACCCGACCCAATGGGGCCGCTCCGTCTTGTCCAGGCCCGGCTCATTCTCACCCGATGGGCTGGACTAGCGCGGCCCGGAGAAAGACGAAAAAGGCCCGGACCGAGATTTCTCAGTTCAGTCCGGACCGATTCAGGCTTTAGCTTGGATCTTTTTCTTTGGTTTTGGAATTTCTTTTCTCCAATTTTCAAATCTCAACGTTCGATCGATAAATTTTACCCACGATCCAATAAATTTCATCAAAGAGGCGAACCTGGTGTATCTCCGCGTGAACATGGCATAACTATTAGGTTAAATTTGGTCGCTCGGATTTCTAATTAGGATATGATTGGATATAAGGAAATTTTGTTATGTCCTATCCACCATTTCGTGATTGTAATAATAAAGTCAGATATATTAATATCATATTTTATATATTGTCATCTATAAACACATATATGAATCACAAATTTTATAACTGGAGATGGTAAAAATTCCTCACGACGCTCTTGTATACTTTATTTTTATTTTCCTCTCTTTTTTAAATTAATTTGTTATTTCTTTCTTCCTCTTCCATCAGTCTTTAATAAAATTTTATCAAACAGAAAATTATACTGATATACCTAAAATACTAAAACACCTAAATATGTAATAAATATATATTTATATATTGAATTTATATTATAATATATAATTAAATTCAAATATATGAATAAAAATAAGATTAAATTCAAAAATAAAATTTTATTTTTTGTTATTTTGAATTCTTATATTAGAATTCAAATATTATTTATATCAAAATATAATTTTAATTTGTTAACGTAAGAAATTTGTTATTTGAGAAAAAACTTTTCTATTATGGATATTAGAAATTTTATCTACTTTTATCTTACATTTTTCATGGGATAATTTTATCCGGTCTATATCCTTTCTATATCTAATTTTATCCTATCCTGAGTATGTACTAAATGCAATATATGATCAATTTTATCCTATCATAAATTTTATATTAATCACTCAAAAGTAAAAAATTCCAAGAACAACGTAAGATGTTGCATCAATGCCATTTATTGTTTAACAATCACCTGACGGCCACGCCATACTCATTAAAATTCCCATGAAATGAAATGGTAAACTTTAATTACTACCCCGAACTCTCTACCCCATATTCTATGGTTCTGATATTAAAGCCCATCTCCTAAATAAGATTGGACAACGGGGACTACATTGAAAGAATTAAACTTACTAGCGACGTAATCGTGAAAGAAGCGATCCATGCACGAGAACAAAAGAATCTAGAGTAATCAATGACCCCCCATGCTCGGACGTCGAGACTCGACTAGCTCGTTACCATAGCTCATCAGGTATACCACCTTTTCTTCTTAGAATGTCGACCTCCATTTTCTACCTCCCCTCTTCTATAATAACGAAATCGCATATTTTATTCCGTCGTCAATGGACTCTCGACACTCCGACGCTCCATTTTTGTAACGGAGTATGATAATCAATATACAAAATATCAAATCTTGGCGTCACTGCAGTCCCGACCCGACGGTCCGCCGGGATCGAGATTTGACTCGACACTGTCGAGCCAGCTCCCCCCACCGTCCCCACCTCCCCCGCCTCCCCCTTCGCCACTGGTTATAAAAACGGCGCTCCGCCAGCTCTGCGCACAAGGCAGAAACGAAAAATCCCAAACCCTACCCTCCCCCCCCCCCCGCGAGCTCGACCAGAGAACGCTCAACGCTCGCTCCCCCCCCCCCCTTCACACTCTCCTCTCCTCACTCTCGCGCCCTCGCTCTCTCCGCAATCCGCCGCGCGCTTCGGCCTCGCAGTCGCGGCCCTCCCGGCCTCGTTCTCCGCGCACCGTTTCGATCCCCCGCGTCCCCGTCTCTCCATCGGTTTCGGGTTCCCTTTTTTCGGTTTCCCGATGTGTAATTAGGGCCGCGGTTGTGCCGTAGGAATAGGGGGTTTTCCGATTGTAAGATCTCGGCGTTTTTTTTTTTTTTTTTGGGTGTCGAATTGGGTCGTGGGATAGGGTGGCGGGGCGGGATGATCGAGCTTTTTTTTTTCTCGGTTGTTGATTTCGTGTTGTAAATGGAGAAAGGGGTAGTTTTTTGATTAGGGTTTTTTTCTGGGGGCGGAGAGATGGATGGCATGCGTAGATCGTTCGATAGATCCAGGGAATTGGCCCCGAAGAAGCCGCGGCTGGCGGTGGCGGAGGAGCTGGGCGGGCGTCCGCCCTACGGTCTGAGGCCGGGGGCGCCGGTCGCGAACCCGCCGCTGCAGCAACAGAGGTTCAAATTGGCCGATAGAGAAGTGGTGGAGGGCAATGATCCGAGCAGCGAGGCGTACCAGCCGCAGCCCCTGCCGCAGCACCAGCAGCAGCAGCAGCACCAGGAGCTGGTGGAGCAGTACAGGACCGCGCTCGCGGAGCTCACCTTCAATTCGAAGCCGATAATCACCAACCTGACGATCATAGCCGGGGAGAATTTGCACGCCGCCAAGGCGATTGCGGGCACCGTGTGCGCGAACATTATCGAGGTGAAAATCCAGTTTTACGATCGCTATGTCGCTGTTTGTTCGATTGATCCTTTTCTTTTCTTTTCTTTGTCTTTTTTTCTTTTGCTCGAATTTGTACCAGGAAAGCCAACGAATAGTAAAAGGTGTCTCTTTTTAGCTTGTAGTAGAAAAGGATAAGCGAAACATGACGACTGTTTGAAGTTTCTCCTTTACCTTTTCCCCTCTTTCTCTTTGTGGAGTGGATGCTCATGCTCTAACTTGCCAACCTTATACGACTTTAATCTACGCACTGACTCAATAAAATTACCACCTTTACAAGTTATTTCAGTGTCCCTTGAGGAATGCACTGCTCTGACATATATGATGTGGAATTACTTAGTGGAGTTATTTTGCATTTTGTTCTTTTCTCTCCTGTACCTCTCTCCCTCTCTAACCAAAAGAGAAAAAGAAGAAGAAAGAAAGAAAGAAGGAAAAGGGTTCTTCCATCTTTCAGGGGGTATATTGCTAAAGAAGCGAAGTATGATCAACTTCGGTCTTCCATGGTAGATGTGGTCCGAAATGGGCTCTTCAATGCTGGACTTGGGAGAGCTGATTAGTGGTTTGAGATTCCTGGTGTCTTATCCTTATTCTTTGGACCGCGGACATATGTTATCAAGCAGCAATTGGGGTTTCACTTGAAGTTAGGATGATTGTTGTTTGAAGTACCGTGTTAACATCTCTTGAATCAGTAGCTAAATTTCTGATGCACTGTCTTCTATACAGACAGAAGATTGGAAAATCTCCTTTTGTTTCCTTAAGATTTCCGGAGCTAGTCAACAGGATGTCATTCGACAAGAAGTTTAGGATTCTGTAACAACTCTATTTTTATGCCTATGAAGGTTCTGTGTACCAGCAATTTTATGGAATATTTTAATGCCTATGAAGGTTCTGTGTACCGACAATTATATGGTCTCTTACTTGACTGTCTTCATTTGTTAAGATGATGTAGAGGACTATGGCTTAGATATTACACAGTCCCTTTTCATTTTCCTTTTGGGATTGGTTTTAACTTTTACGCTCTATGCACCATTAAGGGAAATTGGACCTGCAGTTTTCCATATACCCAAAAAGGAGATTATATCTGATTGTACTAATAATATGCAGGTTCCAAGTGACCAAAAGCTTCCATCACTTTATCTGTTAGACAGCATTGTAAAGAATATTGGGAGGGACTACATTAAGTGTTTTGCAACCAAAATAGCCGACGTAAGAATCTTTCTGCTAAAGTCTTCATTTACAATTTTTATGATTTTAGTTTCATATTAGAATGGTTATTAATTTTTGGTTTTGATGTAAAAAATTGAAATAATTGACGAGTATATTATGAATTGACTTTCCATTTACTTGCGCCTTATTGATTTCATTGTTATTGATAGTCTGATTGTTTTGCATAGTTCTAGTCGTCACTCTATTGTTTTGATCCTGTATGGATATTAGGTTTTCTGCAAGGCATATAGGCAAGTTGATTCTTCAGTACATTCAGCCATGAGACACCTTTTCGGGACCTGGAAAGGAGTCTTTCATCCTCATACTCTTCAAAACATTGAAAGACAACTTGGCTTTGGCTCTACGGGTAATGGTTCGTTGGCATCTACAACATCTAGGTCTGATTCACAGTCTCAACGCCCAGCACATAGTATTCATGTTAACCCCAAATATCTAGAGAGGCAGCGGCTTCAGCAGTCAAGCGGAGTAAGTGCAGTAGCAGTTTAAATGAAGGAATGGACTTTGAATTGAACATGCTTTACATTTGCGTTCTTTTACAATGATTGTGGAAATAAAAGGGATAGCTTATTATGGTCAGTGAAGGATGATGCTAGTTCTAATGTATTATGTACTTGAAGAGAATTTCTGCTTATTTTGTGTTTTCCATTTTCTATTAAGGCAAAGGTAAATGATGTAGCTGGTGCTTTGGCAAGCTCATCTGAGGATTTAGAGAGGCTGGATGGAGCACCTAGTGTTAGTGGTGGACATACGTGGGAGGATCCGCCAGTGAAAACGCAAGTAAGTCTAATAGCTCGAACAATGCCGTTTTAGTTTTTTTTTTCAAAAAACTTTTATGGTTTTACCCCTTTGGTTGGTGTCTTGATACATAAAGTTATCTCCAGAGCATTCAACGGTTGCAGAGAGATTCTCTCGGTGAAGCAGTTCAAGAAAAGAGGATAGGTGTAGTTTATGGAAATTATGACTATGGTTCTGATACGTCAAGAAATTCAGCACTAGGAGCTGGAAGAATTACTGGAAAGATTAGTGAGCAGGGACTTAGCAAGCCTTGGTATGGAACTGGAGGTAGTGTTGCCCAATCACCTTCCGGCCAAAGAAATGGTTTTAGTGGGAAGCATGGGATTTCGAGTTACCAGCCATCGAAAACTGCTAGCGTTGATTCTCATCTTCAGCCATCACATGGCATCACAAATAGAAGTGGTGGGATCTCTAGTAGCTGGAAGCACTCTGAGGAAGAAGAATTCGTGTGGGATTCTGTGGACCCTGGATCTATGGAGCGAGATGTAACCAATGTCCCTAGTATCTCAAGAAAAGATCGTTGGACTCTCGATGGTGCAGAGGAAATGGTAAGCTCATGGATTTGGATACTTTTTTGAATTTCAATTTCTCGTTCTTATTTTATGTAATCGATTTTCCCCATATAGCATCTTCATCACGTCCTACTAGTAAGTATGGGCGAAGTAAGAAGCATGAGACTTCATTATTTTATGAAGAAATCTTGCTTTTTGCTCAAATTGATGTCCGTTTGTAACCAAAAGTAAAGTCAGTATAGGTTATTACTAATATGTAGGAATTGGAAAGAAGTCTCTTATGGTTTTATGAAGTATGTGCCATTGAGGATCAAAAGTTAGTACTTTTACCTAAAGAAAATGGTTTACTCGTCTGATGGAGAAGAGAGGAAAAATTTATGTTCATTGAGTCCTGTAATATTGCGAATCATTTTCTTGGACTAGCGTTTTTTCTCGTCTCTAGTACTTTGATTTATGAATCCTAGTTTTGTATCCGAAGATGATTTGCTATCTGTAGATAAATCCTTTCTACATCAAACCCCAGTGCAATTGGATTGTTTTGTGTTGAAATTTACCAAAATGATCCTAAAGAATGTAATCATGGATTGTGCTCACCTTTGCTGTTGGTTGTAATCATGGATTGTGCTCACCTTTGCTGTTGTACTTCTCAATTGGCTCTATGGGGCAAATATATTGTTGAAGAGAGGAGAAATCCTAGGTTGGTTCATGTGCACTAGCCGGTATTGTATCTGGTGACTAGGACACATTTTTACTGTACCATAAAGTTCTGTTAGAGATGAAGGGGATAATATGCTGTCTCTTTTCCTCCATTCCTAAGAGTTTTGCCTAGGTTTATGTTTTATTTTGCTTTTTAGTGGAATGAAGATGTAGTGTTACAGCTTTTTGTCTAGGAACTTGTGTTCGAACCTGATCTATCATTCTCTTAACAATACTCATAAGGTGCATGCCTGCTGGCTAGTGGCCCAATGCAATTTCAGTTTTTCAGCGTTTCTCAGGATTTGAATTTTGCAAATGTCAGGACACACGTCCAGGTGCAGACTTATGAGCAAAATTTTCCATTTGCTATGCCCTAACTATAATAATGGGGTTCTAAATGGCAAGGATGCCTTACTTTCGATGTTTTTTCCTTTGGTGCACTTCTTTGCTATTTATTTTTCTGAGTTCTAATTTGCAATTATAATGTGTAGGGATCAATATCTAACCTTGCAAAACCACTTTCAAAGGATGGGATTATGCATACTGGAACTAATTTAGGTGTGTCAGAGGGTTACCCTGGTAGAGTTGGTGGACTGTCATCAAGTATGGGTTCCTTTTCAAGGAGGGAAGTTGGATCAGATATGAGATCTCCTAACGTCAAACAAATAGGCCCCGGCTTTTCTCCTAGCACAGTCTCCTCAGGATCCACAGAAAGCCAACGTATACATTCTCTAGGGCCTGCATCACCTTCTGGACGGTCATTAGCATACCAGCCTCTTTCTACTTCTGATACACGCCTCACCCATCAAAAGTTGCCAAATTTGTCCGACCCGCGAGTACATATGTTGCCTCGCACTGAGTTTAAGACAGCTCATCTGCCAGAAAAGTCGAGTGTAGGGCCAAATAACCTTTATAATCAGGATTCCTTGTCTAAGTTTCGCCTCAAGGAATTGAAGCCTTCTCCTCCTTCTACATTTCCTCTTCAAACAAGGCACCATCGTCCTCAATTGCAGCAGGCACGATCGGAACCTGCAATGCCAGAGATATTAGGTCAGAGCAAGAAGCCACTTCAATCCCAAATTTCTGAACGTGATGCTTCTTCTGCCTCAGAAACGGCAGGACAATCAAGTAAGGGTAGTTTTTTGGCTACTGAGATTGAAGGTGGAGCTGTCTCTAGTGATGCTTCTGCTAGGCCACCAAGCCTGAGTGCTGTGGACACGAGGTCTCTGCCATCACGAGTACGTACCAAGCCTCCATCATTGACTGGGCCTACCCCCATCGATGTGGTCTCCCCTGATTTGGGTGCTTCATTGTCAACTCTCTTAGCATCTCGTCGTGATGACTCATCTATTTCAAGAGATGCATCTAAAGTGAAGGCGGGACTGCCCCCAGTGCCACCAGGTCCTCCTCCAACCACCATTGATAATGCAGCTGACAGGAGTTCTAGTGCAGTAGAAACAACCTTAAATCCAGTGTCGAGTCTCTTGAGCACATTAGTTGCAAGGGGTCTGATAAAGCCGGAGTCAACTTCCGTGCCTTCCCAAATGCCTATGCAAGTGGAGGACGAGGCCAAAGATGATGCTACTGCTGGATTTGGCCCAGATTCTTCAGCTTCAGTTTCAACAGCTGTGCCGCTATCCTCGACTGAAGACGAGGTACCTATTGTGAAGCAAGTTACTGAGAGCTCTGCTCCCTTGCCTCATTCGCCAAGGGAAATAAGGAACCTCATAGGTTTTGAGTTTAAGCCATCTGTTGTTCGAGAGTTAAGTGAATCTGTGATCAGTGAACTATTCGAGGACTTTCCACATAGGTGTGGCATCTGTGGTGTGCAATTAAAATTTCAAGAGCACCTGGATCAACATTTGGCTTGGCATGATGCAAAAGGTGTACTTTTTGGTTCGAGGGGCTGGTATTTAAACTTAACAGACTGGGTAGCTCGGAAAGAATATCTTCCATCTGGATCTGAAAATATTGTTTCAGAAGAAAAGAGTGGTGAGACGACTGAGATGCATGGCCCGATGGTTCCTGCAGATGAATATCAGTGTGCTTGCATCTTATGTGGTGAGCTCTTTGATGAGGTTTATAGCCTTGAAAGGGATGAGTGGATGTTCAAGGGAGCAGTCCACATGGATATCCCACCTGCAAGTGGTACTATGATCGGCATAAAAAACCAGAGTTCTCCCCAGGGTCTCATCGTCCATGCATCTTGCGTATCAGAAAGTTCACTGCAGGACCTGGGATTGGCAAATGACATAAAGCTGGTGAGCTTCTCTATATTCTGTCTCTTAGATTGGGACCTATGCATTTTGTGTCACAGTTGCATGGGGTTCAGTTGTTGGATCTCTGTCTTCTCTGTCCTAAAGGTGTAAAAAGCCTCTGCCAGCTGATCTTTGCAATACTCCCTTGGTGTCAGTGGACCTTAAGATCCAGCCCCTTCTTCGATCATCTATTTCTTAACCTGCTTTCTCAGATATAAAATGCGTTGCCCCTCCACATGCATAATAGACTTAGATAATTATATGCCTATCTGCTTATGGGGGTCAATGTATCTCACTCTCACATGGTTATCATTGCTTTTGCTAGGAGAAAATTGCATAATGCGCGGGGTGTAGGAGCTGTCTGTAGTGCACTGTTGCCAAATGAAGCCAATTGAGGGAAATCAGGTTTGCTCACTGTGGGCCAGGAACTATGGCTTGCATTAAGCTAAATTTTGTCATGTTCCAAATGGTGCTGAGATCTGTTTCTTCCGCATTGAAATTTTCTTGCCTGTAATGTTTATAGTCTGAAGGAAATACACAGAGATATTTGTTTGCGCCTCAATTTTTCCTTCACTAAAGTGGTTTTTATGTTGTTCCCCTCCCTCCCTCCCCCTCCTCTCTCTCTCTCTCTCTCTCTCTCTTAACTATATGGAGGGGCTGTGCGGTTGGGGACTTGCATCCGATGCTTTATGCCTGGCACTTTGAGCCCTCTTGATTATCCTCAAGTTGGATGGAATGTGAGCTTCAAGGCACCCATTGCGCTGTCCCTTCTTTTCTGCAAAGATCAAAGATCCTGTATCAATACATTCAGCAGTTTCTGAGGTTTTTTTTTTTTTTTTTTTTTTTTTTCCTTTTTCCTTACATTTGCTAGTTTCACCTTCTTTTAGTTGTATACAATGTTTCGTCTCCTAGACCAATGGGGACTGGAGGTTTTTTAACCCTTGATGGAAGAATGAAGTGCCCTCAAATTGATCATGTACTGTTTTTCCCTTCTACTTTTACTTTTCGATGTAGAATTGCCAATGAGGACTTATATAAGCTTCACTTTAGCGCACAATGCTAAGGTGGCTCTACAAGTTGAATGGCTTTCTCCGTGCTTGAGAATTGTTAAGCAGCATTTATGTTCTTTTGTCAGATTGATCACATATATTCACCATTCTTCGTAGATGCTGTGTTAATGAGAAGGAACCGGATTGATGTCTGAAAATTCAGTTGTTGTATTATGATTGCGACATTATGGTTCTTGAAAGAGTTGCGATGTTAGCATCCTTGAGAGGTGGCTACTTCGAGCTTCGCCAGTCCTTTCTTGGATCAATTAGTTGGGTCTTTGATATATGGAGATATGGGGAGCAGTAACTTTTGTAGTTGCTCCTTCGAAGCATATAAAATTGAAGCTTCTTTAGATTACTTTTGCCTAATGTATTGCATGAACGACTCTCTGGCACTTTGCTGGTCGGACGCATCTCGTCTTACAGGGTTAGCATTGATTCTCATAGCTTGTACGAACTAGCTTTTGCTTTAGGTTTTTGTGACCCTAGACCGAATATTATTTCGCGACCTTGTACTTGTACCACGATCACATCGTCATATATGACTGATAGGTAAAATGAGCACATTTCTGATTAGGTTGAGTAAGGAAAAAGATTCTAAATTTCTGATGATGTCTTGAATCTGACCATTTGAGCCCAGAATACCAACTAGAAACTCAAAGCTTCAGATACCTGCGGTAATTAATTGGTCGTAGGTTTTCGAAGTAGAACGTGGTGAACTTCTACCGGTCGATCACATAGTCGGGCGAGAGCAAAGTGCGAGTGCAATCGATCCTCAGTCCCCTCGAGTTTACTCTTGCTGTACATAGTGTATGGTTCTCTTAAATATGTAGAACTTCTGAACTACAAATCCGTATAGAGCAAAGTAGTGACTTGCTGAGAGCTTTCGGGTGGAGTACAGACGAAAGTACCTCACCAATTGAAGGTAGCAGATAACGAAAGAAAGGAGAAACAGCACGAGACGATGGCAAAATAATGTGCGGAGGGCAGGGACACGAAAGGGAAGGACGAGCTACAGAGGTTTGGTCGGTGGACATATTTGCTTTGGGAAGCGTAAAATATAAGGCATTTTCGCTTGCTCTCTCCTCAAATGGAATCTTTCTTACAATCAATATCTTTATTGCTTTTGTGCATAAGAAGCCAACTCCTCCTGTCTTCTGGTTTCCTTACCAACACAAATATAATATGCACAGGCCAACTGGTAGTAACTAGTGATACAAAGTGTAGATCCAAATCTTTTTTGCTTATTTGTCGGTCCTTTTTTTTCCTTTTCTTTTTTGATGACATAAGCTTGATTTTTTTTCCCCACAACTAGGCTTTCCTCTTTTCTTCTTTCTAGCTTTTAGATACATCCCATGAAGATCACTGATTGGAGTAGTAAATCAAGGCTTGTGCTTCTGGGTGTAGATGTAATCCAAGTGAGCCTCTGCAATCATCCTCCTCTTGAGGCATTCTTCATCTTGGTCGCCACATGACTCCTCCTCTGCCTCCATCCCCATAAGCTGCAAAACTCAAATCCAAGCACCAGCAAGGCAAAAACAAGGAGGATGGAATTAAGAGGGGAGCCATTAATGAGGAGAAACTAAGGGAAACGAACTGCGGAAAATCGAATTTTATTGATTCTTACATCTGAGAGATCAGTTGCTTCCATGACTAGGCTGCCATCGGCCTCAGGTTTTCCTCCACCCAGGACGACTAAGACAAGTTAAAGAAACATAGTACGGTGAGCGATTTTTGTTGTGGTGGTCATGAGAATTGGAGCGGAAAAGAAGATAAGGAGATGGTACAGGACAGTAGGCTTTTTACCTTGTGTAGTAGTAGTCGATAAGGGGCGAGCGAACGAGGAGGAGAAGAGAAGAAAAGCGAAGAGAAGCAAAGCGAGTCCACCACTGGCCTTCATCTTCCCCTTCACAATCGTCTTCAAGCTCTCGAGCGGGTCTTGAACGGTTTGGAAACTTTGTGTTGCCGGGAGCGCAGAGAGAGAGAGAGAGAGAGAGAGAGAGAGAGCGACGATGAGGTCGGAGGAAGTGAAGCTATTTGGTCGTATAAATAACATGAAAATTCAGGCCATTTCTCTGTCTGTTCTACCACTTTCCTTTTTACCTTTGCTTTCTTTTTTCTTTACCTTTTTTCTTTTGATTTAGAGATTACAACGAGAAAGAGACATGCCTCAATTACCACTAAGACAAAAATTACAAAGCCGGGTTGCTCGTGGATAATTACTTGATGAACTTAGTAGGCACGTTTAAATAAAATTAAAGAGTCACATGTGTCGATACAATTGAAATGTTACCAGATCCGATAATTCAGATATAATTTAATTAATTTTTTTTCGTGAGTGCTATTTTATACGTTATAAATCTATAACGAATTTATGGTGGAGGTCGTGTAGGAGTCGTAGAAGAGACGAAATTCAAGAAATTTTTCGATTTTTTTAAAGGAGTCGTCACGTCTCATTCTATCTTGGGTCTAATCTTAAATCTAAACCTAAAGTTTTAATTTTTTTTTATCTCTTGTGGGCATCTACTAAAGTTAGAAAAAGGAAAAACAAAAGACGGAGAAAAGGAGGGATGCATACGAGTGCGCTTACATGCGTCAACAAGTCAACCATAGAGACCGTCAATGGCCGACAGCTGTTTTGCATACTCCCGCATAAATTCTCGCATGTTTTGCACGGCTTCTATTGCCTTTCAGTTTCTGTTTTCCTCAATTCTAGCTTATGTTTCAAATTTTTCTTCTGTTTATTTTAGGCGATTTACCAACTTTGATTTCAAAATCCTTGCCAGAAGACCGTAATTGGTGCACAAGGTCTAACAACACATGAGTAGAAAACTCACTGATTATTCTTTTCATACATGGTCAAAAGATTAACGAGGTTGGTGGGTCTCTAAATGCCTCTCTCTCTTCTTCTTCTTCTTCTTCTTTTTTTTTTTTTTTTTTTTTTTTTTTTAAGTGTGGGAAAAAATTGTCAATGATTATTTACTAATTAATATAGTAGTGTATCTTACGCTTAGAAATATGGTGGAAATCAATATTTGTTAATAGAAACTACATTTTCATTACACTCTAATCGGCCCTTGAACTTCATCAATTCATGGGAGAAAATTGAAATTGCGCTTAGTGGTTGAGCTTAGTGAAAAGAACAGAAAAAATTAATTGAGCATAATGATAGGATTCATCCATATATTGATACGTATACCTATTCTAATTTCAATGATATTTCTCGTACGCATGTATGTAAAAAGATTCATCATTCTTGCCACGCAATACGTCTAAATAATGGTTTTTATTCTCTCTCTATCTCTTTTCTAAAAATGCTAGTTGAAGTGGGAAGCTAGCTAACTATTTTTGGTCATGTTCGCTTCTTTCTTCTGAGAATATTAGTGTGAAACCATGAGTCTCACGCACGATGCTACCAGACGTAATATATGTCCGGTCAAACCCTGATTCGCGATCGACTCCCTTTAGGTTTTACTTCATATCTACGTCATCTTGACATGGCAACCCCTCTTGCGAAAGTTATTACCGTAAGACCTAAATTTTTGGCTTCCCAGGACGCTAAAAGAGTTCGTTCGTTGCTCGATACTTTGGAGCAAAAGAAGCTGTTGGGGCCATCTCGCTTCTGAATTTGGAAGAACCTTTTAGAGACATTGCGATGCTTCTACGCATGTTCAAGCTGCCCAATAGAACCGAATGACGAATCTTTTTTTGGGTCGGTAATCAAATGACAATTCTCATGCTATAATCTGTCTTTTTATTCCAGATTGCGAAAGGGCATGCTCGAGAATGATGCTTGTGGAGAGAGTGAGAGAGAGAGAGAGAGAGAGAGAGAGAGAGCTAATGACGGCTTTATCAGTACTGTACATGCCCTCTATTATGAAGTTTCAAATGAGTGGTCATTCTCCTCATAAACCAACTCCTCATCTTTCATTATTGGTGGTCGCATCGAGGGCTACTACGTTGCATGAATGCATTTATCCTGTTTAGACGAACTGGCTTTGGGATAACTTGGGATATCTAAATCTTCGGCTGGACTAACGGATGTAGAAAATTTTTGTATCTCAGTGAATTGGTTTCCATCCAAAAGAAGGAACGCTTAGCCCATAAAGTGGCGGTCATTATAACTTGAATGTAAAATGAGCCGAACTTTGATGATTGCGTAACTTGGAACCTGTAAAATCTCTATTGTAAAGTTTCTTTAGGTCCCCTAAAATAGTGTGAAAATTAGGGTTTATGTTGCGTGTTTGATTATTCATCTCTACTCAATATGGATATCTTATGACATGCCAGGCACTAATTTTATTTTTTTGGTAATTTATGGCATAAGCATGGTTGGAGACTCATGAAGCACCTTACGAATCTCATGAACTAGTTTAATGCAATTCTTCGGCTTGCGCTAGTGGTCCTACTGCGACGCGGTTAGTGAAGTTTCAGCCGATGACTTCCGGTTTTTTAATTGCAAATCCCCCTAACACCCCAGCCCTACGAGTTATCCTTGTTCTGGTTTTCACATATTAAACCGTTAATATTATCACCAAAGGTCAGACCTGTATAATAAGTTCATGAAATAGTCGACAGGTCATTTTCAATTATTAAATTCAGCGACCGGCTGATTGATTTGCTTGGGCTCTAGTGTGAGTATGTGTTCATGTTCATACACCAGAGGAGCGAAATATAATAGGGTTTCGTTTTCTTTGACTATGCCGGATCAAGACAACCACGTACCGCAAAATTTCTGGACTTAATGTGACAAAACGACCGACGGAATCTGAAATGGAGGTTTCCATTCGTCTGCTTTCAGAATCCATATGTCACGTTAAAATATAAACGTGAAGCTCCGGGCAAAGGCATCGAGTTTGGACTTATCCGGCAATTGAGAGAGTTCACGTAAAAGTAGCAACAGAAGGGAAGCAACGACAAACTTGACAAACGGAGAAAGTTAGTAATGCGATCCATAGATTCACACTAAAGTGGATTGAACCCTTGGCAGTTGTTGACACAATGTTTACGATTACAGATACAGGTAATCCAAGAGAAGTTCAAAAGCAAAACACCGAGTGTATGCCTTCTCTTGTGATCGGTGGCTTTGTTGTATCTCAGAAGTGGCTTTGCCCTAATGCAAAAGCTACATAGTGGGGGCAGATATCTCACCTTGATTGATTGCACGTTTCAAAATTATTGATCTTCATGCACCCCGCATTTAACTCGTGATTACTCAGCGGCGATTAAATATTTTTAGTATACTTTTTACGGACCAAATAAACGAGTTCTAGCCATTACATCATCATCGTTGATGCTCATCTTTTTACAAAAGGGGGTAAATTCAAGATGTTAATTTCCATGGATATAAACACTATTGGCTACTTCATCGCGCATGACCAATGCATGATGTGTGTAGTACGTGCACGAAATTTCACAGCAATCAAACGCCTCGAAACCCTAAAAAGAACACACACTCTGATTGTGCAAGCCGACATGAATAAACTAATGTATGAAAAGAATGCCACCACCATGAAAAGAAGAACGACTTTCGTCCCGACGTCTTTGTCGCGGCTGACTAGGTCTCCCCTAGTCTCCCCCATCATTCACATTTCTTAAGTCATCCGATGGGGTCGCCAAAAGGGTGGAAAAAGAATAATCAAAACCACGGTCGGACCCGCACGTAAATTGATTATTTTCTGGGGGTCGTCAATTATTCACACTCCGCTGTCGTCTAACGCTCCATTGAACCCCACCAGCGCGAAAAACATGTTTGATGTGAGACCAACGACCGGCGGACATTGATCTGTACCTTATTCATCACGAAAGCAGTGACATTAGTATTAATAATTTAACTGGCTTGGAGGGCGACAAGTGCATTTCACGTCATGAGCGATGAGATGTTTCCGTCCTCCACATCGTCAATTGGAGATCTTCTCCTAACTTTGATGCAATAATGGAGTAACTTTCTATAGAAATAAATCAAATTTGAGAAGGTTCTTTTGGGATGTTGTGAAGAGTCTAGGGGCTAAATCTTTTCGGGACTCGCGCACCAAGATTCGCAAGTGCTCTTCCTGGATACATAATGGAGATGAGTGTAAATATTCTGAAATTTTTCTAATGGCATGTCGTTATCACCATCGTGCGGATGCATGAATCTGCGTCGGCTTATCTTTGTATAGCAGACAAGACACACTTTGACCCGCACATAGGTAATTGCGAATTTGTGGGTGTTCTCTCCCCATCGGAGGGGGACGAATACATCAATGATGAATGAAAAGGTGAGATTGAGATAATCTTGCGCAATTTTCGCAAGTGGTCGCAGCACTTTTGGGTCATTTATATCTAGGTCACTGAATTATGATTTGATTCTGGATAACTTAATTTATTTAGCAATAACTTGTTTTAGCTAATTAGTATGAGTATCCGTCTATCATCACACAGGCAAACGAATGAAGCTCTGGCGTCGTCACATCACTCCTATCCTTCACAAAATAGTTGAAAAGAAGGAGAAACTTAAAAGATAAAAACAGGAGGAAAAAGAAAGGAGCCCTTAATGGAGGCAGAGGCCTTTAGCTTTGGCGGTGCAAGCCAGATTAGGGTTCAATCTATTTCTTGATTCTATTTCTCCAAAGAAAGTGGTAAACATGCTACTTGAAAGGATGGAAGCTAGATTGACTTGAGACACTGGTCATATACCATATATAAACCCAACATCTTGGAGTATATTCCAAACTCAATTCAAATACCAATAGGGTTTCTCGATTGAAAATTCTAAATCCGACTCAATCAAATATAAGGGATCTCGGATATATATGATTTGGACTTGTTGTATCATACTCTTTTCTATAAAACCTTCATGTCTTTGTAGAAATTCCATATGTATGGATATTTAAACCATCATATCACCAACATTTGCCAGCCTAGTCCAACCTCGGAGGAGCTGTCGTCTTTGCCAAGTGAAGTAAGAGAGACTAGAGGAAGAGGATGAAGACGAAGGAGAAGAAGGAAAATACTATTTAGCGTTGAGGAAAAACTAAACGTGTTTAAAAGATGAAAATATGTTAAGGATTTGACTAAAATTTACTAATGAGTAATATTTTTCATAGTTTTAGAACTTAAGCACGACATTTTTGGAATTAGTTAGCCGGGTTTGAGTTTCATCGTATCAACTGAACATATCTTTGACTAATATCGAACCCTATCCAGTGTTCCTTACATATGGGACCCCAAATCCTTTCCACACCTCGAAATTTGATAATGACTCATTAGAGTGCGAGCTAGTAAGGGACCTCATCAATCTGGACCTGTTTTACCGTCCCTAGTACGTAATACATTAGCACCACGTGGAAAACACAATCCGAGTTAGGTGTTGACTTATCGAAGGACAAGATCAAGACGTGAGAATCATTAGCGCTTGGCTTAATTAGGACCGGGGATGAGGTCTCTTCCTCAAATCTAAACGTTTCTCCGATTGCTAAGACACGTTTTGATGAGCTCTTGATTACATGCGCTTAGCTGCACAAGTGATTTTGTATCCACGCGTGATGATATGCCCATGCACGCCGGACCCCCGCATCCTTCTTGTTTGTCTTCCTGGTTTTCGAGAGAGTGCGCCGAAAAATTAAACTTAAAACAGTAGATAGAGCTGCTTTATGGACTGCGCATGATGGGACACAGCAAATCAGAACGATTGCAATGCGTGTCGGAAAACTCGAGTGTATTTTAATTCCACGATGGATGTAGCTGGTCAGATACGGAGGATTGCCAACTCAACGATTAAAGGTCGCTTGTTCAAATCTCAAATTATATGCGCACTCTCTTGAATTTAGATCATATGCTCAAAAGTCAGATTCTGAATATAATCTATTTATGAGACTTGTGAGGATGCTCATGAGTCTCTAGATAGACAAGTCTTTGCACTAATGCCTTGAATTATTAAATGATTTGAGTATTTTTCTTCTGGTCTTACCGAGTCTATGGTTCTTTTATAGATGTAATCGAATCTTTGAGTATAAGGAGAGGGAGGCTTGTCGCCACGTTTTGCGCCTCTCTTCTAAAGCCCAATGTCCTTAAATTTATCATAATGTATCTTATTAGAATATTTAAATATTAAATTATGCCTACATTTAACAGCTTAAATTTTTAGAATAGTTGATAGTTGTTCCATAAAATCTCACATAATATTAACATATGAGGCCTTGAGTTCAAATATTTCTAGGCTTTAAATTGCCTTCTCCATTATATATATATATATTTCCACACTTTAAATTTAGGTCAAAGTCTAGTTTACCTGTGAGAGGGGTGTTAAAATATTTAAATATAGACCATACCTTCATTTAATAAAATTTTTAAAACAATTGATAAAAGTCTCACAAAATCACACATATTAAATGTGTCCACTTTGGCTTAATAATCACAAAATTACAATTTACTTCAAATTTACCGTTGAATAAACTCTATGCATCCCCCTTGGATTTTGTAGTGAATCTCGAGCACAGAGCATGCGAACTTGAACTCATAGGGCAATGAACCCTATATTGCACCAGTTTGCCGACCTGAGCTAGGCAAGTGGTTACCGTCTCTAGTCCAAATTTGGTTGACGATGTGTGTGAGAGATTCACGATGGCCATTGTTAGAGATAATTATGATATTTTTCTTAATTTTTCATATCTTTGGATTGTGCATAACGCATATCTATGATTGATTCCGCTAGATAGTTATCTAATTAAGCCTATGTTCATGTACTCATCATTATAAAACACACAAAAATCAAGGTGACTTAGAAAAAATCAAGTGGAGTATGAAATAATCGATTTGATTTGAGCCATTCGCTTCACTTGTAGGTGTGCGAATTCATTATTGCGTAAGTCCTGCAGGCATGCGTGTGATAGGTATGAAATCTCTTCACATGTGATAACAAATACCCAACGGACAAGCGACCGAGAGTTCTGCACACAACATAACTTGAGTTGCTCATCTCAGGAACGACGGTGTAAATTCTTCATCATTGAGCTACCACACTCCGCGATAGATTCAAAGAAGTAAATTATTAGGAGAATTTGCAGTACTTATGGTGTTGACACTAAAAATTGATTTGATCATTGATATGCACGTGTTTGGCACGAGGGTGAGAAATATATAGCATATAGGTAAAGATAAGTGGTAGTCACATGCATAACGCATAGGTGTCATCTTATATGTACAGAGCCATCATTAAGTATAGGAGTTAACATATGATGATCGATGGCAATATTCATTAATATCACGTGCTCAGTTATCGAAATATGATGACAGATGGTTGGTGACCGCCTATGTGAGCATAGGCGGCAAGTTTTCATTGGAAGTATTATAAATATTGCTCAAATCACTAAGACGGTTAGCATCAAGAATCCAGGTTGTGGAGGGAGCATTTACCATTCAAGGACCCAATCACGGAACGGTTGTCGATAACTGCAAACCATCAACACACAACGAAGATAGTTATATGAAACATGGGCAAAGGAATTTTGCAAGAATAAAGGAGTATGGACGAGGTCAATGGAAGTTACTTGGAGAAAGACAACCACTGAGCATAATCAAAGAATAGTTACTCCACCTTCACTATAAATACCAACGGCTATCCAACAAGAGACTCTTCCTGCACAAATCAAGAAAATATTATCCTTCAATTATCTTTACTTTTTTTGCACTATACTTTTAATTTCCTTAGCTATCGTTTTTGGATTCGCGTTGTCGATTAGATTCTAGTGTGCATCTTTATCCCAATACCTTGATGTTGTAACTTTTGAGTCTTGTCGTTAAATAAATTTCGACTTGATTTGGGATTATACAGTGTTGTTTGGATTAAAGAAATCCGATTTCTTATTGAATGAGATATTTTTTATTCAGAATTGGAGAAAATTCGGGTCTCCTTTAAAAAAATTGAAAGATTTTTGGTGAAAAATATTATGTTGCGGGAGCAATACGAGAGCAATACCGGCGCGACAACCGGATATAATATGATGGGAAAACAGTCACCTTGACCAAACGTGTTGCTCCCACTACTAGTTTCTCGACGGCCTATTTCCCATGCTTTACGGAAGACTATATTTAATGAAGGGACGGGTGTCAAGTTTGACTATAAAAAGAGTGTTCTCGACGTCCGGGCTCATCCATCGCAAGAACCATACATCCGAAACTCCACATGCGATGCGCATGTTGGTCCTACGTGATCTTTCTTGCCTCAACGCATCGACATGCTTGTCACGATGCACAAGTCTCCTCGATATCTCAGGGCAAAGCCCATGTAAGACCAACGTGTTTTATGCGATGATCTCAAAAGCCACTACTAGGGTTTGACTGCCACAAGCCGACTCGATTTAACCAACATCAAAAGCTTTCTTTTCTGAGATAGGCGAAGACGGCGGAGAACTTGAAGAATAGGATTCATGCGTGGGCGTAACCCACCACAAAGTTAAAGTAAATAAAGGCGCTTTATATTGTGGCAAAATGCACCTCGTGCACGTTTGATTGGCTTATTACGCGAGCACGCATACATTCTTCTGGATAAGTTCGGGCGATTTAATCTTTATAGAAGAGTTGGATTAACGATAGCTAATTTATTGGTCAAAACATGGACGATATCAATGTGAAAGGAATGCTGAAAAAAGCAGAACTCAAGTCGGACTTAGCTACTTACACCTTTTATCTTTCTCCGTCCCCCACACAAAAACTAGACAGTTTGAATATGAGCACATAGTTGTTTCCACTGTTCAATATCCTTGCGACGCAAGCATCTACTATATGGTGACGATATTTTATCAAACCATGTCTTTTTCACTATAGTAGAATGAGGTTCTTGAAAAGCTGACTGAGGTTCGCTTTGGAGGCACCCTTATCTGCACTGCGGAAACCCCGGCGGGGGGGGGGGGATCTTACAAGCGCTTAGTCAAATTACTCACATTTGTATTGATTATCAGCGCATAATTAACAATGCAAGAAATACTAATCACTTAGGGCTTTATTCGCACTGTCTTGGTTTTGATTGTCTCATGGGTTTGGAAAGTCTCTACAAACCGATGATTTGGTCGAAGGACACAGTCAAAAAAAAAATACCATTCGTTTTGAATTGTCAATTTGTCGATTTTATTTTCCAGATTCCCTAGAACATGGATCTCTAGGCTTGAATCTGGAGGATGATCAAGTTTACTTCTACTGTTCCAGGCGGCCAATTTTGGAAAAAACATACATCGGATCAGACTTCTCAACCCTTAATTTCAACCTTGATGGTGTGTTGAAGAATGTCGTCATGTGTGATAGTTATGGTTAGACAAGGAACCCAAAAGCCAAAATAGGTTTCAAAGAGAGAATTGTCAAAGAAAAGTATAGACCGCCTAACTGTTGTCTCAAACGAAATGACAACCGCAAAGATACAACACAATCGTATCAGAAATACTGAAATCCAGGATCTCAGGATCCGTAGCAGTAGCGAATCCACTAAAAAGATATTTAAAAGAGACCAACTTCATCAGAATTCCGTGTTTCCTCCTTCCCAGACGAATGGAAGACACTGTTTCTCCTTTTCTTTTCCTTTCAGTGGGAAATTTTTATTATGGAAAACATATGTTTACTAAGGAACTGACAAAATGTGCTGATGATATCCATCAATCTCCACCACCAGCCACCTGTTATAGTTGTAATGCCTAGATCCGCTTTATGCTGGTCCAATCTCCAAAAAGATTACTCAAAATGATGACTATTTGAGAATATATGATGGCAATACTGTGTCAAGCCATAAGCTTTCTCCCATCTAATGATGTAGTGCCATCTGATATAAATCTTAGAACCAGATCCACGTGGGTCAAGTCTTAAAAGGAAAATTTAAGGTTTCGACTATCTAGACCGACTCTATTCTTATGTATCAAGGTACAAGTTCTTTCCATCCAAGATGGAATCTGGGGGTATTATAATTGATAACGATTCCATCAATCTGAGGGATAAAGCTCTTAGGAGTATTCAAATGTTCTACGGAGCCATGGATGGGTATGCAAATTTCGTTGCCCCCTTAGCAGTTAGAACTTGTTATGATAACTATTAAAACTTTCCACCGTTCCCCCCTCCGCCCCTTAAAAACCTAGATATCTTACCCCTTAAATTTCATATTGATGGCCGTGTCAAGCCATTCTGTATTTTTTCCTTTGTAACTCTGCTATCGAACTTTTGACTCTATCTCTTCGTTAAATTTACTTGTTTTTTTTTTTTTCATTTTTTATATGCTAGTCAATACAAAATAGTTTCAATTAAGTTTATCATGGTTGATGATCATAAGGGAAACATCAATTTTCTAAAACGATCAGTGTTGAATGATTAGGGGATGGGAGGATCGAGGGTGTGGGTAGTGAGAGGCGTTGGCAAAGGCTAATGTTCCAAAGAATCTCAATAACAAGCTCAACAACACTTCTCAAGATCAACAATCCTTTAGCTTGATCATATGGGAGACGGTCTCAAAGGGAACTGGATCAAAGGAGTGGGACAGAAAGAGGGTGCAAAAATTAAATCGAGCAGAGGTTGAAGATGAATGAGGAGAAGATGTGGACGTAGGCAGACAAGCAGTTGGGGTCCAAGAAAGGCTGAAAAGGGAGAAGTTCCTCCTTATTCTTGATAACGTATGGGAAGCCAGTGACTTGGATGAATCAGACATCTTTGACTCCACAACCACTAGGGTTCTAAGATCATATTTACTTCACGATATTTAGATGTTTTAAGGGAAATAATGACTGACGTCTAATTTAAGGTGGAGGTCCTGACTCCTAACGGATGAAGAAGCTTTGGGAATTATTCACTAAGCTAGTTTGTTTATTAGAGAGCATCAAACCATTAGCTGAGGACGTCTGCAACAAATATGGTAGTTTGCCCTTGGCTCTAATTGTCATGGTTTTGGCGCTGAGGGCAAAGGAGAGATGTTTTTTGGAGACATGTCTTAAGTGAGCTGCACATGTCGAGGCCATCTATTTATGGCATCTAACCTCAGGTCTACAACTAAATTAAGGTTGAGTTATTACTTGCTACATGATCATCTGAAAACCTTGCTTTCCTGGCGCTGCTTGTGTTGCGAGGACTACACCATTCTTGATAATGAAATAGTACGAGATTGGTGAGTTGAAGGTCTTATGGGTGAATTGACTTATGATGGTGCGGTTGTTAGGGGTAATACTTTGATGGCTGATTTGGCCGACTCCTGCTTACTGGAAGAAGTGAGTTTCTTGAAGCCATAAAGATGCATGATGCGGTATGCAATGTTGCTATACAGATTTCAACCTCCTTTAATCAAGAAGGTAAGTTCCATGTTCGAGCAAGAGATGGACTAACTGAAATCCCAAGCATTGGAGTGTGAAAACTTGAAAAAGGTTTCGTCTATGGATTGTGAGAAAGTAGGATTTTTTGATCGTGAGGCGAGTTGTTCGAAAGTCAAAACTCTCCTTCAAGGTAATTGTTGCCCGAGTTGTGTTACAGAGACATTTGCGCACGGATCGGGAGCAGTTGAAGTACTGAATTTAAATGAAACTCTATTAACATCATTCCCCGTTCTCTTCTCTATGCTTCTAGCTTAGCAGAATGCACACAGCTTCAATAGTTAAAGCCATTGATATGTCTAGAAAAACTCACAATCCTCGATCTTTTAAATTTCATATGACTAAAGGGATGGGACGATTTACTAATCTACAAGTGTTATCTTCTTACAGATGGCCAATAGTGCATAGAGATCATCCACATCACTTTCATGAGGAAAACCATCAAAGCGTCCATGAGCCTCCCATAGAAAGGAGGGCAGCATTTGATGAGCTACGGTCTCTGATGAAGTCATCTGTTTTATGCGGGGAGAATTACCAAAAAGGTCCTAAACCTATCGTAATTGTGCCAATTCAGTCCATCCGGCCAAAATTGGTTGGCCGGCGCCCACGTCGGCGTCGGCCGGCCGGCCGAACGATTTTCTAATATATATTTTTATTTTTTTCGAATTTTTTAATTTTTTAATTTTTTTTTTCCTATCTTCTTCTTCCTCGGCTAGCGGCGGCCGGCCGGCCGAGGCGAGGGCCGGAGAGGCTGACCTCGCCGGCCATTGGCAAAGGCGAGCCTCACCCGGCCAAGGCGAGGCTCGGCCTTGCCCAGCCATGGTTCGAGCCTCGAACCTCGCCGGCCACCGGCGAGTCCGAGCCTCACCTTGGCCGGGCGAGGCTCGACTTCGCCATGGCGGGCCGAGCCGGCCTTGGCGGGCGAGGCTCACCTTCACCGGGCTCACCGCGGGGGCGGGCGAGCTCGCCGGTGGCCGGCGAGGTCAGCCTCGCTAGCCCTTGCCTCTAGCCGGCTAGAAAAAGAAGAGGATATGAAAAAAAAATATATAAAAAAATTTAAAAATTCGAAAAAAATAAAAAAATTATTAAAAAATCGTTCGCCGGCCGGCCGGCGTCAATTTTGGGCCGCCGAATTTTGGCCGGATGGACTGAATTGATACAATTGTAAAAGGTTTAGGACTAAATTGACAAAAAAAAAGTTTAGGACTGAATTGACACAATTGCAATAAGTTTAGGACTTTTTTGGTAATTCTCCCATTTTATGCGTGGATTTATGTGATACACCCAAGGCATCCAAAATTGCGACATTTGCTGGACCAAGAGATTGACAATGTGTCAATATGGTTTGGGTTTGACTACTGCCAGACATCTAGCTTACAAGCTTATGGAGAGAGATGTTCATGGGGCCCAAGTCGAATGGTTCATCTTCCATGGAGAATCATTATTGTTGGATGATCGGCCCAATCTTTAATGAACTTTAAACATTCTGGTGGGGAAAAGAGATGGTTGCTTCTCTCAGTTGAAGCTTCTATAGATTGGACTAATAAAGATAGAGTAGGAAGTAACTCGCAATTTCACGACTTGATCACCTTCTGCAGAACAAAAGTACTTCTACAGTCCTTTGGACAACTTAGTGTTAACAAAAACTGCATTTGTTGATCGAATGAAGAAGCAAAATTATTTTTGCATAGTCATACAAACACATCAGTAAACTCCCCACATCGATAGATTTACCGTGTAGAACTTTATACCTAAGTCGGGTGCTTCAGTATGATCTCCTTGAAAAGGCTACAGAAAGCAACCAGATCTGGTGAGGCTTTTGCTATCACAATTCTTATTCTGTTTCTTCCGTCAAGATCTGCCCCTACAGCTTGTTTGCGTTTTGTAGTGGGCTCGAAATCTCTGATTGGAGGTTGTTAAAGTTTAGTTTTCTCCGCTTTAGAAAGGTTTCAAAATCAAATTATAATATGGGAAAATACCAAGGACCATCTTGAGTTTTCATTTCAATGCTACTTCCCATCCTTTATTTTCAAGCAATACATATTTACATCCTTCCTTCTTAGTTTAGACTTTAGACACCACATCCCATCTCACAACAAGTATTTATCTATCAAGTTTCGATTTTCCGATACCTCTTTCATTTTCCCAAGGTTCACCCATCCGGTTAGAAGAAACCTAGACCCACTATCCAAACCTTTACCAACAGCAGTTGCTGCCTGTTATGTCTGCCTTGCGGCCGCCTGCTTACCCCCCTTCTCTGTGTTGTGTGTTTGTCTTTCTCCCTCTCTCGATTGCCAGAGCGGTCGGAGTGAGGTTGTGGAAGTCATGGACAACCTTTGTAAACTTGCCAAGGTCACCGAACCTCTCATCGCCACCACAGAGAGAGAGAGAGAGAGAGAGAGAGAGAGAGAGAGAGAGAGAGAGTGGTGAAGCATGCTTGGTAGGCGGTGGTGGCTCTCCTGGAGATGAGGACGGGGAGGTGGTCAATGGTGTTCAACAACGATGGCCTTTCTCCCTCTCTCGATTGCCGGAGCGGTCGGAGTGAGGTTGTGGAAGTCATGGACAACCTTTGTAAACTTGCCAAGGTCACCGAACCTCTCATCGCCACCACAGGGAGAGAGAGAGAGAGAGAGAGAGAGAGAGAGAGAGAGAGTGGTGAAGCATGCTTGGTAGGCAGTGGCGGCTCTCCTGGAGATGAGGACGGGGAGGTGGTCAATGGTGTTCGACAACGATGGCCAGTGGTAGGTAGAAGAAGCTGGGGTTAGGACTTGTGGTGGACTTGAAGATCTGGATCTGGATAGTGGCGTTTATGTTAGGTGGATCTAGAGTTAGGGTGGTGGTTTTGAAGGAGGGGGAAATCTGGTCTTTCTACATTAAGATTCATCTAGTTGAGATGGGGAGATGCGATTACGGAATGATGAAAAAACGTAAGAAAGAACAAACCATCTTTCTTTCATAGAATGGTAAGCAGCAACAATATCTTCGATGCCACTAGTAACCAACCATCCCATGGTGGCCCTGCCTCTAGATGAGCATTGTCAGAATTTCAAAGAAGGAATATGATATCGTACCTAATTCTATCATACCCAAGTCAAACTATATAATTACCAAATCTAAGGGTTACTGAATGTAAAACCTTAATATGCAGAAGGCTTTCTAGACAATTTCCGATGTACATGCCGCGAAAGTCCAATGGTTAATTGGATGTGGACAGTACATGGACGCACGGTGTGGGAATAGACCTCTGCGCACCCAATAATTTATGAGTCTTATGTTTCATTATTCTTTGTTTTAATTAGAGATTATCATGAAGTCACGCCTTTCTTTGCTAAACGTTTCAGCAACCTGTGACCTTGATTAAAACAGAAACGAGGAGTTGGTCAACCCAAAATGGTTGGACGACCGCCTAAAATTTAAGTGTAGATCAGGATCTTCCCATCTGTCGTGCTGACTTCAGGCATTACAAAGAGAAAATAATGTGAGAGACCGTCCCTCGCCTTGCAGACTGACTTCGATGGAAGGGGCCGCGCATCATGCTTTTCTAGTTAGGTTCTTTCTTTCTTGCATGTGTAAAGATTGAGCTGACAATTTTTTGCTCACTGAGAAGTAACATGGGAAGAATAAAAAAGGCCCAAAAGTCAAACATGTGTGCGCTGGCTTATCGCCGACACTTCTCGTCTAGACAATTTCCCTCCTCCCCTTTCGCAACAAAATTACCAAAATAGTCCTAAACCAATTATAATTTTTCTAATTCAATCCTAAACCTTTTTTTTTTATCAATCTAATTCTAAACCTTACTCCATCCGGTTAATTTTGACCGGTCGGTGTCAACATGGACGTCAATTGCCGACATGTCATTTTTTTACATTTTTCTTTTCCTTTTTCTCTATTTTTTAAATTATTTTATTTTCTCTTTTCTTATTCTACGAGTGGCCAGAGGCTAGGTTGGCAACGTCGACCTCACCAACCACTGGGGAGGCTAGCCCTCGGTGGCACTGGCAATGGCGAGCCTTGGCCACCCCTGGCAAGGAGTAGTTGGGCGACTCGAATGCGGCACTAGCGAGGGCAAAACTCAACCACCCCTAGCAAGGACTCGCCATCGCAGGCGAGGGTTGCTTGACCTTGCCTAGCTACCCTTGCCTGTGAGGGTGACTCCTTGCTAGGGGTGGCCAAGGCTTGTGGACACCAGGGCTTGCCCTCGCTTGCCTAGATCTTGGTTGGGTGAGCCTCGGCTAGCGTTGCTTGCCCTAGCTTACAATTGCGAGTTTTTGCCACAGATGGCCGAGGCTTGTGGATGGCGAGGCTTGCCCTTGCCCTTCCCAAATCTAGGCTGGATGAGCCTTAGTTAGTGCCACTCGCCCTTGCCCTCGCTAGATTTGGGCTGGGTGAGCCTTGAACAACACCACTAGCCCTTGCTTGCGACGGTGAGTCCTTGCTAGGGGTGGTTGACGCTTGCCCTCACCAATGCCGGCAAGGACGAGCCTCCCCTAATGGTTGGTGAGCTCGACCTCATCGATTCTAGCCTTTGACAGGTTGCCGGATCGGCCATAGGAAGAAAAAAAAGAGGAAATTAAAAAAGAGAAAGAAAAAAAGGAAATAAAAGGAAATAAAATTGAATATATATATAATTGACACGTCAGCGTCGACCGGATGGTCGATGTCAGTCGACGTCCATATCAGCACTAGCCCATCAAAATTAATCGGATAGACCAAATTGACACGGATACAAAATGTTTATGACGGACATAGAAAAATTACAATAAATTTAAAGCTGTTTTGGTAATTTTTCCTGCCTCACCAGATGAGATCCCATCACTTGTTATCTACTTGAATCTTTGTGGAATAAGAAAGATTTACAAGGAGATTGGGGTGCTCAAAGAAGGGAGGGGAAGGAAAATCAAACTTAACGTGTGGTTGATTTAAAGTTAACTCGATGAGATAAAATGATATCAATACTTTCGTATGGTATAGATGTCAAACTTGGAAAGAAAAGGTGTCTTATTACCTTAATTTCCATTTACCATTAAAAAGAATTAAGAAATTATGTCAAATAACATGTATTGTTGGGGGGAGCTTGTCTAGGTTGATTTCTTAATGTCAACTAACGTACGAATTTCCATTAAAGGAAGAGAGGTGACCCACTAAACTTAGTAAAAAATCTTACCTTTAAAATGTGGTTAGTCAACGGTCAACGTTTCACATGCCATGCTAGTCTCGACCTCTCGACAGATCTCACATTAATTGCTGAGAAATGGTATCCCCTTTTCTCATTATTATTATCGTGGTCCGCTCCTGAGCATGTGTTCGCTTCCATTTAAAAAAAATCCCTTCAAAAGATGCGAACCAAAATAAATATGTTGAACTTTAAAACCTTCGCATAAAGCAGATTCAACTGCCATATGTTCTGAAAGATCTTAGGCATTCCACATTTAAATAAAAGTCAAGTTGGAGAGTTATGACAAAGAAGAGACAAGCACAGGAAAGTCGCCCCGAATTAACCAAAAGTTCTTACATGCATGCGAGCGCATGTAAGCCTAAGATATATTAGCTATTAGATTTAGTGGGTGCCACTCGAGGTCGACATGATCGGTGTCTTATACTGTGTTAGGCCTGCATGCACCAAATAAAGGTAAGATTAGCTTACCAAACGCAGAGTACTTATCCGTTTTCTAAGCTTGAACTTTAGGCTAGATGCTTTATTTATGTTGATCACATTTATTCTGTTTGATATTCTTACATGTTTTTCCTCTCTATCTATCCCGTCAAGTCAGTCGGGTCCATATCTTGCATTTCATGTTGCGAGTTGACTTATACACGAGGCAAATATTAAGAAATATGCTGGTCTATTTCTTGATAAACGAAAATTTTGAGATAAACAATTCATCTAGATACACTGCTAAGCAAAAGCGGGGAAACGAGTGAGAGTCTCATGGTTAGGTGCCCGACTCAAAGGCTGCTTTATGTTTTCTTTAATCCAAGCACTACTCTCTAGATTTGAGAAGTCAAAGACTTCATCCTCAGATACAAGAAAAGTGATTTATATGGCAAGTCACATAATCACGTAAAGTCCTACATCAAGTAAATCTCTAGCACTTCTGATATCAAGAAGCTGATGCAACTTGCTAGTTGCTACATCGTTCTTTTCGCACTTCTTTATTGTTTGACCCGCAAAGTTTTGATCTTCCAATGGTCTGAGAAGTACCTCTACGGACGATTAAGCCCCGACCCTATCTGCACTTGAAGAAGATATATTATAAGGACAGTACGTGAAAAATGAAGACAGTTTTCATTATAAGCGCACCTACATCTAGTGGAAATAAAGCAATCTTAACGTTTTTTTAATATTTGATTATATTAAGACATGTAGCCAGAAGTTGCGTCGAGCTGCGGCTGCGCAAGTTGCACCAACCCACGACTCCACGTCGGGCTTGTGATGTCTGGAATCTGAATCCATTGATTTACTTTCGGTGGGTGGAGGGACGCACGCCTTGCTCTTGCAATAAACTAGCAAATACTAAACAATACCCTCGACCTTCTCGATCTTCTCGAGCGCAAAAGATTTATCTGTCTGGTATTCCCCCGTCCATGCCTCAGATAAGCACTCCAAAAAACCATTGTTCTGTCGATTGAAAAAGGGAAACTTTCGCGTTCATACGATAATATTTAATAAGTGAGTGGCATTTCGGCTGTGCCCGTGAATGGCCCCATGCAGAAGTCTCTCAATCTCGATCCGCTCTCCGGCTTCTCAAACCTCCGCAGCAACGTCGATTCGATCATGAAGATCGGACCGTCTCTTTTCGACGCGATCGCTCGGCTCGCGATCCTTGCGACGCTCTGCTTTCTCCGACCCAGCTCGCAGGAGCTCCTCAGGGGCTTCGAAGCCGCCCCGAAACCTTCCGTCTCTGCTTTCCAGCCCTTACTCACCGACCCCACCGGCAACTTCTCGCTGAGCTTCCTCCGGGTCAACGGCACGAGGCTCGCCCTCGCCGTCGTCCATGTGCCGTCCTCGCAGCCCCTCTGGGTCGCCGACCCGCCCCGGACTGCCCAGTGGTCCGACCGCAGCACGCGGCTCTCCTTCAACGGCAGCCTCGTCATCTCAGACCCCTCGTCGGGGGTGTTCTGGTCGACGGGCACCGACGGCGACCGGGTTGTGCTCTTGAACAGCTCGAATCTTCAGGTCCAGAAGCAGAGTGACGGCGGCGGCGGGACCCCTGTCGTTGTATGGCAGAGCTTCGACTTTCCGGCGGACACCCTCGTGGAGAACCAGAACTTCACGGCCGCCATGTCGCTGACGTCGTCGAACGGGCTCTACTCGATGCGCATGGGGAGCGACTTCTTCGCCCTCTACGCGAAGTTCGGCGGCGATTCGGACCAAATGTATTGGGAGCACAAGGCGTTGGAGGCGAAGGCGCAGGTGGTCGACCGGGCCGGCGCGGTCTACGCCCGGGTCGACCCGGGCGGGTTCATAGCCATGTACCAGAACGGCAGCGTCCCGGTCGACGTCGAGGCCTTCAACAGCTTCCAGAAGTCGATCGACTCCTTCCTCCTGCTCCGGCTGGAATCGGACGGGAACCTCAAGGGCTACTACTGGACCGGGTCGACCTGGGCCACGAACTACCGTGCCATCTCGGGCTTCTGCGAGCTGCCGAGCCCGTGCGGCCCGTACAGCCTGTGCTCGGCGGACGGAACCTGCTCGTGCCTGGACAACCGGACCGAGGCACGTCCCGGTTCGTGCTCCTCCGCGCCGGGTTCCGGCGACTTCTGCGGAGGAGGAGCAGGGTCGGGAAGCGGCATTCTCTCGGTGCTGCGGCGTGACGGCGTGGAGCTGCCGTACAAGGAGCTGATGGGGTACGCGTCGGTGCCGTCCCTAGACGACTGCGAGCGCGCGTGCGAGAGCAACTGCAGCTGCTGGGGCGCCGTGTACAGCAACGCCACGCGGTTCTGCTACACGATAGATTACCCGATCCAGACGCTGCTCGAGGTCGCGGACGAGACCAAGATCGGGTACTTCAAGGTGAAGCCCGCGCCGGCCGGGAAGGGCAAGAGCTACGAGGTCGGGGTCCTGATGTGGGTCCTGCTTGGGGTCGCGGCGGCGGGCGTGGTGGGGCTGGTGGGTTATCGGGTGTGGAGGAGGAGGAGGAGGGGAGGGTTGAAGGGGCATCTGGCGGGCGAAGACGGGCTGGCCGCCGGCCCGTACAAGGATCTCGGGTCGGCGAGCTTCCGGTCGATCGAGCTGAGCAGTAGATGATCCGACCGACCCCGCACGAAAAGCGGACAACGGTCTAGACAAAATAATTGATGTTTGGTCATTGGGACCGGTCGAAAAAGTCGTGGACAGTCGATACAAACTACTTGCGTTTTTTTTTTGGTTAATTTCTACTTTTTAGAACCAAATGGGGACGTCGTGTAGGTCTTTAGGATTGATTCAATTGACTAAGATGGGACAATGCAATAGTGCAAGTTGAGACGAGTGCGAGACAAAAGAGGAGTGACGTAAGACATGACGATATTTGGTTGGATTTGGTCGGCGGCGGATAGCGGGGGGTTTGACCGACTGCAAGTGGAATGCCACGTGGAAGCGAAGATAACTTGGAGATTTGATTTTCTCTTTTTCATTTTCTTTTTTTGGGGACATGGTGGGTGGGTGGACTGATTGTGCGCAGAAGTTGGGCGGCGTGCCGGATCGGAGAGATCGATGCCAGCACACGTGCGCCGCGTGAGAGGCGGAGCCACCGCCGACCTCAGTCGTCGCCGTTCTTTGACATGTTCGAGACCTCTCCAAGGGAAGAAAAAAAGGGCAAATGTCAAAGATAGTAATGGCGTTTGCGAACTTACCCCGACTACTTGGGAAAATCTTAGTTCCTTGTGAAGTGAATCTTTTTGTTGTTGACTTTAATGAATTCGCGTTTGTGAATTATGACGGTGAAACCACATAGGAGGTCAATGGAGGTCCTGCGTTCATGTATTAAAAACAGCTTCTTCTATTGATTGAGAAAAAGGTCTATAATATCCGGAGCTTTAGCATGTGATCGGAACCTTTCAACTTGATATGTACGAATTTCATAAGACAAGCGACCTCTGAGTTTGATTGTGCCCAGCATCAAGCTCATTCACTAGATCGGGGCGTGTTATTTTGTGTCATGTGAGATTCGTCATATTCATTTGAACCCAATTTGCAAATACACAAGTACTCTCTCTTGGGGAGGGGTTGCAAATGAGAATATGATGTTTTGTCCGGTTTACAATTCTCAGTTAAGGACTTGAACTATATTAAAATGTTCAACATTAGCTTTTCAACAATAGAAGGGTTTTTAGTGGCAAAACTCATTACCAAGAAGGAAAACAACGGATTTTTAGTGACAGGACTAATTCAACACCAGCAAGGAAAACAACAAATTCTCCCTCCTCGACATCTTTATTTCTATGGAACCTTTAAATCAGATGAAATGAAAAAACAAAGGATAATTGTTCACTATGCTTCAAACGAGAACACCAAATTCTCCCTACTTTGTACTAGCGAGAATCGTGTATTTT
Organism: Eucalyptus curtisii; assembly: GCA_017140595.1. Lineage (NCBI taxonomy): Eukaryota > Viridiplantae > Streptophyta > Magnoliopsida > Myrtales > Myrtaceae > Eucalyptus > Eucalyptus curtisii. The sequence goes on from CM029502.1 coordinate 21,162,972, forward strand.
GACCGATGCTAAGTAAATGAGAACGTCTACGAAAGGTGAGCAATTGAAGCGAAAATTATTTAGTTAAAGTGAATAGTAGAAGGAAGCTCTATTTGTTTCATAAAAAATGTGATTTAAAAATATTTTATAAAAAAATCGCTTATATTACATGAAATAATTAGTTAATGAAAAATATTTTCTTTATCGACAATAATTTATGTATAAACATTTTCATTGACGATGCAAAATTTTTCATTCATTCATTTTTGTAAGTAATGCAAGCGATCATTTTTATGAAAACATTTTTCAAATCATTCATTTTTTACTAAATAAACGCACCCATTGCAAGTTCAATTATATATCACATTCACATCAACCAAATCCGCGCATACAATTTTCTCCATTTGACATTGTGTCTCCTTAGATTGGTGCCCGCTTCAACAAATTCCACTAGAAATAAATGAGATGATGCCGTTGGACACATTAAAATAGTTTAGGATCTAGTTGAATTGATTTGAAATTTCAATCATAACATGTTGCACATCAAACTAAATTCCACAAACATAATTAAATTAATTGAAAATTCAATGATGGCGTCAATTAATCTGAGTAGGAAGTGGAATTGAGAGAAAGGCCTGCAATTGGAGGAAGGGGAGGAAAATTGTTTGTTTCGTGAAAAATGAATGACTTGAAAATGAATGGATAAAAAAATATTTTCATTATTCACAAAAATGTTTAGATATAAATTATTGTTGGTGATAAAAACAATTTTTATCTATTAATTATTTCAAGTGATATAAGAGATTACTTTTAGGAATTTTTTTTTCACATTCTTTATTTTTCACAAAATGAACGGACCTATATAGTAAGAAAGGGAAGGAAATTTGGACAGAAGAATTTCACTCAAGAAGGGAAAGTTTTATGTCAATGAATCCATAAAGGGTTCACTTGTCAGACTTTTCTCTCTTCTTCTTACTCCCCTGTCTCTCTCTTCTTGCACTATTTTGTTAGTTCTTTTTGCAAGCCATGGACGACCTCTCTCCTCTATAACCCCCCCTCTCCTTCCTTTGGCCCTCTCCCTCACTTGCATGGGGTGCGACAACGTCATTTAGAGTCTATTTGGTAACGCTTCTGTTCCGGAGAACAATTTCTTTTTAGAAATAGTTTTTTTCTATTTCTACTCCCAAGAACAATTTCTTAATAAAAGAACGCGTTTAGTAACTACATAAAATTTCTATTCTTGGAATGAAAAAAGAATAGAAATGTGTTTGGTATAATTCACAATATATAATTTCTTTTAAATTTTTTCTTATTTTTCTTTATCGTCGCCACCGCCGATTGTTGCCGCTCGCCGTCGTCGCCGACCGGAGGCCGGCCCCGATCGGCAGTCAACCACGACAGTTGGTGGCAATGGGTGGTGGTCCATTGTCAACGGTCATTAGTGGTTGGCGGCGACGATTGGCAACGGCGGCGGTTGGCGATGGTCGACAGTGGGTTGGCGGGCGGTGGTGACGATCGTTGGCACCAGTAGGTCGGTCGGCCAGCTAGCGGGCGACGGTGTCAACCATCATTGGCGGTGGGTGTGGCAGGCATTGACAACGGCAGCTGGCGGTGGCGATGGCGGCCGGCTGTCGACCAGCCGGCGAGCAGTGGCCTCAATGGTCATCGGCGGTGGGCTGTGGCAGGCGGTAGCAACGGCGACGGTGGTCGGCTGGTGGTCGATCGGTGGGCGGTCGGATAGCAGGGACAACGGCGAAGGGAAGGGGCAAAGAAGGAAGAAGAGAGGAAAAAAAAGAAAAGAAAAGAAAAAATAATTTATTTTTAGAAATTGTTCTCGGGAATAAGAAGCTACTTTTTTATTTATTTGTTGTTTCTATTCCAAATCTATTTCTCACCACTTTTCTATTCCGGAGAATATAAAAATCAATTGATGTTACCAAACGGATTTCTGTTCTTTTTTTGTTCTGGGGAACAAAAGAACAAAAATTGGGAGGAATAGAAACGAACCAAACAGGCCTTACTTGCGTTGTTCCTTACCTGAGCTCAACCTTTGCGCCTCCCCCATCGCCGATGGCTCCATGATTGAAATTGTTTGTTGGCTGGCAGCCCTCGAGTCCAAGAACAAGCCCAAGTCCCCCATTCTTGTCGTCATCTCTCGTGATCTCGAGCCCTTGCATCCTCAAGATCCTTCACACTCCGAGTTTTTGCCTCCCTCCACAGCTTCCGAATTTGACAAGGGCTCGCTAGATTTGGCATAGGTGACCCTCACCCTTGGCTGGGAGAGTCAACCCTTGGCTGAATTCTCTCGTCGGATTCGGTGAGGGAAACCCTAAACTGTGGCCAGTCGCCAGCCATGGTTGAGTATCGGTTATAAGCCAAAGGGAAAGAAAGTAAAGAAATTAAAAAAAGAGGGAGCAACGGCGAAGAAAAATAAGAGAAACAAAGATGCGAGTCTGCAAGAGGAGAGAGACAAAAGGAGAACCATTTGACACTAGGCTCATGAGGGGCGTGTGTCGCGCGATGAGTGGATTAATGATTTGTTGAGTTGGCACATTTTATGTATCCTATAGTTTCTTGTATTTATAGAGCTACTTGCACCTAACCCCTGATTTTAGTAAATTATAATTTGCTAGATAAATCAGAAATGAGAAGGACATCCTCTAACGAAATTGGAAATTAATAAACATACAGAATTCCAAATTAAACATTGTTATCCATTCTCTGTCACATGCGCCATGGATCACGACCATTTGGAGGCTCGAGTAAATGTACAGGGACTGATATCTTACCAGATATCCCTTAATATAACATCTAGAACGAACTTGCTAATTAGAAAAGTATTTATATCTCTATCCAGCCTGACAAAAGCGAAAGCTACGTTTATCAGTCTTGAAACCCTCATAAAGAGCCATTGACTTTGGCTTGTTCAATCTGCTAGTGAGTAGCAAAGTCCAGTAGTAAAAAATTTACATCGATTTAAGTAGAAGCAACTGTTGTTGCAGCTTTGGATGATGCAACTTCTTGGTTGGTGGTTATTAGGTTTCCATGAATTTGAAAATGGTTTCTCGAGTTAGGGAAATAACATATCACCATACAGGAGTTTGCCTATTCGGATCCCTCGCTTGGGCCATGCCTATGCCTTGCCAGGTGCACACGGTTGATCAACAATGATCATGGAGTTCACCTATTTAAGGCAGACTTCCTCGTCCAAATAGATTAACGTTATTTCGCTTATTATATCAATCCCATCAATAAACCTTAATATTTTTAACATTTTGTTAGCTAAAGAGAGAAGTAATGTTGAGCGTCCCAACCATTTAATCACACCTACATTATAAGAAGAGTTTCAATTGTCAAAACCGGGATTAGGCATTGCAAGATCAAATCATCAAATACCCTTGTTTGCTTATCTAGTAAGTGCTCAAGCGACACTTCTCAGCAAAATTCTTCGCAAAACATAGAAGGCACGCATGCAAGTTTCGACTCCTCTTTAATATAGAATTTCTCCGTTGCTCGTTGTTAAGTGCATCCAAGGGAAAGTCTTGCCTTCAGCAAGTAAAAATGAACTTTCCCTTTGTCAATTGCAAGTAGAGTGGACTTTAAGATTGAAATAGTGAATTCCCAAGAGTTTCAGCTGCTCTTTTCTGGACAATAAAACAAAGCAACATTTTGTTTATCTTAACAAGCAAACAAAAAAGCTAGATGGCCTTTCCAAGTGATAATAGCGAAGAAATTCATTAGCGTAACCCAGATTTGCAAAAGCTTCAAATTGACTACATTCGTGGTCGCAGCAAATTTCATACAAAATATGAAAAACTTCCATATCGTTAAAATATGTTCGCTACATAATAAAATCAAGCGACATTTGCTTATTTTCAGCCATGTATATGAAACACCAAGACCTCAAATACATTGTAGAAAACTTCCTCACTGAATATATCATCCTAGCATATTACTAATTGAGATACGATGGCTGTGACTCATTTTTTGAACTCCTAGAAAACAGTGATTATTCGTATTCTTTCGTTGCAGCCTAGCCATCGTCAAGAGAAAGGGAGAAGACTCCTCAAAACCGTGGACTTCTATTGTTCTTGAGAGCCCAAATACTCAAAAAGGGGCTCAGGACCATTTCCATTTCATTGCATGGGCCTGCAAACCCTAATGCCATCTCCTTCAGCTATAAAAACTCACACCGAGCATGTTCGTCTCAAGCTGGCAATCATCTTTGAGAGAAGTCATTGAAACCCTGGATTTCCATGAGGTAACGAGACTTACATCGAGCATGTTCCTAATTCGTGACTGCTTTCTTAGTTTCTCTGTGTTCATAGTCTTGTTCCTTTGGTAGGTCCCCTGCGCTCGTGCTAGCTACTGTTTCGTTGTCCTCGTTGTGTAGTCACTTTGGCTTGACTTTTCTGCTCTATGCTGTATGATTTTGGCTTTTCAGTCTCCATGGTGGATAGTTTTTTGAGCGTAAGGAAAGGGCAAAAGAGAGAGGGGAAGAAATGGTTGTCGTTGCAACATAGTATCTGGTTTCTCCGTCTAGGCGTCAATTTGGGTACTGTGATGTTTGATGAGAGCTCAGTAAGGATCTTCGAGATGGAGTGGATGAGATGAAAGCCAAGAGTGGGGCGTTCTGTTGGTGAGGCCGGGACGATGTTAAGAAATGATTGGGTAGTGTGGAGGCGCATCACCATGGATGCAGAAAACCCTCTGCAATTCGAGGGAAGTGGTATGGATCTTTGCTCGCTCTGGTGGTTTCCGAACGCCATGGCTTGATTCTTGATTGGTATGGATTGGAGGAAGATGATTTGGGTCTTTATGGGGCTTTCTGTGGAAAGCTGGAAGAGTTGCTTACTGAAGTTTTACCAGTGTACTCCATATGGGAGGGTCATTGGCATCGCTTTTGCCACAAGATCAGATGCCTTGGAGTCTAGCACTACAATCAGCAGTGTCATTGTGATGGGAGTGTATCAACAGCTACTGGATGATGTAGAAAGGCTACTTAAGGAAGAGAAGCTGTTCGATGTTTTTGTTGGGGTGACTTTATTACTTCACAGATGTGCTGTTCTTAAAGGGACTCGTGGAGAATTCGCTTATGCATTGAGCTTGAAGCTGATTAATGATGAAACTGCACTTGGAACTGTGGATCTTCTTCAGAAGAAGTTTGAAGATGAGTCGATGAGGAAAATGCTCATCATGTATCAGCATCTAGTAAGGGAAGAGAAGTCGTTTGATGTGAAAGAGAAGTCATTTGATGTTCAATATGGATGTCAAGGCAACTTTACCACATCACAGACATGCGAAATGTATAGAATTCATGGAGAATTCTTTTATGCATTGGATTTGAAGTTGACTAATGAGGAAACTGCACTTGGAATTGCGGATCTTCTTCGAAAGAGCTTAGAAGATGATCCGAAATGGAACATTGTCATCATTTAGATGACATAGGAAGATCTTATAAATAAAGGACGAGGATGCAAGTTGTTGTTGACATGTAGAGATAGATAAATTACTCGTCCTTAAGCTTGAAGTTGGTTAATAAGGAAAACGTATTCGAATTTACGGATCTTCTACGTAAGAGGTTAGAGAGTGATCATAAGAAGAAAACTCTCATTGTTTTTGATAATTTGTACACTAAAGTACCACTAAAATGAAGTTATTGCGATATGGCGAAATCTAGATGTTTTGTGTATTGATGTGGGCTCTTGGACCAATAGTTCATAGAAGGATATTAGCAATGATTACGAGTCGAAACACATTGCTCAAAAATTGTGCAAGCATGCTTTTGGCGGCATAAACATTGAAGCATGGGAGTCCAGTTGCTCGAGGATAGATGTAAACTTGATGGTAGTGCTGAGTTAGAAGGATTTGGAAGATGGGAGTGCCAAAATATTGTTCTTAAGCATTGGCCTTCCTGGTGGAACAACCTCAATCAAGATCCTATCATCCATTGCATGGCTTTGGACCATTTAAAGATTTCAATAACAGCAATAGCATAGAGGGCGCTAGGTATGAGCCGACTGAAGATCTAAACACCTTGCGGGCCTCTTCTTTGTTGCCTGGATAATGATGACAGGTGAGGAGGAACGATCATGAGGGTAAAGAGTTGCCAAAAGATGAAGCTCAAAGAAATGCACTGGGATACTTCCTCTTCTGTACAGAAGTTACTTATGTCTGGCTTTTTCAGGTTTCCTTGTTGTGTTTGTGAGTCTTTGGCATTGTTTGAGCTTCCCAAACCGAAAGGGATGTGGAAACCATTGATTTGCATCAGATTTTACAATGTGCAATTGCCGTTGCAAATTTTGGGTTTGCCATTGCCTTGACTTCATTTTCAAGTGAAAGGCATGAAAAGGCAGGGTATTCCTGAGTAAACAATGTATAGCTCAGATAGTGTCATGCTTACATTTTCTTTCTTTCTGGTTTTTTGGCAATTTTTCAGTTTGATCAGATACCTTAGAGAGCATTTGAACTCTTCCTTGCTGAATTAGATCATCGGATTCTGTTGTTTTGTACTCAAGATCATTGAAAGCTGATGCACACATCGCCCTTATAAACACGAGGGCATACGAGCACATTCCTGGTGTGAGAAAATATTCTGCAGATTTGCCATTTGAACATTCATCTGAATGCCTGATAACGTGAACCTAACCATGTCGCTGAGTACTTTCTCATTTCGAGATCTCGCGCACAGCTGCGAGACTCGGACACACTAGTACGAGCGACCCAATTCAAGTGGGCTTGCCAATGCATGTAAGTCAAGTTCTAAATTTTTGCAAACTTCGTTTTTCGAACCACTTTGAGAATGTCTGAACGTCCAACCCATCTAATTAGACGAGCGGCAAGCTAATCGAGAGAGGCAAACCAATCGGATTTAGGAAACCACGAAATCTTCCACGAGGAAACGATTCCTCACGGACCCTCCAATCTCGGCATGGATAATCTACATTTGATCGGACTGAGAAGGTGCATTGGATCTATTACGTGAAAGCTGATCCGAATGTCTTGAGAGCTATCTACCTGAGACGGTCTTCCTCATCGTTAGAAAAAAAAAAGAAAAAGAAAATAGTAAAGGAATTTAAGGTACTGAGTACTCTTCTCGTGCTGTCAGGACATCGCTTACCACCCGACGAAATGGACACGCTACTTGTTCGTGACAAATCACATCACAATTTGTTTGCGGTAATCAATAATACGTGAGAATCATTCTAACGCCGAGATTGTTGGTGAGCATAATGTGGGAATCATTTCGGAATCAAATTCCGAAAAAGCAGATAGCTTTTTATCGGCGAATCATTCTTACACAGAAGATGCTAGGGTTCGGGTTCACCCACTCCACAGTCCACATGGTACCATCAAAGCAGGGCATGTCAACGTAATTTGCTGCTCAAGTTGGACTGGGATGAAAATCACTTCATCTTGTTTTTCAATCTTGAGTTTAGATGTGCGCAGCTTGAGGTTCCATTCATAATTCACTTCCTAATTTAGGTTCACTTGGAACTCAAAATCTATTTGTCAAAATAAATTCCTTAATTTTCATAACTTAAAACCTATCTTGCATACTTAGAAACCTGAATCTTACTTTATTACAAATTCCAAGGTCTATTTAAATTCCACCTATACTCTCAATTGAAGTTTACAGTAATCATCACCTCTAATAACCACTATTTGTTATAATTTACTAATTACAACTCAAATTTGGACATACGAAAATTATGAATATAAGTTATGGATATCGTCAAAATTGGAAGCTTAGAGTAATGGTTTCAAATTACACACACATACATTGGACGTCATAAATTGCTACACGATCGTGCGAAAACATAGAACAACAAAAATAAATAAACTCGTTCTAGGTTTCACCTAGAGTCTACCGGTTAACGTAAGTTTCCAAATTTTTAGAATCTAAAATCCACTTGCATATATTATCGGTCTGGTTAGGAGATTCCCATTCTACTTGGGATCATGTTGTCCCAGTTGACAATTAGCCTTCCAGCTGCAGTCTGCGCTATCAACCTCTGTCAACGTGATCTTTGACCGGTCAGTGGGGAGCTAAACGCAGCGGCTAATCGACTGTTGTTGAAGAAGCATATGTTCACGTGACTTCTCGACATATAGATCTGATCTGATCCGATCCGATGTGCGTGCTCATGTGTATGCGACGAAGCTGATATTAAGCGGACATCGTCCTGAGCTGCACTGAGAATACTTTAATTAGTGCCGTAACAGTGGGTAGCACCTGTCCGGCGACCATTACTGGAGTTGAAGGTTGGACCGCTAAAAAAAGAAAAAAAGAAAAAGAAAAAAGACATTGCATGAGAACAAAGATGATGACTCCGAAGAGCATTGGCATAAAGGCTTAACCGAAATCTTTACCCCGCCCCCCGCCCCCCGCGCCCAAAAAAAAAAAAAAAAAAAAAAGGAAGGGAATTTCATAAAATAAATTCTTTATGAGCTTAGACATGGCGATCCGGAATATCCTCCTAGACGCAGCATCTGAGTCGAATATTCTAGAGGGGTAAACAGTACATCTATCTTTATTAGATATCAGACTTTCAAAACTCTTGATTGGACGAGGGGTAGAGTACTTTAATTTATAGTCGCATCCTACTAAAAAATGAAAGTGATTGCATTTAATTCAGAGTTCTGTTTTGTCGTCAGAATTTTGGATATCGCAAGATAAGTTAGATAATGGAAATAAACCCTTGAATCGCAAGTATGAATGACTCCTCAGCGCCAAATCAATGCTAAAATTTTACCTTTCCTAAAATCTTTTTAAAAAAATTCAAGTTTTCGCACAAACTTTATTATTTTTAGAATTGATCTATTTTGCAGATAATTAAAATCGACAAATAGATTGTTGACAATCCAAAACTAATTTTAATTTTTTCCTAGTCCAAAAATTTAGTATCTTATCTAGTTAAAATCATAAAAATAGGTAAGAACTTTTAGATTGTGAAATTATAAACCCGTGTCGAGTATGAAAAATTACCAATTCGCCTCGGAGTAAATCAAAACAAAAAGATATTAAAAACGAGAAGATATTTTGACTAGTACGTGAAATTACACAAATTCGAAGTGTCCAATTATTTTGCTCATTACATCGAAGTTTACAAAGCGCATTGAATTCTTCTTCTTTTTTTTTTTTGAGGGGGGGGGGGGGGTAGGACTATAAGACATATTGGATGAATACGTGAAATTATACAAAAAAAAGAAAAAAAGAAAAAAAGAAACGTCCGAAATTTGAGTTGCTTTTGCGAGTAGGCACGGATAAGGGCGTTCGGCCTCGGGGCCCGCCATCCAACCTTTTTGCCACTCCAATATATCGAAGAAGGGCCGCTGGATTTCTACCCAACCTGGGCCACCAAGAAAAATCAGGGGGCGCAACGGATAGGAGGAAAGGCAGGTGGCACCGACTCAAAACCACCATTGAATATAGCCGAGGGTTGAGCCCACTTTATGTCACTCGCAATTTTTTTTTTTTTTTAATTAGAAATATACCAATTTCACGGAAAATAAATAATTTTATAAATATTTTTTTAAAAATGATTGCTCGTACGATTTAATTATAAAAATGAACGAACGAAAGATATTCTATCGTTTTCAAAAAAAATATTTAAACATACATTATTGTCAATAAAAAAACTTTTTGTTGATTAATTATTTCGGACAATATAATTAATCATTTTCAGCTGGAATATTTTTTAAGTTTTTTATTTTCGCTAAACACACTGAAAACCCTTGATCTACAAAAATGACACGACTAATTTCAATGGAGTGTTAGACAAAAAAAAAAATCGATAGAGTGTGAGAAAACCATGCGAAAAGGATTTTCTTTTATCTTTTTTTTTTTGCTCAAATTTTTTCTTTTTACCTTGAGGCGGGGGGGGGGGGGGGTGTTGTTGTTCGTTATAACAAAAAAAGAACCAAATTTTTTTTTTTACCTTTTTTTCTAGCAAAAGGAGATTAAAAAAAAAATGGAAGAAAAGGAAGAGGAGATGGAAGGAATGATGAAGAAGACAAGACCGGCGCGGAGCGGGTGCTGGTTTAACGTCGCCGTCGGTCCTCGAAACTAACGTCGCCACCAGGATTTAGTTCGGCCGGCTGTCTTCCTTGTCTCCCCACCTAATCACGAGCATCCGGTTTTCGAATTAGACTTTACGCGAATTACCGATCATACCCCTTCGCTGCCGTCGAAGGGGAAAAAAATATCAATTGGCCGATTTAAATTTATAATATCCATCACGAAGAATCCGAATCTTTTTCTAGTCCCCTTCACTGCCGTCGAAGGGAAAAAATATCAATTAACCGATTTAAATTTATAATATCCATCCGAATTTTTTTCTAGTCCACTTCACTGCCGTCGAAGGGAAAAAAATATCAATTAGCCAATTTAAATTTATAATATCCATCACGATAAATCCGCATCTTTTTTTAGTATTTCGTGGAGATTTAGATTGGAAACGAATCGATCTTTCGAGATCATCACGGAACGCGAATGAAATCAAATGGGGGAGAATCTCCTCCTTTTAGCTCCCATTTTCTCGCTATGCACAAAATATAAAATGGTCGTAAAATCGCTTTTTTTTTTTTTTCCTTTTGTACCAATTTAGGCGACAATATTCATAAGAAAATTCTATGAGATCACATTAATCAGGAGATGTCGTGGGACGGGTGGAAACTCCAAGACCCGACCCGACCCGACCCGACAACGAAGAGGAGGAGGAGGAGGGGGCAAAACAGTAAATTCCGAGAGCCAACGGACTGCGTGCGGGGAACGACGCACGAGCCGCGACAATCTCGAGGCCACTCGCAGTCGCTCCCCACGTTTTTCCGATTTACTCAATTTTTTTTATATATTATTTATAGAAATTTTCATCGATTTTTCTTTTTTTTCTTCCCCTTCCCTTTTCGTGTCTCACTCACCCACCACCTCCATCACCACTTTTTTCGAATATTATATATAAAAGGGCTTCGGCCCTGGTCTTTCTCTCTCCAACTTCAATCCCTTCGTCAAATCTCTTCTCTCGCTTTCTCCGTCATCTCAAAGCCGCCTGCTCTCTCAGTCCCTCAGATCGCCCGAAACTAGCGAAAACCATGTCGTGCTACAAGGGCAAATACCATGGTACTCTCTCTCTCTCTCTCTCTCTCTCTCTCTCTCTCTCTGTGGTTCCTTTTGGAAGAATATATCGGGTTTGATCTCCATGTGGCATGCCGGTTCGGTCGAAAGTCTTTGCTTTTCGTAGCTTGGCTTCTTTCTTTCGAAGTGGGTTCGATCCGTCTCGTCTGCTTGATCTGCGTCTTTCTCGGTTGATCCGCTGATGCCCGTTTGAATCTGGAGAGTTTCTCCTCGTTTTTTTTTTTTTTTGGTTTGCTGTATGCTGATTTCCTTGCTACTGAATTGGATTCGGAGGTTGATCCTGTTTTACCCATGTAGAAGTTCGGCTGGCGAATATATATCTGTGTTGAAAATGGGTGTCTGGTTTGATCTGCTCTGGTTTGGCCCTTACTTATCTGGATCTCTGGCTGAGCAGTTAGTTTGCGAGGACTCTTACTGGTAGGTGTGGATTTGATGGTGTAAATTTGAGTTCAACGTCACTGTAATTCGGAGGAGGACGTCGTGGATCTAGCCAATCCTGACGATTTGATTGTATCTGTTTTTTCTTTTGCGCAAAGGGTTTTCCTTGACTACTCATGAATCGTGATGCCGTTCTTTTTAGATGATAAAATGACTCGACCCTTTTGTCTTTTTGCCGATTTGATTTTGTTTCATTGACGATGGACTGCTTCTTTGCGGGACTTTTTAGTTGGATCCTATTCCGCATAATTATTCTTGCCATGTATCCATTTTAGAGACGGTGGTGATGGACAGGGGTATAATAGTTCTAACGCGTGATGAATTTTTGGGGATTATGTAGATGAGCTCATTGCCAATGCTGCCTACATCGGCACCCCTGGGAAGGGTATTCTAGCTGCTGATGAATCGACTGGCACCATTGGCAAGCGGTTGGCCAGCATCAATGTTGAAAATGTCGAGACCAACAGGCGCATCCTCCGCGAACTCCTCTTTACCGCTCCTGGAGCTCTCCCGTGCCTTAGTGGTGTGATTCTGTTTGAGGAAACTCTCTATCAGAAGACCGCCAATGGTCAGTGTTCTCAATAGTAGCTAATTTAACTAATCGTTTTAGCTGTATGTTACCCTCGATCCATTTATCAATGCAAAATTCAGTTGTCTCGAAATGAGTAGATGAGAAGCTCATCATGATGTTTTGGCTTGTGAGTCATCTGCAGGCACGTGTTTATGTTGAGTCTGGGGTTATTTCCTCATTCACTGAATGATTGTATTTATGCAGGTAAGCCCTTTGTTGATGTCCTGAAGGAAGGTGGAGTCCTTCCTGGCATTAAGGTTGACAAGGGCACAGTTGAGCTCGCTGGCACAAATGGTGAGACCACCACTCAGGGTCTTGATGGCCTTGCTCAGCGATGCCAACAATACTACACAGCAGGTGCTCGCTTTGCCAAATGGCGTGCTGTCCTCAAGATTAGCCCAACCGAGCCATCTCAGCTTGCTATCAATGAGAACGCAAATGGATTGGCAAGGTACGCCATTATCTGCCAGGAGAACGGTCTGGTCCCCATTGTGGAGCCCGAGATCTTGGTTGATGGTCCCCACAGCATTGACAAGTGTGCCGACGTGACTGAGCGTGTTCTCGCCGCTTGCTACAAGGCCCTAAATGACCACCATGTGCTCCTCGAGGGAACCTTGTTGAAGCCCAACATGGTCACCCCCGGATCAGATGCCCCCAAGGTTGCTCCGGAGGTCATTGCTGAGTACACCGTCCGTGCCCTGCAGCGAACAGTGCCTCCTGCTGTTCCGGCCGTTGTCTTCTTGTCCGGTGGGCAGAGCGAGGAGCAGGCCACTCTGAACCTCAATGCCATGAACAAGCTCAAGGGCAAGAAGCCATGGAGCCTCTCCTTCTCCTTTGGTCGGGCCCTACAGCAGAGCACCTTGAAGGCCTGGGCTGGAAAGGAAGAGAACATTCCCAAGGCACAGGCTGCACTTCTCAGAAGATGCAAGGCCAACTCGGATGCAACTCTTGGAACATACAAGGGTGATGCTCAACTTGGCGAGGGCGCTTCGGAGTCTCTCCATGTTAAGGACTACAAGTACTGACCGGCGGATCTAGGCTTTGCTGCGATACTAGTACTCGTGCTTCGTTTGTTTCGAGGATTACTGACCGTGCAAAATAAGGTTTGAGTTTTTGGCAATGGGAGTTAAAATGGTTTTCCATTGATGATTTTTAGAACTCTTGGCCCTTTTCTTCTGGCTTGCTTTATAATTATGGATGCTTTTGAGAAAGAATACGTCTTGTGCGTTGTTGAGAGACCATGCTTGCAGTGGTTGATGTACTCTTTAGACATGCGATGCTCATTCATTTATGTAATGTATTGTGAGTGCATGCCATCAACATCAGGTGTGGCTGGAAGAACATCAGCTCCACTAATCTTCCTTGTCCCAGTAAAATGGACATGATGTTTGAGTCTCTTCATGGCCTAGTCCTTGTTGCATAATTAAGGACAAAGTATTTATTTAGATTCAGCATCAGTTGTTGGACGTGGATCTACATAAGATCATAGGATGCTAGAAATGTTAGCGTGCGCATCTTCATTACACCAAGGCTATTGAAATGCTAAAACTAGATAGAGTGTAATTAAACCAAGTTCGTACCCCTTAGTAGCCAAAATAGGGTGTGTTAATAGTGAGAATTTAACTCACAGAATTGGGCCAGACGAAAGAGGGGAAGCAATAGCATGAGCCAGAATTCATCTCTGCAGCACTCGTCTTATTATCCTATCGTCTTCCTCAAACTCCAAGTCAGAATTTTCTAGCATCGATAAAATTGAGTTTGTTTGTCCCTAAAAAATTTGTTTTGCTGACCCCATCCCGTCTCCGGAAGCTCTGTTGTCAAAAGTGTCCATTTTCTGGGATTCAACTTGGAGAAGCATTAACAAGAGAAGGTGCTAGGAGATAAGACCTTTCTTTTAGACGTGTAGTTGTAGCATTGTCTGTGTTTGACTTGAATTTCCATTTGTAGTTCGCCTAAAAATTGGTGTTGTGTAGTGTGTGGTACGAGTTTCTCACAAACTATGTATTGGTCTATTGTTTTTATTATGTAATTGTAATTTACTTTTCTTTTCTTCTTATACCTTTAATGTGTCTAAATGTTTCGACGAAATACCTTTTGAACTATGGATGGATGATTGATCAACAAAAGATGTGAAGGATCATTTATTGATTCTTCAGTAGAAAATGCAAACTGATAGGAAAATTTTTCTACAAACTGATACGAAAATTAAATGTACTAAGATAAAAGAAAATCGTGTCAAGCCATGTAAAAAGGGTACTAAAATGTAAAAATAAATTGGAAGCAAGACTGAACAACTGGTCCTTTGCACAAATTACAGTTCCAATATATATAGCTACTATCGACAGTTAATAACAATAATGAAAAAATCAAGCTTATCTTACGTGATTCCTAAAATTTAGCAATTTATATTTACAAACGATTAGATGACTGGATTACTCAAACATTTATTTTACCTGGACTCTTTCATGCTGGCATAATCAATTACTTTCAAAGCTCCTCATTACACCGCTCGATGGTTGCCATAACCCATGTTTATTGGCCCCTAGATCCATAATTCCAGTCTGATGATTATGGTGACTTCATCTTTTCATGGCTGCATATGGCCCTCTATCGATCAGGTGCTCGTGTTTTGAGACTTAGTTTTTCATTCATATTTTCCGTCGGCTAAAACAAATCATCTTGTTGACTGGTTGTACTTACCGAATAAGAGATGAGTATTTTTCTCTTTTGTGTCAATAGTTCGTAGATTCAATATAGTAAGAAAATACACACCCATCGCAACCATTATAGAGGAGAGTAGTGAAGATTCATGCTCACAAGAAGACATCTTCTCTCATATTAGATCAATAATGGCTTCCTTTGATTAGTGTACACTATATTTATTAATTTGATCTCATGTTCATGTGATTGAAAGATCCTATATCATAGCGTTGGTAATTCAATACATGAATATGGTTATAATGTTCATTATAATTTTTTTGGTTTCTTTTATGATTGATTTATGGTATTTCGTTGATGATGGAATAAATATATGATGATAATCAATTTTTTGTATTTCTTATGGCATAAATAGTGAAAATTGAGCTTACAGAATTGGGCTAGACGAAAGAGGGGGAAGCAATAGCATAAGCCATAATTCATCTTTGCAGCACTCGTCTTATTATTCCACCGTCTTCCTCAATTTAATCAAGATAAAAGACTTTGTTAGAGAGTAGAGAGAGAAAGAGTATCACCAGGGACGTGCATAGGTGTTGGCCCCTTAAAAACCCATGTCATAATTTTCCAGCATTGATAAAATTGAGTTTGTTTGTCCTAAAAATTTTGTTTTGCTGACCCAATCCCGTCCCCGGAAGCTCTGTTGTCAAGCATTGTTTGGCCCAAAAAAAAAAAAAAAAAAAAAAAACTTAGGTAAGCATTGACAAAAGAAGTTGCTAGCGGATAATATCTTATTTCTTGTTTCTTTTTTACGCGTAGTAGTTGTTGTATTGTATTGTGTTCGACTCGAATTTCCTCACAGATTACGTATCGGTCTATTATTATTTTTGTGTTATTGCCATTTACTTTTGCCTTTTCTTTTCTTCTCGTACCTTTACTTTATTGTACTCGATTTGTCGAAATGTTTTAACGGAATACCTTGACAAAGGATGTGAAGGACCATTTGTTGATTTTCCAATGAGAAATGCAAATTAATGAGAAAATAAATATGTAAGATTGGAGAAAATTGTGTCCAGCCATATAAAAATGTATTAAAATGAAAAAAAAAAAAAAACTAGAAGTAAAACTGCACAATTGGTTCTTTGCACAAACTACAATTCAATGTTCATAGCTACTACTGACAGTTAACAATAGTTATGAAAAAAATAAGTTCATCCTACATTACTCCTATTATTTAGCAACTTGTATTTACAAACGATTAGATGACTACATTACTTGATGTTTATTTTTCCTCGACTCTTTCACACCTAGCATAATTAGTTACTTTCAAAGCTCCTCATTCCACCACTCGATGGTTGCCATAACCCACGTTTATTGACCCTTATCGTTCGTGGCTTCCGAGATCCACGATTCCATAATCTGATGATTATGTTGACTTCACCTCTTCACGGCTGCATCCGAAATTGTAGGTTTCATGAATTAAATAATTACTATATTTTCATTTCGTCGTGAGTCATGTTAGTTGTGCCCTTTGTCGATTAGGTGAGGCCTTACTTACCTATGCTCACATTCTACGATCTAGTTTTCCTTTCGTACTTTTCGCTAAAACTAATCACCTTATCACTGGTTGCACTTACTGACTAAGAGCTTGCTTCCGCTGCATCTTGCTTTGTCTCTTTAACCTGAGTCGACGCTTAAAGTCGGTCTTTTTTTTGGTCAACAGTACCGTAGATTCAATATAGTCAAAATAGCATTGAACGTGGTGATGGGACACACACCGACGAAGAGGTTGAACGTGGAACTCAAATTACAGTTAATCAGTATGGCATGGCAAGCAGACCCCGAAATAGCATTGTCACGAAAGATTAAGTGGTGATGGGCATGAAGAATCTTGACACTTCCCTATGAGCTTCCATACGAGACTCTACAATCCCTTGGCATGTATTTGAAAGATGACATCTCGTTGATTAGGAAAAAAACTCAGGCAACAAAATGCGCATATCTTTTGCAAGGCAAGTGCTACAATTTAAGTGTGTCGTGGACACAAGCTAAAACTGTGGGTGATATTCCTGAACAACATCGGTCTCTTGGATTTCGTACGAACCATGTTGGCGTTGGAATTCAGGCCAACGATTCATGTTTGGCCATTGTCGAACTATATTTGAGGATACATTGTAGCGTTAAATGCGAGCAATGAGTCTAAGCTGATTGACTTTAATCTAGTTAATTGCAGTTGGCCAAGTGAAATTGTTACAATAAATTGTTACAAATTTGATGATAAACTACTCCCATTGTAGAAAATTGCGATGCATGGATGTATATTATTACGTCATCTCGATATGTTGTTACTTTAATTTTTTCGTTGTTCAATTTCTTAAATTTGATGGAGTAAAAACACAATTTCTTGCTCAAGATGCCATTCCCTTTGAGAACTCGGGATTGGTCGAGGAGCTCACCTCGACAATTCAATATTGAGTTCGCGTTCCTTTCTCGATTGTTGGTCCTTTTTTAACACACAAGCACTGGATTCATTTCAAAGTTTTTGATTAAGGCCCTATTTGGTTCAGCATTTGAAGTGCTCTTTGGGGCTCTAAAAGGGTTTGGCCAAATGCTTTGTGGTGATTGGTTCAAGTTTTTGGGGACTCTGGGGAGATGCAATTGCATCTCCAAGGGGCTTCAAAAGGCTTTGGGAGAATGAAGGGGTAGAGGTCCATTGGGAAGTTACATTTTCGGAATGCAACTTTCGGTATTGTTCATCTCTTCGGTGGAGAAGCTGATCGGAGGCCGACAACCGCTAGCCAAGGGGTCGCGCGAACCGCCTGAATAAAACTAAAAATAAAAATAAATGTGTTTATATTTTTATATAAAAATATAAACATATCTATTTTTTTTATATTTTAAGTATAATAAATATATATTTATAAAAAATATATTTATATAAAATATATTTATATATTTTTTATATAAATATAAACATGTCTATTTTTTTATAAACATATCTATTTTTTTTATATAAACATATCTATTTTTTTTCCGATTGTTTTTATATAAATATATAAAAAATATCTATTTTTTTATATATTTTATGTTTATATTTTTTTATATAAAATATGTTTATATAAAAAATATAAAATATTTTTTATTCAAGCGGTTCGGCCGCCGGATCCGGCGGTCCGGTGGTCGGACTTCAAAAAAAAAAATATAAACATATTTTTGTTTTTTTAATTTAATAAAAGTTAATTACAAATGCAAATTTTACCAAACGGTATTTTGGTCAAAGTTGTTTCTCAATGCAAATTTTACCAAACGACATTTGCATTTCGAAAAACCCCCTTCACCCAAAGGTATTTGCATTTCTACAAATGCATTCCCCAAAAACCGAACCAAACGGGCCCTAAGTGAAGTCGAGCAACAATCAACATGGTACGCCTCGTATTTTCATTTCAGTAGTTTTAGCCCAATCAATTGGCCCAAGTTAATGTTAGGGTTCCAATCTCTTAGTTTTTCTTTTTTCAGTAAGCATCATCCAAAAACGTGAACTTTAATTCTGTCATTATTACATTGCTCTATATCACCTGTTTGCATTAGTATGATATCCTCAAATGTCAGATTCGTGGCAAGGTGACCCCGACAAGCTAACTCTATGGAAATATATCCAACGGCTGTCTCATAATATGTCCTCATTATGCACTAATTCCATTTTTTAAAATCTATCTTTGTAACCTTTTTGGTAGGGTCGCTAATATATTAATAAAAGAATCCACACATTCACGTCCATTTCCTGTTAAAAAAAAAAAAAAAAAAAAAAAAAGGCAGAAAAGATCTCAGATTTGTTCCCATATATGAGTAAAAATAAAAAAACGAGACCTAATTACTTTCTCTCCCAATGATGCCTATAAAATGCACCATCCTACGCATAAGATTCATTCGGATATAAATTACATCTGCAATAGAGCCGATTGAACCTGATGGAGAGGAGTTCATCATCCAAGATAGCTCTCGCGCTCATGCTCGTCTCCGTTTTGCTGTGGGCAAGTCTGCCATCTTCAATGGCCGCGCTTGGTGAGTGCCACAGTAACGGGGATTGTCTCACCATTTGCGCCTCAGGCTGTGGACTTTGCACCAATACCGAATGCAATTGCTTCGACGGGACACCGCCGAGTTGCAATAGCCGTTACCGCCTTCGAAAAATAAACACTCCTTGATGATGCCATATGAGAACTTTTACTTGAATTCATACTTATGTCCTTATCATGAAATAAAATATCATCATCCGATGATATTTAAGTGAAATATCGTTCCTCTTTTTGTGATTTTGCCATACTTTTGGTTTGCGGAGAAGTAACTGCACAGATCAAGCAAATTTTTGCGCCTTCTAACTAAGAAAACTCATGAAATTTATCTGAAAGCAACCTAAGAATAACTTTGCTGACATATAATCCTAATTTGTACATTAGTACATGGATGCTTCAAGTTTCAATTCATCTTCTCAAAGAAGAGTCTCTATGGAGCTTTCAAGAGCATCAAACCCGAGGTGGCTACTGCTAGGCGAGGTGTAGAGAGGGTAGACGCTCACAGTAAGTTCCTAATTCCCAAAAAAGGCACAAACGTTAAATTGAGTGGCAAATCTGGCATAATTTTTTTTGTCTCATAAAACAACATGAACTTTAGGTTGATTGATGAATTTAACCCAACTTTATTTTGCTTCCAAAAAAAATCACCAACTCTCACTTAAATCCCAAATTTGGCTCCCTTTAACTTAGATTCATTGATTGTCTTCAACAATAAATCCATGTGCACTTGTTGGCAATATTTAAAACACTATTCATTGTCTTCTCGTATGAGCCACAACTTGAAGAATAACAGTAAAGCTATTAATTGTTTCTTACACTTTACTAGCAAGTCAAAAAGATCTCAAGATTAAATTTCTCTGGTTAGACTTTGCCGCTTTGTCGTAATATAAAGTTGTAGACCACTGCCTATTAAGAGATACCATGGACGAGATTTGCCAAGCTCATGACTAGAACCTTGTTTTTGAAACAAGGTTGACTTTAGATAGAGAGTTAACGGTAGGGGCCAGATTTGGGATAAGGTAAAAATTTGTGATATTTTACGGATACAAAAAAGTTGAGGCTAGAATTGTCATTCGACTTAAAGTTAGTACTTTTTTATAAGACAACAAAAAGTTTAGACTAGAATTGTTACTTCACCTAAAGTTGGTGCTTTTTTACTAGATAAAAAAATTTGAGGCTAGATTTATCACTTGACCTGAAATTGGTGCTTTTTTTTTGGAATTAGCCCCATAGTAAGAGATAGAAAGTTCAGCAAAGAGCCACTACTAACTTATATCGGAATGGGCCTCGACGAAAGAGGGGAAGCAATGACGAAAACCATAATTCATCTTTGCCGCACTCTTGTCCGATTAGTCTTTTGTCTTGCTCGATTCAATCAAAATAAAGACTTTGTTAGAGGATAGAGTATATCCCCGGGCACATGTATAGGTGTTGGCATCTTAAAACCCCAAGTCTGGAATTTTCTGATCCTCGTAACATTGAGTTTGTTTGGATTCCAAAATCTAACGTTCAAGCTTTAAAGCTTATTCTAGAACTTACCATTACACTCGTTCACAGGATTCGCATTTTCTCCGGGACACCCTTTTAAATCAATGGAAGAGTGGTTGGACAATCAAGATTTTCATTTAGATAAAAAAAAATTAAGATTTTAAGTCATCAAAAGTATGTGAAGAATTTTAATTAGATGTTCTAAAGTTCTGGATGATATCCCCACAATAATTCAAAACAAGAAAAGCTCACGAGTATTGCAGTGCTGTTATTTAATAATATAACATGGTGAATAATCACTTCATAGTGGGCAGGACCTCTATATATATCATGGAATCAATTGAGCAGCTCAAAATTCTAATTTCTTTACATATGATTGTACCGGGCGTTTGTGGGATTTGATCCCACAAATATGAACTTATTAGAGATTGAAATATCCAAAGCATAGACTACGTGCAAAGTCATTCAATATATTTTCAGTATCATAGACAATTTTCTTAGACTAACTATGAATAAAATTTCGAAATCTTTTACTAAACAAATAGGTAAGTATTATCTTTGTGGTACCACACACTATTTTATTTTAGGGAACAAAGTGGCTTATATCCTAGAAATTTCCCTCTCTAACTCTAACTACTATTGTCAAAACGAGATACCGAATTGTACATTTAGATCACAAATTCACGAGAACCAAATTTTAAAGATACAGTAAAATAATGAAATTTCCCAAATTTAGGTGCACATTTTTTGCCAATTTCACTAGTACTTTGTTAAAATATATACAAAATTCTCATTTGTTTCCTCATCGATAAAACCTAAATGATGAAATGTTCTAACTCAGATTTGATTTCCATAAATGAATAAATGTGAAAAATAAAATGTAATTACTGTTTTTCCCCTCAATGACGCCTATAAAATGCACCACCTAACAACGCAAAGATTCATTCGATAGAATAATACATCTGCAACAGGGCTGATCGATCGTGATGGAGAGGAGATCATCATCCAAGTTAGCTCTCGTGCTCATGCTCGTGTTCGTTTTGCAATGGGCAAGTTTGCCATCTTCAATGGCCGTGCCTGGTGAGTGCAACAAGAATGAGGATTGTCGCGTTATCTGCGCCTCAGGCTGTGGGCTTTGCAGCGAAACTGAATGCAATTGTTTCGACGGGACGCCGCCGGGTTGCAGCCTTCGAAGTGTAAACACTCCCTGATGAAGTCAAATGAGAATATCTACTTACTTTGATTCATACTTATGTCCCTATTATAAAATAAAACATGATTATATGATGATTTTTTCGTGAAAGATGGCTTCTCTCTTCATAAAATTGCTGTACTTTTGTATTGCTCATAAGTGATTGCCCGGTTAACTTATTTTTTTCGGCATGTATAACTAAGAAAATTGATGAACTTTATTTGACAAAACTGAAGAACAACGTCGCTGAAAAATAGCCTCATATTCAAGAACAGCTTATTCTTAATTATATTTATCGATGATAAAAAACTTCTCGTGTTAATTCACTTTTGTAAACCTTATGAGCAAGATATTTCAATTTTGCACGAAATAAAGGCATCAGTCCTCAAGATTTTCCATTAGTGAAGGATTGGCAATGTTTTGATGTTGGAACACTAAAATTTTGTTCGTTGGAATCAATCGATTGGCTCACAAATTCTGATTTCTCTAATTACATATGATTTTACGTGTTCACAAATATGAGCTTATTAGAGATTGAAACATCTAAAGCATGGATTACTTGCAAGGTCATTCAACATATTTTTGGTATCTATCATAGACCATTGTCTTGGACTAAGTATAAAAAAAGTTCCAAGTCTTATGAAAGAATAGATTAGTATTATCTTTTGGGGTATCATACACAATTTCATTTCAGGAACAAAGTGGAGTATAGCTCTGGAGTTTCCCTCTCTAACTATAACTATAATCGGCAAATCGAGATACTGAATTGTGAATTTAAATAATAAATTCACGAATAACAAATCGAGAATTCTATTGTATAAATGCGGTAACATAATTTCAATAAATTTTTTTTGCCAAATACGTGTATACTTTGCATCAAGAATCAATGCAATTTTTTCTCGGCAATGCTGCTGAGTTGCATTTACTGTTACCGCCTTCAAAGCATAAACAGTCCTTGATGAAGCCATATGAGATTATCTAATTACTTTGATCCATACTTAAATCATTCCGGAGATCACTCATAGAGAAATTTTAAGTTTGGTATAAAATTTGCCATGATAAGTAGAGGTCATACTTTTAAAATTTGAAGAAAAAGAGAAGATAATCTGCACCCTATTGAATTTATACCACCGATTGATAATCAACTGTCAATACTCACCCTAAGCTAATCTGATTTTCTTTCATTGTAAAATAAACGGATATTAATTTTATAATCTTTAACAAGATAACATTACACCGTGCATTTGTTTAATCTGTTGAGCCCGTTGGTTATAGGTGTGCCTGAACTATAGTTGTTCTGAAATTATACTGCGAAGTGTTGTTATATATTTAATAAGTGATATTCTTAATTTTGACATTACTTTAAAACCTGCAAAACAGGCCTTTGTTTGAAAAGTTACCCAAAGATAAGAAGGGCGTTGGAATATCTCTCTCTCTCTCTACCCAATTCTTATTTATTTTAGACCCATAAATTTGTGTATTTGCTTTATTATTCTATATCTTTCTTTCTAGCGCATCATGATTTGCCACAAGAGCTCATTAAATAGAAGAGGGAATAATTTGGTAGAAAAAAGTGCTTTGTGGGTGAAATCAAAGATCTTTTATCTATTATGCATTCTATCTAAATCTTAGCGATTTAAAGTCGTGTAACTTTACATACACATAAATGGAGTTACTTGAATTTTAAAATAATATATTAGAGATGTGGATAATACGGTGTTAAGAAAATCCGTGTGGACATATGACGAGAGCAGAACAAATTTTGGTTCATCAACGAGAAGTTACTTTTGGAAATAGATAGCTTCCTTATACATTAAGTATATTTTTGTAGCCACTCGCATAGGCGTTATATGCAACTGCTAGTATAAAAAATCAACCATGCATGCCCATAAGTGGATGGCCGAGACTTGGAGACCTAGTCCGATTTCAAGCAAGATAAGTGTCGCTTCGCAAAACTTGCAAACCCATTTAGGTCATAACTCTTGCATGTGATTGAACTTGATCCCCCAACAGGCAATAACATCATTGACATAATTCGCCCAACAGCTAATTAAAAAAAGGGTCTTGTTATTTGTTATCGACTGACTTCAGGTAAATACACATAAAAACAAACGTTTGAATTTTTACTTCATCAATATATATTATGTGTGATTGCCAAAAAAAGTGCCTCAGGACACTCGTTAATAAAAATTAACTTAAAAATATCCTTCAAATATAGTGAAAATCACTGTCATACGAGGACGAAAACTTGAGAACTAAAATTTCAACTTTCATTAAGTTTATTTTCGTGAAAGTGATTATATCGACTTCCTTTAAAGTTTGACTTTCTCATTGTTACTTTTAGGGAGGTCAATTTTGTTGTTTAAAAATGTACCAAGGAGGGATGATCGGTTCTCTATCCGGTCCGGACCGGTTCCGTGAAGCCTATCACTTAGCCAAATTTTTTTTTTTTTAAATACTAGAGTTTTTACTATTTTAGGGTTTTGCTACTATTTTCAAGAAATTAAAATATATTTTTTTTTTTAAAAAAGAGTAAGTCCGGTCCGGTTCTCTCCTTTCCCCCCCTTCGCCCCCCTTGGGGAATCAGGATACAGACCGAAAATCATTGGTTCCATCTTATGGAATCGGGAAATGGACTGATCTCCCTGTTCATGATTTGGTCCAGTCCAGGCGATTCCCGATTTGGACGGTCCGACATGCTTACCCTAGTAACAATCGTCATAACATAGAATTTCTTGGGTTTTCGAATTAGTCCATACTTAGAATATTTATGGTAAGACTTTTGCAAATTTGAGCCAAAACTTTGAGATTAGTGGGGTCAATTGATTAATACTTAGAATATTATGCTAATGATCAAATATTTACTGTTTGATTGCTACCCTCTTATAAAGCGGTGCCCCCATTGGACATAGCCCTCGGGAAAGAAGGAGGGGGAGGGGAGGGGGGGGGGGGGGGGTTGGGGGCGCGGGGGTGTTGGGTTTGGAGACTTTCTTTTTTCGGATGGGGTTAAAGTTCGTTAATTAGTTAGGGTTTTCAGACGTTTACATGCGAAAATACTAATAAGAGAAAGTAATCTCAGATATATTTTCGTAATCAATATTACAAAAAGTTACCATCTACTTTTCAACTAAGTATCCTACACATAATACGGGGTTAATATAAGCTCAGCATCACATAAATTTTGATCGTGTACTCACATATTTTGAAATTTTAGATTCTAAAATCAAATTGGCAAGCTTTAAGGCTTATTCTAGAACTTACTATTATGCTGGTTCGTAGGGTTTGCATGCATGTTCTCCGGGACACCCTTAGCATAGGATGAGGTTAATAAATGGAAGATTGGTTGGACAATGAAGATTTTCAGTTAGATAAAAAAAAAATCAAAATTTTAAGTTATCAAAAGAATGTGAAGAATTTTAATTAGATACTCTAAAGTTCTGGATGATATCCCCATAATAATTCAGAAAGAAGAAAAGCTCACGAGTACCACAGTGCTCTTTATTTAATAATTTAACACGGTGAATATAATCATTTCATAATGGGCATGACCTCTATATACACCATGGAATCAACTAAGCAGCTTAAAATTACAATTTCTTTAATTACATAGATGTTGCCAATCATTTGAGGGATTTGATCCCACAAATATGAACATATTAGAGGTTGAAACATCAAGAGCATAGATTACATGCAAGGTCTTTCGATATATTTTCAGTATCATAGACAATTTTCATAGACTAACTATAAATAAAGTTCGAAATCTTATACTAAAACAAAATAGGTAACTGTTATCTTTGGGGTACCATACGCAATTTTATAAGGAACTCTATGTGGCTTAAATCCCTGAAATTTCCCCCTCTAACTCTAACTACAATTGTCAAATCGAGATACCGAATCATATATTTAGATCACAAATTCACGAAAATCGAATTGTAAAATTTCGGCAGAATAATTATAATTTTTACCAAATATGTGTGTACCATTTTTGCCAATCTCACTAATACTTTGCTAAAAGATCCACAACATTCACATTTGTTTCCTCGTCAAGAGAACCTAAATGACGAAAGGTTCTAACTTAGATCTAATTTCCATAAATGACTAAATATGAAAAATAAAATGTAATTACTTTTTCCCTCAATGACGCCTATAAAATGCACCATCCTCCAACGCAAAGATTCATTCGGGTGAATACTACATCTGCAATAGAGCCGATCGATCGTGATGGAGAGGAGATCATCATCCAAGTTAGCTCTTGTGCTCGTGCTTGTATTCATTTTGCTGGGGGCAAGTTTGCCATCTTCAATGGCCGTGCCTGGTGAGTGCAGCAAGAATGAGGATTGTCGCGTCATCTGTGCCTCAGGCTGTGGACTTTGCAGTGAAACTGAATGCAATTGTTTTGACGGGACGCCGCCAGGTTGCAGTAGGCGTTACCACCGTCGAGGCATAAACACTCCTTGATGAAGCCATATAAGAATATCTACTTGTTTTGATTCATACTTATGTCCTTAACATGAAATAAAATATGATTATATGATGATATTTTAGTGAGATATTGCTCCTCTCTTCGTGATATTGCTGTATTTTTGTTTTGCGTAGAAACAATTGCACTAGTTAATTTAATTTTTTCGGCTTGTATAACTAATATAACTCATGAACTTTATTTGACAAAACCGAAGAGGCTTAGCAGTGCGTTTATATCGCATTTGCTATTGTCTAGAATAAACATTGTATAGACTATACTCATTATCAACAACAGTTAATGCTTAATCATATTCACTGATCATAAAAACACCTCGAATCAATTCACTTTTGTGTACCATACGAGCAAACATATTTCGATTTTTCTCAAAACAAAGGCATTAGTCTGCCAGAATTTCCATTAGTAAAGGATTGTCTATGTTTTTATTTTGAAGCATGAACTTCTTTGTTTGCTAGAATCAATGGGTTGGCTACAAAAATCTGATTTCTCGAATTACATATGATTCGATGTTCACAAATATGAGCTTATTAGAGACTGAGATATGTAAAGCATGGGTTAACTGCAAGGTAATTCAACATATTTTCGGTATCATAGACAATTTTCTTGGACTAATTCTAAATGAAGTTCAAAATCTTACACTAAAAGAATTGGTAAGTATTATCTTTGGGGTGACATATATCATTTTATTTAAGGAACAAAGTGGAATTTAGCTCTAAAATTTCTCTCTCTTACTCTAACTATAATTGGCAAATTGAGATATCGAATCATGAATCTAAATCATAAATTCATGAATGTGAAATCGAGAATCAAATTGCATTAAAGCGGTGAAATAATTTCTATAATTTTTTTTGTCCAAATATGTGTGTACCGATGCAATTGTTTCTCAGCGACGTTGGGTTGTGTTAGCCTTTGCAGCCTTCAAAGCATAAACACTTGAAATAAAACATGATAATATGATGATGACTAATTCGGAATTTTTTTTTTCAAAAAATAATTTCTTTTATTGTTTAGAAAAAGTAGTCATGCCTAACTATTTTCGTAGATAATGAAAAAAAATTCTATCATTTTTTTTTGTAAGCGATACAAACGATTATTTGTTGAAAAATATTTTCGAAATCACACACACATATATATATATATATATATATATATATATATATATGCGAAACAAATGCACCTTTGTAATATTGCTCCTCTCTTTATGATTATATTGTACTTTTGGTTCGCAATAGAAATAGTTGCATAATTTAACTTAATTAACTTAGATCTACAGTGACATATTTGTTGATGATGAAAATATCTAGGGGAGAATTACTAAAAAAGTCTTAAACATATTACAATTGTGTCAATTTAGTCTTAAACTTATTTTTTTACCAATTTAGTCCTAAATCTTTTGTATTTATGCCAATTTAGTCTTTTTGGTCAATATTAGTTGGCCGAAAACAACGTAGACACCGGTTGATGCCAGTCATTTAGCTGATGTCAGAATTTTCCAGCATTGATAAAATTGAGTTTGTTTGTCCTAAAAATTTTGTTTTGCTGACCCCATCCCGTCCTCGAAAGCTCTGTTGTCAAGCATTGTTTGGCCAAAAAAAAAAAAAAAAAAAAACTTATATAAGCATTGACAAAAGAAGTTGCTAGCGGATAATATCTTATTTCTTGTTTCTTTTGTTGTATTGTATTGTGTTCGACTCGAATTTTCACTTGTAGTTGCCTATTAATACGTGTCATGAAGCATGTAGTATGGCTTCCTCACAGACTACGTATCGGTCTATTATTATTTTTGTGTTGTTGCAATTTACTTTTGCCTTTTCTTTTCTTCTTGTACCTTTACTTTATTGTGGTTGATTTGTTGAAATGTTTTAACGAAATACCTTGACAAAGGATGTGAAGGACCATTTGTTGAATTTCCAATGAGAAATGCAAATTAATGAGAAAATAAATATGTAAGATTGGAGAAAATTGTGTCCAGCCATATAAAAAGGTATTAAAATGAAAAAAAAAAAAAAAAACTAGAAGTAAAACTGCACAATTGGTTCTTTGCACAAACTACAATTCAATGTTCATAGCTACTACTGACAGTTAACAATAGTTATGATAAAAAATAAGTTCATCCTACATTACTTCTATTATTTAGCAACTTGTTTTTACAAACGATTAGATGCTACATTACTTGACGTTTATTTTTCCTTGACTCTTTCACACCTAGCATAATCAGTTACTTTCAAAGCTCCTCATTCCACCACTCGATGGTTGCCATAACCCACGTTTATTGACCCTTATCGTTCGTGGCTTCCGAGATCCACGATTCCATAATCTGATGATTATGTTGACTTCACCTCTTCACGGCTGCATCCGAAATTGTAGGTTTCATGACTTAAATAATTTCTATATTTTCAGCTCGTCGTGAGTCATGTTAGCTGTGCCCTTTGTCGATTAGGTGAGGCCTTACTTATCGATGCTCATATTCTACGATCTAGTTTTCCTTGTAAGAATTATTGTGGTTCACATGATATGATTTATTATATGGTTTAATAATTGTTAAATGCTATAAAATAAATAAATATTGGTTATGAGAAGTTACGATTCTAATAAAACGAAGATGTACGACTTATATGAAAGTTGAAAAGGCGCTGTGATGGAAGGCACCTTTTTATAGAACGCACAAATAGAGTCCGGTCCTCTCTCCACCCATATGAACAACAATAACAGAAATGAATTGGGTATTCTCTCCTCCATCGATAGAATACATTAAAGAATAGTGGGTTAAGGGAGAGAAATCGAATTTCTTCTTTTGGTTCGAGTTCTTCGTTTTCCACAACAATCATCATCAAGGGTAACACTATGGATAAATGTACGTCTTCATCTATTTGTGAAAATCATGAAGATCAAAAGATCACTGTTTTCTTTTGAATTTCCGCATCAAAGTATTATATGTATAGTTTAACAGTTGGTATCAAAGCATGATTTATGATCTCATGATTTTTCCGTTTATAGAAATATTATAATTTATGTATGAACGATCATGTTCGTACTATTTGTTGTTGTTGAAATGTTTTCGAAGGGTTCTGTCGAAGAAAATCCGAACGATGAATGTTTTCATGGAGAAAATGTCGAAAATGGAAGAATTCGGGCCAAACAGGGACGAAACGGCGAAAAAATTGGCAAAGAAGGGTGTTCTGCGCGCGAGGAAGAAGGCGCGTGGGCTCCACGCGGCGCTGCGCGCGTGGGATCCACGCGTGCGGAACTACCCGCGTGGCGGTTGGTAGGCGTGTGCAACGCATGCGCCCGCGCGTTGGATGCGCGCGTGCGGGTCACGCGCTCGTCGCTGTTGCAAGCGCGTGCTCGGCACGCGCCTGACGTCCCGCGTTGCTTTTTATGCTTATGCCCTTATGGAATTATGATTTTACGGTTCTGCCCTTGCTGATTATTTACCATTTTGCCCCTGCATTATAAATTTATGGTTCTGCCCTTATGGAATTATGACTTTACGATTTTGCCCTTATGCTTTAATTACGTCTTTTGTGCAATTTGGTAAATATTTGTATTTTACAATATTAAAAAATTCATATTATGAATGGTTTGTTAGTCACCAAAGTGACCAAACCTTAAAGTCTTTTGAATTTTTAATATTGAAAATTGTTTTATTTAATTACCCATGATTAATTGATGCTATATATGAAATTGATATGTTTCATATCATTATTGGTGTTATGGGTATATTGAAGTTAATTTATTATAAGAACTTAGGGATTAACCCAAAGGTTAATTATTTTCTTATAATTCATGAACATTATAGTTGATAATTAATATGACTTGTTAAATTTGTTTGTATATCCAAAGATAACAAATAAATTTTAATAAAATATATTTACAATTATCAAATAAAAGTTATTAGCATCATTATGGTTTATATATATATTTTTATATCATAGGATCGCCCAAAGCAGAACTATGATGTACATGTGTAGTTTAGTTTGAATCTGATTAGGTGATATTCTCAAGGCATTAATGTATGAGTATTTTCTTGCACATTTGCAGTATCTGTACCTGTTTCACTCCATTCGCATGCTTCATCTGTTCCTTTATTCAATGGGATAAATTTTCTAGATTGGAGTGAACAAGTCCAGTTTCACTTAGGTATTCTGAATCTTGATTTAGCGCTTCAAGCTGAGAAACCAGCTGCTATTACTGATGAAAGTAGCGATGATGAAAAGTCTTTCCATAAAGCTTGGGAAAGATTGAACAGACTGAGCTTAATGTTCATGCGAATGACAGTTGCAAACAACTTAAAAGACTTCTCTTCCCAAGACTGACAATGCTAAGAAATTTATGAAATTTGTGGAAGAACGTTCTCTAATTGCTGATAAGTCACTTGCTGGTACATTGATGAGTACACTGACCACCATGAAATATGATGGTTCACGTATCATGCATGAGCATATATTTGAGATGACGAATTTAGCAGAAAAGTTAAGGACTTTGGGAATGAATGTGGATGAGTACTTTTTAGTACAGTTTATACTTAATTCCTTGCCTCATGAGCAATATGGGCCATTTCAAATGAATTACAACACTATAAAGGATAAGTGGAATGCAAATGAATTGGCCAGTATGCTAGTTCAAGAGGAAACCAGGATAAAGAATCAAAAGGCTCATTATGTTCATCTCTTAAGTCATCAAGAAGCTCAAAGGAATTTCAAAAGGAAAGGTGGAAGGAGCAAGAAGAAAGGATTACATGTCTTGAATGACTCTTCAAAAGCTTCTCAAATCCACAAGAAGGAACACAATCTTATTAAGTGTCATTTTTACAACAAAATTGGACACTTGAAGAAAGATTGTCTGAAACGTAAGGCTTGGTTCGAAAAGAAAAGTAAACCTTGTGTTTTAGTATGTTTTGAATAAAAATTTATTGAAGTTCCTCATAATACTTGGTGGATTGATTCTGGTGCCACCACTCATATGTCAAATACGATGCAGAGATTTTTTACGATCCAAATCATAAAGCCAAATGAAAGTTATGTGATTACGTGAAACAGAAACAAAGCTACAGTTGAAGGCATTGTCACTTATCGTATGATTTTAGATACTGTGCATTATTTGGATTTGTTTCGAACCCTTTATGTACCTACATTTTCTCACAATTTAGTTTCTTTGCCAAGACTTGATGTAGCGGGATTTTATTGTAAGTTTGGTTCTGAATCTTTCAGTCTATTTAAAAGTGATACTCTTATTGGAACTAGAGCTTTATGTGATGGTCTCTACAAATTTAGATTTGATAATACTTTTGTTGAGACATTAATGACCTTACATCATAATGTTGGTACTAAACGAAGTTTGGTGAATGAAAATTCTGCTTACTTGTGGCATAAATGTTTGGGTCATATATCCAAGGAAAGAATGCAAAGATTAGTGAAGAATGAAATTCTTCCAAATTTGGATTTTATTGATCTTGGAGTGTGTATTGATTGTATTAAAGGTAAACAAACAAAGTACACTAAGAAAGGTGCCACAAGAAGTACAAAGCTTCTTGAAATTATACATACTGACACATGTAGTCCTTTCGATGTTCCATCTTTTGGTAATGAAAGCTATTTCATCACTTTTATTGATGATTTTTCACGTTATGGTTACATTTATCTATTGCATGATAAGTCTCAATTAGTGAATGCACTTGAAGTGTATATTAAAGAGGTTGAGAGGTAATTAGATAGAATGATGAAAATAGTAAGATTGGATAGATGCGGTTAATGTTATGGAAAGTATGATGAATCGGGACAATGTCCAGGTCCATTTGCTAAATTCCTTGAAAAACATGGCATTTGTGCTCAATACACAATACCAGGTACACCACAACAAAATGATGTAGCAAAAAGGCGTAACCATACTTTAATGGAAATGGTTAGGAGTATGATGAGTCATTCATCTTTACCCTTGTCTTTGTGGATGTATACTTTAAAGACTTCTATGTATTTATTAAACATGGTTCCTAGTAAGGCAGTTCCAAAGACTCCCTTTGAACTGTGGACGGGAAGGAAACTTAGTTTACGACAACTGCATGTTTGGGGTTGTCAAGCAGAAGTAAGAATTTACAATCCACATGAAAGGAAATTGGATTCAAGAACGACCAGTAGTTATTTCATTGGTTATGCAGAGAAATCCAAAGGGTATAAATTTTATTATCCTAATCATAGTACAAGAATTGTTGAATCTGGAAATGCTAGGTTCATTGAGAATGATGACATCGGTGGGAGTGAAAGAATGCGTGATGCTTGCATTCAAGAAGTAAGGGTAGAAGTTCCTATACCCAAAGCTTCTAAAGTTGTTGTTCCTGATATTATAGTACAACCTAACAATAATCGAGAACAACAAATTAATGAACAAACACTCCATAATGGAGATGTCAATATTGAACCTCTAATGGCCGAGTCACAAGAAATAATATTAAGAATATCTCAAAGAGAAAAGGAGGTCGGCTATTTCTGATGACTATATGGTTTATCTACAAGAGTCAGAAATTGATTTAAGAATTGGAAATGATCCAGATTCATTTTCCCGAGCCATGAAATGTGAAAATTCTAATGAGTGGTTTAATGCCATGGAAGAAGAGTTAAAATCCATGCATCAAAATCAAGTTTGGGATATTGTTGAATTGCCTAAAGGATGTAAAAGGGTCGGGTGTAAATGGGTCTTTAAGACCAAGCGCGACTCAAAAGGCAATATTGAACGACATAAAGTCAGACTTGTTGCAAAGGGTTTTACACAAAAAGTATGCATTGACTATAAAGAGACATTTTCACCAGTCTCTAAAAAGGACTCACTTAGAATCATTATGGCTTTGGTGGCTCATTATGACTTGAAGTTACACCAAATGAATGTAAAAACCGCCTTTTTTTAATGAGAATTTAGAAGAAAATGTTTATATGGACCAACCCGAAGGCTTTCCAGTTAAAGGAAAGGAACACATGGTATGTAAATTAAAGAAATTAATATATGGACTTAAACAAGCTTCCCGACAATGGTATCTTAAGTTTAACGATACCATTACTTTATTTGAATTTAAGGAAAACACTGTTGATCGGTGTATATATATGAAGATTAGTGGGAGCAAATTTATTTTTCTAGTTCTATATGTTGATGATATTTTGCTTGCTGCTAATGATCTTGGTTTGTTACATGAAACCAATAAATTTCGCTTTAAGAATTTTGAAATGAAGGATATGGGAGAGGCAACGTATATGATAGGAATATAAATATTCCGTGATAGATCACAATGATTATTAGGATTGTCTCAGAAAGCCTATATTGAGAAAATTTTTGAGAGATTTAATATGAGTAAATGTTCAGCAGGAATAGTTCCAATTCAAAAATGTGACAAATTTAACCTTATGCAATGTCCGAAAAGTGAATTGGAACGAGAACAAATGAAAAATATTCCTTATGCATCTATTGTGGGGAGCTTAATGTATGCACAAACTTGCACCAAACCAGACATCAGTTTTGCTGTCGGAATGCTGGGCATGTATCAAAGTAATCATGGAATGGATCATTGGAAAGCTGCAAAGAAAGTTCTTAGATACTTGCAAGGAACAAATAATCATATGCTCACTTATAAAAGATCCGATCATCTCGAGGTGATTGGATATTTAGATTCAGACTTAACCGAATGTGTCGAGTCGATATAAGAAAATCAACGTTTGGTGACTTGTTTCTTCTGGCTGGAGGGGCAATTTCATGGAAGAGTGCGAAGCAATCAGTTATTGCTGCATCCACTATGGAAGCTGAATTTGTGGCATACTTTGAGGCCACAATTCATGGATTATGGCTGCGGAATTTTATTTCAGAGCTTGTGATTGTCGACAATATTGCCAAGCCGCCGAAAATTTATTGTGATAACTCTGCAGCAGTTTTCTTCTCTAAGAATGACAAGTATTCTAATGGTGCTAAGCATATGGAGATCAAATACTTGTCTGTTGAAGAAGAAGTTCAAAAATGAAGAGTGTCAATTGAGCATATTAGCACCAATCTTATGATAGTAGATCCCTTAACAAAAGGACTGCCGCCCAAAACATTTAATGAGCATGTTGAAAAGATGGGCATTATTGGACGTCATTAATGTTTGTATTATGATTGCATTAAATTTATGTATTTGACAGTTTGAGCTCATTTACGTGTTTCTAATATTTTCTATTTTCTATTTTGTATACATTATGGAAATAGATTAATGTTAAACAGGATAGTTTCTAAAGAAACATTATAGTGAGACTATTACTATACTTATCATTTATGGATCATGTTAAGTAAAGTGCTATAGTTGTAGTGCATAGAAGGGACTATGTCGATTAATGACATACAACCGCTATGACTCGCATTAGTTTTCTTTACTTAATTGTGATTATTATGTGATTGCCAATTTAATGAAAATTTTATAGCATAATATTATTGTGCACATTACAATCTTTATTAAACCATGAAAGGAAAATCATATGGGCCAAGGAGGAGAATGTAAGAATTATTGTGGCCCACATGATATGATTTATTATATGGTTTAATAATTGTTAAATGCTATAAAATAAATAAATATTTGTTATGAGAAGTTGCGACTCTAATAAAACGAAGAGGTGCGACTTATATGAAAGTTGAAAAGGCGCTGTGATGGAAGGCACCTTTTTATAGAACGCACAAATAGAGTCCGGTCCTCTCTCCACCCATATGAACAACAATAACAGAAATGAATTTGGTATTCTCTCCTCCATCGATAGAATACATTAAAGAATAGTGGGTTAAGGGAGAGAAATCAGATTTTTTCTTTTGGTTGGAGTTCTTCGGTTTTCCACAACAATCATCATCAATGGTAACACTATGGATAAAGGTACGTCTTCATTTATTTGTGAAAATCATGAAGATCAAAATATCACTGTTTTCTTTTGAATTTCCGCATCAAAGTATTATATGTATAGTCTAACATTCCTTTCGTATTTTTTGCTAAAACTAATCACCTTATCACTGGTTGCACTTACTGACTAAGAGCTTGCTTCCGCTGCATCTTGCTTTGTCTCTTTAACCTGAGTCAACGCTTAAAGTCGCTTTTTTTTTTTTTGGTCAACAGTACCATAGATTCAATATAGTCAAAATAGCATTGAACGTGGTGATGGGACACACACCGAAGAAGAGGTTGAATGTGGAACTCCAATTACAGTTAATCAGTATGGCATAAGAAGACCCCAAAATAGCATTGTCACGAAAGATTAAGTGGTGATGGGCATGAAGAATCTTGACACTTCCCTATGAGCTTCCATACGAGACTCTGCAATCCCTTGGCATGTGTTTGAACGATGACATCTCGTTGATTAGGAAAAAACTTAGGCAACAAAATGCGCATATCTTTCGCAAGGCAAGTGCTACAATTTAAGTGTGTCGTGGACGCAAGTTAAAACTGTGGGTGATATTCCCGAACAGTATTGGTCTCTTGGATTTCCTACGGACCATGTTGGGGTTGGAATTTGGGCCAACGATTCATGTTTGGCCACAATCGAACTATACTCGAGGATACATTGTTGATGTTAAATGCGAGCAATGACTCTAAGTTGATTGACTTTAATCTTGTTAATTGCAGTTGGCCAAGTGAAATTGTTATAATAAATTGTTACAAATTTGATGAGAAACTACTCCCATGGTAAAAAATTGCGATGCATGGATGTATATTATCATGTCATCTCGATATGTTGTTACTTTAATTTTTCCGTTGTTCAATTTCTTAAATTTAATGGAGTAAAAACTCAACTCCTTGCTCAAGATGCCATTCCCTTTGAGAACTCGGGATTGATTTGGGAGCTCACCTCAACGACCTAATATTGAGTTCGTGTTCCTTTCTCGATTGTTGGTCTTTTTTTAACACATAAGCACTGCATCCGCTTCAAAGTTTTCGATTAAGTGAAATCGTGCGGCAATCAACATGGCATGCCTCGTATTTATATTTCAGTAGTTTTAGCCCAATCAATTGGCCCAAGTTTTTCTTTTTTCAGTAAGCATCGTCCAAAAACGTGAACTTTAGTCCTGTCATTATTCATTGCCCCATGTCACCTGTTTGCATTAGTATGATACCCTCAAATGTCAGATTCGTGGCAAGGTGACCCCCGACAAGCTAACTCTAGGGAAATATATCCATCAGCTGTCTCATAAAATGTCCTCATTATGCACTAATTCCATTTTCCAAAATCTATCTGTGTAACATTTTTGGTAGGGTCGCTAATATATTAATAAAAGAATCCACACATTCACGTCCATTTCCTCTTAAAAAAAGAAAACCAAAAAGGCAGAAAAGATCTCAGATTTGTTCCTATGAGTGTTGACGCCTAAAATTTCCTTTTAATTAATTAGGTTTTACTTTACTTTATTTTATTTTATTTTATTTTAGTTTATTTTATTTTATTTTATCTTTTTCGGGTAATAAATAAACAAATAACAAAACAAAACAAAAACAAAAGAAGAAAAGAGCAGCCCATTCCCCCCCTTCCGCATGGGCCCCTACGGCCCATCCTCCTTCCTCGGTCCGGCCCTCTTTGGATCGTCTGCTTCCTCCGTTCGCCTCTGCAGCACACACGCAGAGAGCGCGACGCAGGATCGGCGGACGGACGGCGACGTGGGAGGGGCAGCTGGCTTCGGATGGGACACCGGTTCGGCCGTCGGGGGGCCGCTCGGCGCGCGAGGGGGACCGGCGGTCGAAGTTCCGTCGACCGGCCACCCCCTCGCCTATAAATAGGGACGCATCGCCTCCGTCGAACGGCACGCATCAGCCAGCAAAGCTCCGAGGATCCCCTGAGAGACTTCGGGGAACTCAGAGCGAGCAGGGGCGAAGCGATTGGGCCGCGAGCTCGTCGACCTCCCTCCGAGAGACTTCGGGGGAGACCGGCGATGAGCGAACCCAGATCCACGAGCACGCCGACCTCCCTCCGAGAGACTTCGGGGGAGACCGGCGGCGAGCGAACCCAGATCCGCGAGCTCGCGGCCAGAGAGAGAGAGAGAAATCGAAGAAGAAGGCGCACCCTCTGCCGTCGCCGTCATCCACCACCGTCGTTGCCCTGTCACCGCCGCCGTTCGCCACCGTGTCACAAACAGGTAACAATAGCCGTCGCTGCCGCCGGTCGCGTCATCGCCGTTGCATTCCCCCTCTCGAGCCGTGTTACCATCGACCACACCAACACAGCCCCATTCCGTCGCCGTCGCCGTCGTCGTAGTCGCCATCGTCGTTGCTGTCGCCGCCGTAGCCGTCGTCGCCGCCGAAGCGCCTCGGTTTCCACCCCCGGCACCACGGATTCGCAAACCCTGGGGTTTGCGATTTTCTGGGTCGCGAAGCGGATCCGGACCCGGAAAATCGGGTAGGGTTCCGCGAGATCAAGGGCGGCTGGGAACCGGGTCACGAGGTGGGAGCCGGGTCGGGTGCGGATCGATTCGGGTAGGGTTTCCGCGATTTTTGGGCGGCAGGAATCCGGGTCGACGAATCGGGTAGGGTTTCGCCGAACCGGGTCGTCGGGTCGGCCCGGTTCTTTTCGAAAACGGGCTCTGGGCCGCGGCGTCGTTTTATTAAAAAAAAAAAAAAAAAAAAGGACAAAAATCTGAGTCGGGCCCGCGTTCGGGTCGCCGGCCCGGGTCGGATCCAACCCGGACCCGACCCGGGTCGGATTTTTATAATATTTTATATTTTATATAATATTTTAATTAAAAAAATCAAAAATAATTTATTTCGAAGAAATATTTAAAAATATTTTAATTTCCAGAAAACCGAAAAATATTAAAAAAATGTTAAAAATGTTTATTTTCCAAAAAAAATCAAGAAAAATAAAAAATAATTTATTTTCAAAAAAAAAATATTAAAAATATTTAAAAAAATTTATTTTCCGAAATAATCAAAAAATCAAAAATATTTCATATTTTCCAAAAAAATTCCAAAATCCGAAAAAGGCCAAAAATTCATGAAAAGGCCAAAAAATTCAAAAAAGCCAAAAAGACTTGTATTTTTTCAAAAAAAAAAAAAAACCAAAAAAAATCCCTTTTATGTCCAAAAAATTAGAAAAAGACTCAAAAATGTTTTTCCTCCCCAAATTGCATGGAAAATCCCTCAAACATCCAAAAAACCTCAGGATTTAAACAAGATTAGGTACCGAAAGGGCATTAGTGATTAACTAGTGTAATCAAGTCCCCGATCCTAATTTCTCTGGTTGCGCAGGAGCAAGTATTTCTCCCAATACTTCGCATGGGTTTCTAATCAAACCCACCCCAAATTGATTAGTGGCGACTCCGTTTTAAAAATTAATTTACAGGTTAAAAAACTTAGACTATTAAAGTCGTGAATTGGTGGACTTGGGAGAGTCCGGGCATAACTAATTTCAGCCGAGCCATTAGCCTCCTTTAGGCGTTCGACTCTAATCGGGCGCCGAAAAAAAGAGGTCGCGACAATGAGTAAAAATAAAAAACGAAACCTAAATACTTTCTCTCCCAATGATGCCTATAAAATGCGCCATCCTACACACAAGATTCATTAGGATATAACTTACATCTGCAATAGAGCCGATTGAACGTGATGGAGAGGAGTTCATCATCCAAGATTAGCTCTCGCGCTCATGCTCCTCTCTGTTCTGCTGTGGGCAAGTCCGCCATCTTCAATGGCCGCGCTTGGTGAGTGCCACAGTAACGGGGATTGTCTCACCATTTGCGCCTCAGGCTGTGGACTTTGCACCAATACCGAATGCAATTGCTTCGACGGGACACCGCCGAGTTGCAATAGCCGTTACCGCCTTCGAAAAATAAACACTCCTTGATGATGCCATATGAGAACTTTTACTTACTTGGATTCATACTTATGTCCTTATCATGAAATAAAATATCATCACGCGATGATATTTAAGTGAAATATCATTCTTCTCTTTGTGATTTTGCTGCACTTTTGGTCCGCAGAGAAATAACTGCACAGATCAAGCAAATTTTTGTGCCTTATAACTAACAAAACTCATGAAATTTATCTGAAAGCAACCTAAGAATAACTTTGCTGACATATACTCCTAAATTGTACATTAGTACATGGATGCTTCAAGTTTCAATTCGTCCTCAAAGAAGAGTCTCTATGGAGCTTTCAAGAGCATCAAGCCCGAGGTGGCTACTGCTAGGCGAGGTGTAGAGAGGGTAGACGCTCGTGGTAAGTTCCTAATTCCCAAAAAAGTCACTTAAGTTTCAGGAGTGGGTTTCGACTTCCACGCCCTGCAAGGAGCTAGGGCAAAAGTTTGAGAGTGAGAGTTAGAATATGAGTAGAGTAGGACCGACCAAAAAAAAAAACTTAGATTCATGTGCACTTATTGGCCAAATTTAAAACACTATTCATTGTCTTCTTGTCTGAGCCACAACTTGAAGAATAACTGTAAAGCTATTCATTGTTTCTTACACTTTACTGGCAAGTCAAAAAGATCTCCAGATTAAATTTCTCTGGTTAGACTTTGCCGCTTTGTCATAATATGAAGTTGTAGACCACCGCTTGTTAAGAGACACCATGGACGAGATCTGCCAACCTCACGACTAGAACCTTTTTTTTGAAACAAGGTTAGCTTCAGTTAGAGAGTTAACGGTAGGGGCTAGATTTGGGATAAGGTAAAAATTTGTGATTTTTTACGAGATACAAAAAAGTTGGGGCTAGAATTGTCATTCGACTTAAAGTTGGTACTTTTTTATAAGACAACAAAAAGTTTAGGCTAATTTTGTTACTCCACTTAAAGTTGATGTTTTTTTACGAGATAAAAAAAGTTCAAGCTAGATTTATCACTTGACTTGAAATTAGTGCTTTTTTTTGTTGAATTAGCCCCATAGTAAGAGATAGAAAGTTCAGCAAGCATCTCAGGAGCCACTACTAACTTACAATCGGAATGGGCCTCGACGAAAGAGGGGAAGCAATGGCAGAAGCCATAATTCATCTTTGTCGCACTCGTCTTATTAGTCTTTTGTCTTGCTCGATTTAACCAAATTAAAGACTTTGTTAGAGGATAGAGTATATCCCCGGGCACATGTATAGGTGTTGGCATCTTAAAACCCCAAGTCTGGAATTTTCTGATCCTCGTAACATTGAGTTTGTTTGGATTCCAAAATCTAATGTTCAAGCTTTAAAGCTTATTCTAGAACTTACCATTACACTCGTTCACGGGGTTCGCATTTCTCCGGGACACCCTTTTAAATCGATGAAAGCGTGGTTGGACAATCAAGATTTTCATTTAGATAAAAAAAAAATTAATATTTTAAGTCATCAAAAGTATGTGAAGAATTTTAATTAGATGTTCTTAAGTTCTGGATGATATCCCCACAATGATTCAAAAGAAGAAAAGCTCACGAGTACTGCAGTGCTCTTTATTTAATAATATAACATGGTGAATAATCACTTCATAGTGGGCAGGACCTCTATATATATCATGGAATCAATTGAGCAGCTCAAAATTCTAATTTCTTTACAGATGATTGTACCGGGCGTTTGTTGGATTTGATCCCACAAATATGAACTGATTAGAGATTGAAATATCCAAAGCATAGATTACGTGCAAAGTCATTCAATATATTTTCAGTATCATAGAAAATTTTCTTAGACTAACTATGAATAAAATTCGAAATCTTTTACTAAACAAATAGGTAAGTATTATCTTTGTGGTACCACACACTATTTTATTTTAGGGAACAAAGTGGCTTATATCCTAGAAATTTCCCTCTCTAACTCTAACTACAATTGTCAAATCAGATACCGAATTGTATATTTAGATCACAAATTCACGAGAACCAAATTGTAAAGATACAGTAAAATAATGAAATTTCCCAAATTTGGGTGCACCTTTTTTGCCAATTTCACTAGTACTTTGTTAAAATATATACAAAATTCTCATTTGTTCCCTCATCGATAAAACCTAAATGACGAAATGTTCTAACTCAGATTTGATTTCCATAAATGAATAAATGTGAAAAATAAAATGTAATTACTGTTTTTCCCCTCAATGACGCCTATAAAATGCACCACCTAACAACGCAAAGATTCATTCGAGTGAATAATACATCTGCAACAGGGCTGATCGACCGTGATGGAGAGGAGATCATCATCCAAGTTAGCTCTCGTGCTCATGCTCGTGTTCGTTTTGCAATGGGCAAGTTTGCCATCTTCAATGGCCGTGCCTGGTGAGTGCAACAAGAATGAGGATTGTCGCGTTATCTGCGCCTCAGGCTGTGGGCTTTGCAGCGAAACTGAATGCAATTGTTTCGACGGGACGCCGCCGGGTTGCAGCCTTCGAAGTGTAAACACTCCCTGATGAAGTCAAATGAGAATATCTACTTACTTTGATTCGTACTTATGTCCCTATTATGAAATAAAACATGATTATATGATGATTTTTTCATGAAAGATGGCTTCTCTCTTCATGATATTGCTGTACTTTTGTATTGCTTATAAGTGATTACCCAGTTAACTTATATTTTTCGGCATGTATAACTAAGAAAATTGATGAATTTTATTTGACAAAACCGACGAACAACGTCGCTGAAAAATATACTCATTTTCAAGAACAGCTTATTCTTAATCATATTTATTGATGATAAAAACTTCTCGCGTTAATTCACTTCTGTAAACCTTACGAGCAAGCATATTTCAATTTTGCACGAAATAAAGGCATCAGTCCTCAAGAATTTCCATTAGTGAAGGATTGGTAATGTTTTGATGTTGGAACACTAAAATTTTGTTCGTTGGAATCAATCGATTGGCTCACAAATTCTGATTTCTCTAATTACATATGATTTTACGTGTTCACAAATATGAGCTTATTAGAGATTGAAACATCTAAAGCATGGATTACTTGCAAGGTCATTCAACATATTTTTGGTATCTATCATAGACCATTGTCTTGGACTAAGTATAAAAAAAGTTCCAAGTCTTATGAAAGAATAGATTAGTATTATCTTTTGGGGTATCATACACAATTTCATTTGAGGAACAAAGTGGAGTATAGCTCTGGAGTTCCCCTCTCTAACTCTAACTATAATTGGCAAATCGAGATACTAAATCGTGAATTTAAATCATAAATTCACGAATACCAAATCGAGAATCCAATTGTATGAATGCGGTAACATAATTTCAATAAACTTTTTTGCCAAATACGTGTATACTTTGCATCAAGAAACAATGCAATTGTTTATCGGCAATGCTGCGGAGTTGCATTAGCTGTTACCGCCTTCAAAGCATAAACAGTCCTTGATGAAGCCATATGAGATTATCTAATTACTTTGATTCATACTTAAATCATTCCGAAGATCACACATAGAGAACTTTTAAGTTTGGTATAAAATTTGCCATGATTGATTAGTAAGTAGAGGTCATACTTTTAAAATTTGAAGAAAAAGAGATGATAATCTGCACCCTATTGAATTGATACCACCGATTGAAAATCAACTGTCAATACTCATCCTAAGCTAATCTGAATTTCTTTCATTGTAAAATAAACGGATATTAATTTTATAATCTTTAAAAAGATAACATTACGCCGTGCATTTGTTTAATCTGTTGAGCCCGTTGGTTATAGGTGTGCCTGAACTATAGTTGTTCTGAAATTATACTGCGAAGTGTTGTTATATATTTAATAAGTGATATTCTTAATTTTGACATTACTTTAAAACCTGTAAAACAGGTCTTTGTTTGAAAAGTTACCCGAAGATAAGAAGGGCGTTGGAATCTCTCTCTCTCTCTCTCTCTCTCTCTCTCTACCCAATTCTTATTTATTTTAGACCCATAAATTTGTGTATTTGCTTTATTATTCTATATCTTTCTTTCTAGCACATCATGATTTGCCAGAGGAGCTCAGCAAATGGAAGAGGGTATAATTTGGTAGGAAAAGTGCTTTGTGGGTGAAATCAAAGATCTTTTATCTATTATGCATTCTATCTAAATCTTAGCGATTTAAAGTTGTGTAACTTTACATACACATAAATTGAGTTACACGAATATTAAAATAATATATTAGAGACGTGGATAATATGGTGTTAAGAAAATCCGTGTGGACATTTGATGAGAGCAGAATAAATATGGTGTTAAGAAAATCCTTATACATGAAGTATATTTTTGTAGCCACTCGCATAGGCGTTATATGCAACTGCTAGTATAAAAAATCAACCCTGCATGCCCATAAGTGGATGGCTGAGACTTGGAGACCTAGTCCAATTTCAAGCAAGATAAGTGTCGCTTCGCAAAACTTGCAAAACCATTTAGGTCATAACTCTTGCATGTGATTGAACTTGATCGCCCAATAGGCAATGACATTATTGACATAATTCGCCCAACAACTGATTAAAAAAAGGGTCTTGTTATTTGGTATCAACTGACTTCAGGTAAATACACATAAAAACAAACGTTTGAATTTTTACTTCATAAATTACGCATACCATGAGATATGTAATACATACATACATACATACATATATGTATACATACATGTATACATACATATATGTATAAATACATGTATGTATACATACATGTATACATACATATATACATGTATACATACATACATATATGTATATATATATATATATATATATATGTATGTATGTATGTATGTATTACATATCTCATGGTAATACATATGACTTAAAAATATCCTTCAAATATAGTGAAAATCACTGTCATGCGAGGATGAAAACTTGAGAACTAAAATTTCAACTTTCATTAAGTTTATTTTTGTGAAAGTGATTATATCGACTTCCTTTAAAGTTTGACTTTCTCATTATTACTTTTAGTGAGGTCAATTTTGTTGTTTAAAAATGTACCAAGTAGGGATGATCGGTTCCCTCTCCGGTCCGGACCGGTTCCGTGAAGCCTATCACTTAGCAAAAAAATTTCAATTTTTTTTTTTAAAATACTAGAGTTTTTACTATTTTAGGGTTTTTCTACTATTTTCAAGAAATTAAAAAATATATATTTTTTAAAAAAGAGTCAGTCCGGTCCAGTTCTCTCCTTTCCCCTCGCCCCCGCCCCCTGGGGAATTAGGAAACAGACCGAAAATCATTGGTTCCATCTTATGGAATCGGGAATTAGACCGATCCCCCTATTAACAGTTTAGTCTGGTCTAGGTGATTCCCGGTTTGGACGGTCCGACATGCTTACCCTAGTACCAATCGTCATAACATAGAATTTCTTGGGTTTTCAAATTAGTCCACGCTTAGAATATTTATGGTAAGACTTGCAAATTTGAGCCAAAACTTCGAGATTAGTGGGGTCAATTGATTAATACTTAGAATATTATGCTAATGATCAAATATTTACTGTTTGATTGCTACCCTCTTACAAAGCGGTGCCGCCATTGGACATAGCCCTCGGGAAAGGAGGAAGGGGGGGGGGTTGGGGGCGCGGGGGTGTTGGGTTTGGAGACTTTCTTTTTTCGGATGGGGTTAAAGTTCGCTAATTAGTTAGGGTTTTCAGACGTTTATATGCGAAAATACTAATAAGAGAAAAATAATCTCAGATAAATAAGTAATTATATATTTTCATAATCAATATTGCAAAAAGGTACCATCTACTTTTCTCTAAGTATCCTACACATAATACGGGGTTAATATAAGCTCAGCATCACATAAATTTTGATCGTGTACTCGCATATTTTGAAATTTTAGATTCTAAAATCAAATGTGCAAGCTTTAAGGCTTGTTCTAGAACTTACCATTATGCTGGTTCGTAGGGTTTGCATGCATGTTCTCCGGTACACCCTTAGCATAGGATGAGGTTAATAAATGGAAGATTGGTTGGACAATGAAGATTTTCAGATAGATAAAAAAAAAAAATCAAAATTTTAAGTTATCAAAAGAATGTGAAGAATTTTAATAGATACGCTAAAGTTCTGGATGATATCCCCATTATAATTCAGAAGAAGAAAAACTCACGAGTACCACGGTGCTCTTTATTTAATAATTTAACA
This sequence comes from Eucalyptus curtisii, assembly GCA_017140595.1. NCBI lineage: Eukaryota > Viridiplantae > Streptophyta > Magnoliopsida > Myrtales > Myrtaceae > Eucalyptus > Eucalyptus curtisii. The sequence continues at coordinate 21,207,962 of CM029502.1, forward strand.
CGGTGAATATAATTACTTCATAATGAGCATGACCTCTATATACACATGGAATCAACTAAGCAGCTTAAAATTACAATTTCTTTGATTACATAGATGTTGCCGGTCATTTGAGGGATTTGATCCCACAAATATGAACATATTAGAGGTTGAAACATCAAGAGCATAGTTTACATGCAAGGTCTTTCGATATATTTTCAGTATCATAGACAATTTTCACAGACTAACTATATAAAGTTTGAAATCTTATACTATAACAAAATAGGTAAATATTATCTTTGGGGTACCATAAGCAATTTTATAAGGAACTCTATGTGGCTTAAATCCCTGAAATTTCCATCTCTAACTCTAACTACAATTGTCAAATCGAGATACCGAATCGTATACTTAGATCACAAATTCACGAAAATCGAATTGTAAAATTTCAGCAAAATAATTATAATTTTTACCAAATATGTGTGTACCATTTTTGCCAATTTCACGAATACTTTGTTAAAAGATCCACAACATTCACATTTGTTTCCTCATCAAGAGAACCTAAATGACGAAAGGTTCTAACTTAGATCTAATTTCCATAAATGACTAAATATGAAAAATAAAATGTAATTACTTTTTCCCTCAATGACGCCTATAAAATGCACCATCCTACAACGCAAAGATTCATTCGGGTGAATACTACATCTGCAATAGAGCCGATCGATCGTGATGGAGAGGAGATCATCATCCAAGTTAGCTCTTGTGCTCGTGCTTGTATTCATTTTGCTGGGGGCAAGTTTGCCATCTTCAATGGCCGTGCCTGGTGAGTGCAGCAAGAATGAGGATTGTCGCGTCATCTGTGCCTCAGGCTGTGGACTTTGCAGTGAAACTGAATGCAATTGTTTTGACGGGACGCCGCCAGGTTGCAGTAGGCGTTACCACCTTCGAGGCATAAACACTCCTTGATGAAGCCATATAAGAATAGCTACTTGTTTTGATTCATACTTATGTCCTTAACATGAAATAAAATATGATTATATGATGATATTTTAGTGAGATATTGCTCCTCTCGTCGTGATATTGCTGTATTTTTGTTTTGCGTTCAAATAATTGCACAAGTTAATTTAATTTTTTCGGCTTGTATAACTACTATAACTCATGAACTTTATTTGACAAAACCGAAGAGGCTTAGAAGTACGTTTATATCGCATTTGCTGTCGCTTACTAGACCTCGCAGTGCGTTTATATCGCATTTGCTATTGTCTAGAATAAACATTGAATAGACTATACTCATTATCAATAACATTTAATGCTTAATCATATTCACTGATCATAAAAACACCTTGAATCAATTCACTTTTGTGTACCATACGAGCAAACATATTTCGATTTTCTCAAAACAAAGGCATTAGTCCGCCAGAATTTCTATTAGTAAAGGATTGTCTATGTTTTTATTTTTGGAGCATGAACTTCTTTGTTTGCTAAAATCAATGGGTTGGCTACAAAAATCTGATTTCTCTAATTAGATATGATTCGATGTTCACAAATATGAGCTTATTAGAGACTGAGACATGTAAAGCATGGATTAACTGCAAGGTAATTCAACATATTTTCGGTATCATAGACAATTTTCTCGGACTAATTCTAAAAGAAGTTCAAAATCTTACACTAAAAAAATTGGTAAGTATTATCTTTGGGGTGACATATACAATTTTATTTAAGGAACAAAGTGGAATTTAGCTCTAAAATTTCCCTCTCTTACTCTAACTATAATTGGCAAATTGAGATACCGAATCATGAATTTAAATAATAAATTCATGAATGTGAAATTGAGAATCAAATTGTATTGATGCGGTGAAATAATTTCTATAATTTTTTTTGTCCAAATATGTGTGTACCGATGCAATTGTTTCTTAGCGACGTTGGGTTGTGTTAGCCTTTGCAGCCTTCAAAGCATAAACACTTGATATCAAACTTGAAGGGTTAATACCCTGAAAAACCCGAAACTGGTACACTTGTAACAAATTTATCCCAAACTATTTTTTTAACCACCACAAACTCCAAACTGGTACACCTTTGACAAATTTACCCCAAACTGGTACACTTGTGACAAATTTACCCTCTATTAGTTTTCGTTAAATTTTATTATCAAATTATTAAGTTAAATGACATGTGACAATTGATTGGCATATCAATTTGGGATTTTACAATCCGTTTGTCACAGTTTACAATTCTTGTGATTGTTTTGTTGTATTAATCCAATTTAGCGAAGGGTATATTTGTCACAAATTTATTAGTTTGGGGTTTTTTGTGGTCGAATAAATTAGTTTGGGGGTAAATTTGTTATAAATGTACCAGTTTATGGTTTTTTATGGTCAGTCGGGGTAAATTTGTCACATGTGTATCAGTTTGGAATTTTTCATGGTAAAAAACATAGTTTGGGGTAAATTTGTCACATGTGTACCGGTTTAGGGTTTTTTAGGATATTAACCCAAACTTGAAATAAAACATGATAATATGATGATGACTAATTTGGAAATTTTTTTTTCAAAAAATAATTGCTTTTAATGTTTAGAAAAAGTAGTCACGCCTAACTATTTTCGTAGATAATGAAAAAAATTTCTATCAATTTATTTTTGTAAGCGATACAAACGATTATTGTTGGAAAATATTTTCAAAATCACATATTTATGTGATACAAATGCACCCTTGTAATATTGCTCCTCTCTTGATGATTATATTGTACTTTTGGTTTGCAATAGAAATAGTTGCATAATTTAACTCAATTTTTTTGGTCATTTATAACTAATGTAACTCATGAACTTTGTGAAAAAACCGAATAATGACTATATAACTTAGATCTACAGTGGCATATCCATTGATGATGAAAATATCTTGGGAAGAATTACCAAAAAAGTCTTAAACATATTACAATAGTGTCAACTTAGTCTTAAACTTATTTTTTTTTACCAATTTAGTCTTAAATCTTTTGCATTTATGCCAATATTAGCTGGGCCGACACTAACGTAGACACCGGTTGATGCCAGTCATTTAGCTGATGCTGACGTGGACAATTTTTAATAATATATATATTTAAATTTGTTATATTTCTTTTTTTATTTCCTTCCTTCTTCCTCTAGCTTGCTTGCAAGAGGTGAGGGCCGATGAGGTTAGCCTTGTTGGCCAATGGCAAGGCTCACCCCTATTGGCCATTGGCGAGGGCAAGCCTCACTTCACCATGGTGACGCCAGCCTCACCGTCCTTAGGTGAGGCCTTGCTAGATTTAACGAGGCTCGGCCTTGCCTAGCCATGGCAAGGTGGCCTCGTCGTCATCGAATGAGGCTTGCCCTCACTAATGGCCGATGGGGGCAAGCCTTGCCATTGGTTGGTGAGATCAGCGAGCAGAGGAAGAAGGAAGAAGGAAGGAGGAAACGAGAAGATAAAGAAAAATAAAAAATTCGAAAAAATAAAATATTATTAAAAAATTATCCACGTCATTGTTGGCCAGTCAAAATTGACCGAATAGATTTAATTGACACAAATATAAGTAATAAAGTGTATTCACTATTATTTTTAAAGCAGCAAATCCCATTTGCACCGTTTTAAAATGGTATTCTTATATGAAAACTGTTTATACAATCTAACCAAACTATAATTAACTAATTAATTATGCAGATATTCTTATTCATCAATTCACGTGTATCTTTTTTCCCCCCGAAACACTGAAAAAGCAAACAATTCACTCAAGAAGCCGCATCGTCGACGTTGTGTCCACACTCAAATCACTTTACTCTTTGTATATATATATATATATAATTAATCAATTAGCCACTTCGATACATTTGAATCCTTCTGTTAATTATGTCGTTTTTAATTGAACGAAAAATGCCGCACTACCTTTTTTTATATACTTTTTTAGTGCTACATGGTGAGTAATAACGGAGGCCATGTGCATTCAGATCCAATCAAACTAAACAGAGTCGAGAAAAGGAGTAAAGTGGATAATGGCGATGAGCTTATAGGACTTAAATGCAAAAATCAAAGTATATTATGGTGACAAGTTTTAAGATCCTTGTTATAATTGTCCCGTTATAAACAAACAGCCGAATTTATACTCATAAAAAATTCAGAAATAATCGTCAATAAGCCACCAATGTTTTCAAGCTGCAAAAATATTGTCTGAATATATTATTACCAGAACAAGCGAAAAATTTTGCGGTTCAGTTGGTTGAGCAATTTTTGCATATTCTTTCTTTAATGACAAGATTCGGTTCCCTCCAGCACCTCTTCTTCAATGTCCAGTTCGATTTTCCAAAAAACTAGAGGCTACATACGTTACTATTCAAAATCAGTACGTGTCATTCCGCATAGGCATGTTGCTAAAGTAATTTTACGGTGGAATTAAAAAAAAAAATTTGTAAGTGCGAGAATAGAAAACAGAAAATCAAGAAGAAAATAGTGACGTGCCTTATCACTTATTCACTAATTGAATCCACTTGATTTAGTATATTTTGAAATATTTTTCCAAAAGTAATATTAATTGATGAAAAAAAAGATAATGTAAATTCCTTGAGAAGTCGCACTACTTATAGACCACTTGACAATTTCTCAACAATGTCAATGGCCTCTACAAAAAAGAAAAAAAGAAAAAAAAAGGTCGATCTTACAAGCAGCTTAGCTTTTGGCAAATAATGAATTATCCTACATTTTAAGCCCAACGCATTTTCAATAAAATGCTCGTCTCAACCCGAATTCACATGGATCGAGTCCATGCTGAAGACGCGACGAGGGTGTCACCCGATTAGGTGAAGGAGAATGTCACGGCTTGATAAATTGATGCATTCCAGAAGTTTTCCGAACGAAGGACCCTGGCCCATCCATGAGCAAGTGACCGTCTAGCTTCCCGAAGCCTTAGGTTTTTAGAGTATTCTAGAACACTCCTCGAAAATGAGCAATGTGGTAATTATACATCTACGTAATGATTATGGGAGATTTAAACCCATCATTAGATTAAAGAGAAGATCTATGGCTATGGTTAATTCCGTACCTGTACATATAGGGGACTCCTCCCCTAAATTGTATTATTACATTCACAAGACAAATACAAGAAGAGTATCTCTCTTTAGAGTTCATCTCTATGAGTCGAGTATGAATAAGGTTTATTTGGGGTTTTAATTGAAGTAATCTTGTAATATTTTATGTAAGTTTAACTTGGGATTTAATTAAGTCGAGTTCCTCTCTACGATCCTTGATAACACAAATCGTGATTTAAGTAATATTGTAATATTTTTTATTTGTGATTGCTTAATTAGTGTCCCAAGGCACTCGTCAATAAAATGTAACTTATAAATATCCTTCGAATTTAACTCAATTGAATATATCGCAATATGTTTTCAACTTTCACTAAGCTTATTTCTGTCAAAGTGAATAGACCGAGTTAGTTTATAAGTTTGACCTTTTCATTGTTACTTCAGTGAGGCCAATTTTGTTGTTTAGAAAAATATATTGGTGGTCAAAACACACAATTTAGTGGGTTTCAAATAAGTCCATGCTCCGATCAAAAAATAAATAAATAATGTCCGTGCATAGAATACTTATGGTAAGACTTCTGCAATTCGAGTGGGGGCTATAGTCACGCCAACTTTATAGTTCAAACAAACTTAAACGGGCCAAAGCTTGGAAATTAGTGGGGTCACAATGATTAATGCTTGAGTATTTATGCTAATAATCATAATATTTACTATTTGTTTGCTCAACTCTATATAAAGTGGTGCCGCCATTGTGTGATGTGTAGGTTTTAAGAAATTTATCTCATTCGAAATTTCGGATTCTAAATCTAACATGCAAGCTTTAAACCTTATTTTAGAACTTACAGTCAGGCTGGTTCCTAGGTTGCACCGACATGGACACGCGACACGCGACACGACACAACATGACACGCCGACACGCCATTTCTCAAAAGTAGAGAATTTCAACACGTTCCGACACGTTATATATTAAATAAATATTTTAATATATAAATGCATAAATAACTAATAATAATAACAATAATAATAATAATAATAATAATAAGAGCCTAGAATTAATCTATACTTAAAACATTAATCCTACATTTGTTAATATCATTCATTGTTTTAATTTGACAAATTCGACTACATTTCATTGTAATAATCCATAAAACTTGGAGGAAAAAACAAGTAATCCACGTTCCACTATTAAATTTAAAATTTAACGATAAGAAAAAAAAATCAACATTCCATCATCAAATATAATAAAAAGTCATTCATCCACATTATCCATTTCTTCTGGAAAAAAAAAAAAAAACAGACTCCATCTCTAGCTCATTAAGTGAAAAATTTGCAACTTCAAGCACCCCAACATCTTCAAACGAGTATTGGGAATTTGTTTTAGCTTTTATCATTATTTTTTAATTTTTTCTTATATTTATGTTTAGACCCCAGAAGTTTTGGAAATTTGTTAAAATAACCCCGTACGTGTCGGAGTCACGTGTCGGAATTCCGACTCGCATGTCGGAGCGTGTCGAAAGTAGTTGACCGCGTGTTGGACACGACAAGAAGGGTCCCAGAGAGTGTCCGTGCAACCTAGGCCGGTTCGCGGGTTTGCATGTTCTCCGGGACATCCTTGGCATAGGGTTTGGTTAAATCAATGCAAGAGTGGCTGGACAATGAAGATTTTCGTTTAGATAAAAAGAGAAAAAGAAAATCAAGATTTTAAGTTATCCAAAGAATGTGAAGAATTTTAATTAGATATTCTAAAGTTCTGGATGATATCCCCGTAATAATTCATAATAAGAAAATCTCACGAGTATTACAGTACTCTTTGTTTAGTAATTTAACATGGAGAATAATCACTTGATAATGGGCATGACCTCTATATGTACCTTGGAATCAATTGAGCAGCTCAAAATTCTAATTTCTCTAATTACATATGATCTTACCGTTCATTTGTGGGATTTGATCCCACAAATATGAACTTATTAGAGATTGAAACATCCAACGCATAGAGTGCAAGGTCATTCAATATTATTTTCAGTATCATAGACAACTTTTTTAGACAAACTATAGATGAAGTTTGAAATCTTATACTAAAACAAAATAGGTAAGTATTGTATTTGGGGGTATCATAAACACTTTTATTTAAGGAACAAGGCGGTTTATGTCCCTGAATTTCCCACTTTAACTCTCAAATCGATATACCGAATTGTATATTTAGATCACAATTCAACAGAATCGAATTTTACAAAAGCAGCAAAATAATTATAATAAAATTTTCCCAAATATGCGTGTGCCATTTTTGCCAATTTCACTAATACTTTGTTGAAATATATAAAAAAAATCGACATCTGTTTCCTCATCAGGAAAACCTAAATGACGAAAGGTTCTAACTCATATTTGACTTCCATAAATGACTAAGTATGAAATATAAGATGTAATTACTTTTATCCTTCAATGACGCCTATAAAATACACCGTCCTGCAAGGCAAAGATCCATTCAAGTGAATACTACATCTGCAACAGAGCCGATCTATTGTGATGGAGAGGAGATCATCATCCAAGTTAGCTCTCGTGCTCATGCTTGTCTTTGTTATGTTGTGGGCAAGTCTGCCATCTTCAACGGCCGTGACTGGTGAGTGCACTAAGAACGAGGATTGTCGCACCATCTGTGCTTCAGGCTGTGGACTTTGTAGCCAAACCGAATGCAACTGTTTCGATGGGACGCCACCAGATTGCAAAAGCCGTTACAGCCTTCGAAGTATGAACACTCCTTAATGGAGCCATACGAGAATATTTACTTACTTTGATTCATACTTAATGTCTTTATCATGAAATACAATATGATCGTATGACGATCCTTATCATGAAATAAAATATGATCTCATGAAGATATTTCAGTGAAATATTGCTCCTCTTTATGATATTACTGCATTTTTTGTTTGCGTAGATATAATTGCACATGTTAAATTAATTTTTTCAGCATGTATAATTACCGAAGAACTTATTCTTTGGATTATATTGCAAAGAAGCAGTGATTTGCATCGCTTTTAATAATAATTAAAAGAAAATAAGTTCTTTATCAAAAACAGTTTAGTCCTAAAAATATTCATTGATGATAAAAACATCTTGCATCAATTCATTTTTGTAAATGGTACACATATTTTGATTTTCGATGAATAAAAACACATTGGTATGCAAGATTTTTCCTTAGTGAAGGAATGCCAATGTTTTGATGTTGGAACATGAACTCCTTTGCTGTCTTGTTTACTTGAACTTGACTATTCCTTGAGCAAGAAAAAAATTATGGCAAGAGAATTCCGATAGACTCAATTCACATTCATGATGGGTCACTAATAGACTCAAAACTGAAAAGTACACGTGAGTAGTTACAATAACTCATCGACACTAACGAAGATAAGATCACTCATGGGCATACATATTTCGATTTTCCAAAAAATAAAGGCATTGGTCCACAAAAATTTCCGTCGGCTAAATCAAATCATCTTGTTAATTGGTTGTACTTACCGACTAAGAGCCTTCAACACTTGGTAAATTTTGCTTCCGTTGGATCTTGCTTTGCCTCTTTAACTTGGGCCGACACTTAGATATGAGTATTTTTCTCTTTTGTGTCAATAGTTATGTAGATTCAATATAGTAAAAAAATACACAACCATCACAACCATTATAGGAGAGAATGGTGAAGATCATACTCACAGGAAGACATCTTCTCTCATATTAGATCAATAATGGCTTTCCTTTGATTAGCGTATTCTATATTTATTAATTTGATCTCATGTTCATGTGATTGAAAGATCCTATTACCTTAACATGGGGAGAAGTGCCAAAAAAGTTCTAAACCTTTTGTCTTTGTGCCGATTTAGTCCTAAACATTTTTACGTTGTGCCAATTCAGTCTTTTCCGGCCAATTTTGGCTGGATTTTGCTGACTGGACGATGGCTGGCTGACGTGGCCTGATCGGCACTGACGTTGACAACTTTTAATAATATTTTAATTTTTTTGATTTTTTTTATTTTTGATTTTTCTTTTTTTCTTCCTCCGGCTGGTCGCCGGAGCTCGGTGACCGGCCAGAGGCGACGGCCGGCGAGGTCGACCTCGACCTCACCGGCCACCTCGCCAGTGGCCGCGAGGGCAGCCTCGCGTGGGGCGGCGAGGCTAGCCCTCGCCGGATCTGGCAAGGGTCGAGCCTCGCCCATGGCCGGCGAGGGCAAGCCTTGCCTACCTGACGCGAGGCCGCCCTCGCCGCCCTCGAGGCCTGGGGCGGCGAGGGCGAGGGTGAGGAGGCGGCCTCGCTGCGGTTTAAAATTACAATTTCTTTAATTACATAGATGTTGCTGGTCATTTGAGGGATTTGATCCCACAAATACATATTAGAGGTTGAAACATCAAGAGCGTAGATTACATGCAAGGTCTTTCGATATATTTTCAGTATCATAGACAATTTTCATAGACTAACTATAAATAAAGTTCGAAATCTTATACTAAAACAAAATAGGTAAATATTATCTTTGGGGTACCATAAGCAATTTTATAAGGAGCTCTATGTGGCTTAAATCCCTGAAATTTCCATCTCTAACTCTAACTACAATTGTCAAATCGAGATACCGAATCGTATACTTAGATCACAAATTCACAAAAATCGAATTGTAAAATTTCAGCAAAATAATTATAATTTTTACCAAATATGTGTGTACTTTTTTTTGCCAATTTCACTAATACTTTGGTAAAAGATCCACAACATTCACATTTGTTTCCTCGTCAAGAGAACCTATATGACGAAAGGTTCTAACTTAGATATAATTTCCATAAATGACTAAAAATAAAATGCAATTACTTTTTCCCTCAATGACGCCTATAAAATGCACCATCCTACAACGCAAAGATTCATTCGGGTGAATACCACATTTGCAATAGAGCCGATCGATCGTGATGGAGAGGAGATCATCATCCAAGTTAGCTCTTGTGCTCGTGCTTGTATTCATTTTGCTGGGGGCAAGTTTGCCATCTTCAATGGCCGTGCCTGGTGAGTGCAGCAAGAATGAGGATTGTCGCGTCATCTGTGCCTCAGGCTGTGGACTTTGCAGTGAAACTGAATGCAATTGTTTTGACGGGACGCCGCCAGGTTGCAGTAGGCGTTACCACCTTCGAGGCATAAACACTCCTTGATGAAGCCATATAAGAATATCTACTTGTTTTGATTCATACTTATGTCCTTAACATGAAATAAAATATGATTATATGATGATATTTTAGTGAGATATTGTTCCTCTCTTCGTGATATTGCTGTATTTTTGTTTTGCGTTCAAATAATTGCACAAGTTAATTTAATTTTTTCGGCTTGTATAACTACTATAACTCATGAACTTTATTTGACAAAACCGAAGAGGCTTAGAAGTACGTTTATATCGCATTTGCTGTCGCTTACTAGATCTCGCAGTGCGTTTATATCGCATTTGCTATTGTCTAGAATAAACATTGAATAGACTATACTCATTATCAACAACAGTTAATGCTTAATCATATTCACTGATCATAAAAACACCTTGAATCAATTCACTTTTGTGTACCATACGAGTAAACATATTTCGCTTTTTCTCAAAACAAAGGCATTAGTCCGCCAGAATTTCCATTAGTAAAGGATTGTCTATGTTTTTATTTTGGAGCATGAACTTCTTTGTTTGCTAGAATCAATGGGTTGGCTACAAAAATCTGATTTCTTTAATTACATATGATTCGATGTTCACAAATATGAGCTTATTAGAGACTGAGACATGTAAAGCATGGATTAACTGCAAGGTAATTCAACATATTTTCGGTATCATAGACAATTTTCTTGGACTAATTCTAAATAAAGTTCAAAATCTTACACTAAAGTATTTGGTAAGTATTATCTTTGGGGTGACATCTACAATTTTATTTAAGGAACAAAGTGGAATTTAGCTCTAAAATTTCTCTCTCTTACTCCAACTATAATTGGCAAATTGAGATACCGAATCATGAATTTAAATCATAAATTCATGAATGTGAAATCGAGAATCAAAATAATTTCTATAATTCTTTTTGTCCAAATATGTGTGTACTGATGCAATTGTTTCTCAACAGCGTTGGGTTGTGTTAGCCTTTGCAGCCTTCAAAGCATAAACACTCGATATAAAACTTGAAATAAAACATGATAATATGATGATGACTAATTTGGAAATGTTTTTTCAAAAAATAATTGCTTTTAATGTTTAGAAAAGGTAGTCATGCCTAACTATTTTCGTAGATAATGAAAAAAAATTCTATCCATTTATTTTTGTAAGCGATACAAACAATTATTGATTAGAAAATATTTTCGAAATCACATATTTATGCGAAACAAATGCACCCTTGTAATATTGCTCCTCTCTTTATGATTATATCGTACTTTTGGTTTGCAATAGAAATAGTTGCATAATTTAACTTGATTTTTTGGGTCATCTATAACTAATGTAACTCATGAACTTTATGTGAAAAAACTGAATAATGACTATATTAACTTAGATCTACAGTGACATATCCATTGATGATGAAAATATCTTGGGGAGAATTAGCAAAAAAGTCTTAAACATATTACAATTGTGTCAATTTAGTCTTAAACTTATTTTTTTAACAATTTAGTCTTAAATCTTTTGCATTTATGCCAATTTAGTCTTTTTGGTCAATATTAGCTGGCCGACACTGATGTAGACATTGGTTGATGCCAATCATTTAGCGATGCTTTGACGTTGACAATTTTTAATAATTTTTTAATTTTTTTCGAATTTTTTATATTTCTTTTCTTTTTCCTTTTCTTTCCTTCCTTCTTCCTCTAGTCGGCAAGCTAGAGGTGAGGGCTAATGAGGTTAGCATTGTTGGCCAATGGCAAGGCTCACCCCTATCGGCCATTGGCGAGGGCAAGCCTTGCTTCACCATGGCGAGGCCGGCCTCACCATCCTTAGGTGAGGCCTTGCTAGATTTGGCGAGGCTTGGCCTTGCCTAGCCATGGCAAGGTGGCATTGCCGTCATCGAATGAGGCTTGCCCTCACTAATGGCCGATGGGGGTGAGCCTTGCCATTGGTTGGTGAGATCAGCGAGAAAGGAAGGAGGAAAATAAAAGATAAAGAAAAATAAAAAATTTGAAAAAATAATTATTATTAAAAAATTATTAATGTCATTGTTGGTCAGTCAAAATTGACCAAATAAATTGAATTGACACAAATATAAGATAATAAAGTGTATTCACTATTATTTTTAAAGCAACAAATCCCATTTGCAGCGTTTTAAATTGTATTTTCATATGAAAACTGTTTATACAATCTAACCAAACTATAATTAACTAATTAATTATGCAGATATTCTTATTCATCAATTCATGTGTATCTCTCCCCCCCCCCCCCCGAAACACTGAAAAAGCAAACAATTCACTCAAGAAGCCGCATCGTGTGTGTATATATATATATATATATATATATATATAGATATATATAATTAATTAATTAATCAATTTGCCACTTCGATACATTTGAATCCTTCTGTTAATTATGTCGTTTTTAATTGAACGAAAAATGCCGCACTACCTTTTTTCATATACTTTTTTAGTGCTACATGGTGAGTAATAACGGAGGCCATGTGCATTCGGATCCATTCAAACTAAACAGAGTCGAGAAAAGGAGTAAAGTGGATAATGGCGATGAGCTTATAGGACTTAAATGCAAAAATCAAAGTATATTATGGTGACAAGTTTTAAGACCCTTGTTATAATTGTCCCGTTATAAGCAAATAGCCGAATTTATACTCATAAAAAAATTCAGAAATAATCGTCAATAAGCCACCAATGTTTTCAAGCTGCAAAAATATTGTCTGAATATATTATTACCAGAACAAGCGAAAAATTTTGCGGTTCAGTTGGTTGAGCAATTTTTGCATATTCTTTCTTTAATGACAAGATTCGGTTCACTCCAGCACCTCTTCTTCAATGTCCAGTTCGATTTTCCAAAAAACTATAAGCTACATACGTTACTATTCAAAATCAGTACGTGTCATTCCGCATAGGCATATTCCTAAAGTAAATTTACGGTGGAATTAAAAATAAATAAAAAAAATTAGTAAGTGCGAGAATAGAAAACAGAAAATCAAGAAGAAAATAGCGACGTGCCTTATCACTTATTCACTAATTGAATCCACTTGATTTAGTATATTTTGAAATATTTTTCCAAAAGTGAGAGTAATTGATGAAAAAACAAAAAAAAATTAGGGAAAATGTCACAAATGGTCCCTGGACTTTTATCTAATGTGCAATCTCGTCCCTGAACTTTCGATTTGCTCAGTTTGGTCCCTGAACTATCCATAAATGTCCGATCTAGTCCTTCCTTTCAAACCGTTAATGGCGTTAAGTAATGATTGTTTTTCCTTCTTCTTCTCTCTTCCCTCCGCCGGCCATGGCGGAGGGAAGTCGGCGTCCCGCGAGGGGTGCCCTCGCCGGACGCACGCGAGGGCCTCCCTCGCCGGATCCGGCAAGGGCCGTCCTTGCCCGACGTAGGCGAGGGCCGTCCTCACGGACCCGGCGAGGGCGGCCCTCGCCGGCTTCAGCGCGGCCCTCGCCGGCTTCAGGCGAGGGCCTCCCTCGCCAGATCTAGCGAGGGCACCCCTCGCCCAACGTCGGTGAGGGCGGCCCTAGCCAGCCCCTCGCCGAACGCCGGCTTCCATCCGCCGGCCGCCGGCGCGCGGCGGAGGAAGAGAGAAGAAGAAGAAGAAGAAGAAAAAAAAAAAAAGACCAAAATGCCCAATTCTATTAACTTTAACTAACAGAATGACGAAATTGGTCAATTTTCAAATGGTCAGGGACTAGATCGGACATTTATCGATAGTTTAGGGACCAAATTGAGCCAATCGAAAGCTCATGGACGAGATTGCACATTAAATAAAAGTCCAGGGACCATTTGTGACATTTTCCCAAAAAATTAATGTAAATTCCTCAAGAAGTCGCACTATTTATATATTGCTAACTCGACCACTTGACAATTTCCCAACAATGTCTATGGCCTCTACAAAAAAATAAAATAAAAAAGGTTGTTCTTTGGCAAATAATGAATTATCCTACATTTTAAGCCCAACGCATTTTCGATAAAATGCTCGTCTCAACCCGAATTCACATGGATCAAGTCCATGCTAAAGACGTGACGAGGGTGTCACCTGATTAGGTGAAGGAGAATGTCACGGCTTGATAAATTGATGCATTCCAGAAGTTTCCGAACAAAGGGCCATGGCCCATCCATGAGCAAGCAACCGTCTAGCTTTCCGAAGCCTTAGGGTTTTTGGAGTATTCTAGAACACTCCTTGAAAATGGGCGATGTGGTAATTAGACATCTACGTAATGATTATGGGAGATTTAAACCCATCATTAGATTAAAGAGAAGATCTATGGCTATGGTTAATTCCGTACTTGTACATATAGGGGCCTCCTCCCTCTAAATTGTATTATTACATTCACAAGTCAAATACAAGAAGAGCATCTCTCTTTCGAGTTCCTCCCTACGAGTCGAGTATGAATAAGATTTATTTGGGGTTTTAATTGAACTAATATTGTAATATTTTCTATAAGTTTGACTTGGGATTTAATTAAGTCGAGTTACTCTCTACGATCCTTGATAACACAAATCGTGATTTAAGTAATATTGCAATATTTTTTATTTGTGATTGTTTAATTAGTGCCTTAAGGCACTCGTAAGTAAAATGTAACTTATAAATATCCTTCGAATTTAACTCAATTGAATATATCACAATATGTTTTCAACTTTCACTATGCTTATTTCTGTCAAAGTGAATAGACCGAGTTGGTTTATAAGTTTGACCTTTTCATTGTTACTTTAGTGAGGCCAATTTTGTTGTTTAGAATAATATATTGGTGGTCAAAACACACAATTTAGTGGGTTTCAAATAAGTCCATGCTCCGATCAAAAAATAAATAACTAATGTCCGTGCATAGAATACTTATGGTAAGACTTTTGCAATTCGAGTGGGGGCAATAGTCACGCCAACTTTATTAGGGGTGAGCGCGGTTTCCGGGTAGAACCGAGAACTGGAGGTTCCGGTTTGGTTCCCAGTTCTAAAGGGACCGGTTCTGGCACTGCGAATCGGAACCGGAACTGGAACTGGTCCGGTTAGGGCTAAAAAAGCCCCAAATTACTCTCACGACACTCACTCAGTCTCACTGTCTCACGACACTCTGCCCTATGCTCTCTCTTCGCCCTCTGCTCGACGCCACCAAGTAGCATCCCCGCTACGCCTCGCCTGCAGCCCGCACCGACATCACTCCTGCTCCGCCTGCTGCTGCCTTCGACGCGCCTCGCCTGCAGCCCGCGACGCCACTGCTCTGCCTTCGCCGTGCCCCAAAGCCTACGACGCCACTTCTCTGCCTTCGCCGTGCCCCGAAGTCGCGCCTGAAGCCCGCAACACCACTACTCCGCCTTCGCCATGCCCTGAAGCCCGCGACGCTGCTGCTCTGCCTTCGCCATGCCCCGAAGCCCGCGACCCGCAGCGCCCTCGCTCAGCTTCGAGCTTTCCCTGAGCGACGCTACTGCAGCTCGCTGCTTGCCCTCGATGCCACCGCCGCTCGCCCTCGACCACCGCCGCTTGCCCTCGCCACCGCTGACCTCTGGGCTGACCTCTTCTTGTGAGTATTCTCTCTCTGTCATTTTGAAACTCATATTTGTTTGTTCTTTGTTGCTCATAAGTTGTGTGGAAGATGTTTAGGGTAGAACGCATATTATAATTTATAACAGTTTGCCAGCCGGAACAACTCTAATAGTTCATTGTATAACAGTTTGCCTTTGCATTTCTGTATTTACAGCTTACATTATTTACTATCAGTGCATCTTCCATTCTATAAATGGTTGAATATTCCTTCGCAAGTCATCCAGAATCTAACTGAGTTCTTTTCTATCTCATTCTTGTTTTTGTTGGTTATTTAGAATTCTTTGCTGTAAATTTCTTTAGTTGTTTTAATCTCCTGTTTACCTTTTGCAGGCGGAGTAGGTATACTAGAGTCAAGATCGAATGCTGCCTCCTAAAGGATCAACAGCTAGGCCAACTGCTCAAATTATCAAACTCCTGCTTCAGCATTGTATGAAGCTACAGATGGTTCTGAAGTTGCTTCGGATAGGAATGGTGATTACACATTCGTTGCACTTGCCATCTCATCTAATTTTGGCTTAATTTACTTATATACTTCCCTCCAGATAAGTGAAAAATATGATCATCTTATGTTTGTATGTAAGAGAATAAAGTGAAATGGAGCAGCATCAGAAAAGCTGAATGTACTAAAACCATTGATTGCTTCGCTTACGTTATAATTATGCAATGTGGTGCCTTGTATCACATTCTAAAAACTTGTTAGATGTAATCATTGTCTTTAAATCAAATTGATTTCAGTTTGTCTTCGAATCTAATGATGTTATTTTACTTGAAACAACTCAAAATTCATTGACTAGTGAGTGGTGTTATTATTTGAATATCTATGTGAGTACTTTGTGGTTAAATTGCAACATGCTACAGAGACATTTTGCGGTCCATGCTTTCTTGGCATTTTTAAGTGAGCACAATTAAACATGTTGTTTGATCAAGTTTTGTTGAACACAAAGTAGTCGGGTTCCACAGCAAGTGCAGATCCCGTAGCAATGATGGAATTTTACATGAAAAAGGCTGCCCAGGAGGAGAGGAGGAGACAACCTAGACAATCAAAAGATGAAATGCCTCCACCTCCTTCTCTTCAAGGTTAGCTTTTCAATTCCTTGCGAGTGGGCGTTATTTCTGTTTTCTTGTGTCTTGCTATATGCATCTTAGTTGAGATGACATATTTGTGTTTTGTTTCATAGGACCTGCCAAGAAAGGTCATCACATGGGCGACTTCATTCCTCCGAGAAGAGCTTGAAAGGTTTTTGGCTTCATGTAATGATGCCTCGCCCAAAGGGCTGCTAGAGAGGCTCTTTGAAAGGGCCGGATTCAGCTGATAATGTTGGCCATAAGCTTTTGTCAAAAATGGGGTGGAAAGAATGTCCTTTTTTTCTATTCCCTATGGCTCTTAGTTTCATTCTATCTAGAAGATAAGGCAGTTTTGATGTAGCTAGATCCTTTTGTTAGGATAAATATTTCACTTAAGTAGCTTAATCATGTGTGCATGATGTACTGAAGTTTTCATCTTCTCTGTGCATATGAATGTGTCGATTTGTTAATTACCATTTATAGCTCCTAAGTGGCTCGAGTATGGGGAAACTCCATGTCCTGTGATATTTAAGCCAACAATGGTGGTGGATGAGGAATTTGTCTTATAGTGTCTGACTTCTTAATTGCATTCGTTATCGCTTATGATCGGAGGGGAAGAGGCTAATGGGTGCACCTGGCTAATTGAGCAGCTGAGGGTCTTGGAAGCTCCAGAAGTGGTATTGCTGATCCAATCATGGCTGGTGAAGTGAAGAAAAACAATTTGGGCATTGGTGCTCATAATCCTGGAGAGGTGGCGCCAGAAGATGATATATACGAGCAATTATGGTCACTGTCAGAGCACGTTTTATCCATCATGTGCTCAAACTACTAGATTGTTCGTGAGTGTAAAAACAATTTGTTTATTATTGCTTCTAAAATGTTGTTTGTTGTTTGTGTCATATTCTCTTTGATGAATGACAAGTTTGTTTATTATTGCTGCATTCATTTCCATTTTTTTTAACTAAAAAAAAAAAAACCTATTAGAACTTGGAACTGACCCCAAAACCTATAACAGGGTAGGTTCCAGGTTCTTAATTATGACGGGTAGGTTCCAGGTTCCAAAAAATGAGGAACCTGTACCTAAGGGTAGGTTCCAGGTTCCAAGCGGAACCTGTAAGGAACCGGGAACCGCTCACCCCTAAACTTTATAGTTCAAACAAACTTAAACGGGCCAAAGCTCGGAAATTAGTGGGGTCAAATTGATTAATGCTTGAGTATTTATGCTAATAATCATAATATTTACTATTTGTTTGCTCAACTCTATATAAAGTGGTGCCGCCATTGTGTGATGTGTAGGTTTTAAGAAATTTATCTCATTCGAAATTTTGGATACTAAAATCTAACGTGCAAGCTTTAAACCTTATTCTAGAACTTACCGTCAGGCTAGTTCGCGGGGTTTGCATGTTCTCCGGGACATCCTTGGCATAGGGTGAGGTTAAATCAATGCAAGAGTGGCTGGACAATGAAGATTTTTGTTTAAATAAAAAAAGAAAAAGAAAATCAAGATTTTAAGTTATCAAAAGAATGTGAAAATTTTTAATTAGATATTCTAAAGTTCTGGATGATATCCCCATAATAATTCAATCTCAGCCTCTCGAGTCGAGCTCGCTCAACTCAGCCATTGATTTGAACCAAGTTAAGTTCATTTGAATCTCTCTCTCTCTCGCCGTCTCCGATTTTGCAGAAAGTCTCCACCGGCGAAACCAGAGAATGGTCTCTCTCTAGGAGCAGAAGGCATCATCCTTCCTAAACCTAGGTGCATTTGCTCTGTCATCTTCAATCCTCTCTGTGCTCGAATCTCTTCAATTGATTGAGGCTAGGATTCGAAGCAGGGTTTCGAATCACATCCTCTACTGTAGTTTCATTTTGGGATGATTCGATCGTTGTAATGTTTGCTTGATTCTGTCTAGTAGGTGCTTAATCCGATGAGTTTAATAGATCTTCTCACGATAATCTTTATCTTTCCTAGATTTCTTTGCAGAGTGGTTGTTGTGCTCGAAAAGGATTCATGAAATTTTATTTCCAGGCGTAGTTCAATTCTTATTTTGAGTATTGAGAATCGACCAAATTTTTAGGGTCGCCCTCATTTGGCAGAATGAATGGAAAATTTTTAGCTTGTGAAGATCTTTCTCTCTGTTTTCCGATGGCAATAGTATCTTTCTATCCAGTTTGTCTTTTCTAAGCTTTGCTCATGCTTTGATATTCTCGTCTGTTGTCTTTTTCCAATGCGATTATGTTAAAGACAGTTTGAAATTTTCAAGGTAGCAATGCTAGATAGTACAATATGGCCATCTGAGGACTTGTCAATGAAAGAGATCTTAGTCTGCCCTTCCGATTCGACTAATCAAACCAAACATACTCACGCTTACTCTCCTTGCTAAAAATCATCAAGGTTTTAAGTTCTTATAGTCTTTAAAATTGGCCTTGCAATGAACTCATTCACCACGAGCATGGTTACTCCTAATCTTAAGCAAGCAGTATTGTGAAACTGAAACCAAGGGAGAGATTGATAAGAAGGCTCAGTATTAAAACCAATAGAAAAATTATTTGTACAAGGTCAGAGAGAATCCAAATTGGACAAATCTTTATCCGGTTTTGCTTTTTGCTTGTATGAGAGCTTTTCACTCGGTGAGTGACTTTGAAAATTTGAGCAAATCGAAGGCACTTTGATATGCTCACGTTTTAAGGGGGTAAATTTACTCTCTATCGGAAAGTTAAGATCCCAAAGTCTGTTCAGTCATTTCGATTTTGTGTTGTAACCGTTCAAGGAATGTTAGGAGATATTTCTTTTATTGTTTTATATGTGTTTATATGTGTGCCTATCTGTATGAATATAAGTTTAGTTGCTGCTCATTAGGCGATGCCCTTGTGGTTTTGGCTATGGCGGACAAGGAGGAGCCGAGGTTGTCTGCCATGGATGAGGCCCTACGACGAGCCAGAAAAGTCAAGAATGGGGGAACCTGTGGGGGCGAAAGAGGGGGGCGGGGGAGGGATGTTGGCTTACAACAATAATGGCCACGGGTACTAGTAACGGTTCAACAATGGTGGTGAGCAAGTGATAACGTGGCTTCTGGTGCCGGAGGCTGACTCGAGTAGGTGGCACGTGAAGGAGTTAGAGGGAGGAGAAAGAAAATGAGGTTTTAGGCTTAAAGTTGGGTTTTTTTCTTGTCGTGACAAATTATATCATGTGATGGGGTGTGCATGTCCTCACTCAAAAGCACCAATTAGTGGATGTCACTTAGCGGGCAGCTACCAATTGGAGCCCTAAATAGAAATTTTTTGCAATAGATGTGAGCTTTGACACACAGTATGTATTATATACTAACTGTTACATGATTTATCAATGTAGGTTTTTTTGCGTGTTAATTGTGAGTTGGTATGGATAGGCTATTGGAATTTGGAAGGAAGGCTCTATTTTATGTGAGGGCTCTCTCTGGATATGAAAAGCGGAGGACATATTGTAGCTCGAGAAGTGCCTTCAACAGGTTCTTTGCCTCTTGGTTACTATTGATTATCTGCTTGCTCCTAGTTCAACATAAGAAATTATTTTATTTTAGTTTCCTAAAAATAAACCTTGAAAAATATATCTTTTAGATTTTATTACTAGTATTGGAGAAAGACATTGGCGGTTCCAATCAATAATGAAGACCAATATTTGCATATAATATTAATGGATATTTGTAGAATGGAACCATCCTTCGGTATTAAAAAAAAAAAAACTTGTAAGAACCTGGAACCGACCCTAGAACTTATAACATGGTAGGTTCTAGGTTTCAGATTTTGATAGGTAAGTTCTAGGTTCCAAAAAATGAGGAACCTATATCCGAGGGTAGGTTCCAGGTTCCAAGTGGAACCTGTAAGGAACCTAGAACCGCTCACCCCTAGAACGTGTGAGCCAATTTAAAGTATGGATGTCTTTTATGTCCGTGTTAGGAGATGATGGGCAAGTGGGCTAGAACTTGCAGTGCCCACCTCGTGGGCACGCACTTGTTAGATGAACCTGGGCTAGCATGTAGAGGTCTCGGGCCTACGCGTTGAGGACTCAGCCCGCTACCAAGAGCTCAAGAGCAAGGATTGAGCGTATATAATTATTTTTCATAATTTAACCTTTCATAGAAAAATATTTTTTCGGAAAATGTTTTCTGCAAGACAGACAGAACCTAAAGCCTCATTTATTTTTCTTTTCATGTTATGCAAAAGTATCCTGCAAAAAACAACATATTATCCCCAATTTTGAGAAACTCCGTTTTGGCTTCAAGTTTGTAATTTGACTTCAAATGAGTCCAAATCGTTACTTTCCTCTGTTTTGACTTGAAGTTTGTAATTTGACTTCAAATTAGGCCAAATTGTTACTTTTCTTCCAAAAATTACCTTATCATATTTTTCGACCCATCTTCGATTTTGTTGTTGGAGGAAGGGTAATTAAGTTTCTAGGGTAGCCTACAATACCAATTGAGGGTTTTGAAAGTCAACCATGGAAAGTAGTACACACACACATATATATAGCAAATTGTGAGGTTTTGACATGAAAAACAAAACTTACAAACAAAATTCACGTCAAAAAAAGCGTTATCTATCTCTCTTGCTCCCATCCTCCCAATCGCAACACTGGATCGTAGTTAGCAAATTCTGAGATGCTTGAAGCAGAAGTTCAAAAAGATAGAGCTGCAGAACTTCTTGGTTTGCATCCATGCATATTCGGGCCTAAGCATTCGAGCAAGCTTGGGAATGAGTTTCATCTATTTACTAACTACGATCCAGGAATGCGATTGGGAGGATGGCAGCAAGAGAACTAGATAACGCTTCTTTTGATGTGAATTTTGTTTTTTTATAGACCAAACTCATTCCCGAGCTTGCTCGAATGCTTAGGCCGGAATATGCATGGATGTAAACCAAGAAGTTCTGCAGCTCTATCTTTTTGAACTTCTGCTTCAAGCATCTCAGAATTTGCCAGGCATTAGGAAGGAATATAATAAAGCATCCAGCATACTCCAAAAAGGGGGAAAAAAGAACTGCAGCAGTTCATAGCTATAACATCTCTGCAAATGAAAGACAATAAACCGAGAAATTAGGTTAAAGGTTCCACAGGAGGACTCACAGTCGACAGATACCTGTAAGTGAAAGCAAGTAAGCGTTTGACTGCGAGAGGAAAGAATGGTTTGAGCAACTTTCTCCAAGCACTGCCCACTCTGTTTCATAAAGAAGGGAATCAAAATGAATGCGGCCGATAATGGAAAGAGATACATAAGAGTGTCCACTAAAGGATCTGCCCGTTCCGGAAAAAGATAAGACATCGTAAGCATAGAATAGGGAGGCCTAAGCATTTATAGCTCACGAGGCCACATAGACCTACCATGTATGGAGGATCTGCACCTATAACTTGGTAAGCACGCTTCATTTCAGTTGGCAACTCTTCCAGTTGGTTGTAGTCATAAAACGTTAAGTCACTTACCGTATTTTTTCCAAACGTTTGTTGTACTCGAGCAGTTGCACAGAGAGACACAGAGATCGATTCTCTGAGATGATACCACAAATAAGTTACTTCAATAATATTTCTCATAATGACGCGCCAATGACATGCACACTTCATAATCTAAGAAACGAGTGTTGATGAAAGAGTAAACCATTCCAATGGTTGATAAGATCGCTACTATTAATAATCTCATTATGGCCGAATCTTCTCTTAGAAGTAAAGGCTAGCCTAAATCATAGGTTTGACAGGCGCATAATGGCATTGCACGGAATCGGGGGAACAGTTCTAGCCTGCAGTTCCATGCAGTGCCGTAAGGCGCACTAGAACTACTGTGGGTTTTTCACTCACCCTCACTTACCCCAAGCGCGGGTGGCTACTATTCGAACCTATCTGGCGGTAGCTAGTGCATGTGAGCATATCCCGACGTGGAGTAAACTATAAACTCCCAACTAACATATACGTTTCAATAAATTTTTAATAAACTTCTTCATTAAAATAAAGTGAATAAATTTATTAAGTTCAATTCATTCAATTACTGAAATAACATATGATAATTTTATGTAAATATATGTTTTAGATTTTCTATTTCATTCCCTCATTTTAAATTAGTAAGATATCCCATTTCAACAATTTTATTTTTTATTTTCACAGTAATTTTGATTAAGAATGTAATTGTTAAATGCAACCTATTCACATAATCAAATAAAGTGCTTTAAAATTATGGATAATTTATCTTCTAAGAAGACAGGTATTTAAGTCGTTCGAATTTTCGTTCAATTTACTAAATTACATTTTTTATTTGTTCAAAAATTAATTTATTATATTATTTTAAATACATGTGAAATTTAATTATATTACGTGAAACTCACTCATGCTATGAAGTAAGGAATATTACTAAAAAAACGAATAAGCTATAATTCAAACTGCAATAATAGACCTATCATTATATTCTATTTTACATTTTAATTTCATTGTAATTTCAATATAACCTCTTGATTTTATTATGATAAACTATTTTTCTCATTCCCAGTAAGCAAATATGGCCTTAGTTCCTAAGAAATGCTCGTTGTCATTACTAATTTGTAAGTGTGTTCTTTTGCATTACTTAATTTAAGTGCATAACCGTGTTTTTTTTTTTTTTTTTTTTTTTGCTCTTAGTAATTAGGGTTGTCTCCGAGTCAGTTTTTGGGCATTTCGACAAGTCCACCACTCCCAACAACAATCTAGTGCATTCAAGTTTTTACTTCTAGATTGCTGCCAAATAAGCCCGAGACCATAAGGAAATGAACAAAGTCCTTTACCAGCTTAATCAACACTTTGTTGGTTAGTCTGTATTCTTGGGGTGATTGGTATCAAAGCTTTGTTTATATATTTTGTTATATGTCAAATACATGGATAAAAATGCCAAAAGAGAATGTTATAACTTTTCAATTGACTAGTTGAATAACTTGATTTTAAAAAAAAAAAAAGTTCAGTTGAATGATACACTATTAATCAGATCACTCACTTAGGGGTATAACTCTTAAAAAACATTCACCACAGGTACCATGTTACGTTGAATTTTTAAACGCTTTTTGAAAATATACCCAATATCATATGACTACATAAATTCTAGAAATTTTGCACTTACATTATTACAAAACACATTGGACAAGAAAATTTTGCACTACATAAATTCTAGAGATTTTCTAACGCTTTTTGAACCATCCATCGACTAGACCCTCCTCGCCTATAAATAGGGCGGGCTGTGAGCTCGGTTAAGACAGGCAGCGAGCTTAGAGGACAGGGAGACATCAGGGAAGGTCCGAGAGTGAGCACATGAAGAGAGAGAGATGTGACGGTTTCTTCATAGAGCCATCCAAGAAGCCCGAGAGATCTGAGCGAGCGAGAGAGGGAGATTGAAGAGAGATCTGTGAAGGGTCGAGTAGAGAGATAGATCTGCGAGAGGAGAGCTGAAGAGAGAGAAAAATCGTGAGAAAGGGGGCAGAAACCTGCAGAGAGAGAGAGAGAGAGCTTGTGGGAGACAGCTCCGAGAAAGTGGCCGAGAGAAACGAGTTGAGAGCGAGGGAGCTCCCCCCACGGGGAAATACCTCGGCCGCCCGCCGACTTGTCCGAAGCCCTCGAGCCAACCCCGTAAAACTTCGACCACTTTTGCCCTGTTTCGGTCATGCCGGACCGGAGCTCGCCGTCCAGCTCACGCGAGCTCCGGCCCTCGTCCGTCCCTTCCTTGGTCGCTGTGTGTGTTGTAGTTTGCTGGGCGAAAGCCTCGGCCCGGGTTTGAGTCTCGACGGGGCCAAAATCGCTCGCCTCGGTCGCGTACTCCACATGTTCGATAAAATGCCCAAACGAGAGCTGGCTTCGTTTAGTTGCTTCTGGCCAAAACCGAATGTCCTTCGGTTGATCCACGCTGTTAGGGCGATGTTGCTGTGATTGGCTTGCCGGGTGTTGGTCGTTTCCCCGAGTCCCGGCCATGGTCCTCGCCGTCGTACTTCCTCTAGTTGTCTATTGCTTGTTTACAGGGGAAGGGACCCTTAGCCGGCGGTGTCACAGCCGCCCGGAGACGAAGGCCCGAATTGAGACGACGCTCGGAGGTGCCCTTGACCCGCCGGAGACAGGCGGCGTCCCTCGCCGTGGCCGTCTTCGTCGCGGCAGACAAGCCGCTGGGCGGAGGAACGCGAGGAGCAGGGAAAGAGGCACGAGTCGGGTGGACCGGATTGGTTCGCGGGTTTGACCGACCCGGTTTTTTTTTGTTTTCGGGCTAGGGTGTTTCTCTGATGGGCCGGATTCGGTTTAGTTTGAATTGTGGGCTGCTGGCTGGGTTTTCCGTTTTTTTATTTCTCAATTGGGCCTCTATATTGGGGGAGGGAAGACCGGTTTGGGCCCGCACTTTAAGCCCAGCACGGAGGTGGACTGGCTGTTCCGAGTGTGGACCCGGTTCAGCCCCAACCCGGGCCGGACCGGAGATCCGAACCGGGTCCGCTTTTTATAATACAATAATATATTATTATTTTAATATTAGAAAAATATTTTAATAAAAAAATATATAATAAGAAAAATCTAAGAATACTTTATATTATCTATAAAAAAAATCAGAAAAAGCTTAACAATAGCATTGGAGTGGTTTTCCCTTAAAACATATGAAAATCCTTAAAAGAAAAAAAAAAAAATCATGTTTAACTTCTTGGAAGCAAATATTGACTTATTTTCCTTATTCCAATTGTGTGTTTGTGATGCATGGACTTCTTTATCCTCAGTAGGAATTGAATCTAGAACTTGTAATTGGTATAAAATGCAACATAAATGCTTTATTGGAAAACAAGATTATGTACCAAAAGGGTATTGGTGATCAACTAATATAATCAAGTCTCCGATTCTAATTTCTCTAATTGCGTAGTAAAATATTTCTCTTAATATTTTACTTGGGTTTCTAATCGACCCACCTCAAATCAAAGCTAGTCCTATTTGAAATTAACTTGTAGGTTAAGAAACTCGAATTATAAGTTGTGAATTAATAGGCTTGAAAGAACCCTAACACTTAATCGAACCATTAGTCTCCATCAGTCCTGCACATAAGGGCTCCTAAAGAGAGGTCGCAACAACCACACAATAATTTATAATTATTTTTATTTGATTTTTTGCGGTCCAAAACCAACTATTATTCCTATAGTAAAGATTGTTGCAAAATCACTTCTCTTAAAATTTTTGTTTAATCTGCATCTATCTCCAAACAAATTTATTGTAATCATTTGACCATATCTGACAATTTGATTATCGATTTGCCTATTCTTGAATTCACGATTCGGTGTCCCAATTCTGACAACTATGGTTAGAGACAGAGAGGGAAATATCAGGGCTACAATCCACTTTGTTACTTAAATATAATTATTGTCTATGAATCTGAAAAAAATAATACTTACCTAATTTATTATTATAAAATTTCTAACTTTCTTTATTTGAAAAATAATTAGTCAAAGAAATTGTCTATGATACTGAAAGAAAATTAAATTACCTTTGACGTAATCTATAATTTGGATTCTTCAATCTCGAATAAGTTCATGACCCCACAAATAACTGGGCAAACCATATATGATCAGGGTAATCAAAATTTAGAGCTGATCAATTCATTCCACAGTATATATGGAGTGTCGTGCCTATCATCAAGTGATTATTCATCATGATAAATTACTAAATTAACAGCACTTTAGTACTTTTTAGGTCTTCTCTTTCTGAATTGTTTCTGAATTGTTTTGGTAATATCTTACGGAATTTTAGAATACCTCGCAATCACATTGTTAAAGTTAAAATTCTTCACATTATTTTTATGTTAAACAATCTTTCTTGTCTTTTACCCAAAATAGAATCATCTTGACCTTGTACTTGTTATGGCTAAAATATCACCTAGAGAGGGGTGAATAGGTGATTCTATGGAAACGAAGTAATTTAACAGATATTGCAATGAGACAACTTCTGATGAAGTGGTAAGATCTTATTAGTGCACAA
The DNA here is from genome assembly GCA_017140595.1 of Eucalyptus curtisii. NCBI lineage: Eukaryota > Viridiplantae > Streptophyta > Magnoliopsida > Myrtales > Myrtaceae > Eucalyptus > Eucalyptus curtisii. The sequence continues at coordinate 21,234,701 of CM029502.1, forward strand.
TTTTATTAGAAAATTAAAAGAGTAAGGGATAGAGAATTGCACACTCAAAATTATAGTAGTTCGAGTTTTGCAAGTCTATGTCCACTCTCCCGTGCTACAACTAATTGGCTGGAATCCACTAATAAGAACCGATCAGAGGTTACAAGATCTAAGTACCGAACACTCAGGTTCATGGGTAAAACTCCTCACACCCTTCGACCTCTAAAAGGTTACACAATTTTGCTCACAGAATCAAATGTAAATGATCACAGACACCCTTCAGACTTTAGAATTAAAAGCTCCAATACTCGTGACAGTGAATTATTTTCCTTCTTCTTTGAGACCTCCTCTTATACCCCTCCTAATCCAAGCTGACCATTGGACATATTTCTTAGAGGATTATCCAATCAATCCACATGTTGGTCCTGAATCTAGTTGAGAAGATCTAATGGTGTGAGGATCGCCAAGGTTGAAGCTTCCCGTAAGATTTCATGCCCACACAGAAAGTTGGTTTCCAAAAGTCGACTGTCTATGTTTATAAAGAATAGCTTGCCTTCAAAGTTTGAGGAAAGTTTAGAAACTTGAAGATTTTTATGAAACTTTCCATTTAAAGCTCCTCCAAAATGTAGCAAGTAATCTAGTCAATTTTCCACTAGCCGTTGCATGAGAGATTTATTCCTTCCTAGCCAATTGATTAAATATTTGAATAAAAAAAATCATCCATGACTCTGATTCTGATTGCAATTATCAGACTTTCCTTCCTGAAAAATACTTTTAATCAAAATCCAAAGTCAGTAAGTTTTATCAATCAACGAAATCACTAAGGAAATGTTTTCTCAACAATCTCCCCATTTTTGATGACGACAAAACTTTGTTTAAGTAGAACTTTTAAGAAAAATTATGAGAGATGAAAATTAAATAGCTTCTTAAACTTTTTCAAGAAGAAGAACCTCGGGATCTACTAATTGTGAATAAATAAAAGAGTGATGAGGAGAGTCAGGGTTATCAAAGTTTTGTTCATTTTGATCTTGTTGATAAATAGGCCTAGGAATTCCAGACCGATTATCTAGACCACTAATACTAGGATTATTAGGCTGGTTTGAAGTTGTAGCCCTATCATGATTTTTTGGTGGAAGAGTAATTATAGATGGGAGGTTTGGATGGAGATCAATTGATCTCCTAGAGGAAGAGGAATGAGTAGATCTTATATCAAATTATCTTCTTGGGAATTGAATGGTTACTTTTCCTTCAGGATGTTGAACTATGTTTGTTGGTTCATTATTATGAACAACCTTTGGAGGAGTTTGGTCTTCTAACTCCCATTGTTCAGGTAAAACAATATCATTCCAATTTATAGATCTAGGAATAATAATATTAGCTCTAGTGATATCGGCTTGGAGTAAAAGAGTTTCTCCTTTTGGACTATGTTTAAAAGCATTAATCCCAAAATATGATATCATTGCTTTATAATGGATTCTGTAGACAAGTGCTAAAGGAATTGATCCTTCAGCTGTTTTGTAATTATGTGTTTGACTTGGAGAGTTAGAGATTTAATAATATTTAGATCTTTGAGTGATATAGAAAAATTTGGATAATAGTCAAAATGAATTAGGCCATTACAAAGGCTTGTTTCAACTGTTCCTAAAAGAGAATTTTCGAAATTTAATAATCTAGCATCACGTAAGGCTAGTAAAATAGAAGTATTTAAGCCTTCTTTGGTAAGAGGCTTAATACCTACTTGTACTAACCCTATGTGAATATAATTATATTTTTGCATGTGTTTGTTAAGAAAATTTTGATTTAATAATTTAATAGTTTCAAAAGATCTGGAAAGGGGTAAATCTCTTTCTTCAGTGTTGATAACGTAATCTGATTTTTTCAAAAATCTAAACTTTGATTGTTTATAAATTTGATCAAGTTGTACTATAGGAATTTTCCTATTTTCTATAGATTTATTGAAATCTTCTATGTGTATTTCTTCCCCATGTATAGGACCTTGATCTAAAGACATATGTGATATAGAACTAGAGGAAGATGTTGATCTTCTTAATGAATCCATTTTAATAAGTTTGTTTTCACACTTCCTAGGCTACCAACCAGAGCTTACCAATGGACTAACTACCCTACTGGGTTTTACTACTTGGACCACCACTAGTTCGACACACCTCACCTAAGGAAAGTTCCAATCAAATTGGACAAACCTATTAAAAGAAAATATTAAGATAACTAATATATCTCCCCCTGGCTATATTACCAGATAGCCCTCAGGATCTGGGGTTCTATAAAAAGGATAAGAAATAATGAAATGATATGGAAAGTAATTAAAATTATAATGTGACCTCACCCAAGGGCGGTAATCTGCACTCAAGCAGAGATCTCACTGATATGTGATATGTGTAAACAGTAATTAAAATAACAGTGTGACCTCACGTAGGGGCGTTAGTCCGCATTCGAGCAGAGATATCACTGATATGCGTAGGAAGATGTGACCTTCTACAAGGGCAGTAATCAGCTTGCAAGTAGAGATCCCACTTAAAATAAAGGTGAAAGAAGGCTAATAATATGAAGTGATAATGCCAACCAAAACTTGGTTGGTTATATTATTTAGTAATAGAAGACTTATTGACAATTGACAAAGTGATTGGAGATTATTACAAGTGATCGGAGATATCTTGAATTAAGTGATTACAAGTGATCAGGAGTGATTACAAGAGGATACAAGTGATGGATAGATGAAAGTGAAGGATTGTAATCAAAAGAAGCTATTGGATGTAAGGAGGCAAGAGCACAGGAGAGCAAGTGAGCTAAAGGCAAGCCGTGCCCCTCCTCTTCTTTTGCTCTTCCTTTTATAAGCAAAATTTGGATGATTTTTTTTTTTTTTGGCTATATATATCTGTCCAAGCGGTTTGATTCTACACCTAGAACTGGGAACCGGACTGGGGACTATTAGTTTCAAATTTTGGGAACTGAATCGGTTCCTAGATATCGATGCTCAATTCTAATATTTGCTACCTAGGAGTACGAGGATTATTGTTAAGGTTAGATTGATCTCCTCATCCAAGTAAAATTTCCTTAATAGTTACTCAGCATCTATATGAATATCTTGTGGACAGGTGTTCATTGTGATCCGTATAGTTTTACCCTAATCTCAATTTCCCCTGTTCTTTGCTCTTCCAAGTATCTATTCGAAGGTTCCGCCCAAATTCTCTCGCTTTCAACTACGGGAAGGATTTTTAAACTAGATTGATTCTTCATTAGTGCTTAAATTGCTTGCCGGAGCTAATTGACGACGCTCTAGGGGTTTAACTTGATTGAAAAGGTCTATCTAATTGTTTGTTTTATCGTCTCTACTATATATGAAGCAAATTCAATATAAGATTTTAGCTTTAAACTTTTACTCGACAATTCTGTAAAAATGTCTGTCTTTTGAAAAGATGCATTTAAAAAAATGACATAGTAGAGTGACTAAAACAACAATTTAAATAGTACAACTAGTTATTGTATAACTAATTTCATATTACTCCATTTGTTCCACAGAAAATAAATAATTTAAAAAAATATATTTTCATAGAAATGATCGTTTGTATCGATTAATATAATTAGCTAATGAATACTATTTTTATGATCAATAACAATTTATATCTAAATAATTTCACGAACAATGAAAATATTTTTCATTCATTCATTTTAATAAGTGATTTGAGTAATTTTCTTCTAAATCGATTTGAGCAATTTTCTTTTAATATATTCTAAATCATTCATTTTCCGCGTAATAAACACACCCTAAAACTTAAAAATTTTCTAAATTGAATTTAAGTCTATCTCATCAAGCAACCATCTCCCATACTAATTCAAATCTTTAAAGTTAAATCCCTCTCTCTCTCTCTCTCTCTCTCTCTCTCTCTCTCTCTCTCTCTCTCTCTCTCTACAATCCACCAACATTTGATTCATTTTCTCCTTTTATATTTTCACGATACTGCGTGTGCTCTTCAGCTAGAATTTAGAAAACAGTTCCTTCTTAAGCCAAGTTTCCAGACCATTCGATCATCTCCACTCATTATCTCTAGTTCCATCCATTACACCATTGAAAACTTAAAGGACAGTGATTCGGCTTTCTCCATCAGAAAACGCGCTTGACACTTGATCCCTAAACTGTGTAATGAACCTCAGCTTTCATTTATGTCCTTGATCTATTTCTGTCTCTTTCCAACGTGACTCCATTCAACTCTAGTGGGTGGTTGCCACACCTAACAGCACCGGCGAAACATCTGTCTATTCACTTTTTTTTTTTTTTTAATGGTGGCGAGGTGGTCCAGCACTCCCATACATGAGATTACGTTTGCTTCCGTGATTCCATCAATTGCAAAACGTTAACTTAGTGATTCGGAGATTTGTCAAATAGTACTTTCTTCTGAAGGATCGGGAACTTGCTTTCTGAAGCCCGCGCCAATTGACAAATAAGCATATGCAATGGCTTTATAGAGAACTTCGGTATGGTATGTAGGCTGTAAAGATTGGTTTCCACAGGACACATTTTTTATTAGTGAATTTATATGATTATAATTACTTGTTTCAATGGTGATGAAGATAACTTGTGTGAAAGGGAATCTTAAACAATTTATGTCCCAAAGATTGATGCAATCGAAAAAGTTCTATCCGCGTTTGTGACCCCGTACGGCCTCAGCCGACCCTAGACTGGAGGTTACCTTCAGATTCAACGGTTGACTAATATCACGGCGGAGGGAGGGAGGGAGGGTGGTTGAGGCGGCGGTGAAAGGCAAGCGACGTTGTGCAGAGGAGAGGGGAGAGAGAGAGAGAGAGAGAGAGAGAGAGAGAGCACAGAGAGGAAAGAGATGTGGACTGATGCCATAGGCATTGCTAGGGTTAGGTTTTTATTGTTATTATTCATCTTTTTCGGTTTTTTTATCATGCCCTAGGCTGAGCATGTAAGTAGCAACGAAAAGTCTAGTCACAGGATATTTCCTCCAATAGAGATGAAACACGACCCTCTCCTAGATATCATCAGTTTGTGAAAATATTTACTGAACGTATATGCAAGATATAGAGAACGAGATTTGGCTCATCCATGTACATCCGCTTTACTTTCTTTTATGAGCTCATCAAGTCACTTGCCTGTAGTTACAACTAACAAATTTCGCCTCCATGTACAATTTTGGCTTCATAGAAAGTGTTCCGTAGCTCCTATTTAGCACGACCAAAGTTTTTTTTAGTCAAAATGCCTTCTCTATGATTGTCTAAATAGAAAAGGGTGTAGGTCGCAAAGTCATCAAAGATTTGTTAAAAAGTATTGGGAGCACCAAGGGAGGTCTCTCCCGAGATAGTAGTAATAAATTATTTGCTCATTTTACTAGACTCAATGAACATGATGTCTAGCAACAATAAAATAAATAAATAAAAATAATAACAAAATAATAATAATAATAATTTCTTTCATGTCTACTGTCACATTATGAGATTTTATGAGACTATTATTAATTATTTTAAAGGCTTACGTTGTTAAGTGAAAGCATGATTTATTTTTATATTCTAACATACATACACGTGCATCAACACTAATCTATATAGGGTAATTAGCAAAGGGACAAAAGAGAAGATTATAAACCATGACAATGGTCGTGAAACATTGATTCCATTACAGATTTGCAAGTGCGTTATAGTCCTTCATTCTTCTCACTGGGCCTGACATATCTGTTTAGTTGAGAAGATGGTTAAGTGTCACCATCAAGCCAAATAACATTGAAATTAGGGTTTTGGTGCTAAAAAGGGCATTACAACCCAGACCCCCAACATAGCATTCTGGCTTACAACCCCGCTCTCTTCAGATTGCAGTTCATCCACAACTGGTTTGCATCTCCTCACTCTGCTCAAGTTTTCGCCAGCACAACCCATCCACCATTAAAATGGCTCCTCCCATCGTCGGCCACCACCGCATCCCTCTCACCGTCCAGCAGCTCGAATCTCCACCGTTGCTTTTTCCAACTCACAATAACCTCAATGAGTTCTTCGCGTTCAAAAAATGCCTCCAGCTCCTCAGGCCACCGCCCGCCTTACAAAGGAGTGCGCTGTCGCAGCAGCGGGAAATGGGTTTCAGAGATCCGTGAGCCCAAGAAGCCCACTAGGATATGGCTCGGGACCTTCCCAACTCCCGAGATGGCAGCGATCGCCTACGACGTTGCCGCCCTAGCGCTCAAGGGCCGAGACGCCGAGCTGAACTTCCCTAACTGCGCGGCTTCGCTGCCGGTCCCCGCCTCTGCCTCATCCCGCGACATCCAGGCGGCAGCTGCTAGTGCCGCCGCCGCGGCCGGGGCGGCTGGGGACGGTTTGCTTTGGGGCAGAGCGGGCGAGAGGAGTGGAAATAATCATGTGTTGGTGGAAGGGGTTGATTCCGGGGCGGTTGATGATGATGGTTTTGTTGACGAGGAAATGCTATTCAACATGCCTAGTGTTATCGCTAACATGGCGGAGGGGATGCTTCTTAGCCCTCCTCATTTGGATGTTTCCAAGGACGACGGCAGCTCCGACGGTGGCAGCTCTCACAACCTGTGGAAGTTCCCTTAATTAATATCCAAAAAACAGAAATGCTTCATTATCTATGTTTTTCCATAGAAAGAATTAGTCAGTTCAAGAGTAATACTGATAGGGTGACAGATAGCGCATGTTATGCTATTGGTATTGCTTGTGGAAACTAATTTTTCTATGGGAAACATATAAAAAATGAAGAAAAAACCAATTACTTGTCTCCATAAAAATATATAATATAACTAAAAACTTATAACGATAAGAATAATAGAAGTAAAATGGAACCTATAGCCATCCCTCTATCGAAAAGTCGAATGCAGGAGAAGCTTTGCCTCTCTGAATCGCTTGTCTATAGACGTTTCTTCGCTCGCTGTGGGGAGTGGCTCTTTTTAGTATCTTAATTTCTTGATATCTTGAAATGTTGTGGGGAAAATGGGGGAAGATATCGCAATGTAAATATAAGTACCTGAATTGCTATTATTGAACACTTTGTGGTATAAATATGTATGTTGTGTTGTCAACCCTCTATGCTGTACAATGATACATGCATATATAGTTATCATGTTAATTGCCATTGATGTTATTTTATCCTTTACTTTGGCAAAGACTGTAAGTGGAATATAAGAGCCTTCAGCATCAATCTTATCTAAGCCTTAAGCAACCATTATATTTAGGGTTTACTTAAAGTGGAAACATAAGGTAGTGGTACGATCTTTAGGTGTGCGAAAAGGAAGGCAACGGACTTTAGTCCGAAATTAGTCAAGGATCTATAATCGAAGCGTTGAAGTTAGGGTTTGACAGTTTCCTTGTGAAGCTGTGGCGCAAATTCATTCTTAGCTTAAGCAAATTCACTGGCCCTAATCCCATTAGCAATTTCATTGGTGAATACACTCTCGTTTGCCAATTTCTTTGTGGCGTTTCAGCAAATTCTTGGGCCATGTATTGTTACAAGGACATGATAGATTAGACCAGAAAATTATGACGGGACATTTTCCCCTGGTCCTTCGATATTAAGCAATTGATGTATATTTTGGAGTCGATATACTGTTTGCTCAGACCCTAATTTCTTTTTCCCATCGGATTTTGGTAGTATGGTATTATCGCAACAAAAACCGGTGCCCAAGAGCATGAGAACTGAAAGATATCGACTTGAAATGTACCAAATTTTCACCGTGATGTAAATTAGCATCATTCTTTTGAGATTTCCTCTATCAGCAGTAAATCACTGGGATCATATATAAAAATTAAAATGAAGATCTGAGCTTTCCTGGGCTTAGAAAATAGATCAGGCCAATGGTATGTCCTGATGATACGAAGGAGGTAGGCCACTAAAAGAGAAAAAACAGAACCTCCAAATTCTAGAAGCGAGTCATTGCCTCAACAGAGAAAACTCTCAATACCACAAAATCTGATTCTATTTTTTGTTTCGCGTCACCCTTACGGAAAATTGGGATGGTTATACTATCGCAAGTCCAAAAAAGCGGAAGTGTTTCTCGTGTCGGTAGAGCTCTAGAGAAGTTGATGAGTGCAAAAATCCTGTTGACAAAAATAGTTACCATTTAGTTTCTTTCCGATAATAGTAAATCATTGAAACTTTTACAAACTTACCAAACTCTCTCTGACCGTTTACAAGTTGCCTGAAAAATCAAAATAAGTTGGTAACTCAATTGGAAAAAGTTGACAAATCAGTTAAATTGAAATTGGTAATTTCATGCAGGAATTGATAAATTTAAGGCATGGTTGGAAATGTAAGTAAAAGAGAAAAATTGTAAATTTAGTCCTAAATCCGTATATATTCGAATTAATTCTTAAATCTTTCAATTGGACTAATGTAATTCTAAGCTTTTGAGTAAAAATGTAACCAAATCAACTTGGCCAAGCCTTACTAGAAAAATTTCTAACTTGACGTTCCAGTCATCATTGGCCGTGCAACCGTAACATATAAGTTGGTCATTTGCTGTTTGTCGGCAATGTATCGTGGACAAATTTGCTAGAAATGACACCACTTTCTTTCTGTCTCTTGCAAAGTGCGTAGGGATCTTTAACTGCTTCGTGTGAGCTGGAGTGGAAGACATGACGGGTGAAGACCTCTTCTTGATCGTCAAGCGGCGATGAGGGAAGAGAAAGCAACCTTCCTAGCCACTTCCTCAACCATATACCTCTTCTTGATCTTTAACATGGCATTCTAATCACATCATTGCCATTACACGTGGCATAACTAGAAATGAGTGGATCATCACGTTAGAAATTTCAGGCAAGACTTGGATAGGAGGACTTGATTGCTTTTTTACTAAAAGATTTAGAACTGCACTAGTTCATTTGAAAAGTTTAGTACTGAATTTGAACTATACAACAAGTTTACAACAGAATTTGCAATTCTCCCTAAAATAGAAGTTAGTAAAAGGAAAGAAATTTTGGTGATTGAAGAAATATAAACTTGATAAATAACTTCAATAGGAGTTGATAATCCAAAACAAATTGATAATTTTGTTTATACCAAAAAATGAGCAACTTTTGGTTATTATGAACAAGTGATAGTCTTAATCATAAGAGCAGATTTTGGCAAATAACAAAAGCCATCGATAAAAAGAGCATAGTTTAATGAATAGCAAAAGTAATTGATGAAAAGAACAATCGACAACTTGCTAAGCAGCGATAATTTAATATATTTAAGCTTATTTAGATAAATGTTTAACATCTTGAAGAGCATCCATAACCAAGGAAGCCATAGATAGCAAACGTCAATTATCTAGGATAAAGTCATCGATATTGATATTAACATGTAGCTGCCCAGTAGCTATATTTTCGGATATTTGAGCTTCTTGTGAATAAGTGTTGTTGTAACTTCTTGTACCCACAAATGAGGAAGTTATAAATCTGAATTTTAATAACCACCTAGAGATGAGAAGTCGTTGAGACAAGAAGATGTGGAATCGGAAGCTCTAGAGATGTGAAGGCATGACTAAAAATGATGAAGAGCATCTTATAGTAGTTATTTTGTGAACACAATAATTACTAGTGTTTGTGTACAATAGAAGCCCCCAATCAATCAATAAAAATAACTTGTTCTCTTTCACTTCATGTATAGTAGTTTTGGCTGTAATTTCCATATATCTCATTGTCGATTAAATTTTATTGTATATCTAAATTATAGTTTTTAGATACATCGTTGTCGATTAAATATCAACATGTGTCTCTATTGTAATTTATGAATATTTCATCGTCAATTAAATTCCATCAAAGTATATAATATTTTCTGTTTGAAGTCACCATAGAGCCATCTCCTTTAATGAAAACTTAAGTATGACTTTTGGTGAAAAGAATTTTGTTATTGAGGTAAATTCCAACGAAACAAATTTATTCTAACAAAAGTCAGCAAATTACTCTAAATTAAGTCGATAAGTTATTCAATTTAAGAGGTAGTAAGCTTGAAGGGCCCAATCCCCTCAAAAAATCTCTAACTTTAGCTTAAGTTCTAATTATATTATAAACTTTTTTCCGTCTCATAAAAATCTTCCAACTTTTGGTTCAGTCCCTTTCAATCCCTGTTCTACCTTAAACTTTTTTTGTCTCATGAAAAACTAAATTTAGGTGTAACCCCAATTCTATTCCGAACTTTTTTTTTACTCATAAAAATTACAAACTTTTGCTTGAGTTCCATATCTCCCTCCATCTAAAATTGCCCTTAGTGATGTTGTATTTCCACGCCATTGCTTTCGTTTTTTCTCAAATTTCATATCCAAGAAGACATCATTCAGAGATGAATTTCCATATTAGTGCAAACAAAATCTCATTGGATCTAAAATTTGGGTAAAAACTAAAGCAATTAGAGTTGGCTTTCTTCAATTATTCTCGCTCTTAAGAAAGTCTTCCTTCTATCTCATCCAAGGATCTTCAATTTTGCACTCAGTCTTCAACCTCTCGTGCTCAAGAGTCTTCATCTCTTGCAGTCGAAGAGCTTTGCTTGAGACACTCGGCTTGGGATGCTAGAATAGCTAGCGCTTAGGTGATTTCCATCTCTCGGTTATCAAGAGTAATTTTGGATGGAAAGTTAATGAGGGCATATTTGACTCAAAGAAAAGCTCGTGGTTTTATGAGATAAAAAAAAATTAAAATAGCGTTGGGACAAGACTAAAAGTTAAGAGCTTTTATGAGACAAAAAAAGGTTTGTAATAGAATTGGAATTAGAGTGAAAATTGTGCTTTTGTATGAAACAAAAATTTTAAAACAGAATTGGGATTGGAGCTAGAGTCGAGGGTAGTATTAGGCCAAATTTGAAGCTCCATATGTTGTGCAAATAAAGAGTGATGAGTTCATACAAAATTAGTACTCTGCAAATTTTAAAATAAGTTGGCAATTTTCCAACAGTGTCCCCAGTAACTTTTAAACAAGTTACCTGCAAAAAAAAAAAATCGTCGGTCACTGTTTTGCCAACAATTGTTTGACACTTACAAAAATACATTGAAATATACAGCGAAAAAAAATTGGTACGTTTTACCCTGTTGAATGTGGAAAAATCGACTTCTATTGTCAGCTAAAAAAAAGACGTCTTTTGCCAACAATTGTTTGACACTTATCAAAGTACACTAAAGACGTCTTTTGAAGATAAATTTCCATGTCAACTTGGACCTGAAATTTGGGTAAAATTTAGAAAAATTAGGTTGGCTTTCTTCAATTACTTACTCTTAAGAGAGTCTTCCTTTTGTCTCACTTAGGGATATTCGATTTTGTGCTCAGTCTTCAAACTTCAGTGCTCGAGAGTCTTCCATCTCTCGCAGCCAAAATGCTCGCACTTAAAACACTTGATTTGAGATGCTTAAATAGCCTGAGATTGCATGCCATCTCTTGGTTGTCAAGAGTAATTTTGGAGAGTGAGTTAATGAGAGTAGTTTTGACTCAAATAAAAGCTTTTGATTTTTTATGAGACAAAAAAAGTTTAGGGTAGAGTTGAAACGTGACCAAAAGTTGGAAATTTTTTATGAGATGGAAAAAGTTTAGAATAAAGTTGGGACTAGGGCTAAAGTTATGGATTTTTAATGAGACGCAAAAAAATTAAAATAGAATAAGGACTGGCGTTTTTGAGGAAATAGGCCAAATCTGAAGCGTCCATATGTTATGCAAATAAAGGGTGATGAGTTTATAGAAAATTGGTACTCTGCAAATTATAAATACCTTGGCAATTTCACAAAAGCGTGAGTAGTAACTTAAACAAGTTACCTGAAAAAAAAAATCATCTGTTATATTTTTGCCAGCAATTGTTTGACACTAATTATAATACATTGAAATTTACATCACGAAAAAATCAGTCCGTTTTTACCACGGATCACTAGAATATCTGCTAAAACCTGATGCTGATCGTAGAAAAATCAACTTCTATTGTGGGTCGATGATTTCGAAATTCTTCTCCAACGCGTGTCAAAGGGGATTTTGGCTTTCCTCCCTTTGCTTTGAAACTCGCTCTCGGTTCCTAATTCCTTCGCAGCGTGTCCTGCGCGAGGATGAGATTGTCGGAAATCATCCAAGTGTTTGTTAGAAGCTTAAACTTATTCGAGTGACAAAAAGAGCAGAAGCTGAACAATGTTGCAGAAGCACTCCATTATGCACCTTTTCGCGCAAGTGAAAAACGATAAGCGATTGCATTCGTGAAAAGCAAGCAGCCAACTGACAACCATGCCAACCTGGACTATACATATAAGGCTTTCATGAACGCTGGAGCTTCAAATTTGAAGAGCCGGGTCTTTTACCATTGAAATAGCAATCCAAAAGTGTACTAGGCAAAATTCACGGGTAGAGTCTCACATTGGAGGTTGATGAGATTGTGGGACCAAAACCTGTCTTGTATAAAAGATCTTGTTGATATCGCAGGCTGAGGAAAAGATCTGCATGTGTTTTACGAAGAATTCGACCATAATTTTTTGGTGGAGCGACAGAAGGGATACAAGTTAATCTGCTGAACAATGACGTTGGACGTACGTTAAAAGCATAACGAATTCGAAATTTGAGAGAGGTTTCGAGTAACGCCATTTGCAACTGGACTATAGCTTATTTACCGTGAATCACCGTCTAGTTATGAGCTTGTTATTTCAATTGTAAACGCGCGAAAGAATGCACTTCGTACTTAGACACATTAAGCTTTTGTCTGGCGATAGACAATTTGTGCGAGGGACCCTCTGCAAATACACGATAGGTTTGGTTCCGTAGATTGGAACAGTGATGCCATTTTGATTTGGGTGAAGGATGTGCTTAATTTGTCGCAAGGGTTCAGCAGGTTTAGTTTCTCTGTCATGGGGTAAATGCTAAACAAGCAAAGAAGCCCAGATATCAATGATGAGTTCTGTACCGAAACCCAAGGGATGATAAATACATGTGTGTACAGAACAACCTGAATTGCTGCATGTCATGCCTCTCAGCATTCATATCACATTCTCCATTGCTTAACTATTAATATATATACATAGATGGCCCAAAAAGGTACATACGTACACATTCTACACCAATTTAAGATCCTCTCATTACAGTAAATGTCTCTCTTTTCTTTCTTGTTTCCTTCTGTTTTCTTTTTCAGATGATCTCTCCACGGTTAATCTCTATCCCTCCAAAGGCGCGCAAGTTAGGCTACACCCCTCCAAACCAGATGCTTCAGTTTTCGAATCCTCTTCAAGTGAATGCCAACCAGGATTCAACTCAACAAGGCGGGTGGGATTTACCTGCAGCATTTCAAATAAAGTTTCCACCTTTCCTAGAACTTGATGCCCAAACCACATGATAGTTCCTCTGTCAGTTCTTGTACCAAGGACCCAAAAATGGCAAGCTCTATCTCTACTGCAGTGTCCCCCACCTGGTCCTTGTTATTGTTTCTCTTCCACAACCCATCAGCCTCATCTCTAACAAAATCTTGATCCACCATCGTATCAATGGTACTAAAATCCACCCCTTTCCATGACCCCACCACATAAACCTGCTTCCCTTGCTCATCCTCATTGATGATTAGCCTTCTCATCTCGCTTGGGACTCTCACATTCCTCAGAACACAAAGGTTCGGCCTGATCAGCAATCGTTTGGCACCGCCTTTTTCTATTATATTCATGGGTTCAAAATCGTCATCACGATCCTCAGACATCACCTCTTCTGGGCCATCTTCCTCATCGCTGATCTGTTCCAGCATTCGCTTCTCCAGCTCAACTGGGTCTAGCTCCGCGAGCCTCTCAAATCTGTAAAGCTTCTGCAGGAGCTGCTGCTTTGTTCCTGAAATTTAATTAGTTTGTTAATTTCACATGATTTAGAAATGATCGACTCTCTGGGTTTAGGAAGATTCTGAACACGATTCCCAGTACAGGGTCCTAACATGAGTGGCCCTCTACAATTAAGACTGACAACTTTGGAAAATTCCTTCAATTTTTAGAGTACAGTACAGGATTCAAGTACAGAGTAAATAAAATCCACCACACATGAGGCCCATCTCTAAATTTGAATCTTCCTGTGAAGTCCAAACCAACCCAATGCACACCAAAGATATAATAATAATAATGATAATCATTATTGTTGTTGTTATCCAGTACTTTCATTTTTCAAAAAAAGGGACACGAAAATTAGCAAAACGGGTTCCACTATATTTATGTGCTGCTGACAGATGATCAGAATTAAAGCAGAGCACCACCAATTATGTGGTGAGGACCACTCCTCATTTTGAGGATATGTTTCCGAAGAGATGAGAAATAGTGATTGCAGGGTTGCATGTCCATACAATGTAACTGGAAATGATTAATAAAAGATTTGCTCTTCCCACCCATCAGGGCTTGTGGGACTGGCACAGTAATGATTATAACTAAGGACATCAGAATCATTCAAGGATTTCTTCGGCTGCAACTTTGGCTTTTGGAGCTGAAAGGGAAGCAAAAGCCTGGTGTAAAAGTGGGCTAGGCTAGGATGTAAAGATGATACGTGTGATAAAAAATGAATGATGTTCTGAAGGATGCAACTTTAGAAGAATTCCTAAGGAAAATTGAAGAGGAATCGGCTCATTTTCTTTCTTATGACTGTCAAGGCATTTCAATCTCAGTATTCTAATTAAGAAAAATGGAAGACACAGTTTCACGCTAACACACGGACTCAAAATTCTCCAATTTTCTCCAATTAACAAAAATAGAGTTATGTCCGATGATCATGTGGCAGGGCTTGATGCTCTTGTCCGATTCATGCGTGCACATAGTAGTCCAAATTCGATCCGAAACGCAAGACGACGACCAAAAGACTCACGCCCCCGAAGAGACAACAATCCGCACGTCAGACCCCACCCCAGATACGGCGGTTCAAACATCAACTTGGTTGTATGAAAATGACCCGCCAATGCAGCGCAAGGCGACAATCAGATGAACCCAAAAGAACCCGAAAACAGAGCACCCCATTTGCCCATCACGTACCAACGCCTAGAGGTTGACGGATGGTGACCACACAACCAATTCGCGAAACGTTCAAAACTTGATAAGATTAATGTTACTGATAATTAGAATTGTACGTGAGACAGAGAGACAGAGAACCAGAGAAAGAGAGAGAAATAGTGCTTTGATACGTACTCTGTACCAGGGCGTAGCTGCTCTCGTAGTCGAATTCGTAATCTTCATCGCCATCGTAGTAATCCTCGGTGGTGGGCTCGTCATCGTCGTCATCCTCGAAGGGACGGTCGAACACAGACACCGGACTGCACTGTTCCTTCTCTTCCTCTTCCCCCGCCTCCTCTGCCACCGCTTCTCGTGCTTCAAATTTCTTCAAGCTCATCGCCTCGTGATCGTCCTTGTCCTGGTCGTACAAACAGTCGTTAGTTCGTGTTACTTATCGTTCGCATCTAAATGCAAACACTGTTCATGAAAAAAACTAAAACTTTACACCAGATCCACCATCGAAGCAAGAAATAAAAGATTATAAACATAGTCATTGCTGAACAGTTATTGCACGGTAATATAAAATGTTGGGATGAATTTGTATGGTTGCAATTCGCATCAATTACACGAATCATATCTCGTATAAGCTTCAATGATTTATTACCGAAGTCATTAACTACGGTTTCTTCAACTAGTGGACGAACGACCCTTATGGATCCACACATGCATGTTCGATTCTCTGCGCCCAAAAGACATGGAGAAGACAAATTTGGCATCGCAGCTTCGACTCGATCAAGCAGTGGTTGGATCGGATGTTGACTATTCCTCTAATCATGCTCATCTGATTAACCTTGACAAAACACTAGATTAAGAAAAACCTAATGGCGTTATGGCAAGCGGATGTCGGAATCCGACAGAGGAAATAAGAATTCGAAACTAAAAAAAGAAAACACCCGAACTTGTCGCTTTCAAGAAAACGAATTTCTAGACAAAACGGGGCTTTCAAATACCGTTTTGCATGGGCCGAGCACGATGCAAAGTACGATTTATATCTAAGTGCAAGCAAGAAGTATTCCCACTTTCGACCACCAAAGCAAATGCTTGTGCTCGACCGGGAAAATTGACTATTCACGATTTTCGTGTCCTGCAATCGGCAGAGCGCGATCGAAAAAAACCATCTGCCGACACTCCCAATTTTTAATTTTCTTATTCGCTCCGTTAGAAAAGTCCAAATGCCTAGGATGCTTTGTCACCACTCGCGAGATGACTCGGCAGGGTCACGGGTCAACTCCGGCAGGCTCGAATTATAAATTCGTGCACAGTAAACGCAACTGAATTGCCGAGATAAAGCGTGATTGATGTTATTGTATTTAAAAGTAATGCGATGGTGTGACACGAACGCGAACCTTCGGGTGGTCGTGGAGTCTCGGCGATGCCGCCGGCGACCGGAACTCCGGAGTGCGGCGACCGGACGGCGGGCTCTTCCGGAACATAACGGGACGGGGGCTGTCGCTTTCGCTTGATGATAGATTATCAAAGCGCCGAGGAGACTGTGCATCTGCCCTTGATTTGGCGACAAAAGCGACCTGTTTTTCTGCTGATAATGTACCCGTGAACGCTCCGTCGTCTTCTTTGCTCGTGCGGAAAGATCTTCTCTGCCTCAGAATGTCCTTCACCGAGAGCTTCGACCCATGATCGCCGGCTTCCTCCCCCGCCTGTCCTCTGATCTTCCGCTGCTTCGACAGCCTCCTCAGTAGCGAGCTGAAGATCCCAACGCCTGGGGGTTTCGCGGAAGCAAGATTGTTCTTGAAGTTGTTCTTGCTCTTGCTCTTGCTCTTGCTCTCGCTCTCGGTGTGGTTGTGAATTCTGAGGGCTGCTTCAAGAAGCAAAGCGGCTGTTTTAGCCGGTACGTGGAGAAAGATGGCATTTTTATCAGTCGGGCCTCGAGTCCGGGGATCGAAGAGCGGGGATTTTGTTGGGTCCGCAGAGGAGGCCAAGAAGCACGGGTTCTTGCAGAAGCTATGGCCGAAGTTCGAGTTTTGCGAGATGGGTCTTCGTTTCTTGGGGCTCTTGAGCAGGCAATTCTTGCGCCTGTCCGAGACGTGGTTCTTGAGATGGAAGGGCTCCTGGTCCTCTCGGAGCAACTCGTGCAGGTGCTTCTCGGCCATCAATTTCGTCGTGGACATCAGAGAGACTCTGCGAGAAATGCTTATGCACAGAGAGAGAGAGAGAGAGAGAGAGAGAGAGAGTTTTGCAAGAAAGGAGGAATTGATATGGGGAAAGAGAGAAGGGTTTGCTGGAAAGCTGTGGTGGAGGCGTATAAATTTCAGCACCGGAAAGGAGGAGGAGGTAGTTGCGACCGTGGGGCAAAAAGTGGAAGCTGGAAAGGGGAGAATGAAGGCGATAGAGTTGCGTACATATATGGGAAGCTGCGAGAAGAGAGAGAGAGAGAGGGAGGGAGTGACGGAGGGAGATGATGATTCAAAAGACAAAAAGTAAAGTTCGAGTCGATCTGTAAAATAATGCACGGTTGTAAGTGACATGATAATGTATTTGTAATTGAATATTTGAGTAAAGTTGAGGTCTTCGGCTGTAGTTTTTTCTGGAGGGACCAATCTGTCCTGTATCTGTAGTATTTCAAGTTCCTTTTTTTGGTAATTTTCATATAATATCGTTAATAAGTGCATTTGCTTCTAAATTTTCGGTTATACATTTCGAAATTTTGTACAAAAGTTACGAAAAGAAAGAATTTTGGAGGAACTATACAACAACTGGAGACAAAACAAATTGATTATACTTAATGCTGAGTTAAACTAACATCATTTTCGCTTGGTAATAGAAATTGCGAAATCTCATGGTTGGAAAATCAAGGGGGAAAAGAGGTTGGTGATTAGGATGAAATTATTAAAGAACAAAGGGAGGCAGATTAATAAGTGCACGCATCTAAATATTCGCACTAGAGTTATGGAAAAAAAATTCTCGAGATAGACGGATTGATTATATTTAATGCTAAATTAAGCTAACATTATTTTTTCACTTAATTATAGAAAATAATTATAGAAAATGCGAAACCTGATGGTTGGAAAAACAAGGGAGGGAAGGGGTTGGTGATTAGGATGAAATTATTAAAGAATTATGATGGGAGAAAAGATTAATTAAAGGGGACCGTGCGGGGGGTGTAGCGGACAAGACTAGTGGAGGATCCGGTACCGAATTGCAATGTCCATTGCCTGTCTCATCTCTATTCGCGTTGATTCGTCCGCGAGTTAAAGAAGCTCATGCACCGCCGAATTCGGAAGATAAAGAAAATATATATTATAAAGAAATAAAATATTTAATGGGTGGATTCTAAATTTTTATGTTTTTTTATAATTTTGGAAGGGCGACTTAAGGTTTTGGCTTTGCCACTAGGTGGATGAGCTAGTAATTAGTTATAGGTAACAGCTAGTGTATACAAATATTGGGTTTTGTGCTTGCGTAAGCATGTTTATAGGTTTTTTCTATTGCGGCCGTCCCATTAGTGATGCAAAAAAAAAAAAAAAATGAGAGAAAAGAATAGTTACTAGCGTTTTATGAAGTGATCATGCCTTACCAACCATCAAAATATATTTCTTGATTCAAAAATCTTAAGTATCTGTGTTTATCCGATAAATTCATTTACACAGAACAAAATTGCCCTTGTTTAGATTTATAATGCATTATTATTTTTTTAGCATAAGTGCGGAAACAGTTGGAAACACAATGTCAATTCACAGCAAGAATTAAGTACATAATTCGATGGGCATGGAGAGTCTAGGTTTAAATGTCTTTCGATCTTAGTCTCAAAAAGAATTCAAAATCAAATAGGGATTATTCCAAACATAAGTACAAATCTCCACCTTAGGTCGAATTCAACTATAAGTTCATCAATTTTCAAAATTCTAGTCAACTCCAAGCAGCTCTTAAACTTGATCAAAGAAATATGATTCATCGGATATGTACTTCACGGTAGGATATTTGTCCTTAGACCAGTTTGCCAAAACATCGAAACCTTCAGAGTGTGTACTTATGAGTCATGACAACACTGTAGACATATTCATACGAATCTCTATACCAAGTTATCTTCTTAGTTGTCCCAAATCTTTCCTGATAAGTTTTCATTTCAGCTGATCAATTTCGAAGTATACCTTTTGCTACAACCAACATGCCATGAATACGCATTAATATAAATAGACATCGGCACTATTTCCAACCTTAGGACCATGTTGACTGGTCATTACACCAGACCTTTCATGCGAACAACCAGATCTTTTAGTGCTTTTAAAGAAACTTCCTTCGCAAGAATTACTCGGCCTCCCTTGCTTGAACCGACAAATCCCCCTCGTTACTTGATGTAGATACGCTTCTCCAACTTCTAGTGCAGAACAGTTATCTCCATCCCAGTTCTCAAACCCTAAAAGTACTTGTATCAATCTATGTTTCACCGAAGAATAGAAGATCCCATTATAGTCTGGCCATTATAGTCTGGAAATTTTATATTGAAGTATTTCAATTGATACGATTAAGTCCTAAATCTTTTTCAAGAAGCTTATCAACTTGTTTTTTTAAATAACTCCCGAAATTGTCTATGCGGCAGTTAAAAAATACACAATTGACATATTAAAATGTACTATAAATATAGTGTACTTTAAAGTAATGGCTTGGGACTTGATAATGTTTAGAATTTGATTGAGGACGTTTCATGCAATTCTTCCAATCTTAGTCAATGCCTTATGTTGCGTGCACCTTTGATCTTAACGATACCTCTAGAAAGGTAAGCGGTCCTCGGTCTTAATTTACTAGTGTAGCAAATAACTAGACAAAAGCAACAAAGTATAAAATGATCATGGTAGTTCACTGAATTAGTCTACGCTATGTGCATGTAGCTATGATGTATGGCGCCCATTGCTCCACCTTACCACCCGTATCATCCTCATTCTAGTTTTCCTAGGACCCTCATCTAAACTAGCACCCATATAGAAAAGTTAACTTGTTTCTTAACGCCCTAATCCATCTAATTTACTTGAGTAGCCTTACTACCTCATGGCATCGCCAGCTTATCAAGTATGACACGTTCACTGACCTAGAATCCAGATGATTAGAGATCTTACGGTCGACCATCGATAACCTTTCATTCCCGATGTAAATCATGGGAATGTGCATTTCTTCGCCATTTACTCAGTTTGCAGAATTCGCATAAGCACACGCGGGACATGCAAACACTCACTAGCTCGAGCAATCAGGAGGTTTATTTGTCCAAAGCTCCTGTAGATTACCACACTCCATAGTTGAAGAAGATATGTCAACAAACAATAAACCATATCCACTGCCTTGACCCAAAAGTCTCATCACAAAGCAACATTTTGTGTAAACATCAGTGCGTTTGGTTAATTGGGAAGGAAAATTTACTTATTATGACAATTGAAAAGTTAATTGATATATTTAATTTCAAACAAATTAGAGAAACATTAAATATGATCGTACATATCAATAATATTTAGATATTTTAAAAGACTTATAGGGGTTTCATGCTAACTAAAATTGTAATCATGCCTGCTGTAAAATTTGTGAAAAGTAAAGAAATTTAAAAGCGGAAATAAACCAAGTTTACATAAATGCCATGTGACGCGAGCTGCAAAAAGAAAATATCTGACTCGAAAAATTAACTATTCGATTTTTATGTAGTCCTATGTTATTGAGAGACTTGCCAAGCACCCTATTTATTGTCCTATCTTTTTTGACAGAGGAAACACTTCCTTCGGTTCACCTTTAGGACCCTCTCAGCCGGACGAATGAATGCAAATAATTACCATTTCGTTGAACAATAGAAATGTGAAGATATGATTTTCCGTTCGAGAAGAGAGATGGGTATGTTTCACGTGATTTTATTTTTGAATACACTGAGAAATTGTTAAGCACCTGTTGACAAAAAAAATATATATCCAAGTGTTCTGTCGACAACTTGATCGGCGGAGGCCAATTCTGAGGGTGATAGAAGCAGAAAACCACTAAAATGCTGGGAATAGTTAGTTGACATGAAAAACCAGTTTTAATTGATGGAGATATGGGTGAAAATGGCTAAGTATTGGAGCAAAGAGTTGACAAATGAATACCAACTTGGTTGATTAAAGAGATGTTCATGATGTAACTGTCAATGAAGTAGAGACAATGTAACTGTGAAATAATAAAGCTACAATCTCATACGTAATTTTTTGTAGAGAAGGATTGTTAATTATAGGAGCCATCTACTGCACATTATGCTCTTAGTAATCGCTTATGTACCATCTATCGTAGGTATAAGTACTTGGACTGTAACCTCTACAAAAGACCGTCAATCTATCCAAGAACACATGTCCTTCATCATTATTTTCACTGTATTTTACATTTCAAGCATCATTTACATCGCTGGCTACAATTATTCCTAGTATTCTTACCTCTAAATTTCTTGTAATTTACATTTCCTGTTAAAACGTCGAGAGAGGACCTTTCAAACCCCTGTCGATCTAGTGAAACAATTTTATTTAAATGGTAATTCACCAATTTGATGAAGAAGCACATGAATAAAGAAATATTGTCATTTTCAATACATATTTTTTGTGTTATGTGCAATTAATGCATTGGGAATAGCAACACTTTTTTTATTGAATATGATCAACAAGTGCCATCCGAAGCACTCGGTAACATAACTCTAAAAGAAACTTTGATTTATTATCTCAAAGAATAAGATGGAACTACTACACGAAACCCCTCCATAAAGGTTGGGCTTAACCTCCAAAACTCTCTCTCCCCAACAATAAAAATTCCACTGCCGGCTGACTGATGGAGGGTAGCTTCCCCCGTTGTTCACTCGAACATCTTCAAGTAAAATAATATGGAATAGACCTACCTACTCTTTGCATGCTGATTCTTCTGTCGAGGAGCTTTTTTCAAGTTGACCAAAGACCTCTTGCCCATCATCCGGAGATCATAACGGGGTTAACAAAGACTCACATGAACCAATATTTTTAAATTTGTCCAGAACAACACCGTTTGTCACCAAATAGATCATAGGCAACATGTCATCCCTCGGAATTAAAACAATGTATGTACATGTTAAGGTACATGAAGCATTAGGTTACCGAATCAGTTCTCCAAATCGGGTAACTCTACAAAATCCTTATATACTCCGCCACCTCACTTTATAAATCGATATTGGGAAACTGCTTTTGTTAGCATCATCACTCCGATTGAAATTCAAATCACCGGCACAGTAGCATCGCAGTGGAGAGAAGGAGGGAGAGAGTGGGAAGGACCGGTTTAAATGTGTGCAAGAGAAAACATCCTCGAGCTGTCCGTGGCCAACCTTGCCTAAGAGATCGGGAAATGAATCCGTCCCCGGCCAAAAGACATTCAATGAACAAGATTACCTCTGTCGGTACATGCGCTGAAAAGTATATCGGAAGACCGAGAACCGGGCTCCCCAGGCATCTCAGGAAGTTTGACCCACCCCTAAGGGAGTCAGAGACACACGAGAGACCACAGAATCAGACATTATTCGAGACATTAATTTTTTTCTGTCATCTTCGTTACATCTCTGCAAGTTTGCTTTTGCAGGACCTAGAGCAATGTCATTTGCAGTTATTTGAAGGTTTACTTCTGTAGAGTAGCCAGCAGCATACCTCTAGCTGCTCATGGGGCATGGAAATCATAACCCACCCTATCAAATTAAGCGAATTCAGTAGCCATTATTTTGACAACAAAAAAAGCAAAAAAAAATCCAGGAAATAGAAATACCCATGTTTTATATTAACAAAATCATATAACTACGCATAACTATAGTCTATAGCGAGACAAAAACGTGATTTATGACTCTTAGAATAATTATTTAGCATTTTGTAAATCTCTCATCTTTCCTTTGACGACATAGAGATAATATTCCAGAATGCAATCAAACCTTTTCGTACTTCTTTAATTTGAATTTTTTAAATCTTTCCTTCACGACATGGAGATAATATTCCAGAATGCATCCAAACCTTTTCGTACTTCTTTAATTTGAATTTTTTTAATTTTTCTTTGCATATAAGGTGTGTGCTCTTTTTTTTATTGTAGATAATTCATTTAGGAATTCATGAGGAATTGTTAACTTTCTCGACCAATTAGTGCAAATTATTCTTTTGATATGCCTTTTATTTGTAATTTCATTTGGATTAAATTTTGAACAAGAAAATGTTGGCTTAGCTATAATTTCATGTATTTTTTATTTACTAGTTGGTTTCTCTTTTCATCCTTTTACATATAAGATTCTGGTAATTATCCTGTGGATCAACAAGGGTACCCAAGCATTTAATGCATACTTAATTTGAATGTCAGCTTTACCAACTGGGTTGAATCATTTAACAGATTAATTTAATGAACCAATCTTTATTTTTCTTCTTTAGGTAATTTAGTAATTGCTTCTAAGGACAGGCGTACCGGCGTTTACCTAACTATTTTTTATTTAAAATTTTGGTCACTGTTTGCTTGTTATAGGACACGAAGTGCGGTCCACTGAAGGGTTCACTTTACAGCTGGAGCTACAGTTTCTACTGTGCACGTAAGAGCGCCTTTGAATCGGTAAAAAAAAAATTAATCTGCTAGTCATTCTTCTGTCTTTTTGCTAGGCTGGTCTTTTTTATAAAATAAAATGATGAGAATGATAATAATTGAAGGTCAACTAGTAACTGATTACTTAATTGAATATTATCTTTGATTAGTGACTGATCAATGTCCCTATAAAGCGCTTTGAATTGCATTTGCCAGCTACCATTATAAACTTCTCATGATAAATTTGTTTTGTTTATGGCTAGCCTCTCATGATTGATTTCTCTTTTAGAAGAAAATGAATCAATTTAATTTATTTAGACTTTGAGAATCCATATTTGAAACGAGTATCCAATATCCCTTATTTACATGCTCTCTATATTGATAAACTCTCTCTACCAGTCAATTTAACTTTTTAGGTTAGATATTCCAATAAGGCATGAGAGTTAGGTTTTGCCCAAAATTTGTTTCTCTCCATAGCCTCCTAATTCGTCAAATTTCATGTGTTATTTTAACACGGCTTGGACAAGAGAGGGAGGGTTAAGTTTTTCACGTCACTTTTCTATGGATTTATATACTTTTTTTGTGTTCATCTAATTTCTTTAACAAAAAGAAAAAGGTCCGATGAAACTCAAAGCTCGTACTCATAAATCTTGTCAAAATTGAAGGGAATCTCACTTCTAATTACCGTTCTATGAGTGATGATGTGACTGTGGGGGTCAACTATTTTATTTCATCATTAAACTGCAAGTAGAATAACATTTGAGATCGTGATGAAATTCAAGTAATCTTAGTCATTCTTGTGCTATCTAGGTGGACTCAATTATTGAGAAAGGGTGCGGTGGGATCATCTTGGAATTTTGAAATGCTTGATGGTCCCAATAATTGCCGGGCGTGCATTAACTCCATATCAAATTAAAAGCTTTATCCAAGATCAGATTAATTGATCGGCGTACACATCCTTGCCTTTCCAAAAGCAATTGGAGCAATTTTTTTAAAGTGGATATTTTGGTCCCTCGTTTTAATTAGGCAAAACCCAACTTTAATTTATGTTCGCCGGCAGGATAACAATAAAAGTGGTCTTTCCGTATAAATTTCCATCTTTTAACGTACAACTGAATTCCCTCTAATGATTAGTCCAGCTGCATAGCCATTGATAATGGGGTCCAATATCAAAGAATTCCCTATTTTGTCGATCGAATGTTGTTGATGCACGAAGGTGGGGGTCGAGCTTCCACTAGCATGAAATTTCAATATACTAGTACAGTAATACCGGATGGGTTTGCAAAATAAAATTTGGGGAAATGATTATAGTATAGCAGGTATCTAAGTAAGCAGGCTATATTCAAACACCTTGTAAAATTTTGTCACTTTTCTTTATAAGTCAATTTTGGGTGTGCTTGACAACCACATTAATTTTTCAGCACTTAACATCACTAAAATGCGTTAGATGATACCTTACGTCAAAAATAACTTAATACGTTAAGAGAGAGGGCTCATTTTATTGATTAAGCAGGTACAATATTCAATGGAAAATGAAATCGTACTAATTACATTGTAAAAACCTTCTAATAATAGTCCCTATTTTCCATTTTCCATAATTGAAAACTTCAACCGTTAGTATTATGCACTTACTTTTCAAGTTTATCAAGTCTTTATACACACATTAGACATGTCTTTGTGAATACTAGAATATTTCCTGCGCGATCCACAGGATGAATTAGGCTTTAAAGAAAGTCTAATTATCTTGTCGTCAAGAAAAACCAAATAATTTGTCAATAGAAGGGCGAATCCACCTATTGCCTCTTAAATTTTTATTTTTACTAAACTAAAGTTTGCATAATCCAACCAAATATAATTTCTACTTGTAATGTTTTAATTGTGTTTAAATTATCGTTCATATGACCTCTCATATACATAGTGCTAGAGTGTAAAAGGACTCGGGATTGATCATGTTTTTGCATTGTATCTGAAACATGCAGAGGTCAATTATAAATATCGGTGGACAAAACTAGGTTGGGCAAGGTATCAAACTATCACGATATAGATATAATGTGACATTCTTTTTATGCAAGACTTGAAGAGACTATATGTATAATTAAAAGAAATACTTTCCGATTCTAAATGAAAATATTAAAAGAGAAAATTTAACCAATAACTAAAAAGTTACACCACCATATTGCATTCAAATTTTGTCATGGAAATTGAGAAAAAAGAAAATCAAGTTATATTTTTTTGAAGATCGCATCAATAGAATGTGATTCATACTCCCCATTTCATCTTAATTGAATATATTTTGTTTAATATGTGTTGGAATAGAAATTTTAGGTTAGAAATCTTGATTAATAGTGTAATTAAAAAAATCAAAATTTCATAAAATCCTCAAGAGTATATATATAATATAATATATATCTATATATATATTCTTTTATGAATAGCAAAGAAGTGGTATTAGGTTAGGTAAGAAGTAAGAATAAAGTAATAAATGACAACATGGTTGAAACCATTGGAAATTTATCCAAGAGGCCACATCACCCATTCCCTATTCACAATACATTCATATTAATATACATAGAATGAGCTTTTATTTGGTACATTAGCGGCACAAAGGGATAATTATACCTAGTAGGGTCTAGATGCTCCTATATACGCAATTTTTAACTTGGGTAAATAATTTCATTCCATTAGTAGAAGAGAGTTTTTTTTTTCTTTTTTTTTTTGTCAATCCTACTCTACCATTATTTTAACTCTTACTCTCAGACTTTTGTCCTACCTCTTTATAGGGCATAAGAGTCGAAACTCACACTTAAAACTAAATCATCCACATCCCAACCCCCGAGAAAGTAAGAATTCAAACCCCCCACCTTCCCCTTCCATGTTAGAAGGGTGACCATTAGGACAAACCCTAGTGGTTGAAGAGAGTTTTCATTTCATGACTTTTCATGTAAAGCCTATTTTATACAAGTGGTATACCTTATATAGAATGACCTTAGGATTCAAGCCCCAACCAAAAAAGGAAAAAAAGAAACGAATATGACCTCAAGATGGTCCTTTAGGTTTTGAAGGGATATATAACAAAAGGAATTGGCAAAAAGTCATCTCAAATGTCATGCGATGTTGCCAACAAAAACTAAAACATTTTTGCTTGTTATCAATGTCTACAATGAGGAGCATGCCTTTAGTAGATAAAGTTCAAACATATGAAATACGTCACTAATCTAATAAGATGCAAGATAAAAATAATTTAGATAAATAGCAAGAACATGAAATTATTTGTACTTGATGGCACAGAGATTCAATGTGCCTAATCCACAAATATAAATCTATTTCTCAACCACAAAATTATGGACCTTATTTGTTGTCATTCAAACATATGCGTCCGAAAAATAGCTTGGTTACTTAATAAAAAAGAAAGACATTTTTATTTCAATAATGCAGTGCAGCCCATTACATGAAAGATTTTTTTTCTTTTTAAGGGATAGCTAATAAGAATAATTTTGAGAAGACGCTAAAAAGAAGCCTTGTCGGCCAAAGTTATCTCACAAAAAGTTAATAGGAGCACAGTTTTGGCCCTCTAAATCGCTGGAGTAAATTAATGTTTAATAAGATTATTGCAAAGCTCCTTTAAGCCCCCTATCCTACCTTTTCAAAAGCTAAAACTTGAAACGACTACTCGGCTGCTTTTATTCATAGTCCAACACTACATTATGATTAAAGTTTTCCTAATTTCACACTATATCGCTTGCCTTCTAGAAGTAATATTCCGTACAATAAAGAGACATTTCATTGTCATTATTGGTCATCATAGGAAGGAAAACCACATTGGCATGTTTGGTAGCCCCAGACCGTATATAGTACGAATTATCTCATCCGATATGTATTGACATACCATGGATCGGACAAGGTTGAATAAACCCGAAAAATTTAAGGTCCTTGGATTACATATGGAAAAAAAAAACGAGAAAAAAGCTTCCAACCTCCAAAAACAATGTAGTGTTGGGGAAGAGAGGAAGCGGGTGACACCGCTCCCGACTGTGGCACGACGAGGGAGAGAGCAATGCAGGGAGAGAGCAACGCAAGGAGAGTAACGCCAAGTGCTTGGTTATGAAAAAAGTGAATTATCCTTTTATATCGCCGGAAACTCCGCAAGATGCCTTCTGTTCTATACAGAATTTGTCCCATATGGGTCCGCTAATGAATACATCCACTCCCTCCTTCTCTCTCTCCATCAAACTCAAAGCGAATTAGATCTAGGGTTGCAACCATCTAATCTCATGGTCGCCAGGGAACACCACGAGCCAATCGCAGCTCCTGAACGACAATGTTCACCATGTAGTGTTCACAATCCTCTCTCTCTTTATGAATAATCAGATCCGTGATGGTTCTTGAGCGACCACCACAATTGAGACAACCACCATTATAGTAATCATTGTACAAGCGAATAGGTAGTCATCGTACAAGCGAATACTGTTTTGGTAGTTACCATTGACAAGAGTGACAGTCACGTATGCGGCAGTTATAACAATTGCTGTCCTATAGATCCAAGTTTGGTTTATTCGTTTTTCTTTTCAATTTTTACGAGTCTATGAGTTATTTATCTGACCCACCTTATATTAGGTAATTTATCAAACCAACGACACGATATAATGAAGCTCAAAAGATTTTTATATCTCGTTCTATTATGTCCTTTCAAGTTCCGTGTCCCGATGATCAAATGCCGCATTCTATACTAATATACTTTTCCTAAAAAAGATTTCTAGTTAAAATGTGACCACCTTAAAGAACATACAAGGGTTAAAAATGATAAGAATCTATACTCTTGAGTTGATATGGTCGATGTGATCATTAAATGATAATGGATCATGTGATTAGATTGTCGATATATACTAAAATCTCACGTTCTCATTATGAAATTCAGCAAAATATCCAAACAATGAAAATGCGTCCAACTTTTTAGATATCATAACATAATTACACAATCACCGCATCAGTATTTTCCAGTAATATCAGCAAGATTCTAGACAAGGCGCACCAATTATATACAAATAAAAACTTATGATCAAGGCCCCAGGCCAAGATCCATCGAAAACCAGGAACGGACCGCGCAATTTATTTACGTCTCCCTCTCTCAACGTGCCACGCCGGTGGTCATGGCGATGACTCGAGCCTAGGATCCTGAGCTTTCCCCTCGGAACTTGTACCTCCACCCAATTTAAAAATCCTCCAAGCGTAATACAAGCGCTTGACGCTTCCTACCGCTTGACTCCAAAACTGCAATGGAGGCAAAAACACATGAGATGCGAAGCTTGTCGGATGCGAAATCCTGGGGTAGACGGTGCACCGTCCGCCCACCACCAGGTACGACAAAACGCAACGAATCGATCCGTAAAATTACCTTCGCACGTTTCGCTATGCAACAGCATCCACGCGTCAAGAGCGGTCGGATCGCTGTCCGTCCAATGTTGCGGACCTCGGACCAGCACTCCGATTTTTGATGGTTTAGCCCCGTAAGGTCTTCTTCTACAGGAAAAATGTGTTTGTTAGCAGATAATGATTGCGGTCGGATCGTATCCACGCGTGGTCCGTTTTTTCCGTCCAGGATCAATTCACTATTTTCAAGATAATGATTGACTGGAATAATCAATTTCAGAAGATATCTTCTTGTATAAAGTTTTTTATTCTCTTAATTTATATCCTATTTCCAAAGTACTCACCGATTTCTTTCTCTATACAAAAATGCTATAGGGTTTGAAGTCGACCTCATGTCTTATTAAGTGTTTTGCAATGTAGTAGTAAAAATACAGAATCTTCTATTGCTACTTAGGGAAAGCTGACCATGCGTTATTATGTAGTGTAATTTTAGAAAATCTCTTCTCAAATGTAGAGGCGTGTTAAGTCCGATGATAACTTCTGTAAGCCGCCTTACTTAAAGCGTTTGTCCATTGGATTATGTTTCTTCTTGGGTGTGATAGATGTTTTGAGGTTACTTGGAATAAGTTATTCTCAATATGGATAAATAGGTCAATCCAGGTCGGACCCGTCTCCACTCAAATCCACTCCGATTCACCCATTCGACAAGTCTAGAGAATTAGAAATATATATATATTCCGAAACAGGAAATGATCTCCATTCAATGTACACAAGTGTATGGTTTTATAATCTGAGAATAATCTACTTTGTGCACACCTCATGAGAATGTAAGGGAAATTCAATTTGGCCTCGTTGTCCTCATCTCAAATTCTTTATTCTAGTAGTGACCTCACCTCAACGAGCAAAAACAGATTCTCCTTGCCACAAAACAAAAAAATATGTCCATTTTATCTAACTTAGGATGCTACTAATGAGTGGACCGACAAGTTTGTTTATGCAGGAGTGGGACAAGGATGGTGATCATGTCACTGCATGTTCGTGCGGATCGAATCGAGTCCTTGTCTAGACCATTCCAGCAAGCAATTAATCAAATTGTAGTTGTAAAGCCCTCGTTCACTGAACCTTCCCCCCGACAGAAAGGATTAATCTTTTGGATTAGTACTAATCTTCAAATTAACACGAGCATCGTCCGAGGAGGAAACCTCGTGGAAGTAGCATGAAACGTGGGTAAACGACGGATCGTCACATCGTCAACCTCAAGTACTTTTTGGCCATGTTTGACTGCTATTTGCTTTAACTTGTGCTTTCTAACTTTTTACTTTCTCCTATTTTTACTTTCTCCTATTTGCAAAGTGAAAAGGACTTAGTTTTGGGTGGTGGTGAAGTGACTATCCACCGCTTTACCAAATCATTCCATGAGTTGAACTTGGATTTGTCGATTTATCTACAAGTACTGATTTTCTCCATCGCCGTGAAAATCCACATGCGGTGTCAAGATCCGACGATCCGTGCAATTGTGAAATAGATCTCGCGCCGACAGCAGACGGAACAATAATCCTTTGTGCATTACATTGTGCAGAGATCATCCAAGAATTCCCACCAGAGAAAAGTAATCTAGCCGAAAGGATCGGATTAAAACTTAAACGAACGGTAATAAACCTGTCAGTGGGCTTTTGAAGGCCGACATGTGCAAAAGGAATTGGGCCAACGAACTTGTTATTTTTGCTTCATTCTCGACTGGGCCCATCGCCCGATCCAGTTCGGTCTGCTTTCTCTTCTCGTCGAGTCCCATTTTACATCTTCTTTTCTTGCGTTCCTTCTTGATCATGTCTACAATCTGAGCTCGTATTTGATTTTTGGCAAAAGAGAAATTTTTTGGATAATCCCACTGAAAATCCAACATTTTTCCCTATGGTACACGTATACCCAATTTTATTTTATTTTTTCCTTCTCACTAATAATCCAAACTTGTACCAATGACCCAATAATACATCTCGTTAGACTTCCATCCGGCTCATCTGATTTTTACCAGCTATTATGGACAAAACTGCGATAGAAGGTATTTTTGGATCATCGATACAATTTTAGGATATTGATGAGATGAAAAAAAAGTTTTGGGTATTGTTGTTATATCTCTAGGAAAAGTTTAGGACTTTTGGTGGGATTTTCGCTATACGATGTGATTTTTGACAGATTAATATTTTCTTCTTTTTAATTTATTTTATTTCAGAATAGTTTCGGAGTATCGCCGAAGTAATCTTAAAAGAAGTAGATAAGATGCTATCCCTCTTTATTCAAAGGGAAAAGTTGTAAGTTAAAGTTTACAGTTTCTACTTTAAGAATATTTCATCTACCATGTGAGCTAAAAAGGAATTTTCTGAAAACATATCCTCTTTAAGCTTTTATGTATCAAAAGTGAGACCAAGGCCACTTCTTCTTATACCTTTACTTCTTCTTTTTTTCTCTTTTTAAATTTAGGCGGAACGATAAAGAGAAGAAATAAAGAATAAAGTTCTTTTTTTTTTTTAGTTAAAAGAAAAGAAAGAAGTCCAATCATACCATATTCTCACACTATTAGTTCCTAATTTATTTTTTGATTTTTTGATTTTATTTTTTGGGTCGAATAGTTCCTTTTTAATTTACTCATTTACTTTCGGCTCACTTTTATGGTGGCAAAGTGTAAAGATTCTACTTTTGCAAGAAGAGCATAAATTTGCATGTACACAAATAACGTCAAAACACACCTGATGATGTTCTCGACACATTGGAGGTAAATATGAAATTGTTGCGCCGATAAATATGAAGTTTATAAGCATGCGTGATGAATGATTTGTGCTACCAAACGTAGAACTAAGCTATGAAACAATCTGAGTTTCTATCTTTGGTGAGACTAAAGGTTGCTTCATGTTTCATACATGAATATTGGCCATAAGGTATATATGATCGAAGAAATTTATAGTTTTCGTGGGAAAATAACCAATTTTTAATGTTGTAACATACTAACGGTGATAACAAAGATTATGCAACAAAGTCCATAGTTTTAGTAATTGGCGAAATATTTTCCTAGAAAGAAAAATTGAGACTAATCCTACTTTAACCCCCCCCCCCCCCGGGGGTACATTGCATCAATTTCCAACAGTTGGGGTGGCCTTCAAAAAATTGAATGATATGGGGATAAATTGAGGATATCCAAAAACTCGAGGTTGGGCAAATGGTGATTTTGCCTGAAAACATTTTGTAATGAATTTAATTACACACTAATTAAACTATCGGTGCAAAAGCTTACTGGACAAAAACTAGTAGCATATGAATCTCCCCGAAAAACAAAAGGAGATAATTGCGCCACTGGCCCCTCCCTATTATTTTATTTGTAAAAGAAACATCGGAATAGAAAAACAAAATGGTCTACGTTTTCACGAAGGGAAAAATAGAATCGATTTAAAATTAAAGAGTTGCACATGGTTACCGGTGGATGCTACAAAAGCTGGTACTGGGGAAAAAGAGCAACGAAAGATATTTTAGGGAAAATTGCCATTTAAATTGCATTTATTTCGCCAAAACATCAATTCCATTGAGTTTCAGTAACAGAATAATAAAGAACTTCAATGGTGATAATGACGTGCATTAATAAATTACTTCAATGTGTTTCTCATGTCATTCATAAATGTTGGGATCACATAAATTGGGGGCACAAGTTAAATTTTTAATTGGGTACCTTCATTTTTTGCATTTTATCTGTTCACAACTCTTCTTAGTTTCGTTTATAACCAAAAAAAAAATAAATCAAAGGTACATTTGTTTCGCAACAACATAATAATTAGAATTTTATTTTTTATAACTTTGCCCTTTTATATTGCTTAAGAAAATGGGTTAGTAAGAAAATCTTTTATTAACAATAACGATATGTCCAAACATTTTTATTAATAATGACATTATTTTTTTTGCTAACTCATTTTCTCAAGTGATGTAAATGACAAGATTTAGAAATATCTTTTCTAAAGATTTTCTAGTGGAATAAAAGCACTTTTGCATAAAATCAACAACTTGAGAAACATTTTTCTACAATTATCGTTTGCATCGCTCATAAAAATAAGTAAACAAAAAATACTTCCATCATCAAAAGAAATATTTAGACCTAAATTATTGTGCATAATAAAAAATTTCCCATTGATTAACTTTTTCTAAAGCAATATAGATAAGATACTTCACATCATTTATTTTTCGTGAATGAAAGAACCCTAAATTTCAGTCAATATTAGGGGGCTAGGCTCCTCCTTGGTCTCATATCTATCCTCGTATGGACCTAGGGGAGATAAAAATTCGAAGCAAAAATTCATAAATGTCTTTTTTTTTTCCTCATATTTTGAGTTATGGACAGAATATATCAATCCGTCTTTTGAATCTGAAATTCTGGCACCGTTGAAATAAAGATCCATATATTTACTACATGCTCACCTAACCCCACGTTCTCCTTATGTGTATGTTGAGCCAATAATTGTTGCCAGCGCCCAGCAATAATTTCACTTTTGGCCAAATTCAATAACAATTATTAGAATAGTTCTCATTCACAAGTACAAAGAAAGTTGTGGACGATGGGGACCAGAACTGAGCTTTTGAAATAGTAACGGTCCACTTGGAATTTTGTCAATGTATCCTCGAAGGAGAAATATTCTTTTGAGCCGCCTCTTCGACTTGCAGTATTGCCTCTAAAATCCTAGTCATGAAATGCTAGTCCAGGCTATACGAATCAACGCATTTGATTTTTCAATGTAGTGGGTAGAGGAGAAATGCGCAACGCTCCATGCCACGCATTGTATGGGGAGAGCTTGTGGAGTCGTAGTACTATTGCTCGATGATAGATCCATCCTAAAAGGTCATCGCTTTAAATACACATTCAGGAAGCCCGTCTGATGCGGATTGCGTGAAATTTTTGGAAAACATAGATCATTACGATAGTCGAAACTATCAAATCTGAATGTCATGCAAGAAGATGTGTGCAATGCTGTGGAAGCCATTTCCTGGAACTGTGGATTGCCTCCCCTGGGCTACTTTTTGTTTCTTCTATACTTCCCTTCATTGACAAGAAAGAATGATTCTTCTTGTTCGATATTCATCAAATCTTTACGCCATGGAAAAAGTCCTTCTTCTCTTTAAATCTTTGTTCCATTTATTTTTGGCATCAATTGGTGCTTTTCGGGGCAGTTTCCTAAAGATTGCATGAGATCGAGTGCTTGAGTGCTTCTGGTTCAAGCTTCCTATGCACCATAATTTAAATTAATTCAAGAATTTGATCGTTATTAATGTCGTTATCAGATAAAATGTAATTCATCTCGTTCCCTAGTAACTTAAACATTTAGAATAAATAGGAAAAAAAAACTGCACATGACTGTTGAAACGGTCACCGGACTCGTCAATTTTCACATGCGTGGAAAACGAATGCTCGTCCGCATTGTTCTCTGCTAATAATATATATCTTCTTAGAAAAACAGCTCTACATTCGGAGGCTTAAAAGAATTCACAAAGAGTTTCTACGTATTTCGAGAATACAATATTATTATTTAATCAGACCAATCATCACATGTCTAGTGTTTTTGAATTTCTTTATTTCTTTTCCAATCGATGAAATTAATGCTTGATTTTCTACTTCTTAGATATTTTCATATATTTTTTTGACTCGTCGGATTTTCTACCTCTTAATAACTATAAGTTGTCAATTATACTACGTATTATAAAATTATAGCAGAATTAAATATTTATCTATAGATTCATATTTCATTGGATTTTCTCTTAAAATTTTACTTCCGTTGGAAAAAAATTTTAAACTTTTATTTGGAAAGGAAAAAACTCATGCGTTGCAATGGTATCTTTCTTTCAGAATAATGAAAAATGTGAAATTAGAAAAAAAAAATCTTCCCATATATAATATATATCTTATGTAATAGATTTATATATTTATATTTAAATTAAGGTTTCCGAGATTTTTTACTGAATTTCTGTATGAAAAAAGGGAGACTTTTTATTAATGAACACCCACATTCAATGTACTAAAGTCAATTTCAATAAGTTAGATTAGATATTTAGATATCTGCTCTGGGGAATCTTTAGCAACTAAGTTCGTTGAGACTTTCTTTTCTTCTTTCCTTGATGAGCTAAGGGTTGTTGAGATTTCATTACCACAAGATTGCGACGATTCAACCCTAATTGCGCAGTAGTTTAACTCATTTCTCTAAGGAGAAAAGACTACCTGAACACAACCACCACTACCATCTTGAGAGCACAAACATTAGGAAGAGTGCATCTCTTCGAATCTCAACCTCAATATATCCAACAACTTCGGTATTTTGTATCAATTTCAATGTCAATCACATACTATAACGAATAAAATTTAAAAGGCTCAACATGGCGACAAAGATATCCTAATAAACACATTTTCTAAAAAGATAAAGATGATAGTCTGTCAACCCTCACAAACTTGGCCAAGCAATAATCGCTATGTTCGGATGCGAAAAACTTCTCGTTGCACAATGTATTCCATTTAGATTAATCTCAAAGCACATATATGCTATCTTGCAAGGCTGGAGCTTATTTTGCTAAAGTAAGTGAAGCAGTTTGTCGTGCATTACTAAAAAAAAAGGATAAATATATAAAAAAAATCTTAAAACTTGTTATGAAAGTATAATTAAGTCGAAAAGCATTAAAAAAATACAATCGAATCCTAAAACTTATCATAAAAGTGCAATTAAATCCTATAACTTTCAAAAAATGCAATCATATCCAACAACTTTTCAAGTTAATGTAATCAAGTCAATGCAATCAAGTTCCTTTCATTAATTCCGTCCAACTTAATTGGCCAATAATTTCATATTTTATAACTATAAAAAAAAAAATTCGAGGCGTGGTTCTAATGCCTGAAAAAAGCATGAACACTCTGACTGTTCTTTTTTATTTTATTTTATTTTTTGTACATACATGTGTTGTTTGGCAGTCACAGCATAGCCATACTGCCAGAGGCCAATCCTTATTATCATTACCTGTATTGACGTGCTCCACACTGCCCCCTTTGCTTATCATGATTTTCAGAATTTTGCGCAGCAAGAGGGGCCGAGGGCACGAGCCTCTGCACTGACGACTGCTTCTTCTCCTCATTCCTTGAACAGAAAGGAAAGTTTGAAAGGAGAGTCTCCTTCGAGGACCGCAACAAGCGGTCGCAACGGACGACGTCCTTCTCCACAGTTTCTCAAGAACAACGTATTTTTTAACATTTACTTTGGTGTGATTGTGGTCATTCCCCGTGACAATCGTGCTGCTTTATTGCTTCCAATGTATTATTCTTCTGCAGTAAAATCCAAGCGCTTCGTGCGTTCCGAAAGGGAACTTTATGACGTTGTCTTCTTCAACCCTCCTATCCTCCTTCCTTTTACCTGGTCCATCCTCGGCAGCAACGCCCTTCTTCAATGAACCAGTTTTTTTTTTTCCCTTGAAAAGATCACTCATTCTCACGCTTTATGCATGCCAAAACGGATTAGTTTTGCCGACATAGTTTACAATATCCTATGCAAAGACCTTTTTCTCTGACCCACAGCGTTGCCCGAGAGATTCTGATTTGGGTTGCTACCGACATGCTCTAGCCTCTAGGTTATCATGAGCAGCTGCGCTAAATTAGCTTGACAAATCATCAAATCATCAGATGCCCTAGAATTGCAGTTTCCCCCTCTGTATATTACAGAGATAAGCATTCACTACTTTGTGGATACTTAATACTTATCCTAATAGCTTTTTCGCCATTTGGCTCTGTACACTCCCTGACCAGAAGGAGAAAGAGACCCCTGCGTTGTATTCATCCTCCAAGTACACAGCACATAAAAATGACAGAAGTGGCCAAGAATGGCCTTCCTCAGAGAGAAGCCAGGCTCGGCAACAGGTCGAAAATAAGAACGTAAAAAGACACTGCAGTGTTGATGGACACTTCAGTTCTACGCATCTGTCTTCTTTTTTGGGGGCATTATTCCCTTCCTAAATTAGTTAATTGTAGGCGCATCAAATGCTAATGTAGAGAAAAAGCAAACAAAGAAATCAGAAAAATCAATCATACAAACAAACCCAAAAAGCACCCACCTAATGATTTGAAAATTAAACACCATTTTACATACATATCATCACAAGGAAACCTAATCAAATCAGTCATCAACGTCAAGGCTATGCCCTCATTGTAGGGTTTCTATGCTCTTAGCCAGCTCCTCCAGCTTCTTCATCCTCGACTTCTCACTTTCACCCACCAGCTGAACAAAATGAAAACGCCCAAAGAAAAAACAAACGTTTTCTCAGATGGGCAAATATTGAAAAGAGCCCTCTGCTTTTCACATGCTTTACGGTATCAATCCATATAGATCTAAGTGCGGGACTAACCTCCATTAACTTGTTAACGAGCTGTACTTTCTCCTTGTTCTTTTCATTGTAGGTCTCAAGGGCTTCCTTGTACTCTCTCTCCTGGGACAAATCAGGACACCAAGGAGATTCAGCGACCCCATTTTGGATCCAGAGAAGGATCAATTGCAAGAATGTGTAAGTTTGGCGAAAACGATGGTATGTGGATGGGCAGAGAGAGAGAGAATCACCTTCTTCTGGCAGGTGTGTCCCAGTGGTTTTAACTCCTTATTTACTGCATCGATCTTCTTTCGGACAAGTGCAACTTCCTTCCTCATTGGATCTGACAATGCCTCTAGTTCCTGGCATATTGCCAATCGATTTTTAGCCACAGGGATGTTAGATTCGTACCAGCTCCAAATGAAAGACTCTAATTTTGCTTATTGTTTACAGCCAGGACCATGATTATTAAACCCAGATTCAGAGGCACAAGTTGACTCGAGTCAAGAGATGTGAAAGGATCTTCACGGGGTCTCTCAAAAGACTACCCCATTCCTTAATCAACTGCCTTAATGTATAAGTCAAACCATGTATATCTTGGCGTTGATTCCACATAAGAATGGAAAATACATTGCCCAAAAGTGGGGAAAAATTACACTAAGCAGAGCCCCAAAAGGTGAAAAAAGAACGAAGAAAGAGAGAAGCTTCCTTGGTTTCAACAAACAAACAAAAAAACAGCATCATTGATGCTGAATTAAAGTAATTACCTGGCAAAAAGGAGGGAGGACAAAGAAAAAAAAAAAAACAGAAGAAATGAGAGATTTGTGGAAATCTGCATCTCAGTTCAGCCTAATCCAGCAATTCTTGACCTTTACTTTTCTCAAAAAAAACCAAACTTCACGAACAAAAAGCTCGATTCTTTATTAAAAAAAAAAACACCCAAGTCTTCATCTTTCAAGAAGTATCAAGCTCAAATCCAAGATCGAGCTAATTCTGCAGAAAACTACCAGAAAAGAAAAATGAAAAAACCCCTCGAAGCTAAAGACTTGTTTTTTTTCGTGCACTGACCTCTCGAATCGTGGCGAGCCTCTTGGTCTCCTCCTCGACGCGACCCAGATGCGACATGACCTTCTCCCTGACCTCCAGCTTCTTCTTCTCGATCTCCTCCTCCTTGGCCCTGAAGGTGGATAGGGCCGATCTCGACATCTCCTCGTCCTCGCCGGACATGGACAGGTTGCTGGTGAAGCTCAGGCTCCCCGACAGGTGCTGCGCCAGCTGCTGCCGGGGGGGCTGCGGCTGCTGCTCCGGTGCCTCCATCGACATTATCTCAGCGAGCCTCTTGCCCCGCGGAACCCCTGCTGCTCCTTCCTCTATCTTCTCTCTCTCTCTCTCTCTCTCTCTCGAAATGCGTAGCGTGTGCTTGTGCGAGGAGTCCCTGTCTCTCGCCGGTCGCGAAATGGGTGTGAGAGAAGGACCAGGCTGGCTGGCCACGGAAGTTTTATAGGAAGTGTGAACGGGGAGCGAAGCGAACCCACCTTATCTCTCTCTCTCTCTCTCTGTCTCTCTCTCGCACGTTCGCTGGGATCGAAGGGGAAAACAGGGGAAATTGGAGGAAAAAAAAAGATGAGAGGGAGGAAAATATTGGGGGAAAGTGAGGGTTGAAATGGCGCATTTGCCACTCCCTGTTGTGGAAAATTCTCTACTGGGGTTTTCCTGGGTAAATATTGGAGGCCTGCTTTGGGTCTCCATGATCTGGTTCAAGAACCCAAGATTGACTTTTCCTCTTTCTTTTTTCTTTTTGCTTACTTCCCCAAATAGGGAGTTTTCCTTTCAATTTAGTCCCTAGGACGAGGGTAGTTTTTTGTCAACATTGTGTAGATCAGGTCTTTGCCAACGGTGATTCTTCTAGATTACATGCAATTACAGGAAGGTATCAAAAGCCTTACAATACATAGCATAAGTGAAATTCAATTTTCATGATATTTTTGTTCCTTGTCACATCGCCCTTTGACTTGCCTTTTAAATAGCAAATGTGGAGTCTTTCCTTTTAAAGTTGAATCTCGTGATTTCTCCGATAGTATTGCAACGAATAGTGTCGTAGTCATATGTCATTAAGAGGAGCGTTTTTATGAGAGTTGAAATAAGCAACTAGTGTAACAAGTTTTTGTAACCTCTAAAACCTTATTATTAAGGTCATACGCGCCAAGTATCTTGGTGTTTACAAAATAATGATAATAATGCGTTAAACTCATAAAAGGTCCATGTAAATTGGGAATAATCATTAGTATGATGTACTAGTTACTATCCGATGAGTTTTTGACTTTTGAGTGTACTTTTAATGGCCTCATTTACATAGCATATCACAAGTATTACCATTAAAGTGGGGTTTTTTTTTTCATTTTTAATTTGGTATGTTTTTTAATAACACAACTCGTCGCTGCCGCTAGCTTATCAAGACATTATGAAAATGCAAACTGCGGCCAAATTAGCAAGTCACGCATAATCGTTTGTCAAATCAACTCGAATTAAGTGTTCACAACATAATTGTAATCAAAGTAGCGTGGTCATACGAAAGAGTGAGCACCAATTAGACCTTTGGTACTTTGACATGACAAATAATGATGTCAACGAGCTTCTTTACCTATAAAAATAAATAAGAAATTGCAATCTCTTCTTTAAGAGAATTTATTCAGAGTCCCGATGCACCTGCCAATTTGCAATTTTCTTAATTTTGGCAGACGCTTGACTTCTACCAACTCCGACATGAACGGCATCCACATGCGATGAGCGAGATGACCACTTTAATCTCTATCTATCGAAAATATATATATATATATGCAAATTGAATGCACAAATTAAACATATCAATTAATAAAATTTTATTGCCATTAAAAATTAAATCCAATCTATTTTTTGGCCTAAAAATAATTTAATAATTTCAGTGCCACATGTTAAAAGGAAATTAGACGTGAGTCACTATCGTCTAAAGATGAGCATGCTTTCTATTTAGTATTTTCGTTACTGTCCTTGTCGATTAGGGGGAGTTTGGTGGGCTGTGTCAACTTCCTCGATCCCTAGTATTTTAGATTTTAATTCGGTACAATTTTCCTAGTATATACGAAATTGGATAAGTAACGACTTGGAATCCATCCCATCCTCCAGAAGGCAAAGAACGGAATGCACGTCAAACGTGCTATCTTTCAACTAAGATTCAAGGTGCCAAAAGGAGATTTTGGAGAGTAACTATAGCAAGCAAACATGGTCCAATTTTTTCTCCTTTTAACAAGTGGCTTTTGTAGAATGGAAATGTTTATGTGACTTTATGGAGTGCCGAACATGATGGCAATCGAGATCTCTAGAAGTATCATTGAGATCTTCTATCGATCCCAAGAAACTCTTATTTCATTATGGGTACTATCCACATAAGAGAACTAGAATATAAGCACGCATGTAATTTATTCTAATTGGAATCTAATTACTAAAACAATCTGATTTATGTTTGGCTGCATTGAGATAGAAGTATTCTCGGATCAGATAAGTTCTAAGCAGAATGAAAAGATTAGAAAAGGAGAAGAAGAAATGGAATTGATGAAATTAGGTTTTAGCAATGTGCTTATTTGATTTTCCTATCATGAAACTTTTTTCCATTTTACATCTTCATCCACACGTAGATTTAAAAAAGGAAAAGTAGAGCACTTTGAAAAAAAAAAAAAAAAAAAAAAAAGGAAGCAGGTACCTAGAAAATACAAACTACTCCTACCCTTTGTACAATGATATATGATTGTTTACTCGATTTAGAAGACAAGGTTTTGACATAAAAAATTTCAGTTTGCTCATTTCGTAATAAACG
This sequence comes from Eucalyptus curtisii, assembly GCA_017140595.1. Taxonomy (NCBI): domain Eukaryota; kingdom Viridiplantae; phylum Streptophyta; class Magnoliopsida; order Myrtales; family Myrtaceae; genus Eucalyptus; species Eucalyptus curtisii. Next base: position 21,275,759 of record CM029502.1, read on the forward strand.
GTAAAGGCAAAGGACATATCTATAAATTCACACAAAGAGAGGTTTTGCTTAACTTTGACGTTTGGGGAGTGGAGTGGACGGAAAGGATCACCTGACCGTCTCACCACACTCGCCCAAACATTAGACAAAACCAAAAGGAGAGCCGTGATAACGAAGGCATTTACAGAAAGTAATTTAGTATTTTAAAAGATCGGCACAAAATCGAGAGCTGATCTGACTTTTTCAAACAAATTCGACCAAACTTTAACGGAGTTCACGCATTGTCGTGAGCCCTTTTGATCAATGATTGACCCCTTTTTCGCATCATAAATTTCCACATTAAATCTAATATTTTGAAAGTCACATTACCATTATTAAGTCAATGGACGCTTCAGAAACTTATTGTAATTATCCTTTGGAATGACATGATCACTTGATAATGGCTATGGCCTTTTGTGGGATGTGAAGGGACCATCTGACACGTTCGGAAGGTTTTTCCAAGCGAACCCCAGCAAGAACTACCTAAAACTTGAATAATTTATGGTCATCAATCGAATCTATGATGGCCCTAAGAATCTTTTTGGTGGGTCCACTAATTCTTGTTCCTAAGTGCATAGCATATTCGACCGAAAAAAAAAATGCATTGCATCAATATCGTTAGCATGGCATACCCAAAGCACTTGCTAATGACCATCTAATTTAGAGATTTCCACCCTATAAGTACCTAAATATTTCCTAATTGTTCCGTTTGGTTTTCAATTAAGTACCTAACTTTTCGAGATCACCGGACTAAAACTTGAATATCATTTTGAGTGCCTTATCATTTTCTCGGTTTGAACTAAAGAAATCGTCCTTTAGGGGTATTGATGGGTTCAAATCAAATAGGTCAGCCTGCAGTGCGGAGCTGATTAGCAAGCCATGCTCAATGTACTTTCTCTATTAAATCGTTTGCCAGAGCACAAGTTTATTGCCGACATGCATTGTCAACTCGAACTCCAACTAGGCAAAAATTGCCACATCGAACGCGACGTTGCTTTATGTTTTCCAGCTCAGCCAGAAAAAAAAAATCCCATTTCTTTATTTTTCTTTTCCATTGTTTTTCCCATCCATGGTTGACTATCGCTATCATCGGTGCTATTGCCGCGAAATCCGCGGGACCTTACTGCAATTACGGTTGTCGCCACCACCTAGGCTCAACTCCACCACACTTTAAACGTCTTGTCTAAGGTATCATTAGGTCGAGGTCGTACGATGACCCGCAAGCTCAAAAAAAGATGATAAGGATATCACAAATATCATAACTTTTGTATGACATTTAATTGAATGACATCATATTTATTTTATTTTTCTTTTTTTACCCATTTGAGTGGCATATTGATGTAAAATCCTTCGCTTGAGTGCTCATTCTAGCAACTCGTCTATGTGGCCTTTTTACTTAAATTCTCACACCGGTATAACCTTTTAAAAAGAAATTGAAGCCCAATGTCAAAATTCTTCGCCCAACGTGGTAAAAGTAACAAATAAGTCATCATTTCTCTCTCTCTCCCTAAATGCTTCCTCCACAAAAATCAAGAAAAAATGTCAAAAAAACCTTAAACCTATTGCATTTGTCCAATTTAGTCATATATTATTTGATTTGATATCAATTCAGTCATTTCTGCTAATTTTGGCTAGATATTGTTAACATTGACATTTTCAATAATATTTTAATAATTTTCTGATTTTATTTTTTTTTTTTATTTTTTTTTTTTTTTTTTCTCTCTCCTCCCTTTCTTCTTTCTTTTACTGGCAGCAAGGCTCCCTTCGTGCGGGCCCTCACCAAGCATCGCCTGCATGAAGGCAATGCTTGATGAGGCCACCCTTGCTGGGGCAAGGGTTGGGCTTGCCTTATTGGGACTCGTCCAAGCCAAATATGGCAAAGCCAACCGTCGCCGAGGCTCACCATGGCCAACCCACCAGGCCACCGCCTAAAGGAAGAACAAAGGAAGGAGAAAAAAAAAAAAAAAATATATAATAAAAAATCGAAAATTATTAAAATATTATTAAGAATTGTTCACGTTAAGCGCTAACGATATCACGTAAGCCAAACATTGTTTATGGCCAAAATTAGTCAAAATGACTGAATTGGCATCAAATTAAAATATTTATAACTAAATCGATACAGTTAAAAGATTTATAACTAAATTAGTACGTATGCAATAAATTTACAATTCTTCTTACACTGTCTCACAAAAAATGATGACCTCTCTCATAGAAATTCCCTAATTGCTAACGCTAGAAGTGCTGAGTTCGATGTTGGAGTGCCATTGTTTGGAAAATGTAATCATGGTTGTGATCGAGGCGGTCGAAGCTCTGTGTGAGTATGCGTGGGGAAAACGATTATCGAGCGTCCATAGAGATTTTTTTGGCCGCCCAGGACTTTTCTTTTCCTTTTTGTCGAAGTTATTTTCGCAAAAGGCTGCGCTATCATAGTATCCACCCATGTGCAAAACATTTTATCTTATTCCTGTTGCACTCGCACTCATGTTCTGGACATGGGAGTACTTGAGCACCCGACGTTTCGTGTGATGAGGTTGTTCAGATATAAAGTTTGCGACACGTCGTTCTCGATGAATTTAAGCTTTTGAGTGATCCATCATTGCCATCATATCAAATTTAGCTATTTTGAATTTAATTTTGCCCACTTTATTTATGGGATAATTAAGTTCTAAACATTCTTATGATTTGCCAAAGTACTAATAACTCTTTTAAGATTGTAGTCTTTCTGACTAATTTCGATCGGAAATCGCTAATATGGTGATCCAAGCATCACCGGCCAACATTAGGATGATTTTTACAATTTTTTTTTCAATTATGGTCAATGGAGGGAAATAGGGAAAAAGGAAAAAAGAGAAAAGGAAATAAAGAAAGAAAAAAGTGAAAAGTGAAAAGGAAAGAGCAAAATAAAAAATAAATAATTGAAAAAAAATTGAAAAATTGCAAAAGTCATATACATCAGTGCCTATCATACCACATAGAACGATGGACTCACGTTAGCAATTTTCATTCAAAATTGGCCGAAAGAGCTATATTAAAAGTTTAGAACTAAATTGACATAATTAAAATATTTAGAATTGAATTAGCCACTGTATATAAGGGTGATCTATTCCTAGTTTGGTTCAGTCCCACTTAGGAATCAGGATCCGGATCAAAGGAACTAGTCCCAAGAATTCGAAACTATGGACCGGACCGCCAAGTCTGGGATTGAATTGGACCAACCAGTCTAGTCCAATCCCGGACGGTCCAATGGAACCAATCATTCAAAGGCATACACTACTGTATTGCAACATTTAGTAGGAAGAGCCACATTCCATTTTCTCATGAGCTTCATCTCTATCACGTTCTATAGCCATACTATAGCTATTAGCCACTCCCGTGACCTGTTGCCTCATTTTTTTCATAAGCTTAATCTGAATTGCAGATTCCATTTTAACCATCTTCATTTACTAAACCTTCAAACATAAAATACTGAAATAGAACTCAGAAAAACAACATCATCATGGGCAAAATACTAAATCATCACACAACCTTGATCATTTGAAGGCAATGAAGCATCATGAGCATTTAGGAAGAGCGTTAAACACCCATGCTTGAGTACTCAAGCCATGCATGAGTCCACCTCGGCCCTCCAAAAATTTATGGGGGGCCGAGCGTTTGTAAATTAATTCTACACTTTAAGAAATTAAAAAAAAATTAAAAATATATATAAATTGGTCCAATCCGAGCAGTCCGATCAGTCCAGTTCATGCCCTAGAAATGGGAAGTGGACCGAAAGCCACAACTTCATATTTATGGAATCGGGAACTAGACTGATGTCCCCTAATTGATCCTATCTGGTCTAGGGAATTTCTAGCTCAATCGATTTCCGGATAACAATCAACTCCCAATGGTCCCCCATATCCTTTCAAGCAATTGAATATCATCCTGCCATGTCCTGGGGTCCCAACATAGCGCATTTAGAAAGAGAATTCGTCAGCAGAGCAATTCTGTTTATGATTTCATCTTGATCCCACCTGTCTGATTTCCCAATCCTGCAGGGAGCCTTTGGAGCATCATGGCCTCTGGGATCTCTTAGGACTGAGCATATATATAGATATACACGACGATACATGACGGCCAAGCGAAGATTTCTTGACGACACTTGTATTATTGTAACTGATGAATCGGCTATTGCCGTCCCCATTCGATAGAATATGCTTCTCCTGTTCTCTTCCCATTTATAAGTTTTGCTGGTTTTAATGCATTGCTTCAAACGGATGGCCCTCTCCCTCAAATAATTTATGCCATACTTACATCTTTCCATTGCATACGTATATCATCATCGCCACAAACTTATATAAGATTTCTAGTTGCACTTTTAGTCTTAGAGTAACCAATAAAATCTACTATTTTGTTCTCAACTACTATGTATAATTGATTTTTGTGAAGAACAGATTGCTGTTAAGTATAATAGAATATACCAGGCAATGCTTACAAGCCCGAATACTATTACGTGATCAATTTATATTGGCCTTCGCACATCTCCGTTCAGTAATGATATGTTGTTGGAAGGTCCGTATAGGTTGGTATTTTAGCGGTGACTCATGATGGATTGGCTTGTTAAAATGCACACTATAAGTAGGCGATGACCTCCCCTCTAAGCTTCATTTCATTCATCAAGGCCGTCTATAAGGAAGAAGAAGAAGAGGAAGACCAAGTCTGAATTCATATGGCTTCACATGTATTGAACGATGCAATGACAATGACTTAGCAAGGCCAAATAAGGTACATAATTTTGACTCAAACCTAGTATTTCAAACTCTACATACGAGTATTAGATTGTTGATTAATAAAAAACAATACTTCCAATCATAGCGCGTTGGTATTTAGACATTTTTTTGTGAATATGGCGTTCAGTATCTCACACAATAATTTAGTTCACATATAGATACTAGAGTACCGATTCAAGTGTTATTTCTTCTTTAAGGGAAATATTTTCTTTGAAACTTATGGTGGATTAATTTATATGAAAAAAGTATAGTTAATCAATGGTTAATTAAAAAAATACTTCTAATCATAGCGCTTCGGTATTTAGACATTTTCTTGTGAATATGATGTTCGGTATCTCACACAATAATTTATTTCGCATATAGATACCAAAGTACCAATTAGTGTCATTTCTTCTTTTTGGGAAATGTTTTCTTTGAAACCTATGGTGGATTAATTTATATGAGAAAAGTATAGTTAATCAATGGACAAATGTAAACCCCTTCCCACTATTTTCTACGGAAAAAAAAAAAAAAAAAAGCAACTGCCTTGCTTGTTATTAAAGATCATGAAAATTGTTTTGAACTAGTAAAGAATAAGATTATCTGCATTGGGAACTATAAATTTGAATTATTAAAAAAAAATGAAAGGTTTATCAGAATATTTGACAATTATTTTAAATTCAAAGTTGGAAGGTCAGAGATTCGTGCACTTCTTAACAATTTGTTTCTATCAATAGTTATTCAAAATTAATGTTACTTTTAGACCTAAGCATGGAACTTCTAATTAAAATAGTTGAGGTTGATGTTGCTATTGCGTTTGTGCTATTAAAAGTCGAGGTGCATCTCATTCCGATAGATTAGATGTTCAAAGTTCAAATACGAAAGCCTTTTAAGCGCAAATTTATGTCAGGATTCTCGATCATCGTTACATCACAAAAATAGTAGATTTCCATCCATTCATCGGAACTTCTTTGAAGTTTCTACATATTAAGATTATGACGTTTTGTATGGGAATAACAATAATTTGTAAGTCCAAAAAGTCATAATCATTTCAATTTTATGAATTGAGTTTTAAACATTTTTACATTTTGCCAATCAAGTCCATTTAATAGATTTTGGCCAACGATTGCTGATGTGAATGTCAGCCGTTCTATATGGCATAACCGATGCTAATGTGGATAATTTTTAATAATATTTGAATTTTTTTAGAATTTTTTATTGCTTTTTCTTTTATTTTCGTATTCTTTTTTTTTTTTTTTTACTTGTGGCTAGTGAGGGTCGCCGAACCCTTGTTGGCCACAGAGCAATGGTAGTCAAGCCCTCGCCTAGCTTGCCTAAATCTGGGCGAGGCTATCGCGGTCACAGGCTAGGCTGGCCTTGCCCATGGATGCCAAATCTCAAGCTTGCAATTATCGTTGCCACTCGAGCTCCAGCTTGAGATCTGGTAACCATGGCTATGAGTGGAGCTCAAGCAACCTCACCAATTCGTGGACACTATGGCCATGAACCCAAAGGTTGAGCTTGAGCAACCATGGTAGGTGCAAGCTTGAGATCTAGCAGCCGAGGGCATGGTAGCCTCGCCCATAGCCAAGAGGTTGGGCGAGGGTGTCATGACCCTCACCGGCCACAAAAAAATAAAAAGATTGAAAGGAGCCAGTTGCAAGCTTGAGATTTGGTGGCTAGAGCTTGAGCTTGAGTGGCCATGGCAATTGTAAGCTCAAGATATGGCAACCATTGCGGCGAGTCAAGCTCAAGCAGCCTCATATGTCCGTGGCTACCATGGCCATGAACCTAGAGCTCGAGCTTGAGCGGCCATAGCAACTGCAAGCTCGAGATTTTGGCCATGAGGCCATTCGAGGGCGTCATGACTCTCGTCAACCTATATATATATAGCTAGAAAGATTAGAGGGAGAGGGTGTTGTGACCCTCGCTAGTGGCTGGCGAGGGCTTTGTTGCCCTCATCCAATGGCTGGTGAGGGTTCCCACATAAAAGAAAAAAAGAAAAGAGGGAAAAGAGAAGGAAACAAAAGGAAGATAAAACCAAAAATTAATTAAAAATTTTGAAAAAATATTAAAATATTATTAAAAATTGTTCATGTTAGGGCCATGTAAAACAATTAGCGTCTACATTAGTGATTTCCGACCGAAATCGACTAGTTAATTTTGTCAAGTTTAGAACACTCAATTGACAAAACTCAAAAAGATAGAGGACTGAATTATTAAAAATGTAATAGATTTAGGACTTTTTAACAATTTTTCCCAAGGACCACTCTATACTTCTATGAGATGAAGTTTGACCCACCTTATTAAAACTCACAAAATTCCACGATGCAAAATAGAGAAAGTGATAGATTACTTCTATCACCGCCAAAATTGTCTCAATTCCTACTTTTCCCATAAATTCTAAGATGATTCTAAATTTCGCAAAACTAAATATGCAGATTTCTTGTATTTTATTATTATTATTATAGAGGAGAAAGGCCGTAAGGAACTAAAGCTAAATCTGCGGATCGACAATTTGGCTATCGTCATCGATCGCTTTCACCGAGACAAGAATCTGAACAGGATTGGCAAGCATTCTGTTGTCATTTAGCACGAGATTTTGTCCATTGGGGTTGGATTGGACCGATTGGAGTAGGTCGTGCCTTCTTGTCGAGAAAGGGATATGTAAGGTAGGCAAAGTTGGTTGTTGTTACCTAGGGTTTCGTCACGTTTTGTAAATTTTGCTTGGCTCTTTCTCAATCTATTCGAATGGAACTAAACGTTGTTGTAGCTAATTTAAGTTACAAGAAAGGTGAGACGTTTAAAATGCACTTAACTTCGATGAGTTCAAAGCGTGATTTAAGACGAAGAAAGTCACTCTTATATAGGCATCTTTCAATATATATATCGTCGAGCAAAAATAAGGGTAGCATCTTCCTCCGTCCCGATTGGTCCAATTGTGTCTATGATTAGAGGGTCACAAATATGAACAGTCAAAGATGTTATTCAAGGCCATATTCCTCCGTACATCAAGAAAATTGTCCAAAAAAACCTAAATTAATTGTACGGTGATAGGAAAAGTATCAAAAAAGCACTAAATGTATTGCTTTGGTACAAATACAATTCTAAACCGTTCAATTTAATCAATTTAGTCTTAAATATTTTCATATTGTACCAATTCAATCCATCCGATCAATTTTGGCTAAAAGTCACTAACGCACACTGGACCATCCTCCATGTGACAAGTGACACTAATATGGATAATTTTTACAATTTTCTAGAAAAATTTTGAATTATTTTTTCTTTCTTTCCTTCCGTTAATTTTGGACAGCGAAGGCCTACCGGTGGGGCTGCAAAGGCCCTAGGTGAGGCAACCCTTGCAAGCGGCTGGCAAGGGCTTCCTGGCCCTTGCCCAATGATCGTCAAGGGTTACTAACCAAAATGAAGGGAAAAAAGAAAACAAAATATTTAAAAAACTCAAAATACAATCTAGTAATATCCACATCAGCGTCAGCCATACCACGTAAAATGTCTAACTTCCAAGCTAATGATTTCCAGGTAAAGTTAGTTAGAAGACTCAATTAGCAAAATATAAAAACACTTAGAACTAAATTGGTTCAACTGAAAAGTTCTAAATTACCACCAATACAATGATAGGTTTAGTTATTTTTCGATACTTTCGTCGTATGGTGCATAATTCAATCATAAACTTTTCAAATTTGCCAATTTAGTCTTAGTTTTTCTTTTTTTTTATAATTTGCTAATGTAATTCTTTCGAACACCATTATGTCATTATTCCTTAAAAATTTCAAACTCTACCAGCTTCGGTGTGCCTCTAAAATAGAAGTTATAGAGTAATCTACAAAAAGGAATTGAACTTTGACTCAACGTATAATGTGGTTCTTAAACTTTAATTTGTTTAATATAATTCCTAAATTTTATCCCAAAGTGCAATATTATTCCTGAACTTTTAATTTATTTAATGTGATCATAAAATTATATGAAAATGTTTAATACTATCCTTCTATTAATTCAAGTTCAAGAACAATATTGAACGTTTTCATATAATCTACGGACTAAATTGTCTAAGGACTAAATTGAATATGTAACAAAAGTCCATGAATCACGTTGAACAAATTAAAAGTTCAAGGACCACATAACATATTTGACCAAAGTTTAAGGACCGTTTGTATCATTTTTCCAATTTTTAAAAATGGAAAATGCAAATTGAGAGGACAAAACATTCTACTTTGCATTTTGTTGGCACGGCATTTATTTGTAAGGAATTGATAACGGTACTTTCAACAAACAGATTCATGAAACAAGAGCCCGATGAAGACTCGCCAAACCACGGCAAAATCCCTGCGCATGCAAATGCATGTAAGCGAAGTAACATAAAAAACATACTCAATAGGTTCATCGGCAAGGAATTGATGTTCGAAGGTGCGCGAAGCCAGATTCAACCAAAAGCAGGGAGGCCAACGAAGCCGAGACTGATAAGTTCGGCTGCTCAGAGAGCCACTGGAGATGGGCGGTGGCAAAGCTAGAGATAGGCGGTGCTGGCAGTAACGCTGATCAGTCGAGATCAAAGACGGAGAGAAGTCGCGAGTCACCATTGGTGGAATCGAAGAAGGGGAGAGAGAGAAGAGATTAGTGAAGAACCAAGATGGACTATACCTATTTTCTTTTTAACTTTTAAATCAGTTGAAAGTGCGTTATAATAAACCCAGAGTCAAAATTTGGGATTGTGATCCATTTTAACCGCCCTACTCGTCAGCAATCACCAATCCAATTTCATCTAGCCCTTTACACAGTATGTTCTCTATCGCATAAATGCTCAATCGACAGTGGGTTCATCACTGTGCGTTAGGCTCAACACAAGCATGTACTGTCTCCACGACAAGCACCAGCACAGGATAAAACTAGAGAAACGCGAGGCACAAGAAACTGGCCATTTCGGACAAAGGCTGGGAGACTCAGAAACTCAGAAGCAGCTTGTTTCTGGCGCCATGTCAAACGACATGGACACCACATATAGGGCCAAAACTCAGCCTCGACTGGCTTTCTGATAAGGACATGGCTTAACCTAGCCAGACTCTGTAACTTTCTGATCTACGGCAGGAGAGGCAGGAAAAGTGCCAGCTTCCATTGGAGACCCAGGATTCGATTCTTCTTGAGTCGAGTCATTAAGAAGCACCACAAGCATATGATCCAACCCATTCTTGCCTGCGCCTGGAGTGTGTATGCCCAATCGATCTCAACCGTTAAATTATGTGAGTCTTATGCAACACTCGCATGCTATGACGGTTGAGATCGATTGGTCTTGCATGCTCCACGTGCAAATCCCATAGGGTTTTTGGCCCAGTCATGATTGTATGGACTCCACTCGTCTGAGTAATGAGCAAACCTTATCATCTGAGTGATGCTGCGTAAACATCATTGGACCAGGGTAAAACAAAGTCGCGAGTATACCGATTCAAGGTGACGACCACAGATGATTATCTTTCCTTCAAGCTTTGTAGAGATTAAAATTAGCAATGGAAGTCATATACATCAGCTTGATCATCTTTGCAGGTTTTGCCACAGGCACATCACTACTTTCAACTTCTCACTTTAAAAATAACCGACAATCGTTCTAAGGACAAATGTCTCCGAAAAAAGTGGTGTTACATGGACCAACTTTCGAATCCCACTCCAAGAGGCTGGCTAAGTGTCATTTTTGGAAAATTAATTCAAGAAAAATTCTTCCACTCAAACAAACACACCCTTATTTCGTTTTGAACTCGTGAGTCTTCAACATCGTGCAAGGACGGCGCCACCACGCCCTAGACAGCAATCCGGTGGGCCTTCTTCTTCTGATTTGATTTCAGCTTTACCCTTTCGGCAATACGGGTTGAAAACGGGTACGTCGCATACCCATTAAAACAGTTGCGCTTTGCTACTCTAAATCCACAACAACCGGTTTTTTAAACTATTGACTAACTCACGTACAATCCACTCCGCAAATATGAGTCTTCGACCCATTTCGCCATCTCTAAAAGTCAGGTCCAACTTCCAAGGATCCAGCAAGCCCTATCTAAGACTAAGTTCTAAGCCATTGGACTGACGATCCAATCTGTTCCAATCTTATGATCCAATGTTGGGATTGATGGGCCGGATCGAGCTTGTAAAGGGAGCCATGCCCAAGCCCTTTTGCCCTGGGAACACAAAGAAGAATTCAAAGGGTCATTGTTTGACAACTACCCAATTGCAATGGAAAGAGCAATGAACATCAAAATCATGCATTCTCTATTTCAAGTTCTGAACTTTGAGAACCTCACTTAGTTGAGATGAATTCACCCTTCTTCTTGTTTCGTAGGTATAATCATACCGTAATCATGCAAGAATTTCAATAGCATGAGGAGGGTCGGGTTTTCCTATGTTGTACCAAGGCGCCATTCATCGCAAAGCACACCCACCTAGGAATTTGATAAACGAAAATCAATGTGAAGTATTGTGCATTAGTTGGAATAACATACGTTGAAAACGCATTTGTCATATTTGATCCTATCATTACGTGCTATCACTTGTCCAAACTTGTGTAATTTAGTAATCAATGACATGTCGTGCGGAGCATAAAATAAATAATATTAAACTAGAAAAAAGAACTTGTGTCCTAAGAAGCTTGAACCAGCGAAAAGAAGCAACCATGTTTTTTATCGATGGGTTACAACTGTTGGACATCACTTGTATGCAAAATCAACTAGAAATAGATTTGTGATGTCTATTGATTGGAGGGAGTTTCATTTTTGTCAGAAATGGAGGAAAATATGGCTAGATTCTAAACATGAATTTCATAACTTGAATTATGATTGCGTAGCTCCAAAACTCCGTCTTATCTATGAAGTCATTATCTGAAAAATAAGGTTTTCCTATGAGTTCCGGTCCAAAAGATCAATTTTGGTGTCTCTCATCATGTAAGACTTTCGGAAAATGATCGACAAGCGTGTTATTAGCATGTGGTTGGGTCAAAAGAAAAGAGACCAATAAGTTTTGGCCAAAATAATATCTCGAGGATTGCTCCGACAGCAGTATTTCACCATCCAACACATCATAAACAAATGACATGGTAATTGAATATGATAGATACTAATAATGTGGCACTTATGTTATGTCTTGTGCATATGACACTATAATAATGTGAAAATTGAATATGTTGCGCATGTAGGATATACAAATGACGTGGCAATTAAATACGACAAGTGCATATGACAAGTGCATATGACATGTGAATGACATGACGATTGAATATGATATGTGTAAATCATACAGATGATGACGTGGCAATTAAATATATATGTATCATGCATTTGTGACATGGCAATTCAATACAAACTGTATGTATGGACATGCATTTGTGATATAAACATTGAATATGACATAAGTTAATTTGATATGTGTAAAGTGTCAAATGATTACTTGGAAGATGTTAAAGATGCATGGACGCAATTTTAAAATCCGTGTGTAGTCATCTTTTCAAACTAAATTTTTGAATAAAAATGATTTTTACTAGAGATGAGCAAGACGGACTCGAACTAGAAATCATCCGAACCAAACCCACTAATTATGGGTGGTTCCAGGGGATGCTAGTTTAGTTCTTGTTTCCATGAAAATGGAATCGGTGAATTTCCATCAGATTCCCTATTCCAGTGTGGCAATTAGACCAACCAGCTATATTTATTTAAATTTCTTAAAGAAAACAAATAAACCCTAATCGGCCTTTAGTCTTTCCCTCTCGCACCCCCTTGCTCTTCATTTTAGTCTCTCCCTCACGCCTCACTCTTCACTCTTTAGTCTTTCGGCTCTCACTCGACAAATAGATCTCACTGATCAATAGCTTGGTTTCCACTCTTCAGTCTCAAACTGCCTCTCCCTCTAACAAAGTAGTCCTTCATCAAGAAACATCCAATTTTTCTACCTATTCCAAGTTTCCTATTTCGCTCTTTACTCTTTGGTCTCTTGGCTGTTGCTCTTACTTCAACCTGTTTCACTCTCAAGGTCTCTCTCTTCACTCTTAGGTAATGCTCTAAATGACCACTTTTTTAAATGATGCCAATAATTTAGCAGTTTAGCTTTAAGTGCGAAAGCAGCCGTATGTTTGTTTGTACACATGAAGATTATATGTTGGATCTCTAATTCACATATCCCTTCCTTAGTAGAGCCTCTCATTGCAAGCATTCCTTATTCTTTTTGCACCCTTGAGGAAGAGAAGCATCAATGCCTGTATCATTACATGTTCAGCAAATGATTGCTAAGTGACTAGTTCCACCGGACCCAACTAGTTCGGTCCAATTCCCAATTCTTAGTTAAGATCAGACAGAATAAAAAATAGTCACCCTTAATTCCCACGCAATGGGCCTTAATTCATGAACTTGGTACAAATGGCTACTAATCTTTGACCTATTAATATAACCTAACCATACACCTAAGACTAATTCCCTTTGATAGTGGTAGGCTTGAAAATAAGGGGTTTATTCGCACCAATGCTTGTCTCATTGCATGGTCATTAGATGATTACTAAGTGACTAGTTCCATCATAGCGGACTAGTTTGGTCAAATTTCCGATTCCTAGATAGGATTGGATGGAACCAAGAACGATCACCCCTAATTCCCACGCATTGGGCCTTCATATGTGAACTTGGTATGAATGGGTGCTAATCTTTGACCTGTCAATGTAACCAAACCATACACCAAAGACTAATCCCTTTAATAATGGCAGCCTTGAAAATAAAGATTTTATTCTAATGCTTCCCACATCAAACACCTTATTCTTTTTGCACCCTTGACGAAGAGGAGCGCCAATGTTTGTCTCATTGCATGGTCATCCAATAATTGCCAAGTGACTAGTTTCATCGGACCAAGTCGGTCTGATTCCCGAATCCTAGATAGAATCAGACAAAACTAGGAATGATAATCCCTAATTCCCATGCAATGGGCCTTAATACATGAACTTGGTACAAATGGCTACCAATCTTTGACTTGTCAATAATACTAACCATACACTTAAGACTAATCCCTTTGATAATAGTAGGCTTGAAAATAAGGGGTTTATTCTAACACTTCACATATCAAACACCTTATGTATGCATTTAAGAGAGTAGTTGCCCAAAATCTTTGCATTGATTTAGACCAAAGATTCTCACGAATTATAATTAGTGTTTGGTAAACACTATTTGCATAACAATCATAAAGAACTCTAGTGCCATTTTTCAAAGGAATTAAATATGAGCTCAGTTGACCCTTGACATCTTAAGTAACAGCTTGTCCTCAAGGTCACGTGACCATAGGTGAAGTGAAAGTCTCGCAACCCTAGACGAGGCAAGACCAAGGTTGTGGAACCTCAAACGAACCTAATATGGCAATTGAGCATTAAAAGACAACCTAGGTGATTGTCGTCATGGTCAAACTATGCCAATCGAATAAACATCAGGGTTGCTCAACCTCAAGGAACATAGATTTGGAGATTAAGCATCGGAAGATAGCCTGAGCAAGGGTAGCTAAGGTCGCACAACCCTAGGCAAGTGTCGCTGAGGTCGCAATCCCAAACAAGCCGATGTCGAGGTCACACGACCTTAATTGACCCAAATTTCATCTTATCTATTAAGTTATAAATTAAAAAAAATGATAAAAGCATAACTTTCATACGATGCTCAATTAATTGTCATTCCATGACTTTTCTAAAAAACAACATTTGCTTTAGTATTATAATTCCATTTGATCATATAGGTGCTATAACTTTTTAATATTGTTTATTTAAGTGTTGCAAATTTAACGTGACATAACACTTATCTTGAATATTTTTAGAAATTTGTGACATTTAAGCGATCGAAAAAGTTATATGATACTTAAATGAGTTTTGTATGTAAGTTATAATACTTAGATGAACGATAAAAGTATTATGTTATTCAAACGGGCATTATGTAAAAATTATAATCCTTGTAGTGACTGTTTTTCCGAGGAAGGGAGGAGAGAGAGGGTGAGGATGAACCTCGAGAAGGGAGGAGTCATGTGAAGGCACGTGAGGGAGGGGGTGCAATAGGCATCGCGTGCCGGCGTGCTCTCAACCGAAAAACGTTAAGAAAAAGGAACAGGGAAGGAGGGGGGATGGAGGAGGGGCCCACGTGAGCGACCTGTCCACTCCTGACCGTCTTCTACTGACACCCCGCGCTCCCCCACTGTACCTTGTCAGTTGACGTGTGTGGTGTGGTGGTCACCCCCACATGTGACCCCTCTCTCTCTCTCTTCTTTTTCACCCAATTTTTTTTTATTACTCTGCCATGAAAAAGACGAACTAGCTGACGTGTACCCTCGGCCAGATGGGCCCCCACCACTCCCCAAATCCGTACCGAGCATCATTTGATCCGAGATCCATATGTCTCTGGCTTTGGTCTTGGCCCTTGATGCTTTTGAGGCTCTTCTTGCCTTTGCCTCCTACCCTCCCTTCCCCACTTTGTCCCTTTCGGCTTTCTTGCAAGTTGCCACATTTCCTAAATCTTGAAGAAAAGATTGCATGTGGTTCTCTCTTCTTCTTCCTTCTTTCGGTTTTTTTATGTTTTTTCTCTCTTCGTAGGTTCATAGCTCAAAGAAAGTTGGTCAAACTAGAAAGTTTGGGTCGAAAGGATCTCGCGCAAGTTGGTGGGAGCATCTCCTTTTACAGCCTGGGGGGGTTAAGTTGGTGCTTTGCTTGTCTCTGTGTTTTCCATGTGGGTGAATAAAGAATTAGGGTCTCATGCGTCCTAACTTGATAATCTTGCGATCACGTGCCATGCGAGTCAAAATTCAAGTGAGATGTCTTCTTTTCCAATCAAAGAGTGTATATTTAGTTGCGCTCACTAGGAATGAGCATGATTTTAGAATAAAATTGGATTTCTATTTTGACTTACTCCCCCGCCGTAATCGAATGAGAATGGATAAGAGGCTCGTGGGATTGACGTGAGGGGGTACGGATGGTTATATTTCTGGGAGCAAACTCCAGGCGAATATGAAGCACATGAATACAGGTTATGCTGGAATGAAAGACAATTCCGAATCAGCTTTGTCTACGAACAAGGAAGTTATAAATAAAATACGTTCATGGATAATATTACTAATTTCATCAGCTCTAATGGTTACCATGAGTATTTCTTAATTCTTAAAAATCGATACAATTCCATGTTTTACGATATGTATTGTAGATTTCAGGTTCCAAAAATTAAAGGACATGTTCTAACGAATAGAAGGAATCGAGATCCTAGAATCTAAAATAAGTTTTTTTGTTTTTCTTATTATATATCTTTATACGATCCTCTAGCATTCCATGACGTTGATGATGAATGTGTAATTTAGAACCACTATATTGAATTTTCATTTCCAGCGACATCCATGATTAAGACTTTTACTTTATTAATAGTTTATAATCTTCATGTATCTAGATATGAGTTGTGGTAAGTGAATTGTAATAAATTGTGGTCATTAGAGGCAATAATTCACTATAATCGCTCAATTAAGAGTCAGATGGCACTTGGGTAGATCCTGAAACTCATAACAAGGTAAGTTCCAAGTTCTTGACTATGTAAAGTAGATACTACGTTACAAAAATTAGGGAACTTGTTTCAGACGGACAAGTTCATAATGGAACCTAGAATAATTTTTTATTTTTTTCTTGTTCTATATCTTCACATGATCAAGCGATATTCCATGATGTCCAACGATGAGTGTATAATCAAAAACCACTATATTAAATTTCTATTTCCAGTAATATCCATGATTTGTCAATATTTCATAATTTTTTGTACATCTAAATATGAGTTGTTGTTAGTGAATTATCACAAATGGTAGTCATAAAGGTGATGATTTATTGCAATCGCTTAATTAAAAGTCGGGTGGAATCAGAGTAGACTCGTAACCAGTAACAAGTAGGTCTATATCCTAAATATGCAGAATAATTTTAGGTTAAAAAAACTAGGGAATTTGTGCCAACATATAAGTTTTAGGTGGAATCTTAGGATGCGTTTGGTAATGCTTCGTTCTCGAAAACAATTTCTGATTAGAAATTTTTTTTTATTCTGTTTGCGGGAACAATTTCTAAGCATTTTAAGACGTTTTCTAACTTTCCAAAATTTCAATTCCCGGAATAGAATTGTGTTTGGCACCGTCCTCAAAATTTCTAATTCAAATCATTTTCTTTTTATTTTTAAATAATTTTCTTACTTTTTTCTTCTTCTTTTTTTCCTTTCTCCTTTTCTTCTTCAAGGGCTGGCTGGTCGCCGGCCTTGGGATGACTGGCAATCGGCCAGACGAGGGCCGACGACCTCACCGGAGCATTGCCTGCCCTTGTCGAGGCCGCGCCTCGTCGGCCGAGCCTTGGCAGCAACTGGGCGAGGCTCGATCGAGCCTTGGCTGGGTGAGCGACCTCGTCAGATTTGAGCGAGGATCGGGCGAGGCTCGCCGAACTGGTCGCCGGCAACCAGCGACAATAGCAGCGGCAGCAGTTGAAGAAGAGAAGAGAGGGAAGAAGAACAAGAAGAAATAAAAGAAAAAAGAATAATGGGTTGGTTTGATTCTGAAATTATTCCCGGGAACAAATAATCGAATTTTTTTTACTTCTCGATTATGTTCCAAATTTACTTCCAGGAATAAAAAAAATAGAAATTTATTCCCGAGAATAAAAGTTTTACCAAACGAATTTCTGTTTCGAATCTACTCATGGGAACAAAAGAACAGAAAATTATTACTGTTTGACAAGTTGCCAAACACATCTTTAATAGAACTTGAAACCGCTTGCCTTTTAGCACTCATTAATTGTTCTAAAGAATGCGAAAGTTCACTTTTTAAAAAACAATTTCTATGCGCTTACTAGTGATCCAAGACGACAAGATGACCGCAAGAGAAAATTTAATGTAGTGTAGGAGGCTGCAAACGACTTTTATCATATGCTATAAAAGCTTGTCATTAGTGTTGCGTGAATGAAACGTGGATTATCCATACTAAGTGCCTTTGTCGAATCATTATTAAAACTCTCGACAGGAGCATGAAATTTTTTTCGCAATACAAATTAACTCCGAGAAATTCTAGAACGATATGTGAAGTCTTTTTACAAATTACGAAATCCAATCTACTAAATGGCACGATTTTACAATTTTTTTTTCTCTCGAGAAAGTACATATTGGATAAATTGAATTTCGAGCTATACAAATAATCAGTATACATGCATTTGATATTGGGGAGATCGAAGTCGTGTCGGATGGCGGGGAGCTAGGGCTCATCGCTGGTGGGCACGACCAGAAAAGACGAAATTGCCTTATGCAAAAGGGAAATTACGACAACTGTCATAAAGTACCAAAAATATGATGCTTTAGGCCCAGCATATATTAGGCTTTGTCTGATAATTCCCAATTCTGTTGAATATGAATAGCAATTTTTGCGGTGGATCAACCAGACTTACAAATGAGATGCATTATCATACTATTTTTCAAATTAATTCGGAAAATAATTACAATTTATATCTTGTCCTTGAATTATTATTTGCAAAAGGGTTGTCAGCAAAGTAAAGTCAATAAAAATAAAAATTCATGTCACATCGAGTTCAATCATAAGTTAATTGCACTTGCTAACATTTATGAAAGGCCCCAAATTGGAATATTGTGACAAATTTACCCCAAATTAATTTTATAATCACGAAAAATCTCAAATTAGTACGCATGTGACAAATTTACCCAAATCGGAACATATATGATAAATTTACTCCCAACTTGTTTTTTGACCGCCAAAAAATCCAAATTGATATATTTGTGACAAATATGTCATCCGTTAATTGGATTAATATCACGAAAAATTACAAAATTAGTACATTTGTGTTGTACACTCATGTTATCCAATTTAGCAATTTAATAGTAAAATTTGACAGAAAATAATAGAGAATAAATTTATTACAAACGTACTGATTTTAGGTTTTTTGTCACAGATATATAAGTTGGGATCTTTCGTGGTCAAAAAATTAATTTTGAGTAAATTTATTACATTATTCCAATTTGTGGTTTTTTATAGTATAATGTTAGCAAAAAGTAAAAAAACGTGGTTATAATTTTTAGTTATTGCACACAAAAACGCGCTAAGTTGTCACTATTAAATATATATATATAGTGGGGATAACGAAACAAATGATTTCTGAATTTCGGCTGAATATGTAATATGATTCTTAAAATCTTACTTTTTTTTAATATGATCTACAAAATTTAGCTCAATATGTAATACGGTCACTGAACTTTTTCGGTATATATTTAATGCAGTCCGTGAATTAATTTAAGTAGGAATTTGGACAAATTGTAAGTTTAGAAATAACATTATAAATTGAATTAAAATTTAAAAATTATATTAAATAAATTAAAAGTTCAGAAATAGTATATATAAAGCTAAAATTCAGCCGTCATTTATGTCATTTTTTTCCTACAAACGGTGACCTGATTATCCGGATGATGATACGGGAGAGGCAAAGCGTAGGGAAAAGTGAGCCCCGGCTGGCAAAGAATAGTCAAGTCGCCTCGTCTTCTCACACACAAAACGACAGGCAGTTCTAGTTAGTCATATCTGCTTCGTCTTCTTCTGCTGTTTTCTTCATCTCGCCCTCCCAGCATCGTGCATATGGCGAAAATGCGCTGTCAAGCTAGGTAAAAAACGAAATAAAAATTTCAGAAACCCAACCATTTGGTTGGTTGGGACCTCTGGACGATGCTCTGACAACACTTTCATGGAAATGTCTGATCGTCCTTCGCTTCCGCTTCTGTCATCGCCCTGTTCATCCCGACTTTTGCGCCCTTTGTCCCCTCCCCAGAAGATCTTCGTGGCACTGCCCTTTCGGTAAATACGTCTATGAACGGATGGTGTACCTGTCACTTGGGCTTCCCCAGTATAGTTGGAATGCACAGTGCGTGCGTGCGTGCTCGTGCGCTCACTCGTCTCAGTCGTCTGCAGCCTCCTGTCGACCCCCAGTTTTTCAAAGTACTAAGATAATCTTTTCTGTATAGTGGCTGTATATAGAAAGAAAGAATTTTACATTAGATGCATAGTTAGAAAGAGGAAATTCCACAAACAACTTCGATCTCGCGATAAGCTAAAAGTTAAAATTGATAATGGTCATTGAATGAACCACGGAAATAAGGCGAGCAATGGACATGAATTAGAGCAAGGATCTGTGATATCGGGCGTGATTATCATAGTCGCTCTAAGTGCAAAATTCCGTGATCAAAGCAGAAGATCGACATGATTCAAAGAAAACTTTTAACTATGATGTATATGTGTATTTCAAGTTTGGATCATAAAGCAATTGACACAACTATAATTTATCCCATACAATTATTGAAGCCATCCGTATAGTCATACCGATCATTTTTTCTTAGTTCATTGTTGTGTTACTTGTATACTTATTGGAAAAGTTAACAGAACGGTTCTTCATATATGACATTGCTAAAGTATAATATGGAGTATTTCTCGATGCATGCAACTAATTATTTTAATCATGCAATTGACTATATAATCTTTTTGAATCTCAACTCACGCAAATATTCAAAGCTCAAAAAATTGATGGATGAATACCAATTTAATATACACGTTAAGAGTAACACTAAAAATATAAAATGTGTAAAACTTGCAAATGATGTAGTCACGTGATACAATCACGTTCCACCAATAGCTACTTGACTTATATACTATATGGACTAATGCCATTATCTTGCGTTTGTTGACCCGATATTCCCTTATGTGCTTTTAGAATTTTTTTTTTCCTTGGAACCTACGAAGAATATATTGTTTTCATATTATTATAGAGTTACTGGATTAAAACTTAAGCTCCATTTCACAAAAAATTTAAAATATAAAAAATATTTTCTTTAAAATGATTGAATATATCACTTAGAAAAATTAATGAATGGAAAATGTTTTTATTATTGATAATAATTTATATCTAACTATTTTTATGATAATGAAAATCTTGAATTTTCCGTATCAAACGCACCTTTAACGAGGAAATACTTTAGCATATCCCTCTTTGAACTTCGGTAGCAAAAGGCAACTTCCTGGGGTCACGACAAGTGCCCGTATGATAAATTACCTAGTTAAGAAGAAAGAAATGTCAGGCTCTCATTAGTCATGAACTGTAGGAAAGCCCGCGCACTTGACGAGAAAATAAAAAGTTACATTTCATAAGTCAGTTTTCAAAGTATGGGACAACGTCATTGGTGGGCTCTCTCTCTCCTTCCACGTTTTCAGCGTCTGCAGAGTTGAAGCTTTTGCCTAGAATCAATTGGAGTTCTTCTTCCTCTTTCACTTTCCCCAGACATCTTCAACTTCAAAATCCCGAGCCGACCTTCAAACGAGCTCAATGTCTTCTCATTTGCAGCAATGGCTGCTGAATTCCGAGTCTCGTGACCAAGAACTCGGAACTTATCTAATCAGGGAATCGAGACATGAATTTTATTTTTCCCATCCATAAGATATGTTAAACTTATTTTAAACTCAATTGGCACATTATATTTCCTCGATAGAGATGATGCAGCACTTCAAAGCTCCTTGGTCCTCATAGGAGCAAATCTCTTTCTCAATTCTATATATACTTTTTACATTAGATGAAAGCCAATTAAAAGCCGTTCGGCCTTGATAGAGTAGTTTGCTAGTAGAACCAACGAAAAGTCGTTTGGCCTTGATAGAGTAGTTTGTTAGTAGAACCAACATTTTAGAGCATTAATCCAGACTAAATCAACCTTTGCCAATTCTTAGGATTAATTGAATGTGGTGGGTTCACTTAAAAAGCATCATTGAATTGGCTAATTTAATTAGATTCAATCAGATTCCGGATGAATCCCGAATTAAGTTAGACCGATGCTCACCCCAAGCTTGGATATAACACGTAGCATTTTCATACTCTTTTTTGTTGTGTGAATCAATGACAAATTAAGGGGCCTCCGCTAGTAAGAACTGTCGTCCCTTGATTGCTTGGTGCTTGGGCAATTTTTTTAAACACCCGGGTCAATTTTTATCACGGTCATTTAAATCTCAACACTTTCAATAAAATGCTATTGATGAATTTTGTAAACTTGGTTAGTTTTTGTTAGATGCAAAATTTAGTCTACGATTTTAATTAGCTTTCTCGTCTTGACTCAACATCGAAAAAGACTGATTTTTTTTTTTTTTTTTTTAATGAGAGAGAAAGAGGGGACGGCACCGGAACCTCACTAAGAGGAACCAATGGTCGATCGGCAAAGATGGGGGCAAAACCGCTACCTCCTATGGAACCCCCCGTTATTGATCTCTTTCTCTCTTTCTATATCTTTCGATTTTCGGTTGTTTTTTCCCTCACATAGCACTTCCTTCGCACCTCATGTCAATAAAAGAAAGTGAAAATTAATACAAAAGAATGCTATGAAAATTTCCAATCGAAAAACAACGAGAGTGCGAATGATAACCATTCTCTTTTGGGAAATAATTTCTATCTCTATTATCTAAATGAGTTTCCAAGTAAAAGACAAATGTTTGATAATGATCTATATTTTCTATTATTGTAATAGAAATTCATTTGATACACCTTTAAAATTTTGGATTGCCAGAGGCAAAGGGTGGGTAGTGAGGGTGGGCACTGAGAGAAGTTTTTATTTTTGTTTCTATTGCAAAAATAGAAAAGTAGAAGAATTTCTATTATGAATTTATGTTCCGAATTTATTTATAGGTTAAAAGCTTGTATCGAAAATAGAAAAATGAAATTTGTACAAATAGATTTTTATTATAAATTTATTCCCAAAAATAAAAAAAGAAAAAAAGAAAAACATGATGGTTATTATTCGTGCCCTAGAAAGCTCATATGAATGATTGCACAAGCGAAGTAAAAGTTTTAGTACTCGAGTGCAATACGATAACAGATTCTAACACTGCTATGATGATTATCCATTTCCTTTTGACTCGAGAATATTGAGGCTCAAAATTCGTTTCCTTTGGCAGCACTCATGTATGCCCAAACTCAAAATCCTCTCACTGGCTTTGCCGAAGAGACCATTATTTTCTGGCCAAGGCACTTGAATTCGGTTTGGGACCAAAACGGAGCAAAAGAAAACAGGAACGGGTTCTTCGTATTTTCCATGCATATTCCCTCAGCAGCAGTACGGTACAGGAATTAGAGATCCTGCAAAAAACAAACATATTCTTTCGGTGCAATGGCCGATATATAAATGCGATGTCTTGACCCTTCTTCCCCCTGATGGCAAGTTGGCAAACCGGCTGAAAAAAGAACCAGAAAAAGAGAATGATAAAAGCCTGAGTCGCCACTGAAATGGAACTGTGCCGTGTCAGCTCGAGCGTCCTCCTCCTCTTCCCTCCCTCTCTCCTCTGATCTGACCCCAACCCAATGTAAATGCCCCCTGGATTTTCACATAATCGAAAAACGCGAAGCCCAAAAGAAAAATGGATTCGAGAAAATACACACGCCAAGAGATCAAAGCGTATTTATGCTCTCTCTCTCTCTTGCTCAGAGCCCCATGCATACTGCCTGATTCTTTTTCTTTTATATTTCCAAAGCAAGAAACACTAGAGAGAGAGAGAGAGAGGGAAGTAGCTCTGCAGGTTGTTTCTTGTTCTCCCTCAATCTAATCTACTCGTTAATTTGTCGTCTTTTTCTCTCTCTGATTTTCTTTCTTTGGCTGGGGTTTGTCTTTAAGTTTATTATATTCTTAGGCCTCTTTGTTTTATTTATTTTTACCTCTTCTCAACTGTCTTGTCTGAGAGTGTCTTTTCTCAAGTGCCCTAGCCCTTCCCCCACTAGCCCTGAGAAAAAAAACAAAACTTTGCAGGCTTTTCATGTCAGAAACCATCCCTCTCTCTCTTTCTCTCTCTCTCTCCTGCGTGGGGGGAGGTTGCTGCTTGAGAAATAAAAGAACCTACAGGAACAGAAGTCACTGCAAAAGCCTTTTAGTTGCATCTTTTTCCCCTCTATACCACTCCACCCGCATACCAACTCACCAAGCAGAACGAGGACCTTCAGACCAGAAAAGGAAAAGCAAAACAAAACAAGGAGCTTTTAGCTATTAAAACCCAACAAAACAAAAACCCCCGTTAAAAGCAAACCCCAACTAATCTCTCTCTCTCCCTCTCTCTCTCTCTCTCTCTCTATGGACTTGCAACTGAAGCAATGGAGGAAGCAGCAGGACGGGTCAGAGCCACTATCAGAAGCAGCAGCAGCAGCAGCAGCAGAAGCGCCCTCTGCAAAGTTGCCAAGGCTCGTTCTTGACGAGCCCCATCACCCGCAATCCCAATCACAATCGCAACCAATGCAATCTCTCGCTGCTGCCTCCTCCACTCTCCCTCTGTTTGTTCCCGATAAACTCAGCAGCAACATGTCAGCAGCCGCGTTCCCAGATTCTGCTCCTGCTGCCTCCAGATCCTTCCCCAGTAAGCTGCTTCTTTTCCCTCTCCTCCTCCCGTGCTCTCTCTTCGTAACCGCCCCAAATATAAGAAAATGAGGAAAAATAGAAACAATGATGTTTTATTGCAATAAAGCTCCAAGCTTTGATTGGATCTGTTCTTGGTTCCTGCTTGATTGAGTTTTATGTTTGTGTGGTTTTGGTTTTTTGCTTTCTTGGTGGGTCATTTGATTCCCTTCTCTTTTGTTTATTTGCGAAACAAGCAAAAGCTAAATTTGCTTCTTTTGGGCAGGGATGGGGAGCTATTTCAGCTTGGCTCAGTGGCAGGAGCTGGAACTTCAGGCTCTGATCTACAGATACATGTTAGCTGGAGCCACCGTCCCGACCGAGCTGCTCCAGCCGATCAAGAAGAGCCTCCTTCAGGCCCCTTATTTCCTCCACCACCCTCTTGACCATTTGCAACATTACCCTCAATATCAGCCTGCTTGTAAGATTTCTTTTTTAAATTTCTTTTGACACTCCATCAACTGGCCTGTTGTTTCTGCTTTTCTGGGTTCTGTTTTCTTTTCCATCTGGTGAAGATGATCAAGCATTGGTTTCCCACCGTCTCATATTTTGGTTGGTGTGACTGTTGTATTATCGCCCTTACCTTGCTGATACAGTGAATAAGCGGTCTTCTTGATCACTAAAATGACATGTTTCTTGAAACGTTTTGTTGCGGGCACTGTTGTTGTTAGGTAGACTCGGATCTTTCAAAAGTGTCTTGGATTCCTTGATATTTAATCTCCTCTTATGTCCCTTTTCGGGTTTCTCGCCAGTGTTGCAGGCATGGGGCAGAGCCTCCATGGATCCGGAGCCCGGGAGGTGCCGCCGCACCGACGGCAAGAAGTGGCGGTGCTCGAGGGATGTGGTGCCCGGCCAGAAGTACTGCGAGCGCCACATGCACCGCGGACGTAACCGTTCAAGAAAGCCTGTGGAAATCCCCACGCCTGCCGCCGCCGCCAATGGTGGCGGCACCGCCAGGGGCTTTAGTGGGACTAGTCTCAAATCTGCCGATCCCGCCGTGGTCGCCGCCGCTGCCGCCCCTCTAGCGGCGGTGGCCGGGGGCGGCGGCCATTTCTCGCTCTCGGGGCCTTCGTCCTCGATCGATCTCTTCCAAAGGTAAAACTTTCCCAACACCCCTTTTACTAAATAAATGAAGAGAAGGTACTAATTATAGACATGCTTGGCTAAGAGAAGAAAAATAGTCATCACTGGCATGTTTTGCTTGGTACTAATTGGTGGGGCATATTTCCATATGGGTCATTGATGTTACAAAAGAGAGTAACTCTGGATTTGGTGGTATCTGAAAGGGGTCTCTGCTCAAGGTCAGATTGATATTTTTAACTGGGTAGGTCCCAAATAAAGCTATCGTCCCCATTTATATGCCTCAAATTTGAAACGGAGTTCTTAGATTCTGCATTAGTTGATCCCAACCATTTCCTTTTTGAAGCATTGGACCCCATGAAAGATTTTGCGTGCGTTCGATTGTTTTCGAACTTATTCTTTGCTTAATACTCTTTGCTTTTTCCTGTGTCTTTCCTGTGCCTCCGTGCTTTTCTCTTTTCAACAGGTACTCCGAGCCCAAGAGCGACAGCAACAAGCACCTCTTTGAATCCCAGGGCGAGGCGAACGGCGGCAGTAGATCTGACGGGCACATATTGAGGCACTTCTTCGATGACTGGCCGCGGTCGCTCCAGGATTCTGACAACTCCTCGAGCAACGCCAGCCCAATGAGCTCGTCAACCTGCCTGTCCATCTCCATCCCTGGCAACCCCTCCTCCGACGTGTCGCTGAAGCTGTCCACAGGCCACGGCGACGAGCCCAGCACGAACGACAGGGACACCGCCACCGAGAGGGACCACCCGCCCCAGCTCGGCAACTGGGGCACCGGCTGGTCGCCGAACCAGGTGGCTTCGATGGGGGGTCCGTTGGCCGAGGCGCTGAGGTCGTCCACGAGCCACTCATCATCCCCCACGAGCGTCCTGCATCAGGTGCCCCGCGGTTTGGCCTCGGAAGCTAGCTACGTTAGCACCTAATCCGGGGTCATTGGTGGTCTTAAAACAAATGAGGGGTGACAAAAGATATATTGGTGTCCTGTCTTCTTTGCTGTTTTTGTATGGTCACTCTTCCCTACTTACATCACTCAGGTGATATTTCTCTCTAAATCGGGCGTGTTTGTGTGGTCCTACGCCACATTATCTTTTCTGAACTGACCTTTGCATTAACCCCAAAGTGTTCATTGGGAAACAAGAAAGGGAGAGAGTGTACTATGCACCTGAAGGTGCTGATTTCATGCATCGAGATCCGATGTGGCCAATCGATAAGATTTCCCTATACCCTTAGCCTTTTTTCTCTTTTCGGGCGGGAGAATATATTCTCGTGCCTTGGCCAAACTGTGGCGTTCATGAAAAATACAGATGCTGTTGCAAAGAGCGCATGCAATGGCTTTGCATTGTGCGTCGATTCTGTGTAGAACTCCAAGACCGCATTGACCGTACCATGATATGGGGGGGGGCGCATATATTCCTGTTGCCTCGCGTTCGCCATGAAGCTTTTTCCGCATGTTGTTCAATGTAAGAGAACGCTTCGTTGCAGAGAATACAGTTCGCCTCGGAAGTGTCAAAAGCAAAGCATAATCGTACTGCTGCTGCAACTCAAGAATGCCGTGGGACATCTCGCTCCAAAGATTTCATATGCCTGTGGGTACTTTTAGCAAATGCCAATTTCTCATCGGCCAACCTTTCAACTTCCTTTTTTCAAGAGTAGCCGTGATTTTAGCTCTTGAACTTAATTGGAGTCTTCAATATTTCACAATGCTGTAACCACTTAAATTCGCTGAACAAATAAGCAAATCACAATCGAAGTTCTTATTGTATTCTCTTCAAAACTACACGTAGAAAACTAAATCCATGGTTGAGGGATTGGTAACTCAGCACCTAACTTGCATCTCCCGTGCCAATTAAAGTCCTAAGTTAGGCTATCCTCCCCAGAGTCCATCGCGGCCTAGTTTTCTTGGAGTAAAAGCTTTTACGTTCATTATGCCAAAAATCCGAACAACGACGCAGTAATCTTTATGGGTTTTCACTTCGTTATAATCCATCACATAGTGTACTCTCTGTGGAAAGACTCGTGCATGTGTAATGGATCGCAAAGATTAACTCGCTCTAGTGCTGCAGTCGTGAACCATGGCTACAAGGGTCGATATTTAACTCAATGTCCATCCAGACATTGGGAAGGTACATTTTGCTGCTCCCATGCTGTTCTTGGGAAGTAAATGGAACGGAATTCTTCAAGCCAAATTACCTCGTCGCATTATTTCCGAAGAAACGACTCAACTATAGCAGGATCATCCCTGTGTCTGTCACGCTAAGGGGTTCCACTCCATTCTTTCAGAAAAAGGATTGAGAGAGAGAGAGAGAGAGAGAGAGAGAGAGATGACTACTGCGGAGCTTCTGGATCAGCATAACTCATGCCTGCACCATGATACGGTTGGTTATGCAGTCGAATTCAGGACATAATCAGGCACGAGAAGGAACATTAGCCAAAGGCTGAAAAAATCAAGTAGAGAATTGAAGAGCTCGCGATGATAAACAATAATCAATGTCTACTGTACATCATTGATATCTATCCCATATACAGAGCCATTACGCCTGTCAAGCACTAGTCATCTGCTATTGCATTAAAATACTTCCCACATACTTTACAAAAAGGTCGTTTCTTGATGCCGCGCATAACCTTGAAAAGTATCACACTTCATTAAGCGATCGTTCTATTCCTCTCATCTGTTGTCTCTAGAATGGTGGACCTGTGACGGTGTGACCACAAGGGCTCCTGCACCTCTTTTTGCCTAGATGCACTCTGCATGGACTTGCCCATGTACATGTCGGTCGTACATCAGACTGAGCATTTCAAGATTTATCCAAGGCTTTGACAGGTAGCTGCTCATCCTCCACAAGGGCGTAGACTATGGCTGTTCTGGAAGGTGCATACACCAAGAAGGAACTGGGTCGGTCGTCATGCCACCCTTCCTGCATTCCACAGACCAGAAATTAAGATTGCTTAATTCAAATTAATGAGTTCCTGAGGGGAAAAGAGAGAGAAACAAAACAAAAGCTGTTGTGCGAAGCTTGAGTGGAATTCTTACAAAGGTGAAGTACTCCGCCGATGGATCAATCCTACTATACCCTCCAAACAAGGCATCATCTGAATTTAAGACAATCTGAACAAAGAAACAACATAGTTTAGACACACTCAAGCAAACTTATCCAGAGGGGAAGATCTAAAGTCCAGTTTAATATGGGGGAAGAAAACAAAAGAGCAATGAAAAAAATAGATTGGTGAAATTCCTTCTGGTTGATCTTTTAGCATCGTGGATGAAATCGGATATCTTAGAACACTATAACGTGAGGGCATGCTGATGACAGAAGTAGTCAAAGCTCAAACCAGAGGGTAGAACAATCTGAGGTATCTATATTGAGAATTAAGAATGAAACACAAAATGCTGGAGATACAAAATCACAGGTACATGCAGGACAAGACAGCCTAATATATCAGCGAAATCACCAACATGCAAGTAGAGATTTAGCATGTGTTGGAACCGCCATAGAAAATTTAATATGGGAAAAAAAAAAAGAGCAATGAAAAAAATAAATTGGTGAAATTCCTTCTACTTGATCTTTTAGTGTCCTGGAGGAAATTGGACATCTGAGAACACTATAATGTGAGGGCATGCTGATGACAGAAGTAGAGTCAAAGCTCAAAGCAGAGGGTAGAACAATCTGAGGTATCTATATTGAGAATTAAGAATGAAACACAAAATACAGGAGATATAAAATCACAGGTACATGCAGGACAAGACAGCCTAACATATCAGCGAAATCACCAACATGCAAGCAGAGATTTAGCATGTGTTGCAACCGCCATAGGAAATTTACAAGGAAATACCTTATACTTTCCAGACTTCAAGCAGCCTACACGGTAGTCCGTGTAGCTATTATTCCAATGAAAATTGAAGACAAACACAAGGTTTCCCCTTTCAAAGACAACGACCCTGTCTCCTTCATCTTTTCTGGATATGTATTGGTGCTCAGAAGTCATGAACTGCAGCACATCAAAATTAGTGTTCATTGTTTTTTCTAGATGATAAGTGTCACGACCACAAGAAAATACTGGAGGATAAAAAACAAAAGTATAGAAAGTGGAAGCATACTCTTTTATTGAACAAACAGAAGAATATCAGCTCTATCCCAAAAAGGGCATTGTCCTTACGAAAACAGAACCTCCTAAAACGGGCAAAATTGGTTTAAAGTTTTATATTTTTGGTAAATGGATGTAAATGCTTTCATTGAGCTCTTTCTGTTACTAGGTTGGCACCCCCTTGGTAACAGTGAAATTCTCTTATCAAATGAAAAACATACTCAGGCAGACAAACAAAAAGCCATTATTTAATCCAAGATTGGCCTTCTCTGACTGTTGAAAATTCTTAATGGAACTTTAGGTTCTGGTGAGATTTGATGTACAAGGTCACAGAGGTGAATATATCCTTCAGAAGAGCCTGAGGAATGAAAGCTAGAGCAGTGTCTTATCATCTCTTCAACTAGAACATAATCTACAGAAAAACCAGTGGTGCATTTGGAAATGGAAATTCTTAAGTTCCTTCATATCACACACTATTCCTCCATACCCCTGGGCCAATTCTCTACTCATTTTTCACATATCTCAATGATATCCAAAAAGTAAATTGTGATTGCAGCATTTTACATAATATAGAACAACCTCATAAAAGCAATGGAATAATCTAGATATTAAAAACTTACGCCATAAGCTTCTTCAACATGCTGCATAGCCTGATCAAATTCTTGCATTCCCCGGTATCTTAGATACTCAGCATCTCCCTACACAAGTAGGGACATTAGTTTGCAAGAATAACAGCAAAACAAGGGGTAATATCGATGGCCCTACGTTAGTCAACAAAAGAAGGATAAAAATAGAACAACAGATAAGATAAAATATGTACATGAACAGAAACTTAGACGCAAGTCAGGCTAGTTAAGCAAAGTGTTTATGCCCCCAGTAGATCAGGAATTACTATTTCAAGTTCAAAATGAAACAATTTATAGTAGCTTGAATGTTCAAAAATCTATAGCCAGCTTGGACTTTTGATAGAAATGTGATAATCAGCATGCAGAGCTGACTCCATGAAGCCAATAGAGTGCAGCAAAAAACTAGTTTCATTCTCTGGAACATTCATGATTTCCTTTTCCAGACCGTGTTTGCCTTCTAAAATGGTTTTGCAGACTTGCACAAAGTAAATCCTCTCCCTTGTGCTATGTTGCCCATTTAAGTCCACAAGAGCTCCATGCAAAATTTTGTGATGGAACAGGGACAAGAAACAGAAGGGCAATGTAAAAAGTGATTGGGCATCTATGTCCATATCAAGCAGTTAAATGGAGCTGATACAGTTGGTTTGCATGCTAAAGAGTGAAGACAGGTTTAAAAATGCTACAAACATGTTGGTAGACAGGATCTAACAAGAGAAAGGTGCACTAGAACACTGGAATTTTTAGATTCTTCTCTGGACACTAAAACAAAGCTTGTTGAATTACCTACATGTCATAAAGAAGTGAGGCTGACATATGAAGTGTAGAACTTACAGCAAGACTTTCTAACCACCAAAAACAAAAAAATCAGGCACCTGCTATTCTTGGCTTATTTCTGTTCTGTAGTCTATCTACACTATTTTGAGCCTAACTGATGACTGGAGTTGAATAACAAGTTGTTCTACATGAAATTGCGTTTATATCTTCTTGATTTTGAAAACAAGCATGGCTATATTGGTTTGGAGGCTGATTAAAAACTTACTAGATCAAATCTTCGCCGGCATTTATCATAACTGAAACCGTTCCCTTCCCTTGGAAAGTCCATCCATTCTACTCAAGAAAAAGTAACAAGCAGCCCTTGTTATTGCAGAACCATCAATAGGTGTAGCAGGCAACATTAGAAAGAGAATCCTTGAACATGATTCTCAAATATATGAAAAAGAAAGACAACTCACCAGGATGTCCAAATTCATTTCCCATGAAATTTAAATATCCCTCCCCCCCTAATCCCATAGTAATGAGCCTGATCATCTTGTGTAACGCTATTCCGCGATCTATAACAGGAGTTGACGGTCTATCCAGTGCCATGAAATCATACATATCCTGAAACAAAACCATGAGAATGATGAATTATTGGAACATGTAATTGTTCATTCATAACTGTCAATCCTGTACATTCAAGTTTCCACTACAATG
Organism: Eucalyptus curtisii; assembly: GCA_017140595.1. NCBI lineage: Eukaryota > Viridiplantae > Streptophyta > Magnoliopsida > Myrtales > Myrtaceae > Eucalyptus > Eucalyptus curtisii. The sequence goes on from CM029502.1 coordinate 21,307,262, forward strand.
AAAAATGACGTCCAAACGCAGTAATTTTAACCACAAATCATTTGCACAATTATACACACGTTTTTAGCACCCAATCCCTCTGAACTTGCCGCAGACGCACACATGGCGATATTTAATTGGTAAATGTCTCTAAACACCGCATAACTTACATAAGATCAAGTTGAATCAGAATACTAGACAACATAAGTATCAATCAAACCATTTAGACAATAAAGGAAAAGTATTATATAGGAATTTTAATGTCCAAGCAAAATAAACAGAAGTAGCAGACCCATCACCGGAGTAAATGTAGGCTAGCTTAGATAAGATTTTGTCTGACCTTGTCCATCAACCAGAAAGCAATGGTTTTATCACCAACCAGAGCTTGATCATGACTCTCCGCATAGGAAACACACTTTTCCAACCACCTTCTGTTGGTAAGTGTGTGAATGATGTCACACATTCTCCAGTCTTCATCTCTCTTTCTGCAAGAAGTTCTTGATCAGATGTATCCAAAGCAAAACGATAATTCTTATTCATGTTATGAATCTCTTTCAGTACGAATTTGTTTATCAGGACGTTCAACACAAGGAAAGAGCATTCATTGTCCAGTTGCACAATATAAATAGGGAATGTGGTGCTGGTAATTAAAAAAAATCACGAACGGGCAAGGAATGTCAGTGTTGTCCAAATCAGAATGGATGGACAAACTGCACATAAATGTTACCATGAATTGACTATGATAGCACACAGAGAAAGCAATGGACCAGGCTGCAGCAAGGATCTGTGTTTGCTAACACCCCCTACCCCCGCCCCCCAAAAAAAATAAAAATAAATAATAAATAATTGCCTCACTTACATTTTTCCCAAAAGTAGACGTAAGTCTTAACTTCTTATAGAGTATATATTGTATCAAAAAAGCAAAATTTTGGCTTAAAAAACATTCTTGAAATGAATGATAAGTAACATTGGTGCTCCAAAATCTAAGAAATATAACCATTTGGATAACATTTTCTCAAAGTGAAAGCAAAAGTTTAGCTTTTAGGACATTCTTGAAATGAGTAACCAATAAGATCACGAAACACTAGGTTTAACTTGTTTAGAATTGAAAACAGGGGAACCAACAAAACAAAATGTATGTGGGGCAGGGCTAGGGATAGAGTCCCCATCCGAACCTCACCCGATCACAGAGAGTATTCCCTACCAAGAACCCCCCACCCCAACCCACCCAACAAAAGAATAAAATAAAATAAATAGAAATAACACCCTATGGTGAATAGCACAGGGGAGAGCCAGCAGGGACATTTTTAATTGACCACCATAGCAGAACTGGACGTCGGCAGTTAATAATCCAACAGCACGATCCATGTCCTTATCATTTTTTAACCCGATAAAGAAAACACTAAGAATACATGCTCATGTCATTTTTTTCTCCTTCACTTACTTTATCTTGACCTTGAGATGTCTCAGACAGATTCTTTCTTAATGTTTTGTAAGATACAAACCACCATGGAGAGAAATGTGAAATATTTCATTCTTATTCGCCAATTTTTCTACTAGGATCACTGATAATGAAAAAGTTAACCCCCATTTAATTCTACCTCGTGTCGGATGAATCCAAAAGTTTTTGAATCAATGTCATCCTCATTAGAAACTAAAGAATGGGACATGCATAAAGATTGGCAGTCAATTTCTCCTTCACTTACTTTATCTTGACCTTGAGATGTCTTGGACAGATTCTTATGTTTTGTAAGATAACCACCGCAGTGGAGAGAAATATGGAATATTTCGTTCTTATTCACCAAGTTTTCTACTAGGATCACTGATAATGGAAAAGTATACCACCATTTAATTCTACCTTGTGTTGGATGAATTTAAAAGTTTTTGGATCAATGTCATCCTCATTAGAAACTAAAGAATGGGACATGAATAAAGATTGGCAGTCAATTGACCCTCTATAGTTCAAAAACTACAGCGCATTCCTTAGTTAATATTTTTTAGTGTTATGCATTATGTCCTGTGCTTCTTCAGATGCTTTAATTTGCTTCCTCGCATGGATATGCAAACTCTATGCCATGAATAAGAAATCTATCTGAGAGACTGACTTTATCTTTCATTGTGGATCCTTACTCTACATATTTGTCAAGCAAATTCAACTACCATCTTGTCGAAATTTTTCTACTTCCCATGAATGGACTAGATACTCAGGCAAATGACTTTAGCATCTACATGCACATTATTGTGCGCACATGCAATTAGAGGTTCGAAAAGAAGATAGCAGCATACTTGAGAATTTCAATCCATTTATCAGCTATTGCCATATGCAAGCGATAATCAAATCCAACACCCCCATCCTGGACAGGAATGCAAAAAGTTGGCATTCCACTGACCTGTAAGGAAAGTTAAGCAAAGATGAGTTAAAAATATTTAGAAACTCAGTGCCTCATTGACCAATTAACTAATTAAAGCCAAGTAAAAGCTGAAGATAGTTTCTCACAATGATATTCCAGTATAGAAGAAACAAAGTAGAACCACCGCTTTGAAGAGTTTTTCAATGTTAAACTTGGATGCAAAACTCTTAAAGTGTGACTAACATTCCATACAAACTATGATGAGTTTTTCATGCAAACCTTTTTTGTTTTTTTGTTTTTTTTTTGCATCTTTTCTTTTATCATAAAAAAGGTGCACAAAAAAAAAAACTGTGATTTCAGTCTGCAAATTCAAAGAGGTAAAGTTATCATCATCTTTAATATTCATCTCACAAAACTGTGATAAATGGAACAGAAAGCTAAGCTTCCGCAGAGAATTTCTTCAGCAAATAATTTAACCCATCATTCTCAACCCTCTAAGCACTTGATGAGAAGGTTAAAACTCTTTGGAATTAGGATAAACATACCCAATGCTTAGCAACTGTATCTTAAGAACTGCCAACAACTACTGCCTATAATTTAATTTTTTTCCATATCAATGTTTTTGACAGTCAGTCATTCAATAACAGCTGCACGTTAAGAAATATTTCTCGCACTGTCTCACCATCTCAAGAGAAGCCACCTGCCTGAGGATGGTCCCAACATTGCACATTAGTATAGGTTGAGGGAGGTAGAACCAATTACTTGGAATAGATTCCACAGTCAAATTCAACAATAAATATCTCATATGTGGTTTGCATATAATAAACCGTTGGAGAAAATAATTTAGTCAGGCAATTAGATTGCTAAGAAGCCACCTGCCTGAGGATGGTCCCAACATTGCACATTAGTATATGTTGAGGGAGGTAGAACCAATTACTTGGAATAGATTCCACAGTCAAATTCAACAGTAAAAATCTCATGTGGTTTGCATATAATAAACCATTGGAGAAAATAATTTAGTCAGGCAATTAGATTGCTAAGAAGCTTTCACCAGCTGAATCTAATTAGTATAAGTTTTGCACTTTCTTAACAGACTATATTTCACTGGTGATACATAAGCTAGATTAGGTTCACAATCATGCAAGAATATAGAAGAGTTAGAACTGACTTAGAGTTACCAAATTGATGTGAACATTATACCGTTTTAATGTTCTTCACTCTTCTAACCAGTTAATTCCTTGGAGCAATGCATTTAAAATAGTGGGTTCCATATCATGGATGCATTACAATATTGATTGGAGCACCACAACTAAATGGCAGTTTTGATCCAACGGCGACTAAAAGAAAGGAAGATAAAGGGGAGGAGAATGTAACATATACAAATCGTCTCAGTCTTCAGGATGCATGGATCAGACAGTAGTTCCGAGATGAACCAGAATCCAAACCAGTCAACAACAATGATTTCATACTCCTTATGCTAAGCCGCGAAAGTGTCAGTCGAGAGATAACAAAATTGTAGAGCAAGAGAATTTACATACATCTTCTCCAATAGTAACAGCCTCGGGGAAAAGCCCATGAATGAGATCATTCACAAGCATTAGATAAATCACAGCATCCACATCAGTGGCAAATCCAAAGTACTCGTTGTAATTTCCAGTAAATGCTACCTGAAAAATACCAAGTCATTAGTAAATTGTGCTTCACTACAAGGAAGCAAGAGTGACGTGAACTGAATGGCAAAAAACAAACTGTTACGACAAATCAAAGTAAATATAAAAGGCAAACGTGCAAGATACATTTAAGTAAATGGAAAATAATTTCAATGAAACCATAAAAGGAAACATTAGCATCATGCTTGTTACATTTGATTTATAGCTGAGGTTCAAAATAATGCAGCGCGCTTAAGAAATTTGGCCTGAACAGTTTCAGTCATGTGGCCCTCAACCTTCCAAAAAGAGTGTATCATCAAGAAATGGAGGAAACTTTTTCAGGTGACTTTTCAAATTTATTTTTCCTATGGTAGTGAGGCCGGCATCATACAATCAATAATATCACCTTGTCATATTTTTGGTTAAACAGTGAGTCCTTCAAAAACCCAAGATTGGATCCCTACTATGGGCTGCCTCACGATGGAAAATCTTAAGTCATTTGCAATCAAGCTATACTTTAAAAAAAAAAAAAAAAAAAAAAAAATTAATCCTAAGTTTGGCTAAGTAACTCTACGGTGATTTAGACTCACAGTATTTTTGCAATAAACAATTTTCCAGCTTGAGATGAACTTTCCCATGCCCACACCGACACCACACCAATGTCATACCCATAAATATCCGTCTGTTGCTTAGATACAGAATAACGTAGGCCAAAGTGGTGCAACTTGGAAATCACCAGTCATATAAAAGTCCGACCTTTGGTAGTCACTTAAAAAAATAGGGTTGTCCTAGGTTTCCATTCAACTCGTGGGTCCTTTTGGTGACTTTTTTTTTTTTTAGAAAGAACTTTTTGCACTTGTTTTTGTTCTGGTTGCATTAAAAATTTTCGAATCCCTAAAACTTCTCAAATTGTTCAAGTATGGAAATGTAGGATTTACTTACCAAAAACTCTGTCAATCAACCAGATCTTAAGAGGCTATCTATCAATCAATATGAAATATTATGATCCAAACAGTTGTCCTATCCATAAAACAAATAGGTAAGAAGATGCATCAATTCAGCATTGGTACAATCTTCTCAGTCGGCTATTGGACCGCTCGATATAATTCGTTTTCAAAATTCTGGAGGGTACAAAAGCCAGAAGAAACAGATTTGAAGGTAACTTTAACAGGAGATTGTTTGATACGTCTCAAAAGCATTTTGCAACTCCAATTTTACATTTTAAGACTCGAGTTTAAGCTTTAATTAATTCTTGACTCATACTTCAGCACAGTTATTGATACTATATTAAACTTAAGTCAAGCTCTGAACATGAGTTTTTTAGTCAAGTCAAGCTCGTCTGGAGGTAAAGCGGCTCAACTGAAGTCGATGGTGCTCCTGTCAACACCACAAATTCTCCAAGGAACCATACAGGAATGCTTAGTGAAAAAGAGAGTAGCCTTAACTTCCAAACTAGATTTTTAGCTTTAGTTGCGGTGTAGAATGCAAGTAGCTTGCGTATACTTAAAGCATATATAACATGCAAATATGCAGTTTCTCAACTTGCCTTATGTGCATATAGCTTTTCTCTGCCTAATGTATGTTTTGGGGTTGAAATTTTCACATAGTCCCTGTAAATAATTAAGTAAATATGTACATATATACATGCATGCGCACACAAACACATGCACATATAGTTACCTAACAGTGCCAATACTGATTACTGTAAATCTGGATTTTACCTGCAAACCATGGTGAGTATACATCATTGATGTCACACCATCAAACCTAAAACCATCAAATCTGTATTCCTCAAGCCACCACCTTGCATTTGAAAGGAGATACCTCAATACCTGGATCAAAAAGGATTTAACATTATTAGGCACAAGTCTTCTTCTAAGAAGACGTCTCCCATGAGGCAAAGGAAAATGGGTGAGGGAAGGGGGGAGAAGAAGGGAGAAGGGAGGGGGAGAAGAACTGACGCAACACATTCCAGAGTCAGAGCGAAATCAAGTTTGTACAAATTTAGTTACAAATAATACTAATTCGCTAGAAGATTGCACAGGAGAACATACCTCCCAACTTCCATAATTGAAAAGGCGAGAATCCCACATCCAATGATAACCTCGTGACCCAGAGTGGAAATAGTGACTGTCGGTTCCATCAAACATGTTCAACCCATCTAACACGTTATTTGATGCATGGCTGTGGGCAATAAAACAAGCAATCAGGGAGAGTATAAAAGGAGCAGTATTAAAGTATATTACAAAGTAAAAAGACATTTTATAAGATGAATGTGAGACAACTGGCAGATGACACGAAAAGGATAATGAAGAGATTAATGTCGCAAAAACAAGTGGATTCAGAAATGACGACATCATTACTGTAGAGCAGATTCACTTGCAATGCTAAGGGTGTCAACAATGTACAGATTTGTCTCGTATTCAACAATAAAGATCAACTAACCACTCTCTCTTATTCAATGCCACAAAGATTCAACTACAGTAATTGATATTGGCCTATTCATTTCATGCAAATGAAAATCCGATGGGCTTCTACATTACTCAAAAATATAAGTAACAAAATGATGCCCCAGTACAGTCAAATCAAATTGCACAGTTATTGAGACAGATTCACCTAGTAATAAGTTTCTTCTAGAAAGCAGCTCTTGCATGCTTCATGTTTTGTCGTGTTTTGAATTTGACTTACAAAATGACAAAATTAACAAGAATTCCAGCCAATGCAATAAAACTGAAATTAACCAGATACCTGTGGACAATGTCCATGAGAACAAGGAGACCCAGCTCATGGGCCTTATCTATTAGAGATTTGAGATCATCAGGGGTTCCAAAACGGCTGCTAGGAGCAAAAAAGTTTGTGACATGATACCTGCAACAGAAAGAGTTGGAATTACAGTGAACAAAATTCAAACATGATTGGCAACCTGCCACTTATGTACCGCACGGTTGATTTCATTCAGAAATAACCATAAAAATCAGAATATACATGGCAATTCCAGGAGAAAAGCAATTTACCCAAAACTTGCATAATATGAATGTTCTTGAATCGCCATGATCTGAACTGCATTGTAACCGAGTCTTTTAATACGAGGAAGAACTTCATCTCTGAAGTTGGCATAAGTATTAATTACTGGCTCCTGCATCAAACCACAGAACTGATCATCGGTGAAGAGCAGTAAAGGAAAAGGAAAAGGTCTCGACATGGAGAACAAGAAAAAACCCAAGAAGGATGAAGATCATTCTTAATCACTACATATACGCAACATTGAATTGTATTCTCAAAGAAGAAACCGGACAAATCTTTAAAGTTAAGAAAATTGGCATGTCTATGATAGAAATAGGGCAATGTGGATCTTCTTAATAAGGAACCAAACAAAACATTGTTTGCTACAAAGAATATAGCCATTGAAAGCAATTACCATGCATAAATTTAAGCCATAGATATAAAACAAAACGACTGAAAGAACTGGCCTCAGGGTCATGCAATGAGAATTGACATTAAATATAAATTGTCATGACTCCACATAGCTAGCGAGGAGAAAAATGTACAACTCAGAAAGAAAAAAAAGGCACTCTAGGTTCAAGAAAGAGATTGAAAGAAGAAATTCACCGTGCTGCTCATTCCAACGTGTGTTTCATAGATCCTAAGTGAATTTGGCCTTTTTGGTCTGGGGTGCTTGAAAACATACTTCATCTGTAAAGATAATCACAAATTTACTGTTACCTCTGCAGATAAACACAAACTAGTAATGACTTGACTTTGCAAGTATCACATCAAACCAATACATTGTACTGAATCCTGCATTATTTTTGTTTATATCGAGAGCCATATCCAGCATTATCGATTTTGCATTTGCTAGTCACATACGGATTCACAACAATTATCTCATTCACATGACCTTTTAGGTATTCAAGCATCAGTCAGATGTAAACTCGATATTCCAAAGAATAAAATTGTTTTAGTCTACCATACTCACAAACTATATTCCGTAGAGGGAACTGAATCAGTATCAGTGGTGGGTCATCCAGATATACTCATCATTGCAAGAAATAAAGATGTTCTCATCCCCCCAACCATGAATAACAAGGGAGTCGTAAGATAGAATATGCTATTTGACAGAGCCTCCAGAGTGGGATGGAACATAAGTATCAATAAAAAGTTGCTTCAGTATGCAACACAAAGTATCCTTCAATCATCTCAGACCTGAAAACCTCTAGTGCTCTTGGCAAGAGATTTATGAACGATTATATGATTATTTCATCACAGCATTCTAAAGATTTTTCACAGGAAGCAGACAGCTTTCCACTAAAAATCTAAAGATGGAAAATCAAGTCCCTGAACTGGCTATTCTAGGTGTGGAAGTTTCTATGATAGAATGATTTGACTCTGAATAATCTGCAAAATGAGAAGTAAAGAATACCCTAGGGAATAAAGCTTCAGTCCAGGATAAAATATGCGTTATGTTCCAGCCAGAGGCAACTAGAACAGACTGTCAGACTCAGGTTGTGCGAAGGCGAGCTATTGTACTTCTGCAACCTAAGTATGTTGTCCCTACTGCTTATTTAACAACCAGTAGGTCAAGAGTGGTCCCTGGTTTTCACAGATAGTAACATGGGATGTTCCAAAGATGGGCTAACATAAGAGAAGTTATCTGAATCATCCAAAGATACCTATATCTATATGGACAGAAAACAATATTAGAGCTTTGGAGGAGAAAAGGCATTTACCACAAAGCTAGATTGGTTAACACTGTATAATTTGGTCTAAAAAGAGCTAGTTCATTGCAAGATGCATTACATTTACATGATAGTCATGCTAGCATTGATTATTCTTTTCATGAAAAAGAGGGAAAAAAAGACATGAAATGTTACTGAAGTCATGCAAAGTAGTAGAATACTCAAATTCTGTTAGTGAGATTAGCATGCCACAAGTTATTCCACCAAACAGAAAATGAAGACTACCAAAGGCCAGGAGAAAGGGCCATTCATCCCTTTGATTTGATATAAATTACTTCAATAAACGAATTGGATGCAACAACAAAAGTAAATAACATTCCCACCACAGAAAGAGAGCCCTCCTCATACAAGTAGTGAAAAATAATATGACATACCTCATCTGGGGGATCGTAGTATATCCCATTGTATGGAATTTCACCTGGAGCTTGTACAGAGAACTTGATCCAAGCAGGAATTGAATCTTTGAGACCAGATGGTGTATCCATTCGAATCTACATCTCCATTAAAGAAATAATAATTACCGGAATGCACTTTGATGGAGAATCTATATTTTGCATTGAGCTGAATATTTAATGAACAACTGCAAAAAATTGAGCTTTAATTCATTTTATTCATTCTTGACCAAATAGTTTATTCAGAATATGAAACAATAGGAGAATGGCCTCATGCTTCCCAAAAGACAATCTAACGAAAAAAGTTGATTTCGTTACAATATTCATAGTTAAATAAAGTGGTACTGCATAGCACATTCGTCTCATTAGGTAGCTCACAGCCTTATAACCGCTGTCAATATAGGTAATATCTACTCCACTAAAATGAGAGGATGTATCCCGAAAGCAGCATTAGAAATTATTCATTCCATCAAACGGCACAAATTTGAGGTTGCTCTGATCTAACCAATGGACTACACTAGGAGTACAAGCATAGTCCAAAAGTTAAAAAGAGAAGTTCAAGTGAAGATTAGAAAGTTGGACACATTAATATCTTCCGAAGGGAAATACTTTAATCTTATCCTGATACTTTCTCAAGTTCAGCAGTATTGAATGTGTTCAAGCAATTCTTTCCTTTCCCCTTCTGAAAGAGATGAAGCACTTATCCTTAAAATAAACTATCTTGCAGGGCACTCGTGTCAGATGATTCATCTTCTTTAACAGTCATTGACAACTACATGGCCCTGAAAGGATTTACTGAACGTCATGGTGGAAATTACTCAAGTCAAGAGTCTTAATGGAACAAAACGATAGAATACAGCCAAGAAAGGGAACCACGGTCGGCGTGCGGAAGTAAATAAGCCATAAGCAGGACAGCACACACTTGCCTATTTAGGTAATAAATTTGTCCACAGTTGAAGGTGCATCCCACTACATGAAGAGCTCTTGACTTATATCAAGTTTCCACTGTCTATATTAAACACACGAGCAGGAGGAGTACAATGATGATACATTAAAAGTGAGTAGTATGTAGATCTAACATGGGGCTAACTCATTCAGGTAATCATGAACTTTTTTTTTTTTTTTTTTTTTCAGGCAATTTAAAGGAGCGACAATGATTATGAACTTCAATCTCCAAATATTGCAATGGCACTTTGAGCCATAGGAGATGGAGAATATGCGTTTCAGAGTTTTTAATGGACTAATGAAAGCCTTCTAGGAGTATATAACTAATATATGCAGCCTTTTTGCTGTGACTTGTTTTAGTTTTAGCTATTGCTTTACTGTTTGGAACTTGCAACTTAGATTATTCCAGTTTAAGGCAATATTTCAATAATTTAATAGACAATTTTTCTCAAAAACCATAACACAACAAATCTTGAACAACTTCTGCTTCAGACTTCTACATATCAGACTTGGACGAAATTATCATGTAAAAACAGTAATTGATTGAATGCCCAAAGGCAGAAGAGAAAGTTTGCCTACCAGTAATTGTTGGAACCAGTTTTTGGCAACAAAGCATTTTAAAAGATAAGTGAAGCATGGTAGAAAACTAAAGAGATGTGTATAAGTTTCATAACAAGTAGCACTTTCATTATATGCGTATTAGTTCCAGGACTGTGATTGCAAAAACAAGTCATATAATTCGAAATTGAAGAATAATATATATTAATTTCACAAAAAAAAAAAAAAAAAAAAAATCTTCCCATATGAAGCAAAAAATAACAGTCATTATTTACAGAACTAACTTTGTCATAATAAACTTTCATTAGAAGTAACTATTAACTAACGATTCATCTACCAAATCACTATAATTAATCATGGACTATCTACATTAGAGATGCTTGAAGAATCACCGAGTCTATGTGATACGATATGGTTTCTTAATTTGTATTCTGAGCATTCTTAATCAACCCACATATCAATCCTACATTAAACAATTCCTCTAGGAGTGTGGCTCTACTTATTTCATAATAAAGGGCATCAGCAACGTGGATGTATGAATGGAATATGACCTACTTCAGATAGCATAGGAGCCCATTCCGATCGTTCCTTCACAGCCTGAAACTACTCTTAAAAATTGTGTATACCACATAATTCTTAAGCAAGAGTTTTGCTGTAAGATCAATAATAATATCCTATAAAAGAATCTCACATCCCGAGTTCCTAAACTCCAAATTAAACTGAGAGGATTGGGTAAAGATCAACTATATGATCTGTATTGAAATCCTTTTCACAAAGTCATCCCATCCTTGTATCTATTTTAAGGGTGGAAATTCAATTAGCTGCATGGCATTCGCTGCTGAGACTTTATTACATCTAGATATCCATTTCCAGGAGATAAGGTCATGCTACTCTCATGAATCACCCAACTTGATGAAGGCAGATAAAGAGTTCATGCGAAAGGAGACTACCTTTACTCGAGAACCATGAGGAATTGCTGGGGAACCATCTGCATTGTTAGGTAAAAAGATCTCCCAGATGCCAAATTCGTTCTGTTTGCAAATTAGTAATGCATTTAAGCATCGGATTAGATGACTATTAGCATAAAATTGAAAAACAAATATGTTCTATTACAACTAAGTTATTGTACCATCAAGATTCTTACACAAATATCTTAACAAAGCGAAATGACATATATCACCCATTTATCAGATCATGTCTACTTCACACAATACAACACAGTGCATCCATGAAAAAAATCATTCATTACTAGCAAGAGTAAATTTTCATTGTCATAAGAAAACCCTTATAACATTCCCGTGAAACCAAGATAGTATATAAACAAAAGCAAATTTGAAGTTCATAATTTCTATCACAAAAGAATCCAAAAGACAATTTGTCTATTTTATGCACATGTTATCAGACAGATATGGTCATGCATCCTCTAATACATTAAACAGCAAGAGATCTGCTGTGCTTCCTACATATCATCAAGTGAAAAGCGTCAGTTACTCGAAAGCCTTGCCTCACATCTTTTCTGCATTAAATACCACTGTCCTCAAGAACATGCTACGTATAAACATAACACAAAGGAAGCACAGAAACAAACAAGATGATGTGATGCATGAAGTCATTCCCCTTGCAGCAAAAGAAAATCTGTAACACTCTTAACATCCTCGTCCCTTCACTTAAATTTGACAGAGCAATCCTTATTCACCAGCATCAGCTGAGAGAGAAAACAATTTATATCCATAACATATGATAATGCAATAAAAAAGCAAAAAGAGCATACCCGAGTCATAACATCTGCGTTTGGATTCCAATTGTTAAAATCTCCAATCAATGCCGCCCACTGAAAATATAAGAACCAACATGCTTCAGAATTACAGCACAAAAGGTGATCAACATTTCAGCCAAAGCATTGATGAAGAAAAAAATCAAAAACACACAATCAGAATGCACATCTAAGATCAGTGAGGGAGCATTCATTGAAAGTAGAAAACACAATGGGTGACTTGAGGTTTGGTGTTGTCGTCAAGCCATAAAAAGGACTAAGTAGTTCTAGAGATAAAAGGAAGTTGAACTTGGTCTTTTAGAATATTTCAGCTAGTCTCGGAGAGAAACAAATAGGAGAGTCTCGAGGGAGAGGGCATCTTGATTTCCTGCAACTATAAGTATGGAGTTGCATTTTGGAACTTTTAACATTGATACGAAAATAATGCATAGCTATTCCTTGATTGTGTTGTAGATAGTATGTAATTCGCTATTCATTATAATTTATTAAAGAACAGTGAAGAGAAGGGACAAGCAGAAACAAACCTTGGCTCCAGGTGCCCACTCCCTATATGTTATGCCATCAGCACTGGAAAATTTTAATAGACCATGTTAAATTACTGCCGGATCCTCTTGTAGACGAAGCATGTAGATGCATACAATATAAGTACATACATACATAAATGATCAGGGACAACATGAATGCTGTGAACAATATAAATGCTTACCAATTGCACAGATAATAAGTTTATGAATATGCATGCAATATCTTACTCTTTGGTACTTTCTATTGAGTCAATATTTCCTTTATGCTCTATTACATATAGTTCATAAGAAGCCACTGAGGGTCATGAGAAAGAATAAGACATTGGTGCATCCAGGTATCAAAATGCCAGAGAGCTGCATATGCAGAACATATTGCACCAAAACAAAAACTGAGACCTGCGAGTAAAGCCAAACTTTTCGTAACCCCGAGAGAATGCCTCCAGCCCACCTTCATATTTGTCAATTGCTTCACGCAGTCTTCGATATTGTCCAAAACTGAAATTATGAAATGCAAAATTTAGAATTGACAGAAGAGTGCTTACTATGAACTTAACCTGAATCAACATAACCAAATATGTATGTACTATGGAATTCACGAGTGAAGACTGCAACACTGCAAGTAATTTGTTTCTTTCCTTAAGCACTCCCTTTCGACGTGAGAAATGAGCTTCATAAGAAGAAAAAGTTGCTAACTCCATATATTGGAGACAAACACTGATTTTTCCAGAAGCGATTGTCATCACAAGATTCAAACGATCCATAAATGCAAAGTGTAAGCTGTTACTTTTTTCAGTAAAGATCCATTCATTATGAGCATTGACTGCTAAAACAAACTAAGCAATGAAAGAATAATAATATGTCCCAATAAAACAAGTTATCCTGCTTTCTATCCCAAGTCAAGTCAATGATGAAGATGCTGTGATAGATTTAACAGGTGCAAATTCACAAAAAAAATAATTTTTTTCTGTACATTGAAATTATTTTTGAATCTTTAATCACTCTTCAAACATCCTATCTATTGAAATTTTTATTGAGTTTATCGTCTGCCTCTTTACTTATTTTTTTTTGTCCTATAATCCTCTCTACTTCTCCGTTCTTCCATCTACATGACTTCTGCCTAGCCAATCATTTCAGTTACAAAATACAATTACAGACTCGAAATAAAGAACTAGATAGAGTTACAGCTAGTTGGTAGTCAGCACGGGAAAGTCCAAAAATACCACTTACAGGAAAAAATGGTGAAGAGGGTAATGAATATCCGCAATTACCCTCACATAACAATTAATGGGAGATAAGTCATTGCCGAGTGGGTCAAGTATGCCCGGCGGCACATGGGAATTATGAGTTATTTTAACTTCAATGCAACAAAAATTAAAAAGTAAATGCATACTTTAGGATTAGGACATTGCGTATTACATAATTATAGGTAGAGAGACAGAGCATCTCACCGGTAGTCCAGATGCTCACGAAAACCCAGCAAAAGTGAGTCTATTTCATATATTCTTTGGCCAGAGCCAGGCGGAGGGATTGTCCTTGTCCTTACTTCCTCTTTCTCGATTACTACAACATCTTGTAAGGGAGCAGATTTCTCTGAAGCGTCTCCATCACCTATAACTGATGAAGAAAGAGAATCTTGCTCCTCTTTCACCTCAATCTCCTCTTCAGCTTCCATAGTCAGATCATTGGAATCATGAATCACCTAAAAGAACAGCATAGAGGGGAGGGGAGAAAAGGGTATTTAAACACCTCCAAATCAAATCCAATTTAATTTTAGTTCGAGCACAATCAAAGACCAAGACATGAGGTTATTTTTGGTTTTGGATGTCATAATGAGTATAAGATAAAACTGATCACTAGCCATGTCTGCAAGAAAAATTAAGCATGATAGTTCACCTGGCATCACAGATTTCAATCTACAAATCCATTATTATATAATTCTTTCATCAAAATTCATACAATGGTTGCATCTCAATTGTGAGCCCATAAACATAGGGGTAAAGCTATTTGCCTATCTGTAGTAATTTTGAGTGTGAGCCTATAGACAGTGCAGTTCCACTGTAAAGAACTTTCTAATCACATAAATGACAATCTGACCTGTGGAATAGCGGCCTTTGGCTGTTGTTATGAGAATATGCGACTCTAGGATGGAGATGTAGGTTAAAAGAGGTTAAGCAAATGCTAAAAGGACATAAAAAGGAGAATCAAAGGAAAGATCTTGAGTTTGGGAGCCTGTGGAAAATTTCACACGGAACATAGAACATGTACATATAAAGTTCCATAAAATCGACCTGGTGGGAAAGGCTTGGTTTTTCTGTTGTACAATGACTGGAATTCCATCCATGTCATGCACCAGTTAAAGTAATATTATTCTGGTGAAAGAACATCTTCGAGGATCAGCCTTCACTACTAATCATGACAGGTAAAAACTCTGAAAAACCATATTATCAATTTTCCCTAAATAGCAGAGTATGCTGTAGCCCCTAAAAAAATGCAATGTATACTCCCCCCCCAACCTTCCTTTTTCTCCCCTCAAAAGGAAAAAAAAAAAAAAACCACCTAATTCCACCCCCAACACACACCCAACACACAGACACATACACAAAACCAAAGAGAAGACACACCCATAGATGGACGACAGACACATGGTCCTGCTCCAAAGAGAAGACACGCCCATAGATGGATGACAGAAACATGGTCCTGCTCATGCAATTATATGGGAGAATGAAAACATTTGCATCTACGCAATTACACCCGCCCACCTATACCCATAGACACAAACCTGCACCAAGACACATGTACAGCTTGCAGGAGTGACAGCAAGTTCACTATCCATGACAAAAACTCAGTTTATACAGAGATGTATATGGTAACTTTTAGTAAGATATTATGATTTTTTAACTTTGAAATGGCAGAGGGCATTCTTAATCAATTCAGAATTCTGAAGTGCACACCCGTCATTTGTTTTTTTACAAATTTCTAATATCCATATGCATTCAGATTGTGGCAGTCTTGAGCAGAAAATTATCTGCATAGAAATTTTAGATAGTTGAACCAACACATGAGGTCTTAAGAATTAAGTAGTCTAGACTCTAGATTGATCATTAGGCAACATATACTCAACAGCTTTTCATAGTCTCCCTCTGTAACGTCACTATGAACCCCCCAAATTTGGCCTCGTAGTCCAAATTGCTATCTCATATTGTTCTTTATAAGTGACAAATTACCTTTCGAGCCAAAAAAAAAAAAAAAAAAAAAAAAAAAAAGTGCCAACTTACTACCATATTATCACCACAAAACAATATAATATGGGATGGAAGAAGAATGACATTCCAGCAATGTCACTTAAACGAGGCTCCATTACTCAATACATTCAACATGGAGTAGCATGTCGATCACGAACCTGGGAATCAGCAACTGCTTCTGAAGTTTCCACTTGATCTGTTGAAGAAGTAGGGACATCACTGTAGCCACCAGGAACAAGTACTCTCTGAGATGCAGCTAAGGATAAGGATGAGGTGTCAGAATCATAAGAAGACTTTCCAGCGAATATCTTCCCTACAAATAGGCACCAGGTTAGCTTCATATGTAAGCTAAGAAACCAGTCATCACTCATAGATGGAAGACTATCTTTGGGAAATAGTAGAGCTCCTAATAAGAAAATCAGCCTTCACAATCCAGAAAGTTATTGATCTATGAATACAGACCGTAAGGTCGAGAAGCACCATTGCTCGGGAACTAGACTCGAGAATCTTCATCATTATATATAATCACGATACAATCAGTATCCACATATCACGAGGAAGCTTTAGCATGCAATCTTAAGTCATCTAGCCCGACTTTTTCTAATTACATTCTTTGGCCAAACTTTTTCTTTTCCTCTTCGAACCACCGCCAACGTACTTACAACGAATCATGTTCGATCGATTCCATTCCCAATATGCGGAGACAGAGAGTCCATCTCCGCAGACCGCGGTCCAGTAAATTTATGACGTCGAGCTCTAAAATCGTAACATACAAAATAATCAGAACAAAGGCAGGCAGAGCAGGGGCGGTTAAGCGTTCAATCAGATGAACCATTCTATTTTACTTCACTCGCGCTACATTCTCGATCGACTTCGGGCAGATTGCGATAACAACCGCAACCCAAAAAAAAAAAAAAAAAAAAAAATCACTTCCGAAGCAAAGCGAGGAGCTTTATCACTCCACCGCGGAAGGGAACACGAGGAAAAGGCGATCCCGAATCAGCAAAAAGCCAAAAAAAAAAAAAAAACCGTCGGACGAGAGAGAGAGAGTATACGTGAGAGAGGAGGGGCCTTGTTGTTGAGGAAGAGCGAGACGCCGCCGGAGCTCCTGCGGTCGCCATTGAAGCCGGCGGGAGAGGGGGAGACGCACGCCGACGGTGCGGAGGGGAACCGTATCCCCGAGAGCGTGTACACCATCTCCTCTTCCCTCCCTTTTTCCCAATCCTCTCGTGAAGAACGCGCAGAGAGAGAGAGAGAGAGAGAGAGAGAGCGAACGGATCTAGAAACCGAAAGACTGCTTAGAGAAAACGACTCCAACTGAAGGAGAGAGAGAGAGGAGAGAGAGGGTGAAGAAACGGAAAAAGAGACGATTTTTTTTTTTTAACGATTCTTGAAGGAACTGTGAATGACTAGGCGACAAGAACCGAGCAAGAGCAGAAGCGCAGGCACAGAGAGATAGAGAGAGAGAGAGAGAGAGAGGGTAAGGAAGGGAAGGGAAGGGAAGGGTGGAGTACGTGTGCAGTCGGGAGTTGCATGGAGATTGCTGCTGCGTTCTTCGGTCCAAAAACGAATGGTACATCTCGGCTTTGATCCCACGATTAATTAATATCGTCATCCGATGGTTATCGAATTAACATTCCGAGTCCAACACGGATTATGATTAAATCACGTTTTTCGTTTCTATCTATCTAGCGGAAAAAAATAAATGATTATGATATTTTCTTAAAAATAGTCGCTCGTAATAATTAATTAATAAAAAATATCTGCATTGTTGATAATGGTTTGTGTTTAAATGTTTTGTGAAGCAGGGATTCATTTTTTTAAGCATTGTTTCTTAACCTTAGCAAGTCCCTCGTACGTTAATTCATCATGGCGGTGGGACCCGGCTCGCGGGGTCAAGGATCTTTCTACGCCGTTGATTTTTTATGTGCTTTCGGGTGATGAGAGCGACGGCAGTGGGGGCCCGTGGGGCGCCACGTGGCGAGGGGGGGATGGGAGATCCCCGTGTGAGGTTGACATTGTCGGGGATAGCTATAATTTCCTCTTCTTCTTCCTTTTTTTCCTTCCTTTTTCTTATTTTTATGGACCTTTTCTGCTAAGGCTTTGGTTGCCCTCTTTTCTAACTTGTCGTGTCACGGAAAATGCAAGTTGAGAGAGAGAGAGAGAGAGAGAGAGAGGAGGCCCGCCCCTTTTTGTGGTGGCTGAGTATGATATGATATATATCGGCCTTCATGTCATTATTTATCACCCAACCGGTCACATGATTGATCCCCCCACCGTACCATAAACAAATTATAATTCATTTTAATAGAAGTAACTTTTCAAAAAATCTAGATTCCTATTCGAGATGATATGACAACCGTACAATCTGAATCATAAGCTTAAGGGTATGAATTCCAATCATTGATTCGATTCGAAGAAGATATCATTTCGTGAATATTTAAAATAAACCACTCATCGCAGAATTATCGATGTTGTTGTTGGTTAATTGAAAAGGGAATGTCACGATTATTAAGGCAAGTTAAGAGTGGAGGAAAATTGATTAAATATAAATTGTTTATGATATTTCATGAGAAATTTATGAACATCGGAAAATTCAATCTCACAAAAGTTTATGATAACTTACTATTTTCTTAAGGATAATTACTAACTTGTCATTTACAAGGATTTATATTCTAATCATAGTTAATGATTAAGATTACTAAGTACACAAGCTATCATCAATAGCAATTTGTGGTATTCGATCATCAACGACAATTTGTGGTATTATGCTATTGAACAACTACTAGGTGTTAACATTGCCATGTTACAAACTTTATAGTGCAAATACCGTCTAATAAAGATGAGTTGCTAATGATAACTAAAAATGACTTACACTCCATAAGTTTATATTACAAATGGGCGATGATTTCCAATAAATCACGACAAATTTAGGAATTCATGGACTAAATCCCACTTCTTTTTTTTTCCCATCAAGCATGACAAGATTAATAATAGCAACTTCCATTTGTTTCGCGAAATGATTTCAAAAATATATTCATAAAGATGGCTGCTTGAAAGTCAATAAAAAGTGATTTATTATTGATAACAATTCATGTATAATATTTTCGGGTCTTTTTTTTAAGTGATATGATTGACTTTTTGGGAAAGATTTTTCAAATTATCCATTTTTTTAACGGAAGAAACGCACCATTAATAAAAAAAAGCTTTGGGAATCCTTGATCAAAAGTAAAAGAAGCTTAATTCAGATTCCCCAAGACTACAGCATCATTCCGTTAATAATCTACTAATTATGTGGCTCAATAGAGCACATCTATCTAATGAATTCTTCACTAGGATTTGTTAAAGATCAAATGCAAATTTTGGTCGGATGAATGTTCATTTTCATAATTGCGTTTAGTGAAAATTCTAGTTTATTTTGAGATAAATATGCATAGACTCAAATCAAAAAAATGAAAATCTTTCTCTAATGGCAAGTAATCACCTCTGAGACTGCCAAGGTATTACCAGGCCTTTTAATAAAGAGGTCACAACTTTGATTCAAGTGGTACAAATCCCAAACGGCTTGCGTTGCATAGCCTGACTGCAATATGGCTTATGGAGGTATTTATTAGAAATAAGAATCTAATCAAATAAGATACCTGGAAATTGGATTAAATAAAGAGGTTTTTCCTACATTATCAACCAGGACTATTTCACATAACAAAGAAAAATACATTCATGGCTAGAGCTCTTACTCAAGTTAAAAGACACTGCCCTTTTGCAGGCAAGTAGGGAGACTAAAACATACTACATTAGAGAGGTTAACCAGGCTCAATCTTTAGCCTTACCGCCGAGAATAGACCGACATACTCTATTACTTTATTTCATCCATCATAAAAATCGAACAAGTTTGACCCATCCCTCGCAAAATTAGGCATAAATTCGGGTCCTTGACTAC
This sequence comes from Eucalyptus curtisii, assembly GCA_017140595.1. Lineage (NCBI taxonomy): Eukaryota > Viridiplantae > Streptophyta > Magnoliopsida > Myrtales > Myrtaceae > Eucalyptus > Eucalyptus curtisii. The sequence continues at coordinate 21,327,352 of CM029502.1, forward strand.
GGACTACAAGAATGAGACTAGACCAAGAGAGAGATGCAGTTGATAGAATAGACTCGCCGATCTCAAACTTTCGAATCATAGGCAACATAACCATGCCTCAATTCAAACATTCCGTAACATATGTCATTATCTTAAGATGAGTTGTAGATGGGGTCGCTAGCCTGCATTAGTAACTCTCCATTCACTATTTTCACAAATATCGCTCGAATTCTTTTCTAACAACCAAGAAACGAAGCTGGAGATGCTCTTTTTTCTCCTCAAATTCATTTTCCAGTTCACTCCATAGCATCAAAGGAATATGCTTTAAAAAGCCAAATGAATCCCAAAGGCACCTTGTTCTTTTGGGAAACAGAGATAGTTCACCCAATATAGTTCACCCAATCTGGACAAACAGCATCATGCATCATGGTTCACACATGGACCCGGACCAAAACAAAGTGCGAAACGACAACACCAATTGATGGGAGGAGTCCTTGGCCTGAAAAATCAATGACAAGATATTTCCTCCTCTCCTGCTGGCCAGGTCCACCCCCAAACTGGACATTCTCTAGCGGACACGACCCACAAATGATGTTGGTATTTTAAATGGGTCATTCCGTGACGAAAATCCGGGTCTCGACATACAGTGAAACATATTTTGTACAATTGCACTTCAGGAATTCACGTCTTAAACGTATTAAGCACGCAATGTCACTTACGGGATTTCGCAGTTGTTATGTGAATATTAAACACACCATGTCCGAATTAGATCTAAATGTAATGCGACGCCGATATGATACAGCACAATTTCGATAAGAAGACATGATTTGCCATATCACAATTTTTTTAAAAGATTGAATGGATACCCCCAAGCTAATCATTTGCAAATTCTTCCTTTTGGCCAAAATAATTAACAGAAGTTTTTATATCGATGTAAATAATTGGAAGTATGAATCACACATTTGGGAGCCTGGTTAATTTTTAGCGCAGTTCTAGCTCAACCTTTCCAAATACTCTCTTAAATCCCAAACAGTGTGTCCAGGTACATACGTTACAACTACTCCTTACTATAATTAATCATCGTACATAATTACCGGAACCAATTACTGTTAATCCGATCATTCTATCAAAAGAACATCAGTGTTGCGTATGATCTTTAGTGAAGGGAGCACAACGGCCGCCACGGGTTTATCTGGGGACCCATCACCTTTGTCGATTATCAGATGAAGACCTTGAATGTGAAGCTTTTCCATGATGACCACTCACCACAATCTTGGAGGTCCGATTAGCTCCCAATCAAGACCACAAAACAAGCATCAGAAGTGCATCCTGAGGAGCCAAATTCCCCAGTGAAGAAGGCTTGCAAGAATTTCTACTTCTTTTACCCAGAAATGCTACGCTGGATTGCTATAATATAAGTCACGAGATTCATCACCTCCTCAGGAATGTCCTAGTCATTTTTCCTTCCAGCAATGGCCAGTATCTTTGCGATCCGAGCGTCCTTGGCTTGCAGCAATTTCAGCATTTGAACAGCAGCCGGCGACCCTTGCCGACCACAAGCGGGGGCTGCAACCCTCTGCTGGATTTGGGCGAGTTTGGCCAAGGGTTGCCGGCCATGGCTGGCGCCCCACCGGCGACAGGGCAGAAGGAGGGCTGGGCCGCTTGTATTTATTTTCTTTTCTTTTCTTGTCGTTTTAAGAAGATTAGTTTATTATTTTTAGTCTAGTTTAACTATCCTGACAAAAACAAATCTAAATTTAACTAAAGTTTAGGTTAAAAAATTGATATTTTGATCAAAAAGACATCCAATAAAGTGTTTTAGTTAACCTTAACGTCATGTAGGAGAGAGATAAAAATTTTTAGACTTATTTTCACTTTCGCGATAAATTTCCAAATTTTTACTGCATAGCTACTGAGCTACATACTGAATCAAATGAACTGCAAAAAATTTTCATATTCAGCATGATTCCATCATAACTGAAACTCCAGATTCAAATCACCATCCCAATCCCTTTCCTCCAAAAAAAAAAAACTGTCCCTTCTGCCTTGTTGAACCTGGCTTTGATCTTTCCGGCCCACCTCCTCGCCCGCAAGTGCATGTTCTTGCACCCCTCGCCTCTACCAGCCCTTGCTCTGCTCGTACAACTCACACATGTTCCACCCCTCTCTGAAAGTCTCCAGCGTCGCCAGGGACGGTGCCGACGAAGGTGTCATAGGTGAAGTCATGGATGCAGGCAAGGAAACTTGGCGGGTGACGAGGCCATGGTCGCAGTAGTCACCTAGGAAGATGACAAGGGCGGTGCGGAAGTCAAGGTTGGCCCAAAGGGCACGGAGCTCGGTGAAGTGGCCATGGACGTCGCCAATGTAGATGATAGTTCGCGTCAACACCATGGCCGGGTTTGGATCGGGAGAGTTTCATTATTTCGTGCCGTCAATTAGCTTGACCAACATCTTAAGTGCCGAACTAGTTCAATTAGTATAATTGTCGCCCCATGATTTTCGACCTTAGTCAGCCTAGAGGATGATGATGCATGGTCCAACTCCAACTCCAGCTTCAACATCAATAATACTCAAAGCGAGCTCCGCGTGATGGTTTTCGTTGTGGACTTTTACTCCAGTCGCAGTCTTTGCACGAGGAGAAAAGAGAGTATTCAATTTGCAGTCACTAGACTCCTGTAGCAAACCGCATGGCCCAAATCGTGCGCCACTGTCACTGTGAAATTCAACGCATAGTTTGATTCTCTCGCGGGTGGAATACGGTGCAGAGAAGCCAAGGGGTCAAGAATGATGACCAAGATGACATGCCCAAATGAAAATGATGATACGGTGCAGAGAAGCCAAGGGGGCAAGAATGATGACCAAGATGACATGCCCAAATGAAAATGATGATACGGTGATCAGCACATGGCATTGGTGAAAGCTATAGATTAGACAGTGTCAACGCAGCCTAGCAACTTCTGTCAGATGGGCTTTCATCAGAAGCTGGAACCGTTCGTTAAACAAAACCATTCGTTACTGCATAATCCTAGATCAAAAGGAGTAGGCATCAGCAGAATTCGTCAAATCCAAATCCCAAATTGACTCTACGGCCACAAGGTCTCGATCACATGTGCCAAATAGAAGAGGAAAATATGCTAGTCCTATTATCAAACACCGACTCGCACTTGCGAGCGTGTGCTGCAGTCAGCTACACCCGATAACTTGGATCATGACAGCAAGATTTATGGAAGAAAGCATGCCATGAATTAGACAAATAGTGGAAGGGCGATTCCATATCAATCTTATTATGCCTCAAAATGGCACAAAAAACCATCTCACATTCAATACCACCATGTACCGCCAGAGGAACCAAAATCCAAGTCAGTAGCTCTGTACACAGGCCATCATATATGCTACAAAACTACCGAACCGAGAAGGAACAGTGAAATGATACTTACTATTTGCTTAGTGGGATTGCTCGATAAGACCATATGTAGCCGGATTCTAGATTTATCGCAGAAAGCATCACCTTCTTCTATTTCAATATTTGTATTTTGTGCTGATAAATTACGTAGCAGCGCCTCTGCTACCTAGCTGACTGAAAGACTCGAATGTGCACAAACATCACAGAATTTCTAAAAATTCTGTCCACCCATGTCAATGCATCTTTAAAATATGAAGAATCCAAGGAAGCATCAATGCCATTTATTAGTATAAAGACCAAAAAAATAAAAGATTTAAGGTGTCCCGAGTACGACTGCTTACAAAATAGATGTAAAAGATTACAATCAAAGATGGATACCATCTCCCGCCCACCTTCAAGAAGAGAAATTATTATTATTTTAATCCTTGCTATTCCTGATCACTGTGAATAATTATGCAAACCATTTAGTGTTAATTCAGTTACTCTGTTGGCAGAATGTCAGTGTCACGTATGATCTTCAGTGAAGGGAGCACAACAGCCGCCACAGGTTTATCCGGATACCCACCGCCTTCGTCAATTATCAGTCTAAGACCTTGAATGTGAAGCTTTCCATGATGCCCACTCACCACAATTGTTGGAGGTTCAATTAGCTCCTGAAGAAGATTACAAACCAAGCATCAGACCAACTGATACATTACTTATAACAACCTCAAACAAACTTCAGCTGGTGAAAGCAAATTTCTACACTGCAATTTCCAAGAAAATGCGTCTTCAGAAACAAAATTTCTGAATGAAGAAGGGTTGCTAAAATTCTAATTCTTAAACCCGGAATGCCATGCTAGAATGCTTCATCATAAGTTATAAAATTCATCACCTCTGGAATGTCCCAGACATTTTTCCTTCCAGCAATAGCCTCTATCTTTGCCATCCGAGTGTCCTTGGCTTTCAGCGATCTCAGTTGCTCCCCAACATCTTTTCCCTCTAGCCCAGCATGGACAGCAATTAATCTACAGTGCTTAGTTCCTTCCGGAGTTGTTATACAAACATCATCCTGTGCGAAGAAAGAGCACTTAAGCTTGGTTTTCGACAGTAATATTATGTACAGTAAGAAACTCATGACAAATAAAAGAAAAGCCCAGTGACTAATCCTTGTAATTCTGCAGAAGCAGAGAAAACAAAATTGAATCGATCCTGACCTCTTCATGGACCAAGACCATATTGGCAAGAAACTTTTTATGTTCTTCTGGAACCGCCTTAATCAAATCTGTCAAGAAAACCAACTTAGTCTTTAGCGTTTTAATAATTAAATGAAGAAAACCATGGCCTAATTACCATGAAGCAACACAGATCACCCTTGCTAGTCCCTAACCACAAAACCAGGACATAGAGTACAATCAAAGCATCCGAAACTGGTCTACCTTAATAGCACTAAACACAACATCCATGACCAGCTGCATACCAATTACTAACTGATATGAACTGCCAAGAACTGAATCGAGCAACACTCGAGTTTCACATTCAAGATGCAACAACCCCTTTGAAAGGCAACAAGCATTTCTTTACAAATCAAACAGTGAACACCATCAGGTCCATTTCCCCAACCAGCAGCAGTCAAGCAAGAAGCACAAATCACTCAAGCAATCCAGCTAAAACATATTTAACGGTGCACTAAACACAACAAAGACAACCAGCTGCATATCGAATCAAACGAACAGCACAAGATATCCAATTTCAGCATGAATCCAGCATAACTGATACTCCCATTCAATTCCCCATCCCGGCACCCGAGATTCATACCTGCAGATCCATGCGCCACGCCGTACGATTCGAAAGTCGGGGCGGCGTCGAAGATCGAGCCCTTGTACTCCGTCCCTTTGGCCTCGTTGAACCTGGCCTTGATCTTCCCGGCCCACCGCCTGGCCTGCAGGTGCATGTTCTCGAACCCCTCGCCCCGGTACCACCCCTCGCTCTCCTCGTACGACTCGTACACCTTCCACCCCTCCCGGAACGACGCGGCGTCGCCGGGGACGGCCCCGACGAAGGCGGCGAAGGCGAAGTCGTGGTTGCCGGCGAGGAAGACGTGGGTCTGGCCCGGGTAGGCGGAGGGGAGGGAGAGGAAGAACTCGATGACGCGGCGGGTGTCGGGGCCGCGGTCGCAGTAGTCGCCCAGGAAGATGACGAGGGCGGCGCGGAAGGCGCGGGGCGGGATGGAGGACTCGAGGTTGGCCCAGAGGGCGCGGAGCTTGGTGAAGTGGCCGTGGACGTCGCCGACGCAGACGACGGTCCGCGGCGGCGGCGCCGCGGCCGGGTTCGGATCCGGGTCGGGAGCGCTCGTCGCTGTTTCCGGGTTCCCGCTGGCCATTGATGACCCGATGAGTCTCAGTTCGGCGACGCTGAGATGGACGGGAGACGCTCAGAGTGGGGCGATTTTCGAACTCGTTAAGAAGCCTATTTGTCTTGTTTGAGAAATCATAAATACTTACGGCACTGTCTTCAACCGGGGAATTGGGTCGACATGACATGTGGTTGAGCACAGTGCTGTAAGACTTGTCAACCCAGCTATAGCTATGGCATTTAATCGACTATCACTTTTTTATGACGCGGGAGGCTATTATATCTTCTTATTTAGTAGTACCTAGAATCGAAGTCTTGATGTGTGTTTATCTTTATTATCGTGAGGCCTTATAATTCTCTATCTATTTTTGTTTTCCCAACAAAGAGGGAATAGGATGACAGTGTGTGGGGTCTCTCACTCTAGGGCGATTCTCTGGTTTGTTTCCTCCGTGAGCATTTTAAGGACTTGCTCAGGTTCAACTGCATTCTATTTTAAGAAAAATTTTAAATAAAAGCGTGAACCACCTTTACTTTTCCTTTATTTTTCCAAATAAGAGTTTGAAAATTATTTGAAATGGGGGCGTTTGGCAAATTTTTGTTTATGTTCCTCAAAACACAATTTTCGTTCTTTTGTTCTAGCGAAAAAAAAAAAAGAAGAATGTAAAACGCGTTTATTTACACTTTTGTTCCCGAGAACAAATTTGGAACAAAAACAAAAAATAGAAAAAACTTGTTTCTTATTCTCGGGAACACTTTCGAGAAACGCTTTTTTTTTCTTTTTCTTTTTTGTCTTTCTTTTCTTCTTATTTTCTTCTTCTCCTTCTTCCTTTTGCCGGTCACCGACCTTGACCATGGCCGGCAACGGTGACTGGCCAGACGAGGGCCGACGACCTTGCCGGAGCATCGCCGGCCCCCCGAGAGGCCGAGCCATGGTGAGGCTTGTCGGCCTGAGCCTCACCATGGCTCGCCATGGCCGCGTGAGGCTCGGCCTAGCCCAGCCACCGGCGAGGCTCGGCCTCACCGGGCCACCTCCAAGACGGCGTGTCTTGGAGGTGGCTCGCCGAGGCCAAGCCTTGCCGGTGGTTGGGCGAGCTCGACCTCGCCCGGCCCCAAGCGAGGCCGAGCCTCGCGCGGCCACGGTGAGGCTCGGCCGGGGCTAGGTTGGCCTCCGACGAGCTCGCCGGATGTCACCCGGCCGGTCGCCGGCCACGGCGGTGGCCGGCCATAGAGAAAATGAAAAAGAGAAAAGAAAAAAAGTAAAAATATAATTAAAATATTAAAAAATTAAAAGAAACAAAAAAATTATACAAATTTATCAAACGTGTTTATGTTATTTTTTTATTTCGAACGAAAATTTTGTGCGATTCTACAAAATGCGTTTTTTTGTTCAAAAATTGTTTTTTGGAACGAAATAATTTTTTCTATTTCTCGTTCCCAAGAACAATTTTTTAATGAAATTCTACCAAACACGCTCTAAGAGTCTAACCTCACTTGGTTAGCTAATGTTTCGACGATCAAGAGTATTTTTGTCCAAAAATAATTTTAATCTAAATTTTAGTTAAATTAGATTAAAAATTAAAAAAAGCTAACAATTTTTAAAAATGAAAAAAAAAATTAGCTAGCCCTCCTACTTGTGGCCACTGCCTCAACACTGGTGGGATGCCTTGTGAGAGAGATAAAATATTAAAAGAAACACGTCATCATTTTTCATTGTCGAGTCAAGCCCTCATAGGCCATCAGTGATGATGGCCTTGCCCAGGTCCTTGTTGGTTGCGAGCGAGGATTTGGCGAGGGCTAACCTTGCCTATGTTAGGCGAGGGTCATCTAGATGAGGCTGGCCCTCGTTTGTGGCTTTTGAGGGCAGCCGCACCTAGGTAGGTTGAGTAAAAGAAATCGCCCAAGTTGGATCGAATGGATCAATTTTGTCTAGTCCGATTTCCAATTACACAAAATTGGAACCAGCGAATATTGATCTAGTTTCCAATTCCGAATGTGGACTCACCCATCTGCATCACTCGAACATGATTGATTTTTTTTTTTTAATTCTTACAAATCCTTATTAGATAGATTTGTCCTTTCACGTTCACAAACTCACACCTCTCGTTCACAACTTCACAAACGTATGACGCGACGCCTCCCTCTCACTCAACTGTCAAGGCCTCCCTCTCGCTCTAGAGTTTAAAGTACAATCCTTTTCATGTCTGTAGCTCTCACTTTGTTCCGTCTTCGTCGGGTTGAAGGCTCGACGCGTAGTTTCTATTGGATATTTCACTAATTTTGAAATATTGAAAGCTATTGATTTTTGTAACAATTTTTTACCGTTACTAATTTGTAACGGTTTTTGTCTATCATTAATATAAAACGGTTTTTCTAACTTCATATAATGGCTTCTTTACCAAAAACAAAAAAAAAAAAAATCATATAATGGCTTTATTATGTTGCATTTATTTCTACATAAACCCTCCATTATTTTATAACGAATACACAACGGTCATTTTCTTCTTTAATTACAAATTTATTTATAACTATTTCTTAACAACTCTCTTTTTCTTTTACCTATAAATTATTATTGCGAATATAATTGGAAAGTGATATTGATATATCAAAACAAGTATATTTATATTTCTCTTTTCCTATCTCGTTGCGTATCTTTCCTTTTTTTGTTGGATTATATACTTAAAGTTGTGCTGTTCCTTCAGTGTAGAGTACCATTGAAGTCTTACGTATCGAGTTTCGTACTCCGATGGGCAAAATTATCCTTAAAGATAGTGCTTGCATGCCTCGGACATTTCTTTTTATTTTCTAATCTTTTGCAATGTATTTCCAACTGTTATTATTATTTTTATGTACTCTAATATTTTTCCAACAATCTTAAGGATAATGCCTATGGATTTTCAAGTTGAAACTGTTGCTGCCGCTGCCACTGCAATTGGAATTGAAAGAATGATCGGAGACGGGGTTGGACAAGTATAGTGTATTATGGGCGGTTTGTCATGGAACATTACCGAGCATCAACATAAATAAGCTTTTTGTCGTTTCGATAAGATTATTTAGTACTAGGTAATCGTTCTTTGAGGCTTCGATACCTATGTTTTTTTTTTTCCCTTTTCTGAGAGAAACATGGACGTTTGTAGGTGTTTTCTCTCTCAAATTTGTGATTATTATTTTGTAAGCGTGCATCTAGAATTGGAGTTCGGGGTCCTCAATAATTTTCTATTTTTTATTGATGAATTCACCAGTCAATGTCTAGAATTTCACTTTTGGAGTGATCGATCCGTTTGGTGTTGGATTTTTTTTTTTTTTTGGTCGAAAAGAGAAGCTTTCATTCAAGTAAAGGAACCATTTGGTGTTGGATTTGAGTGGTACTCATTCGGAGGCAATCTTTGAGAATGCTTGTGAGATTGTGTTTCTAGATGATTTATCGGATGAATTTTGGTAAATCCCGATTTCATCCTCGAAACGCAATACCGCAGTTTGGCAAACGATGCTTCTTCGTTTCAACTTTGATCGACTGCGCGATCCTGTGTTTCGCGGCTGATTGGGCTGCGCGTATTTGGATCGTTTTGATCCGATGTACACTACACGTGTTGAGGCATTCAATCTGAAACTTTTCGGATCGTTTCGCTTCCTTGATCCGAGAGTAATGAGAAGTTTTAGTTGGTTAGATCTAGTGGCTGTTTGGCTTGTATAGGCATTCTCTTTTTCGGATCTGTGCTCTTCTTCTATTCGTTGCATAAGCTTATGGTTTGGTGATCTTGGTATGAGTCATGAATTGGCATGACTATTCGATCTGATATGTTGACCCATCACTTTTGACATTGTTGACACCTAAATTTTGACGGTCCATTTAGTCATTTATCGCATTAAAAATTAGGGTTTAATTTTATCCCTAAAAATATATATATTAATCACATAGCATATAGGTTTAAGTGCATTTTATTTTAATTTGCATTTTTATTTATTGGACCGGTGCGGATGGGTTCAAATTAGTTGGGCTAGGCCCACGAAAGGAACAAATTAACCCAAGCCCGCTGTTTTTTTTAATCAATTATCTTGTGAGAAATTAAGATTTGATGCAATATTATGATGATTTTTTGAAAATTGAGAGAACCTATTGCAATCTTATCTTTAGCAATAGATGATGAAATCATGAGAGAATGTTCATAAGATAAGGAAAATAAAATAATTTTCATTATCGGGAGGTTATAAGCAATCTTCATGAGATGAAATATTAACAAAAAAGATCACATTTTGTTTTGCTATAAAAGGGTGCCGTGTACGGTGACAAAGGGGGGATTTTTCGGCTCTTTGGAAGAAAAAAGAAAAGCAGAAAAAGCAAAAACAACAAAAAAAGCAGAAAAAAGCAAAAGGAGGCAGAGGAGAAAAGTACAAGCGGCAGAGGGACGACTGTTCTTTGTCTCCCTCGCTGCTCGCACCCCCCTGCAACTTCCATCCGCGAAGACCCTCGCGCCCACCGCCGCTTCGTCAACATCTCGACAGGCCACCGACGTTGCCCGCCGGACGTCGCCGTCTCGCCACGCCGACGCCGCCTGGAAGCCGAGGCCAGCCGCGACCACCTCGCTCGAAGCCCCGCCGGTATCCGCCCTAGCTCTCCCGTTTGTGCCGCGCCGACCCACGATTCCGGTGACCCGTTGCTGCCCAACGCCTCCCCGTGCTGCGTCGACCCAAGATCCTGCTATTCGTTGCCGCCGGAGACCGTCTTCGCCGCCGCCGCGACCCAAAGCCCGCTGCAGCCAAGTCTGACGCCTCTGCTCGCCTGAGTCGGTCCCGCACCAACAACTGAACGCTGCTCCCCGGCCTAGCCTGAATCGCAACACCTTCTGCTCGGAGCCAAAGACCCGCGATCCACCTACTCTTCGAAGCCGAAGACCCGTGCGTCGCCCGTCGCCCAACCTCCAAACCGTCTGGGTTCTACTCACCGGTCCGAGATCTCGCAATCGATCACCTCGCCGCCCTCCGAGTGACCACCCGAACCGGACTGGAGCCTTTCGCCCGCGACGCACGCCCCGGAGTTCTCTCGTTCTGCGCAGCTAGACCCGCGTTCGCAATCACCGTGATTTTCAGATCTCGCGCCCCTTTTGCCTGTGCCCGAGCATCAGTCGCTTCACCCGTGCTTCGCCGTTGTCCCTGCTGAAGTTTTGGCGCCAATCAGCAACGGTTGTTGCGCCCATACCCATCGTGCTACCTTCCTCCCTTTGGTTCTCTACCTTAGGTAGTTTTATTTTTTATTTTTATTTTTTATTTATCAAATTTACTTGTTATTATGTAATTTAGAGGATTGGGTGTTATTTTTTGGAATATTATAGGCATTATCCATAGGGTTTTCCCTAAGATTATTGTAATTATTAATTTGACCCGTAAGATGTCGGGTCATTTTTTTAATTATATTAATTCTTGGGGTTTGTTGATAGCATATTAATTGTTGAATCAATATAATGATTAATTTGATCCGTAAGATTTCGGATTAGATTTTTAATTATTTTGATTTTTTGTCGTGATGTTCGGGTTAAAAGTAATCGTTAATTTAACATGTGAGATAACAGGTTATTTTTTCGTTTATTTTAATCCTTTATTTGTTGAATATCTTGTTTGTTTAAATTTAAGATTTAGTTGATAATTGCTTGTTTTAGAAAATCACTAAGAAAAATCAAAAAAATATTTGAATTAGGATTTAGTTTGTTTTAGAATATTTCTTGTTATCTTGCATATCTAGAATATGGATTTTATTTCGAATTTAGAAAAATATAAAAACAAAAAATGAATTCATTTAGGTTGTTAGTTTTTTTATTTGAATTGCATGTTTAATTATGTGTTAATTTTAATTTCGAATTTCATAAAGAAAGAAAAAAAAAACAAAAAAAATCATTGTGCATATTAGGTTAGAATTGCATGTCTCATTTTAAATTTAGATCATCTTTTAGATAAATTGCATCTTAGATTAAGATAATGTCTTAGTTTAAAGTAGGATTTAATATGACTTGATCCTTAGTTTAAATTAGATAGAATCTTAATCTAGCTAGATCATTTTGCATTTTTCTTAAATTTCGAATTTCATAAAAAAAAATACAAAATTTGTCTTTGCATAAATTAGTTTCAATCTTAGGATAGATTGCATTTGTTAAAAAATAGAAATGTCAAATGCACGACATCTAGTTTTTATTAGGTTCATTTAATTAGAATTTCCTTGTCATTAGACTAAGTCATTTAATAAATGTCGCGTGACATATAGCTTGCATATTAAATTGCATGCTGCATGTCATTTTAGTTGAAATAATTTTGTGTGACATTGCATCGCATTGCATGTTATTAGAATTAGGTCATTTAAACTGCATTTAATTATTGCATTTCTTCATGTCATATAGTTTAGGTCATGTCGCCATGTCATATTAGATTATTAGAGTGCATCGCATGATATTCATTAAAAAAAAAGTGAAAATCAAAATTGAGTTTGCATGTTAGGTTTATTTAATTAGAATTTGCTTGTTAGATCATGAAGTTAAAATGCACATTTCGATTTCAAGATAAAAGAAAACCCAAAAAATGCTTTGTGTGTTTATTTCTTTTAATGGAAGTCTTTTGATTGTTTAATAATGGTTGAGCACCCGTGTGGTCACTCATTTGCATGATAGGAATTTAGGTTAAAATCAATCCAAACTGCCTACAAAAACATTTTTGAAAATTAAAAAAAGAAATGGTACCGAAAGGGCGCTAGGATAGTCTAGTGTAACCAAGTCCCCGTACCCTTAGTCTCTGGTTCGTAGGAGTAAAATAATTCTCCCATTATTTTACTTAGGTGTCTAATCGACCTACCATAAACCGATTAGTGGCGACTCCTAGATAATAATCTTTTGCATGTTAAAACTTTAAGTCGCGATTTGGTATGGACTTGGGAGAGCCCGAGCTAAGCTTAAAGATTTAGTAGTCCATTAACCTAGTTTTAGGTGGTGCACCCAAAAATTAGGTCGCGACAGACATTTTATGTGAAATTGATTGTTCTTTATATAAATTTGTATACAAATTTAAGTAAAAAAAAAAAAAAGCGCATGCTTCTTTTATGAATAACTCGAGAACGTTCCTTTCTTTTTATTGGCAATTATTCACCTTTCCCTCTAAATTTTGAAAATAAAAAGCTATTACAAATATTAGAAATTCATGAAAAACATATTTATGATTCTACATGTCTAAAATTTTAGATTTTTCAAATTAAGTGAAAGTCAAAGTATGAGAGATGTAAGATCTATTAAAAAAAAATTAGGAGCATAAGGCTCCATTTGTTTTGCGGAAAATAACTTTTAGGAAAAAACATTTTCTAAATTTTCTGACGTTGAATATGAACTAATCAGGGAAAATATTTTTTGCTTTTTAGGTGGGAAAAACCATTTTTCATATCTTCTTTCACCTCACTTTCTTTCACCAAACACCCTTTCCTTTTATTTTTATTTTTTTAAATTAAGTTTATTATTTTTTTTTCTTTCTTTTCTTTTTTTCTTTCTTCTTCTACCTTGGCCGATCACCATCCATGGTGGCCGTTGTTGATCGGCCAAAAGCAAGGTTGAGGCTCACTAGCTTGTGGCGAGGCAAGCGATCTCGAGCCCCGTTAGATCCAGCGCTCATGCATGGCAAAGCCTTGCCACAGGTTGGCGATCAATTGAGGAACAAGAAGAAAAAAGAAAGAAAAAAAATCAATTTTAAAATAATAAAATAATAAAAAAATTTGAAAAAGGAGTGTATGGAGGAAAAGATTTTCCTTATCAAATAGCGGAAAATATTTTCTAGTTCATTTTCAGATTTCAATCGAGTATCGAAAAATATTTTCATTTTTCTAGAAAATAATTTCTAGAAACACCACATTTTTTGCGAAACGAACGAAGCGTAAGTCACTCCAAATTTTAGAGTAGAAGTCATCACACTCTAAAAGCAAATGATAATTACCCATTCAATCATAAATCTATTGTTTGAATGTTAAATTAGTGCTAAACTTTTCATATTTGCCAATGTAGTTCTTACCCTTTGCATGAAACTCAAATGTAGTATTTCCAACCAATTGCCCCCTTCAACGATTTTTTGCGGCAAGTGAACTTGAAAGATTATATTGAAATTTTGTGCAAAGGTTTATGACTACATTGGTAAAATTGCAAAATATTTAGAACTTAATCCATACAATAGGTTTATGACTAAATTGGTAATTTGTTCCTGAGAATTATTGATAATATATTTCTAATTTTTCATGTCGTTCACTTCTATTATTATCAAATATATTTATTAACATTTTTAGCTCTGTTTTATACTTTATGGAAAAAAAAAATACACGAAAAAAAATGAAAACAATAATAAAAATAAAAGATGCTACATGGGGCCAGTGGAATTCGATTCCACCTTGTTGTGGGAGTGACTCCGCTGCAAAGTCAACTGGATTATTCTCTAATGAACTAAGGTATTACACCTTTAACTTTTATAAACATGATTAAGACAGTGGTTTTGTCCTGCCAATGTGCGGATGACACGTGGCTTCCCGCCCCCCCCCCGGGCGCTTTAATTTATCGTAAAGTCAATATTATTAAAGCTCCGCAAATAAATCTTAGTAGAGTTAATAACTTCAATCTATTTCCAAATAAATGTTTGTAAATGATTAAAATAGTGGGTACTTTAGAAACGATTAATAAACGTTGGCAAGTGCATTGAAATAAGAGGTGATGATTTCGTATAGGAGTCAGTAGTTTTATAAGTTGTAACTTGCACAAATAAATTTTGGAAATTGTTGGAACAAGTGATAGTTAAAAAAATAATTGAAGAAATATCAATAACTGATTCAAATAAGAGTTAGTAGTATACCATAAGAATTGGTAACTCAAGCGCCTTAAAAAATTGTTGAAGTTAGAGAAGTAGTAAGCAGTTTTCAAAGAAAGAAGTTTCCAAAAAGTGTTGGAAATTTTGTATAGAAGTTTTGTCACTTTAACTCGTTGGTAAACGTCGCAAAAAATTAGTTAGAGAGTTGAAACAGATGGTTCTTTTGAAACAATCAAATAGATATTAGTAAGTGGAGTCAAATAAGGGTTAGTGATGATATATAGAAGTCGGTGTCTCTATAATGTCGGTAAGTTGTGCAAATATAAATTGATAAGTTATTTGAACGGTAGGCAATAAATGTTATTTGGCTCCAAAAGGACTTGGTGATTTCATATCATAATTGGTAATTTCAGCTCTGCAAATAATTTATAATTATTGAAATAGCTATTAATCTCGAAAGGAACAATTTCTTAAAAAGTTAGACCTTTAGCCCGTTGATAAGATCCCGAACAAATGTTGTCAAGATAACTGGAACGTTGGTAAGTGAAATCAAATAAAAGAGTCAGTGATTTCATATAAAAGATAGCAGCTTTATTAGTTGGTAAGCTACACAAACAATTATTGGTAAATTACAATGGATGGTAATTTGGAAATAATCCAATATACCTTCGCAACTGACTCAAATAAAAACTTTTAATTTTATAAATGAGTTGTTTACTTAAACTCCACAAAATTATCTTGGCTAATTATTAGACTAGTCGTTATTATGAAACAAGTTGAAAATTTTGTGTAAAAGTTAGTCATTTTAATTCGTTATAATATCTGCAAATTATTAGGACGGTTGATGACTTGAACATTTGCCATTAAAGAAGTGATGGCGATTCCCATAATAATTTATGGCTTCTTGAACATACTAGTAAATTGTGCAAATAAAAATTGGTAAATTATTGAAAAGCGGTAACTAACTTAAATAAAAGTGAGTAATTAGATAAAAGAGTTGGCAAAGAAATGTTCTTACATTATAATATAGTCAATAATTTTAGAATATATTGGTATCTTCATATAAAAGTTGGTCTCTTTAACCCATTCGTTAAGCTCCGCAGATAATCACGTGAAAATTATCAGTTGGCACTTTTGAGAAAATATGATAAAAATTGGTACGTGGATTCAAAAATAAAAAGATTGATAATTTCATATAACATTTTGCGGCTTTAACACATCAATTAAGCTGCCCAAATATATGCTGGTAATTATAGTAAAAGTTGGTAATTTTGAAACAATAAATAAAAGTTGGTAATTTCATATAAAAGTCATTAGCCTAGACTTTGCAAATACATGTTGGCAAATAATTGGAATAGTCGGTAATTTTGAAAATAATCAATAATTTTTTAGAAAAAATTGGCAAATACATGTTGGAAAATATAGCTTCAAATTAGATAGAACAATCAAGTTAGATTTTGAAACGTGATATCACTTTTTTTAAAAATTTATTTGCCCCACAATATTACTAATGATCATTGGCAAATATTATTCAGGATGCAACAAAATCTTGATTGAGAATACTAGATAGCGATTTTAGCATTTTTCCAGGGTCTTTATAGAAAATAATTGAAATGATAGTTATAGTTTAAGAAAAACACACACACACACACACACACACACACACACACACACACATATATATATATATATATATATTTTTGTTTATTATATGGATGATCCGATCATTCTATTCTATTACACGGATTGGAAGGAGTATGAAGAACATAAGCCAGATGACGGAATGGGAAGACCTAGGATGTAGAAGATCATAACATGAGTGATTCGGCAGATTTGGATTCCTACATGAAATGTGCCAAACCCAAAGCAAGCCACTCCTGAAAGAAATAAAAGAATTCCAAAATTTTTTGGCAAATCCAAATAAGGTTTTCTTGTATGCTCATCACAAAATATTTCTAAATCCTAATACACCCAATGCCAGTTAACTGCCAAGAAACACAAGCCAGAAAACACAACCTGCTTTGGGTTTTCAGCATTTCGAAGGGAGGCTTCAAATGCTGAACCAAACACCAATTTTTTTTTCCCAAGGGGCTTTGGGGGCTAAAAGCCCCTTGGGAAAGCCGAACCAAACGGGGCCATATGTGCACTGACCACGCCTTCGTAATTCCAAATACCTTGATTTGTTATAGTCCCTCTTGTGATACTTCAGTCGTCCCATGAATTGGTTATTCCTAAATGAGTCATGAAGGGTATAACAAACATACTGTCTCCACATTGGATCAAGAACAAGATCAAAGGGATAAAAAACTGCCAATTCATATAGAGCCATTGAACCGGCCCAATCAACAACCAAAGCTGTATGCATTATATGGACATAAAGCAAATGACTGGGATCATTTAATATGATAGTATGAACATGATGCCAAGGCAAACCCACAGTGATAGTGGAAAAGTTGACAGAAAAGTCACCCTTACTACCACTCTACAGAATCGTAAATGAGATTTTCATCTCATACGGCTCCTCTTTCAATTCTTTCAAATTCATTAGTAATTTCGTCTTTTCTTTTACTTATATTTCTTCTCCCTAGTATTGAAAGAAAAGTGTGGAATATTCTAGCGTTTTCTACAAAGAAAAAAAATATCTTTTATTCGAATGGAGTATAATCAGTTCTATCATGAATTAGTTAATGATTATGAATAAACGAATTAAGAGTTCTTTTTTTTATTGCGCCCGTTTTGGTATGGACCATCCTATTATTTCTATCGGCCTGTTTGGTTCAGCTTTCCTAAGGGGCTTTGGGCCCCCAAAACCCCTTGGGAAAAATATTTGGTGTTTGGCAATTATTTTCGAAAGCTACTTGGCTAAATGTCAGCATTCCCAATGCTGAAAGTCCAATGCTGGGGAGGACCAGCTTTGAGCATTGGGCATTTCGGAAATGCCCGTTCACTGTTCATCTTCTTCCCCCTTCTTCTCCGTTCGTCTTCGTCTTCCTCGCCGGCTGAGAGTTCGGCTTCTCCGGCAGCCGCCACCGTCGCGTGGGGGTCTTGCGTCCCCGGTGACCACCGCTCGGGGTAGCGGGACCCGCGACCCAAGCGGCGTCGCCTGGCTCACGCGCGCCAAGCGATGCCGCCTGAGGTCGCACGGACCTCAGGCCGCCAACGACTAGATCTGGCCTCCGCGACCTCAGGCCACCAGATCTGGTGGTCCGACGGCCAGATCTAGTTGGCCGGCCGCCGGAATTTGATTTTCTAACTTAAATAAAAAATAAAAAATACTAAAAAAGTCAATTACAAAGGTGAATTTTACCAAACGATGTTTATGCTAACTTGCCTTTCAATGCTACAATTTACCAAACGGTGTAACATTTCCGCAAACCCCTTTACCTCAAAGATATTTGTATTCTCCCAATGGCATTTCCCCAAAACCGAACCAAACGGGCCCTAAGTCCTTTTCCTCGTTTAAGAATCTCCTCCCTTCTTCCACTCCATCTTGAAGAGTAAGTAGGACCAATTCAATTACGTTTTCATGTTCCAATTGAACACTTTCCATTTTGGATTATTTTCAAAGGAGAAGATTCTTCTTTTTACCAAACATCCGTGGATCCAATCACAATTTTTTAACAAGAGATCTTTCTTGATCAATCTCCTTACCCCTCATTTTTCGAGAATTAGAAAGATCCTTTTCAAGTTTGAATATGTTCATGTGAAATATGGGTTCTTCTACTTTATTTTTAATTATTTTCCCTCTCTTTTTTTATTTCTCTTTTTTTATTCCCTTCCATCATTCCTTAAGTCCCATAGGTTTGATCCTGTAGAATCTGACCCATTTTCTCATTGAGTGAAGGGTATCGAAGACTGAATTTTCGATCAAAAATACTATGTGCGTGAAATGTTTCATTTTTTTCCAAAAGAAAATCGATTTATGGATGGAATCAAATATGCAGTATTTACAGACAAAAGTATTATGTTATTGAGGAAAAATCAATATACTTTTAGTATTGAATCAGGATCAACTAGGATGGAAATAAAGCATTGGGTCGAACTCTTCTTTGGTGTTAAGGTCATAGTCATCGATTTCCAAGAAAAAAATAGAAGAATGGGACCTATTTTAGGACATACAAACATGGATTTGATTCCACACTCCATGTTCTGAGAAATATTTACCATCCGAAAAGAGGAAACCTTCATGAGAAGTTGCAAAGTGAACCAAGGCAACCATTTGGGAAAGATTGCAAAGTGAACAAATGCAACCCCTCGAAAAAGGTTGCAAACTGAATGAGTATAATTTCAAAAGTTATCTTGAAAAAACACATATAAAATTGGGAATAAAATAATTTTTTAATAAAATAAAATTATAAATTTCATAATTTCTAAAGATATTGATTGAACAAATACAACCTTTTGACTAATGAAGGTTAACAAGATTACCATACAAAATATAATAAAAATAAAAATAAAGAGGATACTCTCAGAGGTGCAAATAAATCTTGCTATTCTCCAAATACCTCTTTTTAACTTACCAACGACTTACATGCTGAAGTCATTAGATCATATTGCTCTCTCTCTCTTTTTGGCCGAAAGCAAGTCCATCTGCGATTAGTCCCCGACGCTTAAAGTTCACTCCAGTTTGATTCTTGACCGGACTTTTGGAATGTACTTCATTCGAAAGGCCTCTTCGACCTTTATTTTGTCATAAGTGTTGTCCTAGATACAAGTCCCTAGAATCGCACACGACGCAATGCCTCGTCACCTACATTGTTCGGTGGAGCTCTTTTGCTCTGCAATATTTCATGATGCAAGGCATATTGTACAGAAGGAATGCAATTCTCAGCTCAAATCAGGAGAAGTAAGAGAACCACACCACTCGTTTGCATTTCAACCAAATTATTGGTCTCTTACAATTAACAAGAACTGACAATCTAAGTCCAATGAAGAGCGGTGACAAAGAATGCTAATGTTACAAAAGCAAAACTTACTAAAAAGTGAAGAAAACAGGAGGAGGGAGACTCTTTAGTCGCCTATCATCCTTAATTTACATGATGGGCCTACGTTTAATGTTTCAAAATCTAGCCAGAAAGTGAGAACTGTTTGCCATCGGTTTTATCTCCTCTGGAAATTGAGGAACTTGATGCCGTAAGCGAAGACAAAGAAGAAGAGAAGGACCCAGCCGATGTGAGCAACCGCGACAGCTGGGAGGAAGCTGTAGTCAAAACCCAGTTCTACCTTCAGGAACTGCTTCAACGGCATGTTGCCGGCTCCTGGTATTTCGAGATTGCCATTCTTGTCGCCCACTTGGGAGGTGACAAGACCGTACAGCGTCCATGCCACTGGTGAAGCCCAGTAATACCACCTCCACCATACAGGAATTTGCTGCATTTGTTAAAATGAAACAGAAAGATAGATCAACACAGTGTTCTCATATTGCTGATGATACTGAACTCTAAAGCATGTTTCTTTTTCCATGAGCTAAAGAATCTACTGCACAGAAAGAAGCTCGCAATGTGGAATAAGCTTCAGATTGTGATGTTTTGTTCCGAAAGCTGCTGTCCTTTGACAGGATTATGCCATCAAGACCAGGAAGAAATAAGTTTTGTCCGAAAACTCTACTTAATTTGACAAGCTAGAACTTCTCGAAAGTGAGCTACTGAAAATGCCTTCAGGACAGACGTAATGCGCAAAATTACCAAGTGAAAGCTGACATACCGGCCTAGGGATAAGGAAGCCAGAGAACAAGTTCCAGAAGCTCAGGAAGAAGGACATCACAATGGCAGCGATCTGGTGGCCTGGTGTCAATGCTACAACCATCATTCCATACATCGTGAAGTAGATGAAGCACATCAGTATGTAGTAGTAGAACCACAAGAACTTTCCCGCCTTCCACTCGAACCCAATCATCGAGTAAAGGAGAAGACTGTAGACCAATGTCTGAATCGCTACATAAATTGTCTCAACAGCCACCTGCCAAAAATCATCTCATGCTCTTCAGCCTTTACATCATAGGGGTGGTAATTGTTTTCTTCTATTTTATTATGCTTCAAAGAGGACTCGGCCTTGATAATTACTGTGTTCATACCTGAGCAAATGCGTATGGCAGCGGAGAGTACATTCCAGCTGCTCGTTCACGGTAGAAGACTGTCCTCTCAATGGCCACAATAGACTGCACAGCAGAAGCATTTGTGGCCCCAAGGAAAAGCACAGCCGCGTACATGGCTCCCAAAAGATTCATCAGGTCTTGTTGCTTGGTCCTGTCAAGAGATTAATCTTAGCCGAAGTTTCAAAGTGCAGGTACGATAAATGGCTTGCATTTCTATCATCTAATGATGTGGAATCTATTTCTGTTTGGTCATTTTGAAGAATTTACTTGGCAAAACACATACGAAAGAACTGAGAACTTACGTCTGCTGTCCTTTATCCCAGAATATTAAACCAAACAAAATGGCGATGACTATGGTCATGAAGAACCGGATGGCGTTGTACTGAGGATTTCTCCAGTAAGACCAGTGCTGTTTCCAGAAACAAGCCTTGCACTGAGTGAGGAAAGGTTGTGAGTACTCGGTAGGGAAGTGGAGATCTTTCGAGCCTGGGGCTGGGGTACTAAGCTCTTTGATCAGTTCTTGGTTCCGCCTGAAATTGATTCAAAGAACATGCAATTATTAAATTGACACTGGCCTTTGCAAGCAATATTATTTTCAATTATGGGTTTGAAACTTGAATCTTTAAGAAACTTACTTATAAAGGTCAGAGTTTGGGTAAATATCTGCGAAGTCGACCTCGAGCTGAGCCTCAACTGCCGGAGCACTCACTTCAAGCATCCATGTGGCCGGATTGTGACCATCCCTGATCTTCGGAACCCCTGGGACAGCCTGGTGTAATATACATGTTTAGCAGAATTCAAGAATAAACTCAAGATTCCAAGGGAAAGTGGCGAACAGGAAGAGGCTAGATATTTTGGAAACAGAATAAGCTCACCTCAAAATATTCTACGAGCTTGTGGGAATGGCGACCAAGAGGGCCAGCATAAATGACCCGCCCGCCTCTTTTCATTAATAGCAACTGCAATCGGCACGTTTCTGAGTCAATTACACAAGAGCAAGTTTTAAACAATAAAGATAATAACATGGAAGGATTAGCAATCAAACCTCATCAAAAGCTTCAAAAATGTCAATGCTCGGCTGGTGAATCGTGCAAACAACAGTCCTCCCTGTATCCACTGTGTTCCTCACCGTACGCATCACGATGGCGGCTGCTCTAGCATCAAGGCCGGAGGTTGGTTCGTCCATAAAGATAATAGATGGATTAGCCACCAACTCTACAGCTATTGTCAGCCGCTTTCTTTGCTCAGTCGAAAGGCCATCGACACCAGGAAGCCCGACAAGCGCGTTTCTGATAGGGTTGAGCTCAACCAACTCCATAACTTCTTCCACAAACATCTGTTATGAAATTAGAAGCACAAGACCAAAATAGAAAGACTATTAAACTATCTGATTTCAAGTTTTTCCACAGGAGTGTGAACTAGGGCCTAACAAAGGTTGGACGTGTCGAGAGACAAATATTCCCTACCTTGCGAGTTTGAGTCTTAATGTCGGAAGAAAGACGAAGCCAGGCTGAGTATAGGAGGGATTCGTAGACAGTGACGTTAGGCGAGTGAATGTCATTCTGTTCACAGTAACCACTGACCCGAGCAAACGTTGATTGGTTTTTAGGGTATCCGGAGATGCTAATACTTCCTTCTGTGTAACCACCTGTCTTCCTTCCGGCTAGCACATCCATGAGGGTTGTCTTTCCAGCACCACTAACCCCGACCAGTGCTGTGAGTACCCCTGGTCTGAAAGCACCACTGACATCTCTCAACAGTTGGAGACGGTCTTCCTCAACTCCTTGACTCTTCATTTCCTGGTATCATGAAACATATTAGCTATTATCCCTACTCTTTTGCCTGATGATGATAAGAACACAGTCCAGAAAAATCAGAGTCTAAGTAAAATTGGACAAGAGTGACACCAGACAAAAGAAAAAGAATGACAAGGAACAATGATATGCAGTACTACAGATTCGCACGAGATCATGGCTACTTTTAGGAAGAAATTACTACTCCCAATAAAAGACTAGATTGTTTAGGATTAAGGGACTCACTGCAGGCATATCCACGTAGTAGTTCACATGGTTGAACGCAAGAGAAAGGGGTTGGAATGGCAGAACCATCCCTCTTCTCTGTATATTCTCTGAATTGCTAACGATTTCAGAAGAACTTCTCACTTGCATGTCGGTTCCTGGAATATCATGACAAGAGTCAGAGATTAGGCAACTCTTTTTCTTGACAACTAATCGGGCTACCTATTTTGGAAGTCAATTATAGAGATTCCTTGACCCTACTTTTCTGGAATTGCTCCATCAGCTATATGATCGTGACCAGAGTCTAGCAAGTTTATCAACTAAAGTAGCCTAAAGAAAAAAAGCATCGAGCAACTAATGAATTTTGAAAATGTGCAGACCTTCTTTCGCAAGTTGCGAAGACAATGATTTGTTTTTCTTCTTATCCGCCTCTTCATCTGAGACAACTGCTTTTGTATCTCCCAAAGCTGCAAGCAATTTCACAAAGGGAATGTCAACACTATCGCATCACTTACGTATAAGACTCTGGTTAGCACGGATATTCTAATTTAGCCGACTTACGATTTAACCAAGTCAATGCTGCAATAAACAAGATGTTGAAGAGGAGTGAAAACCCAAACAGTGCTCCGATGCAGATCCAATACCAATATTCTTGTACGAAGAAACCTCGAGACTTCAAAAGCACTCTTCCAACTGTGGGCTCATTAATTCTAGTATCCATATTAGGCTGCAGTTCGTAAGATGGCAATCAGGTTTCGATAATGCATTACCTGCGTATTATGAAGGACAACTGATTTGCGAAAGAATAAACTGATTTTACCTTGCTCCATCTTTTGTCGAGGAATTCATTCATCACTATAGCATTTTGCCCATACATCATAGGAGATACGTAATATCCCCATATCATCCATGGCTCGATGTCGTCTGCAAATGCAAGGAAAAGAAACATGTCCACATTAAATTAAATATTATTGTAGGTGCGAGAGAACTGGTAGAATCGATTTAATGGCACACGAGAATCGATGAGCCACTCAAAAACAAATGCTTTACTCAACAAATAGACATGGCGGCAAAAGTATAAGGTAACTTGTACTTACTTTTGGAAACAATAAATCCCCCAAGAACGAAAACCATTAGCAAAGTGAAGGTTCCCAGGGTGTTTGCGACAACCTGAGTTCTCCCAAGTGCAGCAATGAACCGAAAGAGGGACAGTGCCATCTGATGGATGCCAAAGAATGCCAAGAATTGCTTGAAGAACCTGATAAGAGTAAGATTGATGAGTTCCCTGGACATTGCCTTCTTATCAAGCACAGCGCCCAGATATTATGAGTAAATATCACAAGAAACATTAGCTCGAAATAACTATCTACGATGGAGAACCCAATACCAAATTTCCACATACCTGCTGGCCGCTGGAGCGAAACCAATGGTGTAGTATGTTAAGATGATCCATATCCCTGATTCCATGAATGACAATGGAATTCGGAGGACCCAAATAGGCAAGCCGAAAGCCCAAGCGGGGTAAAACAAGAAATCTCTCTGCTTATAGAACACAGGAAGCCTGAAAACGGTCATTGCAAGTTCCGCCATTCCATTGAACATGACATTGATCAAGCTGAAGAAAAGTGCTCCAAAAAACTTCCCTCCATCTTGCACTGACCCTACCGGCATTTCAGTCCTAAGGAACACCGTCAGAGCAATAAGCGACATGATAGTGATCTGGGTGGTCTTGAATATGTAAACGAAGGAGTTTCGCTTCATTAGTAGCCATTCTCTGGCAAAGCATGCCTTGAACAGCTCCATATTTGAAATCCCGTATTTCTCTTTGACTAGTGCAGCTGGGTGAGTTTTTGATTTGTCATAAGGAACCCTAAGATCGGATGAGAGCTGTTGGCCAATGTGAAAAGATTTGAATCCATGCACGAAATCATCTACAGAAACGTATTGGAAAGGTTGGTTCTTCTTGAACCAATACTGTTCTTGATCTTTCTTAGATGTCACTTCTTGCAAGAAGTCGGCAACTCCTTTCCTTTCAGGGCACTTGAATCCCATGTGCTCGAAAAACTCGAGGACGTTCTCTCGTGGACCTTGGTAGACGACTTGACCCTCCGAGAGAAGAATAATGTCATCGAAGAGATCATAAGTCTCAGGAGCCGGCTGAAGCAATGAGATGATCATGGTGACATCCATAATATGAACCATCTGCCTCATGAATTTGCAAATTTGAAAAGTAGTGGAACTGTCCAACCCTGTGGATATTTCATCCATAAAAAGAGCCTTTGCTGGTCCTACTAACATCTCTCCTGCAAGCAACCAACAAAGAAGCCTTTAGTGTGGAGAATGGTGCAATGAGGAGCACGAGCAATGTAACGCCAGCAAAATCCCAAAATTTTAGCAGTTGCCATTTCATAAACCAATAGGAACCTCAAAGGTTATTAATCACCAGCTTAAACTAACAAATCCTAAGGAAAATTGATAAACGGAGAACTATTGTAGGAAATGGAACAGAAACGCCAAAGACATACCGGTTGTAAGACGCTTCTTTTGTCCACCTGAAATGCCCCTTCGCATCTCATCTCCGACCATAATGTCTGCACAGATATCCAATCCAAGAATCTGCGACATGTAACTTGGGAGGTTGGTTTTCATGAAGCCCCTCCTACCAAGAACGAATCAACTATAAAAAGAGACTTTAGAGAACCAACCTTGAGTACATAATCAGTTACCAAGCTTGTCTCTTGACCCGACACAGCTGTGGCCTTCATAAAAGCGTCAATTTCGGGATCAGGTTGGATTGTGGCTTCCCTCTCTCGCCTGGAGAGTTCTGCAAGCATCTCATACCTTGTCCCCACACCCAAACAGCGACCCGAGAAGTCCAACGTCTCTCTAACTGTCATTTCTCCATAGTGAAGATCATGTTGGCTGATATAAGCGCAAGTCCTTTGAGGAACGAATTCGTTTAGCTCGTGACCACAGTAGGTGACTTTTCCCGTTACCTGTCAAAAGTTTAAACAAATGGATGTGACAAAAAGGATGGTATTCGTTGGAATTCCATGCTAATCATATGGGACAAAAATCAGAAATGGCACCCTCAGATCGCTGTCTAGTTTCCCAGCAAGTGCCAGCAACAATGTTGTCTTCCCAGCTCCCGGTGGACCCAAAAGTAGGGTCATCCTGAAATTAGCAGCATCAATTGAGGATTGATCACAAGGCATCAAAATTGAAACATGACAAAAGAATGAGCGAAAAGATAAAATACTTTGCCTAATGACAGAATGAGAAAAGAATACAGAATTTGATATTCTAGTTAGTGCAGACTTGAGGCACATTCAACCGGTAACTGGCCCCATGAGACCATTTAAGATGTTTCGCTTTTCCAATCGTTGGTCTAATGCATCCAAAAAGGATTCTGTAATGTTGGTAAAAGCATGAACATACCTCGAAGGCCTGACTAATCCGTTCACGTCCTTAAGTATCTGAATTTTTCTCTTCTTCGATGGGGCTAGCCGAATAAGTCCAAGAACACTCTGTTGCCACACGCAAGATGGGAAAGGGTCATCGGCAAATTCAAATATTTCCAGTCATATGATGACTACAGCACTAAACCAGGCAAACCAATTGTCTGGTCAGTTGAATGTAAAAGCTCATCCTAAAAATGCTAAACTATCAAGAACACATACACAAGGTTTAACTTCAGAAATTCCAGAAGCCATTTCTATGCAATTCTTTTTGCCAGCTCCAAAAACTACCACCAGACTATGAAATCACAAAATTTGAACTTGAAAATTGATTAAAACAGAGTACCTCTATTGCGTTCATAGTGGCATTGAGAAGGGTAGGGAGGGCTCTGCTTCCAACGTACACGTCTCCTTCCACAGATAAATGCTCATACCGGACTTCGATCTTCGGAATTTCGATCCCGACCCTGCACTCAATAATGAAGTGTCACGCCCCAATTCAATCCCAAAACATGCAAAAAGAACAACACTGAACAAAATTCATATATGATCAACCCCAAAAAACAATTCGCTGACCTATCAGTCCTGTCTCTCAATCTCCTCAAGAACCTCTCATTGTCTTCTTCCGCAACCTTAAGGATGCTCTCCATCAACTGCTTCTTGTCCTGCATTCCGAGGTTGGTCACATCCACTTCATGCTGGACCACCCTCCCAGTATCAAGTACTTGCTTCAGCATGCCCTTTCGGAGGCGGTCATACGTTGGCAGCCGTTCGATGGCGGCCCACCGGAGCTCCTCGTCGTCGTCCTGCCTCCCGCTTCGCGCGAACACATCTGGCGGGGCGTTCCACGCCTCCCGGAAGCTCGTGGAGGCCCAGCTCCGGTGGCTCCCCGAGGCCCAGCTCCGCCGGCTGCTCGTGGATCTAGCCAAATCATCGCCGGCTAGAGCCGACGCCATTGCCAGATCACGAAGAACTCACCGCCGCAAAGCCAGGAATCGCCTGAGTCGCCTAACTTATCAATGGACCAAATGGCCAAGTGAATGGAGATGCACAAAAAGTACCAGCTTTGCTTGCGTTGCAGCCGACGGATCTTTCTCCCCTTTATCTCCGATTCAGTAAAGACTATACGTTCATTGAAGCTTTGACAGCCCGAGCTGATGCTTTGTCTCTGGAAGAAGACTCCTGACCACTCCAAACCTCTCTCTTTCACGTATTCAGAACGCTAAAGAAAAAAAAAAGAAAAAAAAAAGGCATCGAATCTTGATCCGAGAGAACCAATAACAATGCGCACTTCTCTCAAGTGGCTAAATTCATGTTTTCTCGGAAGACCCTTTTCCAGTAAACAGGCGCAGGTTGCAATGAGAATGAACTCGAAGTACCCTGCGTGAGCTTTGTCAGAGAAAGGAAATCCGGAAGCCAGAGACAGATGGTGGTCGAGGAAGTGGAGGAGTGAGGAGGTTAAACCGTAAAATAATGGGGGAGAGAGAGAGGGAGGGAGAAGTGCGCACGCATTTTGCGGTCAAATCATGGGCATCAGGTCAAATTCACGGAGCTGAGCGAGGGTGGTGATGGTGGCACCTCAGAGTTTGAGCCGTGAAGCTTCATGGATGATTTTTTTTTTTTTTTGGTCAAAGCTTCATGGATGATTGCTGTTGCGCTATTTTAAACAAGTGGGGGCAACTCCGAAAGCCCATGCTTCTTGGCTGTTCCGATCTTGCTGATTATGTTATCGGTACGGTTGGTAAGTAACGATGCACGAGCTTCGCGTTTCTTAGGTTGGAAAACTATGTGAGTGTTACGCTATCAAAATTGCGTATGCTTTAATGAAAAGATTTCATTTGCAAATTGATTAGCAAATTAGGTTGATCAATTGAGTGATGTAAACTAAGGTACAAGATCGGGGAGGATCGGGTTGGATGGAGTTGTTTTTTATTTTATTTTATTTTTTACAAAAATTGCAACACTTGGAGTGTACCCCTTTTCCTATCCAAAAAAAAAAAAAAAATGTGTTAGTCAATCCGGTTCTTAAAAAGTAAGTCTATGGTGTGGATTAGTGGGATAAATCTGATGATAATTGGGGAATATGACGAAAGCTGCTTTAATGTGCGTTCGCCAAACATGTCGGATTCCCCTCAAAGTTCTCCGTTGATTCCTGATTTGTGGAAACTATCCTATACCTTTTTTTTTTTTTTAATTCTTGAATAATTTATCTTAAAGTGGGCACGAATAATTATGCTTTGAGTAGGGCTTAAGCATTGTCATTTTAAATTAATGAGAGGCATTGCAATATAGGAATATAAATTCCCTACGATTTGAATCCAAACTATTGTCAATAAATTAAAACTTGGGTGTTTTTGAATATACCCAATCAACATAACTCAAAACAATCAGACCTTTGATTGGCCAAGCGACAGTGTTTTCGACTTGAGAACTGATAATTATGCTTCTAATTATAAATTAATAACTCCAGCTTTTGCTTGACTATATAGACTTTATTGTGATTTTGAACCATCGGTTGTATGTATCTTCCATCTTAATTTGTGCAGGATAGTATAACAAATAAGTACTCCAAAGATTTACATTGAATTTAATTCGCGAGAGAAATGGGTTCGTTCGTTCGTTCGTTCGTTCACTCAATCCAATTTTTTGGGGATAAAAAAGAAATATTAGTTTTTTAAACCAGATCTCAAGAGGTTTTATCGAGGTAAAACACAAGTTCGAAAACCCATTTTGGTCCAAATTATAAAATCATTCAACTTGCATTCCCAATCCAAAAACATTTTTTCCACGATTGTATCCTTTCTTAACTTTTCGAGAAATCATTTGAATTCGGTAGCTGTTTGAACAGCAAAATCAAGGAAGGGTTCCCGAGGTAAAAACGTCCAATGGAATTGTAGGAGGTGGGGGAGCCAATATCTTCTGGAGATCCGACTGAGAAAATGATTGAAACACGTGGAGAAAGGCCTACTCTCACTTCTAGAAGAAACTCAAGAGAGATGCGTAAAAGGCTTTTTTTTTTTTTTTTTTTCTTTCTTTTTTTTTCGGTCGAAGCCTTAAAGGCTGTTTGATAATTGCTTGTATGGCGCACGCCGTAAGGTCGCACGAAACCGCAATCTCCAGCTGTGCTTGCTTCCTTCTAGAAGCTCACGACCTCGCCATCATTCAAAGCGTTCCTCCAACCGGATTTGCGGCGCGGCTGGAATCCTCATTTAATAGGGGGTGGGACGACACCTAAGCGTCATGTCATTTTAGGGTTTGCATGACAACACTTCTATTCTTCAAAATTTCGTTATTTTGTTATCCTAACAACAAAAAAAAAAACAAAACTTCGTTTGAACGCTAAATTGTTTTTCATTCCTAGAATAGAAAGTTAGCCTTTTAAATAGATTTGGAAAGATAAACGAGAAATAAAAAAAAATTAATTTTGTTCCTGAGAATAATTTCTAAAAATAAGTGAATTTTTTTTTTCTTTTATTCTTCTCTCTTGCCGCGACCACCTTCAATCGCCCGAGCCACCATTACCACCGCCGCCGCCATGACCGGTCGCCGGCAAGTTAATCGCCGCCCTTAATCGCTGCTGATCATTCTTGTCAACCGCCCATGCCTATGCCGCCCGCCGATCTACGACCGCCGTCGCCGCGCCGCCACGCCGCCACCGTCGCCGTCGCCGTGCATCGGCTGCGGGCGGCGAGTGGTCGTTCATCGGCGGCGCGGGCGTCGATCGGGCGTCATCAGGCGGCGGCGACGACGACGGCGGCAAGCGGTTGGCGGTCGTCGATCTGTGAGCAAGAATAAAAAATGAATAAATACAAAAGAGAAACTATTGTGTTACCAAACACATTTATATTCTTTTTGTATTCCAAGAGTATAAATTTTGTGTAGTTATCAAACGGGTTCTTTTACTCAGAAATTGTTCCCCGGAATAGAAATAGAAAATAACTATTTCTGAAAAAAAAAACCATTCCCCAACCAAAAAGCGTTACCATGCTCACCCTTAGTGTTTTCTTGGCCTACGATATCTAAGGATGCACTGAATGCATATAAACCCGGGGGCAGAGCATACCCGGATTCCATTTGAAAACATTTGATATCGAATGTTTGAATGCATTGGTTATGTGTATTGGGATCACTTGGTCTTTTTCATGTGTCATTTAACACCAGTCTAATTCACGTGATCCTAATCTTAAGTTCCATTTGTTTCACGAAAAATGCATAATTTAAAAATAATTTGCTTATATCACTTTAAATAATTAATGATAAAAAATATTTCTCTTGACGACAATAATTAATGGTAAAATATTTCCATGGACTGTTGTGGAAAAAAATCAAATAATAAATAGACAAAATAAGGAAATAGGTCGAACATCGAATTTACATGGTTTAATCAATGTGACATATATTTATGAGGAGAGCAGCACAAATTACACAAAATCTTAATATAAGATTTTCATGGCTACAAATCCTCGGGGTGTAATTTACAAGCACAAGCTCCTTTTGAATGCTTTTCATGAAGAAAACTCGCTTTTTTTATAGAAGAAAATTGGCTCCACAATAGGAAACTTTCTTTAGGAAACCACCTAAATTTGGGAACCTTTTCAATTAAGAACCCTACTTGGATTAGGAAAATTTATTTTTCAGGCTCAAGCTCGAGTCATACTTTTTAATAGATGACGGAAGTATTTTTGTTCAATCATATTTTCAAGCAATATAAGTGATTATTTTTAGGAAATTTTTTTCAAAATCATTTATTTTTTCGCAAAACAAATACACTCTTAAATCAAGAAATATATTGTTCCTTATAATGGCCTTTTTACCTTTTTTTGTTGTTGTTGGCAAACATTCATTTTTTATTAGTCGGTAGCTTCACATGTTACTCTTATATAAGTGTCATAAAAAGTCCATTCGCAAACTCTAGAGGTAGAGATCTATCTCCTCACCTTACCTCGCATGTTTTCAACCTAAAGTGCAATAGTTAGCTTTTCAGCTTATCATGTGAAATTTTATAGGATCATTGTAATTATTATGAAATTCTAAGCTATTAGATGAAAACAATATTTGTTTTTTCAGATATTTTAACACTCCCCCTCATATATAGGTTGGACTTTGATCTATGCCTAAAACGTGAAAATATACAATTAGGGAGGTAAATAAGGACTTGAAAAGATTTGAATTCGAGACCTCCTCTTATGATAACATGTGAAATTATATTCAACCATCACCGATTGTTCTAAAAATTGAAGTTGTTAAATGAATACGTGATTTATTATTTAAACATCCTAACACATTTTGCTCATCGCAGATGATTTGAATGAGTCTCATGATGTCCTACATGGTTGGGCAACACTCTACACTTACAACTTTGCTTGGAAGCAGTGGCGTATTGATATGAATGCAGCTAATTATTAATTCAAAGTGAAAGAATTGAAGTAAATTGGCAATAGTAAAAAAAGACAAGGGCAAATTACACCACAATTCCTAATTTTGGTGTACAGAATGCAGTTGAGATCTAGGTTTTCAATTTGATTCAATTAAGTCATAAGACTTTATCACTACCTATAAGGAGTATCCATGAAGTATAGTCTCTAGATTGGGTCTTTATTTGTGACAAATATAACGAATCCTCTATACTTTGATATGGGTGGCTCCTATTATGTCTCATTTTGTCCAAATTAGTAAGAGAGAGTGATTTCATACTATAGTACTTTTTCCATACTGGTCTAGTATCATTTGTAATAAACCCATCTATTCCATGCAGTCGAGCCTCCCAAAAAGAGAACTCAAGTGTTGAGCATTTGGATGTGGCTGGCCTTTTTTTTTTTTTTTTTCCTTCTTTAATTGCGTCACAAGTGATCTTTAATATGAAGGAGAGTCAAGGTGTAGAAAAATGACAAAACTTCTCAAAGAAATGAGATAAACAGTTGGGAAAAGTATATTCTTCACACTAATCATTAATTTACAAAGTCAAGGAAATAACAGTGGCACGCGCAACCATATTAAGCAACGGAACCGTCATTTGTTGGGGTTAGCCTCCCACTTAAGGGGTTAGCGTCCCAACATCAGGCCGGGGGGCGAGGTCTCCCATATCCCTTGGCAGGCCCCCCGTAGGGGAATACCCCTTTTCACCCGAAGGGATCCCAATTGAAAAGGACTTGCTCGGGTCCATGCGCCTATAGTATAGGCAGAAATGTTGGTTGGGCATCCCTACAGACGGTGACGTCGTTGGACATTGACGTCTAAGACACAAAGTAATGCGGTCTCTTTCTCGCGGCAGGCTCAGGATCGCTTTCTTCTCACGAAACCGTCTTTTTTTTTTTTCTTTTGATAACTTGATAGCGTAAACGGGACGTGTCAGGGACGTACAACTGCCGTTCACACGTCTCCCGATATTTTATGCACCTCCTACGATTCGTTTGCCGGTCTTTATGCGATAGCATGTCAAGATAACATAGTACGACGCTTTAGTTGGCATTTGCGGATTCTGCATGTTCATGGGAGATTTTAAGAAGATATTCGAAACGTTTTGACATCATCAATTATCTAGAATTTAATGAGCTCATCTTCATCTAGAACATCATTTGACATGCACTCTACGTATATTAATTTCATGTATGGTCTTTTTGATATGTGGATATCCTCACTATAAGGAAAATTATCTCATATTCGGTCTTTGGCTGTGCTTGATTGTTTAAATATTTTTAATGAATAGAAAAATTAGATAGAATTTTTTACAATTTTGATTATTATCGACAGGCAATAGAATTAGTTAATGAGAGTAAAGTTTGGTCATTTATAAATAAAATTATCAACAACTTGATGAATCGACAAAAAATAGAGTCAAGAATCTCAGATACAACTATCAAATAAAAAACTGTCAACATAGTGGAACAAAACAACCATTGAGATAGTGGAGTCGAAAAAACCGTAAAGGTAGTGAAGTTTCTGCAATTGTTGATGTAACTGCTTGATAATATGGGCGTCATATGATTGATTAGAAGGACGCGTTTTAGTATATCATTCTTGGAAACAATCTATTAAGGGAAGGTTGGTCTGGTGTTTTTAGCTCATCAAGCGCCATTCAAGCTTGTATTTGGCTAGGAAGCTTTCAATCCATGACAAATGGTATTAAAGAAGGTATTCCAAGTTGTATGGACGGATGTTAAGAAAAAATTTGTTGTCACATTTCCCACAATAAAAGAAACCTTTGACGGTTTGCTAAGTTCAAGAGAAGTCTAGTAGGTGGAAGAATTTGGTGAGGGAGTATAATTGACTTAGGATGCCACACTTGTCAAAGAGAGCATAAGTGACTGGAATATGGCAAACAACTTTGATCAAGGGAAGCAATTGATGGAGTGGAGTGGCATATTCCAGTGGGTGAGCGTTTGCCATTCATATAAGTCCTAAAGGAGTGTAGGGCTGATGATTGAAGAACACAATGAAGTGACAAAATAGCCTACCACAAGGGTGTTTGGTAATTGGGTTGAGAGAACATCAGGGTTTGATTTCTTCCATACTCATGAGGACTAAAAAGTGGGGTAGCATGAAGATGAAGTGTGAAGATATAGAGACAACTGATTCGTAGAAGTGGCGTTGGTATGTTTGTGCTAGAAATTCAGGGATGGTAAGATGATCATCTTAGAGGAACTCTGAAAGCAAGATTGGCCTCTCATGCACAATTGATTAGGAGCTTAAGCCGCTTTCCTGATGATGGTCGAAACCTATTATTGTGCGAAAGTTATATGTATATCTCACTCAAGGAATTGGATGCCTAAACTAACATGAGCGAAGTATGTTTACATTAGAGGACATGATTCACCATAATGTCTTTGGAAACGACCAACTGAAGGAAGGCTAGCCTTATGTTTCGGCTTATCAAGCTTCACATAGGCTCATCTTAAGCCAAGAAAGTTTTGGCGGCTAAATCTAGCTACCCAATGAGGCTTGTTGGGTTGGATAACACCTCGAACCTAGGACCATGAACTCCAATAGACATTACATTCCCATCATAGTAGGAATGGTCTAAAAAATTGTACCTCACTTCACTTTTGAGGGGTCACTAAGGGCTAAAAAACTCTTTGTAGGTTATTGCCGCATCTCAGCTCAGAAGAAGCCAATTGCGTCAAACCCAACTTGTATGGTTAGCTTTCGAGAAAATTATCAAAAAAGTCCAAAATTTATTGCAATTATGCAAATTTAGTCATAAACTTATTTTTTGGGTTAATTGAGTCTTCAACCTTTTGCAATTGTGCTAGTTCAGTACTTCCAGCCAAAATTGACCTCTCGGTGCTGATGCGGCCTCTGGTCGGTGTCAGCGACAAATTTTTAGTAATATTTTATTTTTTGAATTTTTTATTAATTTTTTTAATCTTTTTTTCCTCTCTCTCTCT
The DNA here is from genome assembly GCA_017140595.1 of Eucalyptus curtisii. NCBI lineage: Eukaryota > Viridiplantae > Streptophyta > Magnoliopsida > Myrtales > Myrtaceae > Eucalyptus > Eucalyptus curtisii. Next base: position 21,361,830 of record CM029502.1, read on the forward strand.
CTCTCTCTCTCTCTCTCTCTCTCTCTCTCTCTCCTCCCTCCTTCTTCCTTTGGCTTCGGCGACCGGGCGAATCCCCACCAAATCTGGCGAGGGCTTGCCTCACTAGTGGCTAGGGTGAGCAGCTTGCCTAGCAACGGCGAGGCAAGCCCTCGCTGGAGCCAAAGGAAGAAGGAGGGAAGAGGAGGGAGAAGGAAAAAAAAAAGAGAAAATAAAGGAAAAAAAAGATAAAAAAATTCAAAAAAATAAAAATGTTATTATTAAAATCGTCGTTGGTGTCGGCCGGCGGTCATGCGGCCACATCAACGTCGCCCGGCCAATTTTAGTCGAAAAGACGAATCGGCATGATTGCAATTTCAAAAGATTTATGATTCAATTAATAAAAAAATAAATTTAGAACTAAATTGACACAATTGCAATAAATTTAGGATATTTTTGATAATTTCCGTCATCTTTTGCTATATTAATTGCCGTGGTGTGATACAACTAATTACCTCGTGATCAAACATTCCACCCCCCCTTTCTCCGTTCATCTAGAACAAGGCGTATTTATTGGCTTCAAAACATATTTTCTATACACACTCTCTCTCTCCCAAAAGCTTGCATTTATTCATCTTGAACAACGGCTCGGCTTCGAACATATTTTGTATAAACGCATATATCACATAACGTATTGGTTTGGTGATATAGACCCAACGAGATAACTTTTAATATTATAATATAAAGCGGGGACTCCACTTTAGCAGGTGCATCGAAAGGCAGGTTCGTTCAATGTTTCCAGGAAAGACGTTCCTCGCGTTTTCTTTTGTTCTTTCTAGAAGCAGGTCGACAGCTGAAGCGTTGACGTCGAGCAAAAAAATCAAGGAGTGTGGAGTGATCTTCGAACGCGGCCCAGCGCGGCTCGACAGCAAATTGTTGATGCTTTCCGGGGCTGGGGGCGGGGGTGATGGCGCCGGATCATGACTGTTCAGTGACGTAGGTATCAGGTAAAGCCGAAGAAAGGGACAGGCACCATCCGCTTTTTGACCATCTCTCCTTCCGCCACATTTAAGACTTCCTCTCTTCCATCCGAAGTTCAACTGTATACCACTCCCATAAAAATTTGAATTTCAAATCTCGTCCTGACACCCGTAAAAAGTTCAAAAGAATTTGAAGCTGAGAGAAAAAAAAGCGGTCGATCTTTAATCGAGAAAGGAAATCGTGGGTCCGACATCTTGATGGACTTAGCCAGTTGCATCGTGGCACGCACATATCATTGAATATTTTCTCCTCCAACAGGGTTGTGTCGAATTAAATAGTGATGGACCGAGATAATCTAATCTCGAGGGACAAATTCGATGTGAGAGAGGAGGAAACTAAAGTAACCCATATTTGAAAATCTGGTGCAGCACCCGAAAGCGTTAGCTAAGGTAATGTTCCAAACGCAGGAACCCTTAATTAATCAAGAAATGTTCGAGATTTGGTCCGTGAAAGATTGAGCCCATTTTAGGATTTGATTCTGTTGCCAGTGTGAATGGTGGGCAGCGACCCCGTTCGTCTTTGATAATATATTAATTAATAAAATCTCAAAAAGTGGTCGTGGATATCAAAAAAGATTCGGTTTTGAGCTTAGGTATTCATCTTTAAAATATAAAGAAAAGTGGGATATAAAAATTGGTTGCGGCCATCCATCTTTGAAAAACAGCTAAGATAAGATGACCATGCAAAATCGAGTAAAAATGTATATAATATATACATTGTGCACGAGATTGGCAGCTAGCACTTTACTCAACCACTCGTTATTTTTATTCAGCAAAGATAAAAAAGGTAGCCGTTGATTTAATTGGATTTATTTTTATTAAGTCGAGATGGCTGAGAAAAAAAAACTCGAAGAATATGCTTAATTCAAATCTTTGTCATCCCTCTTATGAAAACATTTCAAGAAAGTTAATTTAAAATATCACTGGGTTGCTATATGAAAATTTAGGGCTTTTTCCCCTTTCACATAAGATTGAATAAGGCCTACTCTATACAGATCATAAGGGTTTGGCCATACGGGTTTTCTTGTCCAAGTGAATCTTGGTCTTTTGCTTTCTCATCGAGATTTCAAAAGTAAGAAATATACATATCTGAGGCTCTATAAAAATAGGGAAGGAGTTCTAAATAATTTTATATGTCAATGTTTCTATATTTAGAATTATGCCTCGGATTTGAACCTGTGAAAGAAATTCAATTAAGAAGGAATTGTGAGGGTTAAATACTGTAAAATCATTTAGTAAAGTTAGGATTGGGAAATGCCGAGAGCATTTGAGTTACTTGATTTCAATTATAATGTACGATATATCACCTGATAAATAGTGGACTTGTGTGCTCCTCTCTTCATTGAGAAAATCGCATTGATTGAATCACATTAATGTAGAATGCAATCCATCTCCTTAATTTGTTTATTATTGTCTTCCACCACTTCTGTGCAATATAACGACCTCCTTGGAGCATTACTAAAACAAGGGTAAAAAGAAAGAATTACAAGACCCGAAAAGAAAGGAAAAGGAGAGGGGGACAACTCAAAAATCGACTCCCAACTTTTAGCACGTCAAGTATGACCAATTGGAAAGTAGGCCGAGGAAGTCACTCAGAGAAAAAGGAAAAAAGGAGGTCTGCTAAATTGCACCTCCCATCATTTACTGGCTATGAAAAAGTGGAACCCTTCGAAACTATTTTGTTTATGAACTTCAGCTGCCCGGCAAGTCAATTAGAAAAGGAAGAAAAGGGGGAAGAGAGAGAGAGAGAGAGAGAGAGAGAGAGAGAGAATAAGGGGCTACACAAGTACTCATTTGTAGCTCGAATTTATTTCGAAATTTGTCTAATTTTTATATTTGTTGTTATTATTATTATTATTATTATTATTATTATTATAGTGGAGTGCTGAGTTTGAGCAAGAGTCAAGTTGCGGAATGTGGTCTCTTTACGTCTCTGTTTTTTGGGTGGTTGTGGGGACGATGAAGTGGTGTGCACACTCACCCAACATTGACTGCCTTGATTAGCAGGAAATGGGCGAGTGGAGGAGGCCAAGAACTTTCTCTGTTCCTTCTCTCTGTCTTGTGCGCACTTCTTTCCTTTTTCCACTGGACGGAGAAAAAATGGGGTGCTTCATAGTTGATCCTTTCTTTTCAACTGGATCAGTTTGGTCTCCAATTCAGGACTTTCTTCTAATAAGGTAGTTTCCTGACAACTTCATCTTGCGTAAGGACGCCACCTCAGCAGCAATAATACCCTTTGACTTTGCATCGCTATTAACAGGAATTGGGGATGTCCTTTCTCCTGTCTTGCTCTGCTATTTTGACCAAGCCTGGCTGAGGAAGAGTTACGGGGCGTAAAACAAAAAAAAAATATGCCGGGGCATACTCTATTTCATTTTTCAGCCCCCCCCCCCCAGAGCCCGCGTTCGTTGTGTGGCGAATCGGAAGCAAAGACGCGAAGATAATTCGCAACCTCGGCTATGAGTTTATGGGACATGGGTTCTAAGTTCCGATGAATATGATTTTTTTTTTTCTTTTTTAGGAATGCAGAGCGCTCTTGCCTCGGCGAAAAGAGGACCACAAACTACGAAGACCCGATTGAATTAGTCGCCTGCTCTAAGAGGTCCCAACCAATAAATGTTAGCACCGGCAAAACAAGTGAATTTCCTCCCCGCTTGTACCACAAAAGCGGGACAATTACTAAAAAGGTCCTAAACCTATTACAAATTTTCAATATTAGTTTTAGATCCTTTTTTTTTTATCTATTTAATCATAAACCTTTTAATTTAGTTCATTCGGCCATGGCCTTGATAGGCGAGGTTGGGCGAGGGCTATCAGTCGTCGGCAAGGGCTTTGCAGCCCTGGCGAGCCTCGTGGGTCAATGTGGGGAAAGAGAAGAAGAAAAGTAGGAAGAAAAGGAAAAAAATAAAAACAAAGTAAATAATAAATAATTCAAAATTTAAAAATAAAATAAATGGTTAATACTTTGAAAAACTCGAAATTGGTACACTTGTGACACATTTATCTTAAACTATTTTTTGACCACCAAAAACCCCAAACCGGTATATTTTTGATAAATTTACCCAAAACTGGTACACTTGTAACAAATTTACACTTTGTTAGTTTCCGTTAAATTTTTATTAAGTTAAATGACACGTGACAGTTGACTGATATACCAATTTGGGATTATACGCTACGTTTGTCACAATTTATAATTTTTGTGATTTTTTTGTGGTATTAATTCAATTTAGTGGATGGTATTTACCAGTTTGGAGTTTTTTACGGTTGAATAGAATAGTTTGGGGTAAATTTGTCATAAATGTACAAATTTATGGTTTTTTATGGTCAGTCGGGGTAAATTTGTCACAAGTATACCGGTTTGGGGTTTTTCATGGTCAAAAAAATAGTTTGGGGTAAATTTGTCACGGGTGTCTGGGTATTTTGGGTTTTTCAGGATATTAACCATAAAATAAAATATTATTAATAAATTACCATGCCAGCGTCGACTAGCTGGTTGCGTCCATGTTAGCATCTCTGTCGGCCAAAATTGATCGAATTGATTGAATTAGTACAATTATAAAAGATTTAGGACTGAATGATAAAAATAAAAAAAAAGTTTTGGACTCATTTGGAAAACTTACAATAAATTTGCGACTTTTTTGATAATTTTCCCGCGTAACACTTGCATCACAAATCTGGGTTGGTGCCAGACGGTGCAGAACAGGCTTCTGGCCCAACCAAACTAGGATTGAGGCCATGTGTTCGGCTTTAATGAGCTAATCCTTCATGCATGGCTGAAGAACTAAAAGGGATTAAGGTAAATTTCCAGTCAATTTCTGGATTGGTAGCGTAAAAACTTAAACATCTGCATTCATATATTGTAAAATTTGTACATATGTTATATCCATAATCTGTAGCCCGTCGCTCCTGTAATTTAAGAAAGAAAAAATCTTTCAACCAAAGATCAAAGGACAAAAAGCCCAAAACAAATGCTAAAAACTTCATGCGCACGCACTCCTGGGCCTGGAGAAATGAACAAAATGAACAATCTCAGCTGAATTCCCGACTTACGCGCTTCCCGACAAGTCCCTTCTTAACCGGAAGAAATGAACAAAATGGCTCTATCACGAGCAAGATTACAAATATGGATTTCATTGTTATTTATAATAAGCACTTGCAAGAAGAATTGATATTCTGCGAATCGGAAGGAGGGAGATTAGACAAGCAGGACAAAGTCAATTGAGTTTGTCTCGGGTCGGTCCACAGTCTTCCCTGTCAAATGCTAAGCACACAACACTCCATTTACTGGAGAGTTTCACGGAGATAAACATAAACACTGAAACTTTAGAAGAATGAGAAGATGCTACCACTTTTTTTTTGTTAAAAAGACAATTTATGAGATGGGAAATGTTTAAATCCAGAATGCTGCCTTCACCATGGAATACAATTCACACATTTCCCAAATGAGCAGAAATCAAATTTGCCATAGAGAGCAAGACAGGAAAGAAAGATTCGAAGCAAAAAAAAAGGTTCTGATTTATAATTGAAATTACCCTCTATCTTGCATTCACCTCTTTCTTTCACGACAATGTTTTCCCAATCATATTATTTCAAGGCACATCACAAACTCATCGCCTATAATTACTAATTTATCGCAGACACATAAGACTAAGCTGTCATCAGTTCATAAACATATAAATCAGGTCCTCGGCAATCACGAAATGCATGCAAAAGACTCGAAAAAAGAGAATGTTCAACAAATGACTACACAATTCAAACCAAACAATCACGAACAGAAATCACCAGCCACTAATGTATGGGATGAAGCAAGACCAACCTTCTTCCATTTAGCAATCAGGTTTTTATCCGCATATCCTTGGTCCAAGCAGAACTCGTACAATTCTTTTGAGATTTCTTGCCCGTCGATAATACAGATCGTATATGTGCCGGCTTTTCTGATGAGCAATCTTGAAAATAGGCCACAGAGCCTCGCATTTTCTCTTTCCATCATGAGGGTCATTTTCAGCTGCCATAACACATAAATCAGCATAAAGATGTCAACTTCACAAGGAACCACATGAGTCCTTGCTGGGTATTTGACACGGTTGGTCTTCACTTTAGGCGTACTTATCCCTGCATCAAATGCAACAGTAAATCATCAAGGGATTCATCCTCTCAACTTCCTTCTGTGTCACCTCTAGATTGACTAACACAAAGTTCACAGGAACTTCCGCAGATCAATCCTCTATGTAGAAAAAACTTAACTAATCTCCACGTTCTTTCCACCATGTACTGAATGAAAAGATCGTAGAGTGATGTCACAATCAACTTTTATCAAGTTGAAAGCCATCCCGACATTTTTTTCATCACATATTTGGGTGCTGTGCATGACCATATGCGTCTTTTGCATGTGTGGCATGAGAGAGAGAGAGAGAGAGAGAGAGAGAGAGAGAGAGAGAGAGAGAGAGAGAGAGGTGTTAATGTAACAACACAACAACACATGAAGTGCTTTCTTGCGGGAGAAGTATGTCTTAACTTGTGTACGGCATTCACTTTATTGCCACAACTTTTCGCCAGCTCACTTAAGTGCCAAAATAAGAGAAAAATAATTACTTAAGTACCTTCAGTGAAAAATTCTAGCTAGAGAAATTTCTGAGGTGATATTTTTTGGCATTGAAATGATCGTTTTTTCATTAAAATTGATACTTGAAGTGATCACTTTTTAATAACAATTAGCACTGAAGCGATAATTTTTTTTTTAAAGACTGGCACTAAAGTGACCACTTCTTAACTTGTTATAATATGACGTCATTTAGGATTTTTTTTTTTGGCACTAAAGTGATCACTTTTTCATTAAGATTGGCACTGAAGTGAAGGTTTTTTTTACAACGACTGATACTTAAGTGATTACTTTTTTAACTTGCGACATGATGTCTTTTAGAGATTATATGCTGACTAGGTAGGTACCTGACAAGTTACGTGGGATTGAGAAATTGATAAAATATTGCTACGTTAGATTTCCGACGACTAAGATTGGAGTTGGTACTTAAGCGATCTGTTTTTTTTTTTTTTTTTTTTTTTGAAAAATGATACTTAAGTAAGTCCCCAAAAAGTTATAACACTGAAATGAGTTCTAGTACTTATTCCGCTGTCTCGCTAGCTAAGAATTTCCTCGGAACTCTTCTTTAACATGCCTATTTTTCGAAACGCTGATATGAATTGTCTTTTGGGAGAGATTTTCTGAAAGCATTCGTACTAAAGCACTTTAGAAAACAACGGGGACAATGATTGCAGCACGAAGAATGACCAGACAGCAAAAGTGGATGTGTTTACAGTAATTTTCATTGTAATCATGCTCTAGCAAAATTTATTTTCCATTCGAACTGTAAGCGACAAGCCATGCATCTTTTTATGTCCGAAGCAAAAAAAGAAAAGAAAATAGATCCTAGGATTCATACAATAAGGAATAGCCCAGAAATTAGATTATAAAAGTTGCAGCCTAAAAGCATCTCGTCCAGTTAAAAATGGAGCGTCAATGAAACTGTTCACCATTTATGACTTGGACCTCTCAAATGGCACATATTTTTACATAGACGGGGTTTGTCCTCTACCTTATTCCAATAAAATCCCGTCGACTGCTGAAACCAGCACTGCTTTTGCTGATTAAACTGGAAGCCTCTATGAATTTACTTGCTAAAGCACATTGTGAGCAATACACAAGAATACACAGAGACCAGCAAAAGGAACAGCAGAGAACTCTTCGTCCTCAGCGCTTCCTGTTATAATTATGGTTAATGGATCAACGAAAGTCAATAAATTAAGATACGTCTTTTTTGTTTACGTATCTCTTTTGGATTCATGAATTTCCTAAACTTTTCTGTTCACGTATCTAGTGAATTCATGAATTCCCTAGATTCATGTATCTTTTAGTTCATGTATTTATTGAGTTCATGAATTTCTTGAATTCACGTGTCTTTGGATTCATGAATCTCTTAAATTCACGTATCTCTTGATTCATGAACTTCGTGGATACGTGCATCTATATAATTCATATATCTCTTCTGTACATGAACTAAAAAACTCTATAAATAGATAGGAGCATAGAGCTTCATAACGGTATTTGGTTTTTTGACTCAATTCCAAAAAAGCTTTGATATACTTTTCTACTCTTCTGATTTTTCTGAGTGTGTTAGTTCAATTGAACGGTTTGACTGAGTCCTGTTTGTATAGTGCTAATCCAAACATGTTCGAGGTGTTGTATCATGGGAGGCATAGTTCGTGAATCTACGGAGCACCATTGGCAGGAACTAATCGCCTTAAGGAGATTCGGATATTTGTAACTAACTTCCAATTTTATGTTCTGATTACAACAAACAGTTTGTTTTCTCTGAATTAATTCCAACAATCTTAAGGCGATTATATCACTCACTGTTTGTTGTTCTTGTCAGATTATTGAGATGGTTGAAAACAATCAAGTGCCATTCAATGTCTATAATGTTTCAAGAGACGTTCCTATGGTCGATTCGACCGTTGCTATGGAAGAAATTCAACCCTTAGGGTTTGAATTTGTAGTAGCCAATGCTACGGACCCTTGGGCCAACACAAATTTTGGTGGTGCGGGTAAAAGTCATACGACTGGTATGCCTGGGACTGTTTTTTAGAATAGTACAGGCCAAATGGCTTTTGGCTCCGTTTCTGGAGGGATAATTCAACGAACTTTGCCTACTGTGATGGCAACACCTCCAATTATAGCTAATGAGAAACCGGAGAAATTCACTGGAGTGGGCTTTAAACAGTGGCAGCAGAAGATGTTCTTTTATCTGACCATGCTAAATATGACGAAGTATTTATCGGAGGTGTGCTCAGTAATTAGTCCAGATGAGCATGATGTCATGACGCTCGGTGCATTGGAGGCTTGGAAGCATGGGGACTTCGTATGCCGAAAATTATATCCTTAACTATTTAGTGAATTCTCTTTATAATGTTTATTGTAATATTAAATCCGCTAAACAGTTATGGGAGTCTTTAGAGAAGAAATACAAGACTGAGGACGCTGGCACCAAGAAATTTATGGTTGCCAAGTTCTTGGACTACAAGATGATGGATTCTAAATTTGTCATGAGTCAGGTTCAAGCATTACAATTAATTCTGAGTGACATCTTTACTGAGGGAATGATACTTAGTGAATCGTTCCAAGTGGTGGCTATGATTGAGAAACTGCCTCTGGGCTGGTCAGACATTTGAAGCACAAACGGAAGGAGATGAGCCTTGAAGATCTCATTCTGCGCCTTAGAATCAAGGAGGACAATAGAAGGAGTGCAAACCCTTCTTCTGAGCCAAAGGCCAATGTTGTGGAATCTTCCAAATCCAAGCAAGATAGAAAAAGGAAGATGTCTTTTCAAGGAAAAGGCAAGCAGAAGGAACAGTTCCAGAAATTCCAAGGGACGTGTTTTATATGCCACAAGCCTGGCCATCGTGCTAAGGATTGCAAGAAGCGCCCGAAAAAAGTCAAGAACGATGGTGCAGCTCAGCAACTAAATTTGACAGAACATGACAATATTAAGAGATTGTCTACTGTGGTAATGTCTGAAGCATCTCTGGTGTCGAACACTAATGGTTGGTGGCTAGATACAGGTGCCACAAATCACATCTGTGCAGATTATCTTATGAGAAGGCTGAAGAAGATGAAAAGTTTTATATAGCTAACTCTGCATCAGCAAAGATTGCCAGAAGAGGAAAGGTGATTCTGAAGTTTACATTTGGCCAGGAGGTCGCCCTGCTAAATGTGCTGCATGTACCAGAGATTCAGAAAAACTTAATTTCTGGCCCCATACTTGTCAAGAAGGGTTTCGAAGTTGTATTTGAAGTTAACAAGTTTATACTTTCGAAAGAAGGGATGTATGTGGGGGAAAGGGCACTTGTGTAATGACCTGTTTAAAGCCAATGTAGCTGTCATTGATGTAAACTCAAATTATGTGTACCCAAAGACTGTTAATAAAGAAAAGTCTTCAGTTTACACTGTTATGTCTCCTTATCTATGGCATGGTAGATTAGGACATGTAAATTATGGTACAATGAAGAGAATAACAAACTTGGGGTTAATTCCAAGATTTGAGTTGGATGCCCGCTACAAGTGTGAGACTTGTGTTGAGGCCAAGTTTGTCAAGAAACCTTTCAAATCCATAGAAAGAACACGTGAACCTCTACAATTAATCCATAGTGATCTATGTGATTTAAAGTTTGTAGAATGTAGAGGTGGAAAGAAGTACTTCATCATATTTGTGGATGATTGTACTAGATTTTGCTATGTTTATTTACTAACTAACAAAGATGAGACTATGAGCATGTTTGTCAAGTATAAAAATGAAGTTGAAAACCAACTTGATAAACGAATCAAAGTGCCTAGGTCTGATAGAGGAGGAGAATATAGTTCAATCAATTTCAAAGAGTTTTGTGTTAGTTTTGGAATAATTCTCCAAACGACTGCACCTTATACTCCACAACAAAATGGAGTTGCTGAACGATTGAACAGGACACTAAAGGAGATGGCTAACGCCATGCTTTTGAGTTCAGGTTTACCTCAGAATTTGTGGGGGGAGGCAATTTTAATTGCAAATTATATTCTTAATAAAATACCCCACAAAAAGATAGGTAAAACTCCATATGAGTTATGGAATGGAAAGTTGCCATCCTACAATTTCCTAAAAGTGTGGGGGTGCTTGGAAGGTGGCAATTTCTCCTCCGAAACAAACTCTGTTAGGACCTAAGATGGTGGATTGCATATTTATCAGTTATGCTCAAAATAGTAGCGCATATAGATTTTTGGTCCACAAATCTGAAAATGCGAAAATCCATGTCAATACAATCCTATAATCAAGGGATGCTGAATTTTTTTGAGGATATATATCCTGCAAAAAGAAATCAAGGAAAAATTTCTCAGAAAAAGGCTTAGAGAATCAGAATCTGAGAATGATGAAGTTGTGACCAAAGAAGCCGAACTTCGAAAGAGTAAAAGGTCTCGAATTGAAAAATCTTTCAGACCTGATTTTTTAACATATATGTTAGAAGGTGTGCCCCAAACATATAAAGAGGCAATGTCATCTCCAGATGTTCCTTTCTGGAAAGAAGCTATTGACAATGAAATCCATTCTATCCTAAGTAACCATACTTGGGAATTGGTTGATCTTCCACATGGAAATAAACCAATTGGATGTAAATGAATATTTAAGAAAAAAACTAAAAGCTGATGGTTCCATTGATAAGTACAAAGCTCGGCTTGTAGCCAAAGGGTTTAGACAAAAAAGAGGGTCTTAACTACTTTGATACTTATTCACCTGTCACAAGAATAACATCAGTAAGGATGTTGATTGCTATAGCTTCGCTATACAATTTGTAGATACATCAAATGGGTGTGAAAACTGCATTCTTAAATAGTGATCTCGACGAGGAGATTTATATGGAACAACCTGAAGGGTTCAAGGTCAAAGGACAAGAGCACAAAGTGTGTAGATTTGTTAAATCATTACATTGACTTAAACAAGCTCCTAAGCAATGACATGAGAAATTTGACCGGGTAATGATTCAAAATGGATATAGAATCAATGAGTGTGACAAATGTGTGTACACTAAATTCACAACAGTTGGATATGTCCTTATTTGTCTATATGTCGACGACTTACTAATTCTTGGAGATAACACTGAGATCATCAGAATCACCAAGAACATTCTCAAGAAGAACTTTGAGATGAAAAAATTTAGGTGTAGCGGATGTTATACTCGGCATCAAAATTCTAAGGAATTCTGATGGCTTAGGTTTAACACAATCTCATTACATTGAAAAGGTAATTGAGAGATTTAAAGGATTCGGCATTAAAGATGCAAACAATCATTTTCTTCCACACATAACTTTAAGAAAGAACACTGGAAATAGTGTCAGACAGCTAGAATACTCTCAAGTAATCGGCAGCATCATGTATATCATGAATTGCACTAGACCTGATATTGCATACTCAGTAAGCAAACTGAGTAGATATACCAGTAACCTAGGTCACGAGCACTGGAATGCTCTGATGAGAGTATTATGATATCTGAAAAGGACAAAAAGACTGTTCTACAATATGGCAAATATTCGGCTGTTTTGGAAAGTTATTGTGATGCAAACTGGATTTCAGATTTTGATTAATCGAAATCGACTAGCGGATATGTGTTCACGCTAAGAGGTGCCGTAGTATTATGGAAATCCTCTAAACAAACTCTAATAATGCGCTCTACAATGGAATCAGAGTTTGTTGCTTTGGATAAAGTTGCTGAAGAAGCATAATGGCTTTGACATTTTTTAGAAGATGTTCCAGTGTGGCCAAAACCTATGCCTGCAATTTGCATACATTGTGACAATCAAGCGGCGATTGCAGGGGTGCATAATGTGATTTATAACGGTAAGTCTAGACACATTCGTTATAGACACAATACCGTATGACAGTTGCTCTCAAATGAAATCATTTCTTTAGACTTTGTAAAGTCAAAGGAAAATATTGCGGATCCGCTGACAAAAGGTTTGTCAAAAGAGCAGATATATTACGCATCGAGGGAAATGTGTTTAAGAGCCTTAACCCAATAAAGAGATTCTAGGGTGGAAACCTAACCTATGCGATTGGAGATCTCATGGTCTAGGTTCAATAGGATAACGCAAATTCTGGAAACTCTAGTGTAAGCATTATCTCCCATTCCTATGATGCAACAATGCTTTCTTACAGCGTTATTAAGGGTACGCTATGCGTTTAATGATTCCTATAACTTGGAATGTAATATCCAAGTGAGATATGGTAGGATATCTTTAAAAGGAATGCACCTATATGAGTGGAGCTGGCCGACTCTATGAAAATTTTTAAAGGCTAGATTTTCTAAAGCACGCATGAATCTCGAGAGGTTCAGGGCCGAAAGAAAGAACACAACCGAGAACCAATCTTGAATTGGAAATACTCTGTGTGAGGTTTATTGTCTAAGCTTACACAAACAATTGGCGATTCAAGGCTTAGTCCATCGACTAGTTAAGTAAGTTCGATAGGCTTTCACTAAAGAAGGTTCAAGGCGAAAGCTACCTATCTTGATGCAGTGTATTTCAACAGGTATGCTTAGATTCCTTCGAGTCAAAAAATGTTTTGTTGATCCATTAATGTGGGGGATTGTTATAATTATGGTTATAATTATGGTTAATAGATCAACAAAAGTCAATAAATTAAGATACTTTTTTTCTGTTCACGTATCTCTTTTGGATTCATGAATTTCCTAAACTTTTTTGTTCATGTATCTATTAAATTCATGAATTCCCTAGATTCATGTATCTTTTAGTTCATGTATTTATTGAGTTCACGAATCTCTTGAATTCACGTGTCTTTGGATTCATGAATCTCTTGGATTCACAAATCTCTTGATTCATGAACTTTGTGGATACATGCGTCTATTTAATTCATGTATTGCTTCTGTACATGAACTAAAAAGCTCTATAAATAGATAGGAGCATAGAGCTTCATAACGGTTTTTGGTTTTTTGACTTAATTCCAAAAAAGCTTTGATATACTTTTCTACTCTTCTGATTTTTTTGAGTGTGCTGGTTCAATTGAACGGTTCGACTGAGTCCTGTTTGCATAGTGTTAATCCAAACAGGTTTAAGGTGTTGTATCTTGGGAGGCATAGTTCGTGAATTTGTGGAGCACCATTGGCAAGAACTAATCGACTTAAGGAAATTCGGATATCCGTACCTCACCTCCAATTTTATGTTCTGATTACAACAAACGGTTTGTTTTCTCTGGATTAATTTCCAACACTTCCCACTACCACCACATGAGCGAAGCAGTCCTCGAAAGATACTGCTAAAGGACCGCGAAAAGAGAGCACTACGCCAAAGGCTAACTGTTGGAGAAAGAATTTGTTTTGATCTCTTGATTGATTCCCGAGTTAGATTCCGATCTCGTGACTGATACAGTAAATCATAGATTTGGAATATTTTAGGGATATAATATTGTACATATTTTCTTCGATTCTTCTGATTTCATTTCTTGTAATATAAAATACAAACGCATACTTGTATATTGAATGTGACAAGAAATACTTTCTCCCTATTGTTCTTCATTTTCTTTCACTAACAACCAAACACAGACCGAATGCGGAACGCTCTCACCACCAGAATCAAGATGTCAGCAGCATCGGCACGTCAAGGCATTTATCCGGAAAGAACAGAATCCTAACAAACCGAATTGCTCTCCCTCCACGGACAGTTGCCACTTAGAAATTGGGATGACACGACGAGTCGAGGTTGCGTAACCTAATTTTTAGCACTAAAGGATGGGAAACCCTATAGATGATCTAGGGAGAGCGAATTCTACCCAAAATCGAGGGCCAAAAAGGGGACTTCAACCATACGACTTACATGCAGAAGTCATTAGATCATGTTGTTCTTTCTTTTTTGGCCAAGACCAAGACTAGTCTTTTCACATTCATCGGCGGCCACTGGATGGGCAAAGATCAGAAGAAGCTTTCCTGTGTCTCTCCGGTATATTGACAAAGATGATTTTCATTCATTGGCCACCACCGGATGGCCAAAGATCAGAAGAAGCTTTCCTCTATCTCTCCAATCTAGGTTAAAAATTAACCGGAATTAGCAAAGTGTAAGCACCTCAAAGCACGAAGAAAAAGCATATAAAGGCCAAAATTGCTAAAATGCGTTTTAATATCTTCTTAAAAAGACAGTTTTTGTTTCTGCGAGAGCTCCCAAGCTTTACTTGTGGACACAAAATGGAAGTTTCTTTTCAACAGATGGACAACCTCCAGAAAGCATATATCTGATCCATTTTGTGTTGAAAAGAAACTTCCATTTTGTGTCCATCTGTTGAGATGTATATAAAGGAGAGGAGATGAGTGATGTCAGAAACCGCCACAATCCTCTCATTCCATCACCATCACCCCCTTCGTCTCTCTCATTTCTTTTGGGGTCCTGTAGAAAAGAGAGAATTCTTATTCCATGGCCGGGGCAGTGCCGAACCCTCAGATGGCATATCTGCGAAACGCCGTGCCCACCTCTGGTTATGGGCCGCTGGCACACGTGCATCCCTCAGGCAGCGCAGCACATTCAGCCCACGGACCTGGCGAACGTCTATATATATAATTGTGCTTGCTTTCTCAACTTATTATCTTGTGATTGGGGATATTTCAAGTACTTTATTATCGGTATCCTCTAGTCTTGCCCATCCCCTTTTGCTTTGGCTTCGGCAACCATAATTTGTTGAGACATAGGTGGCAATGCTTTTGTTTCGGTTATTAAAGTGTAGACCAACCCCTTTGTGATACGATAACCAGATATCATTTGAGCAAGCTCATCGGTTTCTGTGCTCTGATATTGCGATATGTATTCCAGCTCCGAGTCGGGGAATTTAGCTTATAATTCTTTTGCTTTGTGGTAATGCTCAACGATATTCTCATTAAGACATTGGTATTCTCCTCTCAACTATTTTATTACTAATAGCGAATCACCCATCACTTTGATTGATTGTACGCTCATGTCAACCAGCAAATAGAGGCCGACTATAAGCGCTTCAAATTCAGCTTGATTGTCGGAACATTTGAAATCCAAACTGAATTGGAACTTCGATTTATGGCCCCTTGGAGACACAATCAAGATCCTTACTCCTGACGCAGTGGACGTGGAGGAACCATCAAAGTATAACAACCATATGCTCAATCGTGCAAAGTTTTTGCTTACGAAGTCTTCAACTTGAACACTTGGATACTTCGCAAGAAAATCAGCTACGACTTGTTCTTTTACTACTTTCATCGGTACATACACTAAGTCCAATTCAGATAGTGCAAAGGACTATTTTGCCACTCGGCCTTTTATTATAGGCTTGTAAGCATATAGTTAATAACAATGGTTTTACATATCACATGAATGACAGCTGGCAACAGATAATGCCGCAAGTTTGTACATGCAAAGTATAAAGATAAATCGATTTTTTCAACAGCAGTATATCTTTTCTTGGCATCATTCAGCATTCTGCTGAGGTAGTACACCGTTTGCTCTTTGCCTTCATCATTCTCTTACGCCAGCATACTATCGATTATCGTATCGATGGCTGACATATAGAGTTTTAGAGGTCTGCCTACTTTTTAGTGGTATCAAGTTATCAACACTAGAGGACTAGTCAAATATGCTTTTATCCTCTCAAAGGCACGCTGGTGCTCCTCTTGCTAAACGAATTCATCCTAATTTTTCAACTTCAACAAAGGAGAAAACACCTTTATTTTGCTAGATAGGTTAACAATAAATCTTCGAAGAAAATTTATTTTCTCAACTATCATTTGTAATTGCTTCTTGCTAGTTGGAGGGGATAATTCTAAAATAATTTTAGCATTATTTCTATCAAGCTCTATTCCAATATTATTAACCAAAAATCCTATAAAATTCCCAGCTCTTATGCTAAATACACATTTAAGAGGATTCATTTTTAGTTGATATTTCTCCATCCTAACAAAAAACTATTTAAGATAATTGAGATAATTTACCTCTTCCGACTTGACTAGAATGTTGTTGATGTACACTCCCATAAAGTCTCCGATCATATTGTGGAAAATAAAGTTCATCGCTGTTGATAGGTGGCTCTGGCATTCTTCAAACCAAAGGGCATCGCTTTCCAAGCAAGTATTCTTGTGACTTCAGGGTACCTGAAGGTTGTCTTATGGACATCCTGTTCGGCAATGAAGAGCTGATTGTATCTTGAATGGCCATCCATCGAAGGCATCATTTTGTTTCCAGCTACAGAATCTACTGGCATATCGGCAACTGGCATTTAATAATCGTATTTTGGAGTCGTAACATTCAAAAATCTATGCAAACTCGCTACTTCCCATTCTTCTTCTTGACTAGGATTATGTTGGAGAGCCATTCAACATGCCAAGCGATCTCGATGAAACCAGCCTTCAATAGCCTTTCTGTTTCTTCTTTTATTTTTGCATTTACTTCAAGAGCAAACCTCGTTGGAGGTTGTTTATGGGGTCTCCAACCTGACTTTATCGAGAGACGATGTTCAACCACATCTCTACTCAATCCTGGCTTCTCATGGTAGTCCCAAACGAAATAGCTCCCATGCCTCCACAGAACCTCCACTAAACCATTTCGGAATTCAGCGCCCAACAATGCACTTACAATGCTAGGACGTTTTACTTCGTCATTACCACTGTCAATCTCTATGAACGGATCTTCGGATTCAACTGTTTTTATATCCTCTTTGAGCGGGGACTCCTCAAAATCCCCTATGTAGTCTGCAAATCCTAGAGAATTTTCAATTTCTTCTATAAGGTAGCAAGAGTATCGCTCTTCAAGCTCTTGTAATAAGTTGTTTCCTTTCATATAAAATATCAAATTTTCCTTGGCCAGCTCACTCTCTTTTAGGATCTGCTCAAACTCCGACTCTATGAAGCGGCCATAGACAAGCTTAGCGATGTCTGTGCAAGGTGGCTCAATTACGGACACTATGTCATCTTCAAGATCATCCATTCGTACTACATTAGCCATGTGATGCTCGACTCATGATTTGCTCTTACGTACCCTAACTTATCTCCATTCTGAAAAGCTAGAGTTTGATGTAAAGAGGAAGGTATACATTGATTGCTATGTATCCAATCCCTATCCAATAACAAATTGTACCATACATTGGCATCTGCTATGAAGAATGTAGTTTTGGTAGTTCATGATCCAATTGTGAGGTCAACTACGATTGCTCCCTTTGCGTCTCATATATCTCCTGTGAAATCTGAGATTGTTACATTAGTGGAGATTATCTCTTCTTCATCTTTTCCAAGCTTTCGGAAGTATCCACAAGGCACAAGATTCAAAGTAACTCCTGCGTCAACAAGTATCCTATTCACAAGGCATCCCTTGATCTTTCCTACCACCATGAGGGCTTTCAAGTGATTTATTTTGTGAACTGGGAGTTTCTCGAATTCCACTACTTCCTCATTGGTAAATTGGAACTCTAATTTCTCAGTCTCCACCACTTCAAAAGTCTCTTCCTCCGCGGGAATGACTCTCATAATCAAGCTTTGAACTTGGGAGGGAGCCTTATTTGCACCATATTCGGACTGGCTGAAGAATCAGAATTCGATTTTCCTCTATCGAACTTATTCCTTGTTTTGATGGTTTTCTCTTCGGTCCTTTCTTCCTTCTACTTCCGAGGAAGATTCCTCCTTGTCGCGATATCCTCTTCTTGGCAGCTACTACATTCTCCCTCAATCTCGAAAGAATCCTCTTTTTCCCTTACCCATACTAAATTCCTTGGATTGACATAGCATTTGCCTTTTGATCCTCCTAATATGCCAGCTTGCTTATGCAATTCTTGTAGTTTTTTCTTTTGCTGCATCCTCCTTTTTTAAATTCTTAACACTGGTTTCTATTCAGAGGTTTGAACCAGTTGCAGACTGGTCAAGATTTATCTTCC
Organism: Eucalyptus curtisii; assembly: GCA_017140595.1. Classification (NCBI taxonomy): domain Eukaryota; kingdom Viridiplantae; phylum Streptophyta; class Magnoliopsida; order Myrtales; family Myrtaceae; genus Eucalyptus; species Eucalyptus curtisii. The sequence continues at coordinate 21,380,311 of CM029502.1, forward strand.
TATAAATCATTGCTCTTTCGAAGGATCATGTGGCACCTTCATTGTCCTGGGAGGTCTCCGACGCTAGTTTGTCAAAGGTGGGAACTCATGCTCATACTCAAACTTTGATCCCCATCTTGATGGAATTACCTCAGAAACCTTTAGTTTGGGATTAGGGGTTCTTGTATATCAGACATAATAATCGAATTTGCCATTGAGTTCCCCAATGTTCCGATTTCAAGTTGTCTTTATCCATAAAGTCATTTGAACGGGACTTTACTTGCTTGTTTCTTTCTCGGTATCACAGCTCTCTTGGGAATTTGCTCCTAAAAGCTGTGTTCATTGAAATATCTCCCTCTGATTCTTGAGCCCTCTCGACGCTCAGCCGTGTGTTGAGCATAATTAGAATAGTCGCGAGAAGACCTAAAGCGTTGGGGGTGTCGTCTATACTGGCAATCATGATTCATGGTTTGGGGCCTTGCTAAAATCCTTCTCGGGTCCCGCTAATGTCTAGATATCATAAGATAGTCATCACCATCCAAGAAGTATCGACGAATAATTTCCCTTCGACATGTTTGACACAGAGTTCTTTAGTTTGTGTGTCCTCTAACAGCCGTTGACACCATCCCAGTCATCTGTGGGAAAGGATTCGAATCGATTTCCATCCTTCTATCTCCATCTTTGGAAAATTTAATTTTACCTTAGCAAATTGCTTTGTATCACCTTCTTGAAGACATTTCAATAATTGGTACCGTGGCTCCAAGAGTGATGCTATTTACAATACCTCCCATTGCCTATTTCTTCTTTACTTGGGAAGGTTTGACCATTTGTTAATCTTGCAACCCCATCGCGTATCAAGAGATCAAATATTTTATCTATCTTGGTAATATCGAGCGAATACCTCTATGCACCCTTAGCCTTAAGCACAAGCGACTCCTTCACTCTAGTGGGCTTCAAGGCCTGGCAAATGTATGACTTATCTAGGGTCATCTTTGATACTGCAATCTCGCAGCATCGTCCTAAGTATCTTCATCCTTAGAATCTTCTTCAGGATCATATATCACCACATTCTGCTTGTAATCATGATAAGGTTTCTTATCTTTCTTTTTCCAAAAATTCTCATACTGAGTTGCTGTGGCAATTAGTGAAAATAAATCCGTAAATCTTTGCCTGGCCAAATGCTCCTTAAATGAAAATTTTAGACCATTTTTGGCCATTTCGGCAATTTCCTTTTTTGGGAGAAAGAACAAGCACCAATTTCTCATTTTTCTTGAATCAGGCGACATATTGATTTACTGTCTCGTTGCGGATAACGTCACTTCAGGGATTGGGCGATAAAACAGAGCATGAAACTTATTCTCCATTTCCTCCAAATTCTGTACCGAATTCACAAGAAGACCTGTATATCAAGTAAAAGCCGTCTTGGACAACAACAAAAGAAATAAACACAACTTCATCTTCCACCATTATTAACATCACCACATTGAGCCATGAATCAATTACTCTGCTCTACCGTAGAATGATCATCTTCACCGGTGAAGGGAGTAAACTCAGGGATCTTATAACCCTTGGTGTATGGGATGTTATCAACCCAATATGGGTACGGTTTTTACTTGGTATACAGGACCAAGCAGGCAGCTTGTTCAATCACTTGCTGATCCCTCATGGGATCTAACACCTGATTCCCCTGATTAAACTGCACCCTAGGTGGCGAAGGGGGCCAAATAGCAAAATCTTTAAACCCTCCTTGTGGCCGATAAGGCTTGTACCCTACAATCAGTACGGAAATCAATCTGACGTTCACTACCCCGTAGGTGGCACCGCGTTACTGCCCCCTGGCCAATTAATCTTTAGAGGCAATTGTTGCGAGATGCCTACTTACGCTTCATTTCTTGAGTTCAAGGTATCACTGATCACTCTCCCTGGATTTGTGCCATTGGAAGTCTTTGGTATCGATCCAGGCAGGGGTATGGCTCCAAACACTCCAGTTCGGTCTTCCTAACTACCTTGAGTCTAGGCATTCATATCGTTGACCCTCTACAAAATCCTAACCGGCGGTATGGGAATCAAACCTCCTGTGACCATAGGTTGAGTCGGAACTTATATGGGTGGTGGAACCGCAATAGTTTGACCCCTATAGGCCATGTTCGCTTGGTTCGACGATCCCATCCTCAAAGTTAATTCAGTGACCGGATTAGTAAGTAAGGGAGTTAAGACACCAGACAAATGACTAGCTATATGATTGGCCAAATCATTTTGCTGTTACTCGTGAAGAAATTTTATGAACAGAAACAGAAAGTGAAAGAGAGAGAGATGAAAACAATGCAGAGTCGATGTGTATTCTTATTCAATGAATGCTAGTTTACATCAAAGAACTCTACTACTCGTTTACTCTCTCCTCATTAGTTTTATATCAACTGGAGGATGACAACTTAATGAAACAACTAACTAATAGAAAGTAAAAACAGAAAGTTTGACTTTACAAGCTTAAAACCGAATACTGATTCCTCAATGTAAACATGCTACACGTGCTATAATCTCTGTTGTTGCTTTCTTTCTTTCCTTTGTGCTTGACAGCACTTACTGGTTTTCAGTAGCTTCGCCTTCTTTCTTTCCTCTGTTCTCGAAGCCTTCTTTCTTTTCTCTATTCTTGACATCACTAGCACTTTGCATATTACTCTTAACATCCCCCCGCAAATTGGGAAGGGGTAAAAAACCCATGCCCAATTTGATTCGAAGAGTAGAATGTGTGAGCCGTGATAAAGCTTTAGTAAAAATGTCAGCAAGTTGACGAATGCTCGAAACATATTGAACTCGGAGAGAACCAGAAGAAACTTTCTCACGAACAAAGTGAAAATCGACTTCAATATGTTTTGTGCGAGCATGGAGAACAGGATTGGCTGTAAGTGAAATAGCAGACTGATTATCAAAAAATAAGAGAGTTGGAGAGTGTAGAGGTTGACCAATATCACGTAGAACAAAACTAATCCAAGTGAGATCAGCTGTAGCAGAAGCAAGTGCCCTGTATTATGCTTCAGTGGAGGAGCGGGAGACAGTAGGTTATTTCTTAGCTGCCCATGAAATGAGATTCGAACCAATATAGGTACGGAAACCAGTGGTTGAACGTCTGGTCTCAACATAGCTAGCCCAATCTGCATCAGAGAAGCCATATAACTTCATAGAGCTGTGAGAACGAATGAAAATGCCAAGATGAACTGTTCCTTTGACATATCGAAGCATCCTTTTCAACTTATGAAGATCGCCCATAGTAGGCTGTTGCATTTTCTGGCATAACAAATTTGTGGCAAAGGCAAGATCAGGACGAGTGATGGTTAGATATTGCAGGCCACCAACTAAACTTCTATATTCAACAGGATTGGATAGAAGAGTATCATCAGATTTCAAGATGACTGGTCTTAGGGACAGAGGAGTCGAGATGGGTTTGCAATTAGTCATGTGTGCTTGTGTAAGTAAATCAAGGGCATATTTTGTTTGACATAAAAACAGCTCAGTAGAAGTGCGCTTAGCTTCAATTCCTAGGAAATAATGAAGATGGCCAAGGTCTTTCATATGAAATTGAAGACTAAGGGAATGAATCAGAGTATGGAGCAACTTATCTGAGCTGCCAATCAAGATAATATCGTCAACATACAGTAGCAGAAGTACTGTCTCTTGTCCATCACGCAGTATAAAAAGAGATGGATCAGTGGTACTACAGAAAAAACCAACTTCAAGCAAAAAATTGCTGAATTTGTCGAACCAAGCACGCGGTGCTTGACGAAGACCATAAAGAGACTTCTTAAGAAGACAGACATATTGTGATTTTTGTGGATGTACAAAGCCAGGAGGTTGCTCCATGTATACTGTTTCATTCAAGCTTCCATGGAGAAATGCATTTTTAACATCGAGTTGATGGATCGACCAGTTCTCTATCATTGCCACAGAAAGTACAATGCGGATAGTGGCATGTTTGACAACAGGGCTAAATGTTTATGTAAAGTCCACTCCTTCTTCCTGATGAAAGCCCTTAGCTACTAACCGAGCCTTCAAACGATCAAGACTCCCATCTGGTGCAAGTTTTGTCTTAAACACCCACTTGCAACCTATAACATTCATTTGACTGGTTCGAGGAACTAAAATCCAAGTCTGATTTTCATCTAAAGCATTCATTTCATCTTGCATTGCTTTATGCCATCCTTGATCTGCTAGAGCAGATTTAAGTGATCATGGTTCAGAAGGCACCTTATATTCAGCAATGCAGGCATATGGAGGATTGATCTTTATAATATCAGATTTGGATCTGGTTTGCATATGGTGAGTAGATAGTGTACCTTGTGAGGTAATCTGAGAAGTGGAATGAGTTTGATCAATAGCTAGGTCACCTGCTGGTTCAGTTATGGAAATAGGAACTTTTGACTCTGCAGAACTGGCAGGTGGCAGATGTAACAAAGATGAAGTTGAGGATGATGCTGGACTAGAAGAGCTAGCAGATGACAGATGTAACGAAGATGAAGTTGAGGATGATTCTGGACTAGGAGAATCTTGTAAATGACCTGTAGTGATGATGCTGGTGTCTTGTAAATGACCTGTATGTTGAGGTGATGAAGATTGTATGCGATCTTCACTTGGAGAATCAAAGAATTTGACTTCCTCTGTCCATAGCTGATACAGTTTTGTATAATGGGAATAGTCTGTTGCCAATTTCTTAGTAAAAGGAAAGAAACTTTCATCAAATATAACATGACGATTAATGTAGATATGACCGGTGGTGGAAATAAGGCATCGATATCCCTCATGGCGATCACTGTAACCCAGAAATACACAGGTAAGGGATCTTGGATCAAACTTGTGCTGTGCATAGGGTCGGAGACATGGATAAAACGCACAGCCAAAGATTCTGAGATGGTCATAACTCGGCTGTTGCTGATATAGCTTACTGTAGGGCGACTGCATTTGTAACTTTGGAATAGGAAGAATATTAACAATGTAATTGGCTGTTATAAATGCATCAACCCAAAATTTCAAAGGAAGTTTTGCATGATAAAGCATAGCCAGGCCAAACTCAACAATGTGTCAATGTTTCCTTTTAGATATTCCATTATGTTATGGTGTGTAAGGGCAGGACACACGCTGTTGAATGCCATAGTTCTGTAAATGAGACTTAAATTTGTGACTGATGAATTCTCCTCCACCATCACATTGGAAGATCTTGATTTTACAGTCAAACTGATTTTCTACTAATCTCTGGAACATGAGAAAGACATTATAGAAATCTGACTTCAGTTTTAGTGGATAGATCCAGCTAAACCGAGAGAAGTTGTCCACAAAAATCACATAATACTTGAAGTTTTGAAATGAGTTAACTGGAGAAGGCCCCCAGATGTCACAATGAATTTGTTTTAAAGGCATAGAAGCTACAGAGTCTGACAATGGAAAGGGTAAAGCAGTACTCTTAGCTATTTGACAACTCCTACATATAGACTGTAGCTTTGTATTGCAGTGAATCAACTGCTGAGTCTTCATATACTTCAAGATATTCAGGTTCATGTGAGCTAATCGTTGATGCCACACATCTTCCCCAACTGTCCTGTGTTTTTGAGTAAAAAAGACCTCTGTAATATGAGGATCCACACAGTAGAGCCCTTTAACCTTCCTTCCGAGCATCTTGGTTGTGTTGGAGAAGTTGTCCTTTATATAAACACCAGTTTTGTCAAAGACAAATGAACATGGATAGTCATCTGTTAGTACTGACAGAAGGTTTTTCTTAATTTCTGGAACAATTAGCACATCATTTAGAGGTAAAGAATCAACTGCAGTATGTAGTAATGCATCGCCAATATGTGTAATAGGTAGACACGAGCCATTACCAATCATAACTATATCATTGCCATTGTGTTTAGAAAAATTATGAAGAATACCAGCATTAGCAGTGATGTGAGCAGTCGCACCAGTGTCTGGATACCACTCATTGCCATTTGATTCTTCAAGATGCATTACTGCTAGTGCTGTTGGTACTTCCTCAACTTGATATGAGTTGTCAAATCTATACCAACAGTGAAGTGCATCATGTCTAGGACGTTTGCAGATTTGACACTCTAAACGAGCGTTATCTGTTGTTTTATCTACCTACAAATTTTTGTGAAGAGTTAGATATGAAGAGGGATATGACTTGGTATCTGGATTCCTTTGTGAAGAATCAATATATGGTCTAAAGCCTTGACCAAAACCAATGCCAGAGAACATATTGAATTGCTTGAATTGCTGTCCTCCCTGTTCATGATTCGAATTATTTAGTCTGTAGCTCATATTTCTTCCAGGATATCCATAGTTGCGATATCAATTATTGAAGGGATGTCCTCTTCCATAACTTTTACCTCCACAATTATATCCTCTTGATCCTCCAAAACTAACATTTTGTTGTGCAAGTTCTCTGTCAAAATCTTCCCTCTGCAGGACTTCAGTTTTCCTTTGACCATAATAGGCTAGGTTAGAACTGAATTGATTCGAAGAGTAGTTCTGTAACCTTGCTTCAAATCTTTTTAAGTGTGATATCACCTCATCATACTCTAGTTGATGTTTCAAGCAGTATATTGTGGTTTTAAAACTCTCATACTCAGATCCTAAACCCTCCAAAACTCCGAACAACTTTGTTATCTCATCTATTGGTTTCCCTATTGCATTGAGTTGATCACAGATTGATTTATACTCTCTGAGGTATATAGACAATGCTTGATCACGCTTTTGACATGCTTGCAGCTTTCCTCTCAACTCAAATTCTCTAGCCACAGATTTTTGCGTGAATCGATTGAGTAGAGTTTGCCATACCTCATATGCAATATCCAAGCCAATTATCAAACTGAGTATGTTTTCTGAAACAGCTCCACTAATCCAAGAGGACACAAGTTGATCTGTCTTGATCCAATCATTGTAGTCAGGGTTTATAACTTCAATACCCTGACCTTCTCCTTCAACCTGCAATGATTTGGCAGGTGGTGGACTTTCTCCACTGATGAAACCAAATAGATCTTGGCTTCTCAAGAATTTGTGAAACTGAGCTTGCCAAAGAAGAAAATTATCTTCGGCTAATTTTATGGTAACAAAGTTAGAGATGTTAACATGAATAGGGAATGGATATTTCTGCATTCTTACTGCCATTCTTACGCTTTCAAATCCTAGGAGATGCTCTGTTACAGAAACAGTCTCCTACTGGTTTTGCAGTATAGAGTCGTGAATATATCACTGATGACGATAAGATCTCGATGAAGAATAAGAACAACTCACAGTTCTGTTCAGTGATGTAAATGATTCACAGATCCACAATCAAAGAACAAATACCACCATTAGCAGCAGAAGACAATGATCAATGAGGCTTGAATGTGACTTCAATCTATTGCAGATTCATCATCTTTTCATAGAGAACGGAGATGATTTGTACTCTCAGGAAACTGCTCTGATACCATGAAGAAATTTTATGAACAGAAACATAAAATGAGAGAGAGAGAGAGAGAGAGAGAGAGAGAGAGAGAGAGAGAGAGAGAGAGAGAGAGAGAGAGAGATAAAAACAACGCAGAGTCGATGTGTATTCTTATTCAATGAATGCTAGTTTACATCAAAGAACTCTACTACTTGTTTACTCTCTCCTCATTAGTTTTATATCAACTGGAGGATGACAACTGAATGAAACAACTAACTAACAGAAAGTAAAAACAGAAAGTTTGACTTTACAAGCTTAAAACCGAATACTGATTCCTCAATGTAAACATGCTACACGTGCTATAATCTCTGTTGTTGCTTTCTTTCTTTCCTTTGTGCTTGACAGCACTTACTGGTTTTCAGTAGCTTCGCCTTCTTTCTTTCCTCTGTTCTCAAAGCCTTCTTTCTTTTCTCTGTTCTTGACATCACTAGCACTTTGCATATTACTCTTAACAGCTCGAACATCCTTCTCATGGTGGCCATTACTGCTAAATTCGAGGCCAACTCCCTTCTCTAATCTTTAGACGATTCTCGAGGAATGTCTCCAGAATTGGCGCCTATGTTGACATCATCAACAGGGGGTCTACATTCTAACCGGAATCCTTAGAACGGATAGTCCTTTCTCCCACGCGTTGCGGGGATAAGTTATTTTGATTGATAGAGGAGCGACTTTCCTGATTCTTTGTTTTTGTCATCGACACTTCCTAGGAATGGAACACAATGGTCTCACCGAACGTGCCAAAAAGATGTTCACCAAGGAAAGGTTCCCTCGACAAATATCTATCACTGAAGGGGCAAAGCTTGGGCTTTATCATTTGAAAAAGGTTTTGTGTTGTTCTTGAAAGGAGAAGACTTGTTTGAACTATGGGCAAATGAAATACAAGAAAACAGGAGAAAAAGTAAAGTGCTATCGAATGTAAAAGTGCAATAAAGGAAAAGATACTGGGCCTGTTTTACTCTTGTTTATTTTCAAAGCTCAATAGGCCAATTTTGGCGCCAACACCAAGTCAAATTAAGATGGAGGAATCACGAGAGACTTTATTATTGACGAGAGGTATGTTAGAACACTGAAGACCATGACTTATTGAATGGTAAGAGGGAATGAATCAATCTATAGTTACTTGAGATTGGGTCCTAATGCAGCAACCACGGCTCGCCAACCCTCCTGCGTAGGGTGCTGCGTGTCCCAAAAGAACATGCCGTTGCACAGTTCATATTGGTTCTGCGCAGTTTTATTCACATGCCCACACGAGTCACTGCAACGTTGTTTCAGCGGTTCTTGAAATTCGGTACTTCCTAAAAATACATAAAGAACAAATAGCGACAAATAAATCAAGGTCAGAAAATGGTTGTACATGTGTAAGCATGTTTAGCTTGTCCAATTGAAAAGTTTAATTTGTTTGGGGAGGAGAGACAACGTGTAAAAAGGCCCGGTCACCCAAGTATTCTTTTGATAAGATGGGATAACACGGGCTAGTTGAGGAGTCTAGTTCAGGCGGCCTAAGGACTACCCTGTTGCTGGGTCCATTGCTCAAAAGTTGTGTCTGGTGTATGACGAGCTAGATATTCAATATGTACTAAGTGGAAGAACAAAATAAGTTACCTTTGCCATTAAGCACGGACATGAATGATTTATAGAGATCGACGATGACAAAAGCAGGTGACGACCGCTTCTGGTTGTTCAGCTTTTTGACAGCTTCCCACAACTTCTTGTTATGGTGGGTCGCCAATAAATTTACAGTTGCATTGCAAGTTCCGTTGCAAGTTCTGAAAGGGTCCATAATCTCAGGAAGACATCCCAAAGGCGGCAGACCCGCAACAGCTATCATTTTCACGCCCAGGTCGTGGATGCGTTTTATGTCTAACACGAGCTGATTCACCACCCGTATTGTCAAATTCTGCAAGTCCTGACCAACCTCAAGACTTTAAGCATCACCGCAGCAAACAGAGACAACCAACGAGACAAATATATATGAAGGTAACATCATGGAAGCATGGATTAACATGAGAATACAGTTAAGTGACAATCGAAGGCAAAGCCAAGGAATGTGCAGACTGGTTAGCAGTTCAAGATTGAAGGAAGATGCGCCCAAGGGATTGGCTGACTCCATCCGCATCTTTTCTTTCATCAGTGAATCACACATTTGACGTCAATGAAAAACAAATTAGATTCCATTTGATTTAGGCTTGGGTACTGTTGATAATTATCGCAACCCTTCCAATTCAACTCAACTCTAAGTCCATAACCTTCTTCTCCGATCTGATTAGACCCCTTTTTTTCGGCATAATGCACGAGGGTTCTCGTATTTTGGGAGGATCAAATCATTTAGGGATTGGATTAGGTAAGGTTCAGAAAGATGGTTAGGTCGTGAATAAGCAAAAACGAATGCAGTCAAGACGAAAGCGTCACAGGATGGGCCACTGTGCATGTTTGGTAGCCCGGATCCTGGCATTTTCTGAGGAACAATGTTTTCACGCAAGAAAGGTTGTAACCAGCTCTTTTGTTTTTTTCAAAATTCAAATTTTAATGTCACGATCTCTATACAGTTAAATATAAATATGTACTGTTATTGAGATCCGATACAAGTCAATACCTCGTACGACGCGTTATTGTCAAGGGAAGCATGGTAGTCGTTGCCGGAGTTGGTAACGAGAGCGAGTGAACATTGAAGATCCCGTCCAGTGTAGACAGATTCCGCGATGAGCTGTTCGAACCAATCAATCTGGAGCGTCATAATCGGCTGACGAAACACACCCGACCCTCCGTACGCGAAGTTCATTCCGTGTTCCACATACTTGGACCTGCCCTCATTCAACCTATACGGGATTGGCGATCTCACTCCCAAATGCACAGCTACATATAATAACAATAACAATTAGAGGTGAGAGGTTCTAGGTTCCGTACAGATTTTACCTGAAACTTATAACCTATCAGTTGAAACAAGTTTCTCATTTTCTGAAATTTGGACTTTATCCTACATACTTTAGAACCTACCCTGTCACAGGTTCCAAGGTCAATTCCAAGGTCTATCCATATTCCACATATATTAGTAAGTGAACAATTGTAGTGAATTAAAACCTTTAATGACAACCACTTATTGTTATAATTCATTGACCATAAAGACACACGAAAAATATGAATATTAATAAAATAAAAGTCTTAAGTCATAAAAAGAAAGCTCAGATTAGTGCTTCTAAATTATACACTCATTATCAAATGGCAAGGAATATTGCAAGATCACGTGAAGGTATGAACCAAGAAAAACATTAAAACTTATTTAGCTTTTAGGTTACATGTTACGAGTTTCAAGTTCCAAGTTCTTAATCAGGTTCCAGGTTCCTCCAATTAAGAACTTGGAACTTGTCCGTCGAAACAAGCTCCTCATTTTTTAAAATCCGAAACCTACCCTACATATCTTAAAACATAATACTTACAGGTTTTCACCAGTTTGGTTCTCAGGTTCCAGGTTCTACTCTAAAACCATACTCACCCCAATAACAATGACCATTGATATGTTAGAAGGGGGGACGAAAGTGAGGATCGGACAAATGTGTCGCGGTTCATAATTCTCTTTTACTTTAGTGATCTTGTAGGTATATGAGATGAATCTCAAATACCAGACCAAGTCCTACGAATCAAGTGATAGTAAATTCGCAATTGAGCTTGATTCTTGCCACTTCCTAGAAATAATTACAACAAGACAATATTAGAATAGGATCTATTGGTGGTCGATGGACACGACATTAGCTACTTCTGGACCTAACTAGTCAAAGAGACAAAAAAAAAGGGGTGCAGAAAACTGAAGTGTCAAATCTTGCCATGAAAGACACTTACATGTCAAAAGTTTGAAAATATACAATTAAATGCTAAAATTGGAACAAAATGGATAAGCTAAACGTCAACGGCGAAAAATTCCGGCCAAAATACCGACATAGCGTTTTTCCGGCGAGACAAGTGCAAAACAATGTTGTTTTGCATGCTGATATGGCTAAATAAACCGAAAAAAGTGTCATTTTGCACGCTGACGTGGTTAGATAAGGTGAAAACGACGTTTTGCCTTGGATTTTAATTTAAATATAAATATTAATCAAATTAGACTTAAAAATAAATTCAAAGAAGAAGAAGAAGATTGCATAAGGCTTGTTTGATGTGGGTTTGAGCCCTCGCCACCACCTCCCCATTGTCGCCGGCCCTGGGCCAAGTCTTGCTGACCCTAGCCAACTTTCCTCCACCGTTGTCGACCCTTCCCGACGACGGTGGGGTGGTAGCAATGAGGGTTTGCATAACCCTCACCAAATGAGCTTCTGCAATCTTCTTCTTCTTCCTTTATTTAAAAAAAAAAATTTAAATTAAATTTAATAAATATTTATATTAAAATTCAAATAAGAAGCATTTTAGCTCTTCTTTGTTGACTCGGCTTTTCGGCGAGTCACGTTAGATTTACAGTACCCTTCGCTGAAGTTGACACTTAAGCATCCTATTTTTCACAGAAAGTGATACTCGTACTTTTTGAATTTTTGACACATAAAATATCTCCGTGTTACCACTGCCCGCGGTGGCCACGATGGTTAGAGTTTTGCTCCTTCACCGAAAGGGGAGGGGTTCGAAACCCCACTTCCCCATTGCGCGACTCACCTGTGGCTGGGTCTGTGGTGGTGGCTTAGTCGCCCCGGGTTTACCTCGCCGGCTGTACGGAGGTTCCCGGATCATAAATAAATAAATAAATAAATAAATAAATATATAAATAAATATATATATATATATATATATATTTCCGTGTTAAGTTTTGGCAATTAGTAGTACTTCTGCTGAAAAAAAAAAAAAGGTGAACCGGTGTCCTCTTGGCATGTGATAATGGAAAGGTGAGAATCCGAGGGAAAGATGGCAAGCTCAATCTGAAAAGGCAGAAGATACAGGCAAAGCCGAAACGATTGAAAGGAAAGGGAAGGGAAAGGCAATTGCGAGAGGGGCACCCCACACGAGGCACCGAGTAGTAGGTGGCGGAGACAAGGTTGTAAGAGGAACCCACCACTACTTCGTATCTTATAATACTCACGTTGAATTATGAGCCTCTTTCTCATGGTGTCTTGTAGGGGTGTGCAAAATACCCGGGAACCGCCCGGACCGCCCGGAATCGGCGGTTCCTGAGGGAACCGGTCCGGTTCCCGATTCCAATTTATGGGAACCGGTGGGTACCGATCCTGTTCCCGGTTCCATGGGCGGATCCGCCCGCCCCGCCCACCCGGATCGGACCGATTAATTTTTAATATTAAAATATTACTAAAACAAAACAAACCCTAACCGAGCGTGACTTCTCTCCTCTGTCCTCGACTTCTTCGGTTTTGTGACTATCTCTCTTCTCTGTCTCTTCCTCAGTTCCTCCCTGAGCGTCGATGCCACCGCCGCCACTGCTCCTCCGCTGCTGCTGTCCGCCCCCTCGCGCCGGCCGCCACCCACCACAGCCTCTCGCCGCCCAGCGGTGACCCACGACGCCACGCTTGCCTCCGTGCCGACCACCGTGCCAACAGCCGAAAGCGCCCTTCGCCCGCTCACCCACCGCCATTGCTTCTGCTCCGGGCCCCCTCCGTCAGCAATCCGACGCCTTTGCAGCCCCTACGTAGACGCGACAACCGACGCCAGCAGATCGCGAAACGGTGGCTGCGCCTCCGTCACTGCTCTGCCTTCCATTCCTCCCCTAGCGTCGACGCCGCCGCCACCGCTCCTCCGCCACTGCTGTCCGCCCCCTCGCGTCAAGATCGGTTCCATGGATCCACCCGGGAACCGGACCGGACCGGTGGTCTGGTTCCCCGGTGGATCCATGCAACAAACGGGTGGATCCCGGTTCCAATTTTTCGGAACCGGTCCTTAGCGGGCGGTTCCGGTTCTAGGTCGGGAACCGCCCGCCCGCCCGCAGCATGCACACCCCTAGTGTCTTATTCTAGAAAGATTGGTTAGCATGGTAATGAATCGCAATCGTGATATGATTGCTCTTCCGTTTGTGCAGATAAATCAAGGGTTGATGCAATTGGGACAACAGCACGTCAGCCTCTGATTTTGACGTGTGGTCAAAAACATAACACTGTTCAGTTTTCTCTTCCTGAATTTCGTTGACAACCGCAGGTAACAGATACAAAGCTTGCAGGAAGAGAGAACTGACCGAGGAAATCGGTCAAGACCCAGCCATCCGAGTATCGACCGGTGGGGTTGTTCCCGGTGTCCGCATACGAATCTCCGAAGACAAACATCTTTGTCGGACGGAACATGGCGCGGCGGTCGTCAGCATGGTGGGTGCAATGGTGACGGTGGTGGTGGCGGGAGGCGCATTCAACCAAGGACGGATGTCCTGCACAGAAGGATTTCATTCTGCAAACCTCAGAAGTAATTTAAAATAAAAAGAAGATACGAGGGAATTAAGGATCCACCGACAGTGAGCGAAAGAGTGACAAGTTCACCCTGAGTTTTTGTCGCAAACCTGGAACAAATAGAACCCAGAGCAGCAGGGGAATGAAGAAGGATGAAACTGCTAGCTTTTGCAGCACCATCTTTGTCACAGAGAGAGAGAGAGAGAGGAGATGGAAGAAGGAGAAGGATTGGAAGACGACTCTGGAGAGATGGGAACGGTTTTTTGGAGCGTTTTTGAGGTGTGTGCGTATATATAGAGGAGGTGGCGAGAAGAATGGGGCGAAATGACTTGATCTAAACTGGGTTTATTACCATCTTGGAAAAATAACGTATTGAACCGGGCTTATTGTCTGGCATTGTTCCGCTCAAAAATCGCTACTTTGGATTGCCTAGGCGGCAGTAAAAGGTAAAACCCGCAACTCCTTTGGATCACCAAAAATTTCAAATTATATATACATATTGTGACACATTTATTTTAAACTTTTTTTATAAAAAAATGTTTATATAACTATCTTTAATTCATTGTGAGAAAGCCACTCACGACATTCCGTTACTCAACAATAGCGCAAAGATTATTATTCTAACGAAAACCTCTTTTTTTGTAAAACTAAAAACTTCAAACTACATCCGTTGTGAAGAATTTATCTCGAACTTTTTTCTGTATCCCAAAAAAATTCAAACTTATACTCATGTGACACATGTGACACATTTATCTTTGATTATGTTTTCGTCAGATATCACAGTTAAAAGTCATTTGTGGCAATTGACGTGGACAACGAGCTTCAAACAACACTAACATGGAAGTGGATATCTTTTTATTTAACACAACTGAAATATTTGAGAACACAATTCACTTGGGCTCCCTCTCTTTTTCTCACTTAGTCCATGTTCAAAACTTTCCAGCTCGGACTCCCTTTGCTAAAACTCCATGCTCTGTCTTTCTCTCTCTCTCTCACTTAATACTCGTTCAAAGATCCATCGCTCATGCTTAAGTGCTCTCTATCTAAAGTTGCGTTTGTCCACACAAATAATGTCATTTTCCTACCCACCCCGTGGTAGACGAGTTGGTTAAGGCGCACACTGGCCACACGAAAGGCCAGGGTTCGATTCCCCTCCTTGTCACGCTGCACGACTTAAGTGGGGTGCCGTGGGTGGTGGGTCCCCACGCTAGTGCTCTCCCGGGTTTATGTCGCCGGCTACCGGCTATATGGCAGTTCCCGGGTATAAAAAAATAAAAAATAAAAATAATGTCGTTTTCCTCTCTCGCAATTACTCATGATGTCCTGCATGGTTGGGCAACACTATGCTTAAAACTTTGCTAGGATGGCGTGCTGCTATGAATGCTAATTATCAATTCAAAATGAAAGCACTGAAGCAAATTGGCAATCAATTTAAACCATAATTCCTAAATTTGGTGTATGGGATGCACTCCATATCTAACCTTTTCATGAGGTACAGTTTCCAGATTAGGTCTTTTTTTTTTTTTAAATTACTGATATAACGAATCCTCCATGCTTGATATGGTTGGCTCCTACTATGTGTTGCTCTGTCCAAATTAGTCAGAGAGAGTGCCTTCCAAACTATAGCACATTGTCCAGCTACCGAGATTCTGGCCGGTGCATTGTTCCGGCATCATCTGTAGTAACCCCATCTATTCTATGCATCAAGCCCCTCAAAAGAGAACTCGAGTGTTCTTTAATTGAGTCACAAGTCATCTTTGATGTAACAGGGAATCAAGGAGTAGCAAATTGACAAAACTTCTCAAAAAAATGAGACAAAGCGTTGGGAGAAGTATATTCCTCACGCTGGTCATTAATAACGACCTTAGTCAAGGAAATAGCAGCAGCACGCGCAACTATATTAAGCAACGCCTATAATATCCAGGCTCTTTCATCGTTGAACATTGGCGTCCAAAACACCAAGAAGTGCAGCCTCTTTCTTCTTACGAAACGCGCTTTTCTTTTAGTCAACTCGATGGCATTAGCGCAACGTGTCAAGACGTACTAGTGCCGTTCACGCACCTCTCGATATTTATATGTCTTTTACGATTCATTTGTGGATCTTTATACAATAACATGTCCGGGTCAAAATAACATAAGATAGCACTTTATTGTACATTTGGTAACTATTCTGTTTCCAAAAATAATTTCTACTTAGAAATAATTCTTTTTATTTTATTTCCTAAATGAGTTTATGAGCATTCGACTGATTTGGTAACTGTACAAAAACTTCTATTCCTGAAATAAAAACTAGTAATTTCGTGTTTGGGCTTTTTGATATGTGGACATCCTCATTAAAAGGAGAACATCATATCATGTGCTCATCTTCATCTAGAACTTCGACGTGCACTCTCGTATATAAAACTAGTAGTTTCATTGTTTACATATGATTTTTAGCCAACACGTAGATAAAAGTAAAAATTCGATATTGGGATTTCGATCGTGACGGAATCCGTTTCTCGAACAAAATATCTCGTTTTTCATTTCATTCTTTTGTTTTGTCATTGTCAAATAATGTCTTGTTCATTTCCATTGGAAACCCTAAAAGTCAAACGGTTGACTTTTTGGTCGATTTTTTGATTATGCATTTGATAAAAATCAACCATAAGTCAAAAGTTAGCTTTTGTAAAAAAAAAAAAAAAAAAAAATTCTAAACGGCCCTAATTTCACTTTAGTCAAGTTAATTTTCGAAAATTTCAAAGATTTGACAAAAAGAAATCAGCCTTTTAGAAAAAAAAATTAAATGGTTGATTTTTAGTTAAATCTTTGACAAAAAAAAATAGAAAATACTAAAATCCACAAATCATTTCGTTTTAGCTTTAATTTGACTTTGGCATAAATTATTTTGTGAAAATCGATTAAGAACCTTGTCTTTTGTTTTCGATTTTAAGTTCAAAATGGACCAAAAATAAAATTACTTTCGCTCTAGTCATAATTAAGCTTAGCTCTTTAATCTAGAGATCATTATCCATTCACTCTTTCAACCAATTTCAAAATCGATCGTGTCGAATTGTGAATTGTTATTTTTAGCCCTAATTAGGGGGTCCAGGTCAATTTTACATGAATTGTGAACATGCACTTCCATTCCATTCATTTTTATGAGATATGTCCGAATCCGAGGTCTATTTTGGGAAATTCATTAAGGAACGTCTCAATTTGAAGAATCTGGCCTTCTTGAATAGAAGAAAATCTAGCTAACAAACTCCAATTGATGAAATTCAAGTTAATCCGTTCTAGACTAAGATTTAATTTTGAGAACCTCGGTTCAATTTCATCATTAAACCTCAGTTCAATATAAGCATAAAAGTTGCACCATCAATTCAATGTCAGTTTGGATGCAACAAGTCACCCTAGGTATGGGCAATCAATCCAATAGATGTCATGCAATATTAATTGAATTCAATTTCAATTAATTTTCAAGTTCGAGCAATTGTCAAATTTAGTCTAGAAAGTCCAATCACATATACCCATGAGGAAACTCCAATATTTATCATGTTAATTAAGTATTAGGCCAACGGATAATTACCAAATTGCTTTTATATGGTTTAGTTGACCAAATTTCTTCAAAATTCAATCATTTCTCTTTAATTTTAACCATTTTCCCTCAAATCAAATGGGATTTCCTTTGAAATTGCATAAAATTCAGAAGTCCAAGGACTAAACCGCCTGAAAACTAGCTGAATCGATCGAACCGATGTGAATCGGTTCGACTAGTCCAAACGACCACAGGCGGAGTAGGCTGATTCCACCCTCCGCTAGCCGGCTCTTGGTGGCCAGCCACCAGCCATCATCCCATCGTGTCTATTTCTCTCCCATGCCCTTCAATTTTTCATATCTTACGGAAATGCCCTCAATTTTTTGAAATTACAAAATTACCCCTAGTAGGGCCTTAACCACAAATTCGATTTAAATTCCGATTTTAACACATCAACACCATCTGGATGATAACATGTCTCATTTTAATCTTGATTAACCCCTAAATGGATTGATTATGCTTTCTAATTAAATTCTAGCCACCAAATCAAACCAACGGCCAAGATTCAATCTTGAGGGGTAGTATGTATGACAATTTCCCTCCAAAACTTAGGGGGCCTCATTTGCATTTTTTTTCAGATCTGAAAACACCATGCTCTGTCTTTCTCTCTCTCTCACTTGATCCTCGTTCAAAGATCCATCGCTTATGCTTAAGTGCTCTCTATCTAAAGTTACATTTGTCCACACAAATAATGTCGTTTTCCTCTCTCACAATTACCCATGATGTCCTGCATGGTTGGGCAACACTCTATGCTTAAAACTTTGCTAGGATGGCGTGCTGCTATGAATGCTAATTATCAATTCAAAATGAAAGCATTGAAGCAAATTGGCAATCAATTTAAACCACAATTCATAAATTTGGTGTATGCGATGCACTCGATATCTAAGCTTTTCATGAGGTATAGTTTCTAGATTAGGTCTTTTTTTTTTTTTAATTACTGATATAACGAATCCTCCGTGCTTTGATATGGTTGGCTCCTACTGTGTGTCGCTTTGTCCAAATTAGTCAGAGAGAGTGCTTTCCAAATTACAGCACATTGTCCAGCTACCGAGATTCTGGCCGGTGCATTGTTCCGACATCATCTGTAGTAACCCCATATATTCTATGCATCAAGCCCCTCAAAAGAGAACTCGAGTGTTCTTTAATTGAGTCACAAGTCATCTTTGATGTAACAGGGAATCAAGGAGTAGCAAAATGACAAAACTTCTCAAAAAAAATGAGACAAAGCGTTGGGAGAAGTATATTCCTCACGCTGGTCATTAATAACGACCTTAGTCAAGGAAATAGCAGCAGCACGCGCAACTATATTAAGCAACGCCTATAATATCCAGGCTCTTTCATCGTTGAACATTGGCGTCCAAAACACCAAGAAGTGCAGCCTCTTTCTTCTTACGAAACCCGCTTTCTTTTAGTCAACTCGATGGCATTAACGCAACGTGTCAAGATGTACTAGTGCCGTTCACGCACCTCTCGATATTTATATGTCTTTTACGATTCATTTGTGGATCTTTATACAATAACATGTCTGGGTCAAAATAACATAAGATAGCACTTTATGGTACATTTGGTAACTATTTTTTTCCTGAAAATAATTTCTACTTGGAAATAATTCTTTTTATTTTATTTCCTAAATGAGTTTATGAGCATTCGATCGATTTGGTAACTGTATAAAACTTCTAATCCTGGAATAAAAAATGTGTTGGATACGACTCTTAAATATTTTTACTTAGAATTTTTTAATTATTTTATTACATTTTTCTCTTTTTTTCCTTTTCTTCTTCTTCTTCTTCTTCTTCTTCCTCTTGCCGATCGATGGCCTTTGGGGACCCTCACCGGCCCCCAACGAGGCCAAGCCTCTTTAGCCCAAGCCTCGCTTGGCCATGGCGATGCGACCTCATGGCAGCAAGAAGAAGAAGAAGAAGAAGAGGAAGAAGAAAAGAAAATGCTTGATTCTGGAGTTGTTTATGAAAATAAATAAGCATTTTTTTTTTTTTACTTCTTGATTCTATTTCAAATCTATTCTTGAGAATACATTTGTTCCTAGGAATAAAAAAAAAAAGTTACCAAATGGATTTCTGTTCTTTTTTAGTCTCAAGAAGAAAAGAACAGAATCAGGTATTATTCGGCACGTTACCAAATAGGCCCTTAGTTGGCATTTGTTGTTACTGCTTCTGATGATGATTCATAATTTTAAAATGACCATTATTCAGGAGGTTCTGAGATCATCAATCATCTATAATTCAATGAGCTCATCTTCATCTAGAACTTCGTTAGGCGTGCACTCTACGTATGTAAAACTAGTAATTTCATGTATGGGCTTTTTGATATGTGGACATCCTCATTAAAAGGAGAACATCATATCATGTGCTCATCTTCATCTAGAACTTCGACGTGCACTCTCGTATATAAAACTAGTAGTTTCATTGTTTACATATGACTTTTAGCCGATGCGTAGATAAAAGTAAAAATTTGATATTGAGATTTCCAATCGTGACGGAATCCGTTTCTCGAACAAAATATCTCGTTTTTCATTTCATTCTTTTGTTTTGTCATTGTCAAATAATGTCTTATTCATTTCCATTGGAAACCCTAAAAGTCAAACAGTTGACTTTTTGGTCGATTTTTTGGTTAACCTTTTGATCAAAAATCAACCCCAAGTCAAAAGTTAGCTTTTGTACAAAAAAATTCTAAACGGTCCTAATTTCACTTTAGTCAAGTTAATTTTCGAAAATTTCGAAGATTTGACAAAAAAGAAATCAGCCTTTTAGAAAAAAAAATCAATTAAATGGTTGATTTTTAGTTAAATCTTTGACAAAAAAAATTAGAAAATACGAAAATCCACAAATCATTTCGTTTTAGCTTTAATTTGACTTTGGCATAAATTTTTTTTGTGAAAATCGATTAAGAACCTTGTTTTTCGATGTTTTCGATTTTAAGTTCAAAATGGACCAAAAATAAATTTACTTTTGTTCTAGTCATAATTAAGCTTAGCTCTTTTTATGAAATTTAATCTAGAGATCATTATCCATTCTTTCTTTCAATCAATTTCAAAATCGATCATGTCGAATTGTGAATTGTTATTTCTAGCCCTAATTAGGGGGTCCAGATCAATTTTACATGAATTGTGAACATGCACTTCCATTCCATTCATGAGATAAGTCCAAATCCGAGGTCTATTTTGGGAAATTCATTCAGGACGTCTTAGTTTGAAGAATCTAGCCTTCTTGAATATAAGAAAATCCAGCTAACAAACTCCAATTGATGAAATTCAAGTTAATCCGTTCGAGACTAAGATTTAATTTTGAGAACCTTGGTTCAATTTCATCATTAAACCTCAGTTCAATATAAGCATAAAAGTTGCACCATCAATTCAATGTCAGTTTGGATGCAACAAGTCACCCTAGGTATGGGCAATCAATCCAATAGATGCCATGCAATATTAATCGAATTCAATTTCAATTAATTTTCAAGTTCGAGCAAGAAATTACATGAAATTGTCAAATTTAATCTAGAAAGTCCAATCACATGTACCCATGAGGAAACTCCAATATTTATCATGTTAATTAAGTAATTAGGCCAACGGATAATTACCAAATTGCTTTTATATGGTTTAGTTGACCAAATTTCTTCAAAATTCAATCATTTCTCTTTAATTTTAACCATTTTTCCTCAAATCAAATGAGATTTCCTTTGAAATTGCATAAAATTCAGAAGTCCAAGAACTAAACCGCCTGAAAACTAGCTGAATCGATCGAACCGATGTGAATCGGTTCGACTAGTCCAAACGACCACAGGCGGAGTAGGCCGATTCAACCCTCCGCTAGCTGGCTCTTGGTGGCTAGCCACCAGCCATCATCCCATCATGTCTATTTCTCTCC
Source organism: Eucalyptus curtisii (assembly GCA_017140595.1). NCBI lineage: Eukaryota > Viridiplantae > Streptophyta > Magnoliopsida > Myrtales > Myrtaceae > Eucalyptus > Eucalyptus curtisii. Next base: position 21,401,578 of record CM029502.1, read on the forward strand.
CATACCCTTCAATTTTTCATATCTTTTGGAAATGCCCTCACGTTTTTTGAAATTACAAAATTACCCCTAGTCGGGCCTTAACCACAAATTTGATTTAAATTTCGATTTTAACACATCAACACCATCTGGATGATAACATGTCTCATTTTAATCTTGATTAACCCCTAAATGGATTAATTATGCTTTCTAATTAAATTCTAGCTGCCAAATCAAACCAACGGCCAAGATTCAATCTTGAGGGGTAGTATGTATGACAATTTCCCTCCAAAACTTAGGGGGCCTCATTTGAATTTTTTTTCAGATCTGAAAACACCATGCTCTGTCTTTCTCTCTCTCTCTCACTTAATCCTCGTTCAAAGATCCATCGCTCACGCTTAAGTGCCTCTCTATCTAAAGTTGCATTTGTCCACACAAATAATTTCGTTTTCCTCTCTCACAATTACTGATGTCCTGCATGGTTGGGCAACACTATGCTTAAAACTTTGCTAGGATGGCGTGCTGCTATTAATGCTAATTATCAATTCAAAATGAAAGCACTGAAGCAAATTGGCAATCAATTTAAACCACAATTCCTAAATTTGGCGTATGGGATGCAGTTGATATATAAGCTTTTCATTAGGTGCAGTTTCCAGATTAGGTCTTCTTTTTTTTAATTACTGATATAACGAATCCTCCATGCTTTGATATGTTTGGCTCCTACTTTGTGTCACTCTGTCCAAATTAGTCAGAGAGGGTGCCTTCCAAACTATAACACATTGTCCAGCTACCGAGATTCTGGTCGGTGCATTGTTCCGGCATCATCTGTAGTAACACCATCTATTCTATGCATCAAGCCCCTCAAAAGAGAACTCAAATGTTCTTTAATTGAGTCGCAAGTCATCTTTGATGTAACAGGGAATCAAGGAGTAGCAAAATGACAAAACTTCTCAAAAAAATGAGACAAAGCGTTGGGAGAAGTATATTCCTCAGGCTGGTCATTAATAACGACCTTAGTCAAGGAAATAGCAGCAGCACGCGCAACTATATTAAGCAACGCCTATAATATCCAGGCTCTTTCATCGTTGAACATTGGCGTCCAAAACACCAAGAAGTGCAGCCTCTTTCTTCTTATGAAACCCGCTTTCTTTTAGTCAACTCGATGGCATTAACGCAACGTGTCAAGACGTACTAGTGCCGTTCACGCACCTCTCGATATTTATGTCTTTTACGATTCATTTGTGGATCTTTATACAATAACATGTCCGGGTCAAAATAACATAAGATAGCACTTTATGGTACATTTGGTAACAATTCTATTCCCGAAAATAATTTCTACTTAGAAATAATTCTTTTTATTTTATTTCCTAGATGAGTTTATGAGCATTCGACCGATTTAGTAACTGTACAAAACTTTTATTCCTGAAATAAAAATATGTTTGGTATGACTCTTAAATATTTTTACTTAGAATTTCTTTTAATTTTTTAATAATTTTATTACATTTTTTTCTTTTTTCCTTTTCTTCTTCTTATTCTTCCCGTTGCTGATCGATGGCCTTGGGGGACCCTCACCGGCCCCCGACGAAGCCAAGCCTCTTTAGCCCATGCAATATTAATTGAATTCAATTTCAATTAATTTTCAAGTTCGAGCAAGAAATTACATGAAATAGTCAAATTTAGTCTAGAAAGTCCAATCACATGTACCCATGAGGAAACTCCAATATTTATCATGTTAATCAAGTAATTAGGCCAATGGATAATTACCAAATTGCTTTTATATGGTTTATTTGACCCAATTTCTTCAAAATTCAATCATTTCTCTTTAATTTTAACCATTTTTCCTCAAATCGAACGAGATTTCCTTTGAAATTGCATAAAATTCAGAAGTCCAAGGACTAAACCGCCTGAAAACTAGTTGAATCAATCAAACCGATGTGAATCGGTTCAACTAGTCCAAACGACCATAGGCGGAGTAGGCAGATTCAACCCTACGCTAGCCGGCTCTTGGTGGCCAGCCACCACCCATCATCCCATCGTGTCTATTTCTCTCCCATGCCCTTCAATTTTTCATATCTAACGGAAATGCCCTCACGTTTTTGAAATTACAAAATTAGCCCTAGTCAGGCCTTCACAAAATTTAAATTTCCGATTTTAACACATCAACACCATCTGGATGATAACATGTCTCATTTTAATCTTGATTAACCCCTAAATGGATTAATTATGCTTTCTGATTAAATTCTAGCCGCCAGATCAAACAATGGCCAAGGTTCAATCTTGAGGGGTAGTACGTATGACATTTTCCCTCCAAAACTTAGGGGCCTCATTTGCATTTTTTTTTTTTTTTTTTTTTCAGATATGGAAACATCACTTTCTCTCTCCAATTCTCTCTCTCTCTCTCTCTCTCTCTCTCTCTCTCTCTCACTTTTTCCTACCCGCTCTCTCCCCTTTCCTTCACCCGTCACTACCTTTACCCTTTGCTGCACCTCCCGCTACTCGCCGGGCCCCTTACTGGCCGAGCACCACCTTCGACAATAACCCCCAGCTTCTCCTCGATCTGTTGGTGGTCGAAGGTCCCTTTGCCAACCACCACAGCCTCCTGTTTAACGACCTTTTCCCCTTGAGTTCAACTACTCCAACGGTCAAGCCAGTCTTGAAGCCAACGATCTCTCCCTCCTTGATCGGTGATCATCGGTAGTCCTAGTCAAACCACCGCTGATTGTTCCCCAAACATCACCCCGACCTCTGGCTAGTCGAGGTTTAATTGAAGAGCCACCGCAGTTTCTTCATTGACAACTCAAATTGAGTCCAACCAGACCCGATTCTATACAACAATGAACCGGCGGCCATTCTGGCAACGATCTAACCTACTCTAGTGATCATCAGCCCCCTTAGAAATCCCCTTGACGTCCTTGAGTTGTTGTGGTGGTCTAATCGTGGTTTAATTGAGTTCAATTCGTGGAAAATTGTACAAAGATAAACATCTAATCCTGAGCTTATGAAGTGAGATCTTGTTAGGAGATCGAAGCTAGGGCTCAAACTTATGGCTGGTTCAATTGTGATTATGCTTATTATAGGATGTTTAGGATGATCTACAATGGATGTGGATGATTGATGATGGACTGAGTATGGTTGATTGCTTGATTGAACTTGATCTACAATTTTCGGATGAGTAGATGATTCATCTGAGAAATAATTTAATATCAGCTTGTAAATGTGGTTTTTTGAGTTTGAAGTCTCATAAAATTTGAAGACTGTTCGAATATCTGTCTAACAAGTAGTATAATGCCCTAATCAAGCCTCATTTAATATGGATTTTGCATGTTCAAATTTGAGTCCAGAATCTGTTGACTATTTGCTATTCTATTGAATTGTGGTCTGCATTGTTTGTTGATTTTTGTTGACTTTTGTATTTTGATTTTGAGGTTGGTTCCTTCATGAAATTTTCTTGAATTGTTTTTTTTTTTTGTAACATATATTTTTTCTAGATTTTTTGTAATATATTTGATAAGGAAAATCCTCAAAAAATAAAGGAAAATCCTCAAAAAATAATCCTTATGTTGATCTATCCTATTTGAGCCCAATGTGTGTTTTGCTCAAAAATGAGCTAGTAAACATGCTTGATTGAGTTGCGTCCCTCATAAAAGTCATGTTTGGGTTGCTACAATTTGCAATGTTGAATGTTTTGCCTTGTTTTCCCATTGTCATATAGATTTTGTGAACTAAATTGGACTTCGATGCCTTCATGAGAAATGATCAAGAAATTTTCGTAGATTTTTATCACCATTAGATCAATGAAAACCATATATGTTTTGTACCATCCCTGCTACGATTGTGATTGATTGTGCCTCTATCAAAATGTTTTCGATTGAGCTCTTTAAGAGCGTAATTTACGCACGATGCATTCTAGGCATACTTAGAAAACATCACAAGCTTCAAACTTACGTATGTACGCATCATTTGAAGGTCATTTGCTATATGAGATCTACTTGCCAAGTTAACTCATTGCTACTGAAAATTTCATACATTTTGTGTGCTTCTTAATGAAAAGCTTCCAATTGACATTTATGAATTTATGTAATTTTTTGTGCATCAATCTAGGGTTAGATGTCTTAATCAAATTTGTTCATCGTATTTAGTCTTATGTCATGTTTGATTGTCACAATTTTCATGCATCATTTAGGTAGTTTAGTAAGCCTATTATCACACATTGTGTTCTGCCATGCTCATGACCGAATTGCACACTTTTGCAATTGCCATCATTTGAGTACGAATTTGATTTTGATTGAACTCAATGTCTTTTAGAAAGTCTTAGGGCACATCTTAAGTTTTCTAATGGCACTAATTTTGTCTAATTTGCATGCCATTTGGCCCATTTTCCATTTTTGCAAAGCTTGCTCTCAAATCCGTCATGATTGAAATTCGGAATGCTTGTTCTACCATTAATGAACCAATCTTTGTCATTTTTTGTATAAATTTTTTGGTAAGGATTTTGAAGTCGAGTCCTTAATGAAATTTGTTTGTCATCTTCATGTCTATGTTGTGAATTTTTAGAATTTTTAGACATTGTTTACTAGGGCAAATTGTTGTTGATTTGTCATGATGTCATGCTGCCCTGTTTTGTTCCTGATGTGCTACTTAATGTCCTTGGATTTTTATTAATTCATGTGTAGCTTATCTTAGGAAACATCTTTCACTCAGGTTGTTCCTTACTGCTTGATGGACAATGATTTTCTTAAGATTAATTGTTCATGGGTCATACCTTAATTGCCTTAGTCTTGATTGCCATGTTTGATGTTCTCTGTTGTGATTCTTTAATGCGATTCTCATCTAGAATTTTTTAGGAAGTCTCGCATGTTGAATTAGCATTAGTTGTCTTCATGAGATTTATTCCAAATTTCACAATCTTTATTGTAAAAAATCCTTGAAAAATAAAAGATCATCTTAGGGACCTTTGTTAATTTCTTTCGGATTTATGGAAAAATTGATTTTGCATGTCTAGGTGATTTTGTTGCGTATGATGCCTCCAACATTAACCACTTTAGCATCCATTGATCTTTAATTTGAGATTAATTCCGTTTAAGTTTGGATCGTATTTAAAATATTTACAACATCCGTTAGTAGTGCATGATTTGCGCCCTAGATTAGCATTGGCAATTAAATGCGCCCCATAGCTCTAAGGGAATTATATCTCTCCTGCATTATTTCTTTTTGGATTTGACATTAAATTCATTCAAGTTTGGATCATATTTAAAATGCCTGTGATATTCGTTAGTAGTATATGATATGCGCCCTAAATTAGCCTTGATAATTAAATGCGTTCCATGACCAAGATGTACCTATGTCAAACCATCTCATCAGTTTTTTTTTCAAATCAATGTTTCACATACATTTCAAACATTTTTGAGGTATCACATGAATTCTACATGCATAACATCACTTCATTCATCAAATAATGTGTGTGGATGTCTTTGGCATGTGATGACTGAATAAGTAATCCAGCGTTAGCTCACTAATTTATTTGATTGATTAAGAACCAATGCCAAAAGGCTTGAATGCATGCTTTTATATTTGCTTTGCATGTGTATTTTAGATGTATGTTTAGGTGCGATGCCTGATTTCGTGGGGCACCTTGGGTGACATTTAGAACTCGTTCTAGAGACTTTTAACATTAGTTACCACCCGAGAACACAAATGGTGGTCAATGACTATAAGTCATTTAAAAATGAATTGGGCGTGAGTCTTAATGGGGCTCGTTACATGAATAATCAAAGGCTACCTCCGGGACCATTCTTGATTTGTTTGGACATTCATCTTTGGTTGTTTGATGTGATATGACGTGTTGATGAATTGCTATGAATTACCCATTTGATTGTTATGAATGGTTTTGAAATCATTTTTTTATTCATATCCTTGCTTAGTCTCCTTGTAGAATTAGAATAGGCCCATGGAGGTGGCAATTCCAAAGACATGAAGATGATGAATGGTCGATGTCTTATCTGACCTTATTTTGAATCATTCATTACCCGACATATGTCTCAGGTTTCTTTTATGCATTACTTGAATGCCTAACGAGTTGCCGATTCTTTCTTTTGCTTTTCTTTCTTTCACTTTTAGGATTGCATGTTAATTTTACCGTTTTCCTTAAAACAATTCTTAGTGTTTACTTGATGCACCGTCTTTTAAATTTCAATTGATTGACTTCTTTCATTTTCTCTTTAATAGAAATAGAATGACATGAAATCGACTATCCTTGCATGCTCACTTTATCAAATTTCTCATTTTCATGAAATTGTAAAAAAAACACGCATAGACACCTTAGGAAATACAATGACTGTTAGGTCCTAAAAGGGCATTAATAGAAATATTAGCGTAACCCAAGTCCCCGAACTTTAGAATTTCTTGTTGTGTGGATGTCAAGGGACCACTCTCGGCCCTTAATTGGGTTCTCTAGCTGACCCCCAAAAATGAGGCTAGTGGCACTCCCAGAACCATAGTTTAGGTTGTCTAATATAGCTAATAAAAAATGAAATGAACTTGTCGTGCAAGGTAGGTATGGATCTCGATGAGACTCATTGTGGTTTAGTAGACTCGATATGGCAGTAGTCCAAAAGGATCAAAGGATGAAGAAATGACATCCTTTTGGGGAAACATACTATCGAGAGGGCTACCGTGATAAAAGTATCCTTAAATTTGCGATTCACACCCAATCTCCTCTTTAAGGTGTATTGCATGTGTGGAAGCGAATCACGACACCTTTCCATAGTTGCATGATGTATAGGTTTAGGAGAACTCGCATTCGTGTAGATTTCAAACTCAATGGGCCAAAATCGAGAGCAAGGTGATAATGTCGTTGATTGATACGATCTCGAGTGCGAACTCCTGAGCAAATATCCCTAATCAATGTCTCTCCCTGAAGAAAAAAAAAAAAAAAAAAAAAAAAGCACACATGGGCCACGTGCAGGAGGGCGGGTTGCGACATTCATGTCTGGTAATTTTGATATGTGGACATCCTCACTGCAAGGAGAACATATCATGTGTTTATCTTCATCTAAAACTTCATTTGGCATGCACCCTATGTATATAAAACTAGTAGTTTCATATCTAGTCTTTTTGATAACATCATATCATTTGCTCATTTTCATCCAGAACTTCATTAGGCGTGCACTCTACGTATATAAAACTAGTAGTTCCATGTCTGATCTTTTCGATATGTGGACATCCTCACTGCAATGAGAACATCATATCATGTGCTCATCTTCATCTAGAACTTCATTAGGCATGCACTCTACATATATAAAACTGGTAGTTTCATGGTTAGTCTTTTCGATATGTGGACATCCTTATTGCAGGGAGAACATCATATCATGTTCTATCTTCGATTGCGTTTGATCGTCTAAATATTTTTAATGGATAGGATAAAATGAGAAAAAAATCGCAAAAAAAAAAATGACAATTTTGATTATGGACAAGTAATAGACTTAGTCAACGAGGCTAGAGTTTGGTCATTTATGAAGAGAACTATCGATTACTTGATAAATTAACAGCTTCAAAGAATCAAGAAAAAAATAGAATCGATAATCTTGGATACAATCGTCAAAGAAAAACACGTCAACAAAGTGGAATGAAGCAACCATCAAGATAGTGGAGTCCAAAAAATCGTCAAGGTAATGGAGTCAATATAACCGTTTGGTAACCATTTGTAATCTCTCTTTATAACCGTCAATTGTAGACTTTAAATAGCCATATCGTATTCTCCGGAGGCTCTCTATGCACAGACAAACAAACGTGTTATTTTTCAATTCCTGCAGAAATAGTTATAGTTTTCATACTTGTGTCATCGATTATTTCTGGCATTTTTCTTAGTTGGTTTCTAGATTTGCGTTGTTAATTAAATTGCAATGAGTATCTTTGCTATATGCTAGAGTACCTCGTCCTCAATTAAACTGTAGTGTTGCATCTTTATATTTCCAGGCTTTGTTGTCGATTAAATTATGATATAATTTGTGTACATTTTGTTCTATTTGAAGTTACGTTCTTAAACTTTGTCATCAATTAAATTCCAGTACAGTTTGCGTACAGTTCTATTTAAAGTGAACTTATTGATTCTATTATGTACTTATGATATTTCTTGTTTGAATTGCTACAGAATTTGTCTCCTCTAATAATAATCAAAGAACGACGTTAGGTGAAAAATCTTGTCGCAAAGGCGAATTTGGTGGAAAAATCTTTTTGGCATGCTTAGTGAGACCAGTGTGCTCGATTTGAGGGAGTATAATGCCAAGAACAAGGAATCATCCAAAGCTTAATCATGATGTGGGCAATAAACCCAGTGATACGGCTAATTGGTCCAAGATCTCAACTGCTTTAGCAATATAGAGCAAAATCGAAATCCCATGGCACTTTACAAAGGAGTTGAGGAGGAAGTTAGAATCAAACCCCACTTTGGTAGCTACCATGAAGAGATTGTTCAATGAACAATGAAATATGATGGCAAGTCACATAGCAAGACACATTTTTGATATGATCAGGTCAATGGTCGTCAATGTGATTAACGATGGCATCTCTAGGGTTGGGACATTCAATCAATCCATACTAATCCAATCGAATATGGCGACTTCCAAGTATATTCCTCCAACTCTTAATCAATTGAACAACAAAAATAATTTAGGCTAAGTGATCCCACCATTAATGAGGATTATCAAAACGCCTAAAAATCCAATCTACCTTGAACTGGGGAGTAAAAAGGTCAAGTCTATCGATCTATCTACCCTAAACTTAGGGGGCAAGAAGAGTGCCGACTTACAAATCCTGATCAAATGGTTCACTCATATCACAGCATGTAGAAGTACAAGGTAAGTGCCAAAACTTCGTACCATGGGACACTTAAGTACCAAAAGTTATGAAATGTACATATAAGTGCAATTTAAAAAAAAAAAAAATAGGACATTTCGGTGTCAACACCGATGAAGGGTCCGGAAAATTTTACGTAACATTTTTTTAAATTATTAAACTCACCTACACGGCTTGCCAGAGAGCTTAATCAGCTTAGACTCAACCAAAACAAATATCGTTTCCACATTTGTCTAAAGTAAAAACTCTAAATCGGCCAAAACGATGTCATCTCCCCAATTGCCCCAAACTTAAAACCCTAAATCGGCTAAAATCCCCATTGAAGCGCTCGAACCCTAATCCTAAACCATAATTTCAATTTGCCCCAAATTCCACCATTCAATATTAAAAATGGAGAGCATGACTTTTAGCAGCTGCTCAAATTCCTCTCGCAAAGAGAATGAGAAGGCGGGCGTTTATGTTATTGTGGGTTATTAAGTTTAAGAAGAATATCGTGGACTTGAATGAATCCCGGGAGAAGATTTTACGAATGTGCTAGATATAGAGAAGTGTCGAAGTGCAAATATTTTAAATAGGTCGATGCGAAGTTCTCTCTCCAAGCCATAAAGGTGATATTGGACCTATTTGATGGATGGCATCAATCTTCATCTATGTTTGTGGATGACTTAGACGATATTGACTCAATGCAAGTCGAAGCATCTCCAACTAACCATTTGAAGAATGAAGTTTCAAAGATCAAAATTTAATGAAAGTGTTGTCAAGTGTTGTCAAATGTAATTGTTTTGGGTCAAATGTAGGCTATTTTACTTGTGTTTATGTTGTCCACAGGATCATTGCAGTTTTGTTGTTGTTTATGTTGTCATATATATTATGGCTCACTTATTGTGCTTTTGGAGAGGTCAAGAAAAGAGAATGAGTGAATAAGATGCTGTTTGTACTATGTTTTTGCTTATTCTTGAATACAAAGTAACAAGGATGTGTAATGAGTCAATGTATTATGGTGGCTTCTTTACTTGAATTAGATGTAAACCATCAACTATTGAATTAAATGAATTGCTTCTCTAGTTTGGGGAGAAGTATACTATCAGTACCATAAGTTGTGTACGGTGCTCACTTTGGTGCTAAATATTTCCATCGGATCACTTAAGTGCCAAAAATTTTGAAAAACGATTATTTCAATGCCAACGCCGATCTGGTTGGCCGGAAATCCGACGTGGCAGTTTTTTATTAATTTTTTACGCTGATGTGGCTTACTAGAGAGTATAGTCAGCATGTAAACCACAAAATGACGTCGTTTGGCGTCTTTCCCCTAAGTCGAAACTATTGACACCTAAATTTTGCCTAATCATTTAGTAATTAGTTGCATAAAAAAAAATTGCATTTCATGTAGTCGCATTTGCATCAGTACTAAAAAGGCAACAAGAAGCAGGGGCTCGCGGTCGATTACATGCACAAAAGGATGGTCTCCCTTCGCTGGTCTGAACACGCATGAAAGAGAGTCAGAAAAAAAATGAAGAAAGAAGAAGTTCTTGCACGTCCATTGTCTCACCCTCATTAATGCATGCGCATGCCTGCACAAATTCGGCCGATGTGAGGACTCAAGAGAAAGCCTCGAAGAAGCAAAATGAGCTCATAATATATTATAAAATATGCTCTATCAAGCATGGGTTGTCAGCTTTGGTGAAGCAACGAGAAATTTGCTGAAGAAAGAAGCAAGTAACAAGTAAGAAAAGTCAAAAGTTGCGGCAATCCTATAGAAGGGAGGGACAAGTAGCCGTATAAGAAGCCCCAAGCATGAAGAAGAAAGAAGAACCCATGAACATCCATTTTCTCCCCCTCATTAATGCATGCACATGCACGCATGAAATAGAGAGGACGTGAGAACTCTACAGACGCATGCAAGAAGATGGGCTAACATTTTTATAATATTTTCCTTGCTGAAGAGGAGATTGGTGGCCACCATATTTGAAAAAAAGAACCGAACGTGAACAACAAGGAAAAATTACAGCCGTCTCCTATTCACATTAAAGTCGGTTGGACTTCAAGAGCCCTATAAATACGCAAGGGGGGAGGCCACGCGGTGGGGGGAACGAAAAATTCATTTGAAGGAGAGCTGAACGAAAATTTCATTGCGAGGGGCTTCTCCTTCGGTTAAAAAAGGGAAGATTTGAGAGGTTTGTCGAAAAAAAAAATGAAGAGAGATAGAGAGTCTGTCATAGAGAAACCCAAAAAGTGAAGCAAGAGGGAAGAGACGCGAAGCAGACAAGAGGAGAGAGAGAGAGAAAATTAAAAAGAAGAAGAAGAAGACCGTTCTTCTTCTTCGCGCGCCGAGCGATCCGCCCTCCGCCCGCGGAAGCCGCCCCAACACCGCGCCCGCACCTCCGCCAACATTGCGCCCGCACCGATCTGCCGTGCCGGAACGCGACCCCTAGTCACCGTGCATTCGCGCGTCGCCACCGCTGCAATCCACCGACACCGAAGTCGTTGCTCCCGCGCCCGAGCGACCCGCAGCCACCCGAGCTCTCCTCCGTCGCCACCGTCGGGCCCCGCTCCACTGCGCGCGCCCGACGTCCCCCTCGCGCCCGCCGCTCGCGACCCCCTCCTCCACCGCCACCTCGTAACGCTCCCGCCCGCCTCGCAACGCCGGCAGCGGCTCTCTCGTCCGCTCCGAACCACGACTGCCGACGTCCACAACCGGTTGCCGAGCTCACGAGCCCGCTTCTCGCCGCGCCGGTTACCGCCCTTTCACAACCCGACGCTGCCCCGCCCGGCTGACCCGCTCTGCCCTACTCGGCCTCCACCGTTGCTGCTCCGGCTCTCCGTCCGCGTCCCCCGTTCTTGCGATCCTTCGCCGTCCGACGCCGGCACCGAACCGAATGCCGACCCCCGCACGCTGCTCCGAGCTTCCCCCGAGCGACGCCGCTGCAACACCCGGCGCCCGACGCCCCCTGCTCGCCCATCACCGCAGCAGCTTCACTCGGAGTCGGCCTCGCACCAGCAACCGCGCACGACTCTTTCTCCTCCCTTGCCGCACGTTCGCTACCCCTTTGCCGGAGCCCGTTCCGAACGGCGATCCATCACCCCCGGTGACCCACCATCTTCAGCCGCGCCGGAGCTCTGACCGCGACGCCCTCCGACGATCGGGACCTACTGCCTTAGGAGACCCACGCGAGCACAAGCGTGCTTGGGAAAGAAAAAAGAAAGAGAAAACAGAAAAATGAAAAAAAAAAAAAAAAAAAAAAAAAAAAAAAGGAAAATTAGGTAGTTTATTTATTTATTTATCTCTTTCTTGAATTTTTATTATTTTTTATTTTATAGCTTGTTTTTTTTAGTAGAATTGTTCTTTAAATATATAATTGATATTCCAACACGAAAGTGCCCCTCAGATTAGGGATTGACAGTCCGATTTTCACGCCCGAAGTCCGACTCGCAATCCCTTGCAAAAATCGACAATCCAATCTCACGCCCAAGATTCGATTCGCGATTTAATTTTAAAATTGGTCAACCCGATCTCATGCGCGAGATATGGTTCACCAATTTGTGGATATCAACATTATCTTGCTTGATTTGATATCGTGGTGTTTGATTCAATTCTATTTTCGTAAAAGAAAAATCCAAAAAATATTTGAGTTAGGATTAGATTTGCTTTAGAATATTTCTTGTTTTAGGGTTATCTAGAATTGCAATCTTATTTCGAATTTTTAAATAAAAAATCCAAAAAAATATGTTCATTTAGGATGTTAGTTTGCATGTTTAATTATGTGTCAATTTTAATTTCGAATTTCAAAAAAAGAAAAAATTAGAATTAGAGCATTATTTGCACGTCATTGCATATTAGGTTGATTGCATGTTTGATTTTATTTAAATAGATTTTTTTAAGATAGATTACATTATAGATTAGGAACTTTCAAGTTAAGATAACATCCTAATTTAAATTAAGATTTGACCTAACTCAATTCTTAATGTAAGTTGGATGGAATCTTAATCTAGATAGATAATTTTTGCATTTTATCCAATTCCGAATTTCATAAAAAATACAAAAAAAATGTCTTAGAATAAATTGGTTCCATTCTCTAGGATAGATTGCATTTTTAGAAAAAATGTCATATAGGATTAGGTTCATGAAATGCACGTCATTTAGAGATTATTATTAGGTCCATTTAATTAGAAATTGCATGTCATTAGAATTAGGTTATTTAGTTATATTGCATTGCATATTGCATGATTTTCATTAACTAAGTGAAAACAAAAAAAAAATTGCGTGTTAATTAGAAATCATATCTAAGACTGTTGATGTGAATTCTGATCTAACAACGCAGATGCTTTCGTTGCTATGAGGTAAGTCCTGCAATTTATTTATTACTTTACTTGGGTGTTAAATTGGTGGTTTGCGCACCCGCATGATCGCCTCACATGTTAAGGAAATAGATTTAAAATCAATCAAAGCTGCCTGCAAAAACATTTTTAACAATAAAAGAATGGTACCGAAAGGGCATTAGAGAAATCTAGTGTAACCAAGTCTCCGTACCCATAATCTCTGGTTCGTAGGAGTAAAGTAAAACTCCCGTTGCTTTACTTGGGTTTCTAATCGACCCACCAAAAATAGATTAGTGGCGACTCCTAATTGAAAAATCATTTGCATGCTAAATATCTGAACCTTAAGTCGCAAATTGGTATGGGCTTGGGAGAGCCCGAGCTAAGTTTAAAAACTTAGTAGTCCATTAACCTAGTTTTAAGTGGTGCACCCAAAAAATTAGGTCGTGACAGAAACCCTAAATCCCCAAATCGAGAGAGAGAGAGAGAGAGAGAGAGAGAGAGAGAGAGAGCATGGCGGCATCGTCTTCTTCCCCGAAGAACAACACCAACACACCAGCCACTCTCGGAGCGAGCCCAATCCACCATCTCCATTTGCGCCCTTCTTGTTTCCCTCGCACTCCTTGTCTTCTCTCTCTCTGCACCTTCGACCCCCCTTCTTCCTCCTCCTCCTCCTCCGCCCTCGCCTCCTATTTTCCCATTGCTTCTTGCCCGAGAAACAACCTCAGCCTCTCTTTGCTCACCTAGTCGAGCAACTACGACGAAGGCCGAGCGACGGTGGCCAAGCAACGGTGGCCGAACAAGCTAGGTCGGCGAGGATTGAACAAAAAAAACCCTAATTTCAATCCCAAATGAGCTATGCGGCATCGTTTTTCCTAGGCCATCCACATACGACGACAAAACGACGCCGTTTTCTTAAGGAAGACGGAAAACGACGTCGTTTAAAAGGCTTGTTGATTTTTTTTTTTTAAATATAAAAGCCACGTAATCATTTTGGCCGGAATCTCTCGTCGGTGGCACCAAAGTGAGCGCCGTACACAACTTATGGCACTGATAGTGTACTTCTCTCTCTAGTTTGCCACAAACTAGCATATACATAGGATAGCTACGAGTGATTACTCGAGTGCCATAAGTTGTATTTAGTGATAACTTAAGTGTCAGTTGCGATGAAAAAATGATCACTTAAGTGCCATTCGTGGTCAAAAGTGAACACTTAAATGTCAAGTTTTTTGGAAATAGTTAAGTGCCAAATTTTGTAGGTTTCTCCTTAATTGCACTAGTCATCAACCACCACCAGCCACCACCACTAACCACCACTAGATACCAACACTAGTCACTTTTGTGTTGGTGGTGTGTTGTTGCAAAAGGTGCTTGCAAGCCTTGCACTAGTTTGATGTACACACTGCACACTTACATCAAGTACTTGCACGAGCCCCCAATCACTAGCAGCTAGCACCACCACGAGCCATCACTAGGACCATCATGACCACCAGCTACCACTGTGATCGTGGTGTGTTGTTATAAAATGTAGCGGTTCAAGCACCAAATGGTGCAGTAGCTTGCACTAGCACCACCTGATACAAAATGTGCACATTGCACACTTGTACCAGGTGCTACATAAGCCCCCAACCACCACCAAAGACCCATTACCAATAGCTATCACCTACCACCATAACCACCAACTACCACCACAGCACAAACAATTAGAACCATCATTAGCCACCAACTAAAACAAGCGGCAAGTATAAGCAAAATCCAAAAAAATTGACAAGTAGCAAGATTGTTCCATCGATATTGGAATTAAGTCTCACAAACTCAATGACAAACTAAAAAAAAAAAACTATTCATAGCAAGTTCTAATAAAACTGACTCCTAAACCCCACAAACCCTATCCCATCCCGTCTCATTAGTCAATATGCATAACCCACTTCTTTGTTCTCCTTTTGATGGATCTTTCACTTTATTCACAATCCTTGCACTCTTTTTAACTAGACGTGCAACTTCTTCTTCAATTGTCTCGATATGCACTAATTTAGATGAAGCTGTAACTGTCCCAGGATGCATTGATTCAGATGGAGCTGGTACGGGGTTATTGTTCTTTCTTGTTAGCACAGCTAATGTCTTCTTCCTTTTTTGCACAGTCATTGATTCTTGAGTTAGGCTTTAAGACATAAAAACCTCAGAACTTCTCTGGACTACAAAAATACAGTTAAATTGTGAGCAAATGTTCGCACCATAGATTAAATGCAGCCAATAAAACATACATTAAAAATTACTATTCTAGTATGCTTATCTGTATAAATGCCATAACCATATAGTCTTAGCATTTTCTTAAGAGCCCTTCTTATTCGAATTGGAGTATCACTTTCAGTAACTTGTGATTTATTAGCCATTCTTCTCGCCTGTGATTTCTTAGGCCTTCTTTTGGTCCTGCAATTGGCCCTTCTGTTGGCCATTTAGCTTTAACTATATTTGGCCCTTCAACTATAACAGGGATTTCTTCAACTAATTCTTTAGCCGTGTGTCTTCTAAATGGCCTTCTTACAACTGGCCCTTGAGCTATCCTTCTTCTAGTTGTCCTTCTTCTATCTAGTCCTTCAACTTCAACGACACTTTGAGCTGGCCTTTGTGGTGACCCTTCAGTTGACCATTCTATTGCAGTTGAGCTCTAGCTTGCCTTCTTTGAACATGAGAAAAAAATTATAAATATAACATCGACCCATATAATAACGTAAATGAAAACTAAACACAAATTGTTGAACTTATTGAGTATTTTTTTCTTGACTAAAGAACAGTCAACTAAACTGGCCCTTCAACAGTTTCGGCCAATCCTTTAGCTGCTCGTCTTCTACTTTGCCTTCTTCAATCAAGGCCTTAAGTTTCAGGTATAGTAAGGATTTCAGCGAATCTTTCAGGTGTCATTCCCATCACCAGACAAAGATATTAAATACAAGGCAATTGAGGCTACATACAAATATGTAATAAACCAAAAAGTAACACAAACACAAATGTCATGAGTTACTAGGTTTTTGTCGTCGACTAAAGAACAGTCAACTCACTTGAGCCTTCTATTTGGTCTTCAGCTGGCCTTCTAGCTATTCCTTCATCAGGCCCTTCAATTGGCCTCCCGCCTAATTGTTCTTATTGCTTCCTCATCGACAATCTTTAGTAGTGTGCCATACTACATGACAATAAGAGCACATCATCTTTGTATCTGTTTTGCTCACCCTTTGCTAACCTGAGACCTCGCCCTATGACATTCTTGGTCTTCGTTTTGGTCTTCTCATTTGCTTCTTCAGTGGCAAATGTTGAGGTTCTTCACTATCCGTTGCCTTCCAAAACTTTATATTTCTAATTGTCTGCATCATGAATTGATACGAAGCAAGATATTTCGTTTTCTTGTACCAATCATCAAAGTAATCCTCTACGTTGTGGCCCTTCAATTGGATGACACATATGCATTTACACAAGGAATTCCACTTATTTGCCATACTCTTTATAAACACTTCCTCATATTTAGATGGACAACATATTTATTAGAACCATTCATTATTTCATATCCTTCCCCATTCCAAATGGGGTGACAATACTTACTTGCAGCCAAGTTCTCATTCAAGGACCACATTACCTAATCCACTTTGCAGCATCATATTTTTATTTGTACAGCCAAGTCATGACCATAATTTGTATATTTTCAAGCATTGATATGATTTGTTTGCATGTGACATCTATTATTCTCATATTGAATGCTTTGCAGTTGTTGTTGTCAATGTTATTGCACTTGAATTCCTCACTGATATTACATTTTGTTGGTCGTTCATGAATGCCTACCGTTCGTCATTTGTTATCTCCAGGTTAGCCATGAGATTTTTCAAGAATCAAGACCAATTATCCTTGTTCTCTATTTTCATAACAGCCCAAGCTAGTGAAAATGTTTAGTTATTTGCATCTCTTCTAATTGTGGCCAGCAATTTTCCCTTGCACAAGCCTTTTAAGAAATAGACATCCAATCCTAGAATCTATCTATAATTAGATAAAAATCTCATAAAACTCATCAAACATAATCCCATTATCAGGAAGTAGCCTCTTCGAAACCTCTACATAAACTCTACTTAAAAGGTTTTGAAGCCTACATTCTCAAGTATAATCTCACATCTACCCATATTCCTTATCTACTAACCGATAAATATCTTCATCACATTTTGCTTCATTCTTTTGCACTGATTTCTGGACATATTAATGCTTACACACTCCTTCACCAATTGCTTGAACTCAGTATTCTTCATCTCGGGCATCACATTGATTAGATCGAAGAAGTGCTTGGACAATTATGCACTTATTACTCTCTTGTTTTCAAAATTAATAGAACAAGTATGCTTCTCTTGGAAAGTCCTAATCTAGAAGGACCCACTCCTCCTAAGAATGCGTCGTAGATCTTTCATGGACAATTTTGTTGTGAACACATAACTCTTACAAAAGCCTTAATATTTATAATGAAGTCAATATTCCTTTGTGCAGCAATAGAGTTCTTCAATATATCTTCCTTAAATTGTCTCATATTTTGAAATTTCAAACCTATTGACAAAATAGGATAGGCGACAGATGGATTATAAGAAGGAAACATACTTTTCTTTTTACGCATAGTTGCTTGATCTTCTTCAAGCTCATCATGAGAAGTAGCATTCTCGACACTTTCTTCATAAGTAGTCTCCTCACTAGTAACACTAGCATCTGCAGCTCGTTTGACCTTGTTTGAAACTTCTTCAGTTACCTGCAAGGCTGCAAACCTATTTTACAAAAACTTTATTTGTCTTTTCCTTGAATGTGCAAGCTCCTCGTCGTCGTCGTCGACATCACTTAAGAAATTTTCAAAAGCCAACCCTTCATTCTCATCATCACTAGATTTAACTACTTCCCAATCTAATCCAATGATTGTGACATCGTCTATGTCATCACACTTTGTTGAACTACATCTACGCCCCTCTCCTCCCCATCCTATTTATCCTGCCGTCCTTTATCCTTAATTTCAGTACTAGCTTGAATACCATCTTCCATTCTTCTACTTGGGTGCTCTCTCCATCATCATCTTCGTCATTATAATTACTATTGCACTCAACGTACAATTTCGCTTCTTGGCTATGAAGATAATGGTAAGGACATCCCTAAAACCATTATCATCTTCTAAGATTCTCAAACTATCTCTTAAGCCCTTCCTAAGAACACAATACGGCAACTTATGTACTTTGCATGGAAACTACTTCATTATATCCCTAACAAATCCTATATATCTTTTGTATATTGACAAAGATAGTGTCATCATTTCCCCCTCATACTCCCACTCGTTCTCTCCAATCACAAAATTCCCATCATAGCAAACAAAGACAACAACATAGTCCTTATTATAAGCCATTTCTATAACCAAAGAAAAAAACAATTAACTTTTGGAACTACATCGACAAAAGACAACATACAAATACACATGGAGGTTCACACACTCTCATAAACTTTATTAAAGAAAAAGAGAAGAGCAACTGTCATTTACTTTAGTGGAAAGAAATGACAAGATGTCCCCTACGATAGCCACTTCAATTATAGGAATTCATTTAAAATATTGACCAACAAATAGGGGTCCCACGATAGGCACGAGCCCACACGGCACTCATTTCAACGCTTTGATAAAAAAAAAAAAATGACCAGAGGTCCCCCTAACAACTACTGCAAACCTTGAAAATCACCATCACACATCACAATATCACATCCGAGCCCTAAAAACCACCCTCGTACATCATAATACTACATCCAAGCCCTAAACCACACATCACAGTAACATAAGAGCCTAAATTTTTCCATGACCGAGCCCTAAATTGCCAAGCCAAACACTTCAATTGCTTTAACGCCACATTTGAGCCATGAATCGCACATCATAGTACCATCCGAGCCTTATATTTCCCGGCCAACCCCTACATTTTCCAATCGAGCCCCAAATTTCCCATCGGAGTGCTAATAGACAAGTTTGAGCCCTAATTTCACACCACAGGGGGAAAAGAGGATAAGTCTAGGCGAGCGATGATGGTGAGTGATGAAGGCAAGTGATGATCGGCCTTCAGTGAGCGTGAACGGCGACGAAGAGAAGAGCGTGAGATTGGAGCATGAGAGATGACCAGTTGAAAAATGGTGAATTCTTTGGGGAAAATAAGCTAAACGACGTCGTTTAGCACCAAGGAAAAATGACATTGTTTAGCTTAGCCAAGCCAGTGTGGATGGGACGACGTCGTTTATCTTGTCCACTTGTATCTTCTTCTTTTTTTAATAATTGCCACCTCAGTGAAGTATGTGGCCAAAAAATACCACATATACAATTTGTACTTGGGCTTAGATGGAAAGACAATTCCATTCTCAATTTTGTAAAACGATACAAGAAGTATCGACCAATGATTTAACCAAAATTTATCAATGCGATAGTGAATCAATAGATAAGTCCATTGATCGATTCAAAAGGCTAGGAATTGGTGCCTTAATTTTAGACATCCAAAATTTTAGACAACCCTCGGATAGGTGACAGTCACCGAACCGTGACTTTGTTTTTATTTTACAGGCATTAAATTGTATTTGTTCATTTGGTATAGTATTTCAATTTTATCCTTAGAACCAAAAGGATGGGATTTGATCTTGCATAAGGATTATATGCGCTAAAATTTAAAGAATTAGAACTTGAGGATATTGAGCGGGCCACAAGAATTTCGAATATATATATATATATATATATATATATGTGTGTGTGTGTGTGTGTGTGTGTGTGTGTGTGTGTGTGTGTGTGTGTGTACTTGTATATAAAGCAATTTAAACTTTTGTTATTTAGGTAAATTTGATAAAAATAAAATGATAAGTTATATATATATATATATATATATATATATATATATATATATATATAATATAAAGAAGAGAAAAGGGGATTAGGGCCTTATTTTATGGACTCTTGGGCCCAAGGATTCGGGCCCAAGTAGGCCCAAGGACACCCCATGGGCGTCGCACGAAGCAAGGGGAGGGGGAGGGAAATTTGCATGCCCTCCCACACTTGTCTTCCTCCACAATTACACTTGTCCCTTGCCATTAGACACTTGTCCATCCTACATCCACTTAATCATTTTCTTTCATGCAAAAATAGAGTTAATTGATTAAACAAAAAGCAAGAAAAGGGGAGGGGATTTTCGGAAGTAAGAGAGAGAAGAGAGACCGAGAGAAATTGAGAGTGAGAGAAACCGAGAGAGAGGAAGGAGGAGGCCGCGCGAGGAAGAAGGAAGGGAGTTTGTCCACCGTTCGTCGCCGTTTTGCCTTTGCTTGTTGCTGATTTGTGCTTGAATCTAAGGCAGTAGAGTCCTAAAACCTACCCTTTGCTTGCTGTAAAGTGTGTGTAGAAGATGATAAATCGTGGTTGTGGTAAGTGGTGCAATTTCGGAGCTTTGGGGAGAGGTTTGTTGGTCTTGCATGCTGTTTCTGGAAAATCAGCTTGACTGTTCACGAGTTTGGGGGTTGCATGTCACTTTTTAATTGAAATTTCACTTCGACCTATTCATGAAAGTTATAGAGAACATCTCAAAGTATAACATGATAAAATTTGAGATAAAATGGTTGAGTTTTGAGGGGTGAAACCCTCCCTCTACGAAAAGGCTAGATCTGAAACTGTTTCGTCGACCTCTTGGTGGTTTTGTGTGTTGCATGTCACTTTTTACTAATAATTTCACTTCGACTTCTTCACAAAAGTTGTAGAGAACATCCTGATGATTTACATACTCAAATTTGAGGTAAAAATAGTAAGTATACCCTGGTGAAATTATTTTCTTTTGAAGACGGTAGATCTGGAAGTATGGTACTGGACTCCCAAGACTTCGTGGACTAAATGGTGACTATCCTTTGAGAATATTACCTGGATCCCTTAATGAAAGTTGTAGTGGACCTCTTGAAGCAAAAAATATCAAAATTTCAGAAGAAATGAAGAAAGATAAGTAGGCGAAACCTTGATATTTCGGAGATAGCTAAACTGGACAGTTCGGTACTAGAAACCGGAACTTCTAACGCCTATGGTAAATAATCTAGGACGAATCTGGCCTAGATGTCTCATGAAAAATCTACCTTAGGGTCTCAACTATAACCTGGTAAAATTTCATAATTTTTGGAGGTCATTCGGGTATTTTAATCGAAATATTTCAAGAACTGCGTAATCTGATTTCGTTTTTCTTTGAGAAAACCGGATCTGGAAAATATTACTTCGACCCAGTAAGACTCCGTGATTTTTATAAAATCATCTGGTAAAAATTTGATCATGTGTTCTCAACGAAAGTTGTATTTAATATTCTGAGGAATAACATACTGAAAAATTAGAAGAAATGAACATATACAAGTCGAAGAATCAAGTTTCTTTGAATGATGATAGTCTGGAAAAGATAAACCCGAAAAACAGGAAAGTAAACTGGTTTTAACTTTTAATCCGGAACGAATTTGACTTCGGCTTCTTCATGAAACTTGTAGCTATAGATCTTAGCTACAACGTGTCCAAATTTCAGAATTTTCTGAGCCCATTTGAGGGTTCAATTGAAGTTGTTTTCGAAACTGTGCATGGGTCATGTTAAAAACCCTTTTTAGTGATATATACGGATCTGTACGTATTCTGTGAAGCCTTGTTTGATATGGTGTTCTTCACGAAATGTGTTTCCTTAGATCTTATCTACAATGTGTTAAATTTTCAGAATTAATTTCCATCGTTTACTAATTTTCCAGAATTGTTCATAAATAGCACGCATTCTGTTTAAGCTGAAAAACTGTTCTATTTACAGGTTATTGATTTGCTATATAAATTGTGATACCTTGGATTCTCATTCGTGCAATGATGTGGTGAAATTCATGCATATCATATGACATCCAAAGATTTATGAATTTTCATGAATTCAATGAAGTTTCTCAAAAACCATTGCATCAAATAATATTTTTTTTTCCAAGGCATATTATATGATTTTAAAGGGGCTGTTGTCAAATCATTGGCATTGTTGCATCAAATGTGAAATTAAAAATGAGATGTATGGGAATATGCATTGTGGTGATGAGAAGGCCGTCGGAGGTGTGAGTCGACGATGCCCCGGGAGTGTCGGGATGCCCGGAATGTGGGGGTGCCGGATGCCCGGAATGTGGGGGTGCCGGATGCCCGGTGGCCTAGTGGTGTAATTCCGGAGGGTCCTCGGGAGTTTCGAGATGCCCGGTGGTATACGGTACGTAATTCCAAAGGGGGGGAATCCTGGTGGTATGTCGATACGTAATTCCGGAAGCCCCGGAGGTTTGTGCCCGGGGGGATGCCTCGTGATGCTAGTTGGGATGCGAGATGCCCGGAATGTGGGGGGCCGGATGCCCGGTGGCCTAGTGGCGTAATTCCGGAGGTTCCTCGCGATGCCTGGTTGGGTGCAAGCGATGAATTGTGGGATGCAAACATTGGTCCCTGGAAAAAAAAACTGATGAGATCCTTGTGAAAGATAAGAATTGAAAATGAATCATGTGCATGGGTGTATGCATATGGCATGATGCATGATCGGCTTATGAAAATAAATTGATGCTATTTGATGTTGAAAATGCGATCATGAAGGCATGAATGGATCTCATGGTGATGTATGCTTGATAGCATGGATGATATGAATCATGGTGGTATATGCACGATGGCATGGTGAGATATGCATGACTGCATGGTGGTATATGCACATATGGCATGGATATGTGTGACATGATGACGATGAGTGCATGGTTGTATGTGCACCTATGTCATGGATATGTGTGACATGATGACGATGAGTGCATGGTTGTATGTGCACCTATGGCATGGATATGTGTGACATGATGACGATGAGTGCATGGTTGTATGTGCACCTATGGCATGGATATGTGTGACCTGATGACGATGAGTGCATGGTTGTATGTGCACCTATGGCATGGATATGTATGACATGATGACGATGAGTGCATGGTTGTATGTGCACCTATGGCATGGTATATGTATGACATGATGACGATGAGTGCATGGTTGTATGTGCACCTATGGCATGGTATATGTATGACATGATGGTGATGAGTACATGAGGATGTATGTACATATGGTATGATGATATAAGCATGGTTGCAAGGTAAGTTATGCTTGAATGCATGAACGATATGTGCTTTGTATGATGCCTTGATTGTTCTGTTTGGTGCATTGAGTAGTTTGGTGGATCTTTACTGCTGAGTTGTTGTACTCACTCCTTTTGAGGATTAACATTTCAAAATAGATAAGATACCTCTGCCGCCACTGCCACCAGTAGATGGATCAAGTGGTTGGATATGACCACGAGGAGGAGGATAGCAAAGGAAGGAACTTTTGGACGCTGACACTCATCGATGGACATTAAGTATACGATTGTTGGAGGAGATGTCGGTCATCTTTTGAAGTATAGTCAAGTATAAAAACCATGGTATTTTGATTTACCGATGAATGATGTCCATCTGGTTTAAGTAAATAAAAGTGTTTGGCTTTTACCTATAAATGTTTAGTTGGTGTGCATCGTTTTCTGAATATAGGGAAGGGAGTTGTTGGATATGCTTCCGTTATATGAATTGCGCAGCGATCAAAAAAAAAAATGTAAACCCCCAGGTTGTATGGACCCGCTGCAATTGAAATGGTATCAGAGTGACATGTTAGTAAGGAAAGTGAAAGGTGAGCGAACTGTGGCGACTCTAACGGATCGGGGGCCGTCGAGGGGTGCCACAAAAGAATTCACAAATTTGGCTTTCAATAGATTGAAATTCAATCCATATAAACACCAAAATCCCTAGAATGCCAAAACTTAGCACAGGGGAGCACTTAAGTGTCAAAAATTAGGAAATGTATACTTAAGTGCCACAATCGGAGCAAAATAGATCAATTAAGTATCAATGGAGAGAAAATCCACCAAAATGCTAAGTTGCATTTTCCTAGTGAGATAAGTGCAGAACGATGTCGTTTCGCATGTTAACATGGCTAGAAGAGCCAAAATGACGTCATTTTGCCTCGATTTGAATCCTAATATAAATATTAATTAAACTAAATTTAAAAGTAAAAATTTAAATTTAAAAAAAAAAAAGATTGTAGAACTTCGACGAGGGCTTGTTGCCCCCTTGAAGTTCTACAATTTTGGTTTTCTTCAATTATTTTAAATTCATTTTTAAATTTAATTTAATTAATATTTATATTGGAATTCAAATCCAAGCAAAATGACGCCGTTTGCTCTTCTTCGCCGACTCTACTCTCCGACAAGACACGTAAGCGAGTTATATTAATAAAAAGCGCAAAGTAGGATTTCCGACAAAGGTCGTCGAACTTTGCACTCATGTATTCCAATTTTCAAAAAAAAAGTAACACTTATGTGTATCTTTCGTAACTTTTTGCATTTAAGTGTCCTTCCGTGGCAAGTTTTGGCATTTATACTGTACTTTTGTCAAATAAAAATTCTAAGGCCAAAATTTTGCTAATTTATTCCGGTTGATGACAAGAGTGTCTAAGTATGAGCAATTACTTCAAAATGGAGATAGAAGGCCATATAAAGACTTTATACAAAATGTGTCTTCATGGAAAATAGTGAGTCGTATGATTCAGCAAAAAAAGATCGAATTTGCCAATAACAAAGGGGAATATTATGACTCTTGATTGTCTAATTTAAACGAATCAAATGATCAATGAATCATTCAGTGACCAATTATGGTTATTATAGACAAGTAATATACTTAGTTGATGAGAGCAGCATTTGAAGATTTATGAACATAATTATCGACAACTTGATGAATCGATAGCTTGAAAGAGTCGGCAAAAAGTAGAGTTGACAATCTCGAATGCAACCGTCAATGTAGTGGAATAAAGCAACTGTTAAAGTAGTGGAGTCAAAGAAACGTCAAGGTAATAGAGTCAATGTAATCATCGATTTAACCATTCGGTGACCGTTTGTAATATATGTTTGTAACCTTCATTTGTAATATTTTTTTGTGACCTCCCTTTGTACCTTATGTTGATGCCCGTCTATTATAGGCTTTAAATAATCACATTGTACTCTTCAGAGGCCCCTCGCGCACAAAAAAATAAACATGTTATCTTTCAATTTCTAAACGGTAGTTATAGTTTTCAAACTCGTGTCATCGATTAAATTCCAATGTGTTTTTTAACTGTAATTTCCAAATACTCAGTGTCAATTAAATTCAAGCGTGTATCTTTGCTATATATCTTGGGTGCCTCATTGTCGATAAAATTTTGGCACTGCTTTTTTCACATTTTCGTGTTCTGTTGTCAATTAAATTTTCGAAGACTTTGTGTATGTTTGGTTCCATTTGGAGTGCTTACATTCTTAGACTTTGTCTTTGATTAAATGCGAGGACGGTTTATATATTTTTAATTCTATTTGGTGTGAAGTTATCGATTCTATTGCCTAATTGTGATTTTTTCTATACAGATCACCTCAAAACCCGTCTCCCTTTGTAACTTTTGTTGACAACCGTTAATTGTAGACTTTGATTAGCCACATCATCCTCTTCGAGGCCTCCCACGACCAAACAAATAAACATTTTATCTTTCAATTCTTGTATAGCAGTAATAGTTTCTAGACTCGTGTCGTCGATTAAATTCTAGCTGGTATCTATATTGTATATCTTTGGTACCTAGTCATCAATTAGATGACCACGTTGCATTTTTATGTTCTCAGGTTTTATCATCAATTAAATTTCCTCATAGTTTGTATACATTTAGTTTCATTTAAAGTGATTACATTCTCAAATTTAGTTATCAATTAAATTCTGGCGTGGTTTGTGTAAATTGAGTTCTATTTAGAGTGAAATTATTAATTCTATTGTCTATATGTGATATTTCTTTTTTGGAAGTATCACAAAACCTATCTCCTCTAATAAGAATCGAAGAACGATTTTCGGTTAAAAATATTTTGCTGCAAAGTCTCATTCCGATGAAACAAGAATAAGTATAGGATACGATTTGTAATATCCTTTACATTATTTGATATATGTCAGGATACAATGTTCGCCATACACATTTCCTCTCCATAATGCCTCTGCTTAGATCTGGTCGAGCTGCCTCCCCTACCCTTGCATTGCCAATATCGCTCGAATCTTGCAGTCAGTCATGTCAGAAATTATTCGGAGCGCCATAAGCGCCTCTCTCTTCCCCCTTGGCTCTTGACCTCAGCTGTGCACATGGCTCTCCAATTTCTCCCTCCCTCGTCACTACCATTGTCAAGAGGAGACACATTAGCATACGAGCACAAGTCAAGATAGAGTGCTACGTGACCCTAGATCTCTGGAGAGCAAGGGTTGGCCTTCCCTACACAAATTGATCAAGAATTAATACTACTTTCATGATGATGGCCACAGCAAAATGAAACCAATAGTTGTGCTAAACTGATTTGTATATCTTACTCAATGGATTAAATGCCTGAGCTAATATGGGCATAGTATGATCGATTAAAAGGACGCAATTTAGTGACTATTCTTGGAAACAATCTATTGAGGGAAGTCTAGCCTAGTGTCCCCACTCATCAGGCACCATACAAACTCGTATTTAGCTCGGAAGCTTTTAACCTGTGACAAATGGTATTAGAGCAGGTTTCGCAAGCTATATGGGCGAATGTCAAGAAAATCTATTGTCACATTTCCAATAATAAGAGAAACCTATGTCGGTTTGCAAAGCTCAAGAGAAGCCTAATAGGTGTAAGAATGTGTTGTTGAGGGAGCACAATTGACTTGGGACGCCACACTTAATCAAAGAAAGCATAAATGACTAGGATTTGGCCAACAACTTTGATCAAGGGAAGCAACCGATGAAGTAAAGCGGCCTACTCTATTAGGCAAGCGTTTGCCATTCATGTAAGTACTAAAGGAGTGGAGGGTTGATTGTTGAAGAATGCAAGGAAGGACAGAATAGCCCACCACGAGGGTGTGATGGAAATTGGGTAGGGAGAATGTCACGGTCCGATTTCTCCCATACTCATGCGGATTGTAAAGCGGGGTTTTGTTGTATCAGGATGACGTGTGAGAGATATAAAAGGGTTGACACATCTAGTTCATAGCAGTCGTGTCAAGGTGTTCATGCTAGAAATCAAGGATGGCAAGATAATCATCTTAGAGGATATCTAAAAGTGGGAATGGCCTCCTGTGCACAATTTATTGGGAGCTGATGCCGCTTTCATGACAATGACTAAAACAAATTATTGTGAACATAGTATATTTGATTAAGAGGACGCAATTTGCCCTAATGTCTTTGAAAACGACCAACTGAGGGAAGGCTAGCTTTGTGTTTCAGCTCATCAAGCATCACATGGGCTTCTCCTGAGCCAGGAAGGTTTTAGCCTTTGAATCTAGCTACCCAAAGATGCCTCGTTGTGTTGTTGCATAACACCTCAGTCCTGGGACTATAAACTCCAATATACATTGCATTCCCTATCCAAAATACTAATGGCCTTGAAAATGGTTACACGCTTCACTTTTGAGAGGTCACAGTGGGCCAAAACACTATTGTTTGTTGCCACATCTCAGCTCAAAAGAAACCACTTGCGCCAACCCCAACTCGTATGGCTATTTTCGGCTACATTAATCCCCGCGGTGCGATATACAACACGCGGCGCCTTAGATCGGTACTATAGATCCAACTAGATAACGTTTGATTTTGTAATATAATGCGGGGACTCCACTTTAGCAGGCGCATCGAAAGGCAGGTTGGTCAGATGCTTCCTGGAAACACTTCTTTGCGTTTTATCTTGTTCGTTCTATACGCAATACAGCTGAACCGTTGACGTCGAGAGAAAAAAAAATCAAGGAAAAGCAGTCCACATTCATATATTGTTAAATTTGCATATATGTTATATCCACAATCTGTGGCCCAACACTCTGGGGTAATTTAAGAAAGACAAAAAATCTTTCAAACAAAGATGAAAGGCAATATAAGCCCAAAACAAGTGCTAAAAACCTCGTGCGTACGCACCACCCTGGGCTTGGAGAAATGAACAAAATGAACAATCTCAGCTGAATTCCGAGTTACGCCCTCCCCGGCAAGTCCCTTCTTAACCGGAAGAAATGAACAAAATGGATTTCATTGTTTTTTTTTAATAAACACTTCCAAGAAGAATTAATATTCTGCAAATTGGAAAGAGTGAGTAGACAAGCAGGACAAAGTCTATTGAGTTTGTCTCGGGTCGGTCCACAGTCTTCCCTGTCAAATGCTCTAAGCATACAACACTCCATTCACTGGAGAGTTTCACGGAGATAAACATAAAACTCTGGAAAGCCTAATGACTCCTAGCCTGTCCGCCAAGAGCATGCAGAAACAAATTAGATACCTATTGCGCACATTGGAGGTGAGTAATCAATCTCCACTCGCACACCCCCTGCAACCACAGTGGACGCACTCTATCACCTGCTCCTCCCTCAAATGCTTGGGCACTCGACACACACATGTGGTAGCAAAATTGTGGTCGCGTGGCTGGATGCACCGTAAGCAGCAGAGCCGCTCATAACCAGGCTGCACAGCAAATAAAGGATATGAAATTAAAGTTAAACACCCATAATTGAGTGATTGACGCGAGAATAATGCACATCATGTGGGTTACACTCAATTACAGTAACTCCAGAAGAAAGAGAAAAGGATGCCATTTTTTGGGTTAAAAAAACAATTTATGAGATGGGAAAATGTTCAAATCCAGAATGCTTCCTTCACCATAAAATGAAATTGACACATTTGCCAAACGAGCAGAAATCAAATTTGCCTTAGAGAGCAAGACAGGAAAGAAAGATTAGAAAATAAAATAGGTTCTGCTATCGCATTCACCTCTTTCTTTCATGACAATGTTTTCCCAGTCATATCATCTCATGGCACATCACAAACTCATCGCCTATAATTACTAATTTATCATTTGCAGATACATAAGACTAAGCTGTCATCAGTTCATAAACATATAAATCGGGTCCTCAGCAATCACAAAATGTATGCAAAAAAAAGACTTGAAAAAAGAGAATGTTCAACAAATGACTACACAATTCAAACCAAACAATCACGAGAAGAAAACACCAGCCACATTAGCATGGGATGAAGCAAGACCAACCTTCTTCCATTTAGCAATCAGGTTTTTATCCGCATATCCTTGGTCCAAGCAGAACTCATACAATTCTTTTGAGATTTCTTTCCTCCGATAATACAGATCATATATGTATCGGCTTTTCTGATGAGCAATCTTGAAAATAGGCCACAGAGCCTCACATTTTCTCTTTCCATCATGAGGGTCATTTTCAGCTGCCATAACAAGTAAATAAGCATAAAGATGTCAAATTCACAAGGAACCATATAGGACTACCATCAAAGAGAGAAGAAATGAAGATCCCAACATCATAAACTTAAATTGCAGAAGAAGTATCGACATTCTCGGTCACGACTTATGATCACCAACATTCTCTTACAAGTAACAGAAGGAAAGCAAGAGGAATAAAGAGCAACAAACCTTCTCTCATCTTTGCTTGTAATTCACGAAGCGTAGGTTCTATCAGTTCCCATCCTTCTGGGTATTTGACACGGTTGGTCTTCACTTTCGGCATACTTATACCTGCAACAAATGCAAAAATAAAAAATCAGTGGATCCATCCTCTCAACTTCCTTCTCACCTCTAGATTGACTGACACAAAGTTCCCAGGAACTTCCACATATCAGCATTAACACAGCACATGAAGTGTTGTCTCACTAACTAACAATTTCCTCAAAACTCTTCTTTAACATGCCTATTTTTCGAAACACTGATATGAATTGTCTTCTGGGGAAGATTTCCTGAAAGCATTCGTACTAAAGCATTTCAGAAAACGGCAGGGACAATGATTGCAGCACAAAGAATGACTAGACAGCTAAAGCGAATGCATTTACAGTAATTTCCATGGAAACCCTGCCCTAGCAGAATTTACTTTCCATTCGAACCGTAAGCGACATAGCATACATCTTTTTATGGCCAAAGCAAAAATAGAAAACAGATCCTAGGATGCACCCAATAAGTAAAGGAATAGCACAGAAACTATATTATCAAAGTTGCAGCCTCAAAGCATCTCATCCAGTAAAAAATGGAGCTCCGATGGAGGTAGTCATTGAAACTGTCACCATTTCCAACTCGCGACCGCTCAACTGGCTAAACACATTTTTTACATCGACGGGGTTTGTCCTCTACTTTACTAATATCACGATTCCAATTAACCTAGAAAACCATCTTGAATTTAACTAGCTAAAGCACCTTTGCGGAGCGACACACGACAATACACAGAGCCTGGCAAAAGGGAACAACAACGGAGCACTCTCCGTCCTCGGCGCTTCAACCCAATTCCCCACCACCACATCCCAAGCGGTCCCCCCCCCCCCCCCAAAGGCGGACGACCATACGGAACACTCTCGACACCAGAATCAAAGACGTCCGCAGCATCAGCACGTCAAGGCATCCATCCAGAAACAACCGAATCCCAACCAACCAAAATCGCTCTCCCTCCACGGACGGTCGCTACTCAGAGAAATCGGGGGCGACGCGACGAACCCACGGCGCGTGACCTAATTTTCAGCACGAGAAGATGGGGAAACCCTAAAATCGGCGGCGAAAAAACGGGACTTTAACCATACGACCTTCGATGCACGAACGAGCAGGGATCGGAACCTCATCCGAACAGCGAAATCGGAAACGAAAAATTCCCAGCGAAAGCTCGTCGGCGAGCCAGACACAGCAGCCGCTAGAGAGAGAGAGAGAGAGAGAGGGTACCTTGTCTAGAGAGAGACTTTCTGCCGGAAGGAGATCCGGAACCAACAGTGAGACAAGATCGACTGCTTTGCTGCAGAAAACAGCGGCTTTGGAAGATCGAGAGAGAGAGAGAGGCCAAGGGGTAACCTTTGTTATCGAATGGTTTTTTTGAGGAGTTTTCTGCTTTTGTTTGAACTGCTTATATCTCGGCTTTGCGTTTTAGAAAACAGCGGCTCTCGCGCACGTGCGGAATTTGCTTTTTTTTTTTTTTTTTTTTTTTTTTTTTTATGTTTTAATTTTTTTTTTTTCAAAAGATATTGATGTTTTATATGTCACTCGATAAACTTTTAATTCTGACAAAAGAAAAAAAGAGAGAGAGGCTTTTAGATAGTATTTACACTCCATTCATTTCATGAAAAGTAATTTTTTAAAAAGAAGAAATTCGAATTTTTGGGCATTTAATTCACGAAAAACAAAACTAATCAAAGAAAATTTCTGCCAAATGAAAAAGTGTTTTGAAAAGTAGGTAGGGAAAATATTTTCAACTTTTTAGAAAGCAGATAACATTTTCCATTATCTTTCGATTACTTCCACAATAAGGACTTTCTTTCACCAAACACCTTTTTCTACTTTTATTTTTATATTTTTAAATTTTCCTTTTTAAAAAATTCAATTTTTTAATTTTTTTTTCTTTTTTATTTTTCTTCTTTTTTGGCCAATCCTCACCTCGCCAGCTTGTGAGGAGACCCAAGCTCGCCCAACGGCCTCAAACAGCTCGGTCTCGTAGATCAAGTCAATTAGCGATCTTGACACATTTTATCTCAATCATAAGTTCAGCCCCTTCACGCCACATTTCAAGAGATTGGACTGCTATTTTGGAAAGATCGCGTCGCTCGCCGTCAGCGCAAAAATTAAGTCGGTTACACGTTGGATGAAAGAGTTAGGTCAAAACTTAAGATAGTATATATGATTTTTCCAAAAACAAAAAACCCACATGACGTTGCATCACAGCAAGGCAGGGCAAGCCACGTGGCAGTCCCAGAGGTGTGCAGCGCTCAGGCGAGCCGAGCCCAATGCCTAATTGGACCGAGCCAGTGGCCTAATTTCGCCAAGTTGGGCCAGTTTCACCCCCGGTCTAGCTCCATTTTTTCCCATCTTTTAAGGATTTTATCATTTTCAAGAATTTTCTAACCTATGCTTGTGTTATTGTGAGTTATAAGCTTATCATGTTAATTCTCCGTGGTTTGAATTTGTCTTGCAGGTCTTGGAGTGATGAAGTGTTGGCTGGGTCCACCTTCATGTGGGGCCCAGCCAGCATTAAAAAAATAAAAAAAATAAACAAAAGGAAGTTGAGTGTTGTGCGTGGAGTTGGGCGTCCGAAAAGAGGAGGAGAGAGAAATAGAAAACTGCAAGCAAGGGAGAAAAGAGAAGAAAGGAAGAGGGCTGCAACTTTGCGGCTTCGATTCGACGGCCAAACATTGACGGAATCGGCTCAAATTTCAGTATATTGTTCGTGAGACCGAGGGCTACGAGTTGATGGTTTTTGTTCGTCGAGAACCGTCTCCGAATTCTCCAGTTGCGGTTAAGGTTTTCTTACTCCAAACTTGTTTATCCACCTATGTGGTGAGAAGAAGAGATTTTTAGTTAATTTAATTTCGGGGGAGAAATAGATCCTGGATTGCATTTGGCCGTGGTGAATTGTTGTACCCGAGTTCTCCCCAACAAGTGGTATCAGAGCACGGTTGAAATTCTAGTGTTAAATGGAAGAAACCAGCAGCACCATGTTTAAGTTAAATGCCTCGAATTATTCTATTTGGAAGCCTCGGATGGAAGATGTGTTATATTGCAAAGACTTATTTGATCCTATTGAGGGTGATGAAGCCAAAGGAGATAAGGAAGACAAAGAATGGGAGAGAATGAATCGGAAAACTGTTGGGTTTATCCGACAATGGATTGATGATAGTGTGTTTCATCATGTTGCTCAAGAAACGAAGGCGGACACTTTGTGGAAGAAACTACAAGATCTCTATGAGAGAAAAACTCCACAAAATAAAGCTCTTCTAGTTAAACGACTTGTGAATTTGAGATATAAGGAGGGGAGTAATATGGCGGAACACTTGAGTGAATTTCAAGATGTTGTAAATCAATTGACAAATCTTGAGATTGATCTTGGTGATGAATTGCAAGCATGCTTATTACTTGGTACTCTTCCTGATAGTTGGGACACCTTGGTTGTGGCATTAAACAACTCGGCTCCTTTTAGTGTGCTTTCTATGAGCATGGTTAAAGAAAGTTTGTTCAATGAAGAAACAAGAAGAAAAGGCTTGAATTATGCTTCTACATCGGATGCTCTTGTTATAGAAAACAGGGTGAGAAGTCAATCAAGAAGGTTTCAAAGAAATGATATCCGAGGCAAGTCAAGAGGAAGGTCAAAATCAAGACCGAGGAGGAGTGTCAAGTGTTATAATTGCGGCAAAATGGGACATTATGCAAAAGAGTGTTGGTTGCCAAAGAAAGATAGATTCCATGATAGAAATGGAGATCAAAAGAAAGAAGAGAAACAAGCTACAACGGCGGTTGCATCCGATGGCGATATTGTGTTTGTATGTGATGATGAATGTGTGAATCTTACATGCCAAGACTCTACATGGGTTGTTGATTCTGCGGCTTCTTTTCATGTCACCCTCACGGCGTGATTACTTTGCTTCTTATCGCAGCGGCGATTTTGGTTATATTAGGATGGGAAATAGTGATGTTTCCAAGGTTATTGGCATGGGAGATGTTTATTTGGAAACCGATGTTGGATGTAATTTGTTTTTGAAAAATGTGAGACATGTTCCGAATATTCGACTTCACTTGATCTCTACAGTGCCTTAGATGATGATGGTTATTGTAATTCCTTCTTTGATGGCAAATGGAAGTTGACTAAAGGTTCCATGGTAGTGGCAAAAGGTAAGAAGACAGGCTCTCTCTACACCATGCAAGCCGACTTGATTAAAGAAGAGGTAAATGCATGGGAGGATTCCTCGGTTGATTTATGGCATATGAGGCTGGGTCATCTTAGCAAGAAAGGACTTGAAACTCTTGCTAGAAAGAACCTTTTACCTTTGAAGGAGAAAAATCTAAAGGAATGCACTCATTGTCTTACAGGTAAGCAACATAGATTCTCATTTCATAGTTCCTCTCACACACGAAATCAAATGTACTTGATTTAGTTCACACCGATGTTTGTTGCATGGATGCTAGAACTCTTGGAGGTGCATTATACTTTGTGACATTTATTGATGACTGTTCTAGAAAAGTGTGGGCTATTACTTTGAAATCTAAAGATCAAGTACTTGTGGCTTTCAAGCAATTCCATGTCAATGTGGAGAGAGAAACCGGGAAGAAGCTTAAATGTGTTCGGCCGACAACGGTGGTGAATATAAAGGCCCATTTGAACACTATTGCAGGGATTATGGTATCAAGCTTGAGAAGACTGTTCCAAAAACACCACAGCATAATGGAGTGGCGAGAGAGAATGAACCGGACAATTAATGATCGGATTCGGTGTATGCTTTCTCATGCAAAGTTGCCTAAGTCATTTTGGGGTGAAGCGATGAGAACAAAGAAGTGGACTTGATAAATCTATCTCCATCGGTTCCTCTTAAGGGGGATGTTCCGCAAAGAGTTTGGAGTGGCAAAGATGTTTCCTACAGCCATCTAAAAGTGTTCGGTTGTCGTGCTTTTGTGCATGTTCCAAGAGATAAAAGATCCAAGCTTGATGACAAGTCTAAACAGTGTATCTTCTTAGGTTATGGACATGAAGAGTTTGGCTACAGGTTATGGGATCCAGTTGCAAAGAAAGTCATTAGAAGTCGAGATGTGGTGTTTTGTGAGTATCAAATTATTGAAGACATTGACAAGGCAGAGAGACCAAAGAATACAGCTCAACGTTCAGTTAGTTTCAGCCCAAATCCTTCTAATGTTGATAGAAATCATGGGGGAGAAGTGCATGGAAATCATGAAGATAGGTGAAATAGCTAAGCAAGAGCAATCTATCCTACCTCAAGTCAGAAGATCTGAAAGAGAACGTAGGCCTTCTCAAAAATATTTGCCACATGAGTATGTGTTACTCACGATGCGGGAGAGCCGAAAACTTATGAAGAGGCTATATCATGTGAACGAAAGAATGAGTGGCATGAAGCTATGCAAGAGGAGCTTAAATCCTTGCATGAGAATCACACATTTGAATTGGTGAAGTTGCCTAAGGGTAAGAGAACACTCACAAATAAGTGGGTGTACAAGTTGAAGACAGAAGAAAATAGTTTGCGACCACGATACAAGGCTAGACTTGTTGTGAAGGGCTTTCGTCAAAAGAAGGGCATAGACTTTGAAGAGATTTTTTCACCGGTTGTAAAGATGTCTTCTATTCGAGTTGTCCTTGGGTTGGCCGCCAATTTAAATTTAGAAATTGAACAACTTGATGTAAAGACGGCTTTTCTTCATGGAGACCTAGAAGAAGAGATATATATGGAGCAACCGGAGGGTTTTGAAGTTAAAGGCAATGAGCACCTTGTATGTAGATTGAGGAAAAGCTTATATGGTCTCAAGCAAGCGCCTAGGCAATGGTATATGAAGTTTGAGTCATTCATAGAAGAACAAGGATACGGTAAGACAAACTCCGATTCTTGTGTTTTTATGAAAAGATTCTCAGATAATGATTTTTTTATTCTCCTACTTTATGTGGATGATATGTTGATTGTTGGGCATGATGTCAAGAAAATCAAGAGCTTGAAAAATGAGTTGAGTAAAGCTTTTGCAATGAAAGACCTAGGCCCGGCTAAGCAAATCTTAGGCATGAGAATTACTTGTGACAGGAAGAATAAGAAACTGTGGTTATCTCAAGAGAAGTATATTGAAAAGGTGCTTGAAAGATTCAAAATGAGCACATGTAAACCGGTGAGTACTCCACTTGCAGGCCAATTCAAGTTGAGTAGTAATGAGTGTCCTTCAAGTGAGAAAGAGAAGGTTGAGATGATGAAAATTCCTTATGCATCGGCCGTGCGCGGTTTGATGTACGCCATGGTTTGTACAAGACCCAATATTGCTCATGCAAATTGGTGTTGTGAGTAGATTTCTCTCTAATCCGGTAAGGAGCATTGGATCGCTGTTAAATGGATTCGAGATATCTTAGAGGCACTTCTACACTTTGCTTGTGTTATGGAAATGCAAAACCCGAGTTGAGTGGCTACTCGATGCGGACTATGCTTGGTGATGTTGATTCCCAAAAATCCACATCGGATTTTATAATAATCTTTGCGGGGGAGTCTGTTTCATGGCAATCGAGATTGCAAAATGTACCGCTTTGTCTACAACTGAAGCGGAGTATATTGCTATTACCGAAGGAGGTAAAAAACTTTTGTGGATGCAAAAATTCCTACAAGAGTTGGGCTTGAAGCAAGAGAAGTTTGTTCTATATTGCGATAGCATGAGTGCCATCCATCTTAGCAAGAATCCGGTGTTTCATTCAAGGTCGAAGCATGTTGATGTGAAGTATCATTGGATTCGAGAAAAGCTAGAAGAGAAGCTCTTCCTACTTGAGAAAGTTCATACCGACAACAATAAGTCCGACATGATAACAAAAGCCTTGCCCGTGATGAAGCTTGACACTTGTAGAAGAAAAGCGGGCATGACAAACCTTCCCACATGAGGTGGAGGGGGAGATTTGTTGGCTGGGTCCACCTTCATGTGGGGCCCAGCCAGCATTAAAAAAATAAAAAAATTAAAAAAAAAAAAATAAACAAAAGGAAGTTGAGTGTCGTGCGTGGAGTTGGGCGTCCGAAAAGAGGAGGAGAGAGAAATAGAAAACTGCAAGCAAGGGAGAAAAGAGAAGAAAGGAAGAGGGCTGCAACTTTGCGGCTTCGATTTAACGGCCAAACATTGACGGAATCGGCTCAAATTTCAGTATATTGTTTGTGAGACCGAGGGCTACGAGTTGATGGTTTTTGTTCGTCGAGAACCGTCTCCGAATTCTCCAGTTGCGGTTAAGGTTTTCTTGCTCCAAACTTGTTTATCCACCTATGTGGTGAGAAGAATATGATTGTAATGTTGATGTTGATCCTCTAGTGTGTGACTAGAGAAGAATACTTTGTGTATCCTGCTATTCTTGGTGATTAGTGGATGTTTTTGGGCGGTCCGTGGTTTTTCCCGCATCGGGTTTTCCACGTTAAATCTTTGGTATCGTTATTTGCTTTGTCTACTTATCATTTCAGCATTATATTTGCATTTTGTGAGGCTATACATTGCTGGTTGTTGCTGGAGGTTAACAGATTTTTAGTTA
Organism: Eucalyptus curtisii; assembly: GCA_017140595.1. Taxonomy (NCBI): domain Eukaryota; kingdom Viridiplantae; phylum Streptophyta; class Magnoliopsida; order Myrtales; family Myrtaceae; genus Eucalyptus; species Eucalyptus curtisii. The sequence continues at coordinate 21,438,841 of CM029502.1, forward strand.
ATTTAATTTCGGGGGAGAAATAGATCCTGGATTGCATTTGGCCGTGGTGAATTGTTGTACCCGAATTCTCCCCAACATGAAGTTCTCGAGGTGGGTCCTGAAAATTCATTCTTTTAAATAAATAGGCAATGCTTGTTGGTAAAATTCTCGAAAAAATAATTTTTGTATTTTAGTGGTAACGTCACTTTGGTACTAAAATTAGATTAGGTTATCGATACATAGTAGGTCATTACTCTCGCTACTCGCATTAATCTTAGAAAAGCCCTATTAGCTAAATTTGGCCGGCTGGATCACATACAGGAGGGGTTCGGTCGGACGGACCGGAGGGGTGGAGACCCACGAGGGTCGTTGGCCTGTGAACCAAGGCCCTGTGTTATGTGGCTATATTAATATGTATCGGCAGAAAGAATAAAATTCAAATCCGACGTGATAAAACCGGTCCCTTTATTCAAAACCGCATTCATGCAACAACATCATATTCCTAGCAAATTGTGTGCTTGACGCTTTGATTGTCTTTGCATGCCGGTTGAATTATCATGTGAAACATCATTCGAATTTGAATGAAAACACAGTGAAATAGCGTATTGGTTGGAATAAGCATGCGTGGTTTGATAACACCTTGAATGTCGGTTACACCAATTTGTATTATTAAATAGAATCAGCTCCTTAGATTACTGTTGATCGAATTCGAGCTTATTATCGAATAATTGATTGATACGAATGCCGGTCTGAAGGAAATTCTGATCGACTTGACTGATTTGCAAGCTGTTATGTCCTCCAGGTTTTGATTTAAACTTGCGGACTGGACTTGTCCCCACTATTTGCATTGTAGATATCATCCTGTGTTTTGATTTAGAATATAGTTTGTCATACATTAGGTGTGTCAACTGCTTGTGCTGGTTGGCTTGTGCGCTTTTCGACGTTTGGATTCATGCCTGTCCCTCGAATTGCTTGGTTGATATGGATTGGATACGTCCATTGTCTGTTTTAATTTGGCCGAATGCGTGCATTGCATATTTTTGAAATGACGTTTGATCGCGCAGTATACGAAAGAATCGCCATCCGCCTCGTGATGTAGCGACTTCACATGAGGGCGAGCTGTGAAGTTCTCAGTTTTCACGGCCTAAAGGAAAACCACATGCACCACATAATTAGGAAATGTCACGATATTGCAGGATAAAACTTCAGCAAGAAATTCATATTGAAAAAGCGACGTGGGAGTTTTCCGGTCGGCCTAAAGAATGTTTGGTGGCAGCTCCTGGAACGGTTTAAGATTTGAATCATGGCAATGCACCATAGCCCAGAGAAAGGGAAGACGTTTGACTCAGTAACTACCCATTTTGCATATGAAATACGAATGCGGCTTATGTGAAGTCTCAACAGCCAGGGAAATGGCCAGTCCAAACAGCTCAGATTGCACTGGAAAACATTAATCAAGGTGCACATTTCCTCTACTACTTCATAATTGGAGCAATGCAATTGGAATTTCGGGCAAGAGTAATGTCGTCAGACAGGAAAAAGCGAAAGGCAATGAGATCCGCGCGCTCTCTCAGTATAATCCCCAGAGCTGTAAGGGTCGATCGGAGAAGATGATAGCTTCAGGATTTGTGGATTTACAAGAAAGATTGGGCAAACCAAACCCCACTAGCTCTCAAGGGAGGTACTGTGCTTGGACAGTGATAATGACTTCGGTATATCGTGATGCATATGTTTGTGGAGAAACCAGCCAGTTGCACCTATTGATGGGTAATTGGCAAGAAGAGGATGACAGCAAGAAGAATGATTTGTGCAACTCCAGCAATGTCAGCTTTGCAATCTTCGCTTGGTTGAACAAGATGGAGTAGGACCAAGGGCAACTAGGATGGGTTTTGTGCCTATGTTGAACTCTTCCTTCCCTCTCCTGTGTTAAACTCCAATCGTCCCTGCATTTTGAAATGACCAAAAGCTTGATTGACGGGCCATTGGATGGAGTCCAGGGGGTGAGAAAAAGCCATAGGACGAGCAAAACCGTAAGCGCAAAAACCCACCGCCAAGAGGGGAGGAAAGCTGCTTCCTCGAATATTTTACAGCAGATAAATAAGAGCAATCATCGACTAAACTCTCCTCTGAGATTCCGTGCTTTAAGCTTTATATCATTCCGACATCTGCGACCGAATTTACATTGTGAGCTACGCATAAGTTACGAGAGCCGAACTCGAGCTCTCGAGAGTAGGAAGAAGTTCAAACAGAACTCCACTCACACTCGCCTCACCCGGACCAGAGTTTTTACCACTAAAACAACTCGAACTCCAAATGCTCTGCTGTAGCTTTACAATCTAGGAACTTGCTCTTCATTCCGGGAGGCCCCATACATTGAACTCCATATTCAAATGACTCAGGTAATTCTGGTGGAACGGCGCAACGTATTAGAGCCCAATTCAAGCCCTGGAAAAAGGGATGCTGCTTAATTTCCGCAGCCCCCTTCTCCGATCCCAAGCGATTCTCGGGCTCCTTTACCAACAATCCCTTTATGAGGTCTTGAGCTTGGAAGCTCACAAATGGGCTTTCTGGGAACTTGAGGCTCTGTAACACCACGTTTGCCAGGGTTTCTTCATTCCCCGGACCTTTAAAGGGTGTTTTACCATAGAGAAGCTCATAGAGAAAAATTCCAAACGTCCACCAATCCACTGCAGCTCCATGACCCTCCCCTTTGATGATCTCCGGGGCCAAGTACTCATGGGTCCCAACAAAAGAGTTGGATCTTGCGTCCGTAGGCTCAGCCACAAGCTGTGGCAATGATCTAACATGGGTTCCAACATCAGTTTTTGCCTTCCGCGTCTTAGCTGAAGCAGGTGAGATCCTTGGGCTGAAGCAAGGAACTCGACAAGCTGGTTCCACGCAGAAAGGCTCAATACATCTCGATTCTGTACATGGACCAGAAACCTTAGCAGGTTCAGCAATGGTAGATGATGAAAGGAGAGTTGGACTGACAGTGCATCTAAGGGACAAGTCGAAATCTGTAAGCATGATATGGCCATCTTCACGGACAAGAATATTCTCTGGCTTCAGGTCACGGTACACAATTCCAAGCATGTGCAGATACTCCAAGGCTAGAAGGACTTCAGCGACGTAGAACCTGCAAATCCAAGAAAAGCCAGAAGCACGTGCTCAATAACAAAGTAAAATATAAGAGTGATGTGGGGTATGCCTCTTACCAAAGGGATGGACAACCTTGCCCCACAAAATTAATTCGGGGTGGGGGGGAAGAAATAGTAGCTAATGTTGCAGCTACCACAGATAGGTAAACCTAATTTATATTTTAAACCTATCTAAAAGTGACATGGCATAAAACAGGAATACAAGGCTCCATAAGGAGTCAACATTATTTGAAGTTAGATGTGCAGGTGGGAAAACAATCTACTGAAAATATAAAACAGGAATTGACCACTAGGCATCAAATCAGTGGCTGCACAGTAGAATTCACAGATGACGATCAAGATGGAGACAATGGCCACCACATTGCATATTAATAAGAAAATTAAGCCAGGTACAACCTAGTTAGGATTTGACTCAATTGAAAGGGAGGCAGTAGTCATCTAGACAGACTATTGCAAATAAAAATAGCAGCATATATATATATATGTATATATGTATATAACTATTCAAAGAAACAGAAGATCAGTCACAACTTGAAGTCAGTAAAATCTCCTGTACGTACACTTTAGAATAAATGAAAGATTTACGATGTGTGCTATCTACAGACAAAGAGTAGGGAAAAATTCCAGTGAGGTGAATTGCTTGAGTAACCATAAATGATAAAACGAATGAACTTTCAAGAAATACCCACCTAGCTGCCGGTTCAAGAAAATGCCTTCCTGGCTGTTTTTGCCTAAGGACATGCAAATCTCCACCCGGACAATACTCCATAACTAGACACGATAAATTATCTGATGTGAATTGAGTGTACAATGTTGGAAGAAATGGGTGATCCAGGATTCTCAATATTTCTCTCTCTGTTTGAGCCCTAGGCATCTTTTTCCTTCTTGCCAGAAACTCATTATCCATCACCTTTATAGCGAACAAGCAATTTGTACCGATTAATTCTGCCAGATAAACTGTGCCAATGTCTCCACAACCAAGTTTCTTTAAAAGATTGAAATGCTTCAACCCCAAGGTTCCATGTTGTCTACGCACATGACGGATGGCTTCCCATCTGACGTCCTTTGACATGTGAGGCCTGTTGCTGCAACTAGACCTGCTGAGATTGCTCTCATCACTCATACTTGTGGTACTGCTACTAAAGTCACCTATGCTGCTTTTCGAACTTTGAGAAAACTCACCCTTGTCTCTCAGCTTCGGGCTCTTTTTTGCATTTAACACATCTGCTTTGCTGCCATCGGGAATGCTAGGAATGAATTCTGGCCTGCTCACACCCGGTTCAATGTTTGTTATATTTGCTCCAGATCTTGAATTGGGGCCCTCAGCTGACACATGAGTTTGATTAGATTCATTATTTGAACCCGCCAAAGAACACTGACATTTCTGACAAATTAGGTGATCTGTACTGGGAATTATGCGTTTGTTGGCCTCAGCCTGTGTTTCGGTGTTGCCAACAACAGCACTACCCAACTTAGACTTCCTTTTGGCAATACTTTTACTTCTGATGACAGGTTTGCCAGCACGAGGTGCACTCCTAGCCAATCTGCCAACTCTCTTACCATTTACTGAATTAGATGATGAAGGCGAAATCTGAACTCTTCCTTTACGTCCCGGTTTCGATGGTGAAGTTTTGTTACCTGCTTTGGCTGAGATGGCGACATCCTGCTGTAGCTCAATATTTTCACCCCCTGCAGCAGGAAAATTTTGAGAAGATGTTGATTCCTGTGTGCACTCCTCCTCATGTGACATCTCCACCTTCAGTATTTCAGTTCCTAACTTATTTGACCTGCTGACAGCATCCCTTTGCATTGGAATACTAGCAGTACCTTTAGGCAATGTTGGAGCTACTAATCGAGGGGAACGAGGTGTCTGATTGGACGATTTTAACATGGGCGGTTGAACATCCCTGGATACATCCTTTGAAGAGCTTGTGAAAGAAGATGGTGTCGAATGACTATATGTATCCACGGATTTAGCATTTCGAGATTGATTTTCAATTCTCTTTGTTCCGGAAACTACCTCGTTTTTACTTACTATAGGCTCCATACTGCGAATACCATGAGGAATTACCCCAACCACATGTTGGAGTGAAGATTGAGCATTGCGATTCGATGTTTCAGGCATCCAAACTTGCTGAGACACCTTCCCAGAATAGTTGGAGCTGCCCTCTTCGGGCACCAAAGATATTTCCACCATGCTCCCCTTCCTTTCGTGTGAGGAAGGTCCTGAACCACTGACTTCGACAATTTTGGCATTGTATAATGTCTTAATCCTTCCAGCCTCAGAGACTCCTGAAGTAGATGGAGGCTTCGACAATCGTTTCATGGCAGCCATTTCTGATGCCTTTGACAGACAAACATCTCTCAAAGCTTGCTTTATCGACACAGGCTCAGGATGACCAAATCCAGGCGACTGAGGCACTCCCACCGTGATGGGCTTTTTCAAAGCATTCTTTCTAAGAGGACTCGAGCCTAGCTGGTTCGCGGGACTCATACACCGCGAGGAACTTCTAAGATTAAACGATTCAAAGAGCTGATTAATATCATCTTCCAGAGAATCCCTGGATCCTAGTTGGAGCACGGGCAGCTTTCCATCTCTATCATTCATCCCAAATCCAGAACTTCCTCTAGAATGCTGAACAGAAGTTGGCTCGTCCATTACCTCAGAAATTTCGCAAGTTCTGGAAAAGGAACCCATCTCGAAGTATACTACGGAACCGAATCCTCTGAGTAGAACAGGAAGGTCGAACTCAAACAACTTTGGCAGTCTCTCTGACGAAGTCCCCTTGAAGTGCAGGGCCTTAAACAGAAGAAATATCGGAAGGATTTACAGCCTTCCTTTTCCTCTTCAAGATTTCAAAAACCCCTGCAACCCGTAATCCCAAATATGAGAAAAGCGACATCGAACAACAGAAATATGCAAAAACAATTTAATCTACGGAGCCCAAGCGGACAATTTTAATAAATCTACCAATTGAGACGTTCGATTTGCAAGCAATAGATTGTAATGAGCCCCCAAATTCGTCGTTCGGTCAAGAATCTGCGCAACGCTTTCGCATCGAAGAAGAAGTGAGAGGGTACCATACTGCTTATCCCATAAGGAAAGATTCGTGATTTTACCCCCGCAAGGTTTGCCAGTTCAGTACCGCAAAAAGATTCAACCGTAGACGCTACTACTGTATCAGGAGCAGAAGAAGGAGAGCTGTCAAATCCAGCTTAAAGCCGAAGCCGAAAATCCCGCAATAAAAAAAAAAAAAAAAATCTGCGACGGCGTAGAAGAGCAAAGAAACCAGCAAGGCGTGACTCACTGCTAGTCAAGGATCAATCAAGCCGTGCGAGACATCCCAACCGCGATTACTTATAAAAGGAAACAAGAAAAAAGAGAAAAAAAAGAAACAGAGGAGAAAACGAAGGAGAAATGGGAGGCGAAAAACAATCGACGAGCCGCGGAATCCCGAGCGCGGACTGCATGAACCAGGATCAGCTCGGCGGCGACGAACAGACAACGAGAAAGGCGAGGACCGAAAAGCTTTCGCGAGAGCCGTACCGGGAGTCCCCGCGGCGAGTTGTTCCGGAATCAGAGGACGAGCACGAGCGAGCACGCTGCGGGGAGCGCCGAGATCCGATCGATGCGGCGGCGCCGGCGGGAGGAGTCGGCGGCGGGAGACGGCGGCATTGCGGGAAGCGACCGAGATGCGCCGGCCGGGGGGGGGGGCGAAAACCCTAGGCGGGCGACAGGGCCGGGGGAATGGGTTTGCAAAGAAGAAATGTAGAGAGAGAGAGAGAGAGAGAGAGGAGGGGGAGGACGGTGGAGTGGTGGTGGGTGCCTGTCTGTCCTGGTCTTCTTCTTCTTCTTCTTTCTTTCTTTCTTTCCTTTTTTTTTTTTTTTTTTTTTTTTTTTCCGGCCATGACTGGGGCTCTGATTATTTTGAAGATGGTGGGGGCCCACCCTGTCTGCCTCCGGTGGGACCCGGGGTTTCCCCATCTGTAGAGGTCAGAGCTCGGAAGAGGCGTAGAAATTTTAAAACGGATGGCGAGGAGATGGGGGGCGACAGTGTGAAAATAACACCTGACTGAAAATGATATATGTAATAAAAAAATAATATTTAATAGAAAAGGACAAGGGCGATAAGGATGCGATGCAGGGCGCAAACTTTCAAAAGGAAAATCATTTTTATTATGCTCCCCTCTCTCTTTTTTTTTTCCCTCTTTTTATTTTTATTTTTATTTCAAAGCACGCCTCGGTATTATTTTATTTTATTTTATTTTTCCCCGTATATTTTGGATTTTTCTTTTTTGAAGGGGGGAGGAGATGCTGGACACGATGAGACGAGGGCGACCGCCACACAACCCCACATTTTCAAATTTTCAGCCGTTACATATTTAATTTTGTGGGAATTTTGAGTTTTTCTCTTTCATTTTTTGGGTATAATTTACTTTTCCATGACTTCAGCTTCAAAAAGTGGGGCACTGTAATTTTTTGGGAGGTGGTCGAGAATTTTCATCACGGCATTTTTAAATGATGCGCAATTTTTCATTTTTTTTTTTTCTTCTGCCGACAAGATATTATAATTTGTACCTTGTGTATGAACTCTAGCGTTTCGTGGGACCATAACATCCGAATAGCAATGGATGGGCTCGTTTGTTTTTTTATCAAACCGAGGTCGACATTTAAAAGCATAAATCGAACTGAAAACATTTTGGTATTTTCAAATTATTTCTCGAGATAAAGAAAAAAGAACCCTGTCAAGAGCGAGCTGCAAGAGAAATATTCTAGGGGTTTTTCTTATTCTATTTTGGGGGAGGGGGGTGGGGCACGAAAATCAAATTTGGTGAAAAGTATTCTTTTTTTTTTAAATTTCCTTTATAGAATTCTTAAGTTGCCTCGGGTTCCCTATGGCCATTACCTGCGAATACTTTTATTTTATTTTTTGTTTTATTGATATCAGGAAGTATTTCGGATCTCGCGTTGTACAGTGTAGATTAGACAATATTTTGATTGGTCAGAAACAGTGTAGATAGACATGAGACGAATCTTTTCAACCTGATATTTTGAAATTATTTTTAAATTAATTTTATTTTTTATATGGCCGATGGAAATATATTTATTGGGTATCTTTGCCTGCAGAGAGGTAAATGAAGTCTTTTCATTCGTTTACCCCCAGAGAATCTCTCGCTGATTTTTGACTGATAGTCATTTCTAAATTTAAGTCAAAATGTGGTCATAATTGCTTAATTATTGTAATGTGTACAAAACGAGGAACAGATTAGCGACAACCCCTTCTAGCCATATAGCGACCCTAAGCTATTCTGGGTTTTTCCTTCTCCACCCCTTTTCAGCTTTTTCTGTTCGGCGCTTGAAATTGACGTCGTTGGGAGGTGTAATTAAGAAATAAAATAATTTGAATCTTACAAAAGCTTTGACGGACCGACAATTTTTTAAATATTTTTTTTCTAGAGTTATGCGAATTGAGGTCACGTCGGTCCGAACGTGAGAAGTTCTGAAATGAAGTGGGTTGTGATGCGACCGCTCGTTAGAGTGCCTTTCCTTTCCCACCTTAGCTGGTGTGGTGATGTTGAGGTTTGGTGTCTGGTATGGATTTAGAATTTAGAACGTGGGTGGCATGTCGTGATTTGCCATCACCGGCTCTTGGAACACGCGCTGACGTGCGCGCGTGGGTTGATTTCGTGCTCTGTTCTTGCGCCTTAAAATGTTGCGGGTGATTAACCGTTAGCGTGTAGTGATAATGGCGTACCCTAGCGGACCTAACAAAACATCGTGGGTAGTTATTAGGACTGAGCAGAATGATCCGCCTGAGCCAGATCAAGACGACCGGTTTTGAGCGTGTAATGATTTTTTTTTTCTGGTGTGAAGAGCGTGTAATGATAATATCAATCCGATTCGTGATTTTACTTGTGGACCCACCTATTTGAACTGTTCGAACCGGATTGATTGTTTTTTTTTTTAAAAATTTCTTACAAGTCTATTAAATTGAATACCCTAACCACGTTCCTCACAAATTTGTTAGAGAGATAGAGGTGACTCCAGTTCCTCGGATCCACCCAAGAACTAAACCAGACTGGTTGTTCTGATTCCAAGGCCAAGTGGGCCAGTTTTCCTTTGCACAAAGTGAGAATCGACCGTCCTAGTCCAGTTCCCAACTCCAAATTAGGAATTAGCTGACTCTTAGTTGATCACTCCTAATGGTTATTGTCTTTTAAATTTATGGATAATTTGAGGGGGAAATTGTATGGATACATGACATACTTTTTTTCTTATCGCGTTGATCTTTTTTAAGGGTGGTGATAATTTAATTGGTAGTGATGAATTTCAACAAAATAAAAAAGCGTGGAAAAGTTAACGTTGTTTTGAATATAGAGGTGGACATCAAATTTAATGGTTTGCTTTCTAATTAGGAACTATAAATATAATAAATATATTGAGGGTTGTTAGGAGGTGAAGACTTCACATCACTACACAACAACCAACATTATAAAAAAATAATGGGCAAGATTAAGTTTAATAAGAGGGGCATGTCATACATGTCCAAAAAAAAAAGTGCACGTGATAATCACGAATACCCTCACCCAAAAGACATGATATTTTAGCTCAACAACTTATTAAAGGTGGACGCTAAAATATGTGCAACAAGAACCAATAACAAATAAGTCGTGCAACGCCAAATCAAATTTATGAACCGAAACTAGTTCGATCATAAAAAATGTGTCCTGACTCTAACACGTCGATGAGATTAACAACACTTCTGTGAAGGACAAAAACTGAGCTAAACTTGCTATTCATTCATGGATGAACAAAACTAATCAATTTCTAAACAGGAAATTGCTGCGAAATTGCATTAATTGACTATCCACACAGCGTCTATTGGAAACACACTGCACCTCACTTAACGTTGTACGAAAAAAGGCAGAAGGGAGAAGGAAACAAACATTTGCTGTCATCATGATAGACTTACCAAACCGAACCGATCCTCAACTGCATCATTGAATGTTGATTGTATTAGAAGAAAATGCATTTGCCACTGTTCATCTGTCATCATATTATATTTGCTACTGTTCATTCCAGTGACTTTGGGCCCCCCAAAAATTGAAAAAAAAAGAAAAAAAAAAAAAGTTACTGGCTACTCCTTATAGTGCTTCTCAAAGAAAATCTCGAAATGTGATTAAGACTGGACGCATTTTCTTGAAAGAGCCCGCGAGCGGCATTCATCTCAACCAGCCCCCTTGATTGGACCTCCATGTTCCAAATGGCCCTCTCTCGCCTTGTCACAAAAATTGCCCTCCATTAATGGTAACAAACAAGCACGCGGCCGCCATCACATGGCCCTTGGAGGTCTTTCGTATTTTTGGCAATAAGGCGGGGGGTGGTGGTCCAATTCGGAGGTCGGTCGAGACGAATGTGATTTTGGGATATTTCTTAAGAAAATGTGCCTAGTTCGGGATTTCCCCTCGCCTTCTTTTTAGCCTTCACGTTATCATCATCAAGAACGTAGCCATCATGGGGAACCATCAAGGGACACAAACTCCTTACCATCCCTTTCAACTTTTTTGTCCGATTGATGGGCCAGCGATCACGTCGCTCGATCTTGACTTCGTCAAAAAGATTGAGCCGCACGAAAAGGGACGCCCATATGAAAAAGAAAAGGAACATCAGTGAGAAGACCCTAGCAAAATGAGGATTCAATAATTTCATATGCTTAAAATGCAATTAAAATGGCTCAAAAGTAGGGGGGCCAAAAAATAAATAATAACATGCCGTGGGGGCCAGATGCAAGATATTCTTGTCGCGGGACGTGAATTAAGGAGTCGTGACCATACCTCGTTGCCCTTTTTCTTGCCAACTTTTTTTTTTTTTTGACATGAAAAAATGACATATATAATTTATCAATTTTGGTTCAATATGTAATATTCTTTCTAAACTTTAATATATTTAATTTGAAACATCTTGAACTTGAGAGTGTGTTGTTTTTCTTATGATGCAGTTTGTCTTCGATAGTGGTTAAATTCAATTCAATAATATATTGTTCCCCAATATGTTTGTTGACTAAGTGCTTTGGTAGTGCTTTTACTGCTTTTCAGGATAGACTTTTTTCCACAAAATCTTAAAATCAGATCTCATGACTATAATCAAACTTTTTGTTACTTTTCCTTGTGCAACTTATTGTGAACATTACATATTTTTATTCAAAATTTATAAAACCAAATCTCATATCTTGCTGTCTACTGGCTCAGTAATATATGTAATGTAAATTTGAATATATTATTTTCCTTGTGCAACTTACTGTCAACATTACATATCTTGCAAACATTACATTATGAACTATGCCGGTATTGACGAATCCCATCATTCTTGAAATTTACAAAGCATTCCCGCCCACGAACTTCAATGAAGCATCACGGGCATTATGCCCCCACAACAAGTCGAAATCAACAATGAGACATAACGAGCGAGAGGAGTTGTAGAAGCAAACGCCTAAAGCTTAGTCCTCACCAAGACGCTTTCCCAAACGCTACCATTACCCTCGAGGAAAAAAAAAAAAACCGAAGCAACTGTGGTACGGTCTTTATAGGGAAGAACGTATGGTATATGGAAGATATTCTAGCTCGAAATCGATGTCAATGGTGTCAAAAAGGCTGGTTGTATGACCTCGCGTTTTAAAAGGCAAATTGTCAAGTGGGATGGGCCAAGCATCAACACTAAGATGAGGAAGGGACGTCCGAGGTTGGGGGCTCTTTGAGTACAAGTACGCATAGCCGGAAGCACATTCGAGTATGACGAGCGTGGAGAATCAACCGAGAGCTTGTATGTTATTTTCTTGCCACCAAGCAACCCTTTAACTTCACTAAACATCTGAAACTGCAAGTTGCTGTACCAAGAGGAAAGTGTCCCGTCGGTGCATATGTTTACAGCGAATAACTTTCGAGTCTCTTTGACATTTGAGTTGTGGATTAGCCCTACGAATTACATCTATTGCATCGTCGTTACCAGCCATCAGGTCAACGAGCAATTAGAATTGTGCCACGGAGCTTTTTCCTTCAAGAATTTAATATTGTTAAATGACCCGGGTTCTTATCAGTTCATATTTCTAATGCTCTTGTGTTAGTCTTAGTTGACTCATCTCACATTAGCATACGTAATATCACTTGTTGGTTCTTTATGCATTTAGCATATAATGCATTATCATGGATTGATTTTGTGCGATTTTTTTAGAATCTGTTGATTTGAAAAAAATATATATATTTCATTTTGGATGATTTTGCTATAATCTAATATGTTAGTTTGTCCTTTTCTGATTTTATATTTTTTCAAGAATATAAATTTTTCATGAAAATATCCGACTTTAAATTCACACTTCACCAAACAGTAGATAGGATATGATATGCGAATATCTAATTTTAAATTTGTAGCTCACCAAGCAGTGGATAGAATATAAAGAAATCTCTAGATTTCATACCTTATTCTATTCAGTCATCCGGACAACCAAAAGCAGTCTTAATTTATTCAATTTGATCCTTGAAGTTTAGCCCAATGCACTATATTACTCTTGAATTTTCAATTTGTTCGATATGGTCATTTAATTTAGTTCTTAGACTAATGTAATTCCTAGAATTGAATTAATTGAGATATAAAATTATATATTTTTATATAATTTAAAGATTAAATTGAACACTTATCAATAGTTAAGGAGTTTTATTGAACAAATTAAAAATTTAGGGACGACATTACTTCATGCTAAAGCTCAGAGATCACATTGAACTAATTAAAATTTAAGAGATAACATTATATGTTAAGGCAAAGTTTATGAGTCATTTGCATAATTACTTTTTATAAAATGTGATTTTGGACCGACTCGACTATGGAAACGGATATGGTTCATGGGTTTGACCCGAAATCTGGAGGATGTTGATGATACGTGGTTTTGGAATGGGGATTCCTCAATTATTTGATGTGGAGGGGACACGATGGTGATGTCTCAGTATAGCGCGGCAACACCGTGAATGAGGTTTTGTGAGTTGTGCCTGACATCGGGAAACGTCGGTAGCGACTGACTCGCGATGTACGTGACTGAGATATTTTTCCATGATGGGAAGATGTTAAAGTTGTACGAAAAATTCGTGTATGAAAAGCGGAAATGAAATTGAGATTTTTATTCCAGCTTTCTCCCCCTCGAGGACAACTTGCATCCACCGCTTTTGAATTCTACCGGTTTGTCTTTGTATCTTTTAGTCAAAACTCAAACTTAAAAAGAACCAATTTACAACCCCACGCCCCCTTTGCCCCCTCTTGCTCTCCTCCCTTTGTCGCCGCCGGACGCCGCCCCTTGCATTGCACCGATGACCGATGTCGTTGGAGGGGCTGAATGCAGCAGCATGAGAGCAAGGTGGCAGCGGACATGAGAAAACCGCGGTGAGGCGGCCATCGGCGATATTGGAAATGGGGAGGAGAAAGTGGCGGAGCACGGGGTGGTTTGAAGGACTTCTTTCCATTGCAGGAGAGTTTCGGAAAGCGAGAGGGTTGATTCAGAAGATCAAGATATCGAAACCGAAGCTATGATCTATGTTGGATTCAATTCGAAATGTAGAGCATGTTTGTTTCGTGTGAAATTTCATGATAAAATAAAATGCTTTTTGTGTAAATCATTTTAAATGAAAATTTGTGTGATATGTTGAAAAAGTTTGACAGTAATCATTTTTGAGTGTTTGGATATCATTTGAAATAATTTGTATTGAAGAAGATGAAAAACTGAGCTTTATTAAGATTTAAGAGACGTGTTATCTTTGGGAAAATGATTTCCTCTATTTACAAAGGAGAGTTTGTTTCTTTAATTTTAAGTGCGTGTTTTTCTTGACCATAAATATTTTTCAGTTGACTAATCATTTTTAGCGAACTAAATAGATAAAAGTCTTGGAAAACTCTTTCATTAAAACAAACGCGCCCGTAGTTGCAAACTAAGGACGCAAATGGCAGGTTTCAAAAGTTAAGGGATGCAACTTTGATCATGCAAACTAACGGGGTGGATTTTTTGAAATTATCCCATCATTAAATCTACAATCAAATTTTTTTACGGACGTTTGAACATGATTCGTTTATTCCAATTTCTATCTAAAATTCGTTGCATGATTTTGTTAGTGATTTTATAAATCAACTTTCATACCCCACCTTACCCAACATTATGCTTTTCACAACTCATCAAGAATGTAATTGAGTGATAAAAATGGTTCACTTTATTTAGCACGAAGAAAGAATGAGAAATATTTTTGAGTCCGGTTCTAGGATCAAATGAGGGCGAACACGAAAAATCGAAAAAGAAGAAGAAGAAGAAAATCTGTAGGGAAAAATCTATATAGTTGCATAGCGTGCTTAAAGAGGAAATGCAGTAATTTTTGGCATAATAAACAGGCATGCGGCCCTGTTGGTAAAGGGATTGGAGGTAAGGCTGGAGAGTATTAGTCCAGGATTCGATTCCCATGAGCACCGCACACACATAAAAGAGAAGAGTGAGATAGAAAAAGAGAAAAAAAAAAAGGGCGAGGCAAATCTGATCAGGGATTGAAAAAGGAATGTCTCGGTTTTTTCTTAGGAGGAGTTAAGGTGACATATTAAAAAGACTCTTTCGTGGCTTTGAAGCATCAAAGAAACTTCATTCCCAATCAATTTCTCACCGTCCAAATCCACCTGCCCTCGTTAGATCCTTCTACGGTCCGGTAGGCAATATAAAAAAAGAGGGATTTTTAGCCGTTTCTTTCTTAAATTTATTGTAATTTTAAAAAATTATTGTGAAGTCAATTATCTTGATTGACTTAGAGGTGATGATTTAATTTTATAAGTTGTTACTTGTAATGATTGAAACTTGTAATTTATCCGTAATGATCATAATTGGTGATTTACCTTGGTAGACGATAATTAAACTTGTAGAGTACGTAACGTGAAATTTTCGACACTTGGTAATTGACGATACCTGTACTCTATAATTGTTGTCAATCAATACGATTTTCCTAAAAGTCCGAGTGAATTTAGTGCCTGTTGACTGTTGTTCATGCATGGTAGTTTCCCTTAAAGTCGAATGCGACCGAATATCCCACATTTGTAAATTTTCGTGAAAAATCGTGAATGATCTAAAGTTGTTGTAAATCCACTTTTTTTTAGTTACTCATCTCAATGATCGTAACCCTCCCTTTAGAGTTCGCAAATTTAAAGGCCCTGTCAGTGAGTAATTATTCTCATATGTCATAATTTTTTTTTTTATCAATGGTAATATTGACAATCTTTATAGTAACTAGTTAATATCTCTCCAAAAAAGCTCGTGATCTACTATCTTTTTAAAATCATCGGACGGTTGAATTTTTTTCTCATTTTATCCAACGATTGATACCACATATGGAAGCAGTCCGCAAATTATTGGACTGGACCATAGAAGTACAAGTTCGACCAAACTTTCATTTGTACGTTAAGGTCTCCCTTAGAGACCAAACTCTTTTTTTGTTTTTTTGGTCATACTCAGAGACAAAATTTGGATTGTGTATAGACTCTCTTTTATTTTTTTTTTTTTTCTTTTCTACGTTGAAAATGAGAGTATGTCTTTGAAACTTAACCATCATGGTCATCATCGACGTGATTAAAAATTTAGAAGTTGTCTTGCTACCCTCTTTTTGGTCTACTGTATGGTCAAAATTAGTGATGGCGTCCGACATTGAATTTAAAATGCTGGTGACTTAACCACGAGGGGAGAGATTGAATTTAGTTGAGAATGGTGCTTCGAATTATTTTTGAAAAATGAAATAAGGAATCATATACTATGCAGTATCCAAATTTATAACGTTATATCCAAGGTCCACGAACGAAAACGTAAAAGTTAAGAAACAAGAAAAGTTGAGCAAACTATTAAATAGAGGTTTGGCGGTTCACGTCTAGTCATCTCTTTTAACGCAAGTAATGATTTTATTAGGGGTGTGCAAAATAATCGAAAATTGCCTAGATCTGAACCAATCCTAAGCGGTTTCCATGGCAATTAGTTTGGTTCCCAATTTCTAGTGTGGAACCGTTCACTTGGATTATAATTGTAAATATATATTTTTTTAATTTTTATTTTAAAAATTTTAAAACCTCGATTTGGCAATCTCGCTCAATGAGCGACGCACACAGACCCTCATCTCGCTCTCTTCTCTTTCATGAATGCTCTCGAGTCTCAACTTGG
Source organism: Eucalyptus curtisii (assembly GCA_017140595.1). Taxonomy (NCBI): domain Eukaryota; kingdom Viridiplantae; phylum Streptophyta; class Magnoliopsida; order Myrtales; family Myrtaceae; genus Eucalyptus; species Eucalyptus curtisii. The sequence goes on from CM029502.1 coordinate 21,455,192, forward strand.
TCACTCTCGATCGCCTCTCACTTCTGATCTTCTATCGATCGCTCTCTACGGTGGGGATTGGGGAGTCTAGGAAGGCATGGCTAGTTTCACGGATCCACTTGGAAACTGAACTTGGGTGAGTCTAGGAACTAATAGGTGGTTCTTGGTTCTCAATTCTTGGAATTAACCCTTCATGAGTGATTCTCGGTTCTAGGGTGGGAATCGCCGTACCCTAGAATTGATCACCCATAAATCTTATCATGTCTAGAGGTTGAATCCCACTACCAACTTGAGTATATCACAAGGTACCTATACCATAAAAGGAAAAAAAAAATTCCATTTACAAAAGCTGCTCGGTCCTTAGCATGACGTTAAAAGGCTACATGAAGTATCATTCGAATCTCAGGAGTATATTGTACCAACTAGGGGTGTAGGGCGTATTGGCACTGATACGTTAAAATAAAAAAACGCATCTGTGAAGCTCATCGTACCTATATATCAAATGGGGAGGCCGTGGAGGCCCTTGTGGGAGTTTCGACTTCTCTTTTATGGTGGGGTTACAAGTTGTAACCAACAACTAGTGATTCACAGAAGATTCATGGTTATAAAAGCTTCCTTGCTATAGTAGCAATAGTTCCAACTGTATTGTAAGTTTTACTAAAGCCTAGTATCTCCCTCGTATGCCCTCCAGTTTGTCTTTACAAATAGAAACGGTCTCCCTGCAAAAACTACTTAGGCTCTACTTATTTCAAGGAAAATAACTTTTAGAAAAAATATTTTTTGACATTAAATTCACAGGAAATAAACAAGTCAAGAAAAGCATTTTTCATTAATAGAAAAAAAAAACATCTTTAAGTGGAACAATGATTTCCTCTTATTGAAAAAGGAAATCATTTTTCACTCATTTTAATTATTTATAAATTTTATTTCTTTTTTCTAGTTTTTTAATTCAATATTTTTAATTATTTTTATTTTTTTGTTATTTTTTTTCTTTTTTCTTTTTTCTTCTTCTAGCTAGTCGTCGGCCATGTCGAGGGTTGGCGACTAGCAATAGGTGAGCTCAAGTGCCGCTAGAGGCTGGTGAAGCTCGAGCCTCACAAATTGGCGTTGCTCAAACCTTGCAAATTGGCAATGCTCGAGTGTCACCAGAGGTTGACGAGCTCATCCCTCAACTTGCTAACCATGGCCATGGCCGACAACCAGCCGAGGAAAGAAAAAGAAATAAGAAAAAAAAAAGAAAAGAAATTAAAAGTTTGTATTTGTCAAATAGAAAATAAAAATAAAAAGTAAAAAAAGAACAAAAATAATAATAAAAAAATGATCGAAATGAATGCATTGAGGAAAATCAAATCAAGATCCATCAGGTTTTAGCTGAATATAAAAAAATATGATCATTTTTTTGAAAAATGATATCCTGATAACATTTTTTAAAATAATACATTTCCGCAAAACGAACATAGTCTTAAGAGTAACTCTCCATGAAATTGCAAGTTCTTACATAAGAACAAACGAAATAAGCAAACAAAATCTCTCAAGAGCCAATGCTAAAAGAGAGGATTTTGATGTGAACGGCCGTAATCATTTCGCCGTTGCTCATCATTTCTTTCAAATTAGGCCCAACATTCCGATAACGAGTTTGAAACTCCTATGCCGACACGTCCTAAGGTGTTGCCAACGCCAATTGCCCATTCACGGCTTTTTTTTTTTTTTTTTTTTACATTTATCATTTTTTGTATACAACGTGTTTGTTAGGCATGGACCACGTAAAAATTTCAACTACTGATCTATGATTTGCTCAATGCTACGCTAAACTCACTACTACGTTGAACATTTATTTTTGTTAACAAATGCTTTGAGGGCACTCATTGACAGACCCTTTGAGTCCTCTTCATTTTCAGCACCGACGCATGAATCGGATGCGAGGTGGCGTCCTTCTCCTCTTCTCTCATCGATTGAGCTAAAACACAACCGCACAAATCCAAATTCTTTCCCGGGGCTTGTTCAATATCGAACTCATATCCTCGTCAATAATTGATCGGTAAAGGAGGCTATACGAACCGCTCGTTTTTGGAATAGTGAATCTCGTCTCCTTGGATTCGCGTGCCATAGCCTGGCCCTGTACCTTCAATTGGACGCTTCGACGGCCGCCGAATTTGCTTTACGCTCGCCGGGCCCATCCGCTTTTCTGCATTCCGGCACACCTCACCGTCCTCCCATCGATCCATCGCTCTTCTTAGATTCTTCTCTGCACCCTCCGCGACAAATCCCGTCCCCTCCCCGTCCAGCCAAACCGTCCGCCATCCGGTGGGGATCGGACGGGTGCTCAAAAAGCCCGATGCCACACTGAGTTACAGAAAAAAGGAGTGGTTTCGCGTGGCGTCCTGACTTCTTTCTCTTTAGCATGAACGAGGAAAGTAGTATGGTCACGAGTCCCGAACGGTGCCCGTAATTCCATCTCATGCCCGCCGAACCGTGTCGTCTTTCCAACACTAGATTGCCCGAATCTGTACTCGGGATCCACAGATTCAGTATGGCCTGCTTTGTTCAGCAGCATTAGGCGGCATTTGGAGGCATCTGTTTATCAGAGAGAACCGTCATTTTCCACATGGTCGGTCCCGACCAAAAAAAGAGCACGTTCAGCAACAGGTTAGTAACGCTGTCCGAGCTTGACATGAACGGAATGGGATTGGATCGGTCCTGATGAACTCAAAGATACAAACTGTAGTCATGGAAGAAGAAGAAGAAGAAGAAGAAGAAGAAGAAGAAGCTCTTATGAAATCGAACCGCAATGGAGACGAGCTCCTTGTCGGTAACACGGGAAAGGAAGCGTGCTATCCTCAATCGAAGAGGTCGAAACCTGAGTCCTGCAAAGCGAAAGAACGCAAACGAACCGATAAAGAGTGAATAAGCAAAGGCGGAGCGGCGTAAGCGTTGGTAGCCGACGTGAAAATTTTCCATCATCTTGCTCTTGCCCTCGAGATGAAAGTTTCAACCAACTGAACTAATGACTGCCGATGCTAAAATCGAATTAGCTCATCCTGCCTCTTCTTTCACCGCCACCGTTTCCGCTTTCTTTGGCTCCAAAGCAGCCGGGGCAGCGGGTGCACCACCGCCACCATTAGCAGCCACTGGAGGTGCAGCACCGCCACCAGGAGGCACAGAGGTTTAGGTTGTCCTGACCGGAGGCAACAGGCTCAGCTATGTCCTAACCCTTCATCTCCGACATAAGGAAGTTCGATCCTGCCGTCTTCAGCTTCCGTTGCACCTGCAGAAGAAGACGGACCGCCATTTTACTCCAATCCACTTCATATCTCAATTCGTCCGCAGGCAGTCGATGTTTTTAAAAGAGGAGAAATCGATAACCAGTCGATCGAGCCGGAAAATCTCATCCTAAACGGCGCATCACTTGATGTGGAGATTAGATCACTCATCCACCAACTTTTCCGAGTTGTTTCGGACGCTTGGTTACATTTTTAGTTTTCGTTACAAGATGATAGAGTGATTCTTGGAAATTTCCAGTTTCTTTTTTCATCTTTTTGATAGAATTTACTTTTCAATAACTACAGCTTCCACAGCATTTTCAAAGAGCTGCATATTATTTCCAAGGTCCTCTGATTTGTGTTATAGCTCAGTAGCTTATGTATGAATTCTAGCGTTTCGTGGTCGTGGGACAGTAACGTTGGAATCGCAATGAGCGGGTTCAATTTTTTTTTTTTAATCAAAACAAGTTTGAAATTTAAAAGCATAAATTACATTTTTACTTTTAAATTATTTCTCGAGGTAAAAACATGGTTTTAGGATGAAACCTAGAACTGAAAAATTGGACTAGTGTGTGCATGGTTTCCGTTTCCAAAAATTAATAGGTTACGGGTTCTAGGTAGGTGAAATCTAGAATTTGGAACTTGAAATAAGATTTTATATGTTTTTTTTTTGTCTATTTTCTCATTATCTTGCGGTATTCCTTTGATGGTGAATGTATAATTTGGAATCATTAATCTGAACTTCCATTTTATGATTGAGCCTATTATTTTGTTTTCATATTCTTCATATCTAAATATATATTATGATAAGTGGATTATAATAATAAGTGGTGGTCATTAAATATGATGATTTATTACAATCATCTCATTAATAATATATGTGGAACCTAGGTAGATACTGAAATCAACTTCGAAACCTATGATAGGTAGGTTCAAAATTTCATATTCCAAGTTCTAAAATATGTATTATAGGTTATAGGTTTCAAAAAATTAAGGAATTTATTCTAGTGAATAGATTTTAAGTGAAATCTATACGAAACACGCAACTACTTTCCTCTACTTTCAAACGAGCTACAAGAGAAATATTCTCGGCTTTTTCTTTTTCTATCCTTTTTTGGGGTGGGGGACACGAAAATCAAATTTGGTGAAAAGTATTCTTTTTTTATTTTCCATTTCAGAATTCTTAAGTTGCCTCGGGTTCCTGATGACCGTTATCTGCGTTTGTTTTTTTTATTTTTTTTTCTATTTTATTGAAATTAGGAAGTATTTTGGATCTCGCGTTGTACAGTGTAGATAGACATGAGAGGAATCTTTTTTTAACTTAATTTTTGAATTAATTTTATTTTTGACATGACTGACGTATTTAGTATTTATTGGGTTCCTTGCCTGCAGAGAGGTAAATGAAGAAGGAGCATCTCTCTATCTGTTTACCCCATCAGAACCGCTGGCTGATTCTTGTTGACCGATGGGGGGTCTGTCCATTCTAAATATTAGTCAAAATTTGGTGAATATTTGCTTAATTATAGTAATGTGTACAAAACGAGGAACAGATTATAGCTCTAGCTATTTTGGGTTTTTTTTCTTCTATCCTTTTTCAGCTTTTTTTGGCACTTGAAATTGACGTTGTTAGGAGCTACGATTTAATTTTTTTTTAGAATTATGAGATTTGACGTCACGTTGATCCTAACGAGAGAAGTATTGAAATTAGGCGGCTTTGATGCGACTGCTCATTTCAGCCTTTTCCAACTTGGCTGCTGATCTTGAGGTTTGGTTTTCTAGTATGGATTAGAACGTGGGTGGCACGTATCAATTAGCTATCACTGGCTCTCGAACATGAGCCGCGTTTGCGCATGGGTTGCTTTCGTGCTCCTTCTTTTGCGCAATGGAATGTCGCGGGCAATCAACAGTTAAGATGTAGTGATAATGGCGTACCTCATTGGACCAAACAAAACATCATGGATAATTAAGCAATTTTCGAGGGAATCGGTGATAGTCCTCGGTTTCATGCGTGAACTCATCCACTTGAACCACTCGAATTGAATCAATTTTTTTCTTAATTCTTACAAAACTATGCAAGTGAAAATCCCAATCTCATTCCTCACTCACGCTCAAGAACTTGAAAACCCTAGTCCTAATTCCCATTCTTCACAAACCTCAGCTCAATCATGACTCGCGGTCACTCGCTCCTCTCACCTCGATGCCTTCCTCTTTCCCGAGTCCTCTCTCTCTCTCTCTCTCTCTGTGTTGTTGGCCTGCTCCCCCTGCAAAGATGACGAGTTCATGACCTTCTGAGAGTCCAGCCAGTCCTCCTCGGAAGTAGAGATCCATGACGCCTTCGACCTGTACGACCGGGACAAGGACGGCCAGACCTTCACCCTCTTCCAGAGGCAATATAAGGTCCCTGTTCTTGAAACCCTCAATTTCTCCTCACTTAAACCCATCTCTCTTCCTTTGAGCCCATAGCAAAATCGAGACAGACCCTCCAGTGTCTCTTAGTATCTTCAATTGGCTCAGGACAAGAATGGGTTTGGAAGTAGACCTTATTTCGCACTAACCCACGTGTTGTAAGGCTATTGCCGATAAAGATCCTGCAATGGACTACATGCTACTTGAAGGAGTGAGATTTACTTTCAAAATTCATCAAGTTTAACAAAAAAAAAAAAAAAGACATCTTGGTGCTTCCTTAGACCCACTCAAGAACCAGACCGGACCAGCCAATCCTATTCCAAGACCAAGTGAGCAAATTCCTGATTTCATAAACTAAAAATTGATCGACTTTGAAATCAATCACCCCTAATAAATATTATTTTTTAAGTTCATGGATTAGTTGAGGGAAGAAAAAAATTGTATGAATACGTGGCATACGTTTCTTGATAATAATTTAATTTACGGTAATGGATTTCAACAAAATAATGAAGCATAGAAAAATTAACGACATTTTTTTAATATAGAGGTGGATGCCAAATTTAATAGTTTGCTTTTATAATTAGGAACTATAAATATACTAAATTAATTAAAGGTCATTAAGAGGTAAGACTTCAAATCACTACGTAACAACCTACATTTTAAAATATAATGGGCAAGCGTAAGTTTGATAAGAGGAGGGTGTCATAATCGCAAATTCCTTCACCCAAAAAACGTTTATTGTAAAGATAATTGAGTCGAATGTATATATCTGATTTGCTAAATATATATTTTAGCTCAACAATTCAATCATGGCGGGTACACAAGAATCGACAAGATTTATGTCGTGCGATGCCAAATTGAATTTCTGAACTGAAACCAGTTTGATCATAAAAACGTGACTCTTAACTTGTCGATGAGATTCATCCATGAGTTCATTCATGGAAGAACAAATCCAATCAATTTCTAAACAGGAAATTGCTGTGAAAATGCATTAATTGACCGGCAACACTGTGGCTAATGGAAACGTGTTTGCACCGCACTTAACTTTGTACAAAAAAGTCAAAAGGGAGAAGGAAACAAACATTTGCTGTCATCCAAACCCAACCGATCCTCAACTGCATCATTGAATGTCGATTGTATTAGAAGAAATTGCATTTGCCACTGTTCATCTGTCATCATATTAGATTTACCACTGTACATTCAGGTGACCTTGGGCCACCAAAAAATGAAAATTAAAAAAAAAAAAAGTTACTGGTGACTTCCTATAATGCATCTAGCTTTTTGGGAAATCTCAAAGCGTGGTTAAGAAGAGACGCATTTTCTCAAAAGAGCCTGAGAACGGCATTTATGTGAACCGACCCCTTTGATTGGACCACCATGCTCCAAATAGCGTCTCATCACCTTGTCACTGCGGATTGAAAGCACCGAAAATTGCCCTCCATTAATGGTATTGGTAACAATCACGCGGCCGCCGTCACATGGCCCTTGTAGGTCTTTTGTATTTCCGGGAATGAGGCGGGGGCTCATTTAGAACGTGGTGGTCCAGTTCGAAAGTCGGACGGGACAAATATCATCCGGGGATATCTCTTCAGAAAGTGCACCTAATTCGGGATTTTCCCTCGCCTTTTTTCGACCTTCCCGTTATCATCATCGAGAACTTGGCCATCATGGGGAACCATCGAGGGACACAAACTCCTTACTATCCCTTTCGACCTTTTTTGTCCGACTGATGGGCCAGCGATCACGTCGCTCAATCTTGACTTCGTCAAAAAGATTGAGCCGCACGAAAAGGGATGCCCATATATAAAAAAGAGAAAGAAAACATTAGTGAGGAGACCCCAGCAAAATGAGCATTCAACAATTTCATATCCTTAAAATGCAATTAAAATGGTTCAAAAGTAAGGGGGCCAAAAAATAGATAATAATTTGCCTTGGGGGCCAGATGTAACTATTCTAGTCGCGGGACCGCGGGACCAGGATTACGGAGCTCCTGACCACACCCCGTTGCCCTTTTTTCTTACCGGCCTTTTTCCTTATAAAATAGGAAAATAATTTAAATAGCTCATCAACTATAATATCGTTGTCAAACTTTTACTTTGTTGGATATAAACTTTAAATATTAGCTCAATGTGCAATGTTACCTTTAAATTTTTAATCTATGTAATGTAGTTCTTGAACTCTTAGTACATAATAAACTAATGTAATTGATGGATAATATTTGATACTTTCTTATAATTTAGGGATTAGATTGAATATTTATTATGATTTTATGGATTACATTAAATGAATTAAAAGTTCAATAATGATATTACTCATTGGGCTAAAGTTCAGGAATCATATTAAACTAATTAAAAGTATAGAGATGCCATTATATACTAAGTCAATATTTATGGGTTGTTTATGTAATAACTTTAGAATATGGCTTTGGACTGAGGACGACGACCACCACGGAGGATACGGATATGGATACGGATACGGGTCGTGGGTTTGACCTGAACTTAGGAGGATGTTGATAATACGTGGTTTTGAAATGAGAAGCCTTCAATTATTGGATGTGGAAGGGACACGATGGTGATGTGCCGGTGTACTGCGGGGACATCGTGAATGCGGTTTTGTGAGTTGTGCATAACCTCTAGCGACTGACTAGTGATGTCCGTGATTGAGATATTTTCATGCTGGGATGATGTTAAAGTTGTACGAAAAATTCGTGTATAAAAAGCAGAAGAAATTGAGATTATTCCAGCTTTCTTCCGTCAAGAACCATTCGCATCCACCGCTTTTGAAATTCTACCGGTTTGTCTTTGCATCTTTTAGTCAAAACTCAAGCTTAAAAAGGATCAATTTACAAACCCCACTTTTCTCCTCTCGCTCTCCTCCCTCTGTCACCGCCGGCTGCCGCCCCTCGCATTGCACCGATGACTGATGTTGCCGGAGGGGCTGGAGGCAGCAACGCGACAGCAAGGTGGCGGCACGACATGAGGGAACCACGGCGAGGCGGCCATCCACGACATCGGAGATGGGGAGGAGAAAGGGGCGGAGCATTGGGTGGTTTGAAGGGCTTCTTTCCATTGTGGGTGAGTTTCCAAAAGCGTGAGGGGTGATTTGGAAGATCAAGAAATCGAAACTGAAACCCACGATCGATGGTAGATTCAATTTGTAATGTACGGCGTATTTGTTTTGTGCGAAATATTATGAAAAACTAAATTCCTTTTTGTGGAAATCATTTTTAGTTAAAAAAAGTATGTGATGCATTGAAAAAAGTGTAATGCAAATTGTTTTCAAGTGTTCGAACGTCGTTTGAAATAATGGGTATTGAAGAAGATGAAGAATTGAGCCATTATTAAGAGACTTGTTATGCTTGAGAAAATGATTTCTTCTATTTACTGGGGAGAATTCGTTTCCCTAATCTTAAGTGCATGTTTTTCTTGACCATAAATTTTTTTCCGTTAAATGATCTTTTTCAACCAATTAAACAGGTAAATTCTAGAAAACTAATTTATGAAAAACTCATTCGTGTAAACCAATGCACTTGTAGTCGCAGGTTGCAAATGATAGGTTTCAAAAGTCAAGGGATGCAACTTTGATCATGCAAAATAATGGGGCGGATTTTTTGAAATTATCCCATTATCAAATCTACTATCAAATTTTTGCACATGTTTGAACATGGTTCGTTTATTTCAATTTCTATCTAGAATTCGTCGTATCATTTCGCTAGCCATTTTGTAAATCAGAATTTCTACTTGCCTTACCCAATGTTATGTTTTTCATGACGGGAAAATTACTAAAAAAGTCTTAAATCTATTGTAATTGTGCTAATTTAGTCCTAAATTTTTTTTTAGCCAATTTAGTTCTAAACCTTTTAAAATTGTGCTAGTTTAGTCCATCTGGCCAAAATTGGCCGGTTGGTGCTGACGTGGACTGAATGGACCTAGACTTAGAACCAGGGAAGACGGAATTAGTTTCCTACATGTATGCCTTCCCACGGTGGGGAGAACAACTCCCGTTCAAGCCCTTCAGGGAAAGCCTTTTAGCAGAAAACCACTCTGTCATTTAGTTCAGAGCCTACTAACACTTACAGATGCCAGGATGGTAACATTTCTAACTACCCGAGCTGCATTTCTCAAAGAATTCTACCAGGCCGAAGAAGAAGAGAAATTTAGAAAGCCATGGAGAGTTTTCACAAAATACTCACTTTACTTCAAGGGACTCTGTCTAACACATTACATCACCATTGCCTTTTATAGGCAATAAGAGGTTACACACAAACAAGGACCATGCTCACGGGTCCTGAAACAAACAAAGGCGCCGGAAACTTCCGGTAGGGAATTATTTGTACGGTATGAACAGTGACAGTGAACAGTGATTTCCCTAGCCTACTGCTACCGTAAAAGTGAACAGTATCTTGCTACAGTGATCTGCAACAGTGACTTGTACGGTCAGCGGTCTCTTCCATTGTGAGCATTGTAGTCATAGTTTGAGTCATCTGAACTATGTATTGACAAAAGGTCTTCTTCATATTTTTGCTCAAGTGCTGCAAGTAAATCTGGCGAGAGAATCTGGTTTGACAAGGATGCTTCCTCTTGATTTTGGGAAGGGCCTATAGTGTTGGCAGGAATGCTTGGCTGAGGCCAATTTGATGGTTGTGCATAGCAGGATGTGTCCATGCCTAGAGATGAGGACAAAGGTCCTTGGTCGTAGGGGTCTTGGGAAAGAGGTCCTCCCTATTATGCATAGGGGTCTTGGGAGGACTGTGCATCCTGAGAGGACTGGGCAAAGTTATCTGTGTTTGCCATTTCTTGCTCCTATAATGATGCAGCTTGTCTGAATTCCTCGAGTGCCTCCTTGGCTTCTGGTGCTAGGTTATAATAATCCCATGCAGTATGTACATTATAGTTCTAGGCATCCTTAGGAATGGTTTTATTTTCTTAGCATAAAACCCTTTGGAGTTCTCGGTACTAGTGCTTATAGCAACCAACAGGTCTTGGAAAAGGATTTGTAAATTCGAGCTTTGGTACTGTGCGGTTGAGGCTTATAGGATGTGGTTCCCATAAACTGTGAGGCATTGATAATGCTACCATTATTAATAACAAAAGCCCATGGCCGTTGAAAAACAGAATAGTATGGACCTTAGGGTTTGGTTGGGTGATTCTCAGTTCTTGGTGTAAGAGATGTTTCCAGTGAGTAGGAGGATAAAACCAACTGAGGAAGGACAGGAGATTTTTGTCACTTTCCTTTTCAATGTTTCCTCTGCCGAGGCCAAATATTCTGGTGAGATTGGCAATGAATCTTCTAGTTGGAATTTCAATAGCTATTAAATACTTATTGGTTAAGTACCATAATAACCACCGAAGTTAGTCAGGGAAATCATCTTCCTTCCAAATTAGAGAATGTATGAACGGATAGTCTGAATTTAATCCAAAAGGATAAAGAATCGAACCTCCATTGAGTCTGAATAGTTCTGTGTGGCATTGCCACATGAGTTTATCCAGATTTTCAGTGAAACTATTATTCTGGATTTGCTCAATGATCTCTTGGGGGTATCGCCAACTTGGCCAATCTTTTATATTCTCAATCTTGTACTTTTCATTGTAATGAAGAGTATGAAAAGCATGCCTCATGATATACATGTTGATTTCCATTGGTGCTTTTGGTTTTGACAAGAAATCAGCAAGCACATTCTTTTTCCCGGCAATATGTTTGGTTTTAAAAGAGTATTTTGAAAACCATTCAGCCCATCGAAGTAGTTGAGAATTTGGAACTTGTTTCTGTTTGAACTTGGTCATCTGAGGGACCAACGAGATAGAATTTAAATTTTTTTATCCCATTTTTCACCGCCAAGATTGTTTTGAAGGTGGAATGATAATGCATTTCAGCTTGGGAAAAATTTTCACTCTTATAGGCACACAAATGCCTCTTTCCATCAATTTCTTCAAACAGGATGGCTACCCAGTATTCATCACTAGCGTCAGTCTGGAGAACTCTCTTCCCTATTAATGGGATTTGTAATGGAGAAAGAGTCTGCATAATCTCCTTAAACTCACCAGACCTTGCCCTAGCCTGGTGAGGCTCAGATGAGGTTGCTAGACCTCACTCGACTGGTTGTCGGCCATTGTCATAACCGATGACTGGCTAGAGAAGAAAAGGAGGGGAGGAAAAAGAATAAGAAAAAAGAGTAACAAGAAAAGAGAAAAGTATAATAAAATTATTAAAAATTAAAAGAAATTCTAAGTTATAAAAAAAATGTAAAGGTTGTAACAAACATATTTCTATTCCTAAGTAGAATTTGTAAACATTTACCAAACACCTTCAAATATTCATAAACTCATTCAGAGAACAAAAAAAAAAAAAAATATTTTTGAATATAAATTATTGTCAAGAATAGAATGATTACCAAACGGACTTTTATAATGACTCAATGAAATTGCAAGTTCCAAGATAAGATAAATGAAATGAGTTGACACAATCACTCAAAAGCTATTGTTAAAATAGAGGACTTTGACTTGAACGGCTATAATCTCTTTGCCGTCGCTTAATCCTTTCTTTCAAATTAAGCCGACCATTCTGATAACAAGTTTAAAACTCCTACACCGACACATCCTAGGGAGTTGCTGATGTTGATTGCCCATTCACGGCATTTCTTTTTGCATCTATCAATTTTTTCTTTTTTACTGACGTGTTCATTAGGTACGGACCATGTAAAAATAGCAACTACTCCACTATGGCTTCTACCTCGTCGAGCTCACTTTTGTAATCGCTTATTTTGCATAGCTGGAGACGTTTCAAAGAAAGGACGCCCAGACCTTGATATAATGGATTTTGTTGACAAATGCTCTGAGAACACTTGTTATCAAATACCCCTCCCCACATCGACCTCTTCATCAGCAGTACCAACGCACGAATCAGATGGCGCCGGCATCGTTCTCCTCTTCTGTCATGAATCGAGCTAAAACACAATTGCAAAAATCCAATTCTCCTGGGGCTCATTCAAGATCGATCTCATATCCTCATCAATAATTGATCGGCAAAGGAGGCCATTCGAACCGCTCATTTTTGAAATGTTGCGTCTCATCTCTTGGATTCGCGTGCCATGGCCTGGCCCTGTGCCTTCGATTGGACGCTTCGACGGCTGCCGAATTTGCTTACGCTCGCCTGGCCCATCCACGTTTCTGCCCTTCAGCACCCCTCCCCTCCCTACCGTCCGTCCATCCATCCATCCATCCATCGCTCTTCTTGGATTGTTCTCTGCACCCTCCGCGACAAGCCCCGTCCTGCCAAACCGTCCACCCGTCCGTCCACCCGTCCAGTGACAGACGGATGCTTAAAAAGCCCGACGCGACCCCCTACAGAAAGAAGAGTGGTTTCGCGTGGGGTCACGAGTTCTTTCTCTTTAGCATGAATAAGGAAAGTACTATAACCGCGAGTCCCGAACAGTGCCCGTAATTCCATCTCATGCGCGCCGATCTGTGTCGTCTTTCTAGCACGAGATTGCCCAAATCTGTACACGGGATTCACAGATTCTGTACGGCCTGCTTTGTTCAACAGCATTACGCAACATTGGAAGCGTCCGTTATTCAGAGACGACCATCATTTTCCACATGGTCGGTCACGACCAAACAAATGTAGCCATGGAAGAAGAAAAAGCTCCGATGAAATCGAACTGCAGTGGAGAAGGGAAGCTTTGCTATTCCTCAATTGAAGGGACCGAAACCCGAGTCCTGCGAAGCGAAAGAACGAAAACGAACCAATAAAGAGCGATAAAGCAAAGGTGCAGCGGCGTAAGCGTTGCTAACCGACGTGAAAATTTGCCATCATCTTGCTCTTGCCCTCGAGATAAGGGTTTCAACCAACTGAACTAACAACTGCCAATGCTAAGATCGAATTGGCTCATCCAGACTCCTTTCACCTCCACCTTTTCCGCTTTCTTCAGCTCTGAAGCCGCCGGGGCAGCAGGTGCACTGCTGCTGCCACTAGCAGCCACTGGAGCTGCAGCACCCCCACCGGAAGGCACGGAAGATCAGTTATGTCCTTACCCTTCATCTCCAACATAAGAAGTTCGATCCTACCATCGTCAGCTTCGGCTCCAACTACAGAAGAAGATAGACGGCCATTTTAATCCAATCCACTTCAAATCTTGATTAGTCCACCAGCAGTCCATGTTTTAGAACACCAGAAACCAATAACCAGTTGATCGAGCCGGAAAATCTCATTTTATATGTGGCGTTACTTGATGTACAGATTAGACGATTCATCCACCGACTTTTCTGAGATTGAGTCTCGATACTTGACTAGGAATTAAAGTTCCCCAGCCCCTGTCCTACATGAGCTCCTGCACTGTGGTCTCCGTGGTGACTCCGGTGAGGAAAAAGCCAATGGTTATAGGACCAATCTAGCTTGATGCCATCGGGTTTAGTCTACAAGTGCGATACGCTAGTTGTCAGCACAAAGTTTTCCCCCGTACAACTTTAGGAAAATGCAAAGCCATTTCCCCAAGTATCTTATGAAAGCAATAGTGTTCAGATAATTTATTTTGGAATATCTATTATAAAGCAACTTTGAAGTGAATGGAAAAAAGAAAAAACAAAGAAAAACAAATCTGGGCGAGCATTGGCAGAGGCAGGGGTCGTGCGAGCTTCGCCAGTGTCGACCATAGGCGAGCATCAATGACGATCAGAGGCGACTGTCGGCTGTGGTCGTGCGAACTAGGTTAAACCGTGAAACTTAGATCTCGGTATACTGCAAAGAAACATAGCACAGACACAGACACAATCGCCAACACAAACACTAGAAAGAGACAGACCCGACCCAAAAGACCCGAAATTTCGGGTCGGATCTGTTCGGGCCGGGCTTTTTTTGATAGCCCTGGGTAAAAGGACGGGTTTTATACTGCGTCGCGGATTCTTCGTCATCGTCAAAGAGAATATGAATTTGGGCCTACTTGGGGCATCGTTCGGCTTCATGGGCCGAAGGTCTCCTTTCGTTTTGCGGAGCGTGAGGTTCTCAGTAGCGTGATGTTCCCGCGGCAATCACGATTTGAACGTATTTCAGACACGTTCGATTATTAAATTTTCTGTTCAATGAAAATAACATATTTCTATTTGCTTTATAAATTCAAAATTAATGGGGAAATTAATCCCACGATACAATTTGCAAAATCTTCATTTACTAATCAAAATTTTCTCTTCATCTACAAAGTTTTGAATTAGATGGATTCATTACATGATACTTTCGCAAGGAAAAATCACTAGCCAAGGATAAAGTGCTTCTTAACTCACCATCAAATAGTAAGCCACTTTTCAAAGATAGAACAGATCGAAATAAGAATTATCCACTCTCTAAAGATAATCATTCAATCAGATGAAAATCTCAATGTATTTTAATTTATCATAATCGTCTACTTACAACTAAAAACTCTCCTTTATTTATAGGAGGACTACGACATAGCATATTTAGCATAGGCTATATGTTTTAAGTGAGTTTCAAATTATTATTATTTTACCTGTACTTTTTGTTAAACTCACGAGAGATTGACAAATCAACGTATCAAGAAAATTTTTATTAATAGATGCCTTGAGAACACTTATTAAATGCCCATTTAAGGATCCAATGCATTAGCTCCCTCGTTATCAATATAATGAAAGTCAAGACATCTCCTTATTTAGTTCACTTAATAAGTGCCCAGAGGGAGTTACTTGTTTAACAAGACCCAATTGAAATAAGTTGTCGGTTTCACGCAACTTAATTTCATTTCTAATTATATATGGTATATTAATTCAGAAAATGATAAAGATTGCGCAAAATGTTAGAAAGACTTTGAATGTGCTGACGACTTTTCAGAAGGGCTAGATATAACTAAACAACTTCTTTTTTATCTGTCTCATTTCAACTGTTAATTCAAACTAAACAACCACTTAATTCACCCCATTCTTACCCTAAAAATATTTAATATTCTTTACTGGATATAGCAACAAAAATGCTATAACCCACTCCAGAGCAACGCTAGGAAGTTCTTATATTCTTGATTCAGGAACCGATGGTTGTAGGTCTCATTATTGCACAGCAAAACTCGGACTTAAGTAAGGGGCATGTTGTTGGATTATTGTGCTAATTTCCATTTGAATAGTCAGCTAATTACTGTCGTGCTCCCGAATTATTTAAAAAAAACATAAATGCTATTAAGGGTGCATTATTAGTACATATTTTCTTCCTCTTTTTTCTCTAATATGATAAAGTCAACTTCTTTTGTTTTCAAGTCAAACAGCTAATCAAATGCTAAATACGAAATTATTTTTTCGTGGAGAAGGAACAAAAACAGGGAAGACCTATTAGGGTTGATATGAAACACGTGCATGTAGGCTTTGACTCATTCCGCTCATGCTTGGTAATAATACAAGTGAATTTGGGTTCGAAATAAAAAATAAATAAATAAAGACAGTTGGAAGCTTGGTTACTAAATTATTTAAATTCCAGCAATCAATGTCTAACGAAACATCATTTGTCTATCGCATGCCCGTATTTATTGTGAAATTTTAGTGAAACGTCTCTGCTTTATGAAATGCTATATATTATGAATAGAGGAGGCCATTTATGTCAATTACGTGCTGCTTTATTTACCTAATGACGTTGAACCTACCAATTAGGGATGATCGGTTTCATGGTGGATTGATTCTCGCGTTGAAATTAAGAGTTGGACTAGTAAGGTCGGTTCCTAGTTTGTGGATTTGGGAATTGGTCCACTTGGTCCTACAACTAGAGCTAGATCAGATCGATGCCCAGATGGGTCCAAGAACCGAAGTGATTTCTTTCTTTTTTTTCCCCTATTCCTTGGCGGGGAATGGAACTGGACAAGGGATTGGAAAAGAATGTTATTTTTGAGCTCTTGCAAGGAATGGAACACTCTTGCAGAGTGCAAAAGTGCCTATAAATGTTGTTTTTGTTCTCTTCTCTGACCTTTTGGCAATAAAAAAGAAGACAAAAATCATCGATCCGATTAGAGTGATTTGGTCCACTCTTGGAATTGGGAACTTAACCGGTTATCAACAATTCTGAATTTTAGGAATGGGACCGGTTTCCATAGGAACCATCCAGAACTAGTCGATAGGGTCTAGTTCTCATGCTCACGCCCCTCCTAACAACATAATATTCACTACCACAGTGAACAATTCATGAATCACGATGGTGTAGGTCCATCGCGAGGTTACTCGGAAGGTGGGTCGACAACAATACTTAGAATTTCCCGACTTGCTCGACAAGGAGTATTACAATACTAATTCCTCTTTCTCCCCTCCCTTTTCAACTATAAAGAACCCTCTAGTTGCCCTAAGTTGTCTCCTTGCAGTAACATATTCACACCTTTTAGAAGGGCTATTAAAATACCCCCCGTTGAATCTCATGCAACTCTATAGATATATCGTCATCACCTTTCTCTAATCACCTGTCCTGTAAGTATCGTCCAAAAGGTGGCTAGACTTTTCGCACCAAAAAGAAAGTCATGTGGAGCCGTCCACACCGCATAGTTTCCCCTCTTTGCAACGTGATGGCCAGGTGATGCATTCGTTTCGATTTTGCATAGGCCACTCGAGTTGACTATGGACAGTGATGAAGGTGATGATAATCGTGGCTTAATCCAGTGTCAAACCTCGTGTTTCAAAAAGCATATGTCATGATAATCATGACTGGACATTACTAGTAGAAATTTTTTTTATTGTATGGTTAGTGGATGATTGTCAAACAAAAATTAGGCACCGACAATTCCCAAAATAATCTAAATTAGTGCATTGTCTCCCTCGTGTTATGTGTAATCGACACAATGAAAAAAAAAATCACTATTAAGTATACACAGTATGTGCTTGGAAGGCGGCACTCGTTTAACAAATAAGTTGCTGGTTGCACGTAACTTAATTTCGATTTTAATTATATATAATATAAATTCAATAAAAATAATAAAAGATTGCGCAAAATGTTAGAAATCATTTTGATAATTTTGAGAATTACACTTTCAAAGATTCTAATTTTGGAAACACCAAAAACGATTGGATAGGACTTCACTTCATCATCTCAAGAGACCAAAAGGGAAGGGGAAAAGAGGGCTTCTCAGCAGACCACGTCAAATGGATAGGAATGGGCCTAGGGAGACTTGAATGTGATGGCGACTCTTTAAAAGGGCTCCCTAGAACTAAATAATCACTTAACTCCATTTAGTTTGTGGAAAATAAGTGATTTTAAAATATTTTCTTAAAAAAGATGGCTTGAAATAATTAGCTGCGTTAATTTTTGTGAACAAAAATGCCATTACCCACCCCGGAGCAAGGTGAGGACGTCCTCATTGGTTGAAGGTCCGATTCCTGTGCAACAAAACTCGGGCTTAAGCGAGGGCATGATTTAGGTTACATTGCTAAGTCCCCTTCGAATAGCCAGCTAATTACTGCCGTGCTCCCTAATTATTTGAAGAAAAAACATAAATGCTATTAAGAGTGCATTATTACTACATATTTTCTTCTTTTTTGCCCCCTAATATGATAAAGTCAACTTCTTCTTCTCCTTTTTTTTTAAGTCAACAGTCAATCAAATGTCAAATACGAAATTATTTTTGGTGGAGAAGGAAAGAAGACAAAAACAGGGAAGGCCTACTAGGGTTGATATGAAACACGTGCATGCAGACTTTGACTCATTCTCGTCATGCTTGGTAATAATATAAATGAATGAGGGTTCGAAATAAAAAAATTAAAAAAAATAAAGACAGAAGCTTGGTTACTAAATTATTTAAATTCCAGCAATCAATGTCTAAACTAAACATCATTTGTCCATTGCATGCCCGTACTTATTGTGAATTTTTAGTGAAACATCTCTGCCTCATGAAATGCTATATACAATGAATGGAGGAGGCCATTTATGTCAATTATGCGATGCTTTATTTATAGTCGTTAGGTAAACCAAAGACAGTGAACTAAGGTTGTGTTTATAATGATATGCCGTTTATATAAAAAAAAAATATACATGATATGATGTGAATATATCCGACTTTAATACCACGATTCACTAAACAATGGATAGGATATAAAAAAATCCCAATATTTCATATCATATCCTATCTAGTTCTATCCCGATTAGAAATCTGGATGACCAAACATAACCTAAACAATTAGGGGTGATCAGTTCTAAAGGGGTTGATTCCCACCCAAGAATTGAGAACTGGATTAAAAAGGTCAGTTCTCAATTTGTGAATTTGGCCTACCTAATCTAGGAACTGGACCAACCGGTTTGGTCGGGGTTTCAAGTAGGTTTAAGAACAAGCGTGCTTTCTTTTTGCTTTTCCTTATTCCCTGGCAAGGAATGGAAAGTGATCGAAAAGAAAAATATTTTTGAATTCTTGTTGGGAATGGAACACACTTGCAGAATGCGAGGGTGTCAATGAATGTTGTTTTTGTTCTCTTCTCTGACCTTTTGGCAATAAAAAAGGAATAAAAAAACTATTGGTTGGGTCTAAGTGATTAGGGCACTTAGAATCGGGAATGGATTGATCATTACTGGTTCCAAATTTTAGGAACTGAGAATCAGATGGGTTCTTGTGAGAATTGCCTAACCAATTGGTTTGTTCTGGTTCACATGCTCACACCCTTATTTGCCACTAAAGTGAACAATGTTTGCGATGCAAAAATCAATATTAATCAATTTATTAGAAAGTCTAATTCAAAAATTTAAATTATTAAGTGAAGACAGACCATATGAATATAAAGAGCATTTCAAGCAATGTGAGATAATATTTTAATACTTCCTCTCATGTGCAAACTGGATTATGAGCAGCATGTGAAATTTTAACAATGTAAATTCATGTGAAATTTTGATCACACACATCCACGAAATAAATAGCACCGACTCTGATATTTTGTGAGACGTAATTAATTTATGAATCATGATGGTGAAAATTTGTCACGAGATTACCTGGAAGGTGGGTTGACAGCAGTATTCGAAATTTTCCAACCCACGTGACACGCAGCATTACAATACTAATTCCTCTTTTCCCCTCCCTTTTCAACTGTAAAGAACTCTCTAGTTGCCCCAAGTCGTCTCCTTGCAGTAACGCATCCACGCCTTTTACACGGGGCTATTAAAATAACCCCCTCGTTGAATCTCATGCAACTATATAAATATATCATCATCACCTTAATCTAATCACCTGTCCTATAGTATCGTCCAAAAGGTGACTAGACTTTTCACACCAAAAAGATGGTCATGTGGAGCCGTCTGCCCTACATAGTTTCCCCTCTTTGCCACGTGATGGCATGGTGATGATAGACCGGTGCTCACTTTGAGGGAATTATTTTCCATTTTGCATAGGCCACTTGACTTGACTATCGACAGTGAGGAAGATGGTGATAATCATGGCTTTATATAGGGTCAATCTTATGTTTCAAAAGTGCATGTCACGGTAGTCTTCGTTTGTCCCCGTCGTTCAAGACACTGAAAAGATTAAAAAAAGAGAAAATGAGAGCACGCCTCAGTACTGAAAAGAAAAACTATGCGCGAACAATTTAATCTCATCCGCTCTCTCGGTAACCGTTAATCTTAAGCGGGAACAGTCGAATCTCATCCACTCTCTCGGTAATTATTAATCTTGAGCGGGAAGGCAGTAATTTTTTTTTTTTTTTATGTAATCGTCAGTGCTAGCCATAATTATTGACAAGCAAAAGTTGGGTGCTGACGATTCTAGAGAGCCAATTAATCTAAAGTTATAATAGTGAACAAACGACACGACGTGTTTCTAATGATCGGGGCAATCGAGTATTATATGAGACGCTTACGAGAGGTAGGTAATCACAATTTTGTAAGTGAGGAATCAACGTATGTCAGCCAACCTCTTGTCTGATTTCTACAGGGCTTTTGTCTCGTCCGTTTCTTCTGCCTAATAAGCCAACTTGGTCGGAAGACCGAATATATGCATCGTCATCGCGAGAGGGAACTTAGGATCTAATCTTATGAAAGTTGTCTCTTAATGTTGGAAGGAGTACCGAAAGGCAAAAAAAGGGGAAAAAAAAAAATACCCTTCTGGATTCGGAATATCTAGCTTTCCGAGACAGAAAGCCCTACAACATTTTTTTTTACCGCACTAACCCATATAAACAGCAACAAGATAGTTTCTTTATCTATAATACAGGTCAAATCTCGTCATGCATTCTTCCACGAAATATGCACATTTTGCGTTTTTGTCACAGCAATTTTTATTTTTTTTTTGTTGGTAATTTCGTGTCTATAGAGAGATCCCTCCTGAAATACGTCTCTAGTTAAGAATGAAATTACCATAAAATACAAGGTTTCAAGCAATTAGAGCACGTCCCTTATTACTCGCTCTTTGCAAGAAGTTTGAGGTTATCTTGGATATGTGTTAATAGCTTGGTTTCTTATTTAGGGTAACGGTGATCGATTTTCGATCCGATTCCCAAAATTGAGAATCAGAGACCAGACCGGTTGGCCCTAGGACCAAGAACCGGTTCCGATTGGGTCCAATAGAACCGGTTCCGGTCGGGTCCAATAGAACCGGTCATCCATTTTATTTTATTTTTTACTACTTGATGCCTTAGATTACGAAGAAATAAAAAACCAGTCACTTATATTTTTTCTAAAGAAATTAAAAAAAAAAGAATTTAGTTGGTTTGGTTTAACCAGATTGCCTAGATACCGGTTTGACTTTTAGGAGTCGATAATTGGACCCAATTGGTTAGTTTGGTCCAGTTCCGGTTCAGGCAATCTGTTTGCACACCTTTAATTTAGGGAAACACTAATATAAGTATGGGCTGGTTAAGGTACTGGTAGTATTATAATTTTATGTATTTATGATAAGCACTTTAATATCGAACCCCTCTGTAATTGCTCCATTTGTGTTTTTTTTTTTTTAAGCCTCAGCAGCCAATTTAACCTCTTGTGTTTATTATTTTTGAGGGGGTGGTTGGGGTAGGAAGCAACCATCTTGATTATGACTTTATTGGCCCGTACAAGAGACAACGTGTATAGATATAATCACCAACCAAAAAATAATTAACCGACCAAAAAAAAAAAAAGATGGTCACGAGAAAAAACTCGAGTGAATTTTAAATTTTCCACAGGTAAATGTTTTAAATATTTAAAAATCAAAATACACGAGAAAATCAAAACTACAAGTTACTGCCTATGGCTCATTTTCAGGTGTCAAACTTCATAAAAGAAAGTCAGCTACACCATGCAAAGTGAATATTGAAAACAAAGGCAAAATGTCATAGCTATATACAAGATGCACAAATAGAAGTATTTCAATTATTTCCAAATTATATGTTGTATCGATAAGATTTTCATAAGGGTTTATACCACATAAAGCTCCAAATTAATATATATGTGACAAATTTATCTCAAATTAATTTTTTGACCACCAAAAACTCAAAATTATATTTATGAAAAATTTACTCTCTATTAGTTTCCGTTAAATTAGATTAATACTAAGAAAAACCAAAAACCAGTGTGCTTATGATAAATGGAGAGTAAAATTCCAAACTAGTATGTTTATCAATTGTTACGTATCATTCAACTCAAGAATTCAATGGTAAAATTTAATGGAAACTAATCAAGGGTACATTTTTCACAGTTATACTAATTTGAGGATTTTTTATGGTAAAAAAATTAATTTTAAAAAAATTTATTGTAAGTGTATCAATTTAGAAATTTTCCGTGATATTAATCTTTTTTATAATCTCTATATTTTCATCGTATGTTGACGTACCTTTCAAACTTAAGGCGATAAAGAATCCCCGCGATAAGTGACCACTTGGAAGTAAGCGCTGCCAAAATTAGCTTTGGTGGGAGAGTTAAAGCAATGAAATCATTCTAAAGCTATCGTACTTCGAAGAAATCCCATGGAAGTGAAAAAACACATGGTGAAATCGATGAACATCAAAATTGACCTTTTCCAAATGGATGGTTTTAAAGGGCGATGACGCAATTCGCAAGAATGCATGGTCTCGATTATGTTTGGGATATATGGAAGTGAAAAAACACTAGTCGAAAGCATGTGACGAAATGAATCCTGTGGTGGCACCTGTGGAGCGAGGGAGCAGTCGTGGGTCCATTTCTATTTATTTTAAGAGGGGCAGGTGTGGATTTCGAAATCACCTCTTTACAGCATAAACGAAGATGTATTGAGGAGTCAACTCCATGGAGGCACGTCAGGGGTTGCGCATGATGCTAAGACAATTCATAGATGACTTTAAATCGATAGTGGCGAATTCAATTTTTGAAAAAAACAATACACTTGATCCATTCAAAAACAGATTTATGATGCTGAAAAATCGTACAATTGTAAAGACAACATTGAATTTTTAAACTTACAACCTGTGAGGTTTTTTCGAGCTTCATGATGGGTTCGAGAAAATTCAATTGAATAGACACAAAACGCAATTCAATTGAATAGACACAAAACGTTATAACATACTACCCACAATTAACCCAATGATTTTGAAAAGTGCAAATTTCCATAATCAAGGTAAATCACCAATGGAAAGAAGAGAACGTGACCTTGACTTTGTGAGGGAGTGAGACAACGGGGGATAAAGCCAGCTCTTCTCGAGTTGTCTTATTGCTATAGAGATAGAAGATAGAGATGGTGCTGCTGATGGTGGTTCTGACATTTGATAAAGACGCGGGCCTTTCTTTCTTTCCGGTCTGTCTTTTTTCAAGAGGTGGGGCCTCGTACTTCTCGTCTCCCCATATCAAAATCTTCTTACTATTTTTCTAGATCTAATCCGAACGCCATTTTAAAAAAAAAAAAAATCATTTCATAAGTTTCACACGCCACTTTTGTTTAAGTAAATTACATGACATGACACCATTGACATGTTCGACATACGAACTCTCATGTATAAGCATGTACAACAAAGATGTCCAAATGTGTATAATTACATCTAAACGTGTCAGATTAACGTAAATGGCATATTGACCGTTTATAACTAAACGTGCCTATGTACGTCGTAAAGGGGTCACAAAAAAGTCAATTTAAGCCTGGCACCCTTAAAATTCGTGTATAAAAATGTGTTAGCTTATTTTAGATAAGAATTCGTATAAGCTCAAGAGGACATGCTAGACAGTGTGTTATATACGTGTCGAGTGAGATTTATATGTCGTATCAACGAGCCGTATCGAAATAGTCCGTCCTAAGTTTTAATGACATGTTTGATGAATCCAATAAGCGTTGAAAATTGACCATATGCACAGTATTTACCTTTATATTGGATTGGAAGAAAATTTCTCGAACTACGCTTCTCATTAATACGGTATAAAATATAAATATCATCCTTATACAAACTTAACTAAAATAAAAAAACAAGCATAATTTTTAACATAATTTTTAAAGCATTATGTTTTTATATCAGTTCAATGTAGTTTGGTTAAAAGCATCCAATCACACTATTTTTATATCGAGAGGAAAATTCGATAATCATTTCATCATTTACTTATAATAATCAAATGGTCAAAAGAAATCTCACAATTTTTTTCACAAAGTCAAAATTCAGATTTCCAACTTCGACTTTTGCGTCAAGACATCGATTGGGGCTTGGTGCGCGCACTCAAATGGGGTGCGTCGTGGACTTAAGACCGTGATCACAACGTGGTGACCGTCGTGACGAGAGAGCAAAGCACCATGCAAAAGAACAGCCCGGTTCGCTCGGCTTATTCATCTGTGTGTGGTGGACAGAACCCTGGTCAATCCCCACGTGATTCACACGCGCACTCAAAAGTCCATCGTCGGTCGTAGTCTGCTTCCTCTTCATCTTCCTCTTTCCCCGCTTTTCCTTTTCCTTTTTCTTTTTTATGGTTCCTTTCAGACTTTATTTTCTCACGCAGATAAAAATATACGACATAATAAAAATAAATAATCTCCGGACTTTAATTTACCATGTAATCTCGTCCATTAAATTCTTAATATCATGCAACGTGATCCTTAAATTTTAATTTAATATGTAATATAATCTTCAAAGTTTTAATTTATTATTATCGATAAACATTCGAAATATTAAATATAAATTGAAAAAATTGAGGGCGAAATTTAACAACCGGTGTCCTGGAATTTTCCCAGTGAAATAATATCCGTTGACCGTTCAGTTTCCCGGATAAGCACTCGCCCCACCACCGCCAGTGACCACCACTCGCATCAACTGGCGCCCACCTGCTCCTCCTACTTAACTCCTCTCCATCTCCATCTCCCTCTCTCTCTCTCTCTATCTCCAGCTCGAGCTGTTCTCCGGCGACGATCACCCTTAGGGTTTTGTTTCCGCGACCTCATTCTCCGCCGATGGAGTTCGACGCCCTCCGATCGCCGCCGGACTTCGAGTTCCGGGACAAGCTCCTCTTCCCTCGCTCCCTCCCCATCGGCCTCCCTCCCTCCCCTCCCGACCTCGGACCCCCGGACTCCCCGGCCTCCGGAGGCTCCGCCACCGACCTCTCCATCGCCAGCGCCCCCGAGTCGCCGGGCAATGCCGGCGCCGACGGCGAGCCCCGCGTCGAGCGCGAAATGATGCCGTGGCACCGCTCCGCCGCCGCCGCCGCCGCCGCTGCTCGCGACGGCGGCGAGTTGATCCTCCGGCCGCCGCGTGCTGGCGCTCCGGCCGGCGGCTGTCCGGGCGGTTCGCCGGTGGCCGCGGGAGGGGAGCAGAAGGCGGCGGCGGTCGGCGGCCGGGAGGAGCCGGGAGCTGAGGCGGGATCGACCGTGCTCCGCTCGCCGGGGAGCGCGCCCCCGGAGTCGAGCGCCGCGGTGAAGCTGCAGAAGGTGTACCGGAGCTACCGCACGCGGCGGAGGTTGGCGGACTCCGCCGTCGTGGCCGAGGAGCTGTGGTAGGCCCACCGGAATTTCGTGCCATTCGTCCGCTTTTCCCTCCTCCTCCTCCTCCTCCTCCTCCTCCTCCTTGGTCTCGAACCTTCATGAAACGATGGCTGCAAATAAACTTTTTTGTAGGTGGCAAGCACTGGATTTCGCGAGATTGAATCGCAGTACCATTTCGTTTTTCAATTTCCCTGAAAGTGCCGCTTCGAGGTGGACTCGTGTCGGCCTGATTGCTTCCAAGGTGAATAATTTTTCCTCGTCCATGTCCAGAACAATTCGTTTGGATTTCTCTGTCGGCGCCGCGAAATCGGACGTACAGGGGACTGTTTACCTGATGCCAAATTTGTCTCTGTTACTGATTTAAAGACGGCTCTACGTTAACACAGCTTTTGACTTTCTTGGACAGGTGGGAAAGGGTTTGTCCAAAGACGCTAAAGCACAAATACTGGCTTTTCAGCATTGGATTGAAGCTGTAATTAACCGCCTTCTCAGTTTTCTTTGTTTGAAATTTACATCACGTAAAAGTGGCCTGGCAACTCCAAGGTTGAGATAAAGTTTGTATCTTGATATTCAATATGCACGTATCATCTTCTGGATTGTGTAGATTGATCCCCGGCATCGCTACGGGCATAGCCTGCACCTGTACTATAAAGAATGGTGCAAAGCGGAATCAGGACAACCGTTCTTTTACTGGTGAGTAAAAAGTTCATCAGGCTAATAATGGGAGATTCGTATAATTATGTGGAAGCAAGTTTCTCGATGGCAGAAGCTTCCAGCTTGGTTTTGCTCGGAGTTTACTGCGAACAGAGCTTGATTTTCTAAGATATTATTTGAACTCGACTCTGCTGAGCCTCTGTCCGTGGGCCGGATGGCAGTTTCTCTCTCTCTCTCTTCTGTTTCGTCAAAATATATCAACACTGAACATATTTTTTGTTATTTGCTTTTGGATTTTTGGTCATTTCGAGTCAAGGCTTCTTGTCCGGGTTATAATTAAGTAGGTCTTTAGTCTTTATGATAGTGATTGAATTAACATGTTGAATAGAGCTAGGAATCAAAGGGGGTTTTTCTCCTCCCTCATGACGATTCAGAGATACTAGTCTGGAGTGTGGTAGTTTTGGACTTATGCGAGAGACGAACATGCTTCGATGTTGCTATGTTTCTTGAGTAACTCCTAGTGAAGGATGACAGTGCAAGGTCACTTGGGATCTACCTCTGGAGAAAAAAACTCTTCAGAGGTGATACTGAAGAGATGCTGAGTCACTGAATGGGCAATCCCTTTTTAAGAAGATTTTCTTGTATGAAGTTCAACTCAGCCTTTTGATCATGCATGCTTAATGTGGGACTCTCATGATATCAGGGTTGGTTCACTAATTGCTCAATTTTCATTCCCTAAGAAATTATGAGGACCGTAGTTGTCATAGAAGTTGATTGTACTAATGATTGGGCATCATGCTGTGGTTTGTTTCTCCTTTGTGTTTTTGTGGTGCAATCTATCATAGCCATCAATGTTTGGGAGTGGGGTGAAGAATGAAATACTTTGCCCTCCATACCCCTCTCACAGAAATCTAAAAAATTTGCACCCAATTTTCCATTCCTCTCATTTTCTCTAACTTCCCAAACATAGGCTAAGTAGAATGGATGTGTTCTGAAGTTTCTCCGTTTGATTTTTCCAGGTTGGACATTGGAGATGGCAAAGAGCTTGATCTTAAAGAGTGCCCAAGATCAAAACTCCGACAGCAGGGCATTAAGTACCTTGGACCCGTGTGTATCTCTATTTAGTAGCCGTTCTCTTATTGATTGACTGGTCTTGTGATGGAGTAATAGTATTTCTTTTATCTCTTCAACCATGACTAACGCTTGCTTGCTTTCTCCCTGTCCTTCTTTTTCCTTACTGAAATCAGCAAGAGAGAGAACACTATGAGTATGTTGTCATCAACGGGAAGATCGTCCATAAACAATCTGGCGAATTTCTTCATACAAAGAAAGGGTCAGAAGATGCTAAATGGATATTTGTGATGAGTCCTTCAAAAAGGTTATACGCTGGCAAGGTAAGCTGATATTATTATAAAGATGCAAACCTCTGATTTCATTTTGATTGCTGATGTTTTTGTCATGAGAAGCTGATCCCCTGAATTGTTTAGAAAAAGAAAGGGGTATTTCATCATTCCAGCTTTCTGGCTGGAGGAGTCACTATAGCAGCTGGAAGGTTAGTAGCAGAGCATGGAGTACTTAAGGTACGGTGCACATTTTGTTGTGTTTTTTTAATTTTTTTTTCTTTACATTCTTCTAAAATTTAGATATGCACTTTTCTAGTTTTAGTTCCAATTACAATCTCCCTTTTTACATTCCAAGTCCTAGAATCAAGTTTTTCTTTTTTTCCCTGTTATTTTCCTTGGATCATTCACAGAAATCTTACAAAAATAATCTCCTTATTTGAGTTTAACTACATATAGATGTTGTTAGCTCTTATGAATTGGTTGTGGAGCGCCGTTGAAGAAGAGATTGAAAATGACATGTCATGCCTTAATGTCTTGTTATACTTGCCCTCTCTGCTTTAATGTCTAGAAATGGTTTCTTGTTGTTCCATTTACTGAGATATCCAACAAGGTGAAGGTCATTGAGAGCCAATTAAAACTGCAATGCGATATACAAGTATTTTGCTGAACTGTTGGCATTGTCAAACTTTATTGTCCAAAGCTGCCTGAGAAGCATGTTCAGAAGACCTATCTCATCCTCTATAACAACTAAGCTTCACATCATAGTTATGTTAACGTAAAATCTACAAATAGATCTTCGAGCCATCATGTTGTCTTTCCTTAAATGATCCTGCATGCAGCTTCTTCTCAAGATTTCCTATAGAAGAATCACCTCCTGTTACCTGTACCCTTATAATGCATCCTTCTACTGGATGGCAAAGCAAAAACCGAATCAACAATTGGACATGCGTTTATTTTTAAAAGGAATTGTCGGTTAGGGACTTAATATTTATCTATCTGAAAGTTTCTCATGCTTTCTTTGGTGTGCTGGAAAGCATCAACGATCTTTTTAAATGTAGTCTTGGCTAGTCTGAAGTTATTTGTCGGTGTGAACTGACTCTGGGCAAGTCAAGACAGTTCAGGATAGAACATTAATTTCATTCATTGTTTTCTTGATAAATTATCAGCTCTCAAGCTTTAGCTTTTAATGCAGTCTTACCATCAGCATAATGACTGCTAAAGCTGGCATGACATCTGTGTTGCTTTTTATGGTGCCTGACACTGGCTTGTTTTGTTTTTCCAAGTCCATCTCTGCTTATAGTGGACATTACCGACCAACTGAAGATAGACTCGACAGCTTCGTATCCTTTCTGAAGGAAAATGGAGTCAACCTGGATGAAGTTGAGGTAGTTGTTCTCCTTTGTTCCACTAAAAATTGTCTGTCTAAATGCGCAAGGTTTGTTCTTCTTCTTTTGGACAATATTGAAATCCACAGAATTCAACTCTTTCAGAGAGTTGAAGCATCCAGTGAAAGTCATGGACTGTCTCATGATTTCAATATAGCATACAGCCCAATTTAGAATTGGCTGGTCTTTGCACACCTAATGCCTGTGGAAAGCATTCTAATTGCTCTTCTTTCCCTTTTTTATATTTGATGGTTTGTTACATGTCTCATTCCAGATACGAAAGGCCAGTGAAGATTCTGAATCGTATGAAGATAATAAACCAAGTGCAAGGAGAAGTTCGGTTGAAACTTCAGGAACCCCAGAACTTTCCCAACCTGAATTTCCAAAAGAAGAGATGGAGAGCGTATCTAACGAGTCAACAGAATCCACCATTTCTCAAGAAAAAATCAATTACAAGAGGACCTTGTCTGGGGGTCTTCAAAGCCCCAGAACTGAGGTTCCCAAGACTAAAATCTTGGAAAGAATAAATTCCAAGAGTGCGGCAAAATCGTATCAACTAGGGCTTCAACTCTCACTCAAATGGTCAACAGGTGCTGGTCCTAGAATTGGATGTGTTGCTGACTACCCAGTAGAACTAAGGCAGCAGGCACTGGAGTACGTTAACCTCTCTCCTAGATGTTCCCCTACTCCTTCGACCTATCGAGATGTTCCCATTCTCTCCCCCTCGCGTCTATGTCCCTCTGCATGATTCAGCGATGGCTGTGGATCCTCTACCTGAGTCGGAATAATCATTATCCGTCCTGCGGTATTGGAAGGTTTTTGTGGATGGAATATTTCTCTACCTACTGCTCCTAACCTCTCCAAAGTGCGCAGAGCATTATAATGCATTTGTTTAAATTGTCTGGTAGTCACTGCTCATCCACTATGAGTATCGTGAAGTTTTAAGTGCTCCAACATTCATATCTGATGGCGAGGTGGCGTATTTATAACCTGAGACTTAGTATCATGTGATCAAAGTGACATGACATGTTTTTCATTCGGAAATCATTGTAACTTTGATGCGCATACTACTATTTTCTTCTAGAGAATTGTTAGGCCGAAAATATCTCTTGGCAAATATGGTATTCCGTCCTATTTTCTTCTAGAGAATTGTTAGGAAAATATCCCTCGGCACATATGGTATTTCATCTCCATCATTGAAAGACCAATTTACTTTGGGGCATTAAGGGTTACTGGTATCGTGAAGTTTTATCTGTGACTGTACGCGCTCTGCTTTATTACCAATACGTCTATCCTTAGAAATTAGTTCCATTTGGCATCTCTGTTCCCATCATCGCAGCTGTTCCTTTTCAGCTCAGGATTAGGAAGAGCGATCAATCAAGAGAAAGGAATCTTCTTTTCCTCCCTGACGCATTGCGGCGTCATCGATCAATCAAGAGAAAGGAATCTTCTTTTCCTCCTTGACGCATTGCGGTGTCATCCATTCATTAATGTCGAAAATTAAAGGGAAGAAAACGAAACCTGCATCGAATTCTAGCTCCAGAACAGGATTAGCCTTGTGGTTGAGACAACATAGCCAGATCAGAAGACGACATTTTATCTACTCTATACCATAATTGGTTGGTCTGTGGTGAAAATTAAGATCGGACTCTTAACCCTATGTCTCGAGTCGCTCCATTCGAGCGACCCTGACATGATGCTTATTCCCTTCTTTACCCGACCACCTTTTACCATGACCCTGAACGACCGGTTCTCATGCAACTTGTCGAACTTCAGAGTGTCTGGGACGACCTGGATGGAGACACCCTCTGGAGCAGTCACTTTGGCCTTATACAACGATTTCGCAGACCCTACGTTTGTCACGGTTCGGTAAAAGACGGCAGAGATGCTAGCGCTTGTATCCGTGAGTTGGAGATGCATGGAAGGGTAGTTCAGGCCATCGGTGCCATGTGCGGGCCTAAAGCTCGAGCAATTGAATTTCTTCTTGCCGCCGGTGAGCAAGGCGATGGTTGTGCCATTGTATCCTTCCTTGCATAAGAAGCTGATGTATGATCTCATAGTGATATCGTACACGAGGCCGGGATGCACTGCCTTGACCGGATTTATTTGGCCCGACCCCGAACTTAGCTCAGCAAACTCGTCCTTGATTTTCATAGGCATGGCTGAAAGGAGGAACTGGTTAGTAAGACAAGCCTAGGCACGCAGAAACGAGTGAAAGCCTCATCCTCACGGCAAATTCGCTCAAGAATACCTTTTCTTTGAACATCTGAGACTTATATCCAAAAGGGCGAGTTTAACTCTTTTAGTCCCGTTAAAAGTAATTATTTGGTTGGGGTTGTTCGAAAGGTTTTTGAGACAAACTCACCGGTGGTCATTAGAGCAGACTTGATCGTGGCCGGTGACCAATTTGGGTGAAAGCTCTTCACGTAGGCCGCTGCTGCTACCGCGTGAGGACAAGCCATGGATGTTCCTGATAATATGTTAAATGTGGCATGTCGCTTGTCTAACGGATCCTCTGTCACTGGTGGAAGTTTCGAATAAGCAGCTAGTATGTCGAGTCCGGGTGCTGCAAGGTCAGGCTGTGCATATACACAGATCTCAATGTGTGTGAGAGAGAGAGAGAGAGAGAGAGAGAGAGAGAGAGAGAGAGAGAGGTTCTACCTTAAGGATGTTGAGCGCGATTAGCTGGGGTCCTCTGGAAGAGAAAGCTGCGATGAACGGTGCATTCATCTTGGCCGTTCTAGTCTTGGATATGACAGTTTGGGGATATCTGGATGACGGTTGTCGGTTGAAGAATATGAGTTCAGACTGTTACCAAATATGGAAAAACTAAATTCTTTCATTGCGAAACTGCTAGTATACACACTTTCATGAGCATTCATCGACTTTTATCTAGGAAATATCCAAGTGGGTGCAGGAAATGCAGTAGAATAACCTATATCAGATCAGGTAAAACCTACTTGGTAGAGTTGATATAGCGGTCTATCTTTTCACCGTCCTTGTTGCTAACTGTCGTTCCGGGCATAGACATGACAAAGGCAACGTCGACGTCTGCTAAGCTATCACCGGAAGCCACGAGTCCAACCCCGCCCAGTTGTTTGATTGTATCATCCTGGCCAAAGTACCCCTCACAATATACTACTCTTCCCTTCACCTTGTGCTGGCTTAGACTCCCATAATCACAAGCACTGTCGAAAGAATGATTGTCAGCGAAATACTGGCCAGTGACTGAATAATTGGATAGAGAGACTTTGGCGAGAATACTAAAACAAGAAATCACCTTCACTTTCCTTGTGCTTATGTTATTTGATTTAGTGCAAGATCAGTTCTGGTTATTTGATGAGTTGCGCGAGATTCCTACCTTGCATTTAGATAGCTCTGGCGGCTGGTATCGGCAGCGAGTGTTCCGCTTATTAAAGGGTACATCCGCTTCTTCGGCGCAAAAGTATTGATTGAAAGTCCCTGTCATACAACGGGAAATATGGTTATGAATGTTAGAGAGAGAGAGAGAGAGAGAGAGAGAGAGAGAGAGAGAGTACATTATAGGATGCGCCATTGCCTAACTTAAATTCTGTCTGGAACTTTCTGTCAATGCTGCTTGCGGCAACTGTCATAATCCACGGCGCAACATTTTCGATGGTGTACTCTGTGGGCCCGTCATTCCCTCCTGAGCAAGAAGTCAGAATCCCCCGCTTCATGGCATGGAACGAGCCAATGGCCATCGGGTCGCTGAAGAAGTCCTTCGACGGCCCGCCTATTGACACCGAGATCAGATCCACGCCGTCTGCTATCGCCTCGTCGAAACCGGCTAAAAGATCCATGTCAGAGCAGCCGTTTTCCCAGCACACTTTGTACATGGCAATGCGGGCCGATGAGGCGCCTCCCCTTGCAGTCCCCTTGGCTATGCCGTAAAAGCTAGCTCCTTTCACAGCTACGCCTGCCGCAATGGACGAGGTGTGGGTCCCGTGGCCGTCGTCATCAGCAGGGGTTACCGATCCAGTCGCGGCATTCTCCAGGTTGAAGTACTTTGCACCAATCACCTTGCTGTTCATATCACAATGGGACAGGACATGAAAAACCTAGGGAAAACCAAACTGCAGGGACATATTTTAGCCCGAAACATTGATCTTTAGGAGTAGAATCCCGAGGATCTTGTGCCTAACAAAATGCTGTCACATTACATATTCAATTTTGACAAAAGAAGGAACTTGTTATCACAGAGAGAGAGAGAGAGAGAGAGAGAGAGAGAGAGAGAAGCTACTTGTTGCAGCCAGTGAAGTTGGCACCCTTCACACATTTGCCTTTCCATTTGGCTGGGGCAGGTCCAAAGCCCTTGTCATCAAAACTTGGGGCGTTTACATAGATGCCTGCATCATTCAAATCCTTAGAAACATCACCAAAAGACAAAAATACAAACAAAAATTGACATCCTTGCAATATAATTTGTTTAACTGTACATTTGATACAACTTTGTCCTTACCAGTGTCTAGAATGCCTATGATAATGTCACTCTCAACCTTGGAGTTCCTGCTCCCTGAGGTCCCTGGCATTCCTAGGAAGTCCCATGATCGAGTCGTGTGAAGCTTCTGTTTTTTGTTGGCAAACACCGACACAACCACATCTTCATCTGGAGTTGAATTTAGCAGGTGGAGTAATCCAGAAGACAGCAATCCTAAAAATCAAGGAGCAATTTTTTTTGTTGCTTGTGTACCTGACAGTTTCTGAACTTCATGCGGCAAGAGCCTGGCTGCAAACCCATTAAAGCTCTTACCATAACTGTAGATCTTGGCCTGTCTTGCTATTTCCTCACTGAAAAAGGAAAATATGAAATTACACTAGGTAAGATCAGCGACGACTCAATCAAAACATTCTAATTGCTACGAGAAGAATCATTACTCTCCAATTGCTGCCATGAGCAGGTTGTGGTGTTTGTCCTCGACGCTGGTTTTGGCCTCCGGCAGTTCTCCCATGTATATAATGTAAGGCTGCATTTCGACAGGTAAGAAACAAAATCATGAATTAGATAGGAATTTGCTAGAAATACAATCATATGGACATTGCATATAACAAAGTTCTAGTATGAATTCTTGTTTAGATTTGCCAATGGCATTGATTCAATTGACCATATGTATTTTCTGGACACAGGCACTTGCTTACTAATGGCCTACAATTACATATTTGTTGCGCCCGCCTAATCTATCATAAATAGGATCACTTACCTCATGCATGTGAGTGGTACTAATTGCTTAGGCCATATATATAATAGTTTGATTTACATATCGGGGCGACGGGATTGATTTTCTAAGGGTGATTGGCTTTGACCAAACACACTAACCATGTTAATAAAACCAAATAGTGGATTGCACGAAACAAGACTTTGAACATTTCTGAGTCGATTTTCATGCCCCGGATGCACCAACCATCGAAACCTACCTTCCTCTTATCGCCCTGCAATCCTTGGACAAGAGTGGCAAAAAGACAGAGCTTGAACAGGAACGCTGCTGATACCCTCGACATCCTCGCTTTAACTCTTCAAGCTTGTTCAAAAGCGCAAATTTTACTATTTGCTCGACTAATAAAACTAGACAAGTTCGCGGTTTTATATAGAAAAAGGCGGGCTCGAAGGCGAGCGGAAAACCACGCCCTGGACGGTCAAAAGATTCACTCTCCAACGCGCACAACCACACAGAAATTTTCTGCTCGAAACAAGAGAATTAAGAGGCACGTAATTTGGATCGTTACTGAAACTACTAGATTCATTCTCGAGCGTGTAGCTGAGCGATCATGTAGGAGATCACCTTCACAAGAATAATGCCAGTTGGTTTTGTTCCAATATAAAAGCCCAATTGACGTGGAAATTTATGGTGATCTCTTCAGAGTTTTGATAAGGTTGCGTTTTGTGAATTCGTGGTTACTGAAGCCTCTGGGCACGCATCGTCTTGACGCTGTTTCGCTTTTTTTGAACTATGTGAAAATCTGTCTGAATTGGATTAATGTCACACCATGTGCGAGAAACTTGGAATCCCACGTGAACGATGATGGGCTTGGGCTTCAGGTTGCACGGCCACGAGTAAGGGTGATCTGTTTCGGAGTCTAGTTCTAGGATCTACTGGGAACGGGTTTTTATTTTTTATTTTTTTGAAAAATCAAGACAAATAGAGTCACAATACAACAGTATGAGCAACAAAACAACTCAAAGTAAAATATCGATACAAAACAAATAGGAATATAATGCAATAAGAAAGTTAAGCTCATTTAAGATTAGATAAATCAACTTCTTTCAACTCCATAAAAGAAATTCTAACTTATTTTCGGATGGATGAGTGGGTCAATTTCCAGAATCTGAAACATACCCTCATATACGGGTTATAAAGGGTTAGAATTAGGAATCAAACCTGTTCCGTAAGTAGTCGATCTGGTTCCTACGTAAAATCGGACAAGTTGCACAACCATAGACACGAGTCCACAATAAGAGCTCTCCATCTTTCGAAGATGATTTGGAGACCCTTTTTGGGTTCCTGTCTTCATTTGGAAATGTCGAAATGGACGACTTCACTGATATTTTCTTGCTAAGGTTCTTGTTTTGGTCCTGAATATGCGCATCTTTTCTAATCAAGTTCTTGAACATTTGATATAATTTTCTAGTCAAACCCCTTCAACATCAATGCCGAACAATTCGAGCTAACTTGGCCATCGGACCATGCTAGAGTACGACGTTGTAATAAAATTTGCCTTCATGAACAAGCCATTGCCATAGAAAATTTTGCCTCCATGGACAAGCCCCACTCCACGGTGGAAAGAGCTTTTTCCATGTGAAACTCCGGCCTGTTGCGATACTCGAACTAGCCGGACTTGCTGCTTAAGGAACCTGATTAAAAAATTGTTTTAGTTCAAGGATTTGGTTAACAAATCTAAAGTTTAAGCGGTTGATTGGGAAAAGGAAAAAAACATGCCTAACTTCAGGGGCAAAAAGTACAATCTATGTTCTTAAGCCTTTGTAGAGATAAACGCATTGTCACATAATTTATAACAAAAAAATCTCACTATTAGATTTTGATTTGAAGAAAAAGCAATTTTATTCTCGTTCCATTTTTTTTTTTAAAAAAAATTTATTCCATCATTTAGTTTGAGAACACCCAAATAGTTATTATACTCGCTATCCTCTCAGCGTCAAGAATAAATATTTGCAAGCCATCTCTAGAGTGATGCAGAAAGTGAGTTCTTCATTTGTAAGTAAAGTGCAAAATGAGAAAGGACAGAGTTGTTGATGAAAGCCCATTCGAGCATACAAGATGGGCCAATAGCTCATAGGGTCTAGCACGCTGATCCCAAAAGGGTCAACTTTAGAAAGTAAAGTGAAGAAGAGAGAAGATATAAGTATAAATAGACCTATCCGTGGAATCCCACTTGAGCATATAAAATGGGTTAAGAGCTTATAGAGTTCAGCAGGCTAGTTTAAAAAGGGCTTACCTTAGGAACTGCGGAACCCGGTTCTGAGTCACTTAACTCAGATGTGCGTATTTGATATGGGACTTCAATTCACCTCAACCCACCATCCATTCGTGCTTTCTCAGGAGCTTCACCTTCAGCGATGAGGCTTTTATTTCTTTTTATAAGTGAAATGAAGATGAGAGATGACAGATGTGTAAGTGAGCTTATTAGTGGACGCCAACTTGAATGAAGCTTGATCAGTATTTCAGTCCTATTTCAAAATTTTCTCTAGACTTTCTTAGACGTTAGCATGAGAAGCCCGATTTAGCCTTGAACGGGCCAAAATAATCTTGAATTCCAGATATACTCGAATTTCATAATAAAAAAGAAAAAAATAAAATTTTCTTGGGAATCCTAATATAACCATAACAAGTTCTAATCTACTAAGCAAAAAACAAATGAGGCGGAAAATAACACCATGTTGGGTTAGAATTAGAAAGAAGGCCAGAAAAGTGCCAACAAACAGTCAAAAAGTGACCTCAAAAAGGTTCCTAAATTTAGCCGTTAGCATAATACTCTCAACAAGCTTTTCCCATTGGTATTATAGGGATGGTAAATCACCTCAGTTCAAAAAAGTTTTGTGTAAAGGTTGGGGTTGTCAATATTCTTTCTTTAGATGAAATTGATATACTTTTAACAATAATTTCGTGTTAATTATTTAACAATGTATATTTGAATCTTGATTTGGACAATCAAGAAACGACATTAATTGAAGTATTTCTTTTATAAGAAATCGTTTTCTTTGTTCTTAACTTTTTCTGTCCTAAAGCCAAGAAAGTTATCTTTAGGGTAACTTTCTTCTGTTAAACAAAAATGAAAAAAATCGTTCCGACCTTCTCCAAATCGATTGGTGTGGATCACAAAGCCTAAAAACAACTATTAAGCGGCAATTAGATTTAAACCAACGTGGTAAATAGATTGGGTCTTCGATCCATAATTGTAAAATGGGATGATTACATAAATGGTCTAAAAACTTTGGCTTGATGTGCAATGTGGTTTCCGAGCTTTCAATTTATTCAATGTGATCCTTGCTATTGGCATTTAAATTTCACTAATGAATTCATTATGCATCCTCTACAGAAAATCATTTCAGGAATCAAGTTCAACGGTAATGGCAAGAGTTAACCCTTGTAAAAATGACCTTAGATTCCTTGTTCTTATTGACGTTAACAATATAGTTTAGAGGGGAGGTGAATAGATTGAATGAGAAACTATGAAGATGTTTTGCAGAATATAACAAGTTGAAACTTCATTAGAAGCATAATAAGTTTAATGTAAGCAAGAGTGCTACTGATGAACAAATACATAATCAGGAGCGGTGCTGATAAACAGATTAATGTAATCAGGTGTGCTAATAATAAAGAAATTAAAGATTGCACATTGTGTTTTAGAATGGTTTGGCTTTATCTTTAAACCTACATCCACTCTCAAGACTAACATCTACAACAAGGCAAGAATCCATTAGTGATTAACACTGCAAGTTACAACTAATAAGTGTCGTTCCTTTCATATGATAGATCACACTGTCATGACACAAGTACTATTCTTACACTTGTACACTTTCTTTATATGATTACAACTCAGTAGCACCTCATAAAGACATGATTAGCAATGCAGTTGCCATAAACAAAAGCAAAACAAAGAAGAAAACTCAAGAGCTATAGATTTAGTTTATTCATTTCCACCCAAACTCAATATTTCTCTTAGATTGAGTATATATAGCCTTCCAATCCTTAGATGATTGTTTGCAATTCATCTCCATGGAGTAGTTGTTGGTTCTACCATAATCAGTCTTTAAATGGCTCTCTGTTGCTTGCCAACATCAGAACGGCTAATGACCATGGCAATTTTCTCAAACCAGTGTGATTGTTCCGGTTAGAATTGCCATAACTACTTTGATACATCTCCAGTGCTCCTGATGTGAACTCCAAGCCTTTGTAACGGCTTCATTGGTGTTGATCAACGTTCCTATTAGTTGAGCAGATGGCCAGCACCTTTCAGGAGTTGATATCTGCACTATCAAACTCATGTAATCAAGAGTGCAGATTTAGTAGTCTATTGATGCTGTCCCTTGACGAATTCGTGTGGAATGACTTTCGATCAATCATCTGATTATCCTCTTGGTTTCATCAGCTTCCAAAGACTTCCAAGGACATCGATATCCCCATTGATTCCTCATCTTCATTGATTAGCTGAGTCATCATCCAAACACCTTCAAGGACATTGGCATCACCGTTGATTCCTAGTCTTTGCTTACCTTATTGGACCATTGCATGTCATTGTCTTTCCACCTCATTTGAAGAGGACTACTCTAGCCAACAATCTATTGTCCAAGTGATGATTCGCCTATTTTATTTTATAGTCCTTCTAAGCATATTGACAATTGTGATTCTACCAAAGTCATTCACCTCCACAAAAGCGGCCCATTCAAGCTTCAACGAATATTACTGTTCTAGGCTCGTTCACCATTACCAAGGTTCATCCAAGTGTTCACTTTATCTTGGTTTTCTAAGCCATCATGAATATCCCTATTCTCTCAACTCATTCACCTTTGATTAAGGTCTCTCTAACTTGTTCACTTTATTAGAAATCATTCCAACTTGTAGACATCTCGACACCAAATTCCTTGTTC
Organism: Eucalyptus curtisii; assembly: GCA_017140595.1. Classification (NCBI taxonomy): domain Eukaryota; kingdom Viridiplantae; phylum Streptophyta; class Magnoliopsida; order Myrtales; family Myrtaceae; genus Eucalyptus; species Eucalyptus curtisii. The sequence goes on from CM029502.1 coordinate 21,494,179, forward strand.
ACCTCAGATATTAGCAATAATCCTTCCATATTGGTAGAGCATACCCGATTGTGGTAGAGTAATGAAGATCATACTTGATACCGACTACAACATCATCTATATTGTTGCTTATGTATATATCACTTGGTGTTAACTCAACCAATAAATACATATGTAGTCTTTGATTGTCTTTGTCATCGTCATAACAACATAAAGGATTTTCCCAAAAGTTCTCGCTGTGTCCCTTCTGCACATACATAATATAAACACAAGAGTTCATTAATAGCTAGGTTTCATTTTATGTAGGCCATCTGTGCATCTTGTAAAGCTTAGCCATCGAATTGCACCAATATAAGTGCCATTTGGTACCAAACTGAAAACGTCTGTATTACATCGTTCTACATTCATTTTTTACCCTAGATTAAGCAAGGAGCATTGTAGCATTAGAACTTCAAGCTTACAGCTAAATTTTGGTCAATGGCTATCTCAGAGAGCCTTGATCGTCCTAGTCCACAATTGGACTCAAACCTTCTCCCCAACAATTTTGACTTGTCTTCCCTTATCAATTGGAGGCACGAACGAACTTAGAAAATTGCAAATCAGGTGTCACAACGAGCATCTTCAAGTTTATTTTCTAATGGTTTATGACTCGTGTGTGAACTCCAAGCGTAGCTTGTAAGAATTATTATGGCCAACGTGATTTTATTGATCAATGGTTTAATAAATAATTAATGCTAAAATGTATTGGTTATGAGTAGTTATGATTTTAATGAAATGGTACAATTCTCATTGAAAAGTTATTGTTCTTTCGAGAAGGTGTGACTCTCATGGAAGTTAAAAGGCATTTTGATGGAGTGCACCTATTGATAGCATGTATAAATAAGAGTTTGGTTATCTCTCCACCCACAATTTGAAAAAAGAATGTTGTATTCTATCCTCTATCAGACATAATAGGTTAAAGAAAGTGGGTTAAGGGAGAGAAATGAGATTTCTTTGTTTTTCATGGTTTTCCGTGACAAATACTTTGAAGGTTTCGCTATGGATAAAGGTATGTCTTCATTCCTCTCATTGTGAAAATCATGAAGATTTAATATCCTGTTATGTATTTTCCGCATTGAAGAATTACGTTATCGCTTATAGTTGGTATTAGAGCATGGTTTAGGATCTCATGATTTTTCCAGTTATTAAAATATTATGTTTATGGATAAAGATTGGTGGAACGACGTTGATCCTTTCATGTTATTGATGTTGTTGAAATGATTTTGGAGGGATTTTGTTGGAGGATATTTGAATGATGAAAGGCGCGGCAGAAATGGGGCAGAAAAATGAAGAAAAACGATGAACGAGCATGGAGGGGAAGAAGGCGTGTGGAATACACGTCCCCCATACATGCTGAAGGGTTAGGCGCATGGATTCCACGCTCCATGCGCCTCCACGCGCGCATTGGCTAGTGAGACGTGCGGGAGCCATGCGTTTGCAGAGCTAGGTGCGTGTAAGACACCCGCCTGCATGGTACTTTGGTGCGTGTGTGGCACGTGCTAATGGGCTCCATTCTATAAAATTACAATTTTGCCCTTGTGCCATTATTTACGTTTCTACCCATCTCTCTACTGAATAATTATGGTTCTGCCCTCTTTGATGGTTATTTGCATTTCTGCCCCTATCTGCTAAAAAATTATGATTTTGTCTTGGCTGATTATTTACCATTTTGCCCTTGGATGCTAAATTTATGGTTTTGCCCCTCTAGAATTATGATTTTGCAATTTTACCCCTATGCTTTAATTATGGTCTTGCCCTTAGGTGCAATTGATGAATGTTTATGCTTTACAATATTAAAAATTCAATTGAGAATGGTTTGTTAGTCACCAAAGTGGCCAAATTTTATGGTCTTTTGAATTTTTGATATTGTAAGTTGTTTTATGCAATCACCCGTGATTAATTGATGCTATGACTGAAATTGATATGTTACATATCTTTATTGATGTTATGAGTATGTTGAAGTTCATTTATTGTAAGAATTTAGAAATTAGCCCAAAGGTTAATCAATTTCTTATAATTCATGGACATAATAGTAGGTAATGAATTTGTATTATTAGATTTGTTTGTATGTCCCAAGATAGTAAATAAATTTTAGGAGATATATTTATAATTATTAAATACAAGTTATTAGCATCATTATAGTTTAATAAATGTTTGTATATCATGGGATCACCAAAGGAGAACTGTGATGTATATGTATTATTTAGTTTGAATTTGATGAGATGATATTCTTAAAGCATTAATGTATGAGTATTTCCTTGCATATTTGAAGTATCTATACATGTTTCACTTCATTCACATGCTTCTATTTCTTTATTCAATGGAATGAATTTCTTTGATTAGAGTGAATAAGTTAAGTTTCACTGAGCTGTCCAAGACCTTGATTTAGCACTTCAAGTTGAGAAATCGGCTGCTATTACTGATGAGAGTAGCAATAATGAAAAGTCTTTTCATAAAACTTGGGAAAGATCAAACAGACTAAGCTTAAGGTTCATGTGAATGAGAATTGCAAACAACTTAAAAGCAACGCTTCCCAAAACTAATAGTGCTAAGAAATTTATGAAATTTGTGGAAGATAGTTTTCAGACTATTGATAAGTCACTTGTTGGTACTTTAATGAGCACTTTGACCATCATGAAGTATGATGGTTCACTCATGCTCTTGAGATGACGAACTTAGCAGCCAAATTAAGGACCTTGGGTATGAACGTGGATGGCTACTTTTTAGTATAATTTATACTTAATTCCTTACCTCATGAACAATATGAGTCATTTCAGATAAATTACAATAGTATAAATGATAAGTAGAATGCAAATGAATTGGCCTGTATGCTTGTTCACGAGGAAACAAGGATAAAGAATTAAAAGGCTCATTCTGTTCATCTCTAAAGTCATCAAGAAGCTGAAAAGAATTCTAAAAGGAAATGTGGAAAAAGCAAGAAGAAAGGATTACGAATCCTAAATGAATCTTCTAAGGCTTCTCAAATCTACAAAAAGGAACATGATTTTATTAAGTGTCACTTTTGTAATTAAATTGGACACCTGAGGAAAGATTGTTTGAAACGTAAAGTTTGGTTTGAAAAAAATGATAAGCCTTTTGCTTTAATATGTTTTAAATCAAACTTTACTGAAATTTTTTATAATACTTGCTGAATTGATTCTAGTGCCATGACTCATGTGTCAAATATGATGTAAGGATCTCTTACAATCCAAACCACAAAGCGAAATGAAAGTTATGTAATCACGGGGAATAGAAACAAAGCTCTAGTTGAAGGCATTGAGACTTGTTGTTTGATCCTAGATACTAGTTATTATTTGGATTTATTTGAACCCTTTATGTGCCTACATTTTACCTCAATTTGGTTTCTTTGCCAAAATTTGATGTAGCGGGATTTTCTTGTAAGTTTGGTTCTAGATCTTTCAGTTTATTTAAGGATAATAATCTTATTGGAACTAAAATTTCATGTGATGATCTCTATAAGTTTAAACTTGACAATGTTTTTGTTAAGACCTTAATGACCTTACATCATAATGTTGGCATTGAATGAGGTTTAGTGGGTGAGAATTTTGCTTACCTGTGACATAAACATTTGAATAATATATCCAAGGAAAGAATGCAAGATTAGTGAAGAATGAAATTCTTCCAAACTTAGATTTTACTAACTTTGGAGTATGTATTGATTGTATTAAAGGTAAACAAACAAAGTGTACTAAGAAAGGTGTCACAAGAAGCACAAAACTTCTTGAAATTATACATATTGATATATGTGGTCCTTCTGATGTTCTATATTTTGGTGGAGAAAGCTATTCCATCACTTTTATTGTTGATTTTTCACGTTATGGTATATTTATCTATTGCATAATGAATCTCAATCGATATATGCACTTGAGGTGTATATTAAAGAGTTCGAGAGGCAATTAGATAAAAATGTGAAAAAAGTAAGGTCAGATAGATGTGGTGAATATAATAGAAAGTATAATGAATCAGGATAATGTCTGGATCCATTTGCTAAATTCCTTGAAAGACATGGCACTTGTGTCCAATACACAATGTTGGGTACACCACAATAAAATGATATAGCAGAAATGCGTAATCGTACTTTGATGGAAATGTGTATTCATCTTTACCCCTATTTTTGTGGATGCATGCATTAAAGATTTCTATGTACTTATTAAATGGGGTTCCTAGTAAGGCAATTCCAAAGAGTCTCTTTGAATTGTAGACGGGAAAGAAACCTAGTTTATGATACTTGCATATTTGCGGTTGTTCAGCAGAAGTAAAAATTTACAATCCACATGAAAAGAAATTGGATTTAAGAACGACCAATAGTTACTTTATTGGTTATGCAGAGAAATCCAAAGGATATAGATTTTACTGCCCTAATCATAGTATGAATCGTTAAATCTGGAAATGCTAGGTTCATTAGAAATGGTGACATCAGTGAGTGTTAAGAATGCGTGATGCTTGCATTCAAGAAGTAAGGGTGAAAGTTCGTATATCCAAAACTTTTAACACTGTTGTTCTTGCTATTATAGTTTAATCTGACAATTATCAAGAATAACAAATAAATGATCAAACACTCTATAATGAATATGTCAATATTGAACCTACAGTAATTGAGCCGCAAGAAAGAGCATTAAGAAGATCTCAACAAGAAAGGAGGTCGGCTATTCTTTAATGACTATGTGGTTTATCTACATGAGTTACAAATTGACTTAAGAATTGGAAATGATTTAGATTTATTTTCACAAGTCATAGAATGTGATGATTTTAAGAAATGGTTTAATGCTCTGAAAGAAGAGTTAAATTCTATGCATCAAAATCAAATCCGAGACCTTGTTGAATTGCCTAAGGATGTAAAAAGGTCGTGTGTAAATAGATCTTAAAAATCAAGTGTGACTTAAAAAGCGATATGGAACGGTATAAAGCCAGACTTGTTGCTAAATGTTTTACTTAGAAAGAATGCATTGATTATAAGGAGACATTTTCACCGGTCTCCAAGAAAGATTCACTTAGAATTATTATGGCTTTGGTAGCTCATTATAACTTAAATTATACCAAATGGATGTCAAAACCGCATTTCTTAATGAGAATTTAGAAGAAAAGATTTATATGGACCAACCCGAGGACTTTTCAGTTAAAGGAAATGAATGCATGGTGTGTAAATTAAATAAATCAATATATGAACTTAAACAATCTTTCCAACAACGGTATCTTAAGATTAATGATATTATAACTTCATCTGGGTTTAAGGAAAACATCATTGATTGGTGTATATATATGAAGGTCAGTGTGAGTAAGTTTATTTTTCTAGTTTTGTATGTTGATGATATTTTGCTTGCTGCTAATGATATTGATTTGTTACATGAAATCAAGAAGTTTCTCTCTAAGAATTTTGAAATGAAAGATATGGGAGAGGCAACATATGTGATAAGAATAGAAATATTTTGTGATAGATCACAAAAGTTTTTAGGGTTGTCTCAGAAAGCCTATATTGAGAAAATTTTAGAGAGATTCAACATCAATAAATGTTCAGTAGGAATAGTTCTAATTTAGAAATGCGATAAATTTAGCTTTATGCAATGTCCGAAAAGTGAATTGGAGATAACAAATGAAGAGTATTCCTTATGTATCTGTTGTTGAGAGCTTAATGTATGCTCAAACTTGCACCAGATCAGACATTAGTTTTGTTGTTGAATGCTGGGTAGGTATCAAAGTGATTTTGGATTGGATCACTCGAAATCTGCAAAGAAAGTTCTCAAATACTTACAAGGAATGAAGAATTATATACTCACTTATAAAAGATTCGATCATCTTGAGGTGATTGGATATTTAGATTCAGATTTAGCCGAATGTGTTGATACAAGAAAATTAACGTTTAGTTACTTTTTTCTTTTAGCTGAAGGGGCAATATCATGGAAAAGTGCAAAGTAGTCAATTATTGCTGCATCCACTATGGATGAGTTTGTGGCGTGCTTTGAGGCCACTGTTCATTGATTATGACAGCAAAACTTTATCTCGGGACTTGTGATTGTCGATAGTATTGTTAGGCTGCTAAAAATTTATTGTGATAATTCTATAGTAGTTTTCTTCTTTAAAAATGACAAGTACTTTAAGGGTGCTAATCATATGAAAATCAAATATTTATTGATTAAAGAATAAGTTTAGAAATATAGAGTGTCAATCAAGTACATTAGCACCAACCTTATAATAGCAGATCCTTAACAAAAGGACTGCTGTCCAAAACATTTAATGAACATATTGAAATAATGGGCATTATTAGACATCATTAATGATTGTATTATGATTGCATTAAGTTTATATATTTGATACTCTAAGCTCAATTATGTGTTTATGATATATATATTTTTAATATATATTATGGAAATACATGAATGTTAAACAGAATAGTCTCTAATAGAGACATTATAGTTGGACCATTATTGTACTTCTCATTTATGGGTCATGTTAAGTAGAGAGTTATAGTTGTAGTACATAGAAGGGATTATGTTGATTAATTACATATAACCCTATGACTTACATTAGTTTTCTTTACCTAATTATGATTATTATGTGATAGCCAATTTAAGAAAAGTTTTAGCATAATGTTATTGTGCACATTACGATCTTTATTAAATCCTGAAAAGAATGTCATATGAGCCATGTAAGAATGATTGTGGCCCACATGATTTTATTAATTATTTTATTAATTAATGATTTAATAAAAATTTAATGCTAAAATATATTGACTATGAGAAGTTATGACTCTAATGAAATGATACAATTCTCATTAAGAAGTTACAATTCTTTTGAAGATGTGCAACTCTCATGGAAGTTAAAGGCACTTTGATGAAAGGCACCTATTGATAGCATGTATAAATACTCTCTCTACCCACAACATGAAAGAAGAACATTGTATTCTATCCTCCATCAAACAAAATACGTTAAGGAAAAGTGGGTTAAGGGAGAGAAATAAGATTTCTACATTTCTCTCTGTTTTCTGTGACAAATACTTTGAAGGTTTCGCTATGGATAAATGTATGTCTTCATTTCTCTCATTGTGAAAATCATGAAGATTAAAGATCTTATTGTATATTTTTTTGCATTGAAGAGTTACGTTATCAGGTTTGCCTTTTTCTGAGCCAGTGTCGATTGATGCCTAATAGAAACTGGTGATGTATGGGCTTTGGAAGTGGACTTCCTGTTATTTGTTTGGCCTAAAATTTCTAACAAGCTAGGATGATATGTTAACTCATCCCCAAAAAATTTCAACTCAATTCAACGAACAATGAGTGCGTAAATCACCATTTCCACGCCACTACGTAGTCTGCCCCTACCAGACTAAAGATGCACATCTTCCATTTTCATCTCTCTAGTTACCCGCTTAATCTTGGACTTTATTCATTTCTTTACACCATTAAATCCAGTCACCATCTGGTTCAAATTCGAAGAGAACTAGAATTGGAGCCTAAAGACCGGTTGATCTAGTTGGATGCTGCCTCTCCCCGCTCTGTTGCAATTGGAGCAGCTATAAAACCGAGAAACTTTGTGGAAGAGGCCATGGCAGAGGTGGAGTGCTGAATCTTGGGTAGGTCTCTCCAGGGTCGATTGAAGTGACAAAATCAAGAGAAAAACCCATTGGACCTAGAGGAAAATCACTAGGCAGAGAAAAGCTGCAATTGGACTGAATATAAAAGTGTGGGCGTGAGTTTTGGGGTGCGGGGGAGGCCATTTTCTTCTAAAAAAAAATCCTCTAGAGCTCGAAGGCGAAAGTTGAAGAGCGAAGTCAGGGCACCGTGGCCAATGTAGAAATCAAAATAAGGACCAAAAAAAAAAAAAAAAAAAAAACCAATTTCATCCTAGAGAGTTTCAAAGGGACTTATCCAGAAAGAACGAAAATTTCACAACCTTCACGCTAAAATTAACCAAAACCTTCGATTAAGAGTTAAAGTAGACTCAAAGATCTTTCTAATTGTAAGTAATTTGTCCCAAACGGAGGTTGCGAAGGCAAAGTCCCCTCGAAATTGACGTCACCAGCTGGCGAGGGTTCTAGGTTGGGGTTGGTTGGGAACAAGGGAAAGAGAGACATTTTTAAAAAAAACGAGGAGATTTTGAACCGCACCATTTGTAGGGGTTTAAATTAGGTATCTTATATCATTGGAAAATGCTAAGATTAATCCCTAGGTAGCTCTTGATATGTATAAGAGTGGGAATAGTGCACTAGAGAAAGCCCACAAACCTAAAAAACCCAAAAATCTTTTTGTAAGTATTGAGCTCAGTTGGTCCCAGGTGGGAGAAGGGATGAGATTTGTAAAGAAATGAGAGAATGTAGATGTACAACAAGAGGAGGTTAAAAATTAGGATACATATAGTTGAAGTAGGTGGCAGGGGAGTGGACAAAAGAGGTCTAGGCGTAGGCGTCTGGATTCTAACAAAACACACTCGTGGTAAACTTTCTTATTAGGAGGTTTCCTTTTCCAGAGTCGAGGAGACCAAATTTGTGAGATTTTGGGAGGTAATTTCTTGATTCCTTTGGCCAAGAAATGCGTGATATAACAACTAGGAAGCAAGATAAGGACCCTAGATGTAATTTTATTCGAGTTTGACCATGGTTTGACTATTAAAATTGAAGGAAAACCAGCCTAGCAAAATAATTTCTGAAGCTAGAGTTTTTCTAAATGTTGAACTAGCCTCAAGAGTCCTGCATGTTTAACTTGCTATGCCCCTTTACATGTGTTATCTGTCTTCATGAGCTTCATTAGTGTTATATGGAGTATATTCTTAGGTCAACTTGGTTTAGTCTTTAAATCTCGGTGTACACCATGAGAGTGCTTAGAACTTGAACCAAAAGTTGAGCCAATCCACACCGGTGCGTGGCTGGCCAATGTAGACCATGTGTATGGGCCACTTTTTGGGGGGTCATTTTGATGTATGTAATTGACCATTTTCCAAAATGTTTGTTGCACATGAAAGTATATACTATATACTTACATTTGGATTCATTATATTTTCCTGTGACATTGATAAATACCAGGCTTGAATCTAAGCAAACAACCTGTTTGCCTAACCTAGGTTCAAACCTAGATTTACAAGGTTGAACTAGTACTTTTGAGGCTAATTTTAGTAGCATTGTTGTCTGTTTTGGGATCTTTTTTTGTGGTTTATATCGTTTCATGCATGTTTTGCTATAATCCTAATGCCTTATTTGAGCTTAAGATTGCTTATGAGTTAAGATTGAAGGCCACAAACATGGCTTAGAGAAGCTGGTATGGACAGACTAATGCACACCAAATGTTCGATGAAATGCCTGAATTAATGTTAAATTAGAGTAGAAATGACATATTGGAATTTCCTTAATTTTCTAAAGTCTTTTCTCAATTTAGTGCTTTTTTGGCATTTTATGGATTAACATAATCATTTACGTAAATGATACATTTTGCAAAGATTCGAATTATTTAGCCTAACTTCATATAATAAGAGTAATTTCGTGCATATTTAAATCCAACCAAAAAATTCTTATATAGTTCACGCAAGATCCTATCCTAGGGCTCTATAATAAGGCCATGTATTTTTTGTTTTTTTTGCTTGACAAGTGTCAATTTTTATTTCTCATGATTTTACCTTATGTTTTTCAATATTTGGATATTTATTTCCCGTACTTTCAGTGATAATTTCATGCATATTTAAATTCGACCAAAAAAATTCTTATATAATTGACGTGGGATCCTTTCTTGGGCCTCTATAATAAGGCCATATATATATTTTTTGCTTGACAAGGGTTGGGTTTTATTTCTCATGATTTTACCTTAAGTTTTTCAATATTTGAGTTTTTATTTCCTGTACTTTCAATAAATTACTCGTTCTTATCCTTTCTAGAATGGTTAGTATAAATCTTAGGACCATAATGAGTTCCTAAAAAAAATTGTGTGAAATTAGGATTCATAATTGATAAGAAAGAATGTTTAATCCCTTAGATGAGCACACCAATTAAGTTAGAGGTATTGAAAATGTGCTAATTAGACTATAGATAATCTCTGGCTACGTAGGAAGTGAGACGATATCCTGTGTCTCACTTGGTTCCTAATTGACCAAAATAGATTAGTGAAGACTCTCACTCCACATAGAATATTCATAGGCTAAACTGAACGATTCTTTCATTTGGGAATTTATGAAATTTATCTTTTATCAATGCTTTAACTTTTCAGTTTTTCAGTTTTTTTTTTTTAGCATTTTTACAAGATGGACTCATTTTATCATTAGTTGAAAAGAATTGTGAATTAAGTTTGTTACTTCTTTTCACTGTTGCAAATTTTTTATAAAAAGAATGAAAATATATATGCATTGAAAGTGGAGAAAATTGTCATCAACTTTTTAATTTGGTGAATTTTAATCCTAAACATTTTGATGATTTTTCAATATCTTTTGTTCGACCAATTTTAGTAAAAAACCATTGATGTTGATATTTGTTGTCTTATGTGGCACAGTTAGCATTGATGTAGATTTTTTTTTTTTGAATTTTTTAATATTTTTTATTATTATTTTTTTGGCCTTTTCGCATCATTCTCGATGATAGCCAGCAACAGGGGAGGGATACACACTCAACAGCCACCCCTTGCTTGTGGCTAGCTGGCAAGAGGCCAAAAAAATGAAAAAAATTAAAAAAAATTGCATAAATCATCCATGTTAATACTAGCTCTATCACATAGGATTATTGTCGTTCACCTTAGCGATTTTTAGTCAAAATTGGTCACGTAGACAATATTGAAAAATAATTAAAAGATATATGACTAAATTTGTCACCGCATAATTTGGATAATTTTCCCATTTTAGACGCTTGGCTTTCATGAGCTTCAGCTATCTGATCTAGATTGAAAAAGGTTAAGAAATGTGCTTAATTATGTGTTAATTACAATAACATTGCGAGTTTAAAATAAAATTAATGACAGCATTCTTTTTTGTTTTCTTCTTTGACGCTTGTAGGGCATAATCCAAGAGAAAGCTGTGAAGGGAAGCTTCATGTCGCTTTGTCGGTATTCATAGCGAATGTATTTTTAACGCATGCTTCCATAAATACTCAATTATTGGACCTTGGTGTGATTTTTTTTTTTTTTCAATCGCAGTCCCAAAATCTTATATAAAAATGAAAATTGACAAAGGAGTGTTGGCTTTGGATTGAAAAAGTATTGAGTGAGGATAACGCCCAAAATCCTGAAGTTAATTTAAAAAAAAAAAAAAAGTGCAATGTCTGGTGCTTCTAGTGCTCCACAGGAAAAGATATGTGGGACGGTCCACATAAAGTCGTAATTTTCTTTTAAATTTGTTCCGTGAAATCATTGTGCTATTTGTCACAACCATACGTAATAATTTAATTTTATGGTCGTAATTTATCTATAGTTGTCGGAACTTGTTTTCATTCATAGTGATTAATATATCGTTAATGATGGTAATGTGATTATAGAGTTTGTAACTTAAAAATTTGATACTTTATAATTAATCAATGGCATAATAAAGTATCACAAATTGGCCTAAGTGATTTCGCCTATACTTGGAAATTTTCTTCAACAATTGTAATTTTCTATAAGTACTTGTGAATGGCAATCTCAAAGTCTCGTGAGATTGGAATTTCCTAGCTTTTGAAACTTTTCATAAAATATCACGAACAACCTGATTTTATTGTGGATTGTTTTTCCCCTAATCTTAGTAACTTTACATCAACACTCTGTCAGTGTGTAATCACCCCAAAAACGTCCTTAATTTTGCTTAACCAATGGTGACGTTAAGAGTCTTATAAATTTGGTAACTATTTTATAAATGATTATAAGTTTTTATCTTTCTAAAATCATCCAACGATTCAAATTTATTCTTTCTTAGTCTAGCTACACACACCATATAATTTCCCAATATGTACAGCTACGATTGATTGAAGCATCCCCATCACATCTGACAAATGGACTGCTACCCACCGGGTTGTCCGATGGATCAGACCGTCGCATTAAATGTCCGGCTTCGTTCTATTAATGTGAAAAAAAAATGAAATTTTTAGTTGAGTTTAATTAGGAGACAAATATTTATTAGTTTCTTCTGTAGTTGATCTTTTGGTGCGTTGATTCGTGCTAGTGACAAACGCATGCTCTCGACCCGATGGCAACACTAACAAAAATAATTATTTATTGTATTTTTATAAAGATCTTTAAAATTGTATCATAGTCGAAAATAATAGATAGATAAAGAATTCATATTCTTCTCCTTCTTATTTGAACATATTTGATATTTTACAGCAATATAGTAAGATCCGCTTATTATCTCGACAAGGAACACGAGGGTTTTGCCTGTACAAAAATACTCAAACATGTAAGACGTTTTTGAAAAATTTCTACTCAATTGTCTAAAATAGATAAGTCACATAAGATATATGTTGCTACTAATCTACTTCCCGTGAAAAAGAACACCACCTTTTAACGTGACTAGTTTGAAAATACTAAATGACATTTTGGCCAAATACATAAATGATTCGATAGACCATAAATTGACACAAGATCAATGAACATAATTTTGGCACAAATACAATAACTTTGGATCTCCCTTTGTTAATTTTATATCAAGAAATTAATAATAAATGTTCATTAGATAAAAGTTCAATTTAGTGTGAATATATATCTTCCAAAAATACAACTTACGTGAAATCCTATATGCTAATTTTGTGTCAAGATTAAGTTGCATTCTCATATAGTCATTGTAATCATGCCTTGTTGTGTTAATGAATTCGAGTACATAAAGATGAGAAAAATTGTTCAAAAAGTTCTAAACTTGTTGTATGACGATTAATTCAGTCACAAATCTTTCAATAATGTCAATTCAGTACTAAATCCTTTGATAGCTTGCCAATTCAATCTTAAACTTTCCAATTATACCAATTTAGTCTTAAGCGTTTATACAATTTACCAAATTAGTTCTTAACCTTTTAACGAATTGTCAATATAATCCTTCTAACTAATTTTGGCGGATTATCGTTAATGGGGGTCTAGCCAAATCCAATCATTCTACTTGCCTTGCCATGTGCTGATATGGATAATTTTTTTTTTTTTTTTTGATTTTGATTTTGATTTTTTCCTCCTTTTAGAAAGATCGGGCTTGACATTGGCTGAGGGTTGACGACCTTTGCCGACCACTCAACAAGGGCTAGCAACATTGCTAGCCCCTAGGTGAGGGCTGCAAAGCCTTAGGTGGTGGCAGGCGAGTGTTGCAACCTTTGCTGGCCATAGCAAGGGTGAACAAGGCCTGTGAAGGCTTCACTATGGCTTGCAAGGCCTAGCCAAGGGCTCGTGATGCCTTGGCCAAATCTGGTAAGGTGAGGGTGTTGCGGTTATCGCCTAGCCCTTGTTGACCACAATGAGGACTCATGGCTAGCGAGGGTTTCGTGGCCCTCTCCGAGAGGCAAGCAGAGGTCATCGGCAAGGGGGTTGCTAGCACTCAGACAGTGATTGGCGGCCTTGTCGGCCTTGTGTAAAAAGAGGAAAAATAATTTAAGAAAGAAAATAAAATAAAAGAAATATAAAAAAATTCACATTTTTTAAAAGTAAAAAATTGTTCACCTTAGTGATATTTGATCAAAATTAACCAAAAAGACTAAATTAGTGATTCTTTAAAAAGTTTAGGATTTATTTGACAAATTATTAAAATGTTTAGGATTAAATTCATATAATTGAAAGTTTATGACTAAATTAATACGTTATTAAAAGGTTTAGAACTAAATTTACGCCATTGAAAACTGAATTGGCATTGTTCAATAGGTTTAGGACATTTAGGACATTTTCTCTATAAAGCTGTATATTGCATTTGAAGTGTTGTCGAAATTCTCTCTTTGAAGACAAAATTACAATCGTGATTAATTGATAAATTAACCAGACGAGCCTTGTATTATATTTGACAAGACTTACCTCTCAACCAAAAATCAGATCTAAGTAGATCTTCGCCCACGGAGAGAATCCTTGCAAAAGAGATCGAGAGGAATATCAAAGCAAAATAATAATATTACTTAATCATTTTAGGTCTTGGCCTCTCTCTCTCTCTCTCTCTCACCCACGGGTTCTCTTGGGGTTTGGACCGACATGTCGGCCCTTACCTCCTCTTTCGATGGAATATGACCTTTCAGAGCTACGACTAAGAAAAAGTTTGCTGTCAGATGTCAATTGGGCTCGTTTTATATTGTTAAAGTGATAAGAGATGGGGTTGAGAGATAAATTATATAGGTTGGTAATCAATCATAACTCGGAAAAAAAAAAATAAGTACGGTTCGTGTCACTTTAGGTGAAGACCGACCTCCTTATTAGGTGTGGTCTAGCATGGACCTCACCACCGACACAAGGACAAATTCGTGTAAGTTAAGGAATTTGGTATGTCTCAAAAGTCTCATATATTATTGAAAGGATACATAGCATATGCTTGAAAAATTCCACGATTATGCCCCATGAGTCTGCCCTGAGAGCTTATCTGTACTTAGTATGATCAATTATGACGAGTCTAGATAATAATTTTCCTGGACCCATCTCACAGGTCGAGAGATAACTATTTATGCAATTTAAATTTACATTGATCTACAAGCAAGTACAAGGAAATTGTCTTGTCTTTGGATGAGTTGTGTTTTCAATAGGGGTTTGAGCACCATGACTTGAATTCTTATTTAACATTTGAATTTATCGAGAAATGAAAGCTCAATAGTAGATAAAAGCACATAAATCGAAAACCGACATGATATGATATGACATGACACGTTTTAACGCGACTATAATGGGAAAATATTGATTGCCAGCCTTAATTTCAAGCACTGCAGGGTTGTGATGCAAAAGTAAAAGGTGGAAAGGCCTCCATTAACTCTCCTTTTTTTTTTCTAAATAGAGATACGTGCGGAGATCTGACAAATTAAAACCCTATGGACTACCTTGCAAAACCCATTAATACATTAAATTCAGGCGTTAGCCGATATAGGTAATTTTGATCTAGAATTGTTTGCATGTTTGGCGCTATTTAAACATATGACTCCATCTCTTGAGCAGGAAATCCCATTTAAGCTCCAATCAATTATACAAACCTAGGGTTGGGTAGTTTCTGTGTTTACATAATCGATCTTACTATTTGTTTTCCTTCAAAATCCCTTTCCTACTCCTCACCAAATTATATTAAGGACTTCAAAGAAGAACCGTTTTACATGAGGAAGTAGATAACTAGAGATACTCCATGATCTTTTGTGTGACATATAATTCAAACGTCCACCAGTTTAATTCCACTCGAGTCCTCCAGATCTCAATTGGCACGCTCAACTAAGAAAATAATGCATGCATGAAGTGTATCGCAAAAGAGATCATATGACGCTATTTTTTTTTTTTAAAAGAAAGGCAAACGAGAAAGCAAGTATCAATCAAAATAAAGTCATGCAATTTTTTTAAAAGTGATGTAGATTATCATAAGGAAAAGAATTCAAAGTGCTCCACGACGAGAATGAACATGGAATAGTTATTCTCATTGAGGCTGCCATCATGGAGTCCTTCCCATAAAAAAGAATGCTGAAATCTATAAATTCGATTTTTATCTCTCTTGTACCGAAGGTTCCTATACCATGCTGCCTCAAGGATTTCAGACTCATTTCGGGCGGCAATTCTATGTAAGATCATATCGAAACTACTTGCAAAAAGAATAAGCTGTATTCTCCCCTTGATCATCAACCTCAATCAAACTGCTTTCATATTGAGACAACAAATTTCCAAAAAAAATTCTACCTTGTCAAGAACTCTTACGCAACTACCATAAGGGCGACAAAGGTAAGCAAGTGGCAATAAAAGTTGATCTCTCGAAAGTTTGTGACATTGCAAAATGGAAAGTAGTAATCAGGATTCTTAAAGCTATAAACACAACCCAGTTCTTGGTTAATCTAATAAATCAGTGCATCACTGCACCAAGATTCTCAGTTAACTTCAATGACAAACAAGTTGGCTATTTTGATAGCACTAATGGGCTACAAAGAGGTGATCCACTCTCGACATATCTCTATGTCCTAGTTATAGAAATTCTTAATAGAATTATCAATACGAAAGTTACTGCTTCTTGCTTCAATTTCCATTGGCACTGTAAAATGCAAAAAATTACTCACTTATGCTTTGCGGACGATTTGTTCCTCTTTGATACAGGGATGTTGATTCCATCCTTTGCCTTGATGAATTGGATGAATTTGCAACTCTCACAGGATTGCAGTTTAAAAACAAATGTCAAAATTTTTTCTCTAGGTTGACCGAGGATGAAAGCTACTCATTTTAGATCACACACCTTTCTTCATAGGTGCCCTTTCTATCAGATGCCTTGCTGTTTCGCTTCTTACTAGAAGGCTCATGCATATTAATTACAAGAGTTTGACTAACAATATCTTTAAGAGGATAGAAGAATAGGGCATGGAACATATAAGCCATGCAAGACTTCTCTAGTTGGCCAAATTGATCGTGATCTCTATCCACAATTATTGGATGCAAATATTCTTACCTCCAAAGAAAACTATCTACAAGGTTGAGAAGAAGATTGGACAATTTTTATGGGCACAACATCACTTGGCAAGTGGTTTGCTCACCCAAAAGGTAGGAAAGGATAAGTGTTGCTCAATATGAAATTATGGAACAAAGTATTACTAAGCCACATGCTTTGGAACCTCATTAGTTATCTTTCCTCTTCTCGATTGGGTTCGCAATACTAAATGTGCAGGCACTCCAATTATGCAACTCGACATAAAAAGTGTAGTATGGCCTAGAGTTGGCAAGGTCATCTTAAGTTGAGACCTGCTCCAACTTCAGTCATATCTAGCTTTAGGTAATGTTATAGAGAGATTTGTGATGAACTATGACAGGTGGTACTAGTTGTAAAGTGGCACAACTTATTGGACCAATGGTATCGGCAAATATAATTTCATCGGCTAGCTTCACTGCATAGATAGGCTTCTGTTAGCATAGATCGTATCACGATGAATGCCTTTAGTCGATACCTAGTGCAATTTCTGTAAGATCGGCATAGAAGACATAGTACAAAACACATTTGTTCTTCCAATGCAATTGGATTGGCAATACATAGCATAGTATCCTAGCACAACTAGGGATGAAGTGTTTTGTAGGAGGATGGAATGATGAACTTTAATGGATGATCAAGCTACTGGGGACAAGGACTAAGCAGCAATGCTCCTCAAGGTATCATTCTGAGTGATCATATATTGCATTTGGATCGAATACAACTGCAAACGTTTTCAAAGCAAGTCAAATGATATCTACATTATTTTTGCTAAATGTGTGTAAAATCTTCAGGGATGGAGCTTCACTCTACAAAATTTTTTGAGGGAAAGTTTCAAAAAAGGACCCAAAGTGCAATTATTTTCTCAAATAAGGGCCCGAAGTGGACTTTATTTCAAATATGGACCTGAAGTGACATTTGTTATCTCAAATAAAGGTATGAAGTAGCTTTGGTTGTTTCAAAGAAGGATTTGACCTCGTCGGTTGCTGGCCGGCTAAATTTGTCGATCGATCAAGAGTATTTTTGTCATTTGGCATTTTCCTCTTTTTTTTTTCCTTTTTTTTTTTTTTTTTTTTTGGTTCTTCTTCTTCCTCCTCGCTGGTGGCTGGGATGCCTACAGAGGGTTGGGCGAGGGTCACCCTCACCGGCCACAGGCGAGGGATGGCCTCACATGGGTCCCTCACTTGGGCATGGCGACCCTCACCCGGGGGCCATCTGCATAGTCGACCCTTGCCGAACCCAGGTTAGGCCGGCTGACCCTCACCAGATCTTGCGAGGGTGGCCTTGCCTGTTGCTGACCCTGGCTAGATCTAGCGAGGGTGGCCTCGTCGGCCCTTGCTAGAGGCCGGCGAGGTCCCCCACCCTCGCCGGTCGCGGGCGAGGCCACCCTCGCCGGATCCGGCGAGGGTCGGCCTCACTGGTTAGCCCGTGCCGACCTTTGGATGGCCCTTGGGTGAGGGTCGCCTAGCCTAGGCGAGGCCGTCCCTCACTTGTGGCCGGCGTAGGTGGCCCTTGTTGAGTCCTCTATGGGCATTGCCAGTGACCGGAAGAGGAAGAAGAACTAGAAAAAAAAAAGGAAAGAAAAAATGAAGAAAAAAAGAAGAAAAATAAAATATCCTTGACCATCGGAAACTCAGGTCCTTATTTAAAATGGACATAGCCACTTTAAGCCTTTATTTGAAACAAACATAACCACTTTAGGTCCTCATTTGAAACAATATCCACTTCAAACCCTTATTTGAGAACGTGATAGCACTTCATGTCCTTATTTGAAATAAGGTCCACTTTAAATCCTTATTTAAGAAAAAAGAGGGCACTTCGGGTCTCCTTTTGGAATTTTCCCATTTTTTGACCTCTCTAGGATAATGCTGTATTGGTTACTATGGAGACTTCCTATCTCTTTTCTCTCGCATTATTCGCCTTGTTTGTAAAGCTGAAAGATGCTTCTAAGCTTATGTACTGCATCTGATAAATAATACTTCCACTTTACCAAAAAAAAAAAAGAAAGGAAGAAAAAAAGCCACCCATTCGATTGGTAAACTGACTTTGATTTAGTAGAGCTCATTATTTTTTGCCCCGACTAGGCATGAGTTGGCATATAGAGTAGCAGTTGCTAGCTAGAGGAACTCCATTGTTTTAAAATGCGTAAATTTTAACCATGTTTAAGATTACTATATTATTTTTAAATGACCAAATTGATACGAATCTGTAATATTTTGGCCCATGAACACAAACTGCCTTGTAAATATAGCTGTAAGAATATTATTATCACAAATACTAACAATAACAATTCAATAACATACAAAACGCTATTATAGTTCTACAGTTAATGTATCATAAATATGTCGTATAATTTTTGTTAGAGTACTAATGATATATGGAACAAGTCCAATCAACTATTAAATTATTTATTTCATTGAATTACAATTAACACGTTATATATTGAATTTTTCATAATTTAAAGTATATGAAGCATATGCTATAACACAGTCCCACCTTTTAGATATAATTAGAATAGCTATTTCTTCGGAAAGACTGATTATGCATTTTGAATAGGGAAATGAGAAGGTGGCGGCACCATCACTCCTTGGAGGGTAACGGTGCTGCCTCCGCCACTAGATTCTATGAGAGACCTGTGGATCCCATTCGGCGGGTCCCACCAAGTGGAATTCAATAAATAAAAAAATAAATCAAACGAAAAAACTAGAAAAAGGTACTACTTAAAAAACTAGAAAAATGTTCTTATTAGAAACATCACCAACATATAATATCTTAGAATTTAGAAAGAAGGGTTTAAACATCTTTATCTAAGAGAAAATAAATGTTGGGTTTCTATTAACAAAACCTCTATGATTGAACATTTTTCACCCTTGCAATCTTGAATGAAAATATTCATCAATGAACAAAATGAATACTATTGTCAAAATAAAGAGTTGAATACCCAATTTACATAACTTAACGAATTAATAAATCCTACTCGAGCAGTCGTGGCCTAATTTAACTCAATAACCGAAATTATGATCATCTCGTTACTAACTAAAAATGAATTTTATATAAAATATTTAGTATATTGAGTTTGTTTGATTAAATTTTTTTACCTCAATGCTTTTTTTTTTTCTTTTATAAGACCCCACTTTATTACAATGCTAGCCAACTTTCAAAATTTTCACTTATTCAGTAATTCTTAAAAAACTCACTAAATTAGGTTAAAATGAATGTGTGGGTTGCTAGTTTGACTTTTAATGTATTAAGAAATAGTGAAAATATTTTCACAAGTACTCTGCAAAAGAATTGAGTTTTATATTTAAGTAGTATGCAAAGTATTAAATGGGCCAACAAGGAATTTTCATTTTCTTTATAGAAAATTAATTAGTATTCAATATATGATTGTTTTCTATCATGATTTGTTTTCCAAATCTGTTATGCCAGTTCCCATTCCTATTGAATGAGAATTTATGGTCCATAAAGCACCGTTATTCTCAGAGAGTTCTCTTAGCAAGGCTCTTTTGAATATTTTCTCTCTTTATAATAGGGGAGTGTAGTATAAAATAAAGTAATAGGGAACATCCACTTTTTGTTCTAACCCTTGTCAAAAGTCCAGTGGTGTTTTCGTTCTTTTACCTCTTTAAAAAGAAAATTTCACTTTTTTGATTTATTTAATTTTTCCAATAAAGTGTGTCAGCTAATATTCCAAAAATTTGCTCACATGGTGGAAAAAAGTTTATGTTCGTGACGAGTGATGAGAGGGTTTATCAGACAACATTGCCTTTATATTTAGCTTGGCTCCTCTAACTAATCCCAATCGAATTCACTTTCGGCCAATGCAGAGTATATCGAGATGGGTATACAGCATCGTTGATGTGGCGGATCTGAAGTAAGACATTAAGGGCGCGTTTGATAATAATTCTTTTCATGAGAACAATTTTTGATTAGAAATGATTTTTTCTGATTCTATTCCCAAAAATAACTTCTGAATAAAAGAACGCGTTTGGTAATTACATAGAATCTTATTCTTGGAATAGAAATGAGCTTGGTAAGATTCTTTTTTTTTTTCTTTGAATTTTTAAATATTTTTATTATATTTTTCCTTTTTTTTTCTTTTCTTTTCTCCTTCCTCCTTCTTTGTGGCCGGTCCATGTTGATGGCCAACCACTGGTTGGGTGAGGTTCAGTGAGCTCGCTAGAGCCTCGCTAGGCCAGGGCGAGCGACAGCAAGTCTTGCGTCGGTCGATGAGGCCTCGCCTTAGCTGGAGGAGCTCGCTCAGCCACCGGCAAGGCTCGATCTCGTCGGGCGATTGCTGGGCGATGCCAAGTTGGCGTTGGCTTGGTGAGGCGAGAGTGGTTGGGCGAGCTCAGCCTCGCTCGATCTGGGCGAGCTTGAGCTTGCCTTGGCTCGCCGTTGCCAGGGGTTGCTGCCGCGCTGGTGAGGTCACGAGCCCTCGCGGTTGGTTGCCGATCATGGCCAAGGCCAGCAACGGGCTAAAAGGAAGAAGAAGAAAAGGAAAGAGAATGAGAGAAAAGAGAAGAAAAAATTAGACTTGATTCTAGGGATTGTTTCCGAAAACAAGAAGCAAGTTTTTTCTGTTTCTTGATTCTATTCCAAATCTATTTTCGGGAACAAAAAAAAGGATTTTTATTCCTAGGAACAAAGAATTTGCCAAACGGATTTCTGTTCTTTTTTTATTTATGGAAATAAAAGAACATAATTAATTGTTCCTAGAAGTATTACCAAACAGGCCCTAAAACAAACCTATCGTTTTCGACAATTGACAATAGTCTACTAGCGCCATTTTATTTGATGTACCAATTATAGACTAATCTTTACTCCTTAGGCGACGACTAAATGGCATCAAACCAACAACTTGACGAATAGAGCAATCAAATTGCTCTCAATTCGATCAAAGTATGCATTTGACTTTGATAATGTTTCATGGGAGTTCAACTTCACGACAAAATATCTTTTATCGAAAATCATTTTTTGATTTTTATTAAAGAAAATAGGTTTTGTGGCAATTCTCGATAGAAAATATCATAGATAGACAAGAAGATGGATAATTTCGCTTCAAACGGAACTGAAAGTACACAAACTATGCTAAAATTTAATTGACGACAAAGTTTGAGAACACACCACTTTAATAAAATTGAACATATACAAATTACATCGGAATTTAATCGATGACAAAGCCTAGAATGTGAAGATATAATTTCAGAATTTAATCAACGATAAGGCACTTGGGATATATAGCAAAGATATACGTTTGGAATTTAGTTAACGACACAGATATGGAAACTGTAGCTAAGATATATGCTAGAATTTAATTGACGACATGAATTTGGAAACTAAAACTATTGGGCAGAAATTTAAATGATAACATGCTTATTTGTTTGCGCACGTTGGGGGGTCTCTAGTAAGCTAACACTGGTATTTATAGTATTCACGATATAATTATCTTAGAGCAGTTCTCTTATAGTATAGCCATCCCTTCACATCTCCAAGGATTTGGGGCCCATGTTTTCACTATTCCATGATCTCATCTTCAAAGCAGTTGGTCCCTTAATGGTCTTCCTAGCTCCACTCATTAGTGATTTCACATTCGAAATTCTATAACCACATCCCGATGGCCTCTACGTATCCAGTCTTTTCTTGGTATTCAATTGGTGGTCTATCAACCCTTTTAACCAATATCCTTGTCGACAATCGGCAATTTTATGCCATTGTATATTGACAGCTAATTAATGGACATGGATGTACACTAATATCGATAACATTCTTATGGTCGTTGACAACAGTTCACGTGTTTAACAACAACTTGTATTCTAGTCGTGTGGCTATTCGTATCAACCACCTGGTCAATTTTTTTGATGCAATAGATTTTAATTCTTTTAAACATTCAAATCGTGTGAGTTTCAATTCCCCAAATAGACAGAATGCGTATTGTACTTCTGACACTTCTTACTATGTGCTCTGATGGCTATCTGGTAGTGTCCCGAAACATCGCTTCGATCAACACGATTCACAAATCATCATCATCATTATGAAATATATGTTTATGGGTCACCGTTCTCAGAATCGTTGCCCTGCTTGGGAAAGTACAAATTGGCCAAGATTTGAATTATACTCTCCTTTTTCTTTTGTTCTCGAGTTAAACCCTATTCTCCTTTCTATTAATATTCATGACGTGTGATGAGAGGGTTTATCGGACAGCGTTGCTTTCAGCTTGGCTCATCCTAACTAATCCTAATTGGATTTTCTCTCAGCCAATGCAAAAGTATATCAAGATTGGTCTACGGCATCGCTGATGAGGTAGATCGGAAGCGAGACATTAAAACAAGCCTATCATTTGCAATAATCGATAGTAGTCTATCAGTGCCAATATTATTTGTCATACCAATTATTGACTAATCTTAGTATAACTACAATCTCTCTTTACTCCTTTGGTGACGACCAAGTAGCATTGAACAACAGCTCGACGAATACGGCAATCAAATTGCTCTCAATTCGATCAAAGCATGCATTCAAGTTTGCTAATTTGATGTTCGTATACGTGATGACAGAGAGCATCTTACCTCTGGCAAGAAAGAGACAATGCACGAAAAGAGTCGAAAACGTGGAACATGCCTGATCG
This sequence comes from Eucalyptus curtisii, assembly GCA_017140595.1. NCBI lineage: Eukaryota > Viridiplantae > Streptophyta > Magnoliopsida > Myrtales > Myrtaceae > Eucalyptus > Eucalyptus curtisii. Next base: position 21,517,361 of record CM029502.1, read on the forward strand.
AGTACACATATGCCAGAGCTGAACTGATTGTCAAAGAAAAACGAGCAGGTCGTTCCTAGATCGTTGGATGGCACAAATCGTACAGGGAAGTAGGTTTCACGAGGTAAAGAGATTCCATATCGACGTGTCTCTTTATATGAAATGGATTCGTGCAAATAGACTGCACACCAAACGCTATTTTATTGCTTTTTCATTTTCCAATGTCTTATGTTTTGTGCGTCTTACTTTTTTGCTCATTTTATGCTTTTCTACACTTTTCTCTTGTGCAAGTTTGTGGAAGTCATGTGCGAGAAAACACCATCTCCACATTGGTAATCCTTTTTTTTTTGGGATGGATTACATTGCCAGCTCTTGTTTTCATAGAAATAACTTAGTATGACCGATTGGATTTCTAAGCCCAGAATTGTTTTTCTTAGTTGGGTTCTAAAGCTTGGAAGACTGAAAACCTGGATTCGCAGGATTGGGTCACGGTCATGGGCGGCAATTCTGACACAACTTGAACGCGAAACAACCAAGAGAAATCTGAACCCGACACAATATAGCATGGCTAAACTCGAAACTGGCGCAAATTAACACGTTATTACTCATTGTTAATAAAAACCATAGTGTGATTACGTCAAAACATTTTTATAATGACAAGAATTATTAGCATATGTGAACACGACACTTGCACGCAAATTACCAGCCCTGCTTGCAGTATCTTTGACTAAATGACACTTTCATATAGTTGGAGTCATTGGCTGAATAAAGAGGTAGCTTTACATCTTCAAAAGTTAGATATTTCAACTCCATCTATCCATTTATCAATAATAAGAGGGTTGAGTTTTTCAAAATATATTGGGCGATGGGAATGTTACTTTGAAGAGTCGTCAATTTTTAATATGAATTGACGACTCTCGAAATGATTACTAGCAAACCCAAAAGTGATAGGTATGTACGAATTTAATGAACATAAGTTTTTATTGCCTAACTAAAAAAAAAAACAAAAAACCTGTATTTTATCCTGACATAACTTGGCATGATTGTAAAGCTCGAATACGACGCGTGAACACGAACCGTCAGCCCATAGGAGCATCAAAACCATCACCGATAGGCTTTTGAAACCTACAACCTCATTTGATTGATAAATAGATAATTGAAAACGAAAAATTTTACTTGGATAAAAATCTAATCTGTTCTCTTACTCTCACTAATGTTGATTGGATCACACGGATGAAGCTAATGGAAGATATTTAAGCCAGCATAGGTCGGACCGACGTCCGAATGATCCGACATGTTGTCAAGTTTTTACGAAGGACAAGTCCCACACGCACGATTAGCCTGTGTTTTGGATCGTTTCCATTTGACCCTTGCACTAATCCATCACCAGTCACTTCCTTCTACAATGCATATGATAATTCCATCGAAGAAAATGTTTTCTTTATAGCCAAGAGGATGTCAGTCATCAAAATCACAAGAGAGCATAAAGAATAAATATCCAGATACCAAAAGTATATAACAAGAAAAGTAAATCGTTCCCGTCACAGAAATAAGCATGATTATATGTTTGATCACTCGTTTGTTTCCCACCAGATTGCATTTTCTTCTCCCCCAACATTACATTGGGGCAAGGCATAATACCAGAGATCTTCCTATGAGCTACATGAACTTTACAGAACGAGAATTTTCAAAAAAAAAAAAAAAAAAAAAAAAAAAGAAAAAAAAAAAAGAAAAGGGAAAACAGCAATAATGAAGAACTTCAATTACCCATCATTTTCCACAAGAAAGAACACACAAGCCATTACCAGCACTAGCCAGACATTTCTGTTCATCTGGGTTGAGAGAGGGAAGGAGATAGTCCTTGAAGACAATTTAAATCAATTTCAGACCACTACTTCGACCTTTCTTTTCATAAATGACACCCTTCAAATTTTCATTGGAGCGTCAGAAGGGGGAAAAAGGAGCACCCACCGGCATATTCAGCGAATTCGCACTATATGCTACGAATACGGACCAAGGAGACGCAACAAAAGAGGAAATATCACATGGTAGTTGGACAACATAGTACTCTATTGGCCCCCTTATGGAAAAGCAAACCGAACGGGACGAACCTGCGATGTCTGCTTGTGGGGCTTTAAGTTCCTCGTACCACAACCGGGAGCCCCCCCCTGATGGTGGCGGTGAGCCCTGGAGAGAATCGAATCACCTGGTCCGGGGTCACCAGCTCTATTTGGAACCGCCGGAGCAACGAGACCGCCACGCTTTTCAGCTCCAAGAGTGCCATTTCTTTCCCCAAACAAACCCTAAGTCCGGCTTGGAAGACCGGGTACTTGTACGGGTTCTCCGCAAAGAAGATGCCGTTCTTTAGCCACCTTTCCGGCTTGTACTCCAAACAATCCGGGCCCCATATATCCTCGATCCGACCCATTGCGTAGGGGTGGTAAGTAACCCTTGTGCCTCTCTTCACAAATGTCCCGTCGGGCAAAATATCGTCTTCCTCACAAAATTTCGAATCGAATTGTATGGGTGGATAGAGCCTCATGCTCTCATAAATCGCAGCCTGCAGGTAAGGCAGTTCCCGGATTTGATCGTAGCTCACCAGCTCCTGATCGCCCATAACATGATCCAGCTCGGCACGAATTTTCGATAGCGCTCGAGGGTTCTTGGCCATGAGCCAAAAGAAACTGGTCAGGGCTGACGCGACTGTGTCGCGGCCAGCTAGAAGAAAGCTCACGATGATGTCTCTTAGGTATGTCTCGTCGCTTACTGTGCGCATGAAGCGGGATAGGAGATCTCTGTGGTTGGAAAATCCAATCTTGCGCTTTTGCTTAATGACTTCAAGAGCAAGAATGTTGATCATGTTAATTGCTTCCTTTAGTCTCTTCTCACTCCCTATATTGAACGCCCTTTTGATCTTCCAAACCAAAGGCGATGCCTCCATGGCTCGTTCTGCGGACAATTTAGATGCCAGGTCGAAGGAAAGAGCGAATTCCGACATGGGCAAGGACAGCTCTAGGCATCTCGGGTCCAGGCCAAACGAGAACCTACATATGCAATCGAATGAAAATCTTTTAAACACATCTTGCAAGTCGAGGACTCCGCCCTCTTGGCCCGCGACGGATGACAAGAGAGCCACGAGCCGGTTCTCGATCTCGCACTTCACAATCTCGAACGCATAGGATCGTATCGCGAACCGATCAAGCTCTAGGTTCGCCATCTTCTTCTGAAACTTCCACGAATCGCCATCGACGTTGAAAATCCCCTGGCCGAGGAAATCCCCCAAGATCGTCGAGAAGGGTTTCCCCTTGGGGAAGTTTTTGAACCTCGTTTTGAGCATGTACTCAACGTTATCTGGGTTTCCCGTGATTGTGTTGCCGAGGACGTGTATGTGGACCGTCTTGGTCGGCGAGCTCCGGAGGAGATGAGCGTACCAGTCGCAAAGATTGACATAGCTCTTCGACCATCCGAGCGAGAGGTAGGTTTGGCATATCTCGCAGTTGCACCACAGTTTTGGCCTCGCGAAGTACAGGACACAGGTGAGGAAGAAGAGGGTGACGAGGATGATGATGAAGAAGCTTGCACAGCCTTGAAGGTCCAGAGAATACCTCCAGCTTGGGGACTCCATTGATGGTTGTTTTTCCTTTTTTAGATAATGAGAGAAGTCTAGTGGAATGAGTGCACTGTCCAATGAGGGCTTTTAATCGATGCCACATGAATGGAGGAGGTCTTTTTTTTTTTTTTTTTTTTGTCGATTGCTTTTTTTTTTCCCCACTTCCAAACAAGTGACAATAATAGATTGAAATCGTTGTTTATGAAACACGTGCTCTATAGAATGAAGTCCGCAATTTTTTTTTCTTTTTCTTGGTCAAAAAAGGAAATATAATTTTTCGCTATTATTGAACGCATCTAGTGCGTCACTCAACGTAATCATTAAACGTTTATTTGCCATTGTCGCCCACGTTCGGATACGCCCATTGGTTTCCCACTTGTTTTAGATGGCACTAGGCGTGGATAAATTCATAGGGTATGCCATTTAATATTTTTGCAATCACTTGTTAATTGCCTCGCCTACCTAAGAAAAATTGAGGATAAATGCATTAAAAATTATAAAATTTGTCCTGAAAATACAATTAAATCCTAAAACTTTAATTCCGTGTGTCATTCCTAATCCATCATGCACATAAGATAGGGGTCAAAAGTACCCCACATTACTTGTTTACAGAGAGCTTATAGGCTCTTCGAGTTTATGTCGTCTCCTTAGTTTATAATGTTAAATCTTTGGATCGAAGAAGCATTAATATCCATTATAACAACTAATTCCCTAAAAAATCTCTAACTTTTGGTCCATTCCCAAATTTGCTCCAAACTTTTTTTGTTTAGAAAAACCCCAAACTTTAGGTTGAATCCCAAATTTGCCCCAAACTTCCTTTTGTCTTAGAAAAAAAACTCAAACTTTAGGTCCAATCCAAAATTTGCTCCAAATTTTGTTTTGTCCATAAAAAATCACAAAATTTCAATCTAGTCTCAAATCTACTCCATAACATTTTAACATCGATAACAAATCCACATCAGTGAGGTGACATGGGAAATTATCTTAAAAAATGAAACTGTTCTAAGATATGAAAATAGGGACGACCATTGGTGATTTTTGGATAGAGGGCCAATTACGGGTAAATTTGGAATTCTACCTAAAGTTTGGGGTTTTTTTTAAACAAAAAAAAGTTTGGGGTAGATTTGGAAATAGACAAAAGTTGGAGTTTTTTTTTTTTTTTTTACAAAGAAAAGTTTGGGTAGATTTGTACAGTACATTAAATTTGGATGTTTTTTTTTTTTGATGAAAAATTTGGGGTAGAACTGGTACCAGACTTAAAATTAGGGTTTTTAAAGGGAATTAGGCCCTATAATAACATGAAATATTGTTAGATTGTGCTTATCAACGAAAACATAAAAAAGAACTTTCTAATTAGCTATGGCACTTGGCCGTAATTTCCACATAAGGTAACTCAATCGAAGATAAAAATGTGCACTTTGCGTGATTAATTGAATCAGAAGAATTAATTTTTACCATAAGGTTAATATTCATTTCTCCTTCAATTTTTTTTTCAAGAGGACTGAAGTTTGGGCCGACTACTTACTTGTAAAGGCAATAATGTTCCCTTTTTCCTAATCTGTTCGGCCTCCCTAATATCCAATTTCGATAACCTTCCCACCCCCCCCCCAAAAAAAAAAAAAAAAAAAAAAAAAAAGAAGGCCCGAATTCCCAATTTGAAAATCTGCCGGCCCGATGAAAATATGTGTACAGAAGAATGGAATCTCTGTCTCTACCTTTTTAATTTTTTTTTTTCGAGATCCATTTATTCCTTTAGCCCTTTGTCTCTTTGCCCGGAGAGGAAGGGATCTTTTTTGCACATCCAAACGAATTCATGATATCTTTTGCAGTTAATGGTTAGTATTTGAGAATACAATAAAACTATTTATTTGTCTTATGAAAAATGAATAATTACTAAAATATTTTCCTTAAAATAATTATTTGTATTATTTAAAAAAAATGAATGAAAAATATTTTGATTGCACACGAATGTTGTCATAAATGAGAATATTTTTCATTAACTAATTATTTCAAATGATACAATCAATTATTTAGGAAAATATTTTTCAAATCATTTATTTTTCCAAAAGAAATGAAGTCGTAATTGTAACAATTAGTAGTAACGATTTTAAAATGTAGTGAATTAAAAAGTTACAAGCTAGTGGAATTGAACTCAGAACCTTTACACGCATTGCGTGTAATGAGTGGCCAGGCATAACTTTATCACCTTTTGTGGGGTGCTTCTAGGGTCCCATAAGCAAAAAAAATCGTCATTTTTCTGAATTTGTTGTAATTTACCCAAAAAATTGCAAAATTATTCGCACTTATAAATAGTAATTTTAATATTGTGGGTCGTAATTTAATTGTAATGGTCATAACTCGTTTGAACTTGTAACTGGTGATTTATCTTTAAGGATGATTATTTAATTGTAGAGTTCGAATATATGAAAACCTCTTAGTAATTAATCAATAGTGTATTAAAGCATCTCAAAATATCGTTATTGAAGGTACTTATTCTTTTGGTAAAAAAAAAGGTACCTATACTTCATTATTGTCCTTAATAATTGTACTTTGTCCTATAAGTCTTTGTAATGACTAGTAACGGTCCTTCACGTGTAGTAAATTATGTAAAAATTTCGTAACGTTGAAAATCGTAACTTTCACAGAAAAATCACAAACAAGTTGGCTTTATGGTAAATCTTTTGTTTCCATCTTAGTAACTTATCTTTATGATCAAAATATTCTTTCGGTAAGGACCTTATCAGTGAGTAATTATCCTCAAATATCGTAATTGTCCAGAATGTTTAGTGACGTTAGCAATCTTATAGTCGGTAACGTTCCTTAAATGCTTGTAAGTTATTAATTTTTGCAAACCATCCAACGGTTAAAGTTTCTTCTATTTCGATCCAACGGTCCCAATTACATACAAACACCATTCCGTGAACTGTTCGCCTTTTTGCAACTTATGTGGTATAAAACAACAATAACGGAACCACCGCTTGCAGTGGCTTAGTTGGATAAGCGCTCCCATGATGTCTGCCTAGGCTAGAGGAGTTCGAATCCCGCTGGACGCACGGGATCGTAAGTGTGACGTCGGGGTGGTGGGTCCTCCGCTAGCGTCGCTCCAGGGTTTATCCGCCGGCTACCGCCTGTACGGGGTTCCCTGGGTATCAAAAAAAAAAAAAACACAATAACGGAGCCTTTACCAAACAAAAAAAAAAAAACAATAACAACAACAATAACGGAGCCCAATAACCGATCAAGAAAAGCGACACGTGAAGCTTTCAGAGAGACCTGACTAGGTAACATAATCTCGGTATTTAGAGGATGTAAACTATTATTGAAATGATTTACATGTACGTCAAAAGTTAAATATTTACTTGTGTCCAGATGTACAATGCATCCTACGCATAGATTTATCTTGAAAACCCTATATTTTCTCACAAAACAGTTCACTATTTGGTAAAAGTCATCATTGGACCCATACAATCAAGTACGTTACATCTATTTGTCAACTCCAACTCCCACTTCTGTTGATTGCGTCACGACCATAGAAATTCGAACATAACATGTATAATAACCCATAGCTAATGATTTCCTCGTTCAGGCATGAAGAACACATATTAAAAAGTGCTTGGATAAGGCTTAACATGTGTTGACAAAGAGGTAGTTAATTAAGTCGCTTAGTCAAGCGTGTCCAAAATGTGCATGATTAAGTTAAGACGGTTAGCTAAATTCACCCCGCAGGTCTAATTACTTGCGTCGCCCACTCCAAGCGATTTGATGGCCTGCTTGAATTTTATTTTTTGTCTTATCTGGTTTACGATGTTAGGGAGGTATTTCTTGACTTAAGAGTCTCATGAAAATACTTCACTAGTTTGAGATTTACCTCTTTTGTGTAGCTTTTGACCAAAAATAAAATAAAATTATTGTTTCGTTTTGGTCATAGTCCTAAGGAGGGAAAATTATTTTTTATTTTTTAATTTTATCAATTCAGCCTTAAATCTTTATTAGGAACTTTAATATAAATAATTCAATCAATTTTCATTGGAAATTGCTGATATGCTGATTTAATTTACGAAGAAAATTGATCAAAGTACATCATTGAAATTTCACATAATTATATAGAATTAAATTAATAAAATTGAAATTTATGATTGAATTTACATTCGTGTGATAAATTTAAAATTGGTTGGATTATTTTGCCGGGGAAAAGATCTATAGCATTTCTGTTGAATCTGGGGAAGGTGGTGACATGATGTCTCCCCTGGCTGATTGGGTAGACTTATTATGGAGAGAATCATTCCAGACAGCAAGTACTTCTTTGTCGAAAGATAGCGAGCACTTACAAGAAAACTATGGTCATACTGTATTTGGGCGAACCGACAGCAAGTACAGGGTGGAATCTCCAGATGTTCAGATTCTCCCTTGAGTTCTTGTTATTTGTGCTTCTTCAAAATTCCTCGATTGCACATGCACATGCCGGTACGGAGTATGGGCAACTGGACGAGGAGCCTCCTGATCTCAATAGGTGTCATCATCGCCTGTTTCATTGTATATCCATCTCAATTGTACGCAAAGAAAACCTAGTGAATCCCTCGTCCCCATATCCCGCATGTCCATACTGATATTGTCACCTCTTGAATTCATCAGAAATGGAATAATGACACGATCGTTTTTTTACTCAAAAGATGCAGTTTAAAATCTAATCAATAACCTGTTATTGAAATATATATCTCAATATATATTTATATGATAAATCAACAGGTTGCTTAACATTAGAATTTTTATAATCCATAAAAAAGAATATGTACATATCAAATTAAAAACTAAACCTATCAAACTTATCTTAGTCATATATAGCTTGGAAATATACAACTAACTAAGCTCATATAAAAAAAAAAAAATTCCTCTATCAAAAATGCCCTTGCAATACTACGGATACTTTTATTGTACTTGCCACTAACCTAACAACTTGATAATCATCTAAGACGAATGACATGAACAACTTTAATTGAGTAAGTAGTACATCTTTTCTAAGGAAATCAAGTATCCATTATACACATATAAAAAGTAGCACCAAAAGCTCATAATCCAGACCAAGATATAATATACATATCAAATCAAATATGAGTTGTTTCATTTCAACAACACTTTATATAAATTTGATCCATCATACAATTCAAAAATCAATGGAGATTAATCTCTATATATCACACGTTAATGGTCCATTAGATTAACTAATTTATTGCTCAATAGCCAACTATAGTCACAATACAAGGCCTAGTGATAAGGCAATCAATATTTCCCCTTGGCAAGATCTCCACTTATTATCGACTGGTGGTTTGACCTAAAAAAAAAAAAAATTCCAAAACCAGTATGTATACTCAAAAACCCTGACTTGGGTTCACAACAATAATGAGCGTCATACCATGATCCTCTAATACTAGAAATTCAATCCAGAATCAATCTCATAAACTAGAATAAATTTCACAAATCAAACAGATTACCTTTCGCAACAAAGTTCATCCACTAGGTGTACTTTTCACAAAACATTTCTCTAATCATTTTACAAACTCATTTCATAAACCAATTAGCAAAAAAAGACATCTATATCTTTTTAGAGTACCTTTCCTAAAATCATTCATAAATATAGAAAAGTAGTAAATGCTCAATCCAAACTTTTGTGTAATAAAAATGCCATTTCATAACTCATACTATATCTAATTCATATTGCTTTTGCAATGTGAGCAGACTTGAAGAAGAAATAACACAACTCACATAGGAAAGCCTAAAACCAAATGACAAAGATTACTTGAATCGTTGAACTAACAATCTTATCAAATAAGTAAGAAATAACATCAAAATCAAGTATAATGTTGCCTTGACTATGAATGGGCTAAATTAACCTTAATCACTAATAAAACGACTCATGGGTGCCTGCAAAATGTTTGCCCAAGGTGATTATTCATAGTTCTCTGCAACACAGAGTTTAAGTGAGAAACTTTAGAATTTCGTTTGACTAAACCATTACTCCAAATCAATTTTTGTCAAACTCCATGACTCCATAACGCTCTAATCTACCATTTCCATGACTCATAGCTTAATAATGCCAAAACCTAACGCGGTTCAAATTTCATATAACTTTGAATTTGTGCCCTAACTCAGAAAATTACTCCAATTGGATAAACAAATACCTTGAATCCTTATTGGGCGTTGTCAAACAAAGTTAATCTGGCTTAATGAGGCCCTCATGGTGCCTCTTCCCTTTTTCTTCTTCTTCCCTTTTTCTTTCTTTTCTTCTCTATTTGTGCATGTTCTCTTGTCCTTTATAGCTAAATTGAGCCCTTCTCCTACATGGTTGACTAGTCAGCTCATGTACCCTCCAATGTCCTTTGCACCTTAGCCATTGTTAGCTATATGCCCTAAAGCAATCATGTAATAATTATATGGTAGGGATTTTTTTAATGGCAAATAAATATTCATTCATCATCCTATTTAAATGAATGAGTCCATAAGGTCAGTCGTGACTAAACTTATTCTTAAAGTGTTAAGAATATGTGTGACAAGTTTACAATTATGCTAAATTTTTAAACAAATCCCGATCGATGGATCATTGAGAGGATATTGATAATGCTGTTGAATCCGGTGTGTTCTTAAGCTTCATTATTCAGTATTGGATACTTGAGAGGATGATGAGTCATAAGTCATCAGATATTGTGATATCTGAGCAAAAACACAAGTGCCTATCTCGGACAAGTTAACTGAATATGGTATACATAGAACTATTGACAACATAGAAGCTTTTAGTGGGGTCAATGACTAATCATTCATGTTTTGGTCTAGTGTGAGATCCTTAGACTTGAGGCACGATGTTGACTTGTATGTTGAATAGCTATGGTTTACAAGTACATATATTGACACTTCATCGAATCGTCTCTATACTTAATGGTCATAATTTATTCACATACGAAAGCATGTGTGTGCAATATGGAATCTGTCTTCGTGTTATATATAAATATATAAGATTGATGTTCTATGCGATCTCATGACATTATATTGAAATCCTCAACCGTGGTTCGAGAATGAATGGTTCATGTCTTGTTGAATAAATGTCAATTAGATATGGGCACATGATCGAATTGGTGGCTTGACCAATAATTGCATGGCCTTTGTTCGATCGGGACATGGTGAAACAAAAGGATCAAATTACACAGTCGCCCAAACTGACGGGTTCATTATATTCTTGAAACATCTACACTGTCTGAGTAGCCATAACATATTACTAGATGTCATTCATAGTTTGTAAGAATAGATAATTGATTTGGACAATCAGTTTTCTTGATTGTGCTAATGTGTTAGTACAAATCATACCACCATCTCAGTGATGAACCTAGAGATATCATCCATTTGAACGAGAGAGACAATATTGCAAATGTGTTTATAGTTGAGTCAATTAGATTGAATCGGGCTACAAATAAAAGATCTGAAAGGGGCTTTAAACCTTACAAAGATCTGAAGCAGGTTTTAGACTTTATGGCCAAATCGAAGATTTGAAGGGGGTTCATATTCAATGGCCGAATTAATAATCTAAAGTGGGTTCAAAATTAATAGTTGCATTAATGATTTGAAGTGAGTTTAGAATCAATAACATCATTAATGATCTAAACTGAGTTTAGATCGATAGCTAAATTAATGATCTGAAATGATTTTAGACTTAATAGCTAAATTAAAGATCTGAATCGGTTGATCACATTAATATTTTGAAATGGTTTCGGACTTAATGGCCACATTAATGATCTGAAATGGGTTCAGATTTAACGATCACATTAATGATCTGAAATGATTTTGGATTTAACAGCTACATTAATGATTTGAAACGATTTTAGATTCAAATAACCAATTGATGTTCTGAAATGGTTGTAGATGTAATGGTCGAATTGAAGTTTTGTAATGGTTATAAAGTTAATGCCCACAATAAAGATTTGTCACGGTTACAAATTAATGCCTGGAATAATGCTCTATAATGGTTATGGAATTAATTCCCAAATTAGTATCTAAAATAGTATCAAAACTTATGTCCATCAGATATTATGGCCGAATTAATTCTTCGAAACAATTTTAGGGTTAATGAGCTGGTTTAAATGTGATATAGGACTAGTTATAAAAAGATGCTTGAGAGTTATCACAAGATGATCAATAATTGACAATTGAGAGTATTGATAATGATCAATCAAGTCATTCACACGAGAGCAATTGCTAGAACAATTGTAGTTGTAAGATCTCTCAATTTTTCTCTTCTCTTTAATGTAAAATTGGCGGTGTATTTGAACTAGAGGCCTGTCACTTGTGGGGGTGGATCTAAATAATGTTAGAACTTGTGTTACAAGGAGATCAACCATTTTGGATCTGAAAAATGTCTGAAACAGCATTACCAAAAGATATTAGACATTCGTGGTCAGAATTCCAAGAACGTTTACCAGGTCAAATGTTTGTAGTTAGAGTCTGAAGAATGTCAGAATCAACATTGCAAGGACATTAGACGTTCGTGGTCGGAATCTGAAGAACGTTAGAATAATTTTTGGAGCACGGTGCAAAGGTAATGTGATTAGCCCCTTTATCACTTCTAGGTGCTTTTAATAAAAATGCATGAACAATGCTATGAAAATACATGTATGGGCATTTTTACTTCCGTTTTGATCAAACTTTGATTCTAATTCACCTATGCACATATTCAGTTTATCAAAACAAACACCAACAACCATGACCACCATTGCCCCAACAACGATGATGACCATCTCTCTCTCTCTCTGCATGACGAGCTATGCCTTTATTAGTCTCAAGGTGGTCGGTTGTGATGGAGCTCAACATTGCACATTAAGCTCTATTGCCCTCGTCATGATTCCCCACAAACGCATTTGGAGGAGGAGTCTCTATATTTGAAAGCCTTTCCTCAATTTTGCTGTCAAATTTTGTGAAACTACTATCAATTTTTCTTTTAAAGATTAAGTTATCAGATAAATGCATGGTTTATCATTTAATTATTTTAACATTCCTCTTCATGAGTGGGTTGGATTTGACCTAAGAGTAAATTGTGGAAATATATAATAAAGAAAGCAAATAGGGGCCTAGAAATATTTGAATTCAAGATCTCCTACTCTGATTTTGTGCAAGATTTATTACCAATTTTTCTAAACGTTTAAATTATTATATGTAGGCATGGTTTGATTTCAGACTCGATGATGTCTCAACAAAAGTATACAGACCTTGTCAAGATTGAGTGTTCGAGAGAGATATACTTTATGGCTTAGTTTGATTAGGTGCAATGAAATTAATTTGAGCTGGATACACTTCTCGATATGGGAATATTGATGGGAAATTAGTGGTAGAGCATTTCCCATTGAAGGCAATCGTGGTGGGTTTTAGATGCTATAGACAAAACGGTGTTGAAGATCGAAAAACTAAGTTCCAAAGTGATATAATTGATTGTTAATAAATAATATACCACCAAGTGTGGTAGTTCAACGATTAGTGGGTTATATCATGTTTTATGAGATTACAAGTTTAAGCTATGTCATGAGCGAACCTTTAGAAAGCTTAGGATTTGGGCATTTGCTACGTCATGTTAAGAGAGTTCCTCACTTTTGGCATGCCAGTGGGGCTTTAGTGATGAGCTCATTGTTAAAATATGTCTCGAGTTTGAGTCCAATGTGAAATTCAGAATATTCCGAATTGGATATATTGCGGACGTTCGAAATTGAGTAAAGAAGATCCGAAGATCAACTTGCCAAAGTTTGAATCTGCGTTGGAGAATTTGGCCGCTAAAATAGGAAAGTCAAACTTTGACTTGGATTTGGATTTTGTTTAAAATATATAGAGATATGTTTTGGATAAAATCATTTTAGATAAGAAACATAATCCTATGAGAAGTTGGCAAAAGAATAAGGGTTTCACTTATATATAGACTTGTGGCAGTTGTTGGTAGATATGGATCACAAATTGTCTTGAAGCGCTGTGTGAGTGCTTGGTGTTCTGCTGTTGATCATGAAGAGTTGGTCTTGAAGCGCCGTCTAGTCGTCGAGTGTTTGGGAGGGAATTTCTTTGTCGTTCTTGTCCGTAAATTACATCTAAGAAAGATTAGTGTTTGTAGCCGATTTAAATCTTATGGTAAGATTTGCGTGTAATTCCTTCGTGAGAGTGAGAGATTATATCTTGAGGAATTCGGGGCTAAACACTGTGTGCGTTGTTGGGTATAATTGAGACTTGGGAAACACCGAGAGAGTGTTTGAGTGACTTGAGTGTGTAATCTCCTTGTATCGCTTGATCTATAGTGAAATTCGCTACTGCTCTCCCCGTGGACGTAAATCTTTACGACTGAACCACGTAAATCCGGTGTCCGATTTATTTTTCTTCTCTGTCTATATTATTGTTCGATCGCTCGCCCTTTTCGCAACAAGTGGTATCAGAGCCAGGCTTGGCTAAGTTGAAGCGAATCGATGGCGACAGAAGAAGTAAAAGTGAGAATCGACATATTTGATGGGAAGGATTTTAGTTTCCGGAAGATGCAGATTGAAGATTATCTTTACCAGATGAAACTGCACTTGCGCTTATCTGGGGAGAAACCAGAGACGATGAAGCAAGCTGATTGGGATTTGCTGGATAGACGAGCTATGGGTGTTATTTGGCTGATGGTGGCTCGTAACGTCGCGTTTAACATCCTAAAGGAGAATACTACTGTTGATTTGATGCAAGCCCTGTCGGATATGTACGAGAAGTCCTCTGCGATCAACAAGGTCTATTTGATGCGACGTCTGTTTAATTTGAAGATGAGTGAAGGTGCGTCAGTTGCAGATCATATCAATGAATTCAATGTGATTGTTAGTCAATTGAATTCAGTTGAGATTGATTTTGAAGATGAGGTGCGTGCTTTGATTCTATTATCCTCATTGCCTGATAGTTGGAATACTACTGTTACTGCCGTTAGTAAATTCCTCTGGGTCAATAAGTTTGACGTTTGATGGGGTTCGAGATTTGATTCTGAGTGAGGATATTCGTAGAAGAGAATCTGGCGAACCTATATCTGCTGCTTTAGTAGGTGAAAATAGAGGAAGATATAGAACACGTGTAGGTAACAGTAGTACTAATATGAACATGCGAAGCCAGTCTAGGACTGGTGATGTTGTCTGTTGGAGCTGTGGTAAAAGGGGGCATCTTAGAAGGAATTGCCTTAAGTTGAAGAATGAGAAGGGTAAGGGAATTATAGTTGATTTTGCAGATAATGTTGCAGTTGTAGCAGATAAAACTAATTATGTCTTGTCTGTCACTAATGATTCATCGTTTGATGGATGGATTATGGATTCTGGTTGTTCTTTTCATGTCACACCAAATAGAAATTGGTTTATCACTTATCAGTGCACGGGTAGTGGTAAAGTCCAGTTAGGGAACAACGCTGAGTGCAATGTTGTGGGTGTTGGTGATGTTAAAATCAAAATGCATGATGGTATTGTGAGGACATTGACTAAAGTAAGGCATGTTCCAAAGTTGAAAAAGAACTTAATTTCATTGGGTGCCCTAGATTCAGCTGGTTGCAGGTATTCTTCAAAAGGTGAAGTTTTGAAAGTTGTTTGAGGTGCCTTGGTAATAATGAAAGGAATCAAGCATGGAGGCCTGTATAAACTTCAAGGTGGGATAGTGACAAATTTCGCTGCGGAGATGTCGGATGCATATGTTCGAGAGTCTATTGACTGCTCGAGGAGGACCTGGGTGTTTGTGTCAATGCACAAGTTTGATGCTAGTGTCAGGATCACGCAGTTGAGAGCTTTGATCGAGATGGAGACTGCTAAGTCTATCAAGCATGTGCGGACTGATAATAGCATGGAGTTCTGCTCGGAGCTGGCAAATAAATTCTGTATGAAAGAGGGCATGGTGAAACATCGCACTAGTGCTAGTAAATCACAACAATTTGCAGAATTGATGAGTAGAACATTGCTAGAGACGACCCGTAAAATGATCTCTGGTGCTGGTATTGCTAGGAGAATCCTAACTGATGTGGTTAGTACGATGAGCTGCCTGGTGAATAGATCCCCATCAACTGCTATTGAATGGCGGACTCCTGAAGAAGTGTTGTCAGGTAACGTTGCTGGTTATTCTATTATTAGAATATTTGGTTGCTCTTGTTATTTTCGAGTGAGTGATGGTAAGCTCGATAGGAGGGCAAAATGCATATTCCATGGCTATGCACAAGGTGAGCGGGTGATCTATTATGGTGCCCAGATATAAATTCACCTGTTAACAGCAGAGAAGTTACTCTTGATGAGTCTCCGGTACTTCTGGCTAGGAGTGTTTGTGGCAGTGTTAATACGGATCTGGACGGTGTTCAGCTTGAGGTGGAGTTGCGACCAGAAAATCCTGAGGTAGCATATACGGGTACTAGCAAAGTAATCAACACAGATGGTGCTCATAGCGAGGTGGAGCTTATAGAATTAACGGTTGCTGTAATTGCTAAAATTAACAAGGTATGTATTTGATCTTCTGACAGATATGGATGCAACAATGGTTTTACTTTATCTGCGGTTAAGAAGGTTGCGTCGGAAAATCCTTGCGGAGCAGTTAAAGGTGCATGTGGAGTTGGTATTCTAATGAGGTCCTCAGTTATGGCGAAGTTCAAGTGAAGCTTGGACTTGGATAATATCTGTGGTGGTTGAGCCCATCGGGGGCTATGGGAAAGTAGTAGCAGAGTTTGAATTTTTGCGAAGCGATTGCAACTTGGCTCAAACGTCGAGCCAAGGTGGAGATTGTTAAAATATGTCTCGAGTTTGAGTCCAATGTGAAATTCAGAATATTCCGAATTGGATATGTTGCGGACGTTCGAAATTGAGTAAAGAAGATCCGAAGATCAACTTCCCAAAGTTTGAATCTGCGTTGGAGAATTTGGCCGCTAAAATAGGAAAGTCAAACTTTGACTTGGATTTGGATTTGGTTTAAAATATATAGAGATATGTTTGGGATAAAATCGTCTTAAATAGGAAACATAATCCTATGAGAAGTTGGCAAAAGAATAAGGGTTTCACTTATATATAGACTTGTGGCCGTTGGTGGTAGATGTGGATCACAAATTGTCTTGAAGCGCCGCGTGAGTGCTTGGTGTTCTGCCGTTGATCATGAAGAGTTGGTCTTGAAGCGTCGTCTAGTCGTCGAGTGCTTGGGAGGGAATTTCTTTGTCGTTCTTGTCCGTGAATTACATCCAAGAAAGATTAGTGTTTGTAGCCGATTTAAATCTTGTGGTAAGATTTGTGTGTAATTCCTTCGTGAGAGTGAGAGATTATATCTTGAGGAATTCGGGGCTAAACACTGTGTGCGCTGTTGGGTGTAATTGGGACTTGGGAAACACCGAGAGAGTGTTTGAGTGACTTGAGTGTGTAATCTCCTTGTATCGCTTGATCTATAGTGAAATTCGCTGCTGCTCTCCCCGTGGACGTAAGTCTTTACGACTGAACCACGTAAATCCGGTATCCGATTTATTTTTCTTCTCTGTCTATATTATTGTTCGATCGCTCTCCCTTTTCACAACACTCATACACCTTTGGATGTACTAAGTAATTATGATTTAAACTAAACATTCAATAGCAGTGTGAGACGTGTACAACTCTGAATGGACTATGTAGTTATGACTCAAACTGAACATTTAATAACAATGTGAGACTCATGTTAATGTTTAAAGGCATAACCATGCCGGTCACCTCTCCCTACCTTTAACTAATAAAACAATTTAAGTATGTAGGCGACATAGCTCATATATATCATGCATTTTCCTAACCCCACATAAACGAAATTAGTCGGCCAAGACAAATATTAAATTCTTCGTGTCTAATACGAGAATGGCATTTTATGGTTGGGGTTTACCACTTAACGTGAGTTTCCTCGCCATAAAAATGGTGAATAACTTGATTTTTTTAAAACAGCATGACACATTTTATTTCCTAGTACTTAAATAAGAGAGACATATTCAAGCACTCTATAAAATTCTGGTAAATCATTATATATAGTTTAATGTTTTTATAAATATGTATCTCTACACCTAGTATTCTTTAGCTAGGAATAGTATCACTTATTCTAATCTGTTTTTTGTTTTTTTTTGGTCGGAAAGGGAATCTTGACGTCCAAACATAGTGATAATGTCACACCTTTTGCTCCCAAGGGAGGGCTAACAATAACATGATTGAAATGATTAAAACACAAAATATAAGAGCAATGACATGATGTGAGCACGCGTTATAGCTTTTGGCATTCCATTCCTTTGCACTGTTTTCGTACTTACGGAGAGGAAATAAATAAAAGCAACCTTTTCTTCATGCAAATACCAACTGTTGCCTAGTGCAGATCATGTTTGTCATGCGGTAGCAGGGACAAAGTCCAAATAGAGGGAGAAGTGAAGAAGTTTTACCGTCTCGAATATGCAAACCACTCGAGAATTTATTACGTTTGAAAATAATTACTACACAAGCCTAGTTTTCATCTAATTGAGCAAGTTTGACAATGTAGGAGAGATGCAATGATTCAATTATGTCAAGAGATCGAGTCTCATTGTACCCGACAAAGGGTTTAATGATTGAAACATTGATAAAGACGCGGGTTCCATCCACTCATTTCTTGATCACATAATGCACCATCATCTCAGTATCTAGGGAGTCAAGCAACCTTACATGACACGATGTCATTTGCTAAATCTACTTTAAATCTATGTGCGTCGAGGAAGATGCTCCCCATGGTTTTAGAATCAATCACGGAAAGTGCTCATCATAACTGGCTTGAGATTAAAGTGAAAAGCATCACTTGGCATTGATGGGTTGGAACATCTATGGTGGCATCTGCTTTTTCGAGGACATTCATGTGTCTTTAGGTTCACTTTCAACCGTTATCCTCAGACGCAATCATTCCATGTTTCCTAGGTTTTCGATGTCCTGAAGAGTCATGCGCTCAATTTAATTAAAAAGAAAAAAAAAGGCTTAGACACATGAACATATCATGGGGCGATATTTAGAAATCTAACAAAGAGAAAGTTTAATAGATAACATAATTAGGTGATGTAATCGAATTGTAAACTTTCTGACTCATATAATCATTTGCTGTTTACATTTTGAAAAAGTAAAATCGAGGTGCGTTGCCGGCAATTGTCCACATGATAGCCAAAAATTACTTATGTAGAGTACCGAAATGCTTAAATTGGACAAATTGCACTTTTTAGAGGAAATCTTTCTAT
Organism: Eucalyptus curtisii; assembly: GCA_017140595.1. Taxonomy (NCBI): domain Eukaryota; kingdom Viridiplantae; phylum Streptophyta; class Magnoliopsida; order Myrtales; family Myrtaceae; genus Eucalyptus; species Eucalyptus curtisii. The sequence goes on from CM029502.1 coordinate 21,536,188, forward strand.
AACATATTGTATCAAATAAATAATTTAGAATTTGATTGCATTTGGTATGCAAAAATATATTTTTCTCGGCTAATGATGAAGGGTCATGTTAAACTACAATGCCAAGTGTTGAGGGCATCTGGAAAAGAAAAATTGGTGGAAGTGAAGATCAAACAATCTGCGGGGAAAGAAGACATCGCCCTCTTCATGCAGCCATCATACCATCCCTTCTTCTCCACTAAGTTGAGTTGGTAGAGATGCAGTCCCAGCCAAGGGTGGAGGGTAAGAAGTTCAGATTCACGTGGAAGGAAATTTGATAGACATTGCTTTCGGAACCTGCTGAGTACACGGTAGGCTTTGGAGTTCGAGGCTGCGCACTCGCGTCGTGAACTGCACCATGCATCCTAAGCAGTGTAGCTCTAGATCAGGTCGCGGTCAGGGCCCGCCACAGAGAGAGATTTTGGAAAAGTACCATCAAGAGCGACCAAACCACTTTCATCTAGGATAAGGACTAAGTAACATGACTGTAACTAATAAATAGTTAAATGACTTTAGTGCTCTAGAATAGAACTTTTCTCTCTCGCTTGAGGTTCTTTTGGTCATATAGAAATCTAATACAACAAAAAGAGACCTTGCTCCAAAAATCCATTACAAATTGTAAGAAAGACACACACAAATGTGCAAGAGGTGTTCACTGTACCAGCTGGGATCATAAAGCGATTCGGGATATGGAGAGGGAGAGTAGGTCGTTATGCTATAGATTATAGGCAAAGCTTGCCGAGCTAAAGCCCTCGAAATGTTGATTCAAGGCATGCAAAGTAAAAAGTTACGAGGAGGTTGAAATTGTACCTACTAATAGATGAAATCTTGTCTCCTCAAGGAATCTTTGATAGAGGAAAGAAAATGTATTTCTAAAGTCAGACGCTTCTTCATATTTTATTCGTTTTCCTTTATGGAAATAGGCCTTCCTCAATCAGCGGTTGCTCCTGAAAATGACGTCTCAAGTATGCCAAAATCAAGAAAAGTCAATAAAAACTTATTTTATACAAAACCTATACTTTAAAATGATTACATTCAAAAAGGCTAGAGTGCGGGGAGGGACCGCTATGATAGTAGGGATAATTCTCAGAGCTCATAAAGTTGACGGTCAAAATTTTTTTTGAGTACTGCCAAAAACCTATCAAAATGCGAAATATATTGTTTCATATTGAAACATTGATTATTTATAGACTGTTTTTTTTTTTTTTACTGACTTCAATTTTTATTTTCCATTTTTCTCTTCGACCCAATTATTAGCATAAAACGTTACAGCCGAGCATACTGAAGTTGGCTGAACAGTCAACTGCTCGATTCCCACCTGTACGCTGATGGCGTGGGTGCCGTGCGTTCATGAAGGCCAATTAAATCGAAAGTTTCAAACATTCTTGTATTCCGAAGAAACTAACATAAAAAGGCAGACTAAACTAGAGGTCAAAGTCCCCCCTGCCATGTTCATACTGAAGTTGGCTGAATAGCCAAATGTTCGATTCCCACTTTTGATAACCTTGCGAACGACGTGCTATCACCATATAGGTGGACTTCTATCCATTCCGCGTTGATGGCGTGAGTATCGTGAGTTCATAAAGGCCAATTAAATCGAAAGATTCAAACATTCTCGAAATCCGAAGAAACTAACATAAAAAAGCACACTAAACTGGGAGGTAAAAGTCCCTCCTGTCATGTTCACACCTAACTTCGATTCTTCACATTTCTTAGATAACCAAACTAACTTCCTACGGTTTTTAAGAAAAAAGACTTCCTATTTATAGAATGTACCCTTTACGACCAATTCGCCATTTATATGGTTCTAATCCATCCTCATGTAACGTTAAAAGTTTAAAAAGGAGTACGTAATTGATGATTGCGATGGCACGAAATGGTCCCTATCCTAAAATATTTCACACATGTCGGACATGCATTTCATTGTAGTTTATGAAATCAACAAGCCTGTCCACTGATATTATCCAAATTATTGAGTTCTATATTTAAGATTAATTGGGTGTGAACGACGAATGGATGACGTGGAATTTTAGTTAGGCAATCTTTCAGTGAATTTTTTTTCCTTTTTCAATCCCATGCTTTATTATCAAGCTCATATACATACATACATACATATGTGACTAGTCTGAACTTGAAGACAAATGTTCCAAAATTTAAACCCAATGTAAATGACAAGTACCGCTATATCGGTTCTACATCAGCTGAAAATATTTGACTAACTGTCAATGAAACGAGCAATATAAGTAAAATTAGTTTTGGTTTAAATAGCTTTCAGTTGGGCTAGCGTTTGGTTAGCTCATTTTCCTTTCCTCCAAAGGCTAAGTAGAGGAGGTGAAACCCGGCCCTTTCCCAGCGAAAACCAACTTGACCCAACCCGAGATGAGTAAGAAAAGTCAACGCCCCCGCATCCGAGATAACTCGAATCAGGCAACCATCCGAGCCCGATCCCAACCCGATACTGAATCCTAAATTAACCGGAACCTGACGTGGCCCGAACCAATGCATACCCGAATTCTAAGTTCTTCTTATCCAAGAACGTTCGAACTCCAAATTGTCTGAACACCTAACGAACTTTACTATGATCCAAAGTCCACTGATTTAAGGATTGTTGTTCTATTTTAGCAAAAAATTGAAATATTTACTTTAGTTACAAAGAAGTGTAATTTTTTAATTGTTCCTCCAATGATGCTGGCAATTTTAGTTACAGATTATTATTTTTCCCTGAATATACATTACTTGCAGTTCCCACAAACATTTAATATGACATGATTTAATCTGATCCAGCTCAACTTGAAATGGTAGTTATATCTTGAATCTAACAATGAAATGAAATGGAAATTAACCAAATCAAAACCGATTAGATACACTACATGTCGAACTATCTGAAATTCGAGTGCAGCCGAGACTTGTAATGACACGATCAATTGGACTCACATTCAAAATTAAGACAATTGGGAAAATTGACCCCGAAATGATCTGGATTTGATCCAACATGCACTTGCGATTATGTAAATTTAAATGACCCAGAACCTATATATGATCCAAAATCGAATCAAAGGTTTAGACTTGAACTCCTGTGAAATCTCCCTTGTATTCGAAGCATGTATGTTATTGCAAGGGCCAATGTTTGATACCTCATCTTAAAGAGATAAGAGGGCCATAATTTAACATATCTAGTTAGATTTGCTTTCATTCAAAAAACTAAGCCAATGAGTTATACGATAACTACATAAATTATTTGCACCCAAAAAAAATTGGTTTCTAGACACGTCTCTTTCATATCGATTTTGATCCAACAGTCACTTACATACCTCACTTTTAATTCAACGATCAGTCATATATCTCTATTTTTGCAAGTAATATTCACATATCTCTAAACAAAACCTCACAACAAAAGGACTACATCATCCCTCCTTATGAACGCATTTTATCATCTTGCTTAGGGCTTTGGCTTTTAATTGGTTTCGAGTGCTTTGGATGGACATAAGACCTTATGATTTGGGGCTAGGCATCTTATACTATCGAATGATAGGGACATATTGTTAATTGATGTGGCGGTGTAAAGTAATTCTGAAAAGGTTCCAGGAACACATAAGTCTTTTTTTCTAAAATAGAAATATGCAAGTTGCAGTGAGTGAGAGGAGCGACACACATTTTTGGCGTTCTTCCAAAAAGAGACGTTGGGGCTCAAGGTGATGTTGATGGCCACGTGAATGCATCGTCAGCCCCGTCTCCTTTTGTGATAATTTGATTTTCTGACCTCCAAATGACGCGACACGACTTCACTGATGTCTCTTGATTTCGGCCCCGAATCTCGCAAAGCCTCCCTCCCACTTTCCTACTCCATGCGGGCATGCCGTCATTGCGGATCCACCATACAAAGAATTGGCTCCCTCAAGGTCATTAAAAATTAAAAATCATAGTCATCTTCACGTGGAGTTACATGCATTGCACCTTTCACCATGCACACACCTCTCTAGTGACAACGACCCATTTTAATATACACGAAGGACACATCACAATCAAGGGAGAGTTCTCTGTGTTCCGCGTTCAATCTTTTATTATCATATCTTCATGATCGAAGCACCTCCACCGTTCGTTCCCCAGATGTGTCACTTTTAAGGTGTGCCATCCTTTGGACTCAACAAATGATGTGCAGATGTCATCTTACTCTGAATAAGAAGCAGGATGCTCGGTTGCTCAAAGTTTTTGGGCCACGACCGCACTCACCTGGTCAAGCTAAAATGCATCTAGGATCCTTTGATCACCGAAGTCCATTGCTTTCATTTATGTGAGTCCCATACCATTGAAATAGCTTCAGTTGTGAGTCACTTAACTCAGTACATACATAATAAATCTCCATCTTGACTTCAGATAATGCCCATGGCCTGGTCATTACCAAGCTTTGGTGCCGCTCCACGCCACTACTTTCTCCAGGTCTCCCGGGATCTGCAACCACCGCATTAGGTGCTCCGCCTGTCTGTACCTGGCCAAAAAGATGGACCTCCTAGTCACATCGGGCGAGATATTCCTCATTCATAGACACGTTTCACGGGCTTTCTGGCTCAAACCTTCTGTCCCACTGAAATTGCCAAAAGAAACATCAGAGCATATTCGTGTTTGTTGGGAGTGGGGACCTATCTCCTTTCATATCGGTAAAGCCATAGCAGCAGCAGCAGCAGCTTGGCTCATCGGGCTCTATTCGCCGCCAATATCATCTGTCCTGACCTCTCTGCTCCACTTTCCAGAACAAAGTGATTACCTTTATTACATCTTCATCGAAGTCTTTCAAATGTCTGAACCTGACGGTTATATAACACATATCGACTTCTCTCGAAAGTTACCAGCAATTGTCAGGATTATGATCTTTCCCTCCTCGGCCTAAAACAGAATTTCCTTGGACCTGAATGAATACAGTTCTCGGCACCAGGAGTTTGTCAAAAATAGAACGAATATTTAAATTTCGTGTGTTGATAAGTATTAAAAAAGCCGTGGATAAAAAAATGTAAAGGGACAATTTTTGTCAATTAATTTGTTGTTAACTTATCAATGTTTCACAAAATTACCAACGTTTTTCATTTGCTTTGTAAATTAGTAACTTTTTACCAGCGTACCAACGTTTATTTAGCAAACTTACCAACGTTTAAAATTTCCTAACATTTAAATTAAATTACCAACATAAGTTCGATTGATTTTCTAACATTCATTTGATTAAATTACTGGCTAGAGTTGGATTACTCACTCTCATTTAAGGGTCTAATTCCCTTTGAAACTTTTAACTCTAGGTCTGTACCAATTATGCTATGAACTTTTTTGTTGTCTATAAAAAAAATCTCTTTCTCTCTATTCCCACATCTGCCCACGTGTCTATAAATTGCCACTACTTTCTTTAAAATTATTAACATTAGAGCATATCATAGGTTCATTATAAATAAATGCATTTTCATCAACACCCTCACATTTGTATGAAACAACAACAATCTTTTGATGTTAATAATTTTGAGAAATCAATGTGATTTTTTGATGTGTGAGTAGATTTGGGACTATAGTGAAAGTTGGGGATTTTTTTTATAAACAAAAAAAGTTTGGGGCAAAATTGAGATTAAAGTTAAAGTCAAGGTTCTCTTTAGGGAACTAACCCTCATTTAAGTTATTTACCAATGAAAATTGTACTAACAGGTGATAATGAAATATTGTACCAACGGTTCTAGATATTGGGCCTAATATGCAACCAAGTCTTAAACGTTTGAAACAGTGCAATGAAGTCTTAAATGTTTTGAATGTGTTTGCAATCACGACCATTTAGCAACCATTCAACTAGTTTTGCTCTCGTGGTACATCGGAATTCCATTGTGGTTTTGTTGGGGGCTAACAATACAACCTAGAGGGGGGTGAATATGTTGTTTTAGAAAACTTGACAATCTTTCCCGAAAAATTAACTAATGCTAAGTAGAGATCAGGTCAAAGTGATGTTTCAAACTATTGATCGTAATGTGCACTTATTGTTGTGCGGGAGAGCACCTTAACTAGATGAGATGACAAAGAAAGACAAGAACAATCAAGAACACGGTGATTTACGTGGTTCGGAGAAAATCTGCCTTCATCCATTGGCGGGGGGGGGAGAGATGATTTCTTATTAGAGAGTATTTTTTATACAAGGTACAACGCTAAATAAATAGATCCTTAGATCTCCACTTCTTTAATCCCAATAGGAAAGGAATTCCACCCAAAAGATCTTATCATCTTAGGAAACTAACCGATAAATCTTTAGTGATTATCCCATAAATATTAGGAATATCACGACATATCCCAATTACATTATATTAGGACTATTCCCCTTGAAATCCCATATAGATAGGTCCAAAAATAGGAAATAAATTTCGTGGAATTCAAGACAACATCAACAAATCTCCACCCTAGCTTGAATAAACCCCAAGCCTCCACTTGAACACAAAAAAAAAAAAAAAAAAGAAGACGAATATGCCTCTCCCTCCACTATACCTTTGCAAAGGTACGCCTGCACCTAGACCGGTGTGGCCTCCATCAACTTCAATGATGAGTGAGAAAATCAAGTCCCTGCAGGACTTGAACTTCTCCATAGTAACAGTCTTCATGAGCATATTCGTGGAATTATCGTTAGAATGGATTTTCTTCAAAGCATTCTACCATTCTCCACAAATTCTCAAATCTTGTGGTACTAAACTTCAATATGTTTCATTTTGGAATGAAACACTTAATTCTTCACGAGATATATTGCGCTTTGGCTATCATAATATAGTGCAGCACTTTCTTGCTTCAAACCCAACTCTGTGACCAAACCGATCAGCCATATTCCCCCATTCACAACTTCAGTTATTGCCATATACTCAGCTTCGGTTGTAGACAATGCTATAGTAAACTGAAGCATTGCCCTCCAAGAAATAGCTCCGCCTCCAAGAGTAAAGATGCATCCCGTGATGGACCTTCGCTTGTCCAAATCACCAACGAAATCCGAATCGACATAACCTGCTAAATCAATCGATTCTACTTTGGACTAAACATCAAACCCATTCCAATAGTTCCAGCCAAATAACGAAAGATCCACTTAACAACTTCTCAATGCTCCTTACCTAGATTGCTCATGTATCGGTTGGCAAGAATCACTACATGAGCCAAATCCGGTTTGCTACAAACCATAGCATACACAAGGCTCCCTATTGCATTGGCATAGGGTACTCGAGACATCTTTATAACCTCCTCATGTGAACTAGGGCATTGTTTCTCAGATAATCTAAAGTGATTTGCTAAGGGTACAAATTGGCTTCACCTTCCCCATGTTGAACCGCTCCAAGACCTTCTCAACATACTTCTTCTGATTTACCCAAAGCTTACTTGCACGTCTATCTTGAAAGATTTCCATGTTAAGGATCCTCTTTGCAGCACCAAGATCCTTCATTTCAAACTTGTTACTTAATCGAGACTTTAGGGAAACGATGTCTCTCATTTTTCTTGCAGCAATTAACATATCATCAACATAGAGCATCAACAGAATAAGCGACTTATCATCCAAAACTTTGTAGTAGACGCAAGAATCATGCACACTCCTCATGTAGCCAATACGAAGCATAAAAGAATCACATCTTTTATTCCATCGCCTTAAGACTGCTTCAAACCATAAAGTGATCTCTTGAGCAAACAAACGTGATTGTTTTTCCCTTCTACCTTGAAGCCTTCGGGCTGCTCTATGCAAATTTTCTTATCCTAGTCACCATGAAGGAATGTTGTCTTGACATCTAGCTGCTCGAGCTCCAAGTCATACATTGCCACCATAGCTAGTAAAACACGAATTGAGGTGTGTTTTACAAATAGGGAAAATATCTCATCGTAATCGATCCCCTCCTTCTGTGCGTAGCCCTTAGGAACAAGTCAAGCCTTGTATCTCTCTTGCTCTTTCTCTATTGTTGCTTCCTTTTTTGAAGAACCCATTTGTAGCCAATGACTTTTCGATCTTTAGGCTTCTTCACAAGTTCCCATGTCTTTATTCTTTTGTACTGACTCCATCTCCTCCATCATCGCGGTCATCCACTTTTCTTTGTGATCTCTTTTTAGAGCTTCATGATAGAAGCTTGGGTCACCAGAGCTTACGGTAAGAGCATAAGCAACCATGTCCTCAAAACCGTATCTCTTCGATGGTTTGAGAGTGCACTTTCTTCGACCAATCACAATGGTACGAGGAACTTCTACCGTTTCTTTAACTTCCGAAGATTAATCGGATGACTCACCATTCTCTATAAATTCTTTGGTTTCAAGCTCCATCTTAATGATAGATTTATCACTCTCCTCTTTAGCAGCTGCGTGTGGCACGTAGCTTGACTTCAACATTGCAGATTCATTGAACACAACATCTCTGCTCGTCAAAACTTTCTTTTCATTTGGATCCCATAATTTGTAGCCTTTCACTCCTTTCTTGTAATTGAGAAATATGCACCGTTTTGACTTTGGATCCAACTTCAAGTGCTTCGAACTTTGCACATATACAAAAGTAAGACAATGGAATATTTTTAAATTAAAATAATCGACCGTTTTACCAGTCCATAACTCTTCGGGAATTTTGCATTTAATTGCGGTCGATGGAGACCAATTCACAAGATAACATGCCATGTAGACAGCTTCCGCCCAAAACCCTGAGCTCTCTCTAATAAGGTATGGTTCATCATTTTCGCTACGCCATTTTGTTGGGGTGTATCCAGAACTGTGAAGTGACGTCTAATCCCTTTATTCTTGCAAAACTCCATGAACGGTGTTGATTTATACTCTCCTCCATTGTCCGATCTCAAGCACTTTAAGCTTCTTCCCCATTGAAGTCTCAATCGGCTTTCTATTTTTCGAACTTATCAAACTTTCTGAGAGAAACCGTCAATGAATGTCATGAAGTACTCCTTCCTGCCTTTTGACTTTACCGGTGAATTTTCCCATACATCCATATGTATATACTTGAGCACGCCTTTGCTTGTGTGATTTGGAACCTTGAATTGCACTTTGCATTGTTTTCCAAACACATAAAATTTGCAAAAATCTAATTTTTATGTTTTCATACCTTGGAGTGCATTCCTTTTGTGAATTTCCATCAATCCTCTTTCCCCCATAAGCCCAAGACACATATGCCATAGATAGGTGTTATTTATCTCCATGCTAGCATCCGTTGACATAGATGCTCCACCTTGCCTTGTGATTCACATAAGTTGATATAGGTTCATGTGCCTCTGTCCCTTTAGAACAACCAGAGCTCCCTTGATCACCTTCAAGACTCCACTTTGAGCGGAGTACTTGCATCCATTGGATTCGAGTGCTCCCAATGAAATCAAGTACTTCCTTAGATCTGACACATGACACACATCCACTAAGGTTTTGATCATGCCATCAAACATCCTAATGTTCATTGTTTTAACTCCCACAGTCTTGCACGAAGTGTCATTCCCCATGAGAATTGAAATATCATCATATGCCTTGTACTCATTAAAGGCTTCTCGATGAGGACACTTATGATAAGTGCATCCAGAGTCCAAGATCCCCGAATCTTTGATGGTATCCTTCCCCCACGATATGGACAAGATGTCCCCATCATTGGTCTCAGTGTTGTCAGCTACACTTGCTTCATCCGAGCTCTTCTTCTTTTTCTCATTCTTATTTGGACATAATCTCTTGGTATGCCCTTCCTCATTAGACATGTAGCATCTTCATTTGAACTTTCCCTTGCATTTTGATCGACCCCTGTGGCTAGATCCTCGATCTATTGATCTACCTCTTCCTTGACTGCTCTTCTCCTTCTTAAAGAGTCCATCTCCTAAAGATTTTAAGCTACTTGTACTTTTTCGGGTGTCATATGAAATTAGGGCAGCAGTCACCTCTCCGATCTCTAGGGCTTTCTTGCCATAAATGATTGCAGTCACCAAATGGTCAAATGAATCCGACAACGATGCTAATAGTAGAAGCGCTATGTCTTCATCCTCGAACTTTACCTCCAAGTTTATATGTTCACTAATTATCTGATTGAACATGCTGAGGTGTTCTAACAAATCTCTTCCTTCACTCATATGAAGTGAATACAATCTCTTCTTTAAGAACAACTTGTTCATAAGAGATTTCGTCATGTAAATGCTTTCGAATTTGAGCCATACCTCCAGAGTGGACTTGATTTCCACCACGATTGAAGGGCCTCATCTAGTAGATTCAATCAGATTGCATTGCACACCCTCTCCTCCATGTCAGCCCAATTATTGCCGATGATGGTGGCTGGCTTGTTTGACCTTCCTAGAGAAACCTTTGATGAACCCTGTTGAATTAACATATACTTCATCATTCTTTAACATAGTGTAAAATTATTCTTGCCAATGAATCGTTCGATTGCGACATCCTCAAATTTGACCCTTATCCTTGACTCGAGGAATGGCCTAAAACTTCGATGTTATCTTAATGAGAATAGAGTATGGATTAATTTAAGTATCATTTATAAGTCAACTATTCAATTAGGAAAGGTAATTGTGGATCGGGAAATGCACTCAACTAAAGTACTCAACTATGGAATGATAGCTCGACCATAAGGATTAATGCGAGATGACCTTACACTAGTAATGAATGAACGATTATAGATTGATTCGGCCTAAGTATATATATAACCGGATTGCGGATGATTCCACATGGTCATTATACTAATCCCCAACAACTCTAAATCGATTCTAAGTGACTGAGAACCAAAGTAAATAAGTCAATTCCCGTTCGATTACATAATAACCGATGATCATCTATAGATTGATTAGGCTCAAACATGGATTGATTTGGAATCAACCATGGGTTGTGCAAGTGATACCCCAAGAGACCCCCCCGAAATTCATATAGGCCCCGTTAAAGCCATTTTCAATCGAATTTAGCCATAAACCTCGGTCTGGTTACTGGTATCCTTTGTGGATAATTAGGAAACATTCCTAATCGGTTTACCCAACGTTTAACCTCATGAATAGTTTTGGGTCCCTAAATCTTTAGTCTTGAAAAAAGAGTATCGGACACTTGGAGTGCCAAAACTTGGCACGGATTGACACTTAAGTGCCAAAAGTTATGACAGTCACACTTAAGTGCCAAAATCGAAATGAAATGGATCACTTAAGTGCCAACAGCAAGAAAATCCAACCAAAATGCTGACGTGGCGATTTTTCGGTGAGACAAGTGCAAAATGACGTCATTTTACTCATAACGTGGATAAATAATTAATATAAAAATTAAGTAAATTAAAATTAAAATTAAAATTATTTTAAAAAAATAAAGAAGAGAGAGAGAGAGAGAGAGAGAGAGAGAGAGAGAGAGAGAGATGGAGATTGCAAGCAACGAGTCCTCCCCGCCGCCTCCCCACTATCACCGGGAAGGGCCGGCGACGGTGGGGGGAGGGCCGGTCGAGGTCACTAGGCCTTGGCCAGGGGCCGGCGACCTCGCCTAACTAAAGGCGAGGGCCTACGAGCCCTAGCCTAAATCTGGGGCGAGGTCATGGCCCTCCCCCAAATCCGACGAGGGGCGATGGCCCTTGCTCGGCCGGCCCTCCCCCATCATCATTGGCCCTTCCCGGCGACGGCGGCGAGGGTTTAGCCCTCAGCTGCCTGCAACTCATCTTCTTCATTCCTCTTTTTTTTTTTTAATTGTTAATTTTTTTATAATTTAATTTAATTATTTTTTATAATAAAATTCAAATCCATGCCAAAACGACGTCGTTTTTTTTTTTTTTTATTTGCTAAGTCAGCTCTCCGGTGAGCAATGTGGCCGAGCAAAATTAATAAAAAATTGCTATGTAAGATTTCCGACGGGGTTCGTTGGAGATGACACATAAATGTCCCATTTTTTTTTTTTTTTTAAAAGTTGCACTTAAGTATCGCTTTCATAACTTTTGGCACTTGAGTGTTTCCTCATGCCAAGTTTTGGCACTTAGGGTGTACTTTTGCCATTGTAAAAGTGGGTCAACCATTGGAAGCCTAATGGGCCTCACACCAAATGAAAGTCCCATTAAACTTAGTAAGGTCCAAATTGGATGAGTTAAGACCAAACCCAAGCCCTATGTGCGTGAATAATAACCCATGAGTAATTCGCGTGAATAGTAACCTAGCCTCTAGAACCCTAATTTTAGGCTTTTCTTCAAAGTCTTACTTCATTAATGCCCTCTAGAAGTCATGATTACAAGAGACAAAGACTTTGGTCTTGTAAGAAGAGAGATCTGCACCAATTAACGGGGAGAATGAAGAAAGGAGAGCAGACTTGTCTGTCTCCATAGGCATGTACCTAATTGCCTAGCCTTGAGCAGTTTTAATTGAAGCTTATGGAGGAAGCTTGCAAGATGGCCATTCACCTTGCTTGGCTAAGAGGGTTTTAAGAGAAATGGTCTGAATGAAATCAATGCTCTTGCATTATTAGGGGAAAGCTTAAAGGAGAAACCTCCAAATCCTCTCATTTCTCTCATTCTTTACCTCACTTTCACTCTCTCACTCTTATCTCTCTCTGACATCAACACCCTCACCGAACTCTGTCTCCCTCAAACACTCTTTCATTTTCTCCATTTCTTTCTCTCCTCAACCTGGTTTTGTAAGTGGTTCATCTAACCCTTGGCTAGGGTGTTGCTCTATGTAGTTGAGAGCTTAGTTTTAGATGGATGAATGTTCTTGTTCTAGGCTATCAAGAGCTTGGATGGTTGATGATGTTTGATACTTGTTCTAGGGAGAGGGACTTGTGCTTAAACTTTGCAAGAAATTATGTGATAAATGCTTGTGATAAGCCATCTTGATCAATAATAAGTGCTTGTGATAAGCAATTTTGATAAGTGCTATTGATAAGCTATCTTGATAGGTGATATGTACTATGCGATAAGCTATGTGATATGTGACATGAGCTACGTGATAAGTTATGTGATAAGTAATATGAGCTATGTGATTTAAATGTGCAATATCTGCAAAGTGAGTTACAAGTGATCTATGTGTCATGAGACTATAGATAAATGATGTTTTATGAGAATAGTCTTGGTAAAAGAAAGCTTATAAAGGCATGTTGTTATTAATTCCTGAGGTATCGGTATTAAATGCCAAATTTCATGTGTTCACATCGATAAGAGATTGTATGTGAAGTATACACATTTTCGCATATTGGTGAATGGCGGTTGTTCACATGTGATTATTTAGTGCATTTTTATTCGTGTGGGATCGGAGAAGTTCGAACTGTGTGAGTACTAAACACTCTTACATTGGCTAAAGTGAAAGATAAGAATTGATGTGAGTGCTTGATGTGCTTGCGTGATCACATAAATGGTTTCGTACTCATATGACTGCGGGGGACGATGCCCGATGGATTTTGGTTGCCGTTCATGGATGGATTTTGGACCGATGCTCTTAAATGAATGATGTCTTTGAGAGAGGTCGAGATGTTGCTATGCCTGATGGGGCGAGACGATGCTTGATTATGCTGGAAGACCATTGACACAAGTGTCGGTCGTGGTCTTGAGAGATTGTAATAATCAGAACACGTATGGATGCAATTATGCATGGTTATGTGACATAAATTGTTTTCCTAATTATATGTGCATTTTACATGCCGATTAGAAGCGAGGCTTCACCTGTGAATATTCATGTGCATTTTCCATGTTGATCAGAAGTGAGGCTTCACATGTGAATTTTAGATGTCGATAGGAGGAAAGAAAGCACGTGTGGATATCTGATTGAACTCTTGGCATGCCTATTGGATGAGGTTTCTTTCATGCACATAGATAAGGTAAAGCAAAGGCTTTGTTATTGATCTACCATTGACATGTTGAGTTGTATGTTTAGTATGTTTCCGATTGAGAGGCCTCCTCCTATACGAGAATTAGATGGCTAACTTATTGAGTTTTGACTCACTCGGTGTTGTTTAAATTTTTCAGGCCCTCAGTCATGGATTTTCGTCATGTACGGCTCGGGGTACCTGTTGATCAGGATGTGGAAGTGACCTCCTTTCCGATAGAGGGAAATGAGAACCACTTTTTGATTTCGCCCTCGTAGCATAGACATGCTAGGCTAAACCCTCAACCCTTTTTTTTTGTTGTGGTAATCAGAATAACCCCGGGAAATAGGGCTTGTAAATTAACTAACTTCTAATAACTGATGATGCATATAGGTATTTATCTGGTGTAAGCTTGGTTGTGTGTTTTCCTTGATATCCCTTTGCTAGTAATTGTTGGGAGATGTTTACTTACGCTTCCGCATGCGTTAAATCGAAAGAAAAGACAAAGAATGGATCGACGACACATCTTGAGACGTCGCAAATAAATGACCTTGGAGGGTTGTCGTGCACCCGAGACTCGCCATTAGAGTACGAGGTGTGACAAAACCTTTCCTAGCCATCTAGTCAGAAGTCACAACACGGGAATGGAGAACCCAGATTGCTCTGATACCAATTGTTGTGTAGAAGAGCACCCTAATTAAATGAGATGAAAAAGAAAAACAAGAATAATCAAGAACATAGAGATTTACATGGTTTAGCGAAAATCCGCCTACATCCACGAGAAAGAAAGACGATTTCTTATTAGAGAGTATTTTTTATACAAGATGTAATGATGAATAAATAGATTATTAAATCCGCACTTCCCCAATCCCAATAGGAAATGAATTCCACCCGAAAGATCTTATCAGCTTAAGAAACAAACTAATAAATTTAGTGATTATCCCCTAAATATTATCAATATCGTGACATATCCCAGTTATATTGAATTAGGACTATTTCCCATGAAAGCTCATGTAGATAAGTCCAAAAATAGAAAATAAACTTCGTGAAATTCAAGACAACATCAACACTTGTGAAAGTAAAGATAATTAAATAGTAGTACACAATGATATATAGTGGTTCGGCTTTATCTTCAAGTCTACGTCCACTCTTCTGACTAACAACCACAAGTTGAGCTGGATTCCACTAGTAATCTACTCTTAAAGTTACAATCGACAAGCACTAATCCTGTTACAAGATATATCACACTATCAGGACTCAGCTGCTTTCACGCCCCGAACCTCGAGCACGTGCCCATCCGTCAATGGTCGATAAAATTTGCGACGTCCCAGGATGCATCGCCGACCCATTCATTTTAATACACAAGCGAAAACGAATAAATAAATCCCCTGACAGTAAACTCATGGGATAGAAAAGCAGGAAAATCGATTCACAATCAAAACACGCTTTTATATACACATTGAGTTATATACAAAAGGCTACAAAAAGGTCTTCTCCAAAAGTTGTACTAACTGACCTACACCTCGGATCCTCTCAGCACGGCTCCAGATCCTCCACTCTATGGTCCTGAAAAGAATTGAGCCCATGACAGGGTGAGATATACATCTCAGCGAGTTCACGCTCTAAACTGCGATTAGAAGGGTAATACGCCTAGAGGAGTCCTAACCACACAACCATAGAGACTTACCTCGTTTAAGCTCCTCCCTGCAAGTCAACACAATTCACATTACAGACATGAGCAGTAAACAAGCTCAAATAATTGGAATGTCGCACTCAATCTCAAACAACCACAGAGGTCTGATTATAGGGCCAAATCATTATGACACGTCTCATATCGTGCCACACAATTTTGTCCCATAATCTGGTGCCTTTAACTCAATCAGTCATGTGTTCCTAGTTTTGATCTCGGCCCAATGGGCACAACTTACTCGATGTTCGGCGGCCTTTTGGCGTAGCCACGCGTTGTCTCACCTTATTGAGCACGGCAACGTCTCTATTAGACGACAATCCCGAAGCAGCATCGGTTTAGAATCTACTGCGACCGGCTTCCGTTATCCAAAGGCGCCCCATATAGGGGTAACAATCCGCATAAATGCTCGTGACGGGTTCTTTTATCCAACACACGACCACTCAATTGGGGCTAAGGACATCGTGCATTGCACTCAAATGTCTCAATTAAAATAATGCGCTTGGCCCATTTTCTTCGTATTAAAAACACCCGATGAAAATAATCGTGTATGGGTACACTGTTAGATTGAACCTGAAGATTTGATATCCTTATTTTTAAAATCCCATTATTTGATATAGTATTTAAAATCATTTTCGGTGTTAAAACCCGACACCCGAGATTTTCTAATAAATATCAAAATTTCACAATTTTGGAATAAATAACTAAAATTCTAATCACCACTCAATTTGCACAAATTAACACTCAATTGCCAAAACTAAGCACACCACTGCAATTAGCACGAAATTCCGGGCAATGGCTATCCCGGTCTAATTTTTGGAAAATAATAAATAATTAAACAAATATAATTAAATGCAATAAATCTCAACTTAGGTTGGAAATGCAAAAGTAAACACCAAAATGGGCCTAGAAAATTTCTGAACCTATCTAGATAAATAGTACGACTACTTTAGTTCCTAATCTATCCGTTTTAACCACCTAACATGCACAAACGGATAGTTAAATCACTAATCCATTCTAACTAACCACCTAAACCCTAATTAGCCTAAACTAACCAACCCCTAAGCATCATTAACTCCATAACCAGAGTTTAGCAAGTAAACTTACCGGTTTTGCGATCCGATGAGTCCACGATTACAGCGATGCAGAGACGGGCGATAAACCACCCTATGGCGACACCGAACGGAGATCGGACGGGCTTGAAAATGGGCCTTGAAGTCCAAAGACCCTTGCTGGCCTTCGATTCTGTCCAAGAACCGAAAGGGTTGGGCCGAGCGGCTGGACGGGCTAGAAACGGCACGGGACGAGCGGATGAGACTGCTGTGGGCGACGGCCGGTGACGGCGGCTGCTGGACGGCGACGGTGAGGCTTCGACAACAACCAGGGAGGCTCCGGGGATGCGGCTGGGTGCGACAGGAGGCATTGGACCACGAGATGAGTAGGAACAGGCGGACGTGCGTGCGCGCGCGGGCTTGCGGGTGGCGCGACGGCCGAGCGGTGGGTCCAACGGCGGCAGGGGAGGCGGTCGACGGTTCAGGGGAGGGAGCTAGCTGTTCTCTGCAACTTCAAGCTCTTAAAACACTCTAAAGTGGATAAAGTGGGGCTGAGCAAGAAGAAGAAGACTGCTGAAGATTGGAGGGGGCCCATCTTAGCCACAAAGTCTTCTCTTCTATCCTCATTCACTCATTGCAAGGCCCCACTTGTCTTGGCTATCATCCAAGCCAATTTGCTACACAAAATTCCCCCTAAAAGCATTTCCAAGTGGTCCAAAATGTTGATGGACCCTTGGCCTACGAATTTTGACACAATTCCCCTAAATTGAATCAATTCCCCCCAATTAAATCTAATTTGATGTCCATAAAATCAACCAATGTGTCCTCGTCCAATACAACATTTTTCCTCACCAATTTGTCCAACTTGAATCCCAAGAACGCGATAAAAAAATGGCTCTCTGATTTTCTCGGTAAAAAACGGCCCCACTTTGAATTTTTGCCAAAAATCTCGGTTTGCAAAAAAACCTTTGGAGGATGAGTCGACGGTCCTAAAATGAATCGTGACATGACAGACCTTTCAATTTTTGAAATCGAGTTTAAATTCGCGGTTAATTTCAATCTAGCGCGATTTTAGCATGATTTAGCCTACCAGGTAACTTTTAGGAATTTTTAGTGCAATTGACCCGTGATCGATTATTTTCGAGCCACATTGTACATCTTCAACACATTGGCGACTCTCGGTTGTCGCAAAAATCTCGAGATTTCAAATACGGAAATGACAGAAAAATCGGTCTAGTATTATTCGACAAAAATTTTATAATCGGGTGGAATCACTCACACACTAATCACATACCTTTGTCGAATCGACCTATCTCCGGTCTCTGATCGATTTTGACGGTGCCGTAGTGACCCTTGCAGATTAGCACGGTCGAGCAGTCAATTTCTAGTCGAATTCTCAAGTCTATTGCGTTAAAATCTCTTAACGGCTTCACCAGATAATCTAGTTATCTCGTGAGTGATCAGCTCAGAGAATAGAACTATAGGCGTGTCGATGAAAAGCCAAATTCATTCAATTGAAAATAGAACCTAAAATTCAACATGTCACAACTCTTCATCTCTTATAAAAATTTCGTCCTTGAAATTTAAACCATTACAAATCCTTAAACAAAAAGGTGGGGGTACAATCGTCTCATCGAATCTTCACTTTCCCAAGTTGCTCCTTCAGTGCCGTGGTGTTGCTAGACCACTTTAACCAACGGGATCGTCTTGGTGTGCAGAATATGTTCTTTCCGATCCACAATTTGAACCGGTCTTTCCACATACGACACGTTGTCGTCCATGTCTAATTCTTCGAAATTCAGCACGTGGGTCGGGTCAGATTCATACTTCCTCAACATCGACACGTGAAAGACGTCATGCACTTGCACCAACCTCGGCGGCTATGCAAGACGATACGCTAGAATCCCTATTCTTTCCAAAATCTCAAAGGGACCTACGTACCTCGGACTCAGCTTTCCCTTTTTGTTGAACGAAGTACCCCTCATTGATGACACCTTCAGAAAGATGTGCTCACAAACTTGGAATTCCAATGGTCTCCAGCGCTTATCTACGTAACCTTTTTGACGGCTCTGAGCGGTCTTTAATCTGTCTGTGATGACAGCAACTGCATCCACTGACTGCTGGACTAACTTTGGGGCTGTGATCTTTCGTTCTCCAACGTCATCCTAACAAACTAGAGTTCCGTACGCTCTGTCATACAACGATTTAAAAGGTGCTCTGGTAGCTATTGTTGTAGGCAAACTCGATAAGATGAAACTGTTCCTCCCAACATCCCTTGAAATCTAACATGCAAGCTTGCAGCATGTCTTCGAGGGTTTGAATCGTCCCCTCAGACTGGCCATCCGTCTGAGGATGATAGGTTGTACTGTACTGCAGCTTCATTCCTAAGGCGATCTGCAAACTTTTCCAAAAGGTAGCTGTGTACCTCGGGTCTCGGTCTGATGTAATTGTCACTGGCACTCTATGCAGACGAACTATCTGACGCACATATAATTTTGCATGCCCGTCCAAATCAAGTTCCTTTCGTACGTCGATGAAGTGAGCCAACTTCGTCAGTCTATCGGCCACTACCCAAATGGAATCATTACCTCTCTGACTCTTTGGTAAGCCCGTTACAAAATCCATTGTGATGTGTTCCCATTTCCATTCGGGAATCTCGAGAGGTTGCAGAAGTCCTCACAGCTTACAATGTTGTGCCTTCACTTGCTGACACGTTAGACACTTGGCGACATGCTTGTCAATGTTCGCGTTTATACCAGACCGCCAATAATGTTGACGCAGATTCTGATACATTTTCGTACTATTAGGATGAATGCCATAACTGCTACGATGAACTTCTGATAATATCTCTTCTTTAAGCTTTGCATCATCAGGTACACACAATCGTCATCGGAATCTTAGTGTTCCATCTTCATAAATCTGAAAGTCAACTTGTCTCTTTTCGGTATCCTCCTGCAGGATTTTATGAATCTCTGGGTCTGTCGATTGAAGCGTTTTGATCTTGGTCTGCACTTCGGGCTCAATTTTGAGGGTGGCCATTAGATTTGAAATGTGGCCTACCTCAAATTTGAAAACCGAATCTCAAGCTCTCTCGAGTAAAATCCATTCCTTGACCAGCATCTGCACAAGTAAAGACTTCCGACTTAGCGCATCTGCGACTTTATTAGCCTTTATAGGGTGATACAAAATATCACAATCATAGTTCTTTAGGAGTTCCATCCAGCGACGCTATCTCATATTCAACTCCTTTTGAGAGAATAAGTACTTGAGACTTTTGGAATCTTTCTCCACACAAATAATGTCTCCAAATTTTTAGAGCGAAAATAATCGCTGCGAGTTCTAAGTCATGCATCGGGTAATTCAGCTCGTGAGGTCTCAACTGACGGGATGCGTATGCAACGACTCTGCCATGCTTGATTAACACGCGACCCAGTCCTCTAAACGACGCATCACTATAGATCTCGTATCCTCCAGGACCAGATGAAATGGTTAGCACATGTGCGGTAGTTAGCTTCTGCTTAAGCTCTTGGAAACTATGCTCGCACTTGTTTGTCCACACGAATTTTTCTTCCTTCTTCAGCAATCGAGTCAACGGCGATACTAACGCTGAAAACCCTTCCACGAACTTTTTGTAGTACCCTGCCAAACCCAAAAAGCTTCTGATCTCTATCACGGTAGTCGGTCTTGGCCAGTTGATAACTGATTCGATTTTAGCTGGGTCCACGGAGATTCCTTCGCCTGAAATCATGTGACCTAGGAACGCCACACGAGTCAACCAAAACTCGCACTTACTGAACTTGGCGTACAGCTCATGATTCCTCAAGGTCTGAAGTACCATCCTCAAATGCCTCTCGTGCTCCTCTAAACTTCTTGAATACACCAGCATATCGTCGATGAACACGATCACAAATTGGTCCAGATACTCTTTGAACACTTGGTTCATCAGATCCATAAAAGCAGCTGGGGCGTTCGTCAAACCAAACAGCATTACAGTGAACTCATAATGGCCGTATCAAGTACAAAACGCTGACTTTAATATGTCCTCCCTCCTGATCCTTAGTTGATGATATCCAGTCCTCAAGTCGATCTTAGAGAATATCGATGCTCCTTGCAACTGGTGAAACAAGGCATCAATCCTTGGCAGTGGATACTTGTTCTTGATCGTCACCTGATTGAGTGGACGATAGTCGATGCACAGGCGCAACGAACCATCTTTCTTTTTCACAAACAGAACTGGTGCTCCCTAATGTGATGCATTGGGACGTATGAATCATTTATCCAACAATTCATGTATCTGCACCTTCAGTTCTTTCAACTCAGACAATGCCATCCGGTAAGGAGCCTTAGAGATTGGCTCTGTCCTGGGTTGTAACTCAATCACAAACTCTATCTCTCTCTCTGGCGGTAGGCCTAGCAATTCCTTTGGAAACACATCCTGAAACTCTTGGACTACTAAGATGTCCTCGATCTTCAGCTTTTCAACTGTCATATCCACGACAATCGCCAAGTAACCTTGGCAACCCCCGTCTAATAAATGGGTTGCCTCAAGCAATGAGATTAAGGTAATCGAGGTCCTCATCGACTCCCAATAAACTCGAAACTCTCACCCAATAACGAGTTAAACTGAATCGCTTTACGATAACAGTCCATCTTAGCTTATTGCTTGGTGAGCCAATCCATGCCAATTATCACATCGAAATCATACATGGCTAAGACTAACAAATCTATCCTCCCCTCTCGCTCACCAATCACTGACTTGCAACCAGAACAAACGCAGAAAACACATCATCCTTTAACAGTATAGATATGCTAACCACTGACTCCAACAATTAAGGACTTAATCCTACTAGCTTAACAAATTGCTCAGCTATAAAGGAGTGAGTCGCGCTAGGATCAAATAAAGCATAAGTAGCATGGTCGTTCAACGAAACCGTACTTGTAATCACATTAGGCGCGTCCTCTGCCTGTCCTCTGGTGATGGTGTACACCCTTTCTTGTGCTGGAGATCTATTCGATCCACCCTCTTATGCAATCTGCGGCGCAAATCCTCGGTTCTGACCCATTAATGGCGGTGGTGGCAAGTGCAGTCCCATTTGTCTTCTGGGATAATTCCCCGGCCATGTTACCTTGCTAACCACACTCAAAACAAGCACCCGGCCTAGAATGGCACGGGGCTGATCCATGTCGTCTTCCGCGAAAACGACACACACCATCTCTAAACCTTCTAGCTTGGTCTACCGAATCCTCAATTAGTCTAGGGGCGTACTGCGATAGTTCAGCGAACTTCGCTTCATACTAATCTACTGTCATTGTACTTTGGCGAAGGCGCTGGAATTCCGCCATCTTCAGTAGGGGTGAGCATGGTCCAGGTTGGGCCGGTCCACCCCCTAACCCTAGGACCAACTCGTATAGTATTGGTCCTCAATTTTTGGGGCCGAGGACCAATTCTATTGAGCTTGGGGCCGAGGACCGGACCAACCCAATGAGTTCGGTCCAATTCCGAGTCAACCTAGGACCAACGATAATTTTTTATCATTTTTTGTACTCCTTAGAAAAGCGATTGAGGACCGGACTGACCCAATGGGTTCGGTCCGGTTTCAAAGTCAACCTAGGACTAACCATTAATTTTTTATTTCATTTTTTATACTCCTTGAAAGGGCAACAGAGGACCGTACCGACCCAATGGGTTTGATAATGAGCAAGGTCAGCTAAGAAAGGCAAGCGGTGAGGGTCAAGTGGGGTGAGTGTCGAACAGAATGAGCATCGAATGTCGACGGGGGAGCCACAAGCCAAGTGAGCATCGAGCGGCGAGCGGCACGAGTGACCCAAAGCGAGCGAGCGAGTGTCGAGTGGCGGGCGGAGAAGTTGTTTTTTTCTTCGATTTTAGCAAATTGAAGACTAAGATGACAAATAAAACAAAAGAGAACGAATGCTAAAGGAGGATGCTATAAAGTGCCTTTTTGGACGCTGTGAAGACTCCTCACAAAAATATTTTCCTCCTTCGTAAATTATGACTATTGACGCCGTAAAAAACATTAACAAGCTAAGTTAGTAAAGAACAATGTAAAATTACTTGAAGTCCTCACTAAAGAGCCATTTAATATTGTTGACGTTATTTATTTTAAGGTTTTCTCTATATAAAAAAATTATAAATAATATTATATATATTATATATATATATATATATATATATATATATACCCAGAACTCTTAAGACCGAGGACCGACCAGCACAATGCTGGTCTAGGAATTCTAGGACCAAGGATCGACCCAGTCTCCCTAGGAACCGGACCAGGACTGGCAGGGTTGGACCGGTCTAGGGTCGGTCCAGAGTCAACCCTGGACCGATACTCACCCCTAATCTTCAGTTCCCTAGCACTGTCAGAAAAATACTTACCGTTGAACACTTCGACGAAGGCATTCCACTCCGGAACCATACCTTCTAGGAACACTACTCCTCTGGTGGCCTTCCACCAAGTACTTGAGTTACCACCGCAGCTAGTAGACGCAAGGACAACCTTCTCCTCCTCTGTACACCTCAGCAATGCAAGGGCCTTTTCTAAGTCCTGGATCCAGAGGGTTGCAGCTTTGGGGTCTCCTGCACCAGTGAACCTCGGCGAGTTCAACTTTAGAAACTGTTCGACGAGTTTATGCATAGGCCTCTCTCTCTCTCTCTCTCTCTCTCTCTCTCTCTCTCTCTCAACAACCACGTTCCCAGGTGGAACTTCGGTAGGTGCGGTAATAGGTGCAACGGCGGCAGCATCAGTGGCGGCAGTAGTGGTGGCTGCGGTAGCGGCGGCTGAAGCGGTGGCGACGGTAGCTTGATTCTAGGTCTGCTGCCCTACCACATTCCCAAGCGTCTCTGGCGCCTGCATGATCCTGTCGAACCTTGGATCACCAGGGGCTGCTACCCCAGCATCGACTGGAGGCGATGCTACTCCACTAGCGCTTGCCTGAGCCGGCGCTCTACCACGACCTCCTCGAGTATCGACCCTGGTCGGTGTCCTACCCCGAGTAGCAGGTCTAATGGTTCTCTTCCTAGGAGTCCTCTGCTTCTGATCACTCATTATGTAGACTTTCTACAAAACCTGTTCCCAATTCCATACAAAATTAGAAATTGAGTGATCACACCAAACAAGCTACCAAACGGCTATCACTTACATGCATCGGCATAAAACAAAGGTCGTTCCTACTAACTATCCCATGAACCCTCGCACCTTATCACTCCAACTATCGACCAGTTCTGATACCACTCCGAGCGGGGATGTCACGTCCCGAACTTCGAGCGTGCGCCCATCCCTCGATGGTCAATAAAATTTGCGACGTCCCAGGACGCATCGCCAACCCATTCATTTTAATGCACAAACGGAAGCGAATAAACAAATCCCCTAACAGTAAACTCATGGGATAGAAAAGTAGGAAAACAGATTCATAATCAAAACACACTTTTATATACACACTGAGTCATATACACACTGAGTCATATACAAAAGGCTACAAAAAGGTCTATCTCCAAAAGTTGTCCTAATTGACCTACACCTCGAATCTCCTCAGCTTGGCTCCAAATCCTCCACTCTACGGTCTTGAAAAGAATTGAGCCCACAACGGGGTGAGATATAAATCTCAGCGAGTTCACGCTCTAAGTCCCGATTATGAGGGTAATACGCCTAGAGGCGTCCTAACCACACAACCACACTATCACGTAACCACAGAGACTTATCTCGTCTCAGCTCCTACCTGTAGGTCAGCACAATTCATATTGCAGACATGAACAATAAACAAGCTCAAATAATTGGAACATCGCGCTCAATCTCAAACGACCACAGAGGTCCTGATTATAGGGCTAAATCGTTATGACACGTCCCATACCATGCCACACAATTTTGTCCCATAATCCGACACGTCTAACTCAATCAGTCATGCGTTTTTAGTTTTGATCTCAGCCCAATGGGCACGACCTACTCGATGTTCAACGGTCTTCTAGCGTAACTAGGCGTCGTCTCACCCCATTGAGCACGACAACATCTCTATTAGATGGCAATCTTGAAGGAGCATCGGTCTAGAATCTATTGCAACCGGCTTTCGTTGTCCAGGGGCGTCCCATATAGGGGTAATGTCCGGTGTAAACACTCGCGACGGGTTCTCTTATCCAACACACGACCACTCAAATACAGCCATGGACATCGTGCATCGCACCCAAATGTCTCAATGAAGATAATGCGATTGGCCCATTTTCTTTGTATTAAAAACACCCGGTGAAAATAATCGTGTGTGGGTACACGGTCGATTGAACCCGAAAATTTGATATCTTCCTTTTTAAAATCCTACTATATGATATAGTATTTAAAACCATTTTCGATGTCAAAACCGAACACCCGGGATTTTTTAATGAAATATCAAAATTTCATAATTTTGGAATAAATATTCAAAATTCCAATCACCACTCAATTTGCATAATTAACACTCAATTGCAGAAACTAAGTACACCACTACAATCGGTACGAAATTCGGTCATCGGCTATCCTGGTCTAATTTCTAGAAAATAATAAATAATTAAATAAATATAATTAAATGCAATAAATCCCAACTTAGGCTGGAAATGCTAAACTAAACACCAAAAAAATTTCCGAATCTATCTAGATAAATAGTACGACTACTTTAGTCCCTAATTTATCCGTTCTAACCACCTAACATGCACAAATGGATAATTAAATCACTAATCCATTCTAACTAACCACCTAAACCTTAATTAGCCTAAACTAATCAACCCCTAAGCATCATTAACTCCCTAAACAAAGTTTAGCAAGTAAACTCATCGGTTTTGTGATTCGGTGAGTCCACGACGACGGCAACGCGGAGACGGGCGATAAACCACCTTGCCGCGACACCGAACGGAGACCGGACGAGCCTGAAAATGGGCCTTGAAGTCCAAAGACCCTTGCTAGCCTTCATATCTGTCCAAGAATCGAAAGAGCTGAGCCGAGCGGCTGGAAACAGCACGAGATGGGCGGACAGGACTGCTGCGGGCAACAACAAGCGATGATGGCTGCTGGACGACCACGACGAGGCTTCAACAGCAACCAGGGAGGCTCGGGGGACGTGACTGGGCGCGACAGGAGGCATTGGACCGCGGGACAAGTAGGAACGGGCAGACATGCGCGCGCGGGCTCGCGGGTGGTGCGACGGCAAGGGAGGCGGTCGACGGTTCAGGGAGGGAGCTGGCTATTCTCTCGCAACTTCAAGCTCTTAAAACACTCAAAAATGGATAAAGTGGGGCTAAGCAAGAAGAAGAGAATTGCTGAAGATGGAGGGGCCCATCTTGGCCACAAAGTCTTCTCTTCTATCCTCATTCACTCGTTGCAAGGCCCCACTTGTGTTGGCTGTCATGCAAGCCATTTTGCTGCACAAAATTCCCCCTAAAAGCATCCCCAAGTGGTCCAAAATGTTTATGGACCCTTGGCCTACGAATTTTGACACAATTCCCCCAAATTAAATCAATTCTCCTTCAATTGGATCTAATTTGATGTCCATAAAATCAACCAATGTATCCTTGTCCAATACAACATTTTTCCTCACCAATTTGTCCAACTTGAATCCAAAGAACGCGATAAAAAATGGCCCTCTGATTTTCCCAGTAAAAAACGGCCCTACTTTGAATTTTCGCCAAAAATCTCGGTTTGCGAAAAAATCTTTGGAGGATGAGTCGTCGATTCTAAAATGAATCGTGACATGACGGACCTTTCAATTTCTAAAATCGAGCTTAAATTCGTGGTTAATTTCAATCGCGCAATTTTAGCGTGACCTAGCCTACCGGGTAGCTTTTAGGAATTTTTAGTGCAATTGACCCGTGATCGATTCTTGTCGAGCCATATTATACATCTTCGACATGTTGGCGACTTTCTTTTATCGCTAAAATCTCGAGGTTTCAAATACGGGCATAGGGTACGAAATGACGGAAAAATCGGTCTAGTGCCGTTCGACGGAAATTTTGTAATTGGGTGGAATCACCCACACACTAATCACATACCTATGTCAAATCGACCTATCTCCGGTCTTTGATTGATTTTGATGGTGCCGTAGTGTCCATTGTAGATTAGCACGGTCGAGCAGTCGAATTCTCAAGTCTATTGCGTTAAAATCCCTAAATGGCTTCACCAGATAGTCTAGTTATCTCGTGAGTGATCAACTCAGAGAATAGAACTATAGGCGCGTCAATGAAAAGCTCGATTCATTCAATTGAAAACAAAACCTAAAATTCAGGATGTCACAGCTACTGCTCTTACTCTTGTACACTTAATCTAGAGCACAATTATTCAAATAGCACAAATACAATACTTAGCAAAACAATTGAAAGAGAGCTTATCGCTAAGAACAACTTAAGGCCAATTTCTAGATCTTAAGGTATGTAGCTCTCTTTAACATTTGGCATCCATCATTTTCTCTTTTGTAATCATCTTTAATCTATAGTTGGAGGTGGATTGAAGAAGCAAAGAGCCGTTAGAGTTACCATTGAGTTGTTGTCCAAAGATAAAATTGTCCGTATAGTCCTTTTCTTGAACATTTGCAGACTATCTAAAAATTGTAGTCTCTCATAGACCTGTCAGGTTACCTAGCTACTTAATTATTGTTTCTTCTCGAATTCTAATGTTGTGCATATTGACAGCCACAATGGCTATATTAATTGAATCAATGAACATTATCAACATGTACATTGTTGCCACAACACTAATGACTCGATTTTGACAGTATCGACATGGACATTGACATTAGCTAATCTTTTAGGTCTGTTGGTACTATTCATGGAAAATCCATATCATGACGTAATGTAATCTTCTGTTCGCTGGATTATACCATGGATTGATTGGTCCTTTGTAATGGACATCTGCATATACCATAGTGAATATTAATGATATTTTGGACATCATCAAAATCACTAAGAGATGTTTCTCCAATAGTGTTTCTAATAGTTCTTATTATATTGGAACTAACAAGGCAAAGATGTGATGCCATGTTAGGAAAGGTCAAATTTTTATTAAAAAAAAATAGTAGGAATCAAGGAAAAAAATAATAAAGGCCAAAGGGTGGTGTTATTGACCCTCATTGGCAATGGCAATAGGTAATGACTAGTTAGCCTTCCCAACGTGTAGGTCAGGGCTTCGAGCCCTTGCCTAGATAGCAAAAGCAAGGCCTAATTAACCTTTCGTTGCATTGCCAACCCTTGCGTGCGATTTGGGGGCGGACCCCTCCTATGTTCTTTCTCTCTCTCCCTCTCTCTAATGGCTAATTTCTCCCTTTTTGATTTGTTTTTGGATTTTTCTACTTTAATAATATTGTTTCCCCCCTATATTAGCATCACGTTGGAAATCAATGCCACGTCAAAGTTCCATATGGAAAAATTTGAGAAACACCATGTCGGATTTTGATGTGCCATGTTAGCAAAATTGGTTGAACGGTTGCTTGAAGGACTTGACCGTATTGAGTTGAACAATTCTGGACACTTTTTCAAAATTGAACATTAGGTGAAACGTTTTTGACTTAAGGTGCAGTTTCATATGATCGTCGATAGTTGTTAGAAAGAACGTGAAATAAAAGTTTGTGAGTAATAAGAAATTTCTTTTGTTAGATATGAAAGGAGAGGATAATTTAAGAAACCAAGCAATTTTTGGTACACAATCAGATACTAATTTAATTGTAGAAAAAAATCGGTAAGTAGAGCAAATTACAAGTGGTGACTTATTAGAAAATATGGTAAACTAGGAAAAAAAATTAAATCTTGGTAACCAGCTTAGAAAAGACTTGGTAATCGAAAACTAGTTAATAACTTAATTGGACAAAAATTGCCAAGTCACAAAACAGTTGGCCATTTCCTATAAAAGTTGGTAAATCGAAGGCATTGTTAAGGAAAGTATATATAAATTGGTAAAAGATAGGAAAATCTTTTATTAGAAGTCGGTAAATTCAAAAAAAAAAAATCAATATATGTTGTTAAACCAAAACTGGTTGTAATGCTTGGTTTGTAATTTGATTGGAGAAAAATTGATAATCAATCTAATTGAGTTCGCTAATTTCTAAAAAGAGTTGGCTAATTAAAAGTTGGTAAGTATCACAAATAAAAGTGGTAACTTAATAAAATTAGTCCATTAAAAAAAGATAAATATTGACAAAGGAGTCAAATCAGAGTTGGTAATCATAAACTAGTTAATAACTTAATTGGATAAAAGTTGATAAGTCACACAAAAATGATTGAAGATTTCCTATAAGAGTCATAAATTTAAGATATTACAAAAAAAGGGAGAAAAACACTAAGAGGGCCGCACAGCCCTTGATTCTCCTTTATTATAAATTACCCCCTTCGCCTCTCCTTTTCCCAACCACCGCACTAGGGGTGAGCGATTCCAGGTTCGGTTCGGTTCCTTCCGGAACCCGGAACCTACCCTCGAAACGGGTTCCTTATTTTTTGGAACCCGGAACCTACCCGTCGAGAACCAAGAACACGGAACCTACCTTGTCACGGTTCCGTGGTCGGTTCCAGGTTCCAACGGGTTCTTTTTTTTTTTTTTTTTTTCATTTTCAAATTTGAACTATAAAATGGTAATTTACATAGAGTTAAACGATTAATTATCATGGGAAAACAATGAACGATTACGAAGACAATCAAATGGGAAGATACATGCCTTTCCAGGCTTTGCAAAGTGCAGCGCATTGTGCCTCTGCTTCTGAAGGAGCCTAACATAAAAAACTGAACTTGGTATCTAAACTTTTTGTTAGAAATAATAACGAATAAACTTTTTCAGACAGAATTTAGACCAAAAAAACAAAAAAAAACTTTTCAGACAGAATTGTAACCTCAACAACTGGGACATCCATAAGTCTTAATAGTTTTTTGCAATCTTCATTGTGCTGTTGTGTCACCTACAAGAGTATGAAGGCCATCATCCACAAGCACACTCATATCCATTTAGCTATGTAGATAGGTTTTTCTGCGAAGAGACCAAAATCAAACTTCATATTGAATAAGACAAAAATATCGCACCATAAGGAAACCAAAACGAGACCAACCTTCACGGTTCTTTTTACTGAATTTCTCCATGTCTTCCTTGTTACGAGACTGCAGACACAATAAATACGAGCTCACTAAGCATTTTTGTACTCGTGTTTCGGGTGCTCATGTGTGCGAGAGAGAGAGAGAGATGCATATACCGCAATGGCTATCGCCAACTCCTCGAGAAGGCTGCCCTCTTCAAAAAACTGCTCGAGAGACTTGTCTAAGGTAACTAAACGTATCCATAGGTAATCCCATAAACGAGAAAAGAGAAGGCTCACAATAATAAAGTACCGTTTTGCAAGCTCTTGCTTCTTCAAATCATGAGGTTTACCATCAAATACATAGCTATCGTAACAACAGTAAAGCATAGTTCAAAGAAGGATGAGCATCATTCTTCCAGTATTCCATCCCAACGAAAACAAAGGAGGTAAAGAAAAAAGTTTACGCTGGCTTTATCCCCGCCTCCAACAGCCTAATCGTCCGGTAAAACATGCCTTGCAGATGACTGCACGGGAAAGCAGCTCAAAATCAAAAACTTTCCAAGCACAAAGATCACATCGAAAGTGGATTTTCATTTTTATGGAGTATCACAATGCCGGTGTACTGGTGACTTCACCGCCTCGTTGGTGAGCATCTAAGTCCCCTTCCTCCCGACCACAACCTAATCCCCCAATCAAAAGAACCAAAAAACCCCAGCACTCAAAATCCAAATCCCAACCGACAACCAAAACGCACAATCGCAGGCATCAATCCATAAAAAGCAACTTAACGAGGAACGATAGATGCTCATGCGGCATCGACGGCGATCCTCCAGTGAAGTAGCTCTCGAGCTTCGCTCCTTCATGGCGTTCGGGGCATTGTCCGCGCAGCTTAGTCGGTCCTATCGAAATCGAGTGGAAGAGACTCGATGAACAACATATGAAAAATGATGGGATTGAAGGAGACGGAGGTCGAACGAACAATGAAGACGCTTGGAACCGGCAATTCTAGGGTTTCGAGCTCTTCCGCTTCCCACCTAATTTGGAGACATTTGCAAGGTGAACGTGAAGAATGGATCTCGTCTTCTTTTTGGAGCCCTAAACCGGTTCCGGAACCGGTTCCGGTTCCTTGACCAGTTCCGGTTCCGCTTGGAACCGGAACCGGAACTGAAACTCCCGGTTCCCAGAAAAAAGGAACCGGGAACCGGAACCGGTCCCCTTGGAACCGGGAACCGAACCGGACCCTCCTCCGGTTCGGTTCCGGTTCCCGGGTTACCCGGGAACCGCGCTCACCCCTACACCGCACAGCCCTTGACTCTAAAAGTTCATCGTACTATCTCCTTATTTTACTTGCATCAACTCAAATTTAAATAAGTAGGTTAGGTTTAAAATTTAAATGAGCCATGTTGTAAAAAGGATAAACGCATAAAGACTTGTGTTTTTTCATCCATTTTTTTAACATCTGACGCCCCTTTGCATCTTAAATTGACCATAATATCTATTACAGGTCCCATATTTAAAATTATTTCTTACATTTTTTTCGTTTCTTTCTTTGGAAATTCTGATCCATTTATTGGCCAAAGGTTTGATTAGATTGTCTTATAATGCAATTACAATTGTCATAATTATCTTGTCAACAACTAATTATTCCACTTAATCAGTCATATTTTTCAAATTTGTAAATGCAGTCCTTAACTTCTAGGACATACTTTAATGTAGTCTTTCTCGCCAATTGCCACCTTAAAAATCACTAATATGGTGTCTAGTCAATGTCGGTCGTACTAAGTGATGTGCTAACATGGGCAATTGGTTGATTTCCACATCACAATTTGCGATGACAATTGGCAGGAAAGATTACATTTTAATATTGCGCAAATGTGTATGACTACATTGATAAAATTGAAAAATTAAAACTAAATTGACATCCGCATTATAGACATAAGACTAAATTGATAATTTCCCCCAATATTTAAATAATCACTCTTTCAATTGGACACATTTATAAGCATTTTTGGGATAAGTATACTAGAAGTATCTTCACTTTTGTGTGGCACTCACTTGAATGCTACAAATTTGAAAAATTGGTCATTTAAGTACCAAATCCGATTTGTTTCATCGGAAAATTCGACATGGACACCAGTTGTTCTACGTGGATAGCCAGTGCTAACATGGACATTTAATAATAAATTCAAAAATTTTTAAAAAAATCCATGTTAGAATGAGAAATTAATGAAAAAATCCACATAGGACGTTTGGCTGGAAATGATACTCAAATGATCAATTTTACTTCGATATAGCACTCAAATGAGCGAAAAAAAAAAAAAAAAAAAGTTGACACTCAAGTGAGCGCTATACAAAAATTTTGGCACTCTTCTTCTCCCAAAAATAAAAAAGGTAAATAAAATTTTATAACGGATAAAATTTCATTAGAAATAATAGAAGTTACTAATTTGAAAACAAAAAAAGACCAAATAAATGGTGGTAACTCACTCAAATAAGAGTTGGTAACACATAACTTGTTGGTAACTTGATTAGAAAATAGTTTCCAACCGATTTGACTGAGGTCGGTAATATTTAAAAGGAAATGATAAATTCAAAAAATTGGTAAGTAATGCAAACAAAATAGTAGCTCAATAAAGTAGTTGGTAAATTTGAGAAAAACAAATAAAGTTTCATGAGCAATACCAATGAGAATTGATGACCTAAAACTAGCGGGCAATATAATTAGAGAAAGGTCTGTGAACGACACAAATAAAAGTTGATTATTTCATAATAGTTGGTAAGATTAAGCCATTAGTTAAGAAAATAAACAAAAGTATCGTTAGCAATGATTCTGTACATGCACAATGTCTTACTATTTCTTAATTATTTTTTTCATTCTTTTGAATGAGAGTGCTTGCTCTAACTTTTTCAACTCTTGAGTATCTTCCAAAAACATATTAGTACTGTATACTTCAATTTTATCTTCAAAAAATTAATGGGCACTAGAAAATCGATCAGTTAGTTTGTGTCCCTTTATGAGCATCATAATCCCACCGAAAAAAGATTAAATTCTTCTACTAATGGATAATAACTTGTTCCACACGTACAAGACTTGATTGACCTTTTTCAAATGTTTAAGGGCCAAATCTTTTAGAATTTTGGTGCAATTTTCCATTTCATATGGTAGTTTATAAGTTTAAGCTAT
Organism: Eucalyptus curtisii; assembly: GCA_017140595.1. Lineage (NCBI taxonomy): Eukaryota > Viridiplantae > Streptophyta > Magnoliopsida > Myrtales > Myrtaceae > Eucalyptus > Eucalyptus curtisii. Next base: position 21,568,916 of record CM029502.1, read on the forward strand.
TGGTAAAATAAAAGTCGGTAAGTAATAAGGAATTTTTTTGGTTCAGATATAGAAGAAGTTGATATTAAAAAAATAATAAACTTTGACTAACTCAAATAAGAGTTAGTAAAACACAATTGGTATGTTGTTCAATCATAGAAAATAGTCCGTAAGTAAAATAAATACAAGTAGCAACTCAATAGAAAATATGATAATTAAAAAAGCTAAATACACGTTGGTAAGCAACTCAATTAAAACTTGACAATTCAAACTAATAAGTAATTTAATTGGACAAAAATTGGGTGAGTCATAGAAAAGTTAGTAATTTCCCGTAAGAGTTGATAAATATAGGACATAGTTAAGTATAAAATTAAAGTTGGTAAAAAATAAGAATTTTATATTATCAAAAATAAAATCAGCTAGTTATTTAAATATAAATATAAAATATAAAATGTAGAGAACTAACTAAAATAAGAGAGGATGACACAACGTTAGTTAGGATAAGAAAAACATGAGTGCCATTACTTTTGTACAATGCTCACTTAAGTGTTATAACTTTTTTTTCACTCACTAAATGCCACAAATTTGAAAAATCAATCACTTATGTGCCATCGACGATTTGCCTTACCGGAAAATCTGACATGGCATTAAAATAAACGAAACCATCCAAAGTGGCATGCCAGCAAGCTAAAGTCGACAATTGAGATTCTACATAACATTTAGGGCTCATTCAATTGAAAAAACTGTAGCTTGCCTTCAACAAATTGGGGCAAAATCCAATTTTTATCTTTAATAGCCCTAACTCTAACCAAATCCACAATTTCCAATTCTTCAAATTGGGGCAAATCATTTCATCAAATTCGCAATAAGGAATGAAAGGAGGAGAGGTGGCTCACGAACTTATGAACAAAGCCAAGAAGAAAATCAATATTTCTGCTATTATTAGCTTGAAAGTCTAACAAGAACAGCTTGTGTGACATTCGGAACATCACCCGACACGTGTTTATTATAGTATTACTCTCTTTTAGTTTGCGGAAGCATAATCAAGCGCTTATGAATACTCTTGTAATAATTAAAGCGTTCAAAATGTAACCAACATACTTAAGCTTTTTTTTATTTATACCACATATGAGTTCATAACTTTATTACATTTCGAACAAAAGGCAAAGGTCTGGATAGGGATAGGGGACAGAAGTCTAGGAAGGGGTAGGGAGACCTATCTCCATACTATACTGCACTTCCAAAAGTCTGCCTATACAAACATCCAGACTAATGTCACGAGTCGATAACTTCTCCATTTGCTGAGTCTCCAACTTCAAGATCGAAGCTATTCAACGGACCGATTAACTCTCCATCAAAATTCCGATACCAAGCAACGAACCAAATAAAAACCTACTCTGCGAAACCTCCTACATTAATCCATATCATAGAACTACACTTGGTATATATTATTCCAAACTTTAGTTCAAGTATACTTTCATAAAAAGCTTCATTATAACAGGGACTTCATAGTGTAAGGGTTGAGGGGTGTCCATCCTACAAGTCTAAAAAATAAGAGCAATAAGCCGAAGCCCATAAAATGAAATCCCTAGTTTTAAGTTAGAAAAATTATCTTTCCACTTCACCTGGTATATATAAAATGAATGCAAAATCATCCGATAAATACGATACGAACAAAAACAGACTTTACCTTTCATTTTCATCTACTATGGAAATTGTTAACCAATAAAACATCTATCCAGACTCATGCATGTGCACACCATGTTTCACATAAATGATTTGGTTTTATACATAACCATGCATTTATTCAATAATGTTTCATTCTTCCGAACACTTTTGGGGGATTCCGACATAAGGGGCATTGTTACTTACCGCTAGATGGGTAAAAGAATCGCATTAATCTCATTCAAGTTATGATATATACATACTCACAAGCATAGCACACATATCTCAACTCAACATAATGCATTTGCCAAATAACCAAATATGAAATAACACACAAACATATTTTGGCTATTAAAGTCTGGACATTCAAATGAGTATGTTCTAAGTTTGGACACCGAGCAGTTTCTAGACATCAAAATTTGGTAAATCAAATGGGTATATTATGAATCTAAATGAATAAATATATTCTAATCGTGAAGTCTCAACAACAAAAAATTGTAAGTTTTAGCTTGATAAAAGTTTATAGAACAAAGGAACATATCCATCAATGGATAAAATCAATAAATGAACGGATTCAATGAGAAATAAATTCATATTCAATAAACTCTGTCTAAACCGATAAAACGAGACTTATCAACGAACATATTAACAAATTGGCGATTCAGCAAGTGAACCGACTCACCAATAAATAGATTTAAGCAGACTTACAAATGGACATATTCCATTATAAGAAATTATAACATAAGTAAGTTGAACAAATCAATTCTAACCGGTAGAATTCTAGTAGAACGAAGTGGAACAAATATGTAATTGGTCATCAAGATAACTAAGGCAGAACGACCAGATTATAACTGCTCAGAATAAAGCAAAAAGAAGCAGAATGAACATATGATGGGTTATCAAGCTAAATATGGCAGAATTGTTAGATTCTAACTACCCAAAATGAGGTAGAAAGAAGCAGAACAAATATGCAACAAGTCACCAATATAAAGATGGCGGAATGGCCAGATTCTTAAAACCTAAAATAAGGCAGAAAGAAGCATAATGAAAATGCAATGAATTGTCATGACAAATATGGTAGAATGATCAAATTCTAACTACTTAGAATGAGGTAAAAAGAAGCAAAACGAGCATGCAATTGATTATCAAGACAAATAAAGCAGAATAACTAAATTTTAACCACCTAGAATGAGGCAAAAAGAAGTAGAATGAACATGCAATAGGTCATCAAGACAAAGATGTAAGAATAACAAGATTCTAACTATCTAGAATGAGGCAAAAAAAAAAGAATGAACATGCAATGGGTCACAAAGACAAGGATGGTAGAATGACCATATTTTAACTATCCAGAATGAAGTAAAAACAAAAACAAAAACAAAAACAAAACAAGCGTACCATAGATTATTAAGACAAATACAACAAAATGACCAGATTCTAACTATCCAGAATGAGGAAAAAAGAAACAGAACGAACGTGCAATGGATTATCAAGATAAATACAACAGAATTACCAGATTCTAACTACCTAGAATGAGGAAGAAAGAAGTAGAACGAACGTGTAATGGATTATCAAGATAAATATAGCAGAATGACCAGATTCTAACTATTTAGAATGAGGTAGAAACAAACCAAACAAACATGCAATGGGTCACGAAGACAAATATGGCAAAATGAACATGTTCTGACTATCAGAATTACACAAAACGAACCGGATCAAATCCAAGCAAAGCATAACGAATATGCAAGAAATTATCAAGCTACTTAAAAACCACCCTATTCACATCAAGACTTTACTTCTCATCCTACTAACCAAGATAGAAGTAACTTAGTAGATTTAAGCCAACTTAACACTAGAAATTTCACTAATCTTAACAAAACCATAAATCACAAGTTACAAATTACTTTTCCCACCTTAATAGCTTTTGAATATGAAGCTCGCTTTCCAAATTCTTAGATTGAAAAGTGGAATTCACATGAAGCGTCTATGTGAGTTTTGAGAGAGTGAAAATGGGTTCTTTTGATAAGATAGAATATATTCTGTTAAAATTAAATAAGATAATTTGATTTCTTGCACTGTCAGGTGTAAATTTGCATGTTAATCTTCAATTTAATATGGCACAAATGCAAGGCAAGTCTTTGCACGTGGCTAAGAGAAATGCATGAAGAAAATGAGCCATTTAGGGAAAAAATAATGATTTAATCCTTGGTGGCAAAGTTAGTAATAAAAATATGATTTGCTAGAGACATATGGCCATACAATACGTGATATAAAGAGAAGTGATACTTTAAAATTCTAATTAATAAATTTTGCATGGGAAATACAGTAAGAAAAATGTCATCCCTTTCTTACACATTTACTAGCATAGGTTATTAACTAAAGTTTATACAATTTATAACACTCATCAACTATTAAGATAACAATAATTTAATTAATACTGCTCTATTATTAACATACACATAACTCGATTCACACGTCAAACCTAAGACGATTTACATTTACGAAAATTACCTGCCATGTCCCACAAAATTTACGTTTCAATTAAAGTTTTTGCGTGTTCGTCCAAATATTAAAGTAAATATTACTTAGCTTAAAATTTAAGTATTATTATCACAACACGAATTTCCGAATATTGCATAATACAAATACGGAAATTATGGATGTCATAGCTTAGATGAGAGATAATCCTAAGAGAATGTTCCATGGATGCGCTAGGTGTATAAATAACGCAACTATGGATATTTCAAGTGGGTGGATGCAAAATTTTCGAACCTGAGTGATGGAGGTGATCTTAGAACTATTTTAAGAACATCATGAACCTCCACTTGTATTGATAGATGAGTTTGACATTACTGACTCAATGCAAACTGAAATCAAATGTCTGAAATCTTTGGTTAACCATTTAAAAATGGAAGTTTCAATTATGAAAATTCAAAAAAAATATTTATCAAGTATTACTTGTCATGTTTGGTATGATTTGTGGTCATATGTAACCTCACTAATGAAAATAAACTACTAAGTTTACTATAATTGAAGAAAAATGAATTTTGTTGTTGTATTTAGAGCAATGAATGTTAGTTGTTGAAATGTTTATATATTGAAGTGTTATTACTTTTGACAATTTTGTGTATATGGATTGAATGGCCCGGTCTATGATTACTTGACTAGATTGCATGGCCATCTATAGTCGATTTGGTGGAAATGATGTTTTATGATGCAATCTGTGCATTATTGTTGGTTTATATAAGTTATAGATAGTTCGCAATTTGTGCTATAGTTTTTGCAACAGGAATAGAGATGGTCATTTATTTTATGGTTGGTATTGGCTATTTTGCATATGGTGTTGAAAGACAGTAAAAGCTCCAATAAGTTCACTAATAATCATTTGAGTACCACATTTTTTTTTAAGCGAACACTTAGGTTCATAAACTTTTTAGAAGGTGTAACTTCGATTTGTCAACTTTTTAAAAGTGAACACTTAGATTCCTCAACTTCTTAATAAGTAAGCTGCTGATTTCATTTTTTAAACACATCATGTAACAGTTTAAGCAAGATTGAGACAAGCAAGATTCATATGTCTCATTCTTGTCATCCCGAACAACTTACAAAGGTACTATTCCATGAATAGCATCAATCTTGGTCATCGAATAACATTGCATTTACACCAAACAACAAAGATATTCTTACGCCAACAAAATCATGCAATCTTACATCAATAACAGAACAATTTTGTTACAGTTAGACCAAACAACATTGTTGTCAAACACAAAATAATATCAAACACCTAATAATATCATTGCTAAACACATTACCAATGATAACGCAGCAATAATAGAGTTTTACCTAACAACGAAAACATAAAACGGCCCCTTTCATGAAATCCTCCCATCAGTCAAATTGGACAACCTCGTCACTTCCTTTTTATATTTTGATGGAATCTTTATCTGATTCATGATCTTTATACTCTTTTGAATTGGCACTTTAGGCATATCCTTCACTTTTGTTCCTTTTCCCGTTATCTTATCTTTTGGGGGAGTTGTTTTTTTGTTTGGAGTTTCATGTCTTTTAGTATGTTGAACTTCCTGTGATTGTTTTTGGCATTATGACAATAGGTTGAGATTGATGTGTAGTGACATTTCAAGATAATTTGATTGAGATAAAGCTTTGTTTTGTTTTGTTTTGTTTTGTTTTTTAATGCCCATTTTCGAGTTGCCTTTTCTACCCTCTATTTTAGAGTTGCCATTTGTTACTTTTTTTGGGATCTTGCTCAAGTTACCATTTGTTGATTTATCAGTACTCGCCTTTCGCCTCTTCCTCTAGGTGCAACCGATTCTTGATTTAGTCATCCCTAAGATATCAGCAACTTTGAACTTCTCCTAGATTATAACCATATAACATTGATTAGTCATCATGTTAATCAAATGACATATATTAGTCCATACATTGTTGATATTTACTACTATGTTGTACATTATTTGACCAAGTTAGCCCTGCATTTGCTCTTACATAATTCTTTCTGTATTGCCCTCACATGCCCTTGTATCATTGGTTTGTATTGTCTCATGTCGTTGCTTCTGCTACTTTTTAATTATCTAATCAATCCTATTATGCATTTCCCTTGGTAGTGTGAGTATCAAATTATTCCACCAATCTTGCCCATTCTATCACTAGGACTCTCATTTCCTGCATTCTCATTTTCATTTTAAGTATGCTAAGTTGCTCCTTTGGTGGTAGAGATTTTGGGGGTTGATGATTTTTTTTTTTTGTCCTATAATTTGCTTCTCACAAGCTGCATCATGAATCGATATGAAGCAAGATACTTGTTTTTTTTTTTTTAAAACAATTTTCTACATAATTCTTTGGAATGAGTTGCTTCGGTTGGATGGCAAAATGGCATGTGAATAAGGTATTGTAGTCAAATTGACATTTTCGATAGGAATGGTTTTTCTTTTCAAATGGACAACATACTTGTCACCATTATTCATAATCTTGTATCCATCGTTTTCATTCCAAATTGGATAATTGAACTTACTAGCAGCAATATTATCATCTAATTTTTTTATAATCTTAGGACCACATTGTCTAGATCATTTTGAACATTTATCTCTTCATCTTTGTAGCCTAGTCATAATCATAACTCTAATGTTTTCAAGCATACTAATGATTGGATAAAAGTAAAGCGCAAGTGCCAAAACTTAGTACATATAAGACAATTATCAAATGCCTTCAAATGTTTAGAATAAAAAAGAATTATTTCTAAGTAGAAATTATTCCTGAAAACAGAATGGTTACCAAACATATCCTTAGCAACCGGTCCCCACAAATGCACTACTTTCAATAAAAAATAAATTGGGGCGTCAATGAGTGGACACAAATGTCAGAGTACCTGAACAAGTAAAATAAATCACTCATCTTTACATTCTGACACCAAACCCTAATATTTGCCCTTCAAGATATCACCTCTTCCCACGCCTTTACACTCTATCAACAACACAAAATTGAATAAGCAATTGCTCATTTTGTTAGTTAGTAGACTTAAAACAACAAATGTATTTTGCGAAACACAACAAATTACTAATCTTTACTCTTTATTGACCGAGAATCATCATGCGACAAGACCTAAGTTTTCCCCCTAAGCTATCACCTTTTAGTCTCTATCCAGTGAGGGAGGATGAAGAGTACGAGCTTACTCTATAGACAAATAATAACTATGAATAAAGAGCTCACTCAAGAAGCCCTAATTTTGAGAGAGAGAGAGAGAGAGAGAGAGAGAGAGAGAGAGAGAGAGAGAGAGATTGATTTGCTTTTGAGACAAAGTGTTGATGAAGATCGAGAAGCAAAAAGCCCTTGTAATTGAGAGAGAACTTGATTTGGGATTTTGGGTGTACCTAATTTGCTAAGGAAGAGAGAGTGAGGGAAACAATGTCGTCGTTTGAGGAGGAGAGCCTGCTTGCAAATGACGTCATTTCTATTAAAGAGGGAGAAAGAGCAAAATGACATCGTTGTTTTATGTTGAACAAAAATTTCCATGTTAGATTTCTTTTTTTTTTCTTTTTTTGAAAGTTTCAAGTCGGAATGGAAAATAAGTAAACAATTTACATAGGACAATTTGTTGGAAATACTCAAATAAAATGAGTTCATTTGAAGTGACACTTGAGTAAGCAAAAAAAAAAAAAATTATAACACTCAAGTGAACACCATATAAAGTGATGGCATGGCACTCATGTTGTTCTTTTCCCACGTTATTTGGTAACTTTTTCTTTATAAGTGATTAATTGGCAAGCTGAATGGAGCTTAATTTGGTAATCAAACCAAATGAGATTGGTAATTTCTAAAAACAATTGGTAAACTTAAATGTTGGTAACCAAGACAAATAAAAGTGATAACTCAATACAAAAATTAGTGTATTTAAGAAAACGTATAAATGGGTAAGCTAATCAAATGAGAATCATTATCCAAGACTAGTTGATAATCTATTGGAAAAAAGTTGGTAAGTCACACTAAAGTGGTTGGCAATTTCTTCTAAGAGTCAATGAATTTAAGGTGTTATTCAAAAATGTATCTAAAATTTGGTAAAAGAGAACAAAAATACTCAAAATAACAGAAGTTGGTAATTTGAAAAGAAAAAAAAAACCAAATAAATGTTTGTATCTAACTAAAATAAGAGATCCTGACACAAATTAGTTGGTAACCTGATCTAAAAAAAGTTGGTGATAAATCTGATAGAGGTTAATAATTTTTTAGAAAGAGTGGGTGGGTAACACAAATAAAAACATTAACTCAACGGAAAAGTTGGTGAATTTAAGAACCACAAATAAATATTGGTAGACAACTCATACGAGAGTTGGCAACACGATGGAGAAAGGACCATATCAAAGGTTGATAGTTTCATAATAGTTAATAAAATTAAGTTGTTTGTAAGAAAGTTAAATGAAAGTATTGTTCATGATGGTGCCATACATGCATAGATGTTACGCTGTCTTTTTTATTAGTATTATTATTTTGAATGAGAGTACTCTCTTAGACTCTTGCAACTCTCTAATATATTCCAATTGTGGGAGAAGAACACAACAAATGACATAATTTTTGTACGGTACTCACTTGAATACCACAATTTTTTTTTCATTCACTTAAGTTCTACATCGAAATAAAATCAATCATTTGAATACCATTTCTAACAAATCATCCTACGTGAATTTTTTTATTAATTTCCCATCTTACGTGGATTTTTTTTAATTTTTTTAATTTTTTTCTTTTATTTTTTCTTTTCCACTTCTTCAGGGCCGGCGAGGGTAAAATAAAAATTTCAAAAAATTATATTAAAAATAAAAAATTATTTTAAAAATATTTAAAAAAAATTGTCCACGTTAAGGATGACCAATGTTCATGTTGAATTTCTAGTAAAGCAAATTACCAATAGCATTAAAGTGATCGATTTTTCGAATTTGTGGTACTCAAATGAGCTAAAAAAAATTATGGTAATCAAGTGAGCAAAAAAAAAAAAAAAAAAAGGTTATGGCACTCAAGTAAGCATTATAAGAAAGTTATGACACTTGCGCTATTCTTACCCACTTCCAACAACATATTGACACATATACTTCAATTCCATTTTCAAAAATCAATCTTCGCAAGAAAATCGATTAGATAGTCAATTTGCATCCCTCTTTAAGAATCATAATCCCAACCGAAAAGGATTGAATTCTTCTACCTAAAAATAATGACTTGTTCTGTAAGAGTAACATGAAAACATAGTAGCAAGAAAAACAATCTTGGGAACATGCAATAAAAGTCCAATTATTTATCAAACGAATGAGTGAACCAAAATTTATCTTAAAACGATGGAAAGAGTACCTTTACTTAACCTTACCATGGGAAATAATATTTTTTTTATAATTCAGAGCAGTTGTCTCTTTTAAAATAAAAGAATACCTTCAACTATGCCTTAAATGAAAGATATTGTGGGTACTTTGCGGCTGGAGAGTAACTTGATCAAAGTAGATCCTTCATGGATCTGTTTAGTAGAAAAGATCAATTTGTGCAACATGAGGCCGTGAGGATACTGATGGATATTATTCTCCCATTGTTGGAATTTGGGCAACGACTGGTGATCTTGCACTGATTAAACAAGGGATATATTTAGCAAAAGTCCTAAAACTTGTTAAGAAAGTGCAATTGAGTCCTAAAACTTACAAAAAAGTGCAATCAAGTCCTAAAACTTGTCAAGTTTGTTCAATTGAGTCCTAAAGTTAACATCGTTAGCCTTTTCCGTTAAAAATTCTGACGTGGCATTTTAAATAAATTTTTATTTTCCACATGGATTTTTTAAATTATTTTTTATTCATTTAAAAAAATATTTAAAAACTAAAAAATTAGATTTACTCATTTTATCTTATTTTCACCAAAAACAAAAAATTAAAATTAAAAAAATTATTTTTAAAAATTCTTTAAAAAAAATCAGGCTCATCTCTCCCGCCGCCGTCACCGCCGCCCATCGCCGGAGATTTTTTGAAAAATTGTTTAATTTTTTTTTTAAAATAAATAATTATTTTAAAATTATTATTTTTAAAATTGTTTAAAAATTATTATTTTTAAAATTGTTTAAAAATTATTATTTTTAAAAAATTATTGTTTAAATTTTTTTTTAAAATTATTATTTTTAAAAAAAATTGTTTAAAAATTATTATTTTTTAAAATTTGTTTTAAATTATTGTTTAAATTTTTTTAAAAATTTTTAAAATTTTTTTTAAATTGTTTAAAATTATTGTTTAAAAATTATTTTTTTTTTTACAGTTTTGTTTTTTCAAATAAATTTAGATTTTCCTTTTTAGTTTTTAATATAGTTTTTAAATATTTTGAATAAAAAATAATTTAAAAAAACCATTTGAAAAATAAAAAAATTCATTTCAAATATGACGTCACACACACGTCAGCAAATTCCGTTAGTAAATCTGATGTTGTTAACTTTATGACTCAATTGAACCAATTTGACAAGTTTTAGGACTTGATTGCACTTTTTGTAAGTTTTAGGACTCAATTGCACTTTCTTGACAAGTTTTAGAACTTCTGCTGAACATATCCCATTAAACAAATAATACTAAACTTCTAATTTAGTCAAAAGTATGCATCATATGTTCAGCAGAGAGCGCACTCGCAATCCGAAATCCCGAAAGAAGAAACTGGAAATCGCTGGCAGAAGCCACTGACATTGGAATGCTCCCGTCATGGCGTCTTGTCGGGTTGCTTTAGTGGGACAGCAAATGGGACAAATAGAGTTTAAAGCAATGGATCGAGATAATCCACTTCTATATACAATCATCATAGTCACCCTTTCCCACTTGTATGGTTTTTGACCGGTTTCTTATGTAGTTTTGATGGGGAGGGAGGGCCGGTCGGCCTCCTCCTATCTCCGTCTCGTTTCCTACTAACTATATTATTAACTGTAAGTCGCGTGTCAATATATCGTCTAACAAAAGAAAGTCTTGTTTCTCTCTCTCTCTCTCGCTCTATTGTTGTTTAAAACTGTAGCAGAAGTCCAGAACACTTCAAGAGTGCGAGCTCAAGTCTACACCTATTAATAGTATGAGGTAATGAGCTATGATCTGTCAGAGCTCAAGTCTGCACCTAACTACCCCACGTCATGAACTTCATATATATGAGACTCTTTCACCATACACAATTTCACATTTGCGTCTCAACAATTCCTTTCTATTTTTACTGAGGTCTCTCTTCCGCGGGACCAAAAAAGTGATTGCAACCTTCCCTCGACATTGATGGTCAATAAGAACTCTTCATTGAGATGTGCCTATATTGATATATCACTGGTAACCCCACCTAGCAATCTAATTGCTTAGAAATGTACCTTTTAACTATGAGGATAATGAAAAGGAAGGTAAAAGCCACGCCAATTCACATATTTAGTCGAACATACATTCTCCTAAAAATATAAATCAATGAGTTATAAGAATCAATTATACATAATTATCCTCAACACCAGCAATTCTCAGGAATAGGCTTTTGTGCCTAACACCTTCATAGGTTTATTTTGAAGCCATCAACTAACTTGCACCCACCATTCGTCGTCGTCGTTGTACACACATACCAAAGACAATATCATTCTTCTCCCTTAGACTCTCTCTCTCTCTCTCTCTCTCTCTCTCTCTCTCTCGTTCCTACCCAAATAGGCTAAAGTCGGATATAAGAGGATATAACTTTGATAATATTATTTTATAGGGAAGGTAAGATAAATATAAATATGATTTCTTGAATTTATGGCATAAAAGTTATTTTTTCTAGAATAACAAAATTCTTAAATAATAAAAGTATAATAATAATTAAATATAAATAAGATTTGAATTCTAATTTTAAATGTACTCTATAATATATATTTTGTATCTATATCATTACATATTTTAGGTATAGTAGTATAGTTTATAATTTGATATAATTTTTTTTAATCATGCAAGGGAAAAAACAATAAAAGATATGGAAAAATAATAAAAATAATAAGTAAATAACAATAATGTCGAAGAACCTAGATTTTAGATGAATAAATCCAAACTTGAAAACAATTTTTCTAATTCTCAAATAACAAGGGGCAATGAAATTTCTTTTTAAAAAAAAAAAAAAAAAAAAAAACTATCCTCTAGGTCTCATTCTCATCTGTATCTCTAGTTCACATTGAATCTTCATGACTCTTTCGTAGTTTTTTAATTCACGTTAAAATTTAATGAAAACGGGGAGAGAGTCGACATTGCCAAGAAAACAAAGTGTTAAAAGCTCGTTTAGTTCTAAACTTTCTAATTTCGCCAATGAAGTCATAAATATTTGTGTAAAATTCCAATAAAGTCATCTCAACTAATTATCACTAGAAATTGCTAATATGGCATGCTAACGTAGACAACTTTGTTCGAAATGACATTTTACATTAGTGATTTTCGTCATCAATTAACCAGAAGAACTGCATTAAAATTTTGCGCAAAGATTTCAGTTACACTAATAATATTGAAAAGTTTGAAAACAAACTAATATTCATCAACAGGTTTAAGATTGTATTGGTAATTTTTCATAGATTTCACTATAAAGCCTAGACATTCGAACCACGATAGCATTGATCCAAGAGGGCCCAAGTAGGAGATGTGATGTTTTTCACGCAAGGAAACAAGTGGCCCAAACATCATTGTGTGGTCTGGAAACGAAGTGCGCATTAAGTGCATAGTAAACGTACAGTCTTTTTGGCTGGTTTCAATTTTAGATCTGTTGCCCAGATCCAATTATCAGTATAGGTCATCAATTCATTCATGACGTCATCCCAAGTCCATATTGCGTTAATGGGTCATTATCGTTCTTTGTGGGTGGCAAAATGATCACCTTGCGGAATATCTTCTAGTGTTCGACAGCTGATCCTTGTTATGATATAGAACACTGATTTCACTATAACTTAAGCATTTCAATCTTTACAATCAATTTCTATGCTCAATGGTTAACATGAATATGGGAACGTTAGCTCGTTTCATACCTTTGTCTCTCAAGAGTCTGAAAATAAAGTTGATTTGGCGCCCAATTGAATAGTCAATATCTCATTTGGAGATTGTTAGAAGAGAGTCCAACTACAAACATGTTGACTTACATATTGGGATTGATCCATATTCATCCAAAAGTTTATAGTGGCAAATAACTTATGGGTCAACCGGTTCTCAATTGTTCCGGTGCGACCTCTATTTTTTTTTTTTTTTTTTTGGGATTCTTTCGCCTCATATGTGCACCCAGTGGACAACTCTTCCTGTAATACGAGAGCAATTTGTTTAGGTTCCTCCCTCTTAAGTGTTCTTTTGAACTAACATATATTAACTTGAATCTCCAGCTCTTCCCTCCACACTGAACCTTGATGGAAATACTTACTTGACAACCGCATAGTTCACAAGATTAATTTATTGAGATATTCATCAAGCGCCACTCCACATTGAGGGTCAAATGATTAATTATACTCCCGACTATAACAATCAAGGGAAAGAACGCATTGTAGGGGGGTATTTTGGGGGGCGGCATTTTGATTTGGACAATTTTGAACAGGTCACTAGTAGAGGTCATGTTGGACAACCCCTACTACTCAATTTGCTATAAATTAGCTGGAGAGGGCAAGGAACAATGTTGAACCTATTGGAGTTTGAGTCGAGTTGCGATACTGTTGGTGGTGCTGTCGGTGGTAGGCGATGATAGCCAACGGTAGCCATTGAGGAGGATGCGATGAAGTGTGCTAAAAAATAGAGAAGATCATTGGGAATGCCGTGATTAGGTCCAAACTTTTAGCTAGACCCATCTATAGCAAAAGGTTTATAAACTTTTTGGGTCAACTAGAGTGCATCAAAGTAGGGTCTTTTAGGTCTGACGTAATATGTCATCCAAGTCCGTTCGTAAATTAAGAGAGAGAGAGAGAGAGAGATATTTCAATTTATCGAGATGGGTGGGACTGGGCTTTTTTAGCTATGTAGCCTTACCCAACTTTGCCCAAGTTACTCTTTCGTGGCCCTTGTCTCATGCAAGACGATTGGCCGCTAAGGGCCATGCGTAGTTACAGGAGTGACGAACTGAAAAAAGATAGAGACGATAGATGAGTGTCACGACCTAATATCGGATGCACCACTTAGGATTTGACTAATGTACTACTAAGTCTAAATTTAACCAGGCTCTTCTAAGCCCATACTAATTCGCGATTTAGGTTCAAGTATTTAGCATACAAAAGATTATTAGTTAGGAATCGTCACTAATCTATTCTTTTGTGGGTCAATTAGAAACCCAAGTAAAGTAACGGGAGATTTACTTTACTTCTACGAACTAGAGATTGTGAGTTCAGGGACTTGGTTACACTAGATTTCTCTAATGCCGTTTCAATACCATTCTTTCTATTTTAAAAAAAAATATATATTTGCAAGCAATCTAGATTGATTTTAATTTACTTTTCTAACATATGATGTGACCATGCGCGTGTGCAAACCATCAATTTAACACCCAAGAAAGCAATAAATAAATTACGGGACTTACCTCGTAGTAACAAAAGCATCTGCAATGTTAGATCAAAATTCACATCAACAACCCTACATATGATTTCTAATTAACACGCAGTCACTCAATTTTTTTAGGATTTTCTCTTGTTTAATGAAATCTAAGCTACATATTATGGCCTAATTCTAATTACGGGCAATTTCTAATTAAATGAACCTAGCAACAATTACTAAATAACATGCATTTCATGAACCTAATTCTATATGACATGCGCATGATATTTTTGTATTTTTTTTTATAAAATCGTAATTAAAAATTGCTAAAAATAAAAATCTAACTAAATGGAGATATTGTCTATTTTAAGTTAGGAAATAGACTAATCTGAATCCTATCTTAACTTAGAAATTTATCTCGACATGCAATTTAATTCCAATATATTGTCTAACATAGATATCATCTAAACATGCATTCTAATATAATTAGAAATGTATCTAACTATTCTATCATGCAATTCTATCCAGGAAATCAATTCTAATCTACATGATATGCAAATGCAATCTTTTTCTATTTTTGGGATAAATAAAGCAATTAAAGTAAGATAAGCACCAAATCACTCAAGATCATATGTCATCCGATCAATGCGAATAAAAAAATAATATCCAACCAACTTGAAATTTCACGAATAAAATCGATGAGTCGATCTTAAACCTTAAAGATCAAAATATCAATTTTAAAGATTCCCGCGGAATCAATAATTCCATCAAAAGCCTTATAGGTGGAATCAAAGATTATATGCGATTGCGAATTAGGAAATAAATCCTAATTGGGAGATATGTCTATCACTCATAGATATGCATGTTAGATATTAATAGACATATATTATGCAGTAAAATATGCAAATATACTAGAGATGTGCATCTTACCTAATTTGAGGATATTCTTTCCAAATTTAGACCAAACGCAATTAGATTGGGATCACAATTGGCTCCTCGTGGGACAGCAATGGGTGGCAATGGTGGCACGTGGCTCACAGGTAGTCGGTGCGGTGATTTATGATGGAAGTCGACGCGGTTCGATGAGCCTACAAAAATAGAGATTTTGAGGATTAGCTCAAGGATGAGCTTGACGGCAACATGCAGCGAGCAACTCACAGCACGGCTTTGCACAACAGGAACACCAAGCTCGCCAAGGGGCTTCGTGGGCAGCAGTAGTGTCATAGCTGGGGACGGAGAGCTCAAGCGGCAGCAACTTGTTGGGACTATGTCGAGCAATAGCGGGCTCTTTGAGACAGCGAGCAGCAGATAGTGGGCTCACAGGTTGATGCGGCTATGGTGAGCTGTGATGGTTCATGTGGGGGAGAATTACCAAAAAAGTCATAAACTTATTGCAATTATGTCAATTTAGTCCTAAACTTTTTTTTGTTTGGCTAATTTAGTCATAAACCTTTTATAATTGTGCTAATTTAGTTCATCCGGCCAAAATTGGCAGGTCGGACGCTGACGTGGACACCGGCTGTCCGGCGAATACTGACATGGCAATTTTTAATATTTTTTCAAAAAAAAAATTTCGAATTTTTAAATTTTTTAAATTCTTTTTTTTTTTTTTTTCTCCATTTTCTTCTTACTTTGGCCGGCCGGCAAGATTAGCCTCGCCGGCCACCGGCGAGGCTCGCCCCCGCCGGTCACTAGCGAAGGCGAGCCTCGAGGTGAGGCCTCGCTGGATCTGGCGACGGCAGCCTCACTTAGCCAAGGCGAGGCTCGACCTCGCTGATGGCTGACAAGGCTTGACCTCGCCAGATCTGGTGACTACAGCCTCGTCGAATGTGGCGACGGCGGCCTCGCCGTCGCTGGGCGAGGCTCACCTTCGCTAGTGGCCGGCGGGGGCGAGCCTCGCTAGTGGCCGGCGAGGCTGACCTCGCCGGCCCTAGCCTCTGGCCGGTGCCGGCCGGCCAGAGGAAGAAGAAAATGGAGAAAAAAAAAGAATTCAAAATATATTAAAAAATTCGAAAAAAATATTAAAAAATATTAAAAATTGCCACATCAGCGTTCGCCAGACGGCCGGTGTCCACGTTAGCGTTCAGCCAGCCAATTTTGGCCGGATGGACTAAATTGACACAATTGCAAGGTTTAGGACTAAATTGGCAAAAAAAAAGTCTAGGACTAAATTGGCACAATTGTAATAGGTTTAAGACTTTTTTTGGTAATTCTCCATTCATGCGGTGGCTCGGATCTCGTCGACATTCGTTGGACACGCTACGAGAGATACAAATTGAGGAGGATACACGGTGATATTCCCTGAGCTTTTTATTTTTCCTCTCCACGTGTTCAGAAAGTCGCCATCTTCTTTGTTGTCGAGAACATGTGTTCTCTCTGTTTTGGCCTTGAGTATTACCCAAGCCCCCACACTCACGATTTGTTCTGCTCAATGTGCAAGACCTTTCTACTTTGTCTCTCGGTATACGCACAGCAGGAAGACCCTTTGCTCTCAATCTTGAATCTCGAGTGTAGAGCCCCCCTCTGAAGAGAGTCCACCTTCTTTGCTTTTATACTTGCTTTTTCCGCCGACTCCCCTTTGATTGACCATATATTTTCTTTATCCAAGTGCTTTCCTTTTAGTTGACCAAAGCTTGCCTCAGCCCACTTTCTTTTTATTTCGCTCCATCCACGCATCTTTCCATTCTTTGAGATAATCTTGATTGATTTAAATCTTGCCGTGTCCAATCTTCTTTTGATTCCTCAATATATGCTTTTAACGTGCCCAAGATTATAGACCGGATTCCTTTTTATCAGTCGGCCACAATTTGTCCAAATCTTGCACAAATTAATCTCCCAATTGAGCACTTTCCAATGAAAATTTCAGCTCTTATAATGTCCATGGGCTTTAGCCAAGAATTTTCTTTACCGTGGGTTTAATCCAATTTCATTAAGTTTAGAGTTATCCATTTAAGTCCATCCTTCACCTGTCCAATGCAAACGCAATGCGATTTAATATTTTGTTTAGGGGCTAAAGTTTCGTCCCTAATTTTTTATGCAATAAATGAATGATGGGGTCGTCAAAATTTAGTTGTCAACAATGAGCAAACACATGGTGATGATTATGGTTTCTTTCGTCCACGTAGTTTCGGAAAATCCATCCTCAAATTGTTGACGAGACATCCATTCAATGCAGGTATATGGACGTGTCAAGAATCGAGAATCAAATAAGGCCCGAAGAACTTGTTCCACGAAAGAAACATGCGATCATTCCATGAAATCACACTGTTTCCTAATCCACATCGCTCTATAAAAGAATCAAATAGAAGACAATTAAGATTAAGGAACCATGAGAGACTCTTTATTATTGACGTGAGGTATGTTAGAACACTGAAGACCATGAATTATTGAATGGTAAGAGGGAATGAATCAATCTATAATTGCTTGAGATTGGGTCCTAATGCAGCAAATACAGCTCGCCAACCCTCCTGCGTAGGGTGCACCATGTCCCAAAAGAACATACCTTTCGGGTCCTTACACAGTTCATATTGCTTCTGCCCAGTTTCATCCACACTCCCACACGAGTAACTGCTGTTTATCCCCGTACAACATGGTGTCAGCGGTTCGCGAAACTTGGTACTTCCTGGAAATACAGAAAGAATGAAGAACGACGAATAAACCAAGATCAGAATATGGTTGTACATCAGGCGGCCTAATGACTACCCTGTTCCTGGGTCCATGATCCATCACACAAAAGTTGTGTCTGGTGGATGACCGAGCTAGATATTCAATACGTACTAAGTGGAAGAACAAAATAAGTTACCTTTGCCATTAAGCACGGACATCAATGAGGTATAGAGATTGACGACAACGAAAGCAGGTGAGGACCGCGTCTGGTTGTTCAGATTTGCGACGGCTTGCTGCAACAGCTGGTTATGGAAGGTCACCAACGAATTTGCAGTTGCATTGCAAGTTCGAAAAGAGTCCAAGACAGTGCTCTGAGGAAGACATCCCAAAGGCTGCAGATCCACAACGGCTATCAATTTCACGCCCAGGCTGTGGATGCGTTTTATGTCCAACACGAGCTGGTTCACCACCTGTATTATGAATTGCGGCAAGTCCTGACAAGCATAGACAGACCCTGAAGACTTTAAGCATCACCGCAGCAAACAGAGACGACCAACGAGACAAATATATGTGAAGGTAACATCATGGAAGCATCGATTAACATGAGAATACAGGTAAGTGACATTTGTAGGCAAAGCCAATGAATGTGCAGACTGGTTAGCAGTTCAAGAGTGAAGGAAGATGCGCCTAAGGGATTGGCTGACTCCATCCGCATATTTTCTTTCATCAGTGAATCATGCATTTGACATCAGCATAAAACAAATTAGATTCCATTTATTGTAGGTTTGGGTACAGTTGATAATCATCGCAACCGTTCCAATTCAACTCGTGACTCATATAAGTCCATAACCTTCTTCTTCGATCTAATAAGACCCCTTTTTTTGGCATAATGCACGAGGGTTCTCGTATTTTGGGAGGATCAAATCATTTAGGGATTGGATTAGGTAAGATTAAGAAAGATGGTGAGGAAGTGACACGGGATGGGCCACTGCCCATGTTTGGTAGCCCAGATCCTGACATTTTCCGAGGAACAATGCTTTCACGCAAGAAAAGTTGTAACCGGCTCTTTTGTTCTTTTCAAAATTTAAATTTTAACGTCACCATCTTTATGCAGTAAAATAGAAATATGTACTGTTCTCAAGATCCGATGCAAGTCATTACCTCGTACGAGCCGTTCTTGGCCAAGTAAGCGGAGTAGTCGTTGCCGGAGTTGGTAACGAGAGCGAGCGAAGACTGAAGATCCAGTGCAGTGTAGACAGATTCGGCGATGAGCTGCTGGAACAGATCGATCTGGACCGTCATATTCGGCTGAGGAAACAGCGTGTTGAACACACCCGTCCCTCCATACGCGAAGTTCATTCCGTGTTCCACATACTTGGACCCGACCTCCCTCCACCTATACGGGATTGGCGATCTCAATCCGAAATGCGCAGCTGCATGTATAACAGCGACCATGGGTATGTTAGAAGGGGGGACGGAAAGTGAGGATCAGACAAAACGGTTCGCCGTTCGCATTTCTCTTTTACATTAGTGATCTTGTAGGTATATGAGATGACTCTCAAATACCAGACCAAGTCCTACGGATCAAGCGACGGTAACTCCACAATTGAGCTGATTCTTGCCACTTCCCAGAAATAATTCCAACGAAACAGTATCAGAATAGGATCTATTGGGGGTCGATGGACTCGGCATTAGCTGTTTTTTGGCGACTGACTAGTCAAAGAAAGAAAAAAGGTAAAGTGGTGGCCTCTTGGCATGCGATAATGGAAAGGTGGGAATCCGGGGGAAAGGTGGCAAGCTCAATCTGAAAAGGTAGAAGATAAGGGCAAAGCCGGAGCGATAGCAGGAAAAGGAAAGGCAATTGCGAGAGGGGCACCGCACACGAGGCACTAACTGAGTAAGTGGCGGGGACAAGGTTGTAAGCGGAACCCACCACTACATATTTTATAATATTCACGTTGAATTACGAGCGTTTTTCTGATGGTGTCTTGTTCTAGAAAGATTGATTAGCATGGTAATGAATCGCAATCGTGATTTGATCGTCCATCCGATTGTGCAGATAAATCAAGGGTTGATGCAATTGGGATAAGAGCACGTCAGCCTCTGTTTTTGACGTGTGGTCAAAAACATAACACTGTTCAGTTTTCTCTTCCTGAATTTCATTGACAACTGCAGGGAACAGAGAGAAAGCTTGGAGGAAGAGAGAACTGACCGAGGAAATCGGTCAAGACCCGGCCATCCGAGTATCGACCGGTGGGTCTGCCGGGGAAGGTGATTCCGTGGGGAGCCTTCCACGAGTTCGCCAGGGCTTTGGGGTTGTTCCCGGTGTCCGCATACGAATCTCCGAAGACAAACATCTTTGTCGGACGGAACACGGCGCGGCGGTCGTCAGCATGGTGAGTGCGATGGTGACGGTGGTGGTGGCGGGAGGCGCATTCAACCAAGGACGGATGTCCTGCACAGAAGGATTTTATCCTGCAAACCTCAGAAGTAATTTAAAATAAACAGAAGATATGAGGGAATTAAGGATCCACCGACAGTGAGCAAAAGAGTCACAAGTTCACCCTGAGTTTCTGTCGCAAACCTGAAACAAATAGAACCCAAAGCAGCAGGGGACTGAACAAGGATGAAACTGCTAGCTTTTGCAGTACCATCTTTGTCACAGAGAGAGACAGAGACAGAGACAGAGACAGAGAGGAGATGGAAGAAGGAGAAGGATTGGAGGACGACTCTGGAGAGATGGGAACGGTTTTTTGGAAAGTTTTTGAGGGATTTGCGTATATACAGGGGAGGTGGTGAGAAGAATGGGGCGAAATGACTTGATCTAAACAGGGTCTATTACCATCTTCGAAAAATGACGTATTGAACAGGGTTTATTGTCGGGGCTCGTTTCGCTCAAAAATCGCTCCTTTGGATCGTCTGGGCGGCAGTAAAAGGCAAAACCCGCAGCTCCTTTGGATCATTTTCCTTATCATTTCAGGATCAAAAACTACCAAAAATTTTAGATTATATTTATTGTGACATATTTATTTTAAACCTTTTTTAGGGAAGTCTTTAATTCACTGTGAAAATAACAGCTTGTGTCAAGCCACTCACGACATGCTATTACTCAACAATAGCGTAAAGACTGTTATGCTAATAAATATTTTTTTTTTGTTAACTAAAAATTCCAAATTATGCCCGTTGTGAAGAATTTACCTCAAACTTTTTTTCTTTTAAACTCATGTGACACATTATCTTATGTTATGTTTTCATCAAATATCACGGTTAAAAGTCCTTCATGGCAACTAATGTGGGCAACGGGCTTCAAACAGCACTACCATGGAAGTGGATCTTTTTTATTTAACACGACTGAAATATTTGAAAACGCAATTCACTTGGATTCCCTCTCCTTTTCTCACTCCATCCACCTTCAAGTCTCCATGCTTGAGTTCTTCTTGCCGAAGCTCCATGCTCTCTCTCTCTCTCTCTCTCTCTCTCTCTCTCTCTCTCTCTCAATCCTCCTTCAAAGATCCATTGCTAGGTGCTCTCCATCTGAAGCTACATTTGTCCACACAAACAATGTCGTTTTCCTCTCTCACAAGTGCTCCATAGAGCTCAACTTGCAGTTTTAGAGTTATTATGCTGCTCAATCTCTCTCTCTCCAGGAAGCTCAATTTGTTCGAAACTCATTTGTTGGTCTAAGGAGTTCAATTCATGGCTGAAGCACAAGTGCTCTCTATCTCTCCCTTGATTGCTCCTCAAGAACTCGATCTGTGGATGAACTCGACTTGTGACTACACTCTCACTTCCTGCTCGTCTTAGAAGTTCGATTCGGTTGTTCAAAGTCATCAATTATTGGCATCCTCGATTTACCATTAATCTATGAGTATTCTTGATCGATCTTTAATTTTTTATGATCAAGTATTTACCTATAGTTAATAGGTCGGTCAATGGGGGCGTCCCTTGACTTCCTTGTTAAGCTACTACAATGGTGCCATGAACTTCTATGACTGAGGCTTGTAAGATTGTACCCGGATTTGAGTCTTCATAGTTCTTTTTATGTTGTACTAGAAAGATGAATTCAATTGGGAATAGCATTATGGATTGTGCATCACGTACTACTCATGTAACCATGGATGGCTTGTCAACATATACACAGCTTGGACCCCCACAAATCCGGGAATTAGGTTTTATAACCATGGTTATTCTTTGGATTTGCAACCATGGACGGGACATGTGTGTCATATTTGAATTTGTTTGTTTGTTTGTTTACGCTTTTCAGGCCATGAACTTTGTCATTGCTGCTCCGTTTGGTATTCCTTTTCTTGAATTATATCAAACTTGTCCGACATTGCTCTTGTATCCTGACAAAATTTCACTCATTAATTATATCCTAAAGACCATGACCTCTTGGATCGTTGCCACACGGGGCCTGTGAAAATAAAACGAAGAGAGGACAAACGTCTTTTTCATAGAGTAAACAAGTGTTTGATGCTTTTTGATCCATATTGCTATCTTCTTACTACTATCCTCTCATTAGGCGTAGTACTAGGATTCTGTCGTGGCTATTTGGGTGCTAAAAGCACTGATGCAGTCGCAATATTCTGATTTTGCAGGAAATATCCTATCACGTTCCTCGTACCCGTATTGCACTTCGGCAGCTGCAGTGACATTCAAATCCTGGATGGATGCAATACCGAAACCCAGACATCTCCGTGAAAACCTGGCAATAGATAGATTGAATTTGAAGGTGAGTGCCTTGCCAGAGGATATGTTGTATAGTCCATTAGATGGCATATAGATCTGTATCATTCTCTTTTCTGTTGTGGACTTGTAGAGTGTCAAGAAAATGCCATTGAAAGAATGTTTTTGCAAAGTGTTAGGATGCACATATGAGTTGTGTTAGTTGTATTAGAGAGAAGCCCTATATTAAAAAATTGGTGTGGTATAGAGCAGTTAATATATCTGAGTTAGCTTATAACTCATTGACTTAAGTTTTTTAGTGAAGGTAGGTCCAACTGAAATGTTAATGGATTCAGACTTGAGATCCCTCTTAACGATCTCCTAGGTTAAAGATTGATGGTTTTTGTTGTGCACTACCATCAAATAATATTAGGGCCGATAGTATATTGGTGGGCCTCCAATCTATTCGATTATTTGGGAAATATCTCCAAAAAAAAAATTCATTATGGATGCTTGTTTCAAGTGAAGATTGCCATCACGGTTGGTCTAACGAGAAGAGACCACAGATAATTGGTCTAGTAATGTGAGTTCGACGAGTAAGAACATGGACAGTTGGTCTGGCGACGTAAGATAGAGACCTTGGGTGATGCAATCCCAAGTTAGCAATTAATGTTGGTTGGTTGCCGTGCATAGTTGTAGGTGCATTGTATTGACTTGGAGATTCAACTTGAGATAAGTTGATGGAGAAGAAATATCATAATTAAGGGAAGCATACTCAACATTGGAGCTCACGAGTGAGGAAGAGGTAATTAGAATGAACGTGTGAGTTGTATTAGAGAGAAGTCTCTTGTCGAAGAATTATTATGGTATTGAGCAGTTAATATATTATAACTGGTTCATAACTCATTGGCTTAACATTTTAAGTGAAAGTGCGACCTCACACTTCGGTTTTCTCTTGGCGATCTCTCCAGCATCTATTGTGCATACATAAAATGTCGATGCAAATGTGTCATTAATAGTTTTAGCAATTGAACTATTAACAAGCTCCAAGCCGAGTGGGAAAGTATATTGACCTATTATTATGGAATGCTAGAAAGATGAATGATGAGACCTCACTCAATTTATGCCATTGTCAATTGTACTATGATTTTCTTCCTTTTTTGTGCAATTAACTTTTACAAGGTAGCTTATAGCCTTAATCATGGTTCACCTGTTCTAGAAGTTGAATCTTATTTCTTGTCGGTATAAAGTTGTGTCAAGACTTCTATGAATGATTCTTGTTGGGCTTTGACCAAAGCTATAGTTTCCTCCTGTATCTGTTGAACATTCAAATTCTTTATTTGGCTTTGTTATTGTGGAGTAGACAGTTTCAAGGGCGCATTATCTTGATCTTAATGTATGTAGAGTGACACTAGTAACCAAGATGAAGTAACAAAGGGCGTGAGAGAAGAGACAGGATAAAACCCGGGTCTTACGGTCACAAATTGCGGAAACACATGATGATCTTGACAATAGCATCCTGAACCATTTCACATCATTTGAATCTTTTCAAGAAGTAGACCTAAAATGGAAAGAGAAAAATATTTGTGTGGAATAATTACAAGGAATTTTTCAAGGAAAAATGAGCAAAACAGCCTTTCTGTTTCTAGCTAAGACATTAGTGTTCTCACATTTATTGCTTGCATTCAATCTCAAGTCTTGACCATAGCATACTAGACCATTTCATACTGTTCGAATCCTTTCAAGAAGTAGAACAAAAAAATAATAATAATAAGTAAAACAGAAAAGTATTTACGTGGAATATTTACAAAGAATTTTTCAAGAATAATGAGCAAATCAGCCTTTGGACTGTCTTCTCGTCAGCTACACTGAACTGTCTTCATATGTATCGATGTCATCATCTTCATGCTCATTTAACAGGGGTATTTCATAGAATTTGTTGAAAAAATTTTGAGTTTGAAACCGTTGTAGGGTTTGGTTGTATAAAGGGGAGATTGAATTAGGGCTTTACGATTGGTGACTTCGTTCAACGGGATCGGTCTGATAAATTAGATAAATAATTCTCCTAATTCGGCCGAATCTAGTGCTTCTACTTCGGCGGGCCCGAATTGAATCAAATGGGTTTGCACTTTGCAGTAATGTGGATTGGGTTTAAAGTTCCAACATAGGCTTTTCTTTAATTGGGCCGGTAGGGAATGTATCACTATCAGTCAATCACTGTGAACAGTTAGGACCGGAACAATTCCCGTTTATACTGGAGTTTTCACTGGACCCAACACTTCGAATTAGGGCACAGGATAGGTGCACATATAGGGTCGAGTCGAGTCTTTGAGTCGGTATCGCAAGCTTGACTCAGCTCCGCTTGCATATCGGCTCCGCTCGAGCTCGACTCGTGTAGAAAATGGAGATGCTTAACACAATTTATACATTCATTTTAAAAGAGGTGCTTGAGGTTGATCATAAAAAGCTTGTATATCTATTCAGTAATTTTGAGGATATTTGTGTCTCTTCATATAACTCTCAAATATTTCTTAAACAATTAATAGGAGCTCGATTATAATCACCAGTCTGGCAAGCTTCATACTAGTGAGCTCGAATCAAAATTAGACAAGTCAATTGTGAGTAATCATCAGCTAACCCCAAGCTATTACCAATCTCGTAGGAAGCAATGGTGAATGAACCTCGAGATGTGAGCATATCAGATACATAAAATATGTTCACTTCCTCTTGCTATCAAGTGTAGATAATCCTATATTTACTATTGAAGCTAATCGCACGCATTTGGGCTCCTTTGTTAACTAGTCCATGAAGTTAGTGGGATACATGATAAAGCTAAAGTTTGTTTATTTATTTGGTCATAGATTTAGCCAAAGTTAACTAATCTAAAATGTGCTTCCTAGTCTTACGAGAAAGACAAAACTATTAATAGCCACACCTCGCTAAGAAATGCTCACTGGTAATCAACTTGTTATATTGGGGTTTTCGTTGTTACCTTGTACGTGTATTGAAAATCGACATCCAATTACGAGAAGTTTGGAACGGTTTTGACGGGTGGGAAGAGGGCAGTAATTTCTAATGCGACACACTAACGCGATTTGAATATGACATGAAATTAGCTAGTTTAGATCAAAGCTAATCGTGTGTAGATCAATTTCATGTCAACCCATTAATGTGTTTGCGTTCAAACTGCTAGGCACAAATTGACTCATATAAACCATTTTAACTAACATGTTAGTAGTAAAACGGCTTATATGTGATCCATTTACACAAGATTAGCTAAAAGACAATTATTTCCTTGCTTTTTACTATTAAGATTTTTGTCACAACCTATCCCGAATAAGTTTAGAGATATTGTTTAAAAGGCGAGCCTACGGCCCATAATCAAGCACGAACTCTCCCAAGTCCATACCTCACATAACATTGAGGGTGTTCATAAGAATTTCATAATAAGGAATCGTCACTAACATATTGGAGTCAGCTAGAAACCAAGTGAGGCGTGGAAATATACCTCGCTTCCTATGTAATCAATACATTTAGAGTATAGGACTTGATTATACTAATTAACTTATTAGTGTCTTTTTTGTACCTAATCTTGTTCAGTTGAAAAAAGATTTTTTTTTTCAAGCAGTTTAAATTCATTTTAAACTTATCCACTAACGCGTGAGATGACCATATAACAAGTAGTAACCAAAAAAAGCATTGAATAAATTGCAACGATCTAGCATTACTAAATATTGAGTATGCCATCTTTAATTAAGCTGAAAGGAGGTCACGGTCATAAAGTGCATAATCACATAATAGTCAAAATGGAAACACGCAAACGAAAACCTATCATTTGTCTCTAAAGATGCCTAAATCGTGAAGTTCTAAAAGCTTGTTCAATTTTAAGTACATTATTCCATCATGGGTTTTCACTTTTTTTTTTTTTTTTGGGTTTATCCTAAACTAACTCTAAACTAACAACTAACATGAAAAATCTAATAAAGCTAGTTCAGTTTTAATTTCTAATCTTTTTCCTTTTTTTTTTTTAAAATTTCGGAATTTTTATTAATTTTAAATTTTTCTTAAAAAATATTTTTTTAATAAAAAATATACATTTTTAGTTTAATTTAATATGAAAATGGGACCCAGGCCTGGTCAGAATATGGGCCGAGTAGGCTCTCAATTCTAGGCCGTGACACAAATAGACTGATTCAAAATAAGCCCATTAGAGTAGAACGTCACAAAGCCTATTTTGTTAAGATTAAATGCTTAAGTCCATCTCGCTAAGAAAACCCAGCCCAAGTCTAATCATACCAAACCAATCCAAGCCCACCTTTACAAATCAAACCCTAATGTCATTGAAGCCACCAACTCCACACCTCGATCACTTCGCTTGAACGTCTGCACCCTTTCTTTTCCATTTTCCATATTTCTTTTTAATTCTTCTTTTTTCTTTTTTTCTTTTTATTTCTCTCTCCTCCCTTGGACTTCTTCTTCCTCATGTATTCTCTGCACGCCCGAAGTCAATTTTGGTTATTGACCAAACAAAAGTCAATTTTGGTTTTCTATTTCTCTAATTTTCACTTTTTCTGCATTTTTCCTATTTTATTCTTTTATTCTTTTTCTCCTCTTCTCTACGCCTGTCTTCTTCCTCGACGACTCCCCTCTCCTCACCGAACTCTCTCTGCAGCTCCCCTGCGCGAACCAGCGCCACTACAACCAGCCCTCGCCGGCCTTTGAGGCACCGGAGCCACCGTCCGGCGTCGGTCGTTCGGTCCGACCGACACCGGTCACCGTAGGCCACTAGCTGGCCGGCGGTTTCTAGTATCACCGGTGAACACGGTAAACAGGAACACAAAGAAAACAGGCGTTGCTCTCAGCCAAGCCAAACCAAGCATTCGCAAACCGGGCAACCAGACGCCGTAAAGACACCATCATGAAGCCAGACAAGCGATGATAGCCCAGTTTTTACCCAAAAAAAAAAAAAAAAAAAAAAAAATCGACGCCGGATCACACTATGGCATTTCGTCGAACAGATGGGGTGAGCCGGCTAAAAGGAGGAAAGCCGATCCAACCGAGGCTCAAACTCGCACCGCCACTCACGACGAACCACAGCTAACGAACCCAAAACATGCAAGCCAAGGAGGGGATGAACAGGGACCGGACTTCGCGCGAGCCGAGTGGCCGCGAGCTCCGGCCCGGCGTGCCCAAAGACAGAGCAGGAACGAGACCGGGACTTACCGAAGCTTCAAGCGCGGCAGACGGAGCACGACCACGGGTCGTCGGCCGCGGCTCAGGCGTGGCTACCGGTGATCTCTCCTTCAGCTCTTCTCCTCGCTCGAACGCTTATTCACGGCTCGCTCCCTCTCTCTCGGATTCGCCCTCTCCCTCGGTCTCCCTCTCGGCCAAAACCTGCAGAAAACCCCCCCCCCCCACCTTCACTCTCCCTCTCTCCCTTTTGAGGGCCAGCGGCCAGCGCGCATTGGCTTTTTCCATCACCAGCTCGCTGGCCGGCCTGGCCTCGACCTGCGGATCATGCTGCCGTCTACTCTCGCGATCCTCTGCCTCCCTCTCTGGTTTGTACGTTTCTTTCCTGCAAAAGCAAAAGCAAAACCAGCGTGTGGGCGTGAGGGAGAAAGAAGACCCACGCGCGGGGCGGGCCGAAATGAAAGGAGATGGGCCAGTCCTCGCGAAAAGAAGAAAAGAAGGAAGAAGAGAGGTGGGCCGGCCCACACGAAAGGAGAAGAGATAAGAAGAAAGAAGAAGAGGAGGGGGAAAAGGAGGGCCGGGCAAGCCCAGCCCCTTGCCCGGCCCTATTGGATTTCTTTTTTTCTTTTCTCTCTTTTTTTTTCTTTTTATTTTTATGACAATTTTTTTTTTGGAAAATTTAAAAAATACCATTAGCGATGCAAATATTCCTAATGCTAATATGTGATGCAATTTAGTGAAAATTATTTTTTGTCTAGGGTTTAAAAAATTAATTCCTAATTTTCTATGCGATTAAGTTCTAAAAAATGGTAAAATCTAAGTGTCAATAATTTTTAAATTGATTACATTTCATTGAGTACCATTGTGTGGTTTTAATTTTATTTGATGACATTTCGGTGATAAACTATTACCATTTGTAAATAGATTTGACCAAAGTTTGAGGATATTTCATCTCAAGTTCCATTTTAGTGAGTTAATTTCATGTTAATGGGTTGATTTCTTACACTCGTGTTGAACTATTGATCTGTCATCTAATCGTGTTACACAGCTCATGTCGTGTCAAATAGTTAATTCTTGCATCGTGTTTGTGTCAAGTAAGCCGATATGATTAACTAGTAGTATTGTATTTGAATTTACAATATATCATTATCCGACATGATACAAACACAATCTGTGAACCCGAATCTC
The DNA here is from genome assembly GCA_017140595.1 of Eucalyptus curtisii. Classification (NCBI taxonomy): domain Eukaryota; kingdom Viridiplantae; phylum Streptophyta; class Magnoliopsida; order Myrtales; family Myrtaceae; genus Eucalyptus; species Eucalyptus curtisii. The sequence goes on from CM029502.1 coordinate 21,598,198, forward strand.
CATAACACACTATGCCCCTCCAATAGACTGGTTTGGCAAAAGCATATGTGCGTGATTGATCAGATTTTCCAATAGTGCTTTTCCTAGCCTTTGTTTTAGATTGTGGAAGGTCACCAACAAATGTTGTCAGCACCAACCATGAAGTGTGGACGAAACATCACCAATTAATAAAGTTTACCAAAATTTGGATCATGTGAAAGGATCTATTAAAGAATCTTCACCATGATCATTCATTAAGCAAAATCAACTAATTTAAGAGCATTTTCATTTTCTCTCAGATAGGCTTTAGGAGCACTTGACTTCATTACTCAGCGTCGATGAATGGGGAACCGTCGGCTTTGACGGAGATTACTCTGTCGTTCAAAGAGCTCCAAATACCTCACTCTCAGATCCCGAAAAATAAAATAAAATGCCGCTGAATCTACTATTATACATGATGTATAAAGCTCTCGTTGATGCATAAAGTGAAGACAACAATATGGTGTCGGGCCCCCTTCAAGAGCATTGCCAGTATCATTACTGCTTCAGCAAAACTTTGGCCTCTCTAGCGATTTCTTTTGTCCCAGCTTTTGTGGATTGATGTCATTTTAGTTTTCGAGACTTGGCTAGTCCCCAGGCTTGGGTCTAATAGCCCAACAACCCAGATCAATGAAAATCAAATGTCTTCAAAATTAAATGTATTTAGCAAATAGCTTATTCGTATCCAAAATACCAGCATTGCGAAGTCATGAGCAAGTCGAAATTAGCAATTAAATAGTGAAGACATGAGGTTCGAGAGGCCGAAAAATCCTCACATCTTTTGCCCTGGATATAATGTTGCGAAACACAGTACTTACTTCCGAAACATATAACTGCACGTCTAATTCCATAAACACTATATACTTGCCAAAGTTTACACCGAATACTGAGTGACCCAAGGGTGATCCTTCACCAGCCCCTCTCGGTCCGTCGCTGTTTACACTGAACTTGAACATTTCAGTGCAAACTTAGTGTTTAAAAAAAAAAAGAGAAAATTAGACTCAACGAAATTTTCACATACCTCAACGTATCTCACTTAAGTGCTATAATCTTGAAAAAGAGAGAATTCCCTGTAATTTCTCCTCAATAACACGTCACATAATTTAGCAAATGCCTCTGGAGAGATAAAAGCAAGCTCCCTACCTCCTGTCGGAGGAGGTGATCTTGATGACCAGACCCGGGAAGACATCGTCCGGGTCGTGGATATGCGGGTTTCGTTCGACGATGTACGGGTCCCCACACTTGTCGCCAATGGTTTGCAGGGTCTCGCCTTCCCGGACCACGTAGATCTCGTCGCACGGCCTGTAAATTTCCCGATGCCTCTCCCGGACTGCAGCCCCCAACTCAGCCAGCGACGGCTCGCCCGGGTCGCAGCAACTCAGCGCCAGCATCAGCGCCACGAGCAGCGCGCAGTACCACGATATGCTCTCCGCCATCGCCATCGATGAAGAAACACGAGCCATGTTCGCTCAACAATTGAGGAAGATCAAGCTTCTTCTTTGGGCTGTGGAAATAGTCTCCGCATGCATAAAACGGATTGAGTATTTGATGAGACGCGAACCTTATATATACACACACAAAAATGAGAGAGAGAGAGAGAGAATGGGGCATATATGATTTTTCTAATTAATGCTAACCGTATTTGTGCCAAACATATACGAAATTCATATACTTAATGATGGTCTCGAATTTCATCAAGTATTAATTACGTTCCTTTATTTTCTTCAAAATTTTTTAGTCGAAATTTTCCGCTCGTTTAGACGTGAGTTTAGATGTGTACTCTATGTATAATTACTCAAGTATTTTTATTTTTCCATTTGGGTATATATATCAATCTTAGAATATCAGTTTTTTTTTTTTTTTTTTTTTTTTTTTTCTGGTGGAGGTTGGCGGGAGTTGAAACGGTTCCTTCACCGGTGTAGGGTTAGGTAACTGCCAACGGCAGCGCATTGAAACGTGAGGACAAGAAAAACAAAGATTAGGTTTAACTGCTTTTATTTAATGGATTTGGTCTTTCGATTTTGACTCCACTTCGTTTTTGGAATTAGTCTCGAAGCACATTATTATTTGATTTCAACCCCTTTTTTTTATCTTTTAATTTTTTTAATTGTTTATTTTATTTTATTTTTCTGGGGTTGTATCTTCTTCTTAGATCTTTGAGGAGTTCTTTGCCCGCAAGACTTCATAAGTTGACTTTCGGTGGTGGATGACCAGGTCACACCTAGCTTGCTCATTTATGAGGGAATTAATTCAGTCAACCCCCAAGAAGTGGCCTTTGATCGGTTGACCCAGTCCTATTTAGTAAATTCATAAATAAACCACATAAAGATCTCAGAAAAACTTAGGAGTGTCGGCATGGGACTTCATTTTTTTTTTTTTTTTGCTTTTTACTTAATCTAAATAATTTGACGGATTTTTTTTTTAAAATTCGTAACACTTGCAACTTTTACAATACATAAACTTTTAAAATACAAGGTCCTTCGATTTGCAATTCATCTCACTTACAATAAGGGGAAAGAGATCACCTCAAGCGTGTGTTGCGCACCCTCTCAATATCCACCAATGGAATTACTCATTGGAAGTTGATCCGATAAATCAATGAAAAATTTGTAGTTTTCAGTTTACTTGATGCTCAGATGACATTCCACAAGTTTATATCAGGTGGTTGTATAAATATTTTTTGAGGTAATTGTCCAAAAAACTCTGAACCTATTGTAGGTAGCCAATTGAGTTCTTAACTCTTCAATTTGATCAATTTAGTCATATTTGCAAATATAATCATTCCGGCCAAAATTGGGTGAAAATTGTTAATGCCACTAGCCGACATTAACATATATAATCTTTTTAATTTTTAAATTTTTTTTAAAATTTGTTTATGTTCTTTTCTTTTCTTTTCTTTTCTTTTCATTGTTCACTTCCCAAAAGGGCCGATAGGGGTCGCCCAGGCATCGGCAATGGCCGACAACCCTCACCCGGCAACCCTCACTAGCTCTTTTGAGAAGTGAACATGAAAAAAAAAAAGGAAAAAAAATCGAAAACGTTAAAAATTATAAAAATTGTCCATATTAGCACTACAAGTGCACGTAAGACAATTGATGGTCATGCTAGCAATTTTCAGTCAATTTTGACCAAAATGACTATATTGATAATTTGTCGGAAGATTTACAACTATCACCATATAATAAGTTTAGAAATTTTTAGATAATTATTGCAGTATCTTTTCGTGCTTATCACCAAATAGTATAAGATACACTTGCAATGAGATCGGTTGATTCCATCACCTAATTCTTTGATGCGACATGCAAGGATTGCGGTCGAATAATTTGAAGTGAAGTTGGTGTATTTAGTGATGGTGTATGCATAAGATACGGGAGTCGAAGCAAAAGACTCTTTCAATACATCACGCTTACTTGTTCTACCTGCTACAATTTTATTATAGCTTTTTAAATAAGTTAACAACGAGGAATTTCATCTACTATATAAAGGAAAGATTGTCCAAAAATTATTAAACTTATTGTACGGTGACCAATTCAATTTTAAACTTTTCAATTATGTCAATTGAGTCCTTTATCTTTTGATGATTTACCAATTTAGTCCTAAATATTTCAATTATGTTTATTTAGTCCTAAACCTTTAACGATTTGCCAGTTTAATTCTAAACATTTATAATTTGCTAATATAGTTTTTTCGGCCAATTATCCAAAAATAGGTTTAGAATTAACCTAGCAAATTTTCAAAATGTTTATGACTAAATTGACATAGTTGACAGGTATAAGACCAATCGTCAAAAGTAAATTAGTATAGTTGAAAGATTTTGGATTGAATTGATCGAAACATAATAAATTTACGATTTTTTTGGACAATTATCTGTCATGATAAATTAGGGCTCATAAAATGTCCAATCAATCTCAGCATATTAATGATAAATATGGGGAAAGCAATTGATGATGTTCATGTGTAAAGAAGTGCACCCGTTTCGCTCTTTAAAGAAGAGACTAATTAATCAACTTTTTGAGTATAATCGAGCAGAGCGTGAGGGCATTTCAATCCATTGACTTTGCTTGCACAAAGACAAATCTTTGCGGAAGAGGAGCTTTCATATCGTGCCATTATCTTATCAAGGACTACCTCGTAGTTTTGGCAGAAGTAATCATTTGCAGGGTCTCATCTTATTTCATGAACAAGAAATCCTCAAGTAAGATTTTCATTCCAAGTAATGTCATTCCCGGGAATTGATTTGAGGGCAATATATTTTGACTTTTAGGTTTTGTGCATTTTGTGAAAAATGAATTATTTGAAGAATGTTTTTCTAAAGGGTTAATATTCTAAAAAACCCCAAACTGGTACATATGTGACAAATTTACCCCAAAATAATTTTTTAACCACAAAAACCCAAAACCGGTACACATTTGACAAATTTACCCTAAACCGGTTTACTTGTAACAAATTATTAAATTACTAAATTGAATGACTTGTCTACTAGTTTGGGATTTTACTATATGTTTGTCACAGTTGTATCATTTTTGTGGTTTTTTGTGTTACTAATCCAATTTAACGGAATGTATATTTGTCACGATTATATCAGTTTGAAGTTTGTGGCGGTGAACAAATTAGTTTGGGGTAAATTTATCATAAGAGTATCGGTTTGGGATTTTTTATGGTCATTTGAGGTAAATTTGTTACAAGTATATCGGTTTGAGGTTTTTAATGGTCAAAGAATTAGTTTAGAGTAAATTTGTCACATGTGTACTAGTTTGAGATTTTTCGGAATATTAACCATTTTTCAAAAACCATTGTTTAAATTGCTTAAAAATAAATAGAAAATATTTTCGTCATTCACAAAAATATTTGAAATAAATTATTGATAATAATAAGAATAATTTTCATCGACTAATTATTGTAAGTGATATAAATAATCATTTTTAGGAAAATATTTTCCAAATCATTCATTTCCCATTAAATAAATCGAACCTCACGAAAGAATCTATTTCATTGTTGATGGTGACCAGCAACCAGAGATCTCCAATGGGCGATTGCCAACGGCAACTAATGATCGAAGACCGGCGACAGACGGGTGTGGTGGTGAATCTGGTGATGGTGGTGAAAGTGGGGTTCCGATAGTTTTGTGATGATAGGATGTAGAATTGGAATCCTCGATACTGTCTATTGTTAGGTAATTCTATTTCGCACATTTTGAGGAATTTCATTCCACGTGGAATCCAAATCCACATTTTGATTTCTCTCCAAGCAAGGAATCCAATTCCCCGTCAAACCAAAAAAGAAAATGCTTGATCTTAGAGACGACACTACCGAGCTATTGTCTTGCGTGAGTGAAGTTAGGTAGAGAAATTTCTTCGTCATTAATCATTTGGTCCCCGTGGGGTTCCTTGCTTATATCATGAAAATTCACAAGAACCGTTATAATGATTTCGTTCTGAAAACGAAATTTTACTTGAACTGTGATTGCGAACGGTGAAGCCCCCTAGAGAATGGAGACAGGGACGGCGACTTCCGCATCATAAACAGCATGTTTTAGCAACTTCATATGCTGGTAATGTCCACTGGTGATCATATTCATCTCGTGGTTCAGGAAGAAGCTTGGAATCTTGCGGACCAGGTGGAAAGGTACGACAATCAAACCCGAAGGCCATAAGAAGAACGGAAAAATTATCAAAAAAAATCTTAAATCTGTTATAATTGCGTCAATTAAGTCATAAACTTATTTTTTTTGTTCAATTAAATCCTTAACATTTTACAATTATGCCAGTTTAATTTATCTGGCCAAAATTTGCCGGCTGGTGTGGCACGTGATTGCTCCGGCGATAATTTTTTTAATAATATTTTATTTTTTTGAATTATTTCATTAATTTTTTATCTTTTCATTTTTTTTTCTCTCCTCCCTCCTCCTTCCTTTGGCTCCAATGACCGGTCAGAGGGGACGGCTAGCCCATCGCCAGAATGAGGCAAGCCATAGCCTCTCTCCTCTCCAACTTTGCCCTCTCCTATTTGACGTCACCATTCTCAGCCTTTCCCTTACTGGGTTTCCAACTTTCGATGCGTGTTCCCTTGCTGGCGTCGCCATCCACACAATCGTCAAGTTTAGTCGGTCTCAACACGATCCACCGTCGTTGGGCGAGAGCAAGACCGCGAGGACTATCGTTGGGCAAGGACGGGTTCGCTAGTGACTAGGCGAGCTCCCCCTCGCTTAGCGATGGCAAGGCTCTCACCAGATCCGCGAGGGCTCGCCCCACACCGGTGGGCTGGGTGAGCTCACCCTCGTCCAACGACGACAAGGCAATCTCACCTGGCCGCCTCAGTCCGGTGACTAGCCAACCCTCCCTTCTATGAGGAAAAAAGAAAGAAAAAAGAAAGATAAAAAAATATTAAAAAATTAATAAAATAATTTGAAAAATAAAATCTTATTAAAAAAATTGTCACCAATGCCAGCCAATGGTCATGTCACTGCCGGTAGGCCAATTTTGGTCGAATAGACCGAATTAGCACAATTATAAAAGGTTTAGGACTCAATTGACCAAAAAATAAATTTATGTCTGAATTGGCACAATTATAATATGTTTAGTACTTTTTTAGTAATTTTCCCTTAGAAGAACCAAACACAACTGAAAATGAAAACAAGGATATACCAAAACTCTGTTTATTTCATAAAAAATGAATAATTTAAAAAATATTTTCCTAAAAATAGTCATTTATATTGTTGAAAGTAATTAGTTAATAAAAAGTATTTGTATTACTGACAACTTATAGATAAATAGTTTGAAGACAATAAAAATACTTTTCCTTCTTTCATTTTTGTAAGCGATACAAACGATCATTTTTAAACAAATATTTTCCAAATTATTCATTTTTCGCGAAATAAATTATGTCTAAGTTAGAATTCAATAAATAAAACATCCTTGTTCATGTCGTTTTGGAGATTGATTACAGATTTCTCCGTGTCATAAAAGCTTCCTTGATGCATCAGACAACCTCATCTACATTGACCCTCGAAGAACTGAAAAATGGAGTAGAGAACCATCAGGGGCTGATCGAGTGCCATGTACTCCAAAATAGCACTCAAATCAATTGTATATCAAGCCAACAGCAGAAAGCACAGAAACTAAAAGAGTCAAGCTGATATATAGATACCTCTTCAGGCTCTGATCCATCAATCTGTGGCCCATAAAGATTCCATGTGCCTTGACCCCCGGAATTCACCTCTGTAAGTAAATGGACTGAAGGGAACTAGTGACGTAAAATCAACCCAATCACGAGGGAAATTTCTGAAAAAATGAACGGAATTCATGTTAACAAAATCACTTGACATGAGCAAACCTTCATAAGAGAGTCCTAAAAGTATCACAACATAACATGCACACCAATGTACTTGACATGTCAATATCCGTTAGAATGTTTGCCTCTCTAATAATTTGAGCTTGCTTTCCCTCTGATAGCCTCAATCAAGGAGGTCAGCATCTAAAACTACCATATTACGATTTTAGAAGGATAACATTGTTGAGAAAACAGCGATTTTAGACTATTAAATGTCAGGAGTCAGAAAAGCAATGATATGGTTTCACTTGGGTTGTAATGTTTATCCTCTCTAACACATTTCCAGCCCTGCAAGTAAACACAATATTGGCGGCTTCTGGACTCCCAGAAATCTGCAAGTAATTATAAGAGGTCTTTAAGGACCCAAGTAAATGATTAGCCAAGCAGGATGATCAAGTAGAGCCTTGAAGATTTAGTAGGAGATACAATATTAAAAAAAATGAGAGAGAGAGAAGAGGGGGGGGGGGGAGGGGGTTCATATGCAACCATGGCAATTTGTAGTTGATCTGTGATCCTAAAATCAACTTTGAAGCCTCTGAATCGTCCATTGCTCGTAATGCCAAAACAAGGGCAGTAAACAGTAGTGAAAGTTAGAGATTCTGACCCCTTGATCTAGCACAGTGAAATTGAGGGCTCTTTCTGCACCAAGCAAACAGGACAGCACACTCCAATTTCAAGCCACGGTTTGCCAACACATTTGTTGGATGCATGAATATGTACTATGTACTTGCAGAAGGGGAGAGAGGAAGAGAGAGGCCAATGACAGTTTCCACTTTCATCAGATCAAAGAAGAAAGCTTTTGTTTGCTTTTGCAGCAGTATTTACATTACCCAACACAAAGATAGCACCTCCAACTAAACTTTCTTCACCTTGCTTGCATAGGAAGAATCCCTTTAAATTGCCTGAAGGAGATGAAACATGACAGCATGTGAAGTAGCAATAGTAATCAGACCAAAAGAGAAAAAGAATCGCAATTGTAAGAATGATGCACTTCAGCATTAGAGATTACTACTTACGAAGGCCAAGTTTGTTAGCAGTCCAAGAGCAAGGGCAGATACTCCACCCAGAAACTGTGACTTCATCGATTAAAAATTTTGACACACATTTCTCAACCTTTTCGTTGCCCATACCATCAGAACAGTAGGGAAAGCCGGCAAGATGTGGCTTTCCCCCCTTCTCAAAAGAAAAAGAAAACTTTTGGGCTAACAAAAAGACAGCAACAAGTCGAAGAACTAAGGACAACATAAAGTGGTCTGATCCTGCAGGTCACAATCAGAAACAATGGTGCCTGCTAAGACTGGAATTGAACACTTGTAATCATGATGCAAGTCTGACATCCTATTAAAAAACTAGCGTTTTAAATGCACAAGAGCATGAAACTCTCTGTACCCTTGCACCATCGAGTCCTGTTTGTTGTCAATATCCTGATTGTAGCAAATCAAGATTAGATTGCTTTCTTTGGAAAAGAAAATCTTGAGAAAATTTGAGAATGAGAACCACTGGAGATGCACCTTAGAGGGTGCACAGTTAATCCCGACAATAAACACAGTCACAAACTATGATGACGGTAGAAGAAGACAGTCATGACAGTAGAAGAAGACAGTCAACTGACAGGACCTTATAAGATCTCAATTCTAATGGCCTAAGTCCTCCAAATCCATGTACTTATAGTGATTCCACCTACCTTTGTGACAAATAAATTGGGATTAACTTCATTTCATTGAGAGAGCACTTTACACCATTGCATGAAATTCATATACAATTGTGCCAGTTGAGAATATGGGTTCACAAAAGTCTGTGTAGCCACAACAAAGATGACCTCATTTCAAAAACAAGGTAGGACAAAACATTGTCCTTGTTTTGCAATCAAAAGCTCGTTTGGTAAATTGATTCAGCCCTATCACTCGTACACAACTCTACAACATCTTCAAATAGATAAAAGCTGAAACATAGATACATACCAGAGACCTGGCATGATTTGATGAATTTTAACATGAATATTCGGTCCCTCGCTTTTGGGAGGGAAAAGACATAAATATGCTACTCGCATTTAGTAAGATCATCACATCTCTTTAACCTGTCATGACACCTTTCAGAAAGATGCTAACACGTGTAAAGTATTCAACTATCTAAACCATTTGTCATTCAAGTATGAATGGACATGACATGAAATATATTAGTAAGATCAATCTTTCAATAATAATAGGTAGACAAACTGAAGATCACATTAGCTAAACTTGAAATTTGCTTTTTGGTATGCTTGAACTGTCAGCAACATCCTTGAACTGTATGGAGGCAATTCATCCTTGCCCAGCATATAAGCTTCTTTAGTAGACATACCTGAGAGCAGATAAAGGAATAAAGCAATTCAACAAAAGCATTGGCGTCAATTGTCTGTTAGATTCTTAATGAGGATACTGCAACTACATATTCTATTGACTTAGTCCCACTGTCAACCGAGTAAAATGCAAAGATCTTCCATCGACCTACATAGATTAAACTAATTGACAATATCTTCTAATAGAAAAAGTGCTGGCTGCACTACATCAAACTTCTTAATCATGATTAATTGCTCCTTTTATGTGTCTCAGCATTTTCGACACACCTGCCTCCCTTATTGATTTAGCTTCTTCTGGACAACTGCACAAAAGTTGTCTTCTCCACCACTGCTACCTGTTGAGCTAGGCAAAGCCTACTCCCAAGCAAGTGATCCCTTGATCGATGACAAAAAAGCAATCAAACTGGAATTCGCTAAATAAGAATATGAGGATAATGACAGAGCAGAAAACCAAAAAGAAGGGACCAGAACCATGCACTCCAACAGTTTAAATTGCTAAATCAAGTCCTAATACTCAGTGGTTATAAAGTTTAGGAGATGTCAGTACTGTTCTTTTTATCCTCAGAATTAGGAAGCAGAAGGAATTAAATCCATGATAAATCCCATGATACTAAGTATACTGCTGCAATACCATCATCATAAAGAAGGAAAAAGAAAATGAAAACAGAAAGGATTGCTAGTATGCACAGGAAAATGAAATTAAAGCAATGTCTAGTTTTCATGACGTACACTATCAATCTTTCCATTCTTACATAATCAGGCCATGCACAAGTAAGTCGAATAGACAATGACTTTCAGGATTTTCAATATATTCTAGTATATTTCCTCTATAACCATCATGATGTAGTTTGACGAAGCAGCTGCCAGAACATCTGCCTGTACAAAATAACTTTCAAATATTTGCACAGCAAGTGCCATGTAGTATACAATCTTTGCACTGCATCGCAATAAAACCATACAAAGGGTATACAAATTTACAATAATAAATTGTTGGTAGCCAATTGAAAAAATCATAGAGAGAAACAACAGGACATGCATTGTTCCTTCTACTTCTTCTCTGTATAGCTTATGTTAATTAGCTTCATATCATGACAATGAATTGCTCATCCATTTAAGCTTCTGAGATTCCTCTAAACAACCCTCGCGTTCAAGAAGTCCAATTACTAAAGAGTAAGATTCTCCAGATGCCCTCATTTTATGGTCCACAGACATTTGGTTAAAGATTCGGTAAGCATCATCTGCAAATCCAGCTTGGTTGCATATATGTAGTACTGCCCGGAAAGTGAACTCATTTGGAGCGAAACCCTCAGATATCATCTGGTCAAAAAGATTAATTGCATCTCGATACATGTGATTAATTCCACATGCCTCAATGATGGCAGTCCAAGTCATTGAACCCTTGACAGGGATTGAACTAAATATGGACTTTGCAGTAAGAACCGATTGGCAACTTCCGTACATTTTCATTATTTCTGAAGAAATGAAAGGGATCGTCTCAAAATTTTTCTTCAAAACCTGTCCATGGACCTCCTTCCCGAGTTTCAAATCTCTAAGTTGAGCACAAACATTCAACAGCCTTGCCAATGCAACAGAGTCTGGCCTATGCTTCGACAACTGCATAGCTCTAAATACATCCAAAGCCTCATAGAGAAACCCACTCTCTGCACATGAGTCAATCATTGCTGTCCAGGAGATCACATTTCTCTGTGGCATGCCTTCAAATAACTTGAATGAATAATTCAAGATTCCGCATTTTGAGTACATCACAATCAAGGAAGTAGTCACAGACACATTGTTGACAAATCCATTCTTCGCAGCATAAGCATGAATCTCCTTTCCATGTTTTAAGTCCTTTAACTGGGCACAAACCGGCAAAACAGTGGCAATTGTGACAATATCAGGCCTGCAACCTTCTTGCTGCATCCACACAATTGATCTCAAGGCCTGCTCGAGCCTCCCGTTTGAGATATATCCTGACATTAGAGCTGTCCAAGAAACAGCATTTCTCTCTGGTGAACCATAAAAAACCTGTCTTCCAGATCCCATGTCACCACACTTGCAATACATATCAATCAATCCAGATTGTATGAACAGTTGCTTCGAATAACTCCTTGTCTTCAGCGCATAGGCATGAACCTCCTGGCCCAATAGTCTTGCTTGTAACACCCCAATCACAGGCAGAATTGTTGTCAATATAACTGAATTTGGAGTAATCCCTTCACGAATCATGATTTTCGTATACTCTATGGCTTCCATTTGCAATCTGTTATGTGCAAAACCTGCAATCATTGCCCCCCATACAACAACATCTCTCTCATCAATCTCTTCAAATACTTGGCGAGCCAACTTAACTTTGCCACATTTAAAGTACATATCAATCAAACTCGTCCTCAAAAGGCTACTATCTATAAAACCATTCTTTATTAGAAGAGCATGAGTTCTCAAACCCTGTCTAAGAGCTGATGCACCAGCAAAACTTTTTATCATGGATGAAAAAGTATATTCATTGCACTCGACACCTATTTCCCGCATCTCTGAGAAAGTAGAGATGACATCAAGATACCGCCGCCTTCCAGAAATAACAGCACCCCTGATCAACGCATTGTATGGATAAACAGTCTTGCTGCAGCACGTGTCAAAAATCATTTTTGCATCTTCAATAGAACCACAAGATGTGTACATGTTCACAAGTTTTGTTCTTAAGAACTCATTGCTGTCAAGCCCATTTATTCTAATATGGGCATGAATCTGCTTTCCTTCAGCTAAAGATTTTGATCGAACACAAGCAGCAATAAGGGAAGAGAAAGTGGTGACATTGATGGGAATGCCTTGTTGGTCCATGTAATCCAAGATGGTGAGCGCTTCTTTGAGCTTGTTTTGTCTTGCAAATCTTTGGATGTCTTTGTAAATCGCATGGGGGTTTCTTGTGTGCAGCGGTAACGAAGAAGGGAATACATCCTCCTCAGAAAACGGTTTTACAGTATTTCGACCGCGTTTAACTGGGAGGGTTCCTTTAGGTGATTTTCTTGATACTCCATAACTGGAAGAGTGATCGCTCTTGCGTTTCTGACTTTTATCCTTGATTTTTGATTGAACAACTTGAAACCGCAAGGGAGGCAACGACAGAGAGGTGACTTGCATGGTGTTGCCTATGTTTGGACAAACAGTCAAACCTGGAAACCAGTAAAGACTGCTCAAACTCCGCTTGCTTCATTCACCATCGATCTGCAAAAATTAAATTGCTCAAAGATGAGGAGAAAATAATTGAAAAGACCCAACACTTTTGCCACAAGCCATAAAATATCAGTTTGCCAAATTCTGGCCGTGAAATTCGCTAGTCCATGGCCATGGAATCATGAAATGGATTCCCATTGCAAGTCTTGGAAAGGGATTTTCTTTCTGCTGTGTGGTTTCAGCTTACGAATGAAAGAACGAGTTCAATGCGGATTGCAAAATGAAGTTAAAACACGTACAGAGCAGAACCCATAAACGGTTTATCAAATCCACGGATAAAAAAAGGTTAACCACTATAAAGAGTTGATATATTCTGAATGAATAATAACGTATGAAGATGCCTCCGTAAGTTCCCCATCATCGTCCTCCAAAAAAAACAAAAAAAAAAAAAACATTTTTACAGCTCACATAAGGATTTTCACAAACACTTCATCCGCAACTCAGCAAAAATAAGTTGTACCCCAGTAAAGGGCAATGTCAAGCCATTGGCACCAAACCCAGAGAGGCAACGATGAACCCATGACAGTGAAGTTACCTCAAGCCATGGTGGTACTGATTCTCATCTCCACCGCGTTCCCAGTCGACGACCCAGTCATGAGAACGAATGGGGAGGGACAGTACCGCTGCCGAGTTCGCCAGACGGAACTTCCCTGTTCCCGCAACAACGTGCGACGCTCGTTTGTCGGAGCGTTCAGGTTATCAATGGCGTCGCACAGCTCAAACGTCTAAGCTTTGCTTCGAATGATGGATTTTATCCATTTTAAGGGAAAAGCGAGAGAATATCGTGAACGTCCGATTTCAAAAATGCCTTTTGATACCCCGCATTAATGTCCCTATGGATTTTCTCTATCAAATTCGCAAAAAATGCCGGGTGGATGAAAACTAGGGATGCACTCCAATTTAGAATTGTGCCAACGGCTCGGTTTGGTTTGAGTTTTCATAAAATAGAAATCAAATCGAATCAATTGAATGTGCATTAGCTTTAAATCGAATCACAACCCGAACCGAAGACATAATTCAGTTCGGTTTTTTGATTTTCTTTTTTGTAATATTAAGAATAGGTTTAGTAACATAAATTGTAATATTAAGAAAGGAGTAATTTCCAATTCGGTTTGGATTAATTGTCCGAATCAGAATAATCTTTTTTTTATATATTTTCATTATCCAAACCTAAACCAAACCAAAAATATATGAAAATTCGATTCAACTAGGTTTGGTTCTATTTCCTGGTTCGATTTTCACCCCTTAACTACAATGCTATGCTATCGAGGGAGTGAAAGATGATCCAGTCCTCCTAGAGCACTTAAAAAGTCTCTCATCCTCTTATAAAATGAGGTATGTCGATCTATTATAATCATTGCCCCATGAAAAATGGGGCTCATGTGATCAATGCTCAAGATCAACTTGGTGCAGACAAATTTTTTTTCCATTTTATGGAACACACAAAAATTGCAGTTCCTTGATAAGCATTTCCACTCAAATCAATATATTGTCGCAACCCTCCTAAGATAGGTCTTAGAGGGATTTAACGAATTGTTAAGAGGGCATAAATAACTTTCTTGTGAGATGATGCTTGCATTTTGCATGGACTCTACAAAATCGTATCAACTGTAACTTGATTTCTTATGTATCATTAATTGAAAAATACTATAGTCGCCATTAATTTATTTTACGCTAGAGGCTGCCTTACTTATGCAAATAAAAGATTTAAGGTTCGTGGACCTTACCTCACTAGTTTTAGCTAACGCTTATTACCGGTACTTTTTCTCTCTTTTGAAAAAAATGGTTTTTCAAGCAATTTACTCCAAGTTTATTGCTAATCATGCAGGTCTACATCTCCATGCATAAATAGGCAACCAACTAAATAAAGTCGTCAATGACAATGATAGATAAATAAATAAAGGAGAGCAAAATTTAAAACCATCCAATTTGTGTTGGGCAAAATTAGTATATGACTTTGATAGAACATCTTAGAACAGGATCCTCATGAGCCATACATAAAAATAACGTATCGACCTTCGTGTTAAGAGTAAAAGTAAAGATACATCTAACATGCTCGATGCAAGACTAAACGAATATACTATGATGCATGTCCTAAACATTATTTCTCAAAAGCAAAGAAAAAAATGCAACATTTCGCGAGTACATGCGAATGCATCTGATATTAATGTACTTTTTTTTCCCTCTTTTGTTTCCTTTTTGTTATTTTTTAAGACAAGAAGAAGTCATGCAACCGTGAGGGTTAATTCATGAAATACAGCAAACCGTCATCAGCGGGGAATTCCATTTGCTACGGGGGAACCACGTTTAGATGAAGCCACGATGGAATTGGGCTGCGACAATGAGAATTAACCCGAGCAAAGGGCCGTTGACGGGGATCGAGAAAACCTCAGCTTAGCCCCGTGAGCAGCTCCCCCGGCCACCCACCTTGAGGCGAGCAGAGCCCTAGGACCTATTTGGTAACACTCCTGAGAATAATTAATTTTGTTCTTTTGTTCTCGAAGAAAAAAAAAAATGAACAAAAATCCGTTTGGTAAATTTTTTATTCTCGAAAATAAAAATCATTTTTTTTTCGAGATAGATTTGGAACAAAATCGAGAAGTAGAAAAAAATTACTTTCGCTCGACCAAGGCAAGCCTCCGGCGAGCTCACCCGGACCCGCCGTGGCTGGTGGCCGGCTACAAAGGAGGGAGAAGAAGAGAAAAAGAAAATGGAAAAGGAAAATATAATAAAAATATTAAAAATTTTAAAAAACAAAAAAAATTAAGAATTTTACCAAACGCATTTTTATTCTGAAAATAGAAATTTTGAACAGTTATCATATGCATTCTTTTGCTTAAAAATTATTCTTGGAATAAAATGAGAAAAATCATTTTTAATAAAAACCTATTTTCAAAAATAAAATCGTCATCAAACATGCCTTCACTCTCCAGACTAAGAAATCGGCCAGCAAGATTGGCCTAAACGCCCTTGTCTTATCGGTAGACAGAGCCAGCAATTTCAGCCATAATTAATGATCGCCGGAGAAAGAGAGGTGGGGGAGGGGAGAGAGGTTAGGACTGGGCCCGTGGGCCGAGTGTCGTGAGTTTGGGATTTTGCTTTGAAGCGAAAAATGTAAATACAGGCCCATAAAAAAAAAAAAAAAAAAAACGGTCCGGAGTCGGGTCCTCTACTTCCTAAAATAAGTTCTTGTTTCAATCCAGTCCAGGGCAAAAAGAAAAAAAGAACTCCGAGTGGGGTCGCATGTTGGGTCGATTCACAAAATTTGGCGGTCTTGATTAGCTCGATGCGTGCGTGCTATTCTCAAGGGAAAATGTCCCTTGTCCAAATGCAGCAGATCCACCCGCTTGGTGAATTCATTTGTTATTAAATCGGTTTTGAACCTATTTAAATTAGTTGATATGAAAGCATATAATGCGAATATTTTTGTTGTGGGGCTGAATTCTTATGATACTGGCGGATTAGGTGAGGGCTACTCTAAGTGCCCACTTGGCTAGTTTTTAATAACTCGATATACTTACCGTCATCTTGTATTTATTGTTTTAATTTGCTTAGTATCTTACGGAAGCAAGCCGGCGGAGGCCGCGGCCGGCCGTCCATGGCTGTGGGGTTTGCCACGTGTCTGGGCAACACTTATGCTTTGATGAAATTCTCCTTTGGACTACCTCAAGAAATAAATTCTTGGCCCTTGTGCTTGAAAATAAATCATTATTTTCACGGTATTCACTGGCACCTTTTTGCCCTATATCTTTGCTATAAAACATGAGAAACGACATTTTCCGCTGAAAAACAAGTAGTATCCTTATAAAATGATTGATATAATCTCTTCCATCATGATGTGTTTACTTACATTTACTTGTCGAATATTCACCATATTGCAGTTTAAAACTTCCTTAGATACCATCAGACGAACCGAACCGCTTCCAGCTGAAATTGAACGGCCAGGATTCGCAATTATGAAAATAAGGGAAGAGATTTACAACGGGCTTGTCACTATTTCATCAGATACTTCTTGATGCAGCTGACGACCTCATCCACATTGACCGTCCACGCGACTGAAACAGGAGTATAGTCTGACCAGGGGTTGCTCGAGTTCCATCTGGACGAGGCGGAAGGACAGAATCAATCATATGTCAAGTGAGCGAGGAAAAGGGCAGCAAGTAACTAACTCGAAAAAGTCGGCTGGTATACACATACTTCTTTAGACCTTGATCCATCAAGGTGTGGCCCGTGCAGATTCCTTGAGTCTCCACCCTCACAACTCCGCGTTTAAAAGTGAAAAGATCAGGCGAACTAGCGCCAAGAAACAGACCGGGTCATGAGGGAAAACTCCTGGAAAATGTGAAGGAAGTACATGTAAAGAGAAAGATATGAGATAACTAGACTTCGGTAAAAGTGCAGTTCTTTAAGTATCAAACTGTACCATGGAACCCATCGGACTTAACATGCCAATCTCTGTAAAACTTGCACATATCACTGAGAATTTGAGCATGCTTTGCCTTTGATAGCTTCAAATCAAGCAGGTCGACATCTGAACCACCGTCGTAAGTCTCAGAAGGATATCTTTTTCAGATAACACAGAGATTTCAATGAAATTTTAGCAGTCAAATGAGCAATAGAAACAGTAGGAGCACCTGTTAGTTTCACTTGGGTTGTGATGTTTATCCCCACAACAGCAATTTCAGCCCCCGAAGTAAACACAATATCAGCTGCTTCTGGATCCCCAAAAATCTGCAAGTGATCATAAGAGGTGTTTAAGGCCAACTCAAGTACATGATCAATATTTATGACCAAAAAAGAAAAAAAAAAGTACATGATATATATCTGGAGGGAACTTAGTTTAATGTAAAAGTTTGTGCTGATGCTTAGGAAAAACAAAGACAAAGCGAGAGGATTATTTGCAGCCATGGATATTAGTGACCGTTCTTAAATCACAATATGAAGAAGCATTGGTGATAGCAAGGGGAGAAAAGGGCAGTGCGAGTTAAAGCTTCAGACCCTTGAGCTGGGCTGGCAAAATGAAAATAAGGTTTTATTAAAATTTCAAGCAAGAGTTTGCAACCACATATATGTGTTTGCAAGGACAGATTATGCTACATCTTTGCAGGGGAGAGGGAGGGAGGGAGGGAGGGAGGGAGAGGGAGAGACCTATTCTATTTCTATGTTCATCAGATCTAAGAGGACAGCTAGAACTTACGTTTGCTTCTGCAGCAGGATTGACATTTCCCAACGCAAAGAAAGAACCACCAAGCACAACGATTTTCTTCGCCTTGCTTGCAAAGGAAGCATCCCTTTTGATTGCCTGAAGGAGATAAAACATGGCACCTCATGAAATTGCAATTGTCAGAATTAAGCAGTTGGGCATGAGAGATTGCTACTTACCAAGGCTAAGTTTGTCAGGGGTCCAAGTGCAAGTACAGATACTTCACCCGGAAACTCAGAGACCTTATCAACTAAAAACTCTGAGGCACTCTTCTCAACCTTCTTTGCTTTGGGAGGAGGTAAAGATACGTTGCCAATACCATCAGAACCGTGGACAAAGTCAACAACACGTGGCTTTCCCCCCTTCTCGAAGGAAAATGAAAACTTTTAGGCTTCAATAGAAAGACTGCAATAAAATGCAAAAACTAGAGAGACCTAAAAGTGCGTTTGATCTTGCAGGTCATCAAAAAGAAAGAGAAGTAGCTGCAAAGTATAAGTTTAAATATCTGCAACTCCTGAGGCAATATCGTACATCCTATCAAAACATGCATTGAAAGTGCATATGAGAATGAAATACCCTCCACTCTTCTACAATTTAGTACAATTGTCAATATCCTGAATGTGGCAACAACAATCAAGATAAGTACCATTTCTCTGTGTTTGGAAAAAATGGTCTAAGGTGAAAGCAAGAATGAGAATCACTTCAGATGCATTTTAAACCCTAATCCCGATAAAGAGGTCCAACTAAACATAAACTGTCATGTCGATAAAAGAAGACAGCCATCTGATACGAGCCTTCTAGGATCTCAATTTTAATAGCTCAAATCTTCCGAATCCATGTACTTATAGTGATTCTACTGACCAAAGCACCAAATAAATTATCCTTCATTCCATTCAGTGAGCATCTAACTCCAGGGCATGAGGTTCATATACTATTGAGCTTTGAGCTGATTAGCAAAGAAAATTATGCATTGACAATAGTCAGTGAGCCCATTACCGAGATGACCTCATTGACTTCGAAAACCAAGTTAGTTTGAAACATGGAGACAAAATGGATTCCAACCGAATCAATTTAACAATTGGATCCCCTAACACAGACAAAACATTATTAATACATCTATGTTAAGCTTCCTTAAATGAAAAAATAGAAAGGGAAATATCTTTCACATATATTAAGATCTCTCATTCCATGTAGCAACAACCCAGATATCTCAGTTGCATGAGCCAATATTAAAAAATGACTCTTCTACCTGTTGGACAAATCAAAGGTGAAACAGATATCTAAAATCGAGACAGAGCAAATAATAAGTTACTCCTAAAAAAAGTTTGCTCACTTGGTTTTGGTTAAGATTCTAAAGAATGGACATAAAGCAGTATCTATCACATTCCTTTAACCTGTGATGACACCTACAAAGCTAATGATACATATGTGATCATTCACACTACATTAATATACATGATATCAGGCTATCACCTTAAAGCACAATAAAAAAAGCAAATCAATGAGAATAGAAACCCAGCTTAGAAATCCAGAGACATATTCAAAGATTGAAACTCAATCAGCACAGGACAGGTAAAGAATTTTAGCTAAAGTGCGGAAGCACATTCCCATCTCCTTACTTCCTTGGAGTGAACTCCCATGCATTCAACTAGAAGTTCTAACAAATGAGACAATTACCTTTAGAGGCTCATGGCTGCCTTCGGCTACAGGAACATCAGGACGTCCAGCTATCTCACACTATCCTTTTGCACAACAAAGATGGTGATTGATTATGAAATATTCCACAAACACGACAAACTTTTTTATCTTCAGAATCAGGAGAAACTCGGACATTATTCTATGATGAAATACGACTAGACCAGATGAAACGAATACGTACCAAAAGCAAGGCATTGCGAGTGGCAGCTTCTGTGGTAGCATTTCCAAATATGGTCGTGAATCCCAAGATCTCCACCTCGGGAGCTTGAAATGCCATGAAGATTGCCATGCTATCATCTGTTGGTCAACTTAAAACATGTTCATACAAAAATACAAGATGTAAACCAATCAACCGAGAAGGCAAATTGCATATTCTCGATTGATTGCCAAAATGCAGTCGAAATAAAACAAATATGGCCCATCTCCCAACTGCATTGCTCATTTCAACAATCTAAACAGCCAGTTCCACGGACACAGGCATCCATTCCATACCGAACTCTCTCTTGCGGCTAATTAACAATTCCCCCACACCAATTTTTCAGGGTATAGCCACAAAACCAACTCAATCCATCACAGGAGATTAAACCATCTACTACGTAGCTTCACGCAGCAATTTCTCTACCTCACCACGTAAATCCCCTAAAAATGTCATATTTTTCCCTTTTGTTTGTTCGTTAATTTAGTGGAAAAATCACAGTAAAAGAGAAGCCCATCCGGAAGAAACAAAAGACTTGGACTTTCTTTTTCTAAAAGAGAAACCCATACGAAAAAGTCAACCGAAAAATGAAAAAAATTTCTTTCATGCATCTGGAAAGATATCAATAAACAAGGAAAACGTCCCGATCGTTTCTATTACCCCTTCGATTCGCTTCACATTTCTCACTATCAGCCGACCCATTGTCATCTTTTTTATTTATCATGATCACTTACTACTATCTTCCTAGCTGAAACAGTAAACGAACGGATACCCAAAATGAACTATCCACTTAAAGTCGAGCCTTTTCCCAGAATCTCCTTTCCGGGACCACAGAAATCCGCAGTCCTGTTCTGAATTCAGAAATCTATCCTTCTACTTTTGACGAAACAGTCCGATTTCCAATTCCCGACTCCCTAGGCGATCCCGAACTAAGATTCGCCCCACAAAAAGCAAAAGTCAAAGACGCCACGGACCCAGCAACCGGACCGTCGCGTGGCAATCGATCGCCATCGCCGAGGAACGGAGACGTTTCGGGGGAAATCCAGCGCGCATTCCGCGAATGCGGGCGGAGGCGGAGGAAGCGCAAGACGCGACCCGAGAGAAATTTGCGAAGGGCGAGGGGGGGACTAACCGATCCCGGGATCAGTGTCGATAATGAGCTTCTCGGGGCCGAGAGCATCGCCGCCGTTGGCAACCGCGCCCTCCATCCTTTCTCTCCCCCACCTTAGACCAGCAACTGCAGCAGCAGCAGCAGCAATAATCAATCCAAAGCGCCTCTCTTTACGTACGGCAGCGGCGAACCGCTCAGGAAAATTCAAATGCGTTCGTCCCGATTCCAAGAAGAGGACAAGACGGCGACGGCGACGGCGACGGCGACGAAGCTGGCGACGCCAATCGCGCGAGCTTGCTCTATCGCAGACGTCTCTCTCTCTCTCTCTCTCTCTCTCCTCTGTGATGCTGTTTGCTGGTTGGTGCCTTTGGTCCGATCGGGTTAGGTGACTTTTATAAGGTTGGAGGGTGGGGGGTGTGCAGAATGACGGAAAGGGGCCCTTTCCTCGCGACGGACCAATCGGAGAGCGACGCGTAAGCATATTCCTCCCCCCATGGGGCAAAGGAGATATCTCGTGATGCGATATTGTCTTTAGGCGAGCAGCCCAGTCTGCTTTGCTCCTGTGACATCGGTACTGTAATCGAATCAGTAACTTCGAATTAATAGATCGCAATTACAATTTACATGTTCATCTTCTGTGAATTTTTGCTAATAGGAGAAAGATGTGTGGCATTATTCCCCCGAAGGGGGAAAGGTCACATATTGGGATGCGATCTTATCGTTAGGCGAAAAGCCCAGTTTGCTCTTGTGCCTCCTTCTGATTTTTTTTTTTTTTTTGCACGTTTTCGTTAAAGTGGAATGGGCAAGCGTGAGAAAGTGGCAATGTGAGTAAGGGGGGAGTACTGACCAAAAAAAAAAAAAAAGTAAAGGAGGGGAGGCGAGGGGAATATGAAGGTTAGGTTGTAACGAGAACCGGATCAAACTGACCATTGGAAGCAATCCAATTTCAAGTCATTAGAAAAAAAGTGCCATTAATACCGTAATTGAATCAATGGCTTGGAATTAATAGATCGCGATTACATATTTATCTTTTGTGAATTTTTGCTAATTAGAGAGAGGTGCGTGGCATTATTTCCCCCATGGGGAAATGACATATCTCGGGATGCGATATTGTCTTATGCTTTGCTCATGTGCCTCCTTTTGAATTGTTTTTTTACATGCTTTCGTTAAATGGAATGGGGGAGGGTGAGGAAGTAGCCATGTAATTGAGAACTAGACTGAATTGACTATGGAAGCAATTCCATTTCAATTCAATTAGAAAAAAAGTGGCTTCGGTATTGTAATCGAATTGATAATTTGGAATCAATAGATCACGATTACGTGTTCATCTTTTATGAATTTTTGCCAGCCATGTTCATTTTCATTTTCCTCAACAAAAATAAAAATAAAAAATGGCCGGCTCCTGAGCACACTTTGGAACTCAACTTTTAAATTCAATGGACAAGGTTGGTTTTAAGTCTGAAGGCATGTGAGGTAGATTTTAGATTTAAAGAATAGGTTGGATAGGTTTCTAACCGTCAAGTGGAACTAGGATCAACTTGAGATGCTTTCGTACGAGGAAATATGGATAGGATATCGGAGGGGGTAAACTGGGAAAAGTACAGCTGTTGCTTGGGCATGCACGTACAGCTCAGCTTGACGTTGCAATGATGGCATGTCCATTTAATTTGATCAACATAACAAGTTTTATATATTAAATGATTTGCATGTGGTTTAGGCGTGGTTTGGTGGGTCAGGTTGATTATCGTGTGATTCAATTCCACGTGAGGCTTAATTGGTTTTTTCCTAGAGTGGGAGATGATATACGTGACCAAACCATCATCAAAGGTTTTTATCCTTTGCATTGCGATTATTCGGATGGTAATCAGGCTAGGTTTTTCGCAAACAAGTTTTTATTCCCATGCAATCGACGAAGATTGCAAAACTCTTAATCGCGACCGGTCTGCTTCTTCGCGGGTCCCCGGTAGGGAACGCTTCAAAAACCTACTTGTAAAAGATGCGGGGGATGGTGACACCGGTTTGCACTCCCCTTCCATTGAGATGCCATCGTCTTGGGTGCCTACTTCGAAAAGTTCGTACATTACTTATGAAAACATCTCTTAATCGATTGTCCATTCTCAAAACACAATGTGCCGTGATTTCAGGGAAATCGCAATCATCCGTGCCATGATTTCAGGGAAATCGCAATCATCCCCTTTTGTGTTCGTTTATTTATCATTTTCAAGGCGACATCGTCGATTTGATCCGACCTATGTTGCAATAGAATCATCCAACTCAAACAGAATTATGCCACTCATTGTCACTAAGAAGGCTCCCTAGTCCTTATCTTTCCAAACCCCTCGAACCACCCCCGGCCGGCCAATCTACAAATCCAAGGAGAGGAATTATTCGAGATGCGCGAAAGCGAAAGTAGATCAATCACCTTGATCACTAAAATATGAAAAGAAAATGTGATTAAATTAATTACTCCACCGACTTGGGTGCCTACTTCGGAAAGTTCGTACATTACTTATGAAAACATCTCTTAATCGATTGTCCATTCTCAAAACACAATGTGCCGTGATTTCAGGAAATCGCAATCATTCCCTTTTGTGTTCGTTTATTTATCATTTTCAAGGCGACATCGTCGATTTGATCCGACCTATGTTGCAATAGAATCATCCAACTCAAACAGAATTATGCCACTCACTGTCACTAAGAAGGCTCCTAGTCCTTCTCTTTCCAAATCCCTCGAACCACCCCGGCCGGCCAATCTACGAATGCAAGGAGAGGAATTATTCGAGATGCGCGAAAGCGAAAGCAGGTCAATCACCCTGATCACTAAAATATGAAAAGAAAATGTGATTAAATTAACTACTCAGAGAATCCAAAAGCAGATATGCTTAAAAGACGGTAACTTTGGGGTCGCTACGCAATCGTTTTATCGTTTTCATTGACTTTGGCTCCCCCATAGTTGTTGTTGCTTCGGTTTGACCAACACCAAGGCGTCCTAGTCAACAACAGTCATTTTTGTATGGTGAGATCCGCCAAAACGTTGCACGATACGCGACAAATTGAATTCGAGGGGTCATCGCACGATCCATCAGTTCGATCGGAGGATAAGTCGCAACTGACAAAGTTCTCGGGGGGGTGATTGTTGCCTATACGTCTGTTAATCCGAGAGGATGTCCATGGTTGCGACAAAGACCCGTCTCTTGATAGATATTCAGGAAGTCAAGAAATACATTAGGTTTTAGCTTTTCGACTTTGTGGCGTGATTAGAGTGGCAAAGTTTAGGAAGTAAATGGGCCGTGCTTTCTAGGAATCACAATTCATTTTTCTTCTTTGGAAAAATTGTTCGATAGTTCTTTGATAGATATTC
Organism: Eucalyptus curtisii; assembly: GCA_017140595.1. Classification (NCBI taxonomy): domain Eukaryota; kingdom Viridiplantae; phylum Streptophyta; class Magnoliopsida; order Myrtales; family Myrtaceae; genus Eucalyptus; species Eucalyptus curtisii. The sequence goes on from CM029502.1 coordinate 21,622,686, forward strand.
TATCAATAGACAAATAGCTAAAGATGGGGAAAGTTACATTTGTCTTTAGCTCTTGGGCGTTATAAAGGGTTGATTCAACAATTCTCATTTACTCTAACAAGAAGAAAAGAGCATGTGTCGCATGTGGGCAACAGATAGTAAGAACGTTTGGAATTATTGAAAAGCAAAATAGTAGCTCGAGGAATAGATTAGATTTTAGCTTTTGGGCTTTGTCACACGATCAAAATGCCAGAGTTTAGGAAGCGAAATGGGTTGTGCTTTTTAGGGATTGCGGTTCATTTTTCTTCGGTAAAAAAACTATTCTATCAATAGAAAAATAGCTAAGGATGGCCAAAGTTACATTTGGCCTTCGCTCTTGGCCACAATAGAGGGTCAATTCAACTATTCTCATTTTTCTCTAGTAAGAAGAAAACAACATGTATTGCATGTGGGTAACAAATAGTGATAAGGTTTGGAATTATTGAAAAGCAAAATAATTGAAGGGTGAATTAGGAAATCTAAAAGCGAGATTCGGCTTATATGTACAGATTATTGGATTAAGGTTTTGTCCATACGAAATTACTTTATTATCTCGAATCCAAATATGGAAGGAGAAAATTCCAAAGGAAATATATGCAGATGCTATGAAACAATCAATTAACCATTTTTTTTTTTTTGGTGTCAAAATCTCAATACACTGCAAAAAGGTAAGTAATATTTTAACTTATACGAACCGCTTGATATTTCTTCTTTGCAAGGAACATATGTATTTAAAATTTGGAAAATTGTCCAAGAAAAGTAATAAAACTATTATACGACGATCAATTCAATCCTAAGTTATGCGAATTAAGTCTTAAACTTTTGGACCATTGCTAAAGTAGTCATTCTAGCTAATTTTGATTGAAAATTAATAACATGGACGTCGACCAGGCATGGGCCACAAGGCCTTTGCCAACGCTAGCCAATGGCTGGCGAGGTTACCGGTCCTTAACAATATAAAAAAAAAAGAAAAAATAAATAAAGGAAAGAAAAAAATAAAATAAAAAATAAAATAATTGCTAAAATTTTCAATATTACATCAGTGGACAGCCGGCCGGCGTCCATTAGCGAATATCCAACCACAGATACGCTTAAAAGACGATACATTTGGGGTCGCCACGCAATCGTTTCATTAGCTTTGGCTCCCAGAGTTGTTGTTGCTTCGGTTTGACCCATGCCAGGGCGTCCTGGTCAACCGTCATTTTTGTATAGTTGCGCAATACGCGACAAATTGAATTCGTCGGGTCATCGCATGATCCATCACTTCGATCGGAGGATTAGTCGCAAATGACAAAGTTATTGTATCCGTTAATCTGAGGTAATGCCCAAGGCTGCGAAGAAGACCCGACTCCCGATAGATATCCCCTAAAGTCAGAGGAAATATATTAGAATTTAGCTTTTCGGACCATGCCGCGCTGTCGAAATGCGGAAGTTCAGGAAACGAAATGGGTGGTACTTCTTGGGGATCACAATTCATTTTTCTTCCTCAAAAAACTCTCTGCTTAGTTAAATGATAATTAGGGATATGTATACTAGAAGTGCCAAAATTTGTGTACGACACTCACTTTAGTTTTAAAAGATTTATTCAAATTACTTAAGTACAAATTTTTAAAGAAGAATGATCACTTAAGTAAGTGTCGACTTCAATATGGGTCACTGGAAATCCAACATGGCCATATATTATTAATCAGCATATAACCCCTAAACAACATTATCTAAAAATTGTAAATAATGATAATTTGATGTCAAATTTTATTTAAAGTGATCATTTTAGTGTCAGTCATTGTTAAAAAAACAATCACTTCAGTGCCAAACACGCAACATGGGAATGCCACACGAACTGGATTTTTTAAGTAATATGTCAAGTCATATAAAATTTTTAATTGTAAAAGTCACGTATTATTATTGGAATTTCTCGCTATTGACACTTAAGTGATTGCTTTTATTCTCTAATTTAACACTTAAGTGATCTAGCAAAAAAAAAAATTGTATTTAAGCGAGTGCCATATACAACTTTTGACATTTATAATATTCTTTTGCCCAATAGACAAATAGCTAAAGATGGGCAAATTTATATTTTGCCTTAGCTTTTGGGCATTATAAAAGGTCAATTAAACTATTCTCATTTACTCTAACAAGAATAAAAGAGCATGTGTGCATGTGAGTAACAAATTGTAAGAACGTTTGAAATTATTGAAAAGCACAATAGTAAGTCAAGAAATTGATTAGATTTTAGCTTTGGGCTTTGTTGCATGATCGAAGCGCCAAAGTTTTGGAACTAAAATGGGTCGTGCTTTCTAAGGATTGTAATTCATTTTTCTTCCTCAAAAAATTCTTTGATTATTTGTTCTTGATATATATTCTATCAATAGACATATAGCTACAGATGGGCAAAGTTACATTTGGCCTTAGCTCTTGGGTATAATAAAGGAGTCAATTAAACTATTCTCATTTACTCTAAGAAGAAGACGAGAGCATGTGTTGCATGTGAATAACAAATAGTGAGAACGTTTGGAATTATTAAAAAGAAAAATAATTGAAGGGTAAATTAGGAAATCTACAAGCAAGATTTGGCTTAGATGTGTTGGATCATTGGCTTGGTTTATAAGTGTATCCTCCCCAGGGTAGGGGAGTTAAGGGAGTTTCCTCCGCACATGGGCCTCTTTCGCCTGTCCGATAACCTGAGGGGCTATGAAGTTGCATTTGTTATTTTAATGTGTCGGTACCCGCACGTCCTGCACCTCTATTAGTACAATATATTATCGAGCCCCGTCTCTAGCTCTATCCTTTAAGGCTACATTTGGTAGCTAATAAATTCAGCAGAGGAAAAGATAAATTTTGTCTTATCTTTTATTTGATGCTTGCAAAGTTGAATAGGGGATATAGGTAGGATAAAATTATTATATTAGGGAGGTGAGATAAAGGTGGATAGGAATTCTAATATCTATAATAGGAAAGTTAATTTTCTCGAATAACCAACTTCTTAAATTAACAAAATTAAAATTATGTTTCAATGTATTAATATTTGAATTATAATACAAGAAATTCAAAATAACTAAAAATAAAAATTTAGTGTTTTTAATTTAATCTTATTTTATTTATATATTTGAATTTAATTCTATCTTATAATATAAATTCAATATATAAATATACATATATATTTATTACATGTTTTAGTTATTTTAGTATTTTAGATATATTAATACAATTTACTATTTAACAAAATTTTATTAGAGAATGAGAGAAGGAGAAGAAAGACATAAAAATAAATTAATTAAAAAAAGAGGAAAATAAAATAAAATAACAAATAAAAATAAAGTATGCAAGAGTGTTGCGAAAGAGTTTTACCGTCTCTGTTTGTAAATTTTTTTGGTTCATTTATACTAATATGCCTTTTATACCAAATAATGTACATGATATGATATGAAAATATTTACATTTATTATTGCAATCATCAAACAATGGATATTATATAATAAAATCCCTGAATTTTATATCTTATCATATCGGTTCTATCCTAGTTATAAATCTAGACGACCAAACATAGCCTAAGTGTTTTACGTTTAAGGGATGTCGAGGTCCATAGAAGACCTTAGATGTGACAGTTTGAGGACTTACTAAGGTCAAACTATTCGCATTTAATTTAATAAGAAAAAAGAGCATGTGTTGTATGTGAGTAACAATAGGGAGGACGTCTGGAATTATTGAAAAGCAAAATAATTGAAGGGTAAATTATGAAATCTAAAAGCGAGATTTGGCTTAAATGCATATGGATTATCTGGATTAAGATTTTGTCCATATGAAATTACTATATCATCTCGTATCCAAATATGGAAGGAGAAAATTCCAAAGGAAGTGTTTGTAGACGCTATGGAACAATCAATTAACCTCATCAACAAAATAAATACTATCGAAGACGATGGAAAATACATGCAAAAAAGATAAGTAATATTTCAATTTATATGGAAACCGCTTGATGTTTCTCCTTCGCAAGGAACGTCTGCATCTTGAAAACCAGAAAAATTGTCCAAAAAGGCACTAAAACTATTGTAAGGCGGCCAATTTTGTCTTAAACTTTTGACGATTGACAAAGTAACTTTTTTTTGTCAATTTTGGCTAGAAATTGATAACATGGACACCAATGGTCCTACATGGCATGGTCGATATTATTGTGGACAATTTTTGTAATTTTTTTTTTAAATTTCAGAAATTTTTACATTCTTTTTATTCTTTTTATTATTTCTTTTCCTTCTTTTAATTGTTCAAGGTCGACAAGGGGCCATCAAACTTTAGGTGAGGACCGCGAAGCCTTCGCCGATTGCTAGCCACCGACAAGGGGCCAACAAGGGCTTCAAGGGCCTCGCCGGCGGCGGCTGTGGGGTCGCCGGGCCTCGACTAGTGATTGTTGAGGCCGCTAACCCTTAATAGTAAAAAGAAATGAACAAATTAAATTAATTGTCCATGTCAATGTCAACATCCACATTAGCAATTATTAGCCAAATTTAATCAAAAGGGCTACATTAACAAATCATCAAAAAATTTACAATTAAATTTACATAATTAAAAAATTTATGATTGAATAAGCCGACATACAATAGGATTAATAGGATTAAGACTTTTCGGCCAATCATCCCCTTTAAAAATCATAAAAATTGTATTTGTGAAATTATAGTATCGTTGAATCTCCAAGGTGGAAAAGGTTACAAGTAAATAATCATGCAATTTATTTGAGATGAGTCATAGTTAGATGGGCTTTTGTCGAAATTCGGGTAAAAGGTATAAGATTGAAGTGAGGGAGAGGGTTTGCTTAATTAGCAGTAGAGATAAATGAGAAGTCTTTTCGAAAAGCAAAGATAATTGAAGTTCTTCTATAAATTGAACAAATATAGAGATACCGTTAAAAGAGTGCAAATAAATAATTTGTGCATTAAGTTGTTTAAAAATATAGAATAAAAGACATAATTGTGTATTAAGTTGTTAAGAAGTTGAACCATGGATCATGAGCTCACAAACTAAACTATTTATTTTAATTTATACTTATATTCTATGACATAGGTATGCTACTATTTTTCACATACACTAGCAATAGTGCACATACATTGCATATATGCAAGACTTTGGTATTTTGAAAAAAAAAAATTCTAAATCACCTTATCATAAAATATTTAGTCTATTAGTTTATGGAAAGAGATTATTGAAAAAACATGAACGATTTTCGTGAATTGAAAACTATCTCAAGATTTTGTCTTTGTAATGTTGTTTGTTTATAAGATAGAAATGACTCATTTATTTTCCTTGTCCTAGGGAGAGAGAAATTAATAATGAGCTATGCCAAAATCAATAGCTGCAAATGCATAAACCTCCATTTCCCAAAAAAATGACTCTCCACTCCATATGACACACTACTCATGCAATAAATAGGTTTGAAAAGTCCAAAAAAGAGGTAAATGAAAAGAAGAAGAAGAAAGAGGTAAATGAAAGGAGAGTTGAACGATAAAAAAGAAGGGATAAATAGTGGAAGCTTCAATAGAGACCGAGAGCTTTTTGGGAAGAGAGGAAATAGAGAGCGAAAGAAAGAAAAAGAAAAGAGGAGGAGATGAAAGGAAAAGAAAGAAGCATGTTTCGGCATCGGAAAAAGAAGAGAGGGAGAGAAAGATAAAAGGAAAGAAAGGAAAAGTGAAATAGAGAGCGAAAGAAAGAAAAAGAAAAGAGGAGGAGATGAAAGGAAAAGAAAGAAGCATGTTTCGGCATCAGAAAAAAGAAAAGAGGGAGAGAAAGATAAAGGGAAAGAAAGGAAAAGTGAAATAGAGAGCGAAAGAAAGAAAAAGAAAAAAGGAGGAGATAAAAGAAAAAGAAAGAAGCACGTTCCGGAAGAGAAAAAAGAAGAGAGGGAGAGAAAGAAAAAGAAAGAAAGGAAATGAGAAAGGAGAAAGAAGCAAGGAGGAAATGGGAAAATTAGCATGCTCACAATCTGGATGATTCACCAAGCTAACTCAATACTATATCGCAATGCTTGGTAAGTGCTCGTGCCCTCATTTGTTTAATCAAAGTAGTTTCAAATTTAGGGTTTGAGATTCGGAATTATTGAAGGTCCGATTTTCGAGTCATTGAGCTACATATTTTACAAAAATGATAGTCTAGGGTGTTATAAAACTGTAGAATTTTAGGGATTTTGATTTGAGTTTACAGTTTGCCCGGGATGAAATTTCAAAATTTGTCATGTATGCTGTTAGGTTCCAAATAGTAACCTTTGGGGCTGAATTTCAGCCATTTCCAGTGAAGTTTTGGGCAACCAAGTTGGGATTCTTGTAGTATATCAAAAGAGCTTTCTATTGACTATAAATACTTTTGAAAGGGAGTTCAGTGGAGAAAGTTATGGTGTGACAAAATTTCGCACTCAAGCTTCATGTTGCAATGACTTGAATAATGGCTTTGGGTATATGATTCGTTAGTACGTAGGAGTCGTTTTGTTAGCATATAGGCGGAGTATAGCCGTTTCGTAGTTAGGGTACTGTGTTTCTCAATTTTAACATTGTTTCTTGCTTATTTAATAGAATCGCGAGTTCGACGATTCAAGTAATGCATGTTATTTGGTTGTAGGCGTTTTGAGGTGAGTAATGCTATCTCTTCTAAGAATATGTAAACTTATATTTTCAAAATGAAAAAGATTTGATATGTTATGAGATATGGATAAGTGTTTGTTGCATAAGATTTGGATCGTGCATTTGCTACATTTTGATATTTGTGAACTGTGTAAGAACTGGTTGGTGGAAAAATATGCTCTGTTTGAGAAACAAAGTTGAGAAATATTATATATTTTAGGTTCGTGATACCTTTTTACAAAAAACTCTTGATTTTGAGATGGTTTTTGGAGAGATCGATTTGTGAAATTTTTCTTGACATGCATTTGATTTGATTCGGTTTGTAAAACCAGTTTATGATACGAGTCTTGGAATGATTTGAGAAATGTTTTACAAAAGGTATTTCTAGCGGATGAGTTCAGTTATGACAGCTTTTGGTGATATATGAAATGAATTTTGGATTTGGTTTTATGGATTGTGGAGGATGTTACAGATAAGTATTGATACTTGATATCACTATGAGCCTAGTTAGGGGCTTGTAGGTATGCATACTAGTTCAGGAAATCCTTAAAGGTCGAGCCACCAACTAATAATAGGTGGAGGCCTTACCAAGGGGGAATCTCGATTACCTTGTCACTAGGCACTGTGTCGTGACCATGATTTGATATTGAGTAACAGATTGATCAATGGAGTGGACCATTGACATGTAATATGAGTTTGTTCAATGGAATGGACCATTAACATGTGATTTGAGTTTAGTTGATGAAATGGACCATCGACGTATGATTTGAGATTAATCATTATAATGGACCATTGACGTATAGTTTTATATGAGATAGATCAATAGAATAGACCATTGATATGTGGCATGAGATTAACCAGTGAAATAGACCATTAGCATGTGAATTAGTGAAATTGATTAATGGACTCGGGTCATTGATTTTTGTTTTAATATTATTGTGAAATGAATGTTGCTGCTATAAATATAACTATGTTGAAGCATATGTACATTTATTCTTTTATTATATATTTGTTATATTCTGAATTTTGGGTTAAAAGAGTTGTGGTTTTGGGTTGCAGATATACATAATGGGTGCTCGATTCGCTTAAAAGAGATGCATTACTTACTAAGCCGTGTTTGCTCATCCCTTTATTTTCCAATCTTTTTTTTCAGATTCATTAGCTAGCGATGAGTAGTGTAAGAGCCATATTAACGAGGGGAATATTTTTAGGAGCTTTAAGATTACGTCCTTCGGATGGAAGGACGGCCGTGTCATCCCCCATTTGTGATGATTTTTAGATGTGACGTTTTGTGATATCGAGCTTAGGTTATGATATTTTATTGGGTAGATTCTATGGGACGCTATGAGGTTGTATGTTAGAACGCGTCAATCTTTTGTTATGTACTGGAATCTAGGATTAATTTTGAGTCTAAGCAGTTATTGATCCTGATTTAGATAAGCATCTTGGCTTCGTAAAGTGTATCAAGGGCAAACGGTTGTTACCTTTAATATGAGGAATATATCTTAAGGTTCTTGATGTACGATTTCGACAAAGAAATAAAGAGTCATTATGATGACTCAGATGAAGTAAGAGATGAGCCCTAAACTGATTTAACTGAGGATTACAAAGTAATGATTTCTTAACTGCGAATCGTGTGTTAAAGAAGTGTGCGTTTTGGATGGATGATAAAGAGTCGCATGAAAATTTAGTGGAGTTGAATATATATGTTCTCGATGTTATTTTATGGATTGTTTGGTTATCCTCACATCGTGGTACTGTTATGATTATATGGCACACTTAAAATATATATATATATATAAAAAAGAATGTTGTGAAGTTGGAAAGTATCGTTGTTATCAGATGCGTTTCTTGAGAATCTACTGGATTTGTGTTTTCATAGAGAAATTGATTTCAGTATTAATTGGATACTTGGTGCATTATTTTTTTTTTTAAGGTACCACATTGAATGACACTTTCTGAACTTGAAAACGAAAATGAGATGATGTGCCTGGAATTGTTTTCAGAGCAAAGATATGGCCATTAGATATTTCTTACTAAGTCTCTTGGATTAATGGATGTGCCTTTTTCTTTCATGTATTTGATCAATAGAGTATTCAAAGAGTGTATGAATAGATCTATTGTGGTGTTCATATTGATGTACCAGAAGAGCCTACAAGAACACACATAGCACTTGACGATTTGAAGCATTTGGTTAGTGTAATTGCTCTACCAATGTTACTGAAGTGATAAATCATGATTATTGTTTTGATAAGTTGTGATCTCTAGATAGCAAGTTGAGATTTTAAGAATTACATCATGACCAATTGATATAGGTTATTATTTCCTGGTTTAAAAAAAAAAAGATTTATATTCAAAGTCTTGATACGTTACGTGACGATATTTGGTATGAATAGAATTCATCTAGAAGTTTTAAGCTTGAATTGACATGTGAAACAAAGATTTACTTATGGTAAATAGGTGTCATTAGCTTGTGCATTTCTGAATAGCAGGTTATGATCTTACTTTGAAGAGTTTTGTGGAATTAGTGGAAATTGTCAATTTCAGTTGCGGTTTTCTTTAAAATGGTAATGCGAGGCGAGAAATTAACTCTTTGAATTAAGAAGTGATAATTTTAAGTGATGATTCTTTAAGTTAAGAACTTGAGGCCCATTGGAATTAATGGAATTTAGATAAGTTCTTATCTCAGTTTTGAGAAGTTATAGACATTCAATTGTAAGTGATGATCTCTTAAGGGTGACATTCTTTGATAAGATTTATGATAGACAAGTTCTTGCTTGGGAATCCCAGATTCTATAAAGAACTAGGAAAATTGTGTTTCGGTGAGATTGGAATTTGAAGAAGTGGATTTTGTCTTTGGAGTATTAAGAGTTAATTATCTCAAGGTGCTAGATAGGTAAATTTTAGATAGTGTTATCAATAATATCTTCTCGTAGTGTTAGAAAGGACGTGGAAAGTATGTGAAACTTTTTGAGGAATAAATAAGATTTGTTTGCACAAATCTTAAGAGTGGTTGATGTGATACTCTCAGGCTATGTACAAAATTGAAGAGAAAGGGAATGTTGAAAGGTGAATCGATAGCTTGTGAAAATATGGGTCTTGACATATTTTGATTTGACGAATGTTTTGTGGACTATATTTCAAGTGTCAACAAATGATGTCGAACTTTATGGTATTGGAGAAAATTAATGTAAAAGTATTATGTTTATTGGTGATACTTTTTAGATATTATAGATTATGTAGAAATTGATTAAGAGAGGTGTTTGGACGCAAGACTACTTCGGTAATGTGATATTTTAGGCATGACAAATTGTTAATAATGATTTTTGGTGGATTGATTTGAGGATAGTGATGCGAAATGGGAAGACCGAGCAATAGGTACGAAATTAGGAAGTGTCTAGTAGAAGTGAACAGAAAAAGGAATTTTAGAATTTTGGTGATGCAAATTGGTAAAGTTGGGCTTATGCTTGTAGACAATTTAAATCACATGGCGGAATTACTCATATGAAGAAAGGCACGAAGTCTTTTATAGATCACAAGAGCTTAAAGTACTTTTCTTGTTTTTTTACTCAAGAGGGGTTGAACATGAGACAAAAGAGATGGTCGGAGCAAAGATTATGATTTGTCCATCAATTAATAGAAGCAAGGCAAATGTAGTAGCAAATGCCTCGTGGGTCTTCTAGAAATAACAACTTTATTCGCTACTTAGAAGTCTATTCTTGAGGATATGAGCAAGTTGGACCTAAACGCTATATGGGTAAATGTTGATCGATTAACGTAATTTGCGTACTTTTTGTCATATCGATTTGGCTTTTCACTAGAAGACATGACAAAGCAATATGTCAATGAGATAATGAAGTTTCTTGGAGTTCTAGTAAACATTGTTTTTGATAGAGATTCCAAATTCATGTCTTACCTTTGGAAGACGTTAAAAGGAGTGTTGGGTACTTAACTTTGATATAGCTTCTCACCTGTAAATACATGGACAATCAAAGAGAACCATCCAGATGCTAGAGGGTATGTTGAGACCCTGCATCATTGACTTTGGTAGTTCTTGGGATAAACATCTATATTTAACAGAATTTTCTTATAACAACAGCTATTAGGCTGGCATTAAGATGGCACCTTTTGAAGCTCTACTAGTCGAAAATGCACAACTTCTATTTGTTGACATGATGCTAGTGAGAAGAGACTAACTAGTCCATAATCTTGCAGCAGCTGGAAGAAAAGTTATGTTAGTTCAAGAACGTCTCAAAACAACTCAAAATTGTTAGAAAAGTTATGTAAACCTTAAAAGGTGCAAGGTGGAGTTTAGTGTGGAAGATTAAGTACTCCTGAAGGTTTCTCCCATGAAGGGCATTATAAGATCTGGCACACGTGTTGACACCTAAATTTTGGGCGACCCATTTAGTCATTTATTGCATAAAAAATTAGGATTAATTTTTAACCCTAAGAAAAAATATTATAATTCAATTGCATAACATATAATTTTTAGGTACATTTATTTTTAATTAACATGTTTCGCATTTTATTTATTGGACCGATGGTGGATGGGTCGATTTAGTGGTTTTGAGTTTTAAATTAACAGGCTGGACTAAGCCCATGAAACGAGCAAATTGGCCCGAGCCCATTTTTTTTTAATGACCAAAATTATCTAAATCGAGATTTGATATGATATTGCGGTGGTTTTTAGAATTTAAGAAAATCGGATTGCAATCTTATCTTTAGTCTTTAGGTGATAAAATCGTTGAAAATATTAAGGAGATAAGGAAAATAAAAGGATTTTGGTGATCGGGAGATTATAAATTATCTTCGTATATATTAAAAAAGCGAGATCAAATATTCTACGAGGATCACTTATTTTTACCTATAAAAGCAATACGTACGGAAGGAAAGGGAGTTCTCTCGGCTTTTCGAAAAAAAAAAGAAGAAGAAAAGTCAAAGGAAAAAAGAGAGAAAGAGAGAAAATGCTGAAACCGAAAAGGGTGAGGGAAAAAGCAGAAAAAGAAAAAGTGATGTGACTTTTACTTTTCATCTTCCCCTAGCTACCGTCACGCCCTTGTTGCTCTTCGCCGGCACACCAGCAGCCGGACTTCCACCGCGCCAAGCCGCTTCCCCTTCGAGCAGCACCGGAGCCCCGCCTCACCGCGTGACCCGGCCCGCACCACCAATCACCGCCACTACGCCTCTCCCTGCTTCGCCTGAGCACGAGTCGACGCCGAGCCTCCCCTGCCGACGTCGCTCCTGCCCTGCTCTGCCACTCGCCCGCGATTGCCCAGTAGATCTCGCCATCGCTCGCTGTCTCGCGAAGCCCAACGTCGACGGATCCGAGACTCTCCCACGCAGCCGCGACCCGAACGCCCTTGTTTCGCCCTGCCGTCGCCTGTCTGCGGTGCGGAAGCACCGTCGCTCCGCTCACCTCCGCGACCGCGCTGCTCCACCCGATGACCCGCGATTCGCAGCCCGCCTCCGCCTCCGCGCTGCTCCGCCACCGCCCCACCAGCGAGATCTTCTCCAAGCCGCGCCGTCGGCCTCGAGCGAGGCGACGCCCCGCGCTTCGGTCTCTGCTCGAACCGAACGCCCGCCGTCGCTGTTGCCAGTCACCGCCGCTCGGTGCCCCTTGCCTGAGCGACCACCAGCAGCTCGCTCAAGCACCGCCACTGCTGCCGCGCCCCCCCGCATCCGCAAGCGCGCCCGCGACGCCATCGCGTTCGGCGCCGCCATCGCCGCTCCCACCGCCTCACCGCGCACACTGCACCGGCGCGTCCACACGGCTCCGCCCCGCCGCGCTCGGCCGCGCCACCACCGCCCGCGACGCCCCTCACCGTCGCTACCGACTCACCTCGCCGAAACCCCGAACTCCGGCGACCCAAACCCCACGCTCGTCGGCCGACGAACTTGTTGCCCCCATTTTCCTTAGGTTGTTCATTTTATTTTTATTTTTATTTCTCTTATTTTATATTATTTTACTCTACTTTTAGTTAGTTTTATTATTATTGTTTAAGTTTGAATATTGTAAGGTAACTTTTAGGTTCGATTATTATAGGCATTATCCATAGGGATTATCTCTAAAATTATTGTAATTATTAATTTGACCCGTAAGATGTCGGGTCATTTTTTTTTTAATTATATTAATTCTTGGGGTTTGTTGATAGCATATTAATTGTTGAATCAATATAATTATTAATTTGATCCGTAAGATTTCGGATCAGATTTTTAATTATTTTGAATTCTTGTCGTGATGTTTAGGGTTAAAAGTAATCGTTAATTTGACCTATGAGATAACAGGTTATTTTTCCGTTTACTTTAATCTTTTATTCTGTTAAATATCTTGTTTGTTTAAATTTAAGATTTAGTTGGTAATTGCTTGTTTTAGAAAATCATTAAGAAAAAAAAAAAATATTTGAATTAGGATTCAGTTTGTTTTGGAATATTTCTTGTTATTTTGCATATCTAGAATATAGATTTTATTTCAAATTTAAGAAAAAAATATAAAATAAAAAATGCATTCATTTAGGATGTTAGTTTTTGTTTAATTTAAGTTGCATGTTTAATTACGTGGCAATTTAAAATTCGAATTTTATGAAAAAAAATTAAAATATCATGCATATGTCATGTAGAATTAGGGCATACTCGCACGTCATTGCATATTAGATAAAATTGCATGTTTAATTTTAGGTCTAGATAAATCTTTAGATGAGTTGCATGATAGGTTATTTTTTTTAAAAAATGCATGCTTAGAAATCATTTAGAATAGATAGTATTTCACTTTAGTTCGATTTTAATTTTTAGTGATTTTAATTATGAACTTTCATTAAATAAAAATAATAATAAAAAATCATGTGCACGCATATAAAATTAGTTTCATGAAAAGCACGTCATATAGAATTAAGCTCATGAAATGCACATCATTTAGTGATTGTCGTTAGGTTCATTTAATTAATAATTGCTCATCATTAGACTACTTAATTTAATAAATGTCGCGTGACATATAGCTCACATATTAAATTACATATTGCATGTCCTTTTAGTTGAGATAATTTTGTACGTCATTGCATTGCATTGCACGTCATTAGAATTAGGTCATTTTAATTAACATAGATTGCATATTTAATTATTGCATGTTCCTTAAGAAATCACATTTTGCCATACCATATTATTTCATATTAGATTAGAAACATGCATCACATGACTTTCATTAAATAAAGTGAAAACAAAAAAATTGATTGCTTGTTAATTAGAAATCATATCTAGGATTGTTGATGTGAATTCGATCTAACATCGCAGATGCTTTCGTTGCTTTGAGGTATGTTTTGCATTATTTAATTGCTTTTCTTGAGTGTTAAATTGGTGGTATGCGCACTGTATGATCACCTCACACGTTAGGAAAGCGAATTAAAATCAAATCAAGCTGCATTCAAAAACATTTTTTTGAAAATTAAAAAGAAATGGTACCGAAAGGGCACTAGGATAGTCCGTGTAACCAAGTCCCGTACCCTTAGTCTCTGTTCGTAGGAGTAAATAATTCTCCCATTATTTTACTTAGGTGTCTAATCGACCTACCCTAAACCGATTAGTGGCGACTCCTAGAAAATAATCCTTTGCATATTTGAACCTTAAGTCGCGAATTGGTATGGGCTTGTGAGAGCCCGAGCTAAGCTTAAAGACTTAGTAGTCCATTAACCTAGTTTTAGGTGGTGCACCCGAAAATTAGGTCGCGGCAACTTGGCGACTCTGGGACTTGTGTTAAAACACTTAGTGGACTTAGGTCAATTTTTCTTTTCTTTTGAAATATGTTTTTGTTTGGCAGCAAGGATCCTAGGTACGTCCCTAACATTTCTAAGGTGTTAAATGTTCTTGCGGATGGGAGGTATAAGGGGAGTAGTCTTTGTTAACATTTGTCTTGCAGTCGAGTGAGGGATGAATGATTTATTAGAAATGTTGTTTGCATTTAAACCGTTGTGCATGCTTTATTGCTTTAGCACTACACTATTTGCACACACAACCCGCGGTCGACCGAGCTGCGATAGGATTTCTAGGATGGTGTTGAGAAGTATACTTCCTCCAAAGCGAGACTGCTATGTAGAGGTTGACCTTCTCTTCCCCAAAAGTTTTTCATGGTGTTGAAATGTGTTTTGTCCATATCCGCGAGACTGCGTGACTATTGGACATTCCATTCGATCGAGCCGGAGTTAAGGGGCCCGACACGTTAATGCGAGACTGCAACGGCGAGATCACCCTCTTAGCTCACTTTGTTAAGCCGTCTAAGTAGAAATCGAGCCTCACGTCTCATGTGCATGTCTATGTGATTGCCGTTGATTTTCTTGGGAAAAGTAAGTCTTCTATCCCTATACCATGCAATTTATTTTGTTGTACTTTTCGGTCAGTCCATGACAATCTAAGTCAATCATTGATTTGATTCCTTTGTCAGTTAGAAATGAAATGGAAAATTGCTAGGGAATGGGGCATTTTTTTTTTTTTTTAAAGGGAAAGCTTTGGAGAGTTGGTTTTCACATCATGTCTAGGAAATTTGGTTCTATTAGGATGTCCATTTTTTTAGGAAATTCCCTTTTATATGAACTCCTCATGAATAAAAAAAATGAAAAAATCGATTAGATCATTGTCATGAATTGGCTATCTATTTACACTTCGCGCTTATTTTGTTCAGTTTTTACCCTTAGGTGACAACGGATCCACCACGATCGCCTATTATTACACAATCAAGGGCTAAAATGGCCGACCAAATTGAAATGCGTGATCGTATGTCCGCTGTGGAGACTCAACTTCAACAAGTACTCGCCTCTATACAACTTGTGACGGATCAACTCCAATTCCTCCAAGCGAATCCAACAGCTCCACTTGCTCTTCCCGAAATAGTTATCCCGAAGCAAGCAAACAAGGTTCAAACGATTGACGACGACATGTCCGAGCCGGAAGATGACTCGGTCCTTGTTGGAAATAGGGGTGTGCAACCGGATCGGGTTTACCGGTTCCCGGTCCGGCCCACCCGGAAAACAGGTCGGGAACCGGTTCCAAGTTAAACCGGCAGGGAACCAGTTCCCAAAACTCGACCCTATTTAAACCGGTCCGGAACCGGTTCCGAGGGATTACCCACCCGGGAACCGGTTCAACCGGACCGGTTGGAGAACCGGTTTTTACGCCAAAGAAACCCTAATTTTATTTCTATCTTTACCCGCAGAGGCGCGACGCAGAGAACCGAGACTTCCCGAGCTCCTCTCCCGAAATCGCGAAGCCGACGCCGTCGTTCCCCGCGCTCGCACCACCGCCGCCGCAAGCTCCTCCTCCTCCCCACCCCGCCGCCCCCGCCGTCACCGTCACCGTCACCGTCGTCGTCACCCCCGACAACCTCCACCCGCTCGACCCCTTCCTCGCCTCCTCCTCCTCGCTCCAGCCTCTCGTCTTGCCTTCCCTAGAGCCCCCCACCGCGTTACACCCGCCGCGGGTGCGCTTCGTCGCCAAAGTCCGCGCCCTCCGCGACCTCCACCTCCCGCTCCTCTCCCGGTGGTTCGAGTCCCACCCTCCCCGCCCGCGCGGTCGTCTCCGACTTCTTCCTCGGGTGGACCCACCGCTTCGCCCGTGACCGCGGCGTCCCGTCGTCTTCTCGCCGTCCGGCGCGTTCGGGCTCTCCGTCGCCGCCGCCCGTGGCGGGACCTCCTCCGGCCCGACGAGGAGTCAACGGTCTCGTTCGTGAAGCCGCCGGACTGCCCTCGCTTCCCGAAATCGCGGGTTGCGACCCCCGCTAAGCTCGCACCCGAGCGCCGACGCTTGCCTCCGTTCAATCTCGCCATTCCACTCGTGCTGGCCGCTCGCCGATGCCCCCGACCCGCAGATCTCACCGCGCGCCGTTTCCCCGAGCTCCCGCTGCCGATCTACCGCCCCCTTCGCGGGCCGCCGCTGCCTCGCTGCTCCACCCGAGCCCCGTTGCCGACGTATGCTAGTTCGTTCACCACCTTTGGGCGCCACCGCCGCTGCGACCGTACGCCAAAAGCCGCCGTTCACGGTATTGATTTGTGGATTCAATTTTCTCTTCGCTCGTGCATTGCCATTAATATTATCTCGTACTTACATTAATGTTCTCGTTCCTTTTTTGTACCTAAAGCCAAGTTATGATATTGCGAATGTCTTTGTTACTCCTTCAATATTCCGGTGATGGATCTTAGAAGGCAGATACTTTGGTAGGCTATAACTACTTGATGGGAGTGAAGGAGTGATTGTAAAGTGTATTGAATTGACCTTGTTTGTTCCTAGCATGTACGTGACTCGTGGCGACCTCACCGATTTAGTGGTTCATTGACTAGATATTGCTTTAGTGTGAGGGAATCTTTGTTGTTTAATATAAGGCAAACTCATTAAGGCTGTCGATGCTCTAGTGAGAAGTCGTGGATCGTATGATGTAGTGCATGTTATAATGGGTAAAAATATGCGGATGGAAACTTTAAGAAAAGACCTTGGGTTTGATGGGTTTCCATTTTAGTGGTGGGTGTTTTTATTGTCTGTGTTGCAGCCGAGTCTTACTTCCATTTGGCATTGGATAGCTCTTAAATATCTCTTCCAGAGATGACTTTTCTTTGTGATATGTACCGTTCTAGACCAGGAACATTGTTCATTTAACTATTTGTTTAGCTTGCTTGTCATGAAAATGAAGGTAAGGTTTTGATGCAGTCTTTTATCTGTTCATAACCTTTAGACGACAAACCTCTTGGTGGTAAACCTTGAGAGTTGTAGCCGTGCAATCGTCCAAAGTTGGGCGATTATAAGATAAAAGTGTGAAATACATTATAAACTCCAAGATAAAGCGAGACCTTCCAAGAAAAAATTTACTAAGATAAAAGTGTGAAATACATTATAAATCTGAAAATAAGTAGAAGGAGAAACCTAAGGCTTGGAATCATGCACTAGTTTTAACTGTTGTAAGTATGGGTTCCAAAAATGTTTGGACCATCTTGAGATTGGAGGCTTCATTTCAGTTGAAATGGGTGCAATCTCTTCCCTGACATTTGTACTTTATAACTTGACATATATGAAGTGCTTTTTAGAGTTTATTTGGATACTGTTGTGTTTGTTCGATGTCGTTGATGCATTGTTCGTGATAACTTTTAGACATAAAAGTGTGAAATACATTATAAATCCAACTGCGAATGACTTCTTGGGATGAATGAATTACTTTCTATCTCCAAAGTTATGTTGAGAGATTTGATTTACTATGAAAACTAATATGTTTTTGTGGAATCCTTATGTTATATATATATATATATATATATATATATATATTTTTTTTTTTTCAGTTTTCAGTCAATGGATCAAGACAAAGACATATCAATGGAAGTAGAGGGACATGATGAAATGAGTCCACTCATGGAATTGCCATTCCATGGAGCCGATGAAGTGGAATTTGCAACCATGGGCGCGACAAACAAGGTGAGGGTACCTAACTCTCATACCGCTTCGGGTAAAAAGCGAGCTAATCAATCGATTGTTGGGATATTTTTCGAGAATTATAGATGAGAAAATAAAGAAAACAGTTAAGGTGAAGTGCATTCATTGCGGGATGGATTATGTGTATAATGTTGATCATGGAACCTCTACTATGTGGAAGCACTTAAGAAAGTGCAAAAAGTATCCCCGCACATATAAAAAGCAAATGTTGTTTGCATCACGTGACAAAAGTGTAGTTGGCGAGGTTGGGGAAAATACTACTAGAACTAGTGATAGTGTCTTAACGACATGGAAGTTTGATCAAGAACGTTGTAGGCATATGCTTGCTCGAATGATTATTATTGATGAGCAGCCATTTTCCATGGTTGAGCGTGTTGGTTTTCGGGATTTTGTTACTGAATTGCAACCTCTTTTCCATCATCTTTCACGATTTACAATGGCAAGAGATTGTATGAAGTTATATCTGAGTGAAAGGACTTGTTTGAAAGCTTACTTTGGTAAGCTTAAATCTAGGATTGCACTCACAACGGATATGTGGAGTTCCATTCAAAACTTGAACTATTTGTGTCTTACTGCACATTATATTGATGAAAATTGGCAGTTGCAAAAAAGAATAATCAATTTTGTGATGATGCATAGTCACAAGGGTAAGGAGATTGGTAAAATGGTGGGGAAATGCATTTATGATTGGGGAATAGAAAGGAAGGTGTCCACAATAACAATGGATAATGCAAGTTCAAATGATGTGGCCGTTAGTTATTTGAAAGAAAAATTTTCAGAAGAAGGATTTTTTATTTTGAATGGTGATGCTTTACATATGAGATGCACTGCTCATATACTTAACTTGATAGTAAGAGACGGATTGAATGAGGTGCGTGATTCTATTGCACGCATCCGAAACATGGTTAGGTATGTGAGGAGTTCTCCGGCTAGAGCTAAGACATTCAAAGGTTGCATTGAGAGTGAGAGGATTGCATATAATGGTTCGGTCTGTCTTGATGTTGCCACTAGATGGAACTCCACTTATATGATGTTAGACACCGCCATAAAGTTCAATAAAGCTTTTAAAAGAATGGAAGAAGAAGATTTATATTTCTTAAGGGAAATTGACAATGATCCTCCTGAAGATGAAGATTGGGAAAATGCCATCATTCTTTCTAAATTTCTGAGACGGTTTTATGATGCAACCAAAAGGATGTCGGGTAGTTCATATGAAAACAAATCTGAGCTTGATCGGTATCTTGAAGCTGAAAGTGAAGATATCCTTAATATTGATCTTTTGATGTGGTGGAAGACTACTGGGTCAAAGTATGAAATCGTATCTTTGATGGCTCGAGATGTTTTGTCTATTCCCGTGACTACCGTTGCTTCAGAGTCGGCTTTTAGTACATCAGGACGTGTACTTGCTAGCTTTCAAAGTTCTTTGACTCCTAGAGTGGTGGAAGGTTTAATTTGTACTCAAGATTGGTTGAGAGCTGTTCGCGTGCCAATTAATGTTGAAGAGTACATCGAGAATGCGGAACAATTTGAGGCGCGTAAGTTATATATATTTCTTTGTATCTTGTAATTCATTCGCATAACTATCTATTAAGTGCATGCCTTATTTAATCTCTCTTTTTTTCTTTTTTTCTTTTTTATAGATTTGGATTGTCTTACCAAGGACATTATCATTGGAAAATAAACTTCATTTTGTCGAAACTCCAATTTTGTGGTAAGTAAATAGACTTTATTAAATCCTAGAGTATGGATTCTTGTTGATTTTTTTTTTTATATATGAATTTTAGATTTTTGTCAGAGATTTTGTACCACGTGAAACGCAAGGCCGAAGAAGGAGAAGAAGATCGAGCACATGAAGGACAAGGTTGATATGTGATCAGCCAAAAATTGTATTACAACTAGTTAATTGGCTAAATTGCTAGCTTGTATATTATTGGAATATGAGAAACTCGATGTATCTTGTGGGATATGGGGATGCGAGATGGTTGAATTATATACTTGGTTGTTTTCTTCAAGGGGAGTCCAAATTTTATACATGTTCCCAATGAGTTTGGTCGAAGGATGTGCTTGGTCCGGCCTTTTTGTTTTAGCAGATAACTCATCTAGACTTGCTTTTCTAAGGTTAATTTTTATGCAAAACAGGTTCCAATATAAACAGGGTCAACCCTGTTCCCGGACCGGAAAAACAGGGTGGGCCGGGAACAGGGTCCAATGAAAACAGGGTAGGGAACAGGGTCCAAAAAAGGAGAACCGGTTATAACAGGGTAGGGAACGGGTCCGGTCTAGACCCTACCCACCTGGACTCGCTCACCCCTAGTTGGAAAGGCCAAACTTGACAGCGTTTCCAAGACAGATCGGGATGAGCGTGTTGCGAAGCTGGAAGAGAAAGTGAGACAGCCTGCAGGAGTCACAAAGCTCACTCCCGTTCGACCTCTCGGTCTATGAGAAGGTCAAAATGCCGAGCAAGTTCAAAATGCCGGAGTTTGAGAAATATGACGGTACATCTTGCCCAAAATCTCATATGCGATGTATCACGGGCGCATGGCACAGCACGTCAAAAATGAGCCCCTCATGATCCAATCGTTCCATGCGAGTTTGACTGGGCCCGCACTAAACTGGTACGTGATGAAGAACGTGAATCTCCTCGACACTTGGAACGAAGTGGCTGACGTGTTCCTCAAACAGTACAAGTTCAACATGGACATCGCACCTTCCCGAGAAGACTGGAGCGGATGGAAAAGAAAATGAGCGAATCATTTAAAGAATATCTTGTAAGATGGAGAAACCAGCGGCTCAAATCACTCCTGAGCCTACCAACAAGGAGTTGATGAAGTTGTTCGTGAAGACCCTCCCGTCTGAGTTTCGTAACCGAATGGCCAGCACATATGTGGAGAGCTTCAACCAACTTATCTCGGTGGGTGAGCAAATTGAGACTGGGCTGAGAGATGGATGGTTCGACGAATCGACTCATCAAGGCAAAAGGTTCACCATGAAGAAAGACAAAGAACCAAGCATGGAAGTCAATGTTACATATGCACAATCTAGCAAGCCTCCAGTTGTTCATGTCCCTAAGAATCAACAAGGGGAAGGCCGACCGTCCGCTCCCCGACAATTTGTTAAAAGGCAGTTCACTCCTCTTCCTGGCCCTCTGTCCCAAGTCTTAAAGGTTCTTCAAAAGAAGGGATTGCTGTCCTATTAGCCAAAGCGACCCAATGCTGAAAAATTTTCCAACTACAATCCTTCCAAGAAATGCGAGTACCATATGGGGAAGTAGGACATTCGATCGATGAATGCATAACTTTGAAGCATAAGGTCCAAAATTTACTGGACACCAAGGCGTTTACCTTCAGTACCGCTCAACCGAATGTCGAAAAGAATCCTCTACCTGAGCATGAGGATAGGGTGAATGCCATTGATGAAGGACCTTTGGAAGAAATGGGCCCGGCCCGCAAGAGTAACTTATTACTTTTGCACATTCCTTTGCGGGGAATTTTTATCACTTTCTAGGAATTTTATCGCTTTTTAGGAGTTATTATCGCTATCTAGCGATTGTTTTCGATTTCTTCTTTTTCACTTTCTTTTTAGGACTTGAATTTGCATTTTCCATTCAATAAATGTAATCGATTGATGAATATCAATGAAATTACAAGTTTTATTTTGAGGTCATGATGAGGTACACCAAACCAGCCCGGTGATGTTATCTAGCCGATAAACAAAAAGAAAAACCCAAGGAGAATTCTGAGGCCTGGGCTTCATCATGCTTTCCCGTGTCAAAATGTTAAAAAAAATGCCTTTTCAATTGCTTTTCAAAAAATTTCAAAAAAAATCTTTCAAAAAAAAATGATTTACCCTGTTTGTCTTTTCGATCCATCTACTTTCCATTTCAAGGACGGTCATATAATATGCAAATGTGTGGAAATGGTCCAATCCAATGCAACAAGTGCTGACAATGGTGGTCCCGAAGACTCGATCGAAGATGCCATTGAGGTGCAGCGTAGCTGGGAACAACATGAAAAAGCCAAGGCTCTAACATCCGAAAGCGACCGTCACTATTAATTTAGATGACACTGGAAAAGCTAAAGAGGTAAATGATCTTGTTCTAAGGGAGCTGTTGCCAATTTTTCCAGATACTAGGGCAAGTTTGCTCCAGTTACAACGACCTATATGAAGAAGATACTTCCCGGTAGTGCTTTGATCCGCGAAAATGGATGGTCGTGAGTTTTCCACCCTAGTGAATTCGATGCGGCAAGAAATATTACCCATGATTGAATTTGCTGTGTCATGTTTTGAACTGCAATCATTTTTATGATGAATAAATTGCTTCAATGAATTGCAAATTCAGCGGTCTAAATTTGTTACAAATCTTGCATGTTTTCCTTGATGAATTGTGTGAGATAAATTGAATGTGTCAAATGGGATACTTTGGAATGATGAAAGGCAAGCTTTATTCAATACATTGTTCATACACTAATCCCTAGTGAGTTGTGTGGAAAATTTCCATGCCTCGCAAAGAAAATGGTGATCTCGCAAAAGGTACGTCAACCGAAGTGATGAGAGGCGCTTTCTTCTTCTACCCGAAACACTACGGGTATACCCATTGATTAGCCCTTTGAGCCCACACATGTGAAGAGCTTTTTAAATTATCCCCGTCAAGGATCGTCCCATACTTTGGGACAAAATTTGAGATGAATTATAGGAATTTTCTTACTCACACTTGCATCAATCTTCGAGTATTGCTTTCGCGGTGTAACTTGTACGATAATTTGAAGTACCTTAGGACGACGAAGAGCGCTTCTTTACGTAACCACACACTTTTATCCATTGCATAGCCCACTTGAGCCTATGAATTCATTTCGTATTAAACCCGGTTGGTGATCATCCCCCACACCGGGGCAAGGCAAAGAAAAGAAAAAATTCGAGTGGCATGGTCTAGAATGATAAAAAAGAAGCTATGCAAATCCAAAGAAAACAAGTGCAAAAAAAAGGGGGCATGAAAAAACAGTGTGCCTGGTAAAAGCAATGCCAATGCCCAAAGAAAAAAAATCAAACACTTGATGAAGTGAGTCGTATCTCCAACAAGGTGGTACGAAAAAAAAAAAAAAAAAAACCAAATGCTGTTGCAATTAATGGAGTTGTGATGTGAAAAAATCTTTGATGGTGGAGAGGAAAATTGGTGGAAATGTCAAGATGATCACCAACTTTGATCCCCTAAACACTTTTTGAGCCTAATGATCCTTTCATTTCTTAACCCATGAACCCAGCCTATGTTACGTCCCTTGCAAAGTCTCTTCTGATTAGGGCACTTGAATTAACGTAGGGGTTCACATGTTTTAAGCATTGCTCGAAGAAGTGCGAGTAAGGCAATTTCTACCTCATTTCGCATGTTTCTTGACTTGTAAACCCTAAGATGGTTGCGGAATATCATTCATTTTCCAATAGCCTTGACTCAAAGAGTCCCCTTTGCTAAGCCGTTGACCAAGCCCACATTACAGTCCATGTTAAAGACCTCTCAGATTGGTAAGGTCGTACCACTTGCGAGATTGCTTAAACCCTTGTTTGACATGATGATGGTGAGATAGAGCGATCGTCAAGATCCTGCATCAAAGGTCAGGATGAAATAGCCCTTTCGGTGAGAATGAGTGAAAAGTCCTTTCGATCAAAGATCCTCGCTTGACACATCCATGATACTCATTTGTTCGATTGGAACAATCTTTTGAAATCTTTCCCAATGGAAATTAGGTGATGCATGATTAATAGAAGTCATCACACATGAATCTCTCTTGGATTAATGCATGTTTGTGATTACAAATGTATGTTGCCTCTCCTATGACCATGTTTTGCAGGAGACATATCCCCGAAGATCAGAGATGTTACCATGTAAGTATATCTCTAACCATACCTTGAATACTTGTCATTGTACAGGTATTCCCCCTCAAGTGCACCGATACTCGATTCGATCGAGCTGTCCCCTAGAGATTTTTCTCCAGTTCGATCGATTAAGGTAACCGAAGAGAGGTTCAAGTCCTGGTCGATAATCAATGTTGCAATGCTAGGAGACCGTAGAAAGCTACGGGTCCTGGAGATGTAACACCAACTACCTTGGATCACTCTACCCTCCTTGAAGGTAGGATATTCCAGGTAAGTTTCTTTACCATTTTTCAAAAATTAGACATCTCGACTGATCTGGATGTCTCCATTCTTTTCGTTGAAAATTTCACTCTGGATGTGAATGTTCTTCAACCTTCCTCGTTATACCTTAGTCTGGATCTAGGTATTTCGAGCTTCAAAAAATCTTGACATCTCTGTTTGGACCGGATGTCTTGATTATTTTGATTTGAACATTTCACTTTGGATGTGAATGTTCTTCCATCTTCCTCGTTATACCTTAGTCTGGATCTAGGTATTTCGAGTACAAAAATCTTGACATCTCAGTCTGGACCCGGATGTCTTAATTATTTTGAAAACTCGAAATACCTAAATTCAGACTAAGGCATAACGAGGAAGATCGAAGAACATTCACATCCAAAGTGAAATGTTTAGACGAAAATAATTAAGACATCTGGGTCCAAACTGAGATGTCAAAATTTTTTGAACTCGAAATACCTTGATCCAGACTAAAGTATAACGAGACAAATCAAAGAACATTCACATCCAGTGAAATGTCCAACAAAAATAATCAAGACATGTCATGATTTTGAACTCGAAATAACTAGATCCGTCTAAGGTATAACGAGGAAAATCAAAGATTCACATCCAGTGAAATGTTCAACAAAAAGAATCAAGACATCCGGGTCCAGGACAAAGATGTGAATGTTTTTTTTCGACTTGTCTCGTTATACTTTAGTTTGGATCTAGGTATTTCGAGTTTCAAAATTTTGACATCTGCTGTCTGACCCGGATGTCTTAATTATTTTCTTCTAAATATTTCACTTTGGATATGAATGTTTTTTCGACTGTCTCGTTATACTTTAGTCTGGATCTAACTATTTCGAGTTTCAAAATTTTGACATCTCTCGTGAACCCGGATGTCTTAATTATTTTCGTCTAAATATTTCACTTTGGATGTGAATGTTTTTTCGACCTTCCTCATTATATCTTAGTCTCGGATCTAGGTATTTCGAGCTTTTAAAAAAAATCTTGACATCTCGGTCGGATCTCGATGTCTCAATTCTTTCCGCTTTGAACATTTCACTTTGGATGTGAATGTTCTTCTCAATCTTAATGTTTCAATCTATTGCATGCTATACTCTTCAAGGAACCTGAGTGAGAGTTGGGTTTGTGGAGTAACATGAATTTATCATATACCTCAAGATGCTCTACCACACTGATTGGTAAGTAACTGAAGGTACGTTCTTTCCTTTTATATCATGCATTTGCATTAGCATTTCCATGCATCATATAAATTGCATTTTAAAATGGGATTCATTTCCCGACAAAAAAAATCAAAATCAAAATCATTCGGTGCATGTGCGTGGTCAAAATTTAGGTCTCAATTTGTCTTTGAATGCAACCTCTTCGAGCTCACCTTCAAAGAGGGACATCGTTGACACCTAAATTTTGGGCAACCCATTTATTCATTTATTGCATAAAAAATTAGGGATTAATTTTTAACCCCTAAGAAAAAATATTATAATTCATTGCATAACATATAATTTTTAGATGCATTTATTTTTAATTTACATGTTTCGCATTTTATTTATTGGACCGATGGTGGATGGGTCGATTTAGTGGTTTTG
The DNA here is from genome assembly GCA_017140595.1 of Eucalyptus curtisii. NCBI lineage: Eukaryota > Viridiplantae > Streptophyta > Magnoliopsida > Myrtales > Myrtaceae > Eucalyptus > Eucalyptus curtisii. The sequence goes on from CM029502.1 coordinate 21,648,496, forward strand.
AGTTTTAAATTAACGGGCCGACTAAGCCCATGATACAAGCAAATTGGCCCGAGCCCATTTTTTTTTTTAATGACCAAAATTATCTAAATCGAGATTTGATATGATATTGCGGTGGTTTTTGGAATTTAAGAAAATCGGATTGCAATCTTATCTTTAGTCTTTAGGTGATAAAATCGTTGAAAATATTAAGGAGATAAGGAAAATAAAAGGATTTTGGTGATCGGGAGGTTATAAATTATCTTCGTATATATTAAAAAAGCGAGATCAAATATTCTACGAGGATCACTTATTTTTACCTATAAAAGCAATACGTACGGAAGGAAAGGGGGTTCTCTCGACTTTCGAAAAAAAAAAAAAAGAAGAAAAGTCAAAGGAAAAAAGAGAGAAAGAGAGAAAATGCTGAAACCGAAAAGGGTGAGGAAAAAGCAGAAAAAGAAAAAGTGATGTGACTTTTCTTGTTCATCTTCCCCCAGCTACCGTCACGCCCTTGTTGCTCTTCGCGGCACACCGCAGCCGGACTTCCACCGCGCCAAGCCGCTTCCCTTCGAGCGGCACCGGAGCCCGCCTCCTGCGTGACCCAACCGCACCACCAATCACCGCCACTCCGCCTCTCCACGCCGCCCGAGCACGAGTCGATGCCGAGCCTCCCCGCCGACGTCGCTCCTGCCCGTTCTGCCACTCGCCCGCGATTGCCCAGTAGATCTCGCCTTCGCTCGCTGTCTGTGAAGCCCGACGCCGACGGATCTGAGACTCTCACAGCAGCCGCGACCCGAACGCCCTTGTTTCGCCCTACCGTCGCTAATTTGCGGTGCGGAAGCACCGTCGCTCCGCTCACCTCCGCCACTGTCGCTGCTCCACCCGATGACCCGCGATCTGCAGCCCAGCTCCGCCTCCGCGCTGCTCCGCCGCCGCCCCACCAGCAGATCTTCTCCGGGCTGCGCCGTCGGCCTCTGAGCAGTAGCGACGCCCCGCCTTCGGTCTACGCTCGACCCGAACGCCCGCCGTTGCGTTGCCCGATCACCGCCGCTCGGTGCCCCTTGCGACGACCACCGGCAGCTCGCTCAAGCACCGCCACTTTGCTGCCGCGCATTCCTGCGCTAGCGGCCCGAGCGATCGCCGCGCCCCGCGTCCCCGCGGCAGCCCACGACGCCACGCGTTCGCGCCATCGCTGCTCCCACCGCCTCACCCGCGCACGCACCAAGCGGCGTCCACAACTCCGCCGCCGCGCCTCAGCCGCGCCACCACCGCCCACGACGCCCCTCACCGTCGCTACCGACTCACCTCGCCGGAACCCCGAACTCCGGTGACCCAAACCCCGTCGGACACCGACGAACTTGTTGGCCCCCCCATTTTCCTTAGGTTGTTTATTTTTCTTTTATTTTTATTTCTCTTATTTTATATTATTTTACTCTACTTTTAGTTAGTTTTATTATTATTTTTAAGTTTGAATATTGTAAGGTAACTTTTAGGTTCGATTATTATAGGCATTATCCATAGGGATTATCTCTAAAATTATTGTAATTATTAATTTGACCCGTAAGATGTCGGGTCATTTTTTTAATTATATTAATTCTTGGGGTTTGTTGATATCATATTAATTGTTGAATCAATATAATTATTAATTTGATCCGTAAGATTTCGGATCAGATTTTTAATTATTTTGATTTCTTGTCGTGATGTTTAGGGTTAAAAGTAATCGTTAATTTGACTGTGAGATAACAGGTTATTTTTTCATTTATTTTAATCCTTTATTCTATTGAATATCTTGTTTGTTTAAATTTAAGATTTAGTTGATAATTGCTTGTTTTAAAAAATCATTAAGAAAATTAAAAAAAAAATTGAATTAGGATTCAGTTTGTTTTAGAATATTTCTTGTTATTTTGCATATCTAGAATATAGATTTTATTTCAAATTTAAGAAAAAATATAAAATAAAAAATGCATTCATTTAGGATGTTAGTTTTTGTTTAATTTAAGTTGCATGTTTAATTACGTGGCAATTTTAAAATTCGAATTTTATGAAAAAAAAAATTAAAATATCATGCATATGTCATGTAGAATTAGGGCATACTCTGCACGTCATTGCATATTAGATAAAATTGCATGTTTAATTTTAGGTCTAGATAAATCTTTAGATGAGTTGCATGATAGGTTATTTTTTTTAAAAATGCATGCTTAGAAATCATTTAGAATAGATAGTATTTCACTTTAGTTTGATTTTAATTTTTAGTGATTTTAATTATGAACTTTCATTAAATAAAAATAATAATAAAAAATCATGTGCACGTCATATAAAATTAGTTTCATGAAAAGCAGGTCATATAGAATTAAGCTCATGAAATGCACATCATTTAGTGATTGTCGTTAGGTTCATTTAATTAATAATTGCTCATCATTAGACTACTTAATTTAATAAATGTCGCGTGACATATAGCTCACATATTAAATTACATATTGCATGTCCTTTTAGTTGAGATAATTTTGTACGTCATTGCATTGCATTGCACGTCATTAGAATTAGGTCATTTTAATTAACATAGATTGCATATTTAATTATTGCATGTTCCTTAAGAAATCACATTTTGCCATACCATATTATTTCATATTAGATTAGAAACATGCATCACATGACTTTCATTAAATAAAGTGAAAACAAAAAAATTGATTGCTTGTTAATTAGAAATCATATCTAGGATTGTTGATGTGAATTCGATCTAACATCGCAGATGCTTTCGTTGCTTTGAGGTATGTTTTGCATTATTTAATTGCTTTTCTTGAGTGTTAAATTGGTGGTATGCGCACTTGTATGATCACCTCACACGTTAGGAAAGCGAATTAAAATCAAATCAAGCTGCATTCAAAAACATTTTTTTGAAAATTAAAAAGAAATGGTACCGAGAGGGCACTAGGATAGTCTAGTGTAACCAAGTCTTTGTACCCTTAGTCTCTGGTTCGTAGGAGTAAAATAATTCTCCCATTATTTTACTTAGGTGTCTAATCGACCTACCCTAAACCGATTAGTGGCGACTCCTAGAAAATAATCCTTTGCATATTTGAACCTTAAGTCGCGAATTGGTATGGGCTTGGGAGAGCCCGAGCTAAGCTTAAAGACTTAGTAGTCCATTAACCTAGTTTTAGGTGGTGCACCCGAAAATTAGGTTGCGACAACACGTGAGAAATTGAGTCCAAGATACGTGAGACTATTCTTGATTTTAAAGAGGATTGACAAAATTGCTTATAAACTAGCTTAATCACCAGTGTTTCCGAGGGTACATAATGTGTTCCATATATTCTTATTATGGAGATCTATGCTAAATTATGAACATGTGCTCGATTTTACACATCGAGGTTAATGAGAAAACTTGACTTAGGAGGAGAAACCTATTCGCATCGTCGATAGGAAGGATTAGTTTTTGCGAAAATAAATTATTCAATATATGAAGATCCAATGACAAAACCATACAAGGAGAGAGGTTACTTGGGAACTTGAGAAGGAGGTAAGGCGCATATACCAACATTTGTTTGATGGTTAAAGTAAGTTCAAATTTCAAGGACGAAATTTTTTAAGGAAGGGATAATATAAAATATAGGCTTGAAAAGTCAAAAAAAGAGGGAAAATGAAAAAGATAAAGAAGAAGGAGAGTTGAATGGTCAGAAAGAAGAGGAAATTAGTGGAAGCCTCAATAGAGATTGAGAGCTTTTAGGGAGAGAGGAAATAGAGAGTAACAGAAAGAAAAAGAGAAAAGGATGAGATAAAAGGAAAAGAAAGAAGCATGTTTCAGTAGAGGAAAATGAAGAGAGGAAGAGAAAGAAAAAAAAAAAGAAACGAAAGGAGAAAGAAGAAAGGGCGAGAAGGGGAAAAGTCATGCATTCACGATCCACACGACTCATCAAGTCGACTCAACACTGTATCATAACGTTTGGTAAGTGCTCGTGCCCTTGTTCCTTCAATCATAGTAGTTTTGGATTTAGGGTCTAAAATTCGGAATAATTGGAGATTCGCACAGCGAAGTTCGATTTTTAAGCCATTGAGTTGCGTATTTATATAAAAATGATAGTTTAGGGTGTTGTGAAGCTATAATATTTTACGGATCTCGATTTGAGCTTATGGCTTGTTCGGAATAAAATTTCAAAAATTTTCACGCGTGCTGTCAAGTTCCAAACAGTAACCTTCAGGGCTAAATTCAGCTGCTTCCGGGGGTTTTGGGGGCACCCACATTGGGATTCTTGTAATATGTTAAAAGGGCTTTCTATTGACTATAAGTACATTTAAAAGAGAGTTCGATGGAAAAAGTTATAGCGTGACAAAATTTCGCACTCAAGCTGTACTTTGCAAATGGCTTGAATAATTACTTTGGGTATGCAATTCGTTAGCACGTAAGAGTCATTTTGTTAGCTATAAGCGCAGTATAGCCATTTTGTAGTTGAGGTAGTACATTACTCAGTTTTAACATTTTTTTCTTGCTTATTTAATAGGATCACAAGTTTGACGATTCAAGTAATGCTTGTTATCTAGTCGTAGATGTTCCGAGGTGAATAGTGCCATCTCTTCTAAGAATTTATAAATTCATGTTTTTAAAATGATAAAAATTTGATATGTTATGAGATATAGATAAGTATGTTTGTTGCATAAAATTTGGATTGGATATTTATTACATTTTGATATTTGTGAATTATGTAAGAATTGATTGGTGGAAAATATGTTTAGTTTGAGAAACGAAATTGAAAAATATTATATATTTTGGGTTTGCAAAACCTTTTTACAAAAAGCTCTTGATTTTGAGATGATTTATGGAATATTATGGAGATATCAATTTGTGAAATGCTTTTTGACATGTATTTGATTTGATTTAGTCTATAAAATTAGTTTATGAGATGAGTCTTGGAATAATTTGAGAAATGTTTTATAAAAGGTGTTTTTGGCATATGAGTTGAGTTGCGAAAGCTTTTGGTGATGTATGAAATGAATTTTGGATTTGGCTTTGGCTTTGTAGATTGTGAAATATGTTATGGATTAGTATTGATATTAAATAGCAATGTAAGCCTAATGAGGGGCTTGTGGGTATGTATACTAGTATAGGATTTTCTTATGGACCGAGCCACCAGCTAATGATAGGCAGATTTCTTGCCAAGGGAGGAATCTTAGTCATCTTGTCACTAGGCATTGTGTTGTGACCATGCTATAATATTGAATAATAGATTGGTCAATGGAGTGAATCATTGACATGTGATATGAGATCGACCATTGACATGTGATTTAAGTTTAATTAATGGAATAGACCATCAACGTATAGTTTCATATGAGATAGATCAATAAAATAGACCATTGATGTATGGCATGAAATTAACCAATGGAATGGACCATTGGCGTGTAGATTAATGAGATTGATCAATGAATTGGACCATTGATGTTTGTTTTAATATTATTGTGAAATGAATATTTCTGCTATATATAACTATATTAAAGCATAGGTAACTTATTCTCTTATTATAGGTTTGTTATATTCTGAATTTTAGGCTAAAAGAGTTGTGGTTTTGGGTTGTAGTTATGCATAATGGGTGCTCGATCAGCTTAGAAAAGATGTATTACTCATTAAGCTGTGGTTGCTTACCCTTTTATTTTTCAATGCTTTTTCAAGGTTCCTTAGCTAACGATGAATAAATTGAGAGCGATATCAACAAGATGACTTTTGGCAATTGTTTTTGGGAGTTTTGAGGCTGTGTCCTTTGAGTGGAAGGACGGCTGTATCATCTTCCATTTGTGATGGTTTTGGGGCGTGACAACTTAGCCTAGTCTTTTCTTCATATATGCATTCCTTTTCTTATTGTTAGCTATGTAAATGCACACCTTTTGCTCTCTAGGTTCGTGAGGCAGCAAGAATCTAAGAAATCCTAGAAAGCCTTCATTCAATAATTGTCCGCCAATCGCATACTAACTTTTTCCTAATGAATTTCATTGAAGTCCCCAACAAAAACTCATGGAAGGTTATTCAAGTGACTGATTCGGTATAATTCCTCCCAAGGATGAAGTCTTGCTTGAAAATAATGTGGTGTGTAAATAAAAGTGATACGCATTATGTGCCTACTTCCTATATATTCCCCAATCACATTCACAAAGTGCGAAGAGTGTGATTCCACCGTAACCAAAATCCTATCATCACAAAGGAGTGCCAACCCTATAGTCCCTTCTTGATTGACAACAAACAAATTCTAAAATCGCGAATGTTGTTTTGAACGAAATACTACCTTTTCTTGGTTTTTTTTTTTTTTTTTTTTTTTTTTTTTTTTTTTTTTGGTGACCCGGGAATCCCGAACAGCCGGCAACCGGCGAGCGAGTAAACCCCAGGGCCGACACGTGGAAACCACCACCACGTGCAAGCGGGTAAGTCACCAAGCGACAGCGCTGGGATTCGAACTCCCCCTCCCGGATGAGGGAAAGAGCACTGCCAACGCTGCCACCGCGGCGGGTGGTATTTTTTTTTTCTTGGTTTTTTTTTTTATTTCCATTAAGAACAACAAATTGGGCCTCTTTTCAGCCACTTGGGCTGGGATGGCTTGATTCGTCGCGTGTGTGCGCACCACTTGACAATTCCAACATAGGAAATTCATTTGTAACCCGATGATTTATTCAATTTAGCCATCAGGAAATGGCTAAGGTTTAAAAAATTTTGAGTTAGAAAAATGGAAATTGTCAAAATATGCTTTTGTCTACTGGTAGGATAATTATAAATTAGCTAATTGAGGATATTTTGGCGGAGAACATAGATGGTTATAATCCTGTGAAAGTTACTCTTTAAAAAAATTTCTACCCTTTGACAAAAGTATTTGTTGATTTTGAAAGATAAAATCTATAAGATTCTATTAAAACGATATCTTTCATTATAAACTACCACATGAGTTTGTCACTTTCTACGTATTCACTTCATATTTTAGCATACGACGCACTAATGTAAAGTCAAGTGGACGTCACCCCATTAGAAATGGCCCATTTTTTTAAAAATAAAATAAAAAGAAAAGCAAAAAACACATCTAAAAAGTAAACAAGAAAAAGATTGCCAATTTTTTTAAAAAAATTTAATACTCTGGAAAACCCCAAACTAACACACATATGACAAATTTACCAAAAACTAATTTTTTAACTACCAAAAATCCCAAACTATTATATCAATGATAAATTAACCGCAAATGATTACAAAAAACCTTTAAACCGATACACTTGTGATAAATTTACCTCAAACTAATTTGTTCCACAGCCAAAAATCCCAAACTGATATATTTGTGACAAATATACATTTCATTAAATTAGATTAATCCACAAAAAACTATAAAAATGGTAAAACTGTGACAATGGAAAGTAAAATCCTTAACCGGTACATCAATCAATTGTCACGTATCATTCAACTTAATAATTTGATAATAAAATTTAACGGAAACTAATAAAGGGTAAATTTTTCATAAATATACCAATTTGGGGTCAATTTATCAAATGTGTACTAATTTGGGATTTTTAGTGGTTAAAAAGTTAATTTGAGATAAATTTATCACAAGTATATCAGTTTGGGGTTTTTCAGGTATTAACCCTATAAAATATTATTATATGAACTTGGAGGGAGAGAGAGAGAGAGAGAGAGAGAGAGAGAGAGAGAGAGAACGTTTTGTTGAAGGTAGGGGTAGCATTGTTGTCTCCACTTCGCTGGGGAAGCTTGTAAATTTACCTCATAAAATGTGATTCACCTTTAAAGCAGTCATTTCCCTTGTAATCTGTAAATTGATGCTAAATCCTGACGATCGTAATTAAGCATAGTAGAAGTCTCAAAGTTTAGTTGAAATCCCTGGAAAGGACCCAAAAAAGAAAAAAGAAAAAAGAGTCTCTCGCCACTCCTGGGGAGTTGCCGAAGCGACAACACAAGCAAAATAGCAGATCTCTTCTGTAGACACAGATGGATGAAAAGCTGATAGGAATGCAGTAAGAAAGGGAGAATGGCCTTGCTGATTACTAGAGTGATTAACAAAGAATGGGTTTCTTTCTGTTGGTTGGTATCTATGGAAGGAAGATGTGACGCTTTTAAAGGGAAGCTGTGACATCCTTTTGATTTGCTGACGGTTGCCCAGGAGAGGACCCCGCTGGGTGTCAGGTATACAGGAGGTAAAATGAACATAGGAAGAATATAGGGAGGGATATTGAGGTGTCTGTCACATGGCAAGAGATCCGCGGATCGGAAATTTCTAAGGGTACACCTGCCTATACCATACGGCCATTTTCTCGTTGACCTTTCAGGCTTGTCTCCAATGTCACATCTCACCATCGTAAAGTCGATGATTTTTTTTTTTTCTCTCTGGTCGAATGTGTAGATTCGAGTTTCTCTCACTAAATTATGAGGAGTCAGAGTTGTTAGTTTGCCTTCTGCGTGTTTAAAATTCGACAGCCACACTTTCAAAGGGCTGCAGATTCTTTCCCGGAAAAAGAAACATGAGGATGACTGACTTGGGGTAATGACCAGAAAGAGAAGCCAAGAGACTGGGAGGAACACATACAACAGAGGCCTTGACACAAGCAGATAGCCAGATGACACAAGCAGATAGCCAGATGTGGCAGAAAAAGATGTGGCAGAAAACAGCTGATAATAGGGACTACACTCAGCCTGCTTATCTGAGATTTTGTTGCCAGAAATGAGAACGAGGGAGCAATGAAACTAATGAGATTGATGTTTCGATTGATTAGAAGAAGTGCTAGCAAATGTGTAAGTTAGGTTGGTTGCATCCATCGAAAGAAGATGATCGGTCTAGTTGATTGGGTCAATGACCCTCCGGCCTTCTTTGTGGGATCTTTTTATGTGCTCATGTAAGGAACAATTCCTGTTGAAGAAGAAGCCCACCATGTAACATGTGTTGATGGAATCAACCATACGTTTACCGGCTATGCAAATACATAATGAGTGCAGGAAACACTGCCGCATCAAAGTGGGTGAGTAATCAAAATAAATATGTAAAAGTTCTCTGCATTCAGCAATTTGCTCATGTAGCTCAAAATATTTTTGCTCATTCTGCGTAAGAGAAGCCCTAGCATCTTGTTTCAGACTTTCATGTGTATAAATTTGCCTTCTCTGCTCAGCAACAAGATGAACTAGAACCTCGCAGATGGATTGTAGCCATACCATGGTTTTGGTGACCCTGTGGAATTTGATCATATCAAGCCAAAGCAGAGCCTCTCTCTGTAAGCACAATTAGATTAAACAACTGGATGCAGCACCAGCTGGGGTAAAAAAATTAAGTCCGTCCTGCACATCACAGAGTAACCATCTCAAGCTCGTCAAGGAATTCTGCACTTAAAATCTAATCTATTCAAGCCACGACAAAGGTTTTAGTAATTACCCATCGAGTTTACTAGGATGTGGACAGTCAACTGTAATGTGAAGTGGCGACTTGCATCATGAGGGTGAAGATTCCTCAGGGGAAACTGCACTTTCATTATTAAGCACTTCATAATGGGCCACGTTTCCATCCTCAGTGGCATGTACAACTTCAGGTCCCTTCTCGCTGGACATCAATAACACCATCAACATTGAACGAAAACACTTCCAGAATGAGGCACGTCTATATAAAACTTAAGCACTCATGTGGGTTCATAGTTTAAAGGATCATACAAATTGATGCTATCACAACTCATACATTAACCAGCAAAAGATACCACCACCATTGCAACTTTAAGCATAACATTCCCTAACTGGTTTTTCCAAGTAGGATAGATTTATACTTCCCTCCTAATGTTCTTAAACATCTGTTAACAAATATAATGAAGTAACATGAGTAGGTCAAATAATGAGATGATACTCTCATAATTTAATTACTCTAAGTAAATGGAATGGGATGCTTAAGACTAGAGAGTGAATTGCAGAATGACTTGTACAGACCTGGTAAGAATTTCTTAATTCAACAAGACAAAAGAAAGCACCCCGGATAAATTCAGCTAACTGATAATCAGTAACACAGGTCCTTTGATATTGCCTTTATTGTCTTTATTTTCGATTAATGCTAGAAGATACAAACGTTGGATTACAAAACAATTTACAAAGTGATGTAGGAGAAACTTATTAATGCCGACTATGATCTACTTGTATGAAAACTCACATAGAGTTTGTCACACTCTATAACAAATCTTCCAATCCCTTTCATATTTGGGTTGGTTTGTTTAGAGTGAAGTTCTATCAAAAAGTATTTTTTGACTCCCGCCAAACAAAAAATATTTTCCAATTATAAAAAAAATTGTCAAAAAAATAGATGTCAATCTACATTTCAACATTTGTACATTATGAAAATTTCAAGTGCTAGGATTTAAACAAAGTCAAGTGCGTGTGCCACAAGATATAGATTAAGCAAAAAACAAAAGGTAAATATACATCCAGACACACCCCTACTCTTTATCTTTTTTAGGTTTTCACTAGGTGGAGGCATTGTCTTTCTATTTGGGTTCATTCATTGTTTTGGGATTACAATTCAGTTACTTCATCTCAACAGAATTTCTTTCCTGTGATGGATAGTTGCGCTTGGCCAATGGAAAATGGTTGATTGGCTGGGCTAAGCATGAGAAAATGCATCATAAAGTTACATCTATGCAAGAAATACAGGCATATCGAGGACTGTAAACCGAATAAAATGGAGAAGAACATTTTGTGGATGAGTTGCGACATGTACTTTTTGGAGTAAATGACCAAGCCAACTACCACGACGGCGAAAGCAAGATAGTATAGCCAGTCAACCTGAAAGAAGAGGTGAATATAAATCTGGTTATGCAGGCACAAAATGCTATCATAGTGTCAAATATGAAAATAAAAGCTGCTGACGGTAACCAAATAATGTGAATGATTGTACCTGCTGATGATAGATGAAGATGCGTACGACAACTGCCCACATATCAGATGTGAGTAGAGAGAGATTGAACATTGCAGCTCCACTCATCTGTAGGCAACTTATTCTCATTAGAGATACTGAGAGTTACTTCTTAGCAAACATTTAGTGAAGGATAACTTTATCTCATTTCTTTTATCATGATATTAGAGATCTCACCATAAGATTGCACTAAAAAAGGAAAAAATATTTCCAATAAAGATTGAAGAAGATCCAGAGCGGTAAATAATTGCACCAATCACAATGTTTCATATGACTACCATGTACATCAGAGAAGGAGAAAACATGAACCTAACTTGACCAATCATAAGTCTAGGAAGATAATACTTTCTGTCTGGACAATTCATGATTTGGTCTAAAGGAGATAGTGTGAGTGCACATATTTACTTAACTACACTGATAGATTTTGAGACTTCTAAGGAAAACAACAATAACTGGCACAAAAGAGCAAGAGTACCTTCAGGACTGTAGGAGCAACTGAGTAGAATGCAAAGGTTGACAGAGCATAACCAACAAAAGCTAGTACCTGAAACAGAAGCAGGGGGCTTGGAAAATCAAAATAGAGGGCAAAGTACTGGAGAATCTGAGGTATGCAAGTCAATGGAACACAAGGTACAAAGAGAAAAAACTACTCACAGAACACTAAGTCTACTGTCAGAGGGGGCACTATACATTATGGCATGTCCAGTGAAAAGACAGGAAGAATGTCAACTTGATATGCCATGTGTAAGCATGCTTAATTTTCAACGTCACAACTTATCGGCAAAAAGAAAGAGAAAAAAAAATAAAGAAATTACCACTCTCTTGACATTTACACTACCTGTTTTCATGTAAGTTTATACTATATGCCGTTTCAAGTAATGGCTATAACTCAATGATACCCTTGCCAGACAGCTACAGGTATATCGTTCATTTCTTTTTTCTTTTTATTTCCTTTTGGAAGGAGCCAAACATGCATATTTGTTAATATTGTCATTAAGGAGATTAACTCATTTGGTGGATTACCATAATAACAATATCTAAAAGGATAAATTGGAAAGGCAAAAGATGATTTTAGTAAGGAGGCTTTCCGACTATACAATGACTCAAAGGGACATAATTGAACTTCAGACAGTTTGAACAAGAATAGTGATAAGGAGGTTTGGAGGTACTTCTTACTCACAAGTTCTGTAGACCACGTGATGGATTCAATGCTCTCCCTTTCAAATATGGATCTAATCAGAATTAAGGAATAAGATTAATGTCATCATCCAATAGCATAAGCAACATTTCCCAGCCATATTCCCAACATGTGAATGAGATACAAATTACTGACTGCAGCAGAGTATAAGCAGGTCAAAGCTCAAGCTTTTGATGGCACACTTTTTGTAAATAAGCACCCACATTTCCAGCTTCTATTTTCTAGCACCAGCATGGAGGATACATCTCAACTACACTGACTAGTGTTCCATAAAGGCCAATCATGGACACTACTTCCACTAGATCCTTTCTCTTTACGCAGAATTCCTGCAGTACTAAAAAGGAAAAAGAGGAATTAATAAGTCTCTGAGAAACTTGAAGAAGGTGGATCAGAGTCGTTGGAGTCTAAAATGGTGCTCATATAATGCCACCGAAAAATTAAAGTAGATTCCATTAGCATTCACTGACCTCCCCGACATTGCTTAAGGCATAGAAGACAGTCCCAGCAATAACGAGTATGTCTCCCAAAAGAGGTTTCGAACCACCTGAATAGAAAATTCTGATCATCAATTTGGATTGATGTTGTATTTTCCAAAGAAGATGACAATTGTCTTCTATAAACATGTCGATTTTGTATGATTCTAGAGAACCAAGTGACAGTTGAGACCAAATTTTTTATATGTTATTGACATGAACTAATCCAAGATAATTTGTGTCAGTAAACTGATGCGAGTGCATCTTGTATGCAAAAGTTGGAAAAACGTTTGGTCCAAAATAATAAATCTATCACCTCCTCCTGCCACTCCAGCGTCGGACAGAAGCACTAAGCCAAGGCCTAGAACACACAATGCGGCTCCAAACAACTGCAACAGCGAATACCGAGTTCCTATAAACACCCAGGTCAGGACTAGGACCCACGCTACTGTCCAGCAATCCAAAAGTGTCACACTAGTAATCGATGAGTACTGGTATGCCTCGTTAACTGCCATCAAGAAGTTTGGGGTGATCAGTAAACCACAAAAAGATGCCATTGCTTAAGGGTAGAACGTCAAGTTCCCGTACAGATAAACGAAGGGAGATTTTGTGTGATTTGTGTTATTTCACCGCTAATTAGACAATGGTTCTACCGTTCAATTGCTTAAAGAGAAATTGCTTTTTCGCGGAGAGAGAGAGAGAGAGCTTTTCAACTCACCCAAATAATTTCCTTGAACGTCAATCATTCCCAAAAGTAGATACCAGTACCACGAAACCTGTCAAACAAAAGAATCCCCTAAAAATGAAATTTCATATCAACAAATTGCAGGTTTGATTCAGCTTTTGAACTTGCCGACTGAGTGAAAAAGATGCCAATTTCTTAACAGAGCACAGTAGCTCGGCTTGGCCAAAGTCTCGTACTTAAAAAAAGTGATTGACTATCGACTCTCTGTACGGGGAGAAGAACAAAACAGTGAAGATACCAGAAGCCTGCGTCGCCTGTAAAGCAAGATGCTCCCGAAAACCATAGCCAGAGCTAAATAAGCAAAGAACATCTGAGTGAGAGGCACATCCACACCTGCACAAATTTCGCCAAAAACCAAGACGACTTGACTCTTGAATCATCACAGTAACGCATTTCATCATTCCCCATAATGGCAATTTCAAGGAACCACGTGATGGGAAAAAGAAAAAAACAACTAGTCCTCTCTCTTCCAGTAGTTACCGAGATCAGCTATCAGAGAAGTAGAGAAACTCATGAGGGCCATGATGAAAGAGACGAGCTGACCCAGGAAGAGGAGGTACACCATTCGCCTCGTCCCCTGGCTTCTCCACCAGCTGCTCACGGCGTCGAAACAGTTCATTCTCGTTCGAAACTATGTCCGACCCAGAACAGAACAAGGCCACTTCTAACCGAAAGATGGATCCTTCTGAGTGTCTCCGCAGCGAGAGCAACATGAAAGCTTTCAACTCCTGCCCTGTTGCATCTGCTGACATCTACCAACTGGGTGCATCTACCGTTCTTTGGGTTTTGGTTTGGGTGCTTTGAAGAGCGAGTGAGCGGCAGAGTAAAGTGATTTTTGGGCGACTCTTCGGCTGGCCCCCAACGAGATCTCAGTTCCGTACAAGGTTCAACTTCTGTCGTTCATGGGGAAAATTACCAAATTTTCGAACCTGTTATATTTGTATGAATTCAATCCCAAATGTTTAAATGTGACCTTTTTAATAATACCTTGAAAAAACCTCAAACTATTTTATTGACAAATTTACCCCAACTGACCATAAAAAATCTTAAACTGGTATATTTATCACGAATTTACCAAAAACTAATTTATTTGATCGCCAAAAATCCCAAACTTGTACATTTATAATAAATATACTCCATGTTAAATTGGATTAATACCACAAAAAAATCAGAAAAATTGTAAATTGTGACAAATTGAGAGTAAAATCCCAAATTAGTATAATAGTCAACTCATCACGTATAATTTAACTTAATAATTTGATAAAATTTAACAGAAACTAACATAAGGTAAATTTGTCACAAGTGTATCGAGTTTAGGATAAATTTGTCAAATGGTACGGTTTAGGGTTTTTGGTGGTAAAAAAAATTAGTTTGGGGTAAATTTATCACTTATGTACCGGTTTGGGGTTTTTCGAGATTAACCCTTAATACTAAACATTTTTAATGTTCTGTAAACTTAGTCCATTTGATAAATTTTGACTAGAAATCCCTAATGTTGACGTCGACCATCTTATGTGAGTGCAGACAAATATTTTTCAATTTTTTCGAATTTTTTATTTGTTTTTTATTTTTATTTTTATTTTCTTCTCTTTTGTTTTTTTCACTATGGCCGGCCACTTGCCGACCACAATGAAAAAGAAAAATAAAATAAAAGAAGGAAAAGAGAGGAAAAGTAAATGAAATAGAAAAGAAAAATTCAAAAAATTCAATAAAATTAAAAAATAAAAAATAAATTGTTCATGTTAGCATGGCTATGCCATATAGACAATCAATGTCCACGTTAGTGATTTTTGATCAAAATTAATTGATTAAACTAAATTGGCAAATTGTCAAAAGTTTTAGGATTAAATTAGCTAATTAAAATGTTTAGAACTAAATTGACATAAATATAATAATTTTATGACTTTTTTTTGGTAAATAATCCGGTATTCTTGCCAATACATTGCACGCGTCTTATCTTGAAATCTCTATGAATTACCTGTTGATTGTTTAAAACTCCTGTGAATTCAATGAATGTGAGAATTGGTTCTTTCCTACGTGGCCAAACCTATCTATATATAACAATTGAGAATTTCAAGCACTTCTTTGTTATTATATTCTCTTGCATTGTGCATAGTAGGATTGATCAGTTCCAGGGTGGGTAATTCTAGACTAGACCCTCTACCCTACTCTATTATAATCGATTCTTCTTTTTTGAATCCTATATCCCATCCTGTTTGCACCGAAACCTATTTTGGAACCCACCCTATTTTTTTGGTTTGATTACAAGGTCTATCCTAGTTGTAGTTGAATCTATCTTGACACCACTCGATATCTCATACGGCTTCAAATTTTACATAAATATGAGAAAAAACAACAACGTAATCCTCCTAATTTATATTGAAACATTAAGCGCATATAATCAATAGGTACATGAACTTTTTTACTAAACAAAAACTGAGAATTCACTAGGCTAATTATCATAAGCCCAAGCACCAAAACGCCTACACCTGGAAGCCCAAGCACCATAACGCTTACTCCCATTCCATTACTTTAAATTGAGAAGATAAAAGAGGAGTCGAAGACAAAGAAGAGATGAGAAATTGGCGCGGCCCGCCCAAACACCAAAATGCCTACAACTGGAAGCCCAATGCCGGCATCAAAATCAAAGAGTTTGTAAAAAATTATCCCCAAAAACTTGAAAACCCTGCAAAAAAAAAAAAAAAAAAAAAAACTCACCTCGCTCAAGTTTATGCTGTGTCGGTGATGATGGCTAGTCTCGCGACAACGAGTTTGGTTGCGTTCCTACATGCTGTGGCGCCGATGGTGGCGACAACGATGGTGGTTGGACGTATAGAGAGAGTAAGAGAGAGGGGCGACTGAGAAGGAGGCAAATCGCAGAGAGAGAGAGAGGCAACTAGGAATTTTTTTTTTTTTTTTTTTTTTTAACATTAGTAAAGACTGGTTCCAAAACCAATCCAATCGATCCGGGTGGGCCTTTACTCGGAACTGATTTCAATAGGTTCCCAAAAATGAAACCGGACCGGTTCATACAGAAACTTGTTCCTGGACTTATTTTTCGGGTGGTCTACGATGCGGTTTCCAGTAAACCCAATTCAATTGCATACTCCTGATGCATAGTCGAATCAATTTTACCATGTGCCCATGAATCAGTTGGATAAAATATCTCTCTCAACTTCATAACTACCGTGCATAGTCAATTTAATTGCTAATATGCTAATAACAGTACAATTAAATATTTATATGCACGTTTGGGAGTTTTAAAGAATTTCCTTTAATTATCACTTTCCTGGGAGAACTCTTTGACTTATTTTCTCGGAAAAGAAAGATCTCATCCCATTTAATTTAGTTTAATGTCCACTGTCCACTTTCTATAACACATGTAGAATACAAAATATTGATTTTAATTTGAAAAAGAAAAAACCCATTAGTCTCATTCTATCTATGTTAGTGCATTTTACGTTCAAAAGTCTATCTTACTATAATACTAGTGCTAGGGCCACTCTTCGCATGGGTTTTATCTTTGATTTTTTTTTTTTAAATATTACACTTTTACCAGAAATATCATATTACACTATTGACACATTCTAATTCCATGAATATGATAAGGGATTCTATTATATTGTGTAGCCAAATTAATTTTGTATGTGAATTTTATACATGGTATAGTTACACATTTGGAAGTGTTTCACTCCACTGCATAATTATTGCACACGATCGATTTTATTGCATGTACAAAAGTAATATAAATAAATATTTGTATTTAGGTCGACATTTCGAAAGATGTTTATTTGATATTTCATTTTTTAAGCAAAAATATTAAACTTCTATGGAAAATGGATGGACTTTTTCCTTTAAATTGAGTGCATTTAATTCCCAAAAGTCTATTTTCTTATAATTTTCACTGTCTCAACAAAACCATACAATTCTAATTTGAAAAAGAACAGACACGTTCCATTAACTTTAATGTACTTCATGACCAGAATTCCATCTTACCATATTTTATCAATTCGATGCTATTATTTGGCCAAAAATCGTAATACTATACAAATTTCTCAATTCTAACATGAGTAGTTTTCTTTTGCCCGGATTGAGATGGGTGTGCGTATGTAGCCTGAAGCGAGAAAGATTGAAATTTAAGGGCAATTTGGGGCTGTGAAGCTTTCATCAGCCTGATTGTCAACTTCAGTGATATCTACTTGATGATCATGAAACTGTGGTGTGATGCTACGTGTTTCCCCTTCAAAAGCTGAAATGGTGCCCGAATCTCTCAAGAGTCCCACTCAAAGGTCAAATCTCACAGGGCTTTCGCAACCATCATAGCATAGCAAGGAAGCGCCAGAAGCTACCCTATTGAAAGCTCAACGCGGAGGCCGCTTCTGACGGGACATGCGCATGCATAGAAGTCCATATGATAGGTTAACTTCAAACCTACTTTTCAACGGGTGATGACATTGGATTAGTGCATATATCTAAATGTCAAAGTCTGGTTTCCCTAAGAGAAGCTATTTTCCAAATTTTGTAAGCCAAATGACCCATTTCCCCCTTTTCTACATGCATTTCCTCTCTTTTCTTGCAATTAAAGGAAGCGTTAATATGAGATCAAATGAAAATCGACAACTTTGAGGTGTGTAACTACTGTTGTAAATGGTGATAAATTACTCCATGACATTGCTTCCAGATTTAGGCAGATACACTAAGGCTGCGTTTGGTCGACCGGATAAAAGCTTCGATAGGATATATTTTATCCTATCTGGTGTTTGTAGATGTACCAAGATAGGATAAGGTCGGATATAAATGAGATATAGTCAGATAAAAAAATCCGAGTGGAAGGGGTGGGATAGACCCGGATAGGATTTCTCTTGTTGATCTATTATTAAAAAAATCCTACGCTCTCCTTTTCCTTCTCCTTCTCTCACACGCACGACTCCTTTCACAAAAAACGCGTCTTTTTCTCGGTATCTATAATCCGATGAATTCAAGAACCATCTCTGGCGAGGAGCCACATCGATTTTGCTTTCTCGCCAGATTTCGTCTTTCTCTGTGTATTGATATTCGCACGATTTACAAGGTTTGTGATTTCCTTCCTTGGTTTTGCTTTCATAGGTGCAGTCAATTGTGGCTCATGAAAATGGGACTCTCTTTCCATGAAATCCTACTTTACAGTGCGCCCTACTTTTGTTTTTCCACGAATTTCATCACTTGGTCACCGTTTCTTTTCATACCCTATTTTTGTGAGGATGAGCTAATGTTTATCTGGAGTGAGATTCGATCAATAATGTTTCTAGCGAAAGCTATCTATATCTTTTTACGATTATGCTTTGTGAATACCCAATCTCAGTAGGAGATATTCATTGCTTGTGTGGTATTATCTTTTACAAGTTCAATGTGGGAAAAAAAATATATGAATTAGAAGTAAATATTAGAACTGTGTTGTTGTTGGTTTACGTGTTCTCTTTTTTTTTTTTTGGTAAAGATTGGTTTATGTGTTCTTGTGGTTGTATATTTGTAATTTTATTGGTGTGGTGGATCATCATTGATTTATTGGTGAAAACCTTATCTCAGTAGGAGATATTCATTACTTGTGTAGTATTATTTACAAGTTCTACGGGGGAAATCATATATAAATTAGAAGTAAATGTTAGAATTGCGATGTTGTTTTACCTTGTCCATTTATGTATTCTTGTGGTTGCATATCTACAATTTTATTTGTTTATTTCCTGATTGCGTCCCTCTTGTGAAGAAGAGCGTCTTAAATTTCTATTGCTTGGCTTTGGCCAGTCTTAAGGACATATGCTTTTTTCTGAGTGTTTCTATTCAGGTTGGCCTGAATTGAATATTAGGTTTCCATCATTGACTTCTGTAGCGTAGCATGTTTCCTCAATGGACAATGCAAGTAGCAAGATAATGATCAAATTTTTAGTAAAGAATTAAAGCTATGGGAGATTTTGGCATTAGAACGTGTGTATGTATTAATTCATTCTAGAAGCCTGGCACTCTCAATTTTCTGTGAACTGCAGTTGGTATACTGGAATGCATCATCTACACGGGCTTAGACATTGATTGAATTAACTGACTAAAGTACTATAGAACTTGCTGCAATCAACGCTAGCTACAGTCAGTTGCTCATCAATTCTAGAGCCAAATTATATACCATAATGTAACACAATGGGAGTTACTCACAGAGGGTATAAGGAAAACAAATTCTCATCAACAAATAATTTGCAATGGTCCAATTCTAACAAGTCAACATTCTTTCAAGGCAACATTCTTAATTGACTCATCTCATATTAGCATACACAATATCACCTTTTAATTCTTTATGCATTTCGCATATAATGTATAATCATGGATAGATTTTGTGCGATTTTGTGAGAATCTGTTGACTTAAAAAAAATATTTCGTTTTGGATGATTTTGCTATAATCTAATATGTTAGTTTGTACTTTCCTAATTTTTTTTCCAAGAATATAATTGTT
Source organism: Eucalyptus curtisii (assembly GCA_017140595.1). Lineage (NCBI taxonomy): Eukaryota > Viridiplantae > Streptophyta > Magnoliopsida > Myrtales > Myrtaceae > Eucalyptus > Eucalyptus curtisii. The sequence goes on from CM029502.1 coordinate 21,668,276, forward strand.
CATGAAAATATTTGAGTTTAAATCCACAATTTACCAAACAATGGATAGGATATGATATGAGAATAACTGACTTTAAATCTGTAACTCACCAAATAGTAGATAGGATATGAAAAAATCCATGGATTTCTTATACTATCTTATCCAGTCCTATCCTGTCTAGAAATCCAGACGACCAAATGCAGCCTTATAGGATATAACAAAATCACCTAATTTTGTTTAAAAAGTTCAAGATTAGAAAATTTGATTGGCGACATGGAAGATGATTATGTAGTTGTAATCACATGTAAAGCACTGACCCCATTATTCTCTTAAAAGAAATTACGTATCTTCTTTTACAAATAAGCAAGGTCTATAATCATTTGAGAATTCTTACATTTGATAATAAAATTAGGGTGTTACCATATCCATTATAATTTGACAACGTGAATTATTATATCCTAATTTGAGATGTATATCTTACTTAAACAATCAACGTATTACTATTTTCTTGTCCTCCGTTCAAACTTAACAAGAAAACCATATTAGCAAATTTCATAAATTTGAATCAACGAAAAGATGACATTGAATAATTTTTTATAATTTAGAGATTGGATTAAGTATTAATTAATAGTTCAATGACCACATTGATTAAATTAAAAGTTGAGAGATGATATTGCATATTACATCAAGGTTTTTAGGAGTATATATATTATTTTTCCGTAATACACATAGCACAACATAAAAATCTAAGAGAGGTTCATATATCCTTGTACACTCAAGGCTCTATATTTCCTCCAAGTTTTCATGAACAACTATAAAATTAAACCACGCAGCCTCACTCCCCATGTTCACATAGATCAAGTTCCTATTACTTGCTTCCATAGTCACCTTTTATTAAAAATATAAATAAAAATTCAACAAGGTGAATTCGGTAAGAGCAGACATACTCATCCTCCTTTCTGATTTACCCCTGATTGTAGTCATTTTAAGTGGATTTTCAATGCGTACCCCAAACTCTTCTCAGTAGCTTGTTTTTGCCCATTGGACCTTTCATAAAATTTAATCTAGATATAATTGGGTAGCCATTACTAGAGACTTTATCACATATGTCTAAGATCTATTCAAGTTGATTTAACATGACTATTTCTCTCGAGAGTTCTTTTTTATAATGGAACTTACTGGACCTCACACGTAGTCCTTAAGCTCAACAATATATACATAGTCCTTTTGATGAATGACTGAGATCCTTTTTGAACCATTTTTTCTATAAAAATGACCTAAAATGATTAGGTCAGCATCTTAACCCACTATGAGAATAACATTTGATCTGGATCACAAAAAACTAAATAACAAAAAATTATAAATTATTGTGAGGTCAACTCTTTCAAAATTTTGTGACTCATAATAAGCTATTATTTCTATAGTAGCCCAAAAATTGTTATGCTAATAAAACCTTTTTTTCCCTTATTGTTGCCATTTTGATTAGATGGGTTGAAAGGCGAGTTCTTTTAAGACTCACTAGAATCCATCATTAGTTGGATTTTGCTCTATTAAACTCATTTCACTCTATGTGGTAAATTTTAGACAACCCGCAATTACCTAACCCATTAAATATGAGTTCAAATAAGGGTCAATGACCCATTTTGCCACCATTAATCCACAATGAAGTCTATTGATGCAAAATTTCTTCTACTAATTCCAATTAGATAGAAGCTTTGTAATGATTGTGCCAATTTGAATTTGCTCAAACATTTTCGCCTTTAGTCCTTGAATTTAGAGATCATGATTTGCAACATGCTGGTCGAAGTAAGGGCCAATTGGAATATATATGTAATTTAGGGACCACATCTACAAAAAAAGTATAGGATAGCATTGAGCATATTAAGAAGTACGGGACTGGCGGTGCCATTATTCCAGAGCTTTTCGTATTTTATATCATGTTAAAATACTACAAAAAAAGAGAGTTATTTACTAAAAAGTATATATACTTACCTCTTTTGGTGAAATTAGTTTTATCTTAAACTTCCAATTAATCATAGATAAAAAGAGATGAATTCGAACTTTCGTAGCAATTGAACTAACAAAATGAAAAGTAGATTTGAAGCTATGGCATCGGATAAGATTGACCATATACTCTTAAATAATGTGAGATAGAATATAGAATTAATATAAAAATGTTAATTGTTTTCAAGCTCTTCTTTTCTAAATATTCTATCACACTTCCATTTCTTTAAATTTTATCTAAACTCTCATGTGGCCTTTCTGTGTCCAGGTTTTCGAAAAATTTCCTTTTTGCGATATTGTATGAACTCATTCGACAAGAACTCAAGCAACGTATGATATAAAAAACTAACGTATGCTTGATAGATAGAATTGCGATTGATGACATTTGCTACGATTTTTATTATAGTAAAACGTCTATTTCTTTTCCTATAATTTCAAATAATTTGTTTTCTTTCATGTTAATCCTTGCTTCAATCATGTACATTGAAGTCTTTGTCTAATTTCTTTCATAGGAGGAAGCCGATTAGCCTTACTTTTGTTCGGGAATAGAAATCCCCAGTCAAGTCAACATCCTTTCCCTAATACCAATATTTCAAAAGTCTAATTTGAATATTAGGTTAAGCATAGTTGTCAGAACATCTACTATCCCACCAGTCGCTCAAATATAACTCAAGTTCTTCCCGTCATGTGAATCCAATATTCGATTTGGGCCGGCCTGGATATGAACTTAAAATCCCGATTCGGCCTGGAACACATACTAATTAAAATCTATACTCCCTAAGTCAATAAATTGTCGTGTAAATCAAGGAAGAAATTCGTTTCCACTATTTTTCTGTAATGAGAAGAAATGGAATATAAACCGCGTAAACCCAATTAATTGCCGTCGAGAAATTATTTGTATCATTGACAAAGGATGAAAATCTCATCCAATTACAAGAAACTGTATCTAAGAAGGAATTCAAAGGGAAAAGAAAGATTGCCAAACAATTTGACTAAATTTTTTGGGACCTTTCAACATATCAACCCACACCCACCAAACATGCAATTTGACTGATGCTGAACCTAAGTATCTCTATCGTGGTTACGTTTGTGCTCAAAGTTCATCCCTAAGTGAAGATGGTTGTTGTCCCATGCAAGTACTTGAGGCGCTCAGGCTATCTAGCCAAACCTCGTCGGCGACGACGGAGTCGGTCTCATTGTTGCGGTGCCATGACCAGTGCGCATGCGTATGGTTGAGCACCCTCAGTCTTCCGTGTCCAAAGCTCGCCTCCCTAAACATCGACAGAGGCGAACGTGGTTTCTTGTACCTACAGATTCATCACCTAAATGCTCAGGCACCATAAAGACGTACATTAACACAAACAACACAATCCAATAATTCAACAAGGCCAATGCGGCTAGCGATAAAATGAGGCATACTCTTTTAGGATTAATGATGACTGAAATCTGTCTATATTTCAGAATTTGAGAATGATGTCTTATATTATCCCCTAAAAGAACATCACAATATCTGTGTTATTTCCTATAAAAGATTGACGACAGATCAATGAGTAACACAACAGCTTAACATCAGTCAATTCCTCCAGAATTTCTTTCTGGTTTTCTTCCTACAATTCGACAAGCAGTTGTTTGAGAGCGAGGATTGAACATAAACAGCAAAAATTAATTCAGAGAAAGCACACTTACGACATTGCAAGACCTTCTCTATTCCCTCCATCTCCAATGGTCACGTACACAGGTCCACAGGAGTCAGCCTTATTGTTGTAGATTCTAGTCTGCGTATAACAAAGAACGACCGTCATTTTCTCAAAAAGGAACCAAAAAGCAAACATTTTGCATGAAGCATCAGGCTATATGTGGACTTACAAATCGTTCATAGGCATGAACATGGCCAGCAAAGACGATGTCAACACGTGCACCATACAACAATTCTTCCATCGCTTTCCTCATGCTCTCACCTTCCCCTTGATGGGCCGTATTTGTATTGTACCATGGCGCATGCAGTAGCACAATCACCCACGGCGTCATCTTGCGATCAATCTTGGCCAGGTCCTGTTTAAGCCACTTGTACTGAGCTGAGTCGGAGTCGAACTCGGCGTAGGACCCCAGCATGATGATGTGGATGCTGCCGCCTGCGACGTCGAAGGAGTAATAGAGGTTGGATTCAGATCCGCTTTCCTCGTAGGGCATGAGCCACCGGGCATTGTAAGCCTTGAACCCGTGGGGGTAGATGATGGGGATTATCTCAATCTCGTGGTTGCCCTCGGTCACCATCCATGGTCGGCGGCTTGCGGTCGGCTCAACTAAGCGGCCAAAGGAGTCCCACAGTGGCTGCTGGAAGTCGGCGTAGGAGAGGTCACCTGGGAGTAGGAAGACATCGTAGTCCTTGCTCTCGACGTGCGCTAGGGTCGACTTGGTCCATTCCGTTTGCCCAAGGTCACCTACATAGGTTGGAAGATCGCGACGATTAAGAATACGAGATGAACTCAGCTTGAAAAATAGGAGGAAATTCGGATCGAGTCCAGAGATCGAGATAGGTCCGTGACGAGTTTAGAGGTGTTTGGGGTGCGAGCAAAGAGGGGATCAGGCGCCCGGGTCAAAAACACCCAAACTCTGTTGAAGTAAGGGACTGGGAACTATGGATTCACCCGTGTCAGTGAGAATACATGAGTGCTTCGCTATTAATTCGGAGATTGACTTGCATTATAAGAGATTAGGCCTAATAAAAAAATCGTTAGAAGGGATATAAAATGGGGACTGAAAAGCAGGAAGAGAAGTTTGGAAGGATGGCCATGTGAAAGCCGAACTGAACAAGCCCAATTAAATCAGAACCGGACTTATCTCAATTGGAATTGTAAATTCTAACTTGACAAAATTCCGTCTGTTTCATGAAAAGTTAATGATTCTGCAAAATGCAAAGCTTACATTCAAATTAATATGCATGACCCAAATCCAACCAATGATAACTTCTCTAACACCGAGTGAGAAATCATCTCAGCACATACAACAATCATTTGACCATGCTTTTCTCTTCAAAATTTATGAAGAACATCATCTAATATCATCTTGTATCTTCTAAATGATTAAATGTATTTTAATTATAGGGATGAAGGCACCACTGTCCCTAATCTTTTACCACATATCCAGTTAGGTCATTAAATTTTTTTGGATATATATGTATGTATATATATATGTATGTATGTATGTATGTATGTATGTATGTATGTATGTATGTATGGGGGACATTAACTTTATTTAAATTATATATACATATAAGGGACTCTTCATTTGGGCCCAAACAAAAGTGGGAGGGTCAGCGATTTAGTCACTTCACACGCGGGGATACAAAATTAAATTATTGGTGACACGAAAGCTCGACGTAAAGTATTGTGAAGAAGGCTGTGATATATACTCTTCCTGCTCTTCCGTGGGGGTTGCTTCGCCTAAAGTACCAGCTTCACTAAGAAAGGACCGACAGAAGACATCCTGATCTACTGTTTTCGGGACCAGGGGACTTGCAAATTAAACAAAAAATTAATTTTGATTATCCAACAAACAACGTAGATAATCCTTTTCTAAACAATTCCATCAATTGCCATTGATTTGGACAGTCGTTCGATTTTTCAAGCTATGACCATCCATATCAATAGTGGTGAGTATGGCACGTAACGTATAAATTATATAGATAACGTATAGTATGAAAAAATTAAACATAAATAAATAAAACTTCTCCAGTCTCGTAACTTTTGAGATCCCTATTTGCTGCCAACATGAACAAAAGTAAACGCTCTAGGACGAAACCCTATTGTCCTCTGGTAGTTAACACTTTGGAGATCCATATCCGATAGTTTCTACTTACTAATGACTCTAAAGGTGATGCAGATGGAGAAGCATATATTATCTTGTGAGAGCAAGACATTCTGAATCATAAGTTTGGCATTAAAAAGGGAATTTAAGAAGGTATCAAAAGAAAAGAAACTACGAGAAATTTGTGAGATAATATAGTAATATACTTTCGGAATATAATCAAATAACGTCGGGAATCTGATGTGTTGATACTTTTGTTCACGTGCATTGTTAGTCCTTCAAGGTTTTAAGGTAGTAGGATCACGCAAGCTTTGGCGCGCCTCAACAATGAAAGTCCCTTTCGAGTGCACGAAAACACACAAGATTCCAATAATGACTTGACCAAATGGAATAACATATTAACCCGTGTAAGCACATCTTTTCTTCATCTCAATTTTTTTTTTATAGTTTTATTTCAGAATTAGAGCATCACTTTTTACCTCTATGCAAAATGACAGAAACCGTACTATGCTCCTTGATCTGAAATTCGCTCCTTAATTAGTGAAGCACCCCTCTTAGAGCAAAAACCCAGAATTTCCTCTTCCTCAAAATTTGATATCCATTGATTCATAAGGTGAACAAAAAAGTATTGCGTCAAGGAGACTTACCAACCACCACGAATTCGATGGGGAAGGTGGAAGGCGGCGTTTTGAAGGAGAACTCCGGGCCGCAACCACCACAGCGGTAGTAATAGGTCGTCCCTGGCTTTAGCGGCCCGATCTTGACGTGGTGGATTTTGCCGGAGGAGTAGAAAAAGTACGTGTAGGAAGTATTCTCTCCTCTTGCTACGGCGTTGTATTGTCCCGGAGACATGCCATACTCCACGGTTGAAGGCGCCTCGTGGTCGTCCGTAACCCACGTTACTCTCATGTAGTCGCTACCGGCGAGCGAAACATGCACCTAAAATCACCCATCGATTGAGAACGATAGCATTTAATATACATGACCGGCCATGAATTTTCACTGGCCAACTTTGAAAAATAAGCATATTTTTTGATCAATTGGAATTGAGAAATTGACCTGTTGAGGCTCCAACTCTGACCGGCCATGCTTGGTGAAGATGATGCACCCGGGAGGCTGTCGAACGTATTCCCTTTCGGAAGCATAAGTGAACTGAGGGACGAAGAAGAAGATAAAGAAGACGACGGTTAAAGGTAGTAGAAAGGCCCGAGGATACCGAATCTCCATGGTTGAAGCAATGAAGCTGAAGAGTGTATATTGATGAACACTTTTGGGAGGGAGGGAGAGAGAGAGAGAGGGAATATATAGAGAAGGTGGGTTGGAGGAATTTGAAATCGGAACATATAATCTAGTAAATAAATCAGAAGGCAAATCCGTCAAGTAAGTCGATTGGTATATATGCAAAGATGTTTCGAAGGTAGGTGTGTTCTCGCTCGTCCTCCCCCATTTTTCTTCATTGCCAACAAGCGTGTGATAAGGTAGCTCTGGGACTTGGCCTGGCTGGAGGAGGGACCATTTTTCTCAGCCAGTAAGTATATACGATCATTTATGTGATGTGATTGGATAGTTTTGGTACTTATCTGAAACTTAAGAAATAATCGCGTCTCAAGTTGTAGGTTTATATTATTTAAGAATGGCCATCAGAAAAAAATTGGAATGCAAGTAAACCCATCAAAATGGATCATTGACCCATTTTTAACCTATATGAGTATTAAATTGGTTATAAATGGGTTAGTTATATTAAGTAAATAAATTACAAATGGGTTTAAACATAATATGATGGTTAAATAGATTATAAATTATTTATAAAATAGATTTACAACTTATTTAGACCCAACCCACTATCTTTTCATTCTTTATCAACCTTACTCGATCTTGTGCTTGCTTACTACGCACTCTCATCTTAGTTTGGATACAATTTTTCATAGATTGGATTAAATATGTATGTATTTTAATAATATGAGTCGAGTTATGTTGGAATGAGTATAGGTTATTAAATTTGTATTGTATAAAAATGGGTTGAAATGATTTAAGGTCTATTTGGGTTGACCCATTTTCGATTTGATCCAAACCTAACCCAACTCACCCGCTTAACATATCTAATCTCAAACGTGCCCACAATAAAGGTTTGCAATCAATACATTGCTAAATCCGTAAATATAAAATAGTGTTGGACAATTATATAGAGCTGGAGAATGAGAAGTGAAAAAAATATCAAGTGAGACTTTTCAAGATATATAGTAGATGTACATTGATTTTGGGCATTTATGCATCACTCAGTAGTTCAAGCTTCTAATAAGATGTCCCGAGATCAAGTCTGACGATTGGTGTATTCTCTTACTCGGCTTTTTATCTGATGTTGTTCTGGCCTTTCTCTCTCATTAATCCACATGCAATATCTGGACGTAGATGACATGTATCGAGTGTACTCATGATCGTTATGTACATATACGGTTAGTGAGCAAAGAATTATGGTCCTTGCGATGTTCATTGGAGTTCCAACTTTTTGGCCCGTAAAGTTCACCTTTCACGCGCGCTGAGCGAAAATGAATTCGTCGCGGCACACGAGAATCTCTCCTGTACAACGGACAAGACAAAAAGATGGACCACCGGCATCGTTTGAACAGCCAAAGTAAGATTTGAGCTGCTCCGAACTTATTGGAGATTAGGGGTGTGTAACCAGATCGAGTATACCTGAAAACCAGATTGGTCCACCAGAAAATAGGATCGGAAGCTGGTTCCCATTGAAACTAGTTTGAGAACCGGTTCCCAAAATCGGAACCGGAACCGGTCCGAGAACCGGTTCCGGTGAATGCCCACCGAGAATGTCAACAAACCAGGTTGGGAACCGATTAGATACCGGTTTTGTAAGCCCAACCCCAAAAGTCCAAAACCCAAAATGAACATAGTTACTGAAGGTATGAGGCGTTCTCATGCATTTTCTTAAGTACCTATGTTATAGTAGTACAACTTCATAGGGTAAAAAGATTTCAAAATCAGATCAACTTTGAGTTCACACTTAATAATTCGTATGTTTTATTGTTTTCTTTGTTTATTATCCTTTCCTCGAGTTACTTGCTTATGTGTATTACCAAAACGAGGAAGTTGCAGACATCATTAAAAGCCATCAATTGGAGATTGTAACTCTTGCTACTTTATCATCATTAGTCTTGTGGATCCTTAATTTTTCATTTAATCAAAAAGTTTATATACTTATTGATTATAAGTGCTAATATTTCAATACAAATTAGGAGGATTACATTATTTTTTCATGTATTAATGTAAAATTTGAAACCATATAGGATATCGTGCGATTACAAAATAGGTTAGGTGGAAACACTTGACAATTCTGAATCGGGCGAAAAAATAAAATGATTTGGGTACAAGATCCAATGCAAATAGGGTTTGACTGAGGTCAAAAAGATAAACCGATAATAACAGGGGTGGGGTTTAGGTCCAGGTCTGGACACTATCTGATCACCCCCTATTGGAGACCCCACCCACCTGTTTATAGCCTTTGCTCTCCTTCTCCTCCTTTCTTCTTCTCCTCATTTTGTCTTTCATTTGATTCTGGGTTGCAGTTCAAATTGGCACTGACTTCCTCGGTTTCGTTTGCCCAAAGAAAAAGATTTAGGGTTTGTCAGTCAAGGAAGCTTCATCATGAGGCACGATGAAATCTCTCACCATCAAATAGAATCTCACACGGTTAATTTTCTTAATGCTCATTATCTTCCAATCTCCACAAAGGCCAGTCAACCGAATTAAGCTGTCAGTCGACTATTCTCCCAGTGGGCATCACTTATATTTGTTGAAGACATATTATGTGCTAAATAATCTTAATTCAGGTAAAATATTCCCCCGGGAAATAAAATTACAAACAAATGGTAATATTCCTTATTCCCTGATAAAACATAGAAAATTGTTTATATGACATGTGACTTTTAATTAAATAATCCTAAGACGTGAACTTCATGACACCCGATTTTAACTAAATAGCCTAACCTCTAATGATGAGCAATGATTAGTATGTGATTACTCTACATGCCATGCGTGTGATTTTTTTTTATTCGGTGAAATTCATAATTTAAAAAGAAAAAAAAAAAATATACCTAAAATGAGATGTTATCTATTTTAAGTTAGGACTAACCTAAATTCTACGCAAAAACAACTACATCAAAAAGCTACTAAATGTACACTTAAATGCCACTTTTAAAAAATTAAATAAATAAAGACACCCAAGTGTCAAGTCCAATTACCCTAGCTAAAATTCCTAGCTGTCAATTTTTTAATAATATAATTGGCTTCCGTGATTCATCGGATAGCTGAGTTAGCAATGAATATGAATTTTAATATAATTAAATTTAAAACTAATTTAAAAAAGAATAAGGAGGATGGCAAAAATGGCGAGGGCTGTGCAAGCCCTTTGCTGTAGCCTCGCCACCATTGTCACAAAAAGCTAGCGATGGTGCAGGGTGGTGAGGGCCTGCAAGCCCTGCCCAAATCTAGGGCGTAGGGTTGCAGCCCTTCTCCTAAATCCGGCGAGGGTTGGGTCCCCAAAGAGGGTTGCGACCCTAGCCTTGCAGGCCCTTGCCGAATTGGTGATGGTGTCTGGCAAGTTCACAGCAAGACTAGCGGTGACAGTGTCACAACAATGTTGCGTGGTGTATGCTCAAGGGTTTGGCGGACCGATATGGCTTCTTAGATCGCCAATGTCGCTGCCCTCTGTATCTATTGCCTCTCGGGTAAAAGTGGATGGAGTGATGACGGTAGATGTACCATCCGTTCACATTTGTGCATGGGATGGCTTTTGCATGAATCCTGAGAAAGAGAGATATATTAGTGGAGTATCAAGATGATATTTTTATGAAGAATTACCCTCCTTTTGAATGCGTCCTCCCAAGCGTAAGTGTGCATCGCAATGTCTCCCCTTATGAAGTCCACGCCGTAAGATGGCTTCACGGGCTGGATACAGCGGTCGTTATGGGTCGAACTCGCAGGAAGTTTAATTGGGCTTAGCTGACCCGGAGCTGCTGGATTCGTCAGTGTTGTGGGACTGTGGCTATGCAGAATCATGTGGCGTCTGGATGAGGAGGAGCAGGCTGGACGGCGCAGCAAGATGAAGCACTCGCTGAGTGAACAGGCTGATGACGAAATCTGGGGTGCTGCGGCAACGATGCCAGAGATGGTGAGGCCGTGGAGTTCGCGGCTGATGGCAACGTTGGGTCGAGACAGCGTGAAGAGGAAAGAGACGCTGCAACAGATGGGGACGAGCAGCGAGAGAATATTCGTTCTCTTCTTCCACGTCAATCTCTGCATAGGTCGAGAAAATGTTTTTGCGTATTTCCCAAGGCGTGAATCTCTCCTCTCTGCCTCCCCATTTTCTCTCCTTTGGCTACGTACTTCGATTGTGTGTCGCCCCCACTCACGTTTTTCTCTCAATGGCCGTGTATTCTATCTGTGGCCTCCTCCTTTTAGCTATGCGATGGTCTATTTATATTATATAGGTACCGACCTCCTCATATTTTCTTTTCCTCCTGATTCGCGCGAATATTTTATTTGATTGAGACCGTGGATCTCTTTGCCGAGCCAAATATTTGCTGCCCATATTTCCTCTTTGCTTGACCCAAGAGCATTTTCTTTTTCTGTCCTCTTGTAGATACGCCAATTGCCAATATAGGAGAGATCTTAAGAATAACAAAATAATTTGCTCGTTTCTCACACATGAATATTTTGGAATATCTTGTCGATTGCTTTCCATGTGACCTAAAATATAAAGCTTTATTGTGAATAATTCCAGCCTTGAAGAAAGTAACAGGCTTGACCAAAGTCTAATGCAATACTATCATGGGCTCAATCCAATTGATCAATTAAACCTGAAACCATTCACTTGAGTCCATTCGCCGCCAATCGGATTAAATGGCAAACTATATAAGCCTATTAACTACTAATGCAAATGTTCATACCGACTATATGTGGTTTTAAAGTATATTTTTATTTAGGGCTAAATTGTAAATAATTAAATGGAATGTCAAAATTTAGGTGTCAACTAATTTCATCATATGTTGTTGAAAAGTATTTGACTAGTGATCCAATCGGCCCAAGATACTTTAAATAAAAAAAGTATTGAATTAGGGATGGAAAATTTATCAAAAAAGTGTTAAACTTATTGCAACTCTGTGCCAACTTTGTTCTATTTTTTTTTTTAACCAATTGAGCCCAAACACTTTGCATTCATGCCAATTCAGTCTATTTGGCTAATTTTGATTAAAAAAAAAAATCTGATATGGATGTCGACCATCTTACGTGGTGCGGTTAGCAAGTCAATTTTGATAATAGTTTTTTAAATTATTTTCCTCTTTTTTTCCCTTTTTTTCTTTCTCTCTAAATTCTCTAGCCCGACAAAATGACCGAATGCTCGTGGCCTAGTGAGATTGACCTTGTTGACCACTAGCGATGGTGAGCAAGGCTTGAAGTCGGCCTCACCGCCCTTGCCTCGAGCTAATTGTTAGGCTTGAGAGAGAATGGAGAAAAAGAGAAAGAAAAGATAAAAAAAGGAAAAATTAAAATTTTGAAAAAAATTAAAATATTATTAAAATTTGTCAATATTAGCATTGCTCATGGCACATAGAATGTCCAAAATCCATATCAATGATTTCCGACCAAAATTGTTGAATGGATTAAATTGACACAAATGCAAAAGATGTATAACTCAATTCGCAAAGAAAAAGATTTAGAACTCAATTAATACAATTGCAATAGGTTTAAAACCTTTATGATAATTCTTTTGATTAAGAACAATGAAGGGTTTTGATGCAATTTCAGTGCCTGATGACAAAAATCATTCCCGATATTGTCATCTATATTATATACAATGATGTAGGCCAACTAATTACTGAATTAAATTTCCAAGTGTAAATTAATTTTATCTTTACTTGAAACGTTTGATTGAGTGTCAAATCAAACTCTTTTGATGAGGAAAATTTTGCCGTGCGCTAGGCCATCTTTTCATGATTGCTTTTTGCCCAATTCTTTCGGCAAAGTATTTTTTTCTTTGGACAAAATGTTTGGACTCGAGCTAGAATCTGTCGAATGTATGACGAACCCATCAGGGCATGAATTCCAGGAACTCAAATCACGTTAACCTCTGAAAAGCAGGCCATCATCTATGTAACGTGACGTTCAGAGAAGCAGCGGGGCCGTCTCTTTGGCTGCTAACTGTATTCATGTCCTGAGCTTGTACGTGGGACTAGTAGTTCAGCTGCGATTCTCTTTGTTTGGAGCGCAATAAAGACAACTTACTACGAGATCCACAAGACGCACACATAAGCATGTTATACAGGGTACATGCGAGCCTCTGTTTGTGTTGCCGCTCGAGTTATCACATGCTCACGAAATCCTTCTTGATCTCTAGACTGTTGTGTCGGCGAGGAAACTAGGATCAAGCTATGTAATCGAACAGAGGCCATTAAAAAAATGCATCGGTGTCTTTCCGTGTGTTGATCGGGATTGATGCATTTGAAGATCCGAGGGCCTGCTTGGACTCTATGCAGTTCAAACGGCAATCGGAGATCACGGTGTATAACACGTGAAGGTTCCTTTTTTCTGTCTGTATTTTCCTCTCTGTCCTCTTGAAATTGAAAGTGCTATGGTCCTTTTCTTTTGGGTAGGATTGGACGTTGGCCTCCACGTTGGTGAGGCCAGAACCCTTGTTCGACGACTAAGACATGTCGCCGGAAAAATAACGTTGGCTGAGGATTATTTACGGTGCTGTCCACAGGGTAGCTGTTAACTGTTATATCTGAGGAAGAGTCGCATGTTAGAAAAGGATTTTGTGAAGTGGATGATTGAGAGAAATCCAGCAAATGGAAGCCTTGGAGATCAGAGGCTCTGATCATGTGGCCAAGATGTCCCAAGCCGATACGATTGATGGGCAATCTTTTGGAGAAACGGGGCTGAATGGTTTGTTTCAATGGCCAGGTGCTGCTGCATCAGATGCCGAGCTTCAATTCAAGTTCAATTTGGAGAAAAGTTATCAAGATTTATTTATCCACAGATGATAGATCTTTTTCCGTGGTTTGATCAATTTCGATATGAGGATTTATGTGCTCCATTTAGGGATTTGCTAGGTCCTATGTTGTAGAGAATATATAAGAATGGATTCTTTTCCGAGATGTACTAGATTTGGACATACTCTTCATCGTTGAATGCATTTTGATGTAATCCGATACTGCTTCCAAAAAATGACCTGCCCTATACATATATACCCTAAATTGATGGAGAGAAAATTGGGAAAAGTATAAAAAAAAAGTCTTAATTTTATTACATTGGTATCAATTCAATCATAAACTTTTGAATTAGACCAATTTAATCCTAAATCTTTTGTATTTATACCAATTTAGTCAATCCGACTAATTTTGACCAAATCAATGACATGGACATCGTCTTGTAATGCATGGTGTACTTGGTGTTGACCTGGACGTTTTTTTAAAAATATTTCAAATTTTTTCATAATTTTCGTGGTTTTTCTTTTCTTCTCTTTATATGTTTGTGGAGGTGAGGGCCAGCAACCCTAACTGAAACTGGGAGAGGGTTGTAGTGCCTTTGTCAAATTCGAGTGAGGTCTCATGGGCCCTTTGTCAGCCATGGTGAGGGCCCACGAGCCCTCGCCCATTGCTAGAGGTGTCAAAATGGGTTGTGGACCCATTTTTGGACTCATATTCTATTTATATGAGTTATATATTGGTCAGAGACTTTTAAAAATCCAACTAAAACTGGATCCAAAAAGTGAGTTTGATTTAAAGGATCGAAAATGGATCAGAACTTGTGATCCATTTTCGACCCATTTAAAATATCAAGTGGATTAGAATAGAACCTATCCAAATTTCCAATCCAAACCGCACACATTTTTTCTCTCTTTAAGTTTATAAAAATGTTTTCTACAAAAATCGAAATTATAATTATTTTTTGTATTTCTTTTTTTCCTCCTTCCTTATCCGGTGGTCGACGACAACGGTTAGTGATGAGCCTTGTCAGCCTCACATGAGCTTGGCATCGCCGATGATAGCCTCACTCGATCGAGCTTGCCGGCACGGGTGAGCTCGAGTCTAGCCCAACTGAGCAAGGCCAAGCTCGCCGACACTCGGCGAGGCTCGATCTCGCCAATCTAGCTAGGCCGAGGCCCCGTTGAATCTAGCCAAACTTGAGCTTGCCCTAGCTAGCAAGCTCAAGTCTCGCCAATCTCGGGTGAGGCCAAGCTCGGCTCGATGTTTGGGGAGGCTCGATCTCATCGACTACTAGTGAGGCTTGAGCCTCGTCGATCTAGGGAGGCTTAAGCTCACAAGTGTCGTGCAACCTCTCGGGCCGGCTAAGCCGCCCTTTCGTCAGGCGGCGTCGAAGAAGAAGAAGGAAAAGAAAAAGAAAAGAGAAATAGAAAAAAAAAAATTAAAAATTACATTTTTGAAAATTATAATAATTAATTTTTTAAATAATTAAAAATAATTAGAAATTTGATTTTCTAAAAAATAATTTTCAAAAATTATAAAAATTATCCGTTAAATTTACATTACATAAAAGTGTTTTACCAATATCATTTTTTTAAATATCATAAAAATAACACTTTTCACATTGCAATTTTCAGTTGCTCAATAGTATATTCACTTTAGACAAGAGAAGCATGTGCATGGTTTAATTCTTTATAAATATTTCAATTTATAGGTTTTTTTTAACATTTTTTTTACTTTTTTTAGTTATTTAATTTTCTTTTTTACTTTAATTTAAAAATTTAATCCAATTAGCATATAGCTTAAAGTGGGCGTGGGTTTTCCTAGAATATCAATGGGTTTTAGCAATACGATCGTCGCATAGATCGGGTATGGGTCGAACCGGTATGAGTCACCGAGTTTACATTACATGAGTATGAGTCAAAATGGGTTAAATAAGTCAAATATGGGTTGATCCATTTTAAACGCAATCTAAACCCGACTCGATCCACCCATTTGATAAGTCTACCCATTGTCGGCAAGGGTCGCCTAGCAACTCTTGCTGGCCCTCAGCTTAAAAAAGAAGAAGTGAAGAGAGCAAAAAAGAAAAAAAGAAATAAAAAAATATTATAAAAAAAAAAAAATCCATGTTAGCGGTGGATGTGCTATTAGGACGACCATTGTCCGTGTCAACAATTTCAAGCCAAAATTGACTTGGCAAATTGTTAAAAGGCTTAGGACTAAATCGGTAAGTTAACTTTGAATTGACCACCGTATAATAGATTTAGGATTTTTTTTGATAATTTTCTCAAAAAGATCTCGTGCAATGAAATACGATTTATTTGAGAAAATGTTACTTGCGTCGTCGCTGAACAAACATAGTGGCTTGATCAACATGCTCGCCAATGTCAAATCCTGCAAAATCAAAAAAGAATAATGAACAGGGAGGAGAGCTTTGATTGATCCGAAACATGTTTGGTCGAGTGTTGTCAGCCTTCCGACAAATTTTTTTTTTTTTGGGTCGGTGCCTTCCGACAAAATTGAAACGATGCAATACAGAGACGATTATCATGGTGAAGTTTCTTATTATGTCTTCGGTTTTACCTCAATTGGGCTGAGCTGATAAACCTTCGATGACAAGAAATTGGGCCAGAACCGAAAGTGGTCGGTGGGTTGAGTCTTCGTAGGTGTAGTGGCTGTCTAGAACCGGTGGTGGTCTTCTGAGAGACTTCACTTGCAAAGTACAACAGACTATTAATAAGACTTTTGGCTATTCTCGTTTTCTACTGATGATGGCTGACGAATACGAAATTCGTGGGTAAAAACGGAGTGAAAAAATTGTATCACTAGCAATGATAGGTTTAAAATTGAACACACATCTTGATTGAGAGTAGAAACATTAAGCTCACGACCAGGCATTAAGGCAGTCACGAAAATAACATGGGCAATCTTCTTGGGAAATGTCTCCATCACCTAAGAAAGAGTCAACCCACCCAAGCTGCAATCAACGAGGAGCAATCTCTCATGTGAAGCTAGACCTTCCATAACATTTCTCAGGGGCTTGAAGTACTCGGAGATTGATTGAGATACTTGACTTGTGATAAGCTATGAAGCATCGTTACTCTCCACGAGCGTTAGTGTCATGTCGACACTTCGACACGTGTCCGACACTCTGGGATACTCTCGACACTCAGTCAACACGTGTTGAAAAATCCAACACCCGATCAACTTTCTCGACACTCGAGTCGAAATTCTAACATACGAGTTTCCGACTGGTGATTCCGATATCAATGTCAATTTTAAAAATTCAATAAATAAAAAGTCAATATGTGTGTGTGTGTGTGTGTGTGTGTAAGTCAATATGTGTGTGTGTGTGTGAAAATAAAACACTATAATAAAAATAATAAATGGAGAAAGAAGAAAAATCTAGTCTTCTGTTCTCTTCTGACTCTCATTTCCTGTGATACACAATTTATCCCTTAAGTTTTTTTCTCCTCTTCCAACATATCTAACATGCAAGTTCATAATATAAATCGCTTGTTTTTTTTTCAAATTTTATGAATTATTGAAATAAAGTTGAATCTATTAAATTTAAACAATAAATGGCAGATTAATGTTTTTAGTGTATATTCATTCTAGGCTTATTTATTTATTTATTTATGAATTTGATTTAAATTAATTTGATTGAAATAATCATAAAAATGATAATTTATTATGTATATATAAAAATATGTATTTAATATATAACGTGTCACAACGTATCAAAATTCTCTATTTTTGAGAAACGACGTGTTGGCGTGTCGTGTCGTGTCGTGTCGCGTGTTACGTGTCGTGTTGGTGCTACTTAGATGATAAGAGAACAATAACAACCTGAACAATATCGGATTAACATAACGGAACAAAATAATCTCTCATCTTGTATCAATCTAATAGGAATCGATATAGTAAAGCAAAATACATACGAAGCATGCAAATACAAGACGATTTTTTACGTGGAAAACTCGAGGAGATCAAAATCCATGGGATTGAAGTCCACCAAAAATCTTCACTATCAACAAAATCATGTGAACAAAGTTATTCTCTAGTAAATATTAGAGGAACATAACAAAAAGATCTCAAGAACATCATTCTTAGCAGTACACATAAATTTTACAAAAGATCAAGGATAAATGCAATCAAAACTCAAGTTTTGATCAATCCACGAAAAACCTTATGTAGGGAGCTTCAAACGAAAATGTAACCGTTCAGACTGAAGTAGAGTGTACTATGAACACGTAGACAAAATTTTAGCTTAATCGAATCACGAATCGACCTCCAATGCCAGCTTGATGTAAATCAAACTCTTCCCTTGACCTTATATTTTCTGCTCTCTCTCTCTCTCTCTCTCTCTCTCTCTTATTATTGCGTCTCAACTGATGTTCTTTGCGTCTACCACTTAAAAGTTAGTGAAAAATCTTATTTCTTTATATGGCTTATCATATAGGCTTGAGCCCTTTTAGGCTTGTAATTCATTGGGCTTTTTTCACATGAGAGTGAACCCAACTAACAGCCTGAAGCAAGTTGATGTGGGAAGCGGCCAAGTCAAGTGCAGTGACTCTGTGACCGGATGATCTTAGCAATTTCGTGATCCTGTGCCAACAACTTGCACCGTGGCATGACCCATGAAACAGCACAAAGTGCTTGCTTTCAAGTGATGCTTCCTTCTGCTCGAAGCAGAAGAGGAAGAGGAAGAGGAGGACAAGTGATGCTGGGTTCGGGTTCTTGTCCATATGCCCCTCGCTTGTTGTTTTTCTTACCCACAACTGGGCCTCTGCTAAGGGGGAAAGGCGATGGGTTTTGTTCAGCAAAATCGTTTGGTGTTGACTAAAGCTAGCGAAGGACAACCTTCATTGGTCGGCAATTACGAAATCAATGGCATTGACTATTGTTGTGATCCCACATTTTCGTCCCTTTTGAATTGAAAAGTATTTGACCAGTGATATAATCGGTGCACAAGATAATCTTTAAAGAAAAGAAATGGATTAGGAACAATGAAGCCATTTAAAAGCGTGGTATTCCTGATATAATCATCCATAGTGTATATAGTGATGTGGAGAAACTAATTATTGATTTAAATTTTACGTGTAAACCAATTCTATCTCTATCTAAAACAATTGATTTATACAATCAAACTCTCCCGATATGAAAAATTTCACGGTGGGCTTGGCTTTCTCTTTATGTGGCTATCTCTTTATGATTGCTTGTTATCCAATTCTCAGCAAAAACGAAAGGAAATTTCGACAAGATACATTTTCTATGGACAATATTTGGATATTGTATGCTCACAAAATCTTTCTTGATCACTAGACTATCATGTCGAGCAAACCAAGATCTTACCATGTAATTGGAAGAAACCAAGATCTTACCATGTAATTGGAAGAGATATCATTAGAAAAGTGTGTCCATTTCTTTCTATGTGTCAATTGTAGTTTGATGGATTTGAAGATCCGAGAGTCTACTTGGACTAACACGGTTCAAGCGGCAATTAGAGATTACGGAGAATATATGAATTGTTGCTTTCTTTCTGTTTATGTTTCAATTTTTTTTTTTAATCTCTATCTGTTTGCAGTTAAAGTTGTTAGGGCCATGCTTAAAGGATGGTACCATCACTTTCCATAAAGTGACAGAGCTCTCCTCACCACATATCCCAAAGTGTAGGATTATGGGAATCTGAATATCAAATTGACAAATCCTATTGTCAAAAATGTCATTGCTGTAAAATTGCTCTACTGTAAAATTGACCATACAACGTTTGAGCTTTTATGATGTCAATTGATATTTTGTGAGATTGTCATTTTCATGAAATAGACGAACTCCCCGCTGATCACTCAATTCAAAACTTATTATTAAATGAAAACAAAATAAATGCAAACGAAAAACAAAGGCAAAGCACAAGAGAAGAACTGGACATAGATAAATAGTGGTGTTGGCAATGGCAGCTACAGGGGCCGAGATGGTGGTGGGGCTGGGTTCAAACGGAGGGAAGGCGAGGTTGTCGCATGGTGGTGGATGTTGCGACAAGGAAGGATAGGCGGCGACAGCAGAGACGATGCTACTGCGAGGGTTTTCAACATCCAACTCTCGGGGGAAGCCAACGCCTTCGTGTCAGAGTTATCCCTCGCCCTCGCTATCGAAGCTTGCCATCACTCCCTATCGTTCGTCCATTCTCCTTTCCTGGTACAGATTCCATTCTCTGGTCCTTTTCCTATTGGTGGAGGTTGGGACATCTAGAGTGCCAAAACTTGGCACGGATGGACACTTAAGTGCCAAAACTTCGGAAATGTACACTTAAGTGCTAGTTTCGGAGTAAAGTGGATCACTTAAGTGCCACTCCGCCAAAATCCGGCCAAATTGTCGACATGTCAATTTTCCGGCGAGTTGGGTGCAAAATGGCATCGTTTTGCACACCGATATGGCGAGAAAATGTAAAAACGACGTCGTTTTGTGCGATGTGTAAATAATTAATATAAAAATTAACTAAATTAAATTTAAACTTAAATTTATTTAAAATATTCTAAAAATTAAAAAACATAAAATTAAAATTAAAAAGGGGGGGGCGAAGGGGACGGGCGAAGGCCGAGCTCTCGCCGTCGCCGCCGAGAAGGGTCGGTGACGGAGGGGGAGGGCCGGGCCGAGGTTGCGGCCCCGGCCATCAGGCGGCGAGGGCCGCAACCCTCGCCCCAAATTCGGGCGAGAGCTCGCGGGCCCTCACCGCCTCCCCGTCGTCGCCGGTGTCTTGGCCGGTGCCGCGGCGACGACGGCCGACCGGCAAGGGCCCGCGAGCCCTCGTCGCCGGATCGGGGGTCGGCAACCCCGGCCGACCCTCCCCCTCCGTCGTCGGCCCTTCCCGGCCGCGGTGAGGGCTCGCCTTTAGCCACCCCCTTTTTTTTTAATTTTAAGTTTTTATTTTTTTATAATATTTAAATAAATTTAAGTTTAAATTTAATTTAATTAATTTTTATATTAATTATTTACACATCGGTTTGTAAAACGACGTCGTTTTTGCATTTTCTTGCCACGTCAATGTGCAAAACGACGTCGTTTTGCACCAAACTAGCAGGAAAATTGTCACATCAGCAATTTGGCCAGGAGTAACACTTAAGTGATCTAGTTTATTACGAAACTAGCACTTAAGTGTACCTTTCCGTTTTTGGCACTTAAGTATTCCTCTCGCGCCAAGTTTTGGCACTTGGGCTGTTCTTCACTCCCTATCGGTGGGAGTGGACGTTGAGGCCACATCCCTTATTCAGCAATGAAGACACGTTGTCCGAAAATAACTGTTGGCCAAGCAAAAAGTTCAAAATCTATTACGCGTATGCAAATTCAATTTTAAGCTCTCTAATTGTATCAATTGAGTACTAAATCTCTTCACATTTTACTAATTGAGTTTATACGCCCAATTTTAATTGGAAATCGTTGCATGGACGTCGACTATGTGGCACAGCCGGCGTTGACGTGGACAATTCTTAATAATATTTTAATTTTTTTCGAATTATTTATTTTCCTTTTTTTCTTCAATTTTTCTTATTTTATTTTCTTTTTCTTTTTAACTTTTATCTTCTCTTCTCACCCTCATTGGCTTGGCAAGGGCGAGGGTTGCCCTCACAAGGCTAGACACGGGCATCTCTCACCCCGAGCGGTTGCTAGCCATCAACGAGGCTCAACAAGGCCGACAAAAGGAAAAAAAACGGAAAAAGATAAATGAAAAAAGAAGAGAAAGGAAAAAAAGTAAAGAAGGGAAAGAGAAGAAAAGAATAAAAAGGAAAAATAAAATAAAATAATTAAATTATTTTAAAAATTATTTACGTCAATATTGGTTGTGTTGCGTAGGGCAGCCAACATTCACATTAGCGGTTTTTGGCCAAAATTGGCCAGACTCAACTAACAAAATATGAAAAGTGTAGAATTCAATAGGCACAATTAAAATATTTAGGACTAAATTGGTAAAAGTTTAATAAGTTCGTGATTTTTTTGGATAATTTTTTCCCCCGTGTCTATTGCACAAGATCCTCTGGAACGAGCTTATCATCCTTGCAAACGAAAAACATCCTGCCTAGAAAACCATAATTTTCCGCAATAATGTTATTTGCCTCGACATGTCCTCGTCGCTGGATAAAAGTAGTGGCCTCATCAACATGTTCGCCAACGTCAAATCCTGCAAATTCAGAATAGAATATGGAAAAAAGGGGGAGAACTTTGATTGATCTGATCGTAGCAATTTCACGATCTTGCGCCCACACCACGCCCCGTGGCCTGACCCACGAACCAGCGCAAAGCGCTTGATTTCAAGTGATGTTCATTCTGCTCGAAGCAGAAGAGGAAGGTTGAGCTCCTCTCGTCCGACGTTTTTCTTGCCCGAAACTGGATCTCTGCAAGGGGGAAGGCGATGGGTTTTTCGTCCGGCTAGATTGTTTGGTGTTGATAGCAAAGGAGAACCCTATACGCATAATATACTCAAATAAAGAAGGATGGTTTACAGCAAAAAAGGAACAACGCAGCCACTTTATTGAAATCGCTGTGCTCACTGCTCAGCTACATTATTTATTTAGGTAAATAGACAATATTCACGATGCACAGTCGCATTTATTACATTCTACTGCGAAGATTTCAAGTTGCCAATGCTAATGGAAAAGCTTCAGCTACAACTTTGCTACATAAACTCCAGCGACTCAGCACAACAGATGGTCATCATTTGGAGATTCTACTGCCCAATCTCATATCCTGAAATGGTCAATCTGGAGGTTCTGGACATTGAACTTCTTTAAGTTGCTTGCTTTTCGGGAGACCAGGTACTTGCCCCA
Source organism: Eucalyptus curtisii (assembly GCA_017140595.1). Lineage (NCBI taxonomy): Eukaryota > Viridiplantae > Streptophyta > Magnoliopsida > Myrtales > Myrtaceae > Eucalyptus > Eucalyptus curtisii. Next base: position 21,690,885 of record CM029502.1, read on the forward strand.
GTTGTACGGCCTGTACTTTGGAGGGTTGTGCTCATCTGTCAGTTCCTCCAGCGGCTGCACCATGGTGTAGTGCGGCGGCATGAAGAAGAATGGAATCGAGATCCTGTCTCTCTTCGAGTTCACCATCGCTCTATGCTCCACGCTATCATACGCCTCGTTGCTCCAAACCTTCACATGGTCAAAAGTTAATTAACCAAGATTACTCCGTCGAGTACCTCACCCACATTCACAAATGCGGTACACATGCATGACCGATGATTATGTATTAAAATCACAGATATTGATCAAGTTAGAGGCAAGCACATGTGCATAAACTTGGAATTTGATTAATTGATTATTTTGGTTTGGCTGGAACGTGAAGATTGACTGGTTTCATTAGAGAGAGATCCATAATAATTTTCATATTCTTCAAGCAACTACAGATGATCATGCATAAGAGTCAGATTGAGTAAAAGGGACGGATCTTAAACATTAGACATAGGCACAACCACTCACGGGCCAAATAATCTTTTATGTACACATTTTCAAGCGATAAATTGTGTATAAAGAAACTTCTTTTTTTGATAAGTGGTACCTTAATAACGTCGCCAACATTGATAATGAATGTATCAGGGATGGGCTTGACTAGGACCCACTCCCCATCGCTCTTCCTCTTCACCTCGAGGCCTGGGACGTCGTCTTGAGCCAGGATGGTGAGCGCCCCCGAGTCCTTGTGGTGGCCTATGCCCATAGCGAGGTGTGGCGTGGGGCACGGCGGGTAGTGGTTGATCCGGACGAAGCTGGTATGGTCCTTGAAGAATTCATCAAACCTGTTAGCGGGCAAGCACAGGCTCTGAGCTATCAGTCCCATCAGCTTGTGCGTGAGTTTCTGCACTTCCTGTGCATAATCTTCGCATGCTTCCCTGAATTTAACGGCCGCAAGAGTCATTTTGGATGGGGCATGAGATGCGAGCTCCATAAGAAAGGTAGGGAAAGAACAAAATCCACATTTTCTTTTTGGTTAAACGAGGCACATTTTCACAATGTGACTTCTTATATGATGTAAGGTACCAGCTTCTATTGAAACGCCATGTAGCCAAAGGAAAAACAATCATGGAAACACTAACCTTAGTCCAGGAGGGTACTCGGGCCACTGATTGGTACACTCAATGACACCCTCTTCGCCGTCCTCGGGCGAGGCCGGGACTACCGTCGGCTCTTGCACGGTGAAGTCGAAGACCTCCTTCCAGTCCCTCGCGTTCTTAGTGTGCTCCGTCTCGTAGTACCCCAGCGTCGTCTTCCTCTGCACCTTCTTCTTCTCCGCCAAATCCTGCCTGAAGAACTCCCTCACCTCCCGCTCAATCCTCTCCCTCTTCTCCGCCGGCACCCCATGGTTCGCCGCTGTGAAGAACCCCCACTCCTTGCACGCCCTCCCTATCTCCGCCACGAGCCCTTTGATGGCAGCGGAGTCAGCGGCCGCACCGTCCGAGGATGAGTAGCCGGTGAGGGCGGCGAGGTCAATGAGCGGGATGCTTTCAGCTTGAGGGGCTGCGAGATTGGGCCTGTGTTCGACGTCTTGTATGATGGCTGGATCCACGTCTCCCATTTTCTTTTTCTTGATAAAGATGGTGAGTATGAACTTTGGGTTTGATCGTGAGTTTGTGACTGATGAGGAAAGATCAAATCTTTTCTTCTTCTACCTTTTGCCGGGGGTGATATTGAAGCAGTTATAGGAGGAGCATTTTTATAGAGGCAATGGTGGTGGCTGATGCACGACTGATCCTGGAGGCGATTGCGTGGATGATTCGGATGTAACTAAGGAGCGACTAGGATGGCGGCAGGCCATGTAGAAAATCACGAGGAGAAAGGCAAATTGAGGACGAAGAGTTCGTGATTCTTGACGTAAGAGCTTGCATATTTCTTTTTGAGGTAGTTTTGTTCGTGGAGCTGGCGGTAAATGATTGATTTCTGATTCCATCGCCATGTGGTTGAAAAGTATTTGGACAGGTGATACAATTGGTGCACAAGAGAATCTTGAACAAGATGTGATGGACTAAGAACAAGCTAGGGCTCAGTGCGATTTCAAAGTTTGATCATGAGAATCATTCCGAATAATCTCTTCTATAGTAATAGTATATACAATGGTATTGCCGAATTAAAATTTTAAGTGTGATTGATGTTACTGTCGAATTGAAATTTTATGTGTAATTGATTTTATCTAAAACGACTGATTACATGCATAAGGGAACATTCTCAATATGAAAAAATTAGGGAAAATTGTCAATAGAGTCCAAAACATATTGTACGCATCACATTTCGTTTCAAAACATTTCAATTTGCCAATTTAATCTTTAACCTTTTGACAATTCGCCTAATATAATCATTATGATCAATTTTGGCAAAAAATCACTTATATGAATGTTAGTCGTTTTATATGATATGACCGATACTAATGTAAATAATTTAAAAATAATAAATTTTTTTGAATTTTTTTTCTTTTTCTTATTTCCCTTTGTCGATTTGTGGCCTAGATGGTGGCTTGCGAAGGGTGCTAGGCCCAAGCGCTGCCCTTGCTTGATCTGGGTGGCCTAGCCATGCCCAAATCAAGCTCAGCCCTTGCGTAAGCCCTCAATGGCCATAGCGAGGGCCCGCAACCCTCACCTAGCATTCAGCAAGGTCATTGTGGTCCTCATAAAAAAATAAAAAAAAATAAATAAAAGAGGAGTAAATCCATAAAAATCATTAAAATATTGTAAAAATTGTTCACATCAAGATTAACTATGCCATGTAAAATGGTCAGCGTCTACAACGGCATTTTTTTGCTTAAAAATTGGTCGGAAATGATTAAATTGATAAATTGTAATGTTTAAAGCTAAATTGATCAAATTAAAATATTTATAATTGAATAGTGTCTATACAAGAGGTTTAGGATTTTTTTTTTTTTGCTTTGACAATTATGCCAAAAATTTTGTGATGGCCTAGGCTGTCTCTTCATGGTTGCTTGTTGTCCAATTCTTAGCAGAAAGGAAAGAAAATTCCGATAAGATACTTTTCTTTGGACGATAATTGGACCTCGTGCTAGAATCTGTCGAACGAATGACAAAGCCAACACGGCATCGAATTCCTGCATCTCAAATGACGTTCTCTCTCTGGAAAAAGCAAGCTGGCCATCAACCAAGTAACCTCATGTTCAAAGAAGTAGCGGGTTTTCTCTTAAAGTTCTGAGCTTGTACGTGGGAATAGTTCACCCGAATTCTCTTTGTCTGTAGCACAACGAAGACGACTTATCGAAATGAAAAAGATGTGGGTTCCACAAGATACACACATAAGTACAGTGTACAACGTATATTTGGGACTTCACATTTCCATTGCCCGTTCTAGATATCGTATGATACATTATCTTTTTTGATCTTGAAGACTGTCCTGTCGTCGAGGAAAGTAGGATCTCTCGATGTCATCAAAGAGAGATGCTGGGAGAGAGGTCATATGTGTTAACTGTGTTTGATGGATATGAAGATCCGAGAGTCTACTCGGATCAAGCGGCACTCGGAGTTTTGTCTGTCCTTTTGAAATTTGGTGAGGTAAATCATGATGTCCGAGCCGATAACATTATAGGCAATCCTTTGAAAAGTTGCCAGTATACATTACTGAGAATCCAGGACAAGAGACTGAATGGTTTGCTGCAACAGTAGGGTGCTGCAGCTGCATCAAATGACTAGCTTCAGGTTCACTTCGGAGAAGACTTATTAGATTAATTCATATGCAGATGATCGATGTATTTGCATTTAATCAACTGTGATATGGGGATTAATGTGCTCCACCTGATAATATGTTTGGGCTATGTTGTAGCGAAGATATAAAAATGGGTTTCTTTTAACATATACTGAATCAGATATTCTTTTTGACGCAGAATACAACCTGATATGGCACGATGCAGTTTCTAAAACTTGATCTGATCTATATACATATGGCTTAGATTGACAGTGAAAAGAAAATGACTCATCACAAGCTCTATGGAGATCGCATCATCCAAATTTTGCACCTTTCCTTGACGATGTCCATCATTCATTTCTCATGAATTTTCATGTACCATTCCATCAACTTTACGGTGATTTGTGAGGTGGGCGGGGGGCTAGTCTTGGGTCGCAAACATGTCTCTATGCAACTGCCACAAGGCATATATAATCAAACGACCATTAGCATACGCAAGGTGTTGAATCCCTGACGCATCGATCATGAAACAGACATTGCGAATGTTTGAAAGGTAGATGTTTTGGGACAAGAGGAATAATTAGTCAGATGGCGAAAAAAAGTAAAAATGTGCCTTTGTGTTGGGTGTCCTAAACATGAAGTTTTACCCTATTCGTAAAGCCTCAACAATGTGAAGTTGTGAGCCAAAGGTTTAAAAAACCTAGCAATGGTAAGAGGCAAAGCAAACAAAGGGAAAATGTCGCTTGAAGAGATTGGCAAAGGACTAAAGTGAGCCGAGCCTGATTTATTTATAAAATGGGTTGAAGGTGGAATTATAACATACTGGTTCAAATACATCCGTTTTGAGTTTGATTTGAGTTTTTAACTTTGAAGCCTATTATAATTCATATTATAAGTTTGAACTAGCCCATTTAAATAAATGTAGTTTTTTTTTTTTTGTCGGTCCTATTCTACTCCTATTCTAACTTTCACTCTCAAACTTTTGCTCTGCCTCCTTGTAGGGTGTGGGAGTCAAAACCCATTCCTGAAACTTCCTTCATCCCCACCCCAACCCCCCGAGAAGGTGGGGATTCGAACCCCCCACCTCCCCCTTCCAAGTTGGAAGGGTGGCCACTGGAGTAAACCCGAGTGGTTAAATAAATGTAGTTTAAAATATGAATTTGTGACTCATTTTGATAGTCCTATCATTAAGGCATGGACAAATTGCCTATTCCCTAAACAAGCTCAAGAGATGAGTCCAATCATTAAAGATCAAAGTGACCTTATCATGTATTGACCATTGGTTGGCAGGCAATCTTGCATCACGAAAAGTCTTGGTGTAAGCCAAAGTCAAATATAAGAAGTTTGGCAAAATCTTAGCTTAATTTGAGGAAAATAAATATAATCTACATAGAATGTCAAAGATCATAAGAATAACAAAATAGTTTGCCCATTTCTCACACACGAATATTTTAGAATATCCTGCCGATCGCTTTCCATGTGACCCAAAATATAAAGCTTTATTGTGAATAATTCCAGCCTTGAAGGAATTAACGGGCTTGACCAAAGTCTAATGCAATACTATCATGAGCTCAGTCCAATTAATCAATTAAGCTCAAAACCATTCATTTGAATTCATCCGCCGTCAATCCGATGAAAATGCGAACTATATGAGCCTATTAACTACTAATGCAAATGCTCATACTAACTAGATGCGGTATATATTTTTATTTAGCAGTAAAATTTAGTCCCTAATTTTGTATGCAATTAATAACTAAATGGAAGGTGAAAATTTATGTGTCAACTGATTCCATCATATATTGTTGGAAAGTATTTGACTAGTGATCCAATCAGTGCCCAAGATACTTTAAATAAAAGTATTGAATTAGGAACGGAAAAATTATAATAAAAAAAAATTCTTAAACTTATTGCTATCATGCCAACTTTATTCTAATTTTTTTGGCCAATTGAGTCCAAATACTTTGCATTTATGCCAATTTAGTCCATCCAGCTAATTTTGACAAAAAATCATTAATATGAATGTCGACCATCTTACGTGGTGCAGTTAGTGGGTCAATTTTAATAATAGTTTTTTTATTATTTTCCTTTTTTTTCTTTCTCTGTTTTTTTTTTTTCTTCCCTTCTTTCTCTAGCCTGACAATTGGCCAGAGGCTCGTGGCCTAGCAAGGTCCACCTCATTGACCACTAGTGATGGCGAGCAAGGCATGAGGTCGGCCTCGCCGACCCTTACCTTTTGCTAATTGTCGGTGATGACGTGGACAACTTTTAATAATTTTTTTCTTTTTCAAATATATTAAAATATTATTAAAAGTTGTCCACGTCATCGCTGATCAGGTCACGTCAGCCGGCCGGCGTTTAGTCAGCAAAATCCGGCCAAAATTGGTCCAAAATGACTGAATTGGCGCAACGTAAAAAGGTTTAGGACTAAATCGGCACCAAAAAATGGTTTAGGACTTTTTTTGGCACTTTTCCCAGGATATATGTGCTCCACCTAGGAATTTGCATGGTTAGATGTTGTAGAATATAGAAGAATGGATTCTTTTCCGAGATGTACTAGACTCGGACACACTCTTCGTCGTTGAATGCAATTTAATGTAATGCAATATTGCTTCCAAAAAATTATCTACCCTGTACATATATACCCTAAATTGATGGAGAAAAAATTGAAAAAGTATATTTAAAAAAAAATCTGAATCTTATTATATTGATATCAATTCAGTTATAAACTTTTGAATTGGATTAATTTAATCCTAAACCTTTTACATTTGTACTAATTTAGTCAACTCAACTAATTTTGGCCGAAAATTAGTGACGTAAATGTAAGCTATAATACACGGTGCGTTGGTGCTGACCTGACTTTTTTTAAGAATATTTCAAATTTTTTCATAATTTTTATGTGTTTTTTTTTTCATTTTTCTTTTCTTCTTTTTATATGTTTTTGGGGCAAGGTCCGACAACCCTTGTCGAAACTGGGTGAGGGCCGCAGCATCTTCATCTAATCTAGGCAAGGTCTCATGGGCCCTCGTTGGCCATTGTAAGGGCCTGCAAGCCCTCACCCATTGCTAGCGAGAGTCAGCTAGCAACTCTTGCTATCCCCCTAGCTTAAAAACAAACAAAAAATTTGAAGAGAGCAATATATATATACACACACGCGTTAGTGTTGGTTGTGCCATATAGGACAACCGATGTTTGCATCAATGATTTCATATATATATATATATACACACGTTAGTGTTGGTTGTGCCATATAGGACAACCGATGTTTCCGTCAATGATTTCAGGCCAAAATTAATTTGGCAAATTTTTACAAGGCTTAGGACTAAATCGGCAAGTTAACTTTGAATTGGCTGCCGTATAATATGTTTGGGATTTTGTGGATAATTTTTTCAAAAAGATCCTGTGCAATGAAAAATGATTTATTTGAGAAAATGTTATTTACCTTCTCGCTGAGCAAACATAGTGGCTTGATCAACATGTTCGCCAATGTCAAATCCTGCAAAATCAATAAAGAGTAATGAAAAAGGAGGGAGAGCTTTGATTGATCTGAAACATGTTTGGTCGAGTTTGTGTTGTTAGCGATGAAGATAGGTCATTCGAAAATATCCGTTGGCCAAAAAAAAAGTTCAAAATCTATTACACATGTGCCAATTCAGTTTTAAACACTCTAATTATAACAATTGAGTACTAAACCTCTTCATATTTTGCTAATTGAGTCTATATGGTCAATTTTGATTGGAAATTGTCGACGTGACGCTGACTATCTTATGTGGCATGGCCGGCATTAACATGGATAATTCTTAATAATATTTTAATATTTTTCAAAAATATTTATTTTTTGTTTTACCTTTTTTTCTTCAATTTTCCTTATTTTCTTTTCTTTCTTTTTCTTAAACCTTTATCTTCTCTTCTCACCCTCATTGACTTGGCAAGGGCGAGGGTTGACCTCACAAGGCTAGACATGGGCATCCCTCACCCAAGGCAGTCGCAAGCCATCAGCAAGTCCCGACAATGGCTGACAGAGGAAAAAAAGGGAATAAGATAAATGAAAAAATAAGAGTAAAGGAAGAAAAAAAGAAGTAAAGAAGGGAAAGAGGAGAAAAGAATAAAAAGGAAAAATAAAATAAAATGTTATTAAAAATTATTTACATCAACATTGGCTATGTCGCATAGAGCAGCCGGCACCCATATCAGCGGTTTTTGGCCAAAATTGGCCCGACTCAACTAACAAATTATGAAAAAGTATAGGATTCAATAGGCACAATTAAAATGTTTATGACTAAATTGATAAAAATGTAATAAGTTCACGACTTTTTTGGACAATTTCCTCCGGTATCTATTGCACAAGATCCTTTGGAACGAGCTTATCATCCTTGCAAACCAAAAACATCCTGCCCAGAAAACCATAATTTTCCGCCACAATGTCATTTTCCTTTACATGTCCTCGTTGCTGAATAAAAGTAGTGGCCTCATCAACATGTTCGCCAACGTCAAATCCTGCAAATTCAGATTAGAATATGGAAAAAAGAGGGAGAACTTTGATTGATCTCATCGTAGCAAATTCACGATCTTGCACCCACACCATGCCCCCGTGGCCTGACCCACGAACCAGCGCAAAGCGCTTGATTTCAAGCGATGCTTCATTCTGCTCGAAGCAGAAGAGGAAGGTTGAGCTTCTTGTCCATTGCCTCTCGTCCGACGTTTTTCTTGCCCAAAACTGGGTCTCTACAGGGGGGGAAGGCGATGGGTTTTTTGTTCAGCGAGATTGTTTGGTGTTGATAGCAAAGAAGAACCCTATACGCATAAAATACTCAAATAAAGAAGGATATTTCACAGCAAAAAAGGAACAACGCAGCCACTTCATTGAAATCGCTGTGCTAACTGCTCAGCTACATTATTTATTTAGGTAAATAGACAATATCCACAATGCACGGTCGCATTTATAACATTCTACTGCGAAGTTGCCAATGCTAATGGAAAAGCTTCAGCTACAACTTTGCTACATAAACTCCTGCGACTCAGCACAACAGATGGTCATCTTTTGGAGATTCTACTGCCCAATCTCACATCCTGAAATGGTCAATCTGGAGGTTCTCGACATCGAGCTTCTTGAAGTTGCTCGCATTTCGGGAGACCCGGTACTTGCCCCAGTTGTACGGCCTGTACTTTGGAGGGTTGTGCTCATCGGTCAGTTCCTTCAGCGGCTGCACCATGGTGTAGTGCGGCGGCATGAAGAAGAATGGAATCGAGATCCTGTCTCTCTTCGAGTTCACCATCACTCTATGCTCCACACTATCATACACCTCGTTGCTCCAAACCTTCACATAGTCAAGAGTTAATTAATCAAGTTTACTCCGTTGAGTACTTCACCCACATTCACAAATGCAGTACACATGCATGACCGACGATTATGTATTAAAATCGCAGATATTGATCAAGTTAGAGGCAAGCGCGTGTGTATAAACTTGGAATTTGATTAATTGATTATTTTGGTTTGGTTGTAACATGAAGATTGACTGGTTTCATGAGAGAGAGATCCATAATAATCTTCATATTCTTCAAGCAACTACAGATGATCATGCATTAAGAGTTAGATTGAGTAAAAGAGACGCATCTTAAACATTAGGCATAGGCACAACCGCTCCCGGGCCAAACAAGTTTTTATATACACATTTTTGAGCGATAAATTGTGCATATGAGAAGTTCTATGTTGAATAAGTGGTACCTTAATAATGTCGCCAACATTGATAATGAATGAATCAGGGATGGGCTTGACTAGGACCCACTCCCCATCGCTCTTCCTCTTCACCTCGAGGCCTGGGACGTCATCTTGAGCCAGGATGGTGAGCGCCCCCGAGTCCTTGTGGTGGCCCACGCCCAGAGCGAGGTGCGGTGTGGGGCACGGCGGGTAGTGGTTGATCCGGACGAAGCTGGTCTGGTCCTTGAAGAATTCATCAAACCTGTTAGCGGGCAAGCACAGGCTCTGAGCTATCAGTCCCATCAGCTTGTGAGCGAGTTTCTGCACTTCCTCTGCATAATCTTCGCATGCTTCCCTGAATTTAACAGCCGCAAGAGTCATTTTGGATGGGGCATGAGATGCGAGCTCCATAAGAAAGGTAAGGAAAGAACAAAATCGACATTTTCTTTTTGGTTAAACGAGGCACATTTCACAATGTGACTTCTTATATGATGCAAGGTACCAGCTTCTATTGAAACGCCATGTAGCCAAAGGAAAAACAATCATGGAAGCACTAACCTTAGTCCAGGAGGGTACTCGGGCCACTGATTGGTACACTCAATGACACCCTCTTCGCCGTCCTTGGGCGAGGCGGGGAAGACCGTCGGCTCTTGCACGGTGAAGTCGAAGACCTCCTTCCAGTCCCTCACGTTCTTGGTGTGCTCCATCTCGTAGTACCCCGGCGTCCTCTTCTCGTCCCTCCGCACCTTCTTCTTCTCCTCCAAATCCTGCCTGAAGAACTCCCTCGCCTCGCGCTCAATCCTCTGCCTCTTCTCCGCTGGCACCCCGTGGTTCACCGCCGAGAAGAACCCCCACTCCTTGCACGCTTTCCCTATCTCCGCCACGAGCCCTTTGATGGCAGCAGAGTCAGCGGCCGCACCGTCAGAGGGTGAGTAGCCGGCGAGGGTAGTGAGGTCGATGAGCGGGATGCTTTCGGCTTGAGGGGGTGCGAGATTGGGCCTGTGTTCGACGTCTTGTATGAAGGCTGGATCCACGTCTCCCATATTCTTTTTCTTGATAAAGATGGTGAGTATGAACTTTGGGTTTAATCGTGAGTTTGTGACTGATAGGAAAGATCAAATTTTTTCTTCTACTTCTTCTTGCCGTCGGTGATATTAGCAGTTATCGAGAGGAGCATTTTTATAGAGGTAATGGTGGTGGCTGACGCACGACTGATCCTGGACGCGATTGCGTGGATGATTCGGAGGTAACTGAGTGACTAGGATGGCGTCTGGCCATGTAGAAAATCATGAGGAGAAAGGCAAATTGAGGACGAAGAGTTCGGGATTCTTGACGTAAGAGCTTGCATATTTGCTTATTGAGGTAGTTTTGTGCGTGGAGTTGGCGGTAAATAATTGATTCCTGATTCCATCACGATGTGGTTGAAAAAAATTTGGACAGGTGATGCAATTGGTGCACAAGATAATTTCGAACAAGATGTGATGGTCTAAGAACAAGCTAGGGCTCAATGCGATATCAAAGAGTGATCATGATTCTATAATCTCTCCCATAGTATATACAATGGTCTTACCGAATTAAAATTTTAAGTGTAATTGATTTTATCTTAATGCAATGGAACATTCTCAATATGAAAAAAAAAAAATGGGAAAAATTACCGAGAGCCATAAATATATTGTAAGGATCACGTTCAGGTTTCAAAACCTTTCAATTTGTTCAATTTAATCATTAACCTTTTTGACAATCTACCAATATAGTCATTCCAATCAATTTTGGTAAAAAAATCGTTCATACATTTTATGTGATATCACTGGCATTAACATAGATAAATTTTTATTTTATTTTATCTCTTTTTCTTATTTCTCTCTACCGTTCATGGCCTCGACAAAGGGCCTATGAAGGGTGCTAGCCCCAAGCGCCGCCCTTGCCAGATTTGGCTTGAGCGGCCACACCCAAATCCGACGAGGGTATCTCGGCCCTTGTGTAGGCCCTCATTAGCCATAGCAAGGACCTGCGAGCCCTCACCCAATAATCGGCAAGGGCATTGCGGTCCTCATATAAAAATGAAATTAAAAAAGGAAAAGGAAAAAAACCAGAAAAAATATTTAAATATTGTAAAACTTGTCCACGTCGCATCGATTATGCTATGTAGAATGATTGGTATACATGCTAACATTTTTTGGCTAAATTGGCAAGAATGACTGAATTGGTAAATTGTCAAAAGGTAATTGGTAAAATTAAAATATTTAAAAGTAATAGCATTTATATAATATGTTTAGGATTTTTTTGTCTTTTGACAATTATCCCGAAAAGTTTGTGATGGGTTAGGTTGTCTCTATATGATTGCTTGTTGTCCAATTCTTAGCAGACAGGAAAGAAAATTCCGATAAAATACTTTTCTTTGGACAATAATTGGGCCTCGTGCTAGAATCTGTTGGACGAATGACAAAGCCAACACGGCATCGAATTCCTGCAACTTAAGTCACGCCAACTCTCTGGAAATGGGAAGCAGTTGGGGTGTGCAACCGGTCCGGGTCAACCCGGTTCCCGGATCGGCCCACCCGGAAAACAGGGTCGGGAACCGGTTCCGGTTGAAACCGGTCCGGGAACCGGTTCCCAAAAATCAGACCCTGTTTGAACCGGTCCGGGAACCGGTTCCGAGGGATTACCCACCCGGAAACCGGATCGACCGGACCGGTTTGGGAACCGGTTTGAAGCCCCCAAAACGCACGCAAAAGCAAAACCTAATTTGTTTCTTTCTCCTTTCTATCTTTACCTCCGAAAATCGAAATCGCGAAGCACCCGACACCACCGACGCCGCCTCGCGCTCTCGTCGCACCCCTCGCGCTCGCACCACCTCCGCCATTCCGCCGGTCATCTGAAGCTCCACTGAGCCGCTGACCCCCACTGAGCTCCACTAGTTTTGCCCGCGAAGCCGCTGACCCCCGCCGAGCTCGCACCCGAGCACCCGAGCCTCGCTGACGCCCCAATCTCGCTTTCCCCTTCTCTCTCTTCCGCCCCTTTCTCTCTCCTCTCCCGGTCCCGCTCGTGCCCCGACGAAACCCTAGATCCGAGGCCCAGGCTGATCGGCGACGGACCCAATCCGATCGCGCCCCGCCCCGCCCCGCCGTGGATTGCGCTCCCTCTCGTTCTCCCGCAGCGGTAATGATGCCGACGTCCGGGCTCCCTCTCTTCCCCTTCATCTCTCTCTCTGTCTCTCTCTATGCCTTCTTTGATTTCGCGCCGTGGCGTTGTTCTTGTTATTGTTGGGTCTGAGGGTCGAGGACGGAGAGGAGGGTGAGGGAGCGGGTGTCGAGGAAGAGGAGGCCAGAGTGGGGGGAGGAGAGGGAGAGGAGGGCGGAGGAGTGGATGGTGGAGGAAGGGAAGTCGAAGTAGAAGGAGAGGTGAATGTGGGTGGTGAAGGGGTGGGCGGAGTCGGTGAAGGAGTGGGGGTCAACGGGCGCCATTGAAGAGGTGGAGATGGTTGCGTAGAATTAGGGTTCGGGAAGGAGGAGATAGACGATGAGCTTTTAGAGAGAGAAAAGAGGGAGATAGTGGGGTTAGTGGGAGGACAAAGCAAGGATTAAAAGCTGCAAAATGGATTTCATTACTCAAAGAAAAGGAAAGAGAGCACTTAATAATTCAAAGTGGACGAACCGATGAATTGCAAATAGTAATATAAGTTTCTGGTGGATTTGGAGGTCCGTCTCGCGGTTCCGCTCGGTTCTCCTCGTGATTTCCTGCGTTGAAGTTCGGGGCTTGCGTGATCTTTTCCTTCTCTCGCGGTGTTTTTTTTTTTATGTACTTTTTAACGGTCTGTATAGACATTTGGATTGTTACACTGCTCGGTTGTCGGTGGAGTTTTAGCGGATCGGACTTTGTCTAGACTGTTACTCGACCGTTGAGTGCGGAACGCTTGCGGCGATCGTGTCGTCTCATGTACGAGCATGTCCGCTTTGCTTCTGAATACTTACGATCGCCGGAATTTTGGGTCTCCGTGATTCTGCGGATGCGAGGAGCGGTTCATTTCGAAATTGCACCGAGCTTTCCGGTTTGGATTAGAGTTCTCTGTTTGCTATCATCGGATCCTTCAACTTCTTCTTCTTTTCTTCTTTTTTGAGTTTTTTTTTTTGACGAAATGACTGATTCAGAGTTGCATTGCGTCGCACGAAGTAAAAGCAGAACTGTGTGTTTTTCCGCTGGTTAAGATCAGAGATTGCTTCATCAAACGATTGGAGCAGTTGTGCAGTCTTTGATTTACTATGAAAACTAATATGTTTTTGTGGAATCCTAATGTTATATATATTTTTTTTTTCAGTTTTCAGTCAATGGATCAAGACAAAGACATATCAATGGAAGTAGAGGGACATGATGAAATGAGTCCACTCATGGAATTGCCATTCCATGGAGCTGATGAAGTGGAATCTACAACCATGGGTGCGACAAACAAGGTAAGGGTACCTAACTCTCATACTGCTTCGGGTAAAAAGCGAGCTAATCAATCAGATTGTTGGGATCATTTTTCGAGAATTATAGATGAGAAAACACAGAAAACAGTTAAGGTGAAGTGCATTCATTGCGGGATGGATTATGTGTATAATGTTGATTATGGAACCTCTACTATGTGGAAGCACTTGAGAAAGTGCAAAAAGTATCCTCGCACAGATAAAAAGCAAATGTTGTTTGCATCACGTGACAAAAGTGTAGTTGGCGAGGGTGGGGAAAATACTACTAGTGATAGTGTCTTAACGACATGGAAGTTTGATCAAGAACGTTGTAAGCATATGCTTGCTCGAATGATTATTATTGATGAGCAGCCATTTTCCATGGTTGAGCGTGTTGGTTTTCGGGATTTTGTTACTGAATTGCAACCTCTTTTCCATCATCTTTCACGATTTACAATGGCAAGAGATTGTATGAAGTTATATCTGAGTGAAAGGACTTGTTTGAAAGCTTACTTTGGTAAGCTTAAATCTAGGATTGCACTTACAACGGATATGTGGAGTTCCATTCAAAACTTGAACTATATGTGTCTTACTGCACATTATATTGATGAAAATTGGCAGTTGCAAAAAGAATAATCAATTTTGTGATGATGCATAGTCACAAGGGTAAGGAGATTGGTAAAATGGTGGGGAAATGCATTTATGATTGGGGAATAGAAAGGAAGGTGTCCACAATAACAGTGGATAATGCAAGTTCAAATGATGTGGCCGTTAGTTATTTGAAAGAAAAATTTTCAGAAGAAGGATTTTTGATTTTGAATGGTGATGCTTTACATATGAGATGCACTGCTCATATACTTAACTTGATAGTAAGAGACGGATTGAATGAGGTGCGTGATTCTATTGCACGCATCCGAAACATGGTTAGGTATGTGAGGAGTTCTCCGGCTAGAGCTAAGACATTCAAAGGTTGCATTGAGAGTGAGAGGATTGCATACAATGGCTCGGTCTGTCTTGATATTGCCACTAGATGGAACTCCACTTATATGATGCTAGACACCGCCATAAAGTTCAAGAAAGCTTTTAAAAGAATGGAAGAAGAAGATTTATATTTCTGAAGGGAAATTGACAATGATCCTCCTGAAGATGAAGATTGGGAAAATGTCATCATTCTTTCTAAATTTCTGAGACGGTTTTATGATGCAACCAAAAGGATGTCGGGTAGTTCATATGTTACTTCAAATCATTATTTTGAGGAGATAGCTAAGTTGTACAAGTATTTGAATAATGCGGCGAATTCTTTAGATCCAAAGCTTCAAGCTATGGGTTTCAAAATGAAAGAGAAGTTTGACAAGTATTATGGGAGTTTGGATAAAGTTAATATGATGGCATTGATTGCGGTTGCATTGGATCCTACAAAGAAGTTGAATTATGTAAAGTTCTGTTTTGAACAAATCTATGATGATGAAGCAAAAATTGATGAGATGCATGGTAAAGTGAAGGTCGCCTTGGAGAATTTGTATAAATCTTATGAGCGATCTTTTGTTGGCTCTTCTAGTAAAGGAAAATTTGGTGATTCAAGTGTGAGTAACAATAGTAGTGCTTCTAATGTTGATATTGATGACAATGATTGTGAATTCGATGCTTGGCACAAAAGCTTTCTCCATGCGAAGAAAAAAGTGTTGGATGAAAACAAATCTGAGCTTGATCGATATCTTGAAGCTGAAAGTGAAGATATCCTTAATATTGATCTTTTGATGTGGTGGAAGAGTACTGGGTCAAAGTATGAAATCGTATCTTTGATGGCTCGAGATGTTTTGTCTATTCCCGTGACTACCGTTGCTTCAGAGTCGGCTTTTAGTACATCGGGACGTGTACTTGATGGCTTTCGAAGTTCTTTGACTCCTAGAGTGGTGGAAGGTTTAATTTGTACTCAAGATTGGTTGAGAGCTGTTCGCGTGCCAATTAATGTTGAAGAGTGCATCGAGAATGCGGAACAATTTGAGGCGGATAAGTTATATATATTTCTTTGTATCTTGTAATTCATTCGCATAACTATCTATTAAGTGCATGCCTTATTTAATCTCTCTTTTTTTTTTCTTTTTTATAGATTTGGATTGTCTTACCAAGGACATTATCATTGGAAAATAAACTTCATTTTGTCGAAACTCCAATTTTGTGGTAAGTAAATAGACTTTATTAAATCCTAGAGTATGGATTCTTGTTGATTTTTCTTTATATATGAATTTTAGGTTTTTGTCAGAGATTTTGTACCACGTGGAACGCAAGGCCGAAGAAGGAGAAGAAGATCGAGCACATGAAGGACAAGGTTGATATGTGATCAGCCAAAAATTGTACTACAACTAGTTAATTGGCTAAATTGCTAGCTTGTATATTACTGGAATATGAGAAACTCGATGTATCTTGTGGGATATGGGGATGCAAGATGGTCGAATTATATACTTGGTTGTTTTTTTTCAAGGAGAGTCCAAATTTTATACATGTTCCCAATGAGTTTGGTCGAAGGATGTGCTTGGTCCGGCCTTTTTGTTTCAGCAGATAACTCATCTAGACTTGCTTCTCTAAGGTTAATTTTTATGCAAAACAGGTTCCAATATAAACAGGTCAACCCCGTTCCCGGACCGGAAAAACAGGGTGGGTCGGGAACAGGGTCCAATGCAAACGGGGGTAGGGAACAGGGGTCCAAAAAAGGAGAACCGGTTATATAACGGGGTAGGAACGGGTCCGTGTCTAGACCCTACCCACCCTGGACCCGCTCACCCCTAGGAAGCAGGCCATCAACCATGTAATCAAAGAAGTCGCGCGTTCTCTCTTAAAGTTTTGAGCTTGTGCGTGGGAATAGTTCACTCGCGATTCTCTTTGTTTGGAGCGCAGTGCGGACAACTTGCTTATCGAAATAAAAAAGTTATGGGATCCACAAGATACATGCGTATAGAATCTCCTGCTCCAAGTATTACTTCGAGACACTTCGTATATGAGCCTCTTCAAACTGGACTTATTGCTATTGATTCGATGATCCCTATAGGACGTACGCGCAAAAAATAGGCCAATTCGGCGGCTTTTTGCTCAATTTTACGCGGAGTCAAATTCTCATCAGTACGCGTCAAGGGAACGGCCCCTTGTCCTTTGATTTCCATATAAAGGAAAAACCGATTTTCTTTGACACAAGAAAGGAAACCCGTTAAACGGGTGGATCGGGTCGGGTCATAAATGGTCCGACCCAAAATCGACACATTTAACCCGTTTATGACCCATTTATTGTAATGCAAAATTTTTGACCTATATTCGACCCATTTAACTAAACTTAAGAAAGCTTTTATATATATATATGGTATTGCTAAAATAGTTTTATACAAGACAAATTTAATGGACAATTTTTATAATTTTTAAAATAATTATTTTAAAAAATCGAATTTTAATTATTTTTTATTTTTAAATTAAATTTTTAATTATTTTTATTTTTATTTTTAAAATATAATTTTCTTTTCTCTTTTTTTTTTTTTTTTCTCTTCTTCTTCTTTGGCCGGCCGGCGGCTGGCCATAAGCAAGCCTCAAGCTCGCCCGGCTCTCCGACGCCAATGAGCTCGAGGCTCGCCCGACGCCGCCGAGCTCGAGTCTTGCTAGATCGGCGAGGCTCGAGCCTCGCTAAACGTTGGCGAGGCCTCTGCCTCGCCAAATTCGGCGAGCTCGAGGCTCGCCGACGTCGAGCTCGCCCTTGTCGGATCTCGCGAGCTCGAGTCGCAAGGCATTCGCCTTGCCAAATCCGGTGAGCTTGAGGTTCGCTTGGCTAGTCGTCACCATCGCTGTGCCGGCGGCCGAAGGAAGAAGAAAGAAAAAAAAAATTAAAATTAAAAAATATATATAATTTCGATTTTTATAAAAAAAAATATTTTTGTAAAGTTAAAGAGAGAAGAGAGAGATTGTGAGGCTTTGGGTGAAAATGGATTCTAAATCCAACTCATTTAAGACCAACCTATCAAAGTATTTAATTGTTAAACCCATTTAACTATTTTTTGTCAAAAAATAAGTGACCCATATATGACCTATTTGGGTGTAAAATACATTTTACCACCTCTACTGTACACCGAATATTCGAGACACTGCATTTGCGTCGCCCATTCTAGATATGGTATGCTTACGAAATCTTTCTTGATCTTTAAGAATGTCATATCGACGAGAAAACTAGGATCTCATGATGTCATCAAAGAGAGAGATAATGGAAGAGAAGTCCTACGTGTTAACTGTGTTCGATGGATATGAAGATCTGAGAGTCTTCTCGGACTTTGTGCGGTTCATGCGTCAAATCGAAGTTTTCTCTGTGCTTTTGAAGTTCGGTGAGGCAAATCAGGGTTTTGTCCGGAGAGTGGTGGAGGCCAGAGGTCTCCCCGACCTGGCCTCTTCATCCGGTGTACCTTGCCGGGAATGGTTACCCGGGATCGGCATCGCGCCGTCAGAGGTGGCCCCCCGAACCCATAAAGGGTGTGGACGGGGGTGACCAATGGGGCCGGAATATTTTTCCAAGCCCGGATCCTGGCCTGTACCCAGACTTTCCTGGTGGTCATAGCCTTTTAAGGTCTTGCTAAGGACCTAACTCCGATTGATAATATGGTCATGATGTCTGAGCCGATAACATTACCGGCAATCCTTTGAAAAATTGGCAGAATTCATTGCTGAGAATCCAGGACTAGAAAGAGACTGAATGGTTTTGCTGCGATAGTCAGGTGCTGCTGCTGCATCAAATGACTAAGCTTCTCATTTTGTGTTCAAAATTCATCACAATTTTTTGGAAGGAAATTGACTTACTGATATACTTGGTAATGTTGGTATAGCGAAGCATTTGGATACTATGTTTTAGTCATAGCTTCCTAGAGAATTATCTTATGTTTTGCTCGGTGATAAAATTGGCATTGTAGACTTACGACGTTAATTTTTCTTAGTTTTGTATCTTATATTTACCAAAAAAAAAAAAAAAAAAAAAGACTAGCTTTAGGTTCACTTCGAAGAAGACTCGTTAGATTAATTCATACTCAGATGATCAATGTGTTCGCGGTATAGTCAGTTATGATATGGGGATTCATGTGCTCCACATGGTAATATGTTTGGTCTAATGTTGTAGCGAAGATATAAAATGGGGTTTCTCTTGACATAAACTGGATCAAACGCTCTTTTCTATGTAGAATACAATCTAATATAGCATGATGCAATTTTTAAAACTTGATATGATCTATATACATGCGGCTTAGATTGACAAGGAAAAGAAAATGACTCATCACAAGCTCTATGGAGATTGCATCGTCCAAATTTTGCAAATTTCCTTGACGATGCGATCATTCATTTCTCATGAATTTTCATTATCATTCCATCAACTTTACAATAATTCGTGAGGCGGGTGCGGGGCTAGTCTTGGGTTGCAAACATGTCTCTTCGCAACTGCCACAAGGCAAACATAATTAAATGAACATTGACAAACACCGGGCATTGAATCCTTGACACATCAATCACAAAGTAGACATTGCGAATGTTCAAAAGGTAGATGTTTTGGGACAAAAGGAATAATTAGTCAAGTGGCGAAAATAAGTAAAAATGTGCCTTTGTGGTGGGTGTCCTAAACATGAAGTTTTACCCTACTCGTAAAGCCTCAACAATGTGAAATTGTGAGCCAAAGGTTAAAAAAACCTAACAATGGTAGAAGCAAAGCAAGCGAAGGGAAAATGTCGCTTGAAGAGACTGGCAAAGAAGGACTAAAGTGAGCCGAGCCTGATTTCTTTATAAAATGGGTTGAAGGCAAAATTATAACATACTTGTTTAAATTCATCTGTTTTGAGTTTCTAACTTTTAAGCCTATTATAATGCATATTTTAAATTTGAAGTGACCCGTTTAAACAAACGTGATTTAGATTATTGATTTTTTACTCATTTTGATAGTCCTATCATTAAGGCATGGACAAGTTGTCTATTCCCTAAAGAAGCTCAAGAGATAAGTCCAATAATTAAAGATCAAAGTGACCTTATCATGTAGGGACCATTAATTGGTAGGCAATCCTGCATCACGAAAAGTCTAAACGGTGTAAGCCATAAGTCGAAGATAAGAAGTTTGGCACCATCTTAGCTTAATTCGAGGAAGATAATGATAGTTTACATAGAATGTCAAAGATCATACAAGTACACCAATTATCTGTTGCTCGGGGTCAAGGGTGGCGGCGGTGGCGGCTATTTTCAGGTGCACAATTTCAATTCAAAAGGAGGAACGTCATGGGGATTGCACGAAAGATCTACCGTTTCGATCAATTTAGGTAGCCAAGTCAAAGGAAATCACCCTCTTTCTTGGGCCTTCGTGAAGGATATGTGAACCCAACCTTCCCAAACGCCGATCCAATTCCTTGAATTAAGAAACCAATCCAAACATGCAGCCCGTGCAGAGGAAACTAATTCTCACACTGCTTGCGGTTCTCATCTTCCCTCTCTGCTTCGATCCAAATGAAGCGGCGAACACCGGAAGCAAGCACTTTGTGCTGGTCCACGGAGCATCTCACGGCGCGTGGTGCTGGTACAAGGTGGCGACCTTACTGAGATCATCCGGTCACAACGTCACTACGATCGATTTGGCCGCCTCTGGCATCGACCCGATTCAGGCTAGCTCACTTCAATCGATTTCTGACTACTTCAAGCCCCTAAGAGATGTCATGGAAAGTCTATCTTTGCGCGAGCGAGTGATCCTTGTAGGCCACAGCTTCGGTGGAATGGCTCTTTCTCATGTCATGGAGAGATACCCAAAGAAGATTGCGGTTGCTGTGTTTGTCACTGCCCTGATGCCTGGTCCGACACTTAATGCCACTACGGTCAACACTGAGGTACGATAATTTCAAATTGGTACCATCATTGATGAAATTTTTTCTATCAGAATTTAATTCAAATGACGCAATATTAGCAGAGCAAACAAGTACATAAACTACCTAAAATCAATTGATTCTGTGGCATTTCATTTCATTTGGTAACAGTTCCTTATAATTTTATTCTCATGACAAGTCAAATCTAATAAAAGCAATCATTCCCCCAATTAACCGCCGTGATAACTTTTCTGCTGTCCCTTGTGACCGAAGTCATCCAGAACAGTAGGTTCTACAGGAGACAGCCGCTATATCTATGACAATGGGCCAAACAACCCGCCGACCGCCGCCATAATTGGCCCAATGTTCTCGGCCTCGAGGGTCTATCAACTCAGCCCAATTCAGGTACCGCGGAAATTCTCTAAATCAATCAAATTGGATCTTATCTTTCATAAAAATAATTTTTTTTGCCCTTCCGGTAGGATTGGACGTTGGCCAACACACTGGTGAGACCGCAACGCCTGTTCAACGACGAGGACATGACGAGGGAAATAACGTTGTCCGAGCAAAATTACGGGTCTGTCCGAAGAGTTGCTGTCATATCCGAGGACGACAAGCTGATCAACAAGGACTTCATGCTGTGGATGATCGAGAGGAACCCACCGGACCAAGTCCTGGAGGTGAAAGGGTCAGATCATATGGTCATGATGTCCAAGCCCATGCAACTGCTCGCCCTCCTTCAGAAAATCGCCAATACTACCCATTACTAATATGTTTCAGGGCCTGTCGCCTCCGATATACTCTTGCGTAGTGTTTATTTTTCTGGATGCCAATAAGATCTCCATAATCCGTTCTTGTTAGACCAATGAATCATTGACTTATTTCTTCACCCATATAGATAAATAGGTCATAAATGACTTAATTGTATTAAATAAATGGCTTATAAATGAGTTTAAACATAATATAATTGTTAAATAAGTTAGAAACGGATTTGCAACTTACTTATACCCTATACCCAATCCACTAATTACTGAATTAAATTTCCAAGTGTAAATTAATTTTATCTCTACTTGAAACGCTTGATTGAGTGCAAAACCAAACTCTCTCGATCAGGAAAATTTTATGGTACGCTAGGTCGTCTGTTCAAGATTGCCTTTTGTCCAATTCTTTTCCACAAAATATGTTTTCTTTGGACAAAATATTTGGACTCGAGCTAGAATCTATCGGGCGTGAATTCCAGGAACTCAAATCACGTTAACCTCTGAAAAGCAGGCCATCATCTATGTAACATGACGTTCAAAGAAGCAGCGGGACCGTCTCTTTGGTTGCGAACTGTGTTCATGTCCTGAGCTTGTACGTGGGACTAGCAGTTCAGCTGCGAGACTCTTTGTTTGGAGCGCAATGATGACAACTTACTACGAGATCCACAAGACGCACACATAAGTACGTTGTACAGGGTACATGCAAACCTCGGTTTGTGTTGCCGCTCTAGTTATCTTATGCTCGCGAAATCCTTCTTGATTTCTAGACTGTTGTGTCGGCGAGGAAACTAGTATCAAGCTATGTGATCGAAGAGAGGCCATTAAAAAAATGCATCGGTCTACCATTAAAAAAAAAATGCATCGGTCTCTTTCTGTGTGTTGATCGGGATTGATGCATTTGAAGATCCGAGAGCCTGCTTGGACTTATGCGGTTCAAGCAGCAATCGGAGATCGCGGTGTGTGACACATGAAGGTTGCTTTCTTTCTGTTTATATTTTCCTCTGTCCTTTTGAAATTAAAATTGCTATGACCCCATTCTTTTGAGTAGGATTAGACGTTGGCCACCACATCGGTGAGGCCAGAACCCTTGTTCGGCGACTAAGACATGTCGCCAGAAAAATAATGTTGGCTGAGGATTATTAACGGTGCTGTCCAGTGGGCGGCTGTTAACAGTAATATCCGAGGAAGAGTCGCATGTTCGAAAAGGATTTTGTAAAGTGGATGATTGAGAGAAATCCAGCAGATGGAAGCCTTGGAGATCAGAGGCTCTGATCATGTGGCCATGATGTCCCAAGCCGATACGATTGATAGGCAATCCTTTGGAGAAAAGGGACTGAATGGTTTGTTTCAACGGCCAGGTGCTGTTGCATCAGATGACTAGCTTCAATTCAGATTCACTTTGGGAAAAAGTTATTAAGATTTATTTATCCACGGATGATAGATCTTTTTCCGTGGTTTCATCAATTTCGGTACGAGGATTTATGTGCTCCATCTGGGAATTTGCTTGGTCAGATGTTGTAGCAAATATAGAAGAATGGATTTTTTTCCGAGATGTACTAGACTTGGACACTCTTCGTCGTTGAATGCGATTTAATGTAATGCGATACTGCTTCCAAAAAATGATCTACCCTATACATATATACCCTAAATTGATGGTGAAAAAATTGGAAAAGTACATAAAGTCTTAATCTTATTGTATTGATATCAATTCAGTTATAAATTTTTGAATTGGATTAATTTAATCATAAACATTTTATTTTTTTACCAATTTAGTCAACTCAACCAATTTTGGCTGAAAATTAGTGACGTAAACGTCGGCTGTAATACATGGTGTGGTTAGTGCTAACCTGGACTTTTTTAAAGAATATTTCGAATTCTTTTCATAATTTTTGTGTTTTCTTTTTCTTTTCTTCTGTTTATACGTTTTTGGGGGCAAGGCTCGGCAATCCTTGCCAAAACTGGTTAGGGCCACAACACCTTTGTCTAATCTAGGCAAGGTCTCATGGGCCCTCGTCGGCCATGGTAAGGGCCTGCGAGCCCTCACCCATTGCCGGCGAGGGTTGGCAAGCAACTCTTGCTGGCCCCTAGCATAGAAAAAAAAAATGAAGAGAGAAAAAAAAAAAATCCACGTTAGCATCGACTGTGTCATATAGGGCGACCATTGTTCGCATCAACGATTTCGGGCCAAAATCGATTTGGCAAATTTTTAAAAGGCTAAGGACTAAATCGGCAAGTTAACTTTGAATTGATCGCTGTATAATATGTTTAGGATTAATCGGACAATTTTTCCGAAAAGATCCCATGCAATGAAAAATGATTTATCTGAGAAAATGTTATTTGCCTCGTTGCCGAACAAACACAGTGACTTGATCAACATGTTCGCCAATGTCAAATCCTGCAAAATCAGAAAAGGGTAATGAAAAAGGAGGGAGAGCTTTGATTGATCGGAAACATATTTGGTCGAGTTTGTGTTGTCAGCCATCCGACGAAATTGAAACGACGCAATACAAAGACGATTAGCATGGGGTATAGTTTCTTATATGTCTTTGGTTTTACCTCAATTGGGCTGAGCTGATAAACATTCGATGACAAGAAATTGGGCCAGAACCGAAGGTAGTCGGTGGGTCGAGCCTTCGTAGGTGTAGCGGCTGTCTAGAACCGGTGGTGGTCTTCTGAGAGACTTCACTTGCAAAGTACAACAGACTATTAACAAGATATTTGGCTATTCCCTCTTAACGTTTTCTACTGATGATGGCTGACAAATATGAAATTCGTGGGTAAAAATGAAGTGAAAATTGTATCGCTAGCAACGATAGGTTTAAAATTGAACACACCTCTTAATAGAGAGTAGAAACATTGAGCTCAAGACCAGGCATTAAGGCAGTCACAAAAACAACAATGTCTCCATCACCTGAGAAAGAACCAACCCACCCAAGCTGGGACGAGGATCACTCTCTCGTGTGAAGCTAGACCTTCCATGACATCTCTCAAGGGCTTGAAGTACTCGAAGATCGATTGCAAAGAGACTTGGCCTGTGATGCGAGAACAATAACAACCCAAACAATATCAGATTAACGTAATGGAACAAAATGATCTCCCATCTTATATAAACCTAATAGGAGCCGATATAGTAGAGCAAAATAAATATCAACCATGCAAACACAAGATGATTTTTTTATGTGGAAAACTTGAGGAGATCAAAAGACAAGGGACCGAAGTTCACTCAAAATCTTCACTATCAACAAAATTGTGTGAACAAAGTTCTTCTCTAGTAAATATTAAATGTGCATAGCAGCAAAGACGTCAAGATCATCATTCTTAACAGTACACATAAATTTCACAAGAGATCAAGGATAAATGTAACCAAAAACGCAAATTTTAATCAACCCACGAAAAACCTGATGTAGGAATTTCAAACGAAAATGAAACCGTTCAAATTCGAGAAGAGTGCACCATGAACACGTTGACAAAATTTCAACTCAATTGGATCATGAATCGACCTCCGATGCCAACTTGATTTAAATCAGACTCTTCCTTAGATCCTATATTTTCTTTCTTATTATTGCGTCTCAATTGACATTTTTCGGGGATACTACCTAAAAGATAGTGAGAAATCTCTCTTTTTTTTTTTTTTTAATATGACTTATTATACAAGCTCGAGCCTTTTTGGGATTGCAATTCATTGGGCTTCTTTTACATGAGAGTGAACCCAACTAACAACCTGAAGCGGGTCGATACCAGAAGCCGCCAAGTCAAGTGTAATGACTCTATGCCCAGATGATCTTAGCATCGCGATCTTGTACCAACACCATGCACCGTGGCGTGAACCATGAAACGGCACAAATTGCATGCTTTCAAGTGATGCTTCCTTCTGCTCGAAGCAGAAGAGGAAGAAGATGAGGAGGGCAAGTGATGCTAGCTTCAGGTTCTTGTCCATATGCCTCTCGCTTGATGTTTTTTCTTACCCAAAATTGGGCCTCTACTAAGGGGGGAAGGCGATGGGTTTTGTTCAGCAAAATCGTTTGGTGTTGACTAAAGCTAGCGAAGGATAACCTTCATTGGTCACCAATTACGAAATCAATGGCGTTGACTATTCTTGTGATCCCACATTTTCGTCCATTTTGAATTGAAAAGTATTTGATAAGTGATATAATCGGTGCACAAGATAATCTTGAAAGGAAAGAAATGGCTTAGGAACAACGAAGCCATTTAAAAGCATGGTATTCGTGATATTGTCATCCATGGTGTATACAACGATGTGGAGAAACTAATTATTGATTTAAATTTCAGGTGTAAACCAATTCTATCTCTATCTAAAATGATTGATTTTTACAATCAAGCTCTCCCAATATGGAAAATTTCACGTTGGGCTTGGCTATGTCTTTATGATTGCTTGTTATCCAATTCTCAGCAAAAATGAAAGAAAAAATCGACAAAATATATTTTCTATGGACAATATTTGGATGTCGTATGCTCACGAAATCTTTCTTGATCACTAGACTATCATGTCGAGCAAACCAAGATCTTACTATATAATTGGAAGAGAGGTCTAGAAAAATGTATCCATTTCTTTCTATGTGTCAATTGTAGTTTGATGGATCTGAAGATATGAGAATCTACTTGAACTAATGCGGTTCAAGCGGCAATCAGAGATGACAGAGAACATATGAAGCATTGCTTTCTTTCTGTTTATGTTCCATTTTTTTTAGTCTCTGTCAGTTTGCAGTTAAAATTATTAGAGCTATGTTCAGAGGATGGTATAGTCGCTTTCCATAAAGTGACGGAGCCCTCCTCACGACACATCCCAAAGTGTAGGATTTTGGAAATCGAAATATCAAATTGACAAAATCTATTATCAAAAAGATCAGTGCTATAAAATTGCCCTACTGTAAAATTGACTTACAACTTTTGAGCTTGTATGATGTCAATTGATATTTTGTGAGATTGTCGTTTTCATGAAATTGACGAAATCCCCTCTGATCACTCAATTCAAAACTTAATATTAAATGAAAGCAAAATCAATACAAACGAAAAACAGAGGCAAAGCATAAGAGAGGAACTGGACATAGATAAATAGTGGTGTTGGCAATGGCAGCTACAGGCGGTGAAATGGTGGTGGGGCTGGGTTCAAACGGAGGGAAGGCGAGGTTGTCGGGTGGCGGTGGATGTTGCGATGAGGAAGGACAGACGGCGACAGCGGAGACGATGCTGCTGCGGGGGTTTCAACATCCAACTCTCGCGCAAGCCGACGCCTTCGTGCCAGAGTTATCCCTCGCCCTCACTATCGAAGCTTGCAATCACTCCCTATCGTTTGTCCAATCTCTTTCTCTGGTACAGATTCCATTCTCTGATCCTTTTTCTTTCGGGTGGGAGTGGAAGTCGAGGCCACAACCAGCGATGAAGACAGGTCATCCGAAAATAACTATTGGCCAAGCAAAAAGTTTGAAATCTATTACATTTATGTCAATTCAGTTTGAAACTCTCTAATTGTATCGATTGAGTACTAAATCTCTTCACATTTTGTTAATTGAGTTTATACGGCCAATTTTAATTGGAAATTACTGATGTGGACGCCGACTATCATATGTGGCACAACCGACGTTGACATAGACAATTCTTAATAATATTTTAATATTTTTTCAAAAATTATTATTTATTTTTTGTTTTACCTTTTTTGTTCAATTTTCCTTATTTTCTTTTCTTTCTTTTTGTTTAACTTTTATCTTCTCTTCTCACCCTCATTGGCTTGGCAAGGGCGAGGGTTGCCCTCACAGGGCTAGACATGGGCATCCCTCACCCGAGGCAGTCGCCAACCATCAACGAGTCCCGACAATGGCTAACAAAGGAAAAAAAAGGGAAAAAGTTAAATGGAAAAAAAAAAAAGTAAAGAAGGAAAGAGAAGAAAAGTATAAAAAGGAAAAATAAAATAAAATTACTAAAATTATTAAAAATTATTTACATCAACTTTGGCTGTGTCGTATAGAACAGTCAGCATCCACATTAGCGGTTTTTGGCCAAAATTGGCCCGACTCAACTAACAAAATATATCGACCAAAAAAAAATTTAACAAAATATGAAAAGTATAGGATTCAACAGGCACAATTGAAATGTTTACGACTAAATTGATAAAAGTGTAATAAGTTCAGGACTTTTTTAGACAATTTTTCCCCTAGTATCTATTGCACAAGATCCTTTGGAACGAGCTTATCCTCCTTGCAAACCAAAAATATCCTGCCCAGAAAACCATAATTTTCCACCATAATGTCATTTGCCTTGACATGTCCTCGTCGCTGAATAAAAGTAGTGGCCTCATCAACATGTTAGTCAACGTCAAATCCTTCAAATCCAGAATAGAATATGGAAAAAAGAGGGAGAACTTTGATTGATCTAATCGTAGCAAATTCACGATCTCGCACCAACACCATGCCCCGTGGCCTGACCCGCTAACCAGCGTAAAGCGCTTGATTTCAAGTGATGCTTCATTCTGCTCGAAGCAGAAGAGGAAGGTTGAGCTTCTTGTCCATTGCCTCTCGTCCGACGTTTTTCTTGCCCAAAATTGGGTCTCTGCAGGGGGGGAAGGCGATGGGTTTTTTGTTCAGCGAGATTGTTTGGCGTTGATAGCAAAGAAGAACCCTATACGCATAAAATACTCTAATAAAGAAGGATGGTTTACAGCAAAAAAGGAACAACGCAGCCACTTCATTGAAATAGCTGTGCTAACTGCTCAGCTACATTATTTATTTAGGTAAATAGACAATATCCACAATGCACGGTCGCATTTATTACATTCTACTGCGAAGTTGCCAATGCTAATGGAAAAGCTTCAGCTACAACTTAGCTACATAAACTCCTGCGACTCAGCACAACAGATGGTCATCTTTTGGAGATTCTACTGCCCAATCTCATATCCTGAAATGGTCAATCTGGAGGTTCTCGACATCGAGCTTCTTGAAGTTGCTCGTTTTTCGGGAGACCAGGTACTTGCCCCAGTTGTACGGCCTGTACTTTGGAGGGTTGTGTTCATCGGTCAGTTCCTCCAGCGGCTGCACCATGGTGTAGTGCGGCGGCATGAAGAAGAATGGAATCGAGATCCTGTCTTTCTTCGAGTTCACCATCGCTCTATGCTCCACGCTATCATACGCCTCGTTGCTCCAAACCTTCACATAGTCAAGAGTTAATTAACCAAGATTACTCCGCCGAGTACTTCACCCACATTCACAAATGCGGTACACATGCATGACCGATGATTATGTATTAAAATCACAGATATTGATCAAGTTAGAGGCAAGCGCGTGTGTATAAACTTGGAATTTGATTAATTGATTATTTTGGTTTGATTGTAACATGAAGATTGACTAGTTTCATTAGAGAGAGATCCATAATAATCTTCATATTCTTCAGGCAACTACAGATGATCATGCCTTAAGAGTTAGATTGAGTAAAAGGGATGGATCTTAAACATTAGGCATAGGCACAACCACTCACCCGCCAAATAATCTTTTACGTACACATTTTCGAGCGATAAATTGTGCATAAAGAAAGTTCTTTTTTCTTTTTTTTTTCCACCGCCCTTAGCGGCAACGTTGGCTTCGGGCTGCTCCCCCTAATGCAAGGGGAGAAGTTCGAATCCCAGCATTGTCGTTAGGAATTCTTAAGCGTGACGTCGTCGTGGTGGGTCGTGTCTTAGCGTCACTCCGGGTTTACCCGCGGCTCACCGCCACTGTGTGCGGGAGTTCCTGGTCACCAAATAAAAAAAAAAGTTCTTTTTTTGATAAGCAGTACCTTAATAATGTCGCCAACATTGATAATGAATGAATCGGGGATGGGCTTGACTAGGACCCACTCCCCATCGCTCTTCCTCTTCACCTCGAGGCCTGGGATGTCGTCTTGAGCCAGGATGGTAAGCGCCCCCGAGTCCTTGTGGCGGCCTATGCCCAGAGCGAGGTGTGGTGTGGGGCACGGCGGGTAGTGGTTGATCCGGACGAAGCTGGTATGGTCCTTAAAGAATTCATCAAACCTGTTAGCGGGCAAGCCCAGGCTCTGAGCTATCAGTCCCATCAGCTTGTGCGCGAGTTTCTGCAATTCCTGTGCATAATCTACGCATGCTTCCCTGAATTTAACAGCCGCAAGAGAGTCATTTTGGATGGGGCATGAGATGCGAGCTCCGTAAAAAAGGTAGGGAAAGAACAAAATCCACATTTTCTTTTTGGTTAAACGAGGCACATTTCACAATGTGACTTCTTATATGATGTAAGGTACCAGCTTCTATTGAAACGCCATGTAGCCAAAGGAAAAACAATCATGGAAACACTAACCTTAGTCCAGGAGGGTACTCGGGCCACTGATTGGTCCACTCAATGACACCCTCTTCGCCGTCCTCGAGCGAGGCCGGGACTACGGTCGGCTCTTGCACGGTGAAGTCGAAGACCTCCTTCCAGTCCCTCACGTTCTTGGTGTGCTCCATCTCGTAGTACCCCGGCGTCCTCTTCTCGTCCCTCCGCACCTTCTTCTTCTCCTCCAAATCCTGCCTGAAGAACTCCCTCGCCTCGCGCTCAATCCTCTGCCTCTTCTCCGCTGGCACCCCGTGGTTCACCGCCGAGAAGAACCCCCACTCCTTGCACGCTTTCCCTATCTCCGCCACGAGCCCTTTGATGGCAGCATAGTCAGCGGCCGCACCGTCAGAGGGTGAGTTGCCGGCGAGGGCAGTGAGGTCGATGAGCGGGATGCTTTCGGCTTGAGGGGGTGCGAGATTGGGCCTGTGTTCGACGTCTTGGATGAAGGCTGGATCCACGTCTCCCATTTTCTTTTTCTTGATAAAGATGGTGAGTATGAACTTTGGGTTTAATCGTGAGTTTGTGAATGATAGGAAAGATCAAATTTTTTCTTCTTCTTCTTCTTCTTGCCGTCGGTGATATTGAAGCAGTTATCGAGAGGAGCATTTTTATAGAGGTAAAGGTGGTGGCTGACGCACGACTGATCCTGGACGCGATTGCGTGGATGATTCGGAGGAAACTTAGGAGTGACTAGGATGGTGTCTGGCCATGTAGAAAATCATGAGGAGAAAGGCAAATTGAGGACGAAGAGTTCGGGATTCTTGACGTAAGAGCTTGCATATTTGCTTATTGAGGTAGTTTTGTTCGTGGAGTTGGCGGTAAATAATTGATTCCTGATTCCATCACGATGTGGATGAAAAGTATTTGGACAGGAGATGCAATTGGTGCACAAGATAATCTCGAACAAGATGTGATGGTCTAAGAACAAGCTAGGCTCAATGCAATATAAAAGAGTGATCATGATTCTATTATCTCTCCCATAGTATACACAATGGTGTTACCGAATTAAAATTCTAAGTGAAATTGATTTTATCTTAACACAAAACGATTAATTGGGTGTATAATAGAACATTCTTATATATATGTAAATTGGGGAAAATTACCAAGAGTCATAAATATATCGTACGGATCACATTTAGTTTCAAAGCCTTTCAATATATTCAATTTAATCATTAATTTTTTGACAATTTACCAATATAGTCATTCTAATTAATTTTGATAAGAAATCGTTAATACGTTTTACGTGATATAACTAGCATTGACATTGACAAATTTTTAATTTATTTTATCTCTTTTTCTTATTTCCCTCTACCAGTTTGTGGCCTCGACAGTGGCCTACAAAGGGTGCTAAGCCCAAGTGTCGCTCTTGCCAGATTTGGCCTAAGTGGCCACACCCAAATCCAACGAGGGCATCTCAACCCTTGTGTAGGCCCTCATCAGCCATAGCAAGGACTGCAGGCCCTCATCCAGTATTTGGCAAGGGCATTGTGGTCCTCATATAAAAATGAAATTAAAAAAGGAAAAGGAAAGGATCCAGAAAAATTATTTAAATATTGCAAAACTTGTCCACGTCAGCATCAATTTTATTCTACGTAGAATGATTGGTATACATGCTAATATTTTTTGGCTAAAATTGGCATGAATGACTAAATTAGTAAATTGTCAAAAAGTAATTGAGAAAATTAAAATATTTAGAATTAATAGCATCTAGATAATATGTTTAGGATTTTTTTTTCTATTGACAATTATCTCGAAAAATTTGTGATGGGTTAGGCTGTCTCTATATGATTGCTTGTTGTCCAATTCTTAACAGAAAGGAAAGAAAAATCCGATAAAATACTTTTTTTTGGACAATAATTGGGCCTCGTGCTAGAATATGTTGGACGAATGACAAAGCCAACACGGCATCGAATTCCTGCAACTCAAGTCATGCCAACTCTCTGGAAATGGGAAGCAGGCCATCAACCATGTAATCAAAGAAGTCGCGCGTTCTCTCTTAAAGTTTTGAGCTTGTGCGTGGGAATAGTCCACTCGCAATTCTCTTTGTTTGGAGCGCAGTGCGGACAACTTATCGAAATAAAAAAGTTATGGGATCCACAAGATACACGCGTAAGTACACTGTACACCGAATATTTGAGACTCTGCATTGATATGGTATGCTTACGAAATCTTTCTTGATCTTTAAGAATGTCATATCGACGAGAAAACTAGGATCTCATGATGTCATCAAAGAGAGAGAACCTGGAAGAGAAGTCCTACGTGTTAACTGTGTTCGATGGATATGAAGATCTGAGAGTCTTCTCGGACTTTGTGCGGTTCATGCGGCAAATCGAAGTTTTCTCTGTGCTTTTGAAGTTCGGCGAGGCAAATCAGGGTTTTGTCCGGAGGGTGGTGGAGGTCAGAGGCTCCGATTGATAATATGGTCATGATGTCTGAGCCGATAACATTGTGGGCAATCCTTTGAAAAATTGACAGAATTTATTGCTGAGAATCCAGGACTAGAAAGAGACCGAATGGTTTTGCTGCGATAGTCAGGTGCTGCTGCTGCATCAAATGACTAGCTTCTCATTTTGAGTTCAAAATTCATCACAATTTTTGGAAAGGAAATCGACCTACCGATGTACTTGCTAATGTTGGTATAGTGAAGCATTTGGATACTATGTTTTAGTCACAGATTCCTAGAGAACTATCTTATGTTTTGCTTGGTGATAAAATTGGCATTGTAGACTTAAGACGTTAATTTTTCTTAGTTTTGTATTGTATATTTACCCAAAAAAAATTACTAGCTTCAGGTTCACTTCGGAGAAGACTCATTAGATTAATTTATACTCCGATGATCAATGCATTCGCAGTATAGTCAATTATGAATGGGGATTCATGTGCTCCACATGGTAATATATTTGGTCTAATGTTGTAGCGAAGATATTAATATGGGTCTCTCTTGACATATACTAGACCAAACGCTCTTTTCTTTGTAGAATACAACCTGATATAGCATGACGCGATTTCTAAAACTTGATATGATCTATATACATGCAGCTTAGATTGACAAGGAAAATAAAATGACTCATCACAAGCTCTATGGAGATTGCATCGTCCAAATTTTGCAGATTCCCTTGACGATGCCATCATTCATTTCTCATGAATTTTCATTATCATTCCATCAACTTTACAGTAATTCGTGAGGCGAGCACGAGGCTAGTCTTGGGTTGCAAACATGTCTCTTCACAACTGCCACAAGGCAAACATAATTAAATGAACATTGAGAGACGCAGGGCGTTGAATCATTGACACATCGATCACGAAGTAGACATTGCGAATGTTCAAAAGGTAGATGTTTTGGGACAAAAGGAATAATTAGTCAAGTGGCGAAAATAAGTAAAAATGTTCCTTCGTGGTGGGTGTCCTAAACATGAAGTTTTACCCTACTCGTAAAGCCTCAACAATGTGAAATTGTGAGCCAAAGGTTAAAAAAACCTAACAATGGCAGAAGCAAAGCAAGCGAAGGGAAAATATCGCTTGAAGAGACAAGCAAAGAAGGACTAAAGTGAGCCGAGCCTGATTTATTTATAAAATGGGTTGAAGGCAGAATGATAACATACTTATTCAAATTCATCTGTTTTGAGTTTCTAACTTTTAAGCCTATTATAATTCATATTTTAAGTTTGAAGTGACCCATTTAAACAAACATGATTTAAAATATAGATTTTTTACTCATTTTGATAGTCCTATCATTAAGGCATGGACAAGTTGTTTATTCCCTAAAGAAGCTCAAGAGATAAGTCCAATCATTAAAGATCAAAGTGACCTTATCATGTATTGACCATTGGTTGGTAGGCAGTCCTGCATCACGAAAAGTCTAAATGGTGTAAGCCAAAGTCGAAGATAAGAAGTTTGGCACCATCTTAGCTTAATTCGAGGAAGATAACGATAGTTTACGTAGAATGTCAAAGATCATACAAGTACACCAATTATCTTTTGCTCGGGGTCAAGGGTGGCGGCGGTGGCGGCTATTTTCAGGTGCACAATTTCAATTCAAAAGGAGGAACGTCATGGGGATTGCACGAAAGATCTACCGTTTCGATCAATTTAGGTAGCCAAGTCAAAGGAAATCACCCTCTTTCTTGGGCCTTCGTGAAGGATATGTGAACCCAACCTTCCCAAACGCCGATCCAATTCCTTGAATTAAGAAACCAATCCAAACATGCAGCCCGTGCAGAGGAAACTAATTCTCACACTGCTTGCGGTTCTCATCTTCCCTCTCTGCTTCGATCCAAATGAAGCGGCGAACACCGGAAGCAAGCACTTTGTGCTGGTCCACGGAGCATCTCACGGCGCGTGGTGCTGGTACAAGGTGGCGACCTTACTGAGATCATCCGGTCACTACGTACGATCGATTTGGCCGCCTCTGGCATCGACCCGATTCAGGCTGGCTCGCTTCAATCGATTTCCGACTACTTCAAGCCCCTAAGAGATGTCATCGAAAGTCTATCTTTGCCCGAGCGAGTGATCCTTGTAGGCCGCAACTTCGGTGGAATGGCTCTTTCTCATGTCACGGAGAGATACCCAAAGAAGATTGCGGTTGCTATGTTTGTCACTGCCCTGATGCCTGGTCCGACACTTAATGCCACTACGGTCAACACTGAGATACGATAATTTCAAATCGGTACCATCGTTGATGAGATTTTCTCTATCATATATTTAATTCATATGACACAATATTAGCAAAGCAAACAAAATAAGTACATAAAGTACCTAAAATTAGTTAATTCTTTGGCATTCATTTCATTTGGTAACTTATCCATATAATTTTATTCTCATGAAAAGTCAAATCTAATAAAAGCAATTATTCACCCATCGGTGGGCAGCATAGTTGGTTAAGCTTTACTATCTCATCGCCGAGGGAACGAGTTCAAATCTCTGTATTGCTAACACGTCTTAAGTGGGGAGCCATAATTGTGGGGTCATGTGCTAATTGTAGCAAAGCCCGACGGTGTCACCGGATACCGGTGGGTCATGTGACCTCGTAAGGGGGCTCCGGCGGTTCCTCGGTATAAAAAAAATAAAAATAAAAACTAAAAGCAATTTTCTTCTCAATCAACCGTCGTGGTAACTTTTCTGCTGTCCCTTGTGACCGAAGTCATTCAGAAGAGCAGGTTCTATAGGAGACAGCCGCTATGTCTATGACAATGGGCCAAACAACCCACCGACCGCCTACACAATGGGCCCAATGTTCTCGGCCTCGAGGGTCTATCAACTCAGCCCAATTCAGGTACCGCGGAAATTCTCTAAATCAATCAAATTGGATCTTATCTTTCATAAAAATAACTTTTTCTTCCCTTCCGGTAGGATTGGACATTGGCCAACACACTGGTGAGACCGCAACGCCTGTTCAGCGACGAGGACTTGACGAGGGAAAATAACGTTGTCTGAGCGAAATTACGGGTCTGTCCGAAGGGTTGCTGTCATATCCGAGGACGACAA
The DNA here is from genome assembly GCA_017140595.1 of Eucalyptus curtisii. Lineage (NCBI taxonomy): Eukaryota > Viridiplantae > Streptophyta > Magnoliopsida > Myrtales > Myrtaceae > Eucalyptus > Eucalyptus curtisii. Next base: position 21,726,138 of record CM029502.1, read on the forward strand.
GCTGATCGACAAGGACTTCATGCTGTGGATGATCGAGAGGAACCCACCGGACCAAGTGCTGGAGGTGAAAGGGTCAGATCATATGGTCATGATGTCCAAGCCCATGCAACTGCTCGCCCTTCTTCAGCAAATCACCAATACTACCCATTACTAATGTGTTTCGGGGCCTGTCGCCTCCGATATACTCTTGTCTTGTGTTTATTTTTCTGGATGCCAATAAAATTTCCTACAATAATGATTTGTTTTTATTAAAGCGGTCAAAATAAATCATTGACTCATTTCTTGACCTCTATAATAAATTGGTTTAAGCATAATATGGCTATTAAATAAGCCATAAACGAGTTTACAACTAGTTTATACCCAATACACCTCTATGATTCCATCTTTCGTTCTTTTTCGACCTCACTTGATCTCGCAAACCTGATTCAAGTCACCCATTTGACGGGTCTAAATTTTATATAGGGCTGGATTAATCTCCATTTGACAGGTCTAAATTTTACATAGAGCTGGATTAATCTAAAGAAATCGCACTCGAATATGATTGGATGTGGATATAAACAATGGGCTTAATCACAAGCTCGATGCAAATTATCACTTTATTCATATGTGCTGAAGTCTCCTCCACAGTGCCAACATCTTATGATCCATGGACTCTGATGTCCACTCCATCGGTAAACAACCGACTTACACACATGATGACCACCGTTACTTCTTTTGATCCTAGTTCGAGATCGATCACTCTGATACCTTGAAATGGTCGATTTGGATGTTCTCGACCTCTTGCTTCTTGTAGTCGCTTCGGTTTCTCATCGCGAAGAACACGCCCCAGTTGAACTCCTTGTACTTGGGAGGATTCTCCTCGTTCGTTATCTCGTCCAGTGGCTTCACCGAGACGTGATGGCCTGGGAAGAAGAAAAAAGGAACGGAGAATCTCTCCTTCTCTGTGTTAACCACCACTCTGTGCTCCGCGCTCCAGTACAAGTCGTTCGTCCAAACCTGCACGAAAAGGCTATCCTTAGTTCATTTAATAGGAGCCGCAAATCGACTAGCTTCTCTTATCTCTTATTATGTGGGTAGCGTGCGAAGTTTCATCCTTTCGTCATTGAATCAGAGACATGAGAAAAGACTGACATAGATGTGCATGTTTTACTGAATTTTTTCAAGCAGCAGATGCTTAATCATCCTTCTAAGATTGGGGACTTCTCATCTCAAATTGTTGAAAGAAGAAATTTCCTGACCCTAGCAAGGGGGACACGTACAACTACCGATAATTTTATTTTGGTTCCAAAATCCCACAAATATCACATGGAACGTTCACTGCTTCAGCACATGTGCATATCTCTATTCAAGCAAGTAAATGAACGCAATTGCTACAAGGTGATGAAGATCGCTTGAACTAGCGGAAGCAAACTTAAGGAAAGCTGAAGGTAGGAGAGAAACAATTGAGGCAAATCTAGCTTAAATGAATCAACCAAGAATTCTGATGGCATCGCATGATCAAGACAAATTCCTCCACAAACTATTTTTGTTCCTCTTGTCGGAGGTTTTCAAGTCCTTGTGACATGAATGTCATTGCCATCACAAGTTCAAATTTTCTCTCGTCCCACCACAGAGCATTCACAGTTTTGCCTATGTCATACAGGACTGATGCATGCATTTCGGCGCCGATTTCATCACGACCACCTACTCTGCTTCACTAGTAGTCAATTAAGGGAACAAAAAGGAAGTTCATGGATGTTACCTGCATAGCATTGCCAAGATTGATTACATAAGCATCCGGTGTCGGCCTTATCGAAATCCACTCTCCATCTGATCTCCGCTGTATCTGGAGCCCTCCCACAGAGTCTTGGGAAAGAACGGTCAGGGCCCCACCATCCTTGTGTCGGCCAACCCCGAGAGCCAACTCAGGCTGGGGGCACGAAGGATAGTGATTGAACCTGAGAAAGCTGGTCTGCTCTTTGAAGTAGCCATTAAATTTATCCGCCGGCAACCCCAAACTGAGAGAGATCAGCTCCAGCAACTTAAACGCAAGTTTCTCCACTTCTCTTGCATACTCCTCACACGTCTCTCTGCACCAATTATGTTAAAATGAAGCCTCATCAGTCCAAACTAAGATTGATGCCAGAACGCTCCAATTCAAAAGTTTTAGCTAGGTTCCTCCGAATCTGTCTTATGTGTTTGTCATAAATATTTCCACGTTTCTTGATTAAGCCCAAGTTTCTTAGAATTCTAAACACTCATGACTGTTCAAGTACGTCGCTCCGACTGAACTGACAAATAACTGGTATTGGTCATCCATCAAGTCTAAAAGATAAAAGATCGAATTTTTAAGAGGCCACTTATCTGCAAAGAGAAGAGTAATCCAAGAAATAATTACATGGTATTATTAATATTACCCGCAAGCACTTCTTTTCTACAGAAAAATTAATCAAGTGCGACCAAGAGAAATTCTAGATCGCACCTGAATTGCGGGGGGCTTTGGGGCCACTGATTGGTCAGCTTCCTCAGGGACTTGTCCTCGGGGTGAGACAGAGCAGGAATCAGAGTGGGGTCCTGCAAGAAGAAATCGAAGACCTCCTTCCAGTCCCTCACGTTCTTGGTGTGCTCGCTGTCGTGGTACCCCATGGGATGGACCTCGTCCCTCTTCACTTTCGCCTTCTCCTCGGGGGGCTGATCGAAGAACTCCTTGATCAGCTCCTCCACCCTCTTGCGGAGGCCCAGGGGGACCCCGTGGTTGACCACCTGGAAGAAGCCCCACTTCTTGCACGCGTCCCCGATCTCCGCGGCGAGCTCTTCCCGTGTCCGGGCGGGCGAATCGGAGAGGTCGATCAAGGGGATGCCTTCGCCTTCCACCATCTTGAGGTCGGGCCTGTGCTCGGCTTCTTGGATGAAGGTAGCGTCGACAGCTCCCATGGTGGGTGGATATCTATGGACGGACGGACGGACGGACAGGGCAGCGATCAGGAGAGGCAGGGCAATGACTTGGGGAGCAGTAGCCAGTGGGAGTTGGTGAAGAACTGGTCCAGATGCTTGTGCGAGTGGGTTTTGAAGACTACGTGTTCATTGAATCTGGACAAGATCATACGATGTGGAGGGAAAACTTCGAAACAACCCAAAAAAGGGAGAACTTAAAGCATTTTCCACCTCTCTGATTGGACGAACGTCTGTTGCATTGGAGCGAGTCGGTTGTTCGCCAAAAAGGAACAAAATGAATAATCATATCAAATTTGGAAGGGTTTCTTTCTCTGTTTTTTTGGGGAAAATGCGTGGGCGGGACAGGTGCGCCTGTTTGGTCGCCCGTCCTTTTCTTCTAGAAGCATTGTAGAGAGAGAAAGGAAAAGCAGACAATTCCACACTGCAAACGAATCAGGGCCCGGCCCGGCTCGCGTTGAATTTCACAACGGTGAGAAGTAGGCTTTACTTGTCACGAAGCTCAAGAACAAGCGTTTGTTTCAATGAATGTCGACTAGATTTCGGACAAAATCCTAACTCAAGGACAGCAAAACATCGAATTAAGAGGTTTATTCTGCTTCGCCATAACATCCACATGGTAGTGTACAATTCCAACGGTTGACATTCACAACCAAATCGACATTGTGAGGAACTTCGGTGAAAAAAAGAAAAGCTCCTATAATTCCAAATTCAAACAAATGCGAAGCAGTAAAAGAAAGGTTTTAAGCAATAACCGGTCTAGGACTAAATATTTACAAGCGTCTGGATTTCATAAAAACTGAACGAAGACCTGGGAATAAGTTCATCATGGAGCTGGCATTGAAGATGAGAATACCACATATGCCAGGTACTGCAGGCCGTCCTGAATTTTACCCACCGCTGTAGTCTGATTAGTCCGGAGATGCTCTGAGAAAGCACTGGCTTTCTGCTGGATCGATGCCTCGTGAGGAACTTCTGGTGAATCTGCAGTAGCCCCTTTAATAGCTGCTGAATAAGCTTCAGTTACGTCCGAAATTCCTGCATTGCAGATCAACACTCAAAGCTGTCATGCAGGAAGCTGGACAGTGTACATCATATATTAACTCCTGAAGAGCAAAATCTATGAGGTGCGATTTATGCAAGTATCAAGCATCAATCAAAAATTTCTCATGCTCAGATCTGATTTTCGATTCATATTATGTCTTCCTCTTGCAGCCAATAAAAGTTATCCTGCTTCAAGACGATAAGGCAAATCAATGAAAGATTGGCGAAATAAAATGCCCCAAGGGTCTCTCTGAATCCATATCAAGGATCAATATTGCCCACCGGTGCATATCTATAGATAATGCCTCAAGCTTCAAACACGGATCCATACAAATAAACTAGATACCAGATGGAGAAATGGTGTAGAAAGTACCAACCAGTAATAAAGCTGCGAGAAATTGCTTCCACGTAGACTGTCATTGACTGCGCCTTAATCCTAATAATCTTGGCCTTTTCAAGTGAATCTTCAGGCCATTCAATGTTCACCACATCCATGTCATCATTATTCTTATCTTTGTTAGTGCTGGATATGACTGATTTACCGAGCGTCAGTAGTTGAGTCACCGCAAAACAGCACATCTCTGAGAGCCTCTGCAAAAAACGCCAGAGACATTTTGTCATGGATTAAGACATCAAGTAATGACTGCATAGTGATATGCTTCCTCGAGAACAGAAAAGTTCCATACATGAACCCCTTCAGAGTGAAGAGCTTCCAGTCTGCTTGCAGTCCTTTGAATCATTTCACCAGTTGAAAGTCCAGAGATGGCATTTGTAAATCTGGGAAAATGTCATGAGAAAGTTAGAACAGATCATTCAATATTGTCTGCTATACCTTAGACAACTAAAGCAAGGAAAAGACACCCTACTTTCATGATCAACTAAAAACCCCCATTGATCAATGAAGAATAATTAAGTTGTCTTAATACACTCCACATTCATGTCTATCAAAGGAAGAATAAGAACAAAAAGTTATAAATCACAGTGAAAGGATCGTTGCTCAGCTAGTCTGCCCAAACCCTAATACAACATCTTCAACAATTTAATATGAAGTCAACGAAAATTGCTGAAGATCTTCAAAGAACAGCAGCAATGTCCCTTCTTCCTCAATGAAATGCCTCCACACACCAAAAACCAAAGGACAAAAAAGAGAGAAAAGGTTATCCTGAAGCTTTGGAGCTAAAGGAATCCCTGAATAAGCAGAGTAAGGTTGCTTCGCCCTGCCATTTTCTTTCATACAATATAAAATCCCATTCAATTGGTACACTCTTAAGCAGAACCAAGAAGTTCATATGCATTAACCAAACGCATGCCTATAATGACATGGATTTTTGTATCTGTAATGTCAAGGAAATTGACTAAAGCAAGTTACAATGAGCAACAATATTTTCAGGGCCAAAGATGACAGATAAATGCAGAAAGAATAAAAAATTTGTCCTGCGCAGGCAATATAGCTTCTTTTTCTAAACTTGAAGCAGAAAATAAACTAGATGGCCACTTTAAAGATAAGATATAAAGGACTCGAAAAAGAATAAAAACATTGGTTTAGTTAAAATTCAAAAAAGGTCAGCAGCACTAACCCTGTGGCCATGTCAGCAGCCTTGCTGACACTTGAATCATGTAAGTTTTTCATCTCGTTATCACTCATTTCAGGTACAGTCTCAACTTTCTTTCCTTTATCTACCTCTGTATTACCTCCATCTATTTCTTCACTAAAATTAAATATTTGCTGGACTTCTTTGAGCTTTCCATCATATAAAGCTTTCTGTTCTGAAGGCAACTTCGCTTTTCTTCGGTTGAATAACAGAGCATAGTGACTGGATAGTGCCTCCAATTCCTGAAAGATTTCCGATCAACAGTTTCTGTAATTAGTACTGCCATCATTACAACCACAAATACTCATTTTTAAGAATCAGCCATCAACCTCCAGCTGTTCTGGACCTCCATATATGTAGAAGCAGCGATCAAATGAGACTTCCTCAAACAACTGATCATCAGTGAGCTTGTCGGTTTCCTTAGAATTCTTCTCAACTTCAATACCAGTCTCGCTGATGAGCAGATCTATCGTCTCCTTTCCAACATACTCAAGCACTTGAATTCCCTTGGCAGTAAAAGCTTTTCCAGTCTGTAACACATGAATTAAGAATACTTTGTCACTCCCAAACGACGGTGTACATAAGGCAATAGCATGATCAATGAGCTAAAAATAACAAAGATCTGGAGAAACCTCGAGCAAAGATGGTGCAACAGAACCAGGTGATCTTGGTAGACCACCCTGCTGAACGCTTTCGGCAAGGTTGACAGCAGAATGCTCAAGCCTGAGTATTTATCATTATACAATCAACCTGATATCAATACAATATAATAGCACAATCTATATAAAACATAACCATAAACACTTGAAGAAGGTGGTTGGCCTAAAACAAAGCTTTGGAAAGTTGCACCCAAAACTCTACTTATTAATTAGCAGCAAAATGCCTATGCAATGCCCCATCAGCTTCCCCCACCCAAAATAACAACCCAATCCACCAAAAAAAGAAGAAGAAAGCAAAGGAAATCGTGCAGCATCTAAGTTCTGTCATTCTTCTCAAGAAACCCTTCCGACTCAGCACCAAGTGCTTGTGCACATTGACATAAATTCCTAGTGACCTTGCAAACCCTTTTTCCCTTCTTTCTCACAACAGACTCCACAAACCACATAGATCACCAATCATCCAACATCTCTCTACACAAAGTGGTGAAGCAATACAATGTTATTAAACATACTTATGAACTAGATTAGTGCCCCCTTTCCACGCAACTCCCAAAGCTTGCCATGCACCTGAAGCCAAATTCTCCACAGAATTATCCAAAGCCTTCAATCGCTGCACACACAATAAGAGGGGTCAACCAAAGAGGATTAATAATTTGGCATTGCGGTGATCATTCTTCCATAATCATATCTAAATAAAACAATTTGATAGCATAGACTACCAGCACAGTATGTAATCCATCAGGCACGAATAAGTAAGCAAAGAGAAAGCTCCTGATAATCAGCTGAAGGGAGAAAGGTTTTTAGGGGAAAAAATAAAGAATAAACCCCACAACCTGATGACATAAGATGCTGCACAATGAGGCAGAGTCTGAATGCTAACTGATCATTGGAGCAACAATCACTGAATATCAGAAAAAAAGACAAATAGCAACACTCAATGCAGCAATTTTTTTTAATGGAATGTGATCGGTGCATGATTTTAATGGGAAAAGCAGACATCCGAGAACCAAGGGATAAAAGTATAAATAGACTAATGTGCTAACTATCTCTATGCAGCTAAAAAATATACGAAATCTGGGCAAAACATAAGGGCACTTGACATTAATTCACTTGCCTGGCCAAGAAGCGATTCTTCACTTGCATTCTCCAGCTTCTCCAGTGCAGATTTCCGCCGCTGGTCACTCTCATCCTCCTTTTCCTCTACCACAGCAGACTCATCTGCCCCTTCTTCCTCCTTGGAAGAATCTGAGCTCTCATCAACGTTTTGAATGTCGGAAATGCTCTTCGCAGCATTTTTAGCAGCCTCAGCAGCCTAAATGTATAAAGCGCAGGTTAAATAAAATGCACAACCAAGGACCTCTCAACATTACAGACCTTGAAGTAGGAACTTATGGTAAGCCAGATTCCCAGTAATCAGATAAGTGCAATGTTGAAACAAATTCGTGAATGACTTAATCATTGTCATAAGTAGAGGACGGACTATCGACACAACAAATTCGTAAACGATTTAATCATTTTCATAAGCAATCAGATCTTCTCCTAAGTCCGGACCTCTGAACACTGTTATAACATACAAACGGACTATCAACGCAACATCGAACTCAGCTATTTGTGGTCATTCTCAGATCCCACTGGCAACTAATAATACCCAAAACTACATCAATCAGCGTAAAAGAAGACACGAGAGAAGCACACTGTACTCTAACAGCCACTGATGGCCATTCTCCATTATCCTGCAACCCATCTTCTACTTCCACCAAACATGTATAGAAACAAATAACCGTTTTTTTAGCCAACGACACCAGATCCGACGCCCGAAGAATCTGACCAAATCAAAACGAACAATGCACTCTATTCCAGCTTCCGAAATCGTAATTCAAGTACAATGATGGACAAAACCTAACAATTAAAGGGAGAAGTTTTCAAATACATTGCGCGAAATCTCTTCGGCCGCCTTCTGGAGGTCCGAGAACACGGACAGCGGCGAGAATCCCCACCCGCCCCATCCTCCCCCGCCGCCTGCTTTGGCAGCTTCCGCCGCCGCCGCCGCCGCCGACGCCTCTTGCCGCTGCTTCGTCTCCTCTCCGACCGGCGACTTCTCGTCGTCCTCCATCGCGGCGACCGGGCCTCGCGGTCGTCGAAGCTCTGTGCTGCGATCGAACCTCTTCCGGGCAGAGTCGAGGAGTGAAGGAATCTCGAGATCGTGAGAATTTCGAACTGAAATGTTCTCCCGAACTAACGCGACGAGAGATCTTCCACCGTCGCGACGTGCGCGTTAAGTCTTCTCCCCCAAAACGACGGTCCGCACATGGACGCGCCCTATACGACGTCGTCCCTCGCCGAGATCCGCAACGGCCTGTCGTCTTGGCCGCTGGCGCTTTGGATGTTTTTTATCGAGACCCTTTTGCCCTTCCCCTTTCCGAATAATCAGACGAATCGTATTATGCTTTTGCAATCTTGACCGATAAAAAAAATTTATTATACTTTTGCACGCTCTTTCTATCGCAACTGGGATTTCGCTACAAAAATCACGAATTTGATTGAGTCAAGTAATGAAATACTCTATATAATTCAGAATATGATCGTTTTAAATCGGGCATTCGAATTTATTGTACGGAGAGCTTTGCAATCGAACGAAGATAATGAAGACCTGAGAACAACATGTATAATCAAAAGAGAAAAGAGAGAAGAATACGGGGTTTGAGGGAAAAAGAAGTTGTCCAGCTAATATCCTGAAATCTATCACTAATAACATATATCGCATTTGCTTACTTATTGTAGGCACTATTCCAAGAAAAATGCGACCATAGTTATTTTCAATCTCCACTATAAAATGAACGTGTTGATTTTTCTCTGCGACAACGTCACGACAGAGAAGATAGCCAAAAATACATCAATGGGAGAATACTTAGTATCCCGGGAACATTGGAGGAGGCGGGGAGGAGTACTGAGATCCAAATATTGGTGGCAGGACGATGTCGTCGTCGTAGCTTGGTGGTGGGGGAGATTGGGCTGCCGGAGGAGGCGGAGAGAAGACCGGAGGCGGCGGCGACCTGACCGGCGGAGGCGGGGAGTGCACCGGTGGTGGGGGAGAGAAGACGGGTGGCGGCGGGGAATGGACGGGTGGTGGAGGAGAGTGGACGGGTGGCGGTGGGGAGTGGACCGGTGGGGGAGGAGAGTGGACGGGTGGCGGTGGGGAGTGGACCGGTGGGGGAGGAGAGTGGACGGGTGGCGGTGGTGGTGGGGAGTGGACCGGTGGGGGAGGAGAATGGACGGGTGGTGGTGGGGAATGGACAGGGGGTGGAGGTGAGTGGACTGGTGGTGGCGGAGAGTGGACGGGTGGGGGAGGAGAATGGACGGGTGGTGGTGGGGAATGGACAGGGGGTGGAGGTGAGTGGACTGGTGGCGGCGGTGAGTAGACGGGCGGGGGAGGAGGAGAGTGGACTGGTGGTGGCGGTGAGTAGACGGGCGGGGGCGGAGGAGAGCGGACGGGCGGGGGTGGAGGAGAGTGGACGGGTGGTGGTGGGGAGTGGACCGGTGGAGGAGGAGGAGAGTGGACGGGTGGTGGTGGGGAGTGGACGGGTGGCGGTGGAGAGTGCACCGGTGGAGGTGGTGAAGGAACCGGCGATGGAGGCGGTGGAGAGTGGACTGGTGGCGGCGGCGGCGGTGGAGAGTGGACTGGTGGTGGTGGTGGTGGGGGTGGAGATTGGACCGGCGGAGGCGGAGGCGAGTAGGCTGGTGGAGGTGGGGAATGTACTCGGCCGCCAGATGTGGGAGGAGATCCATGACCTGGCTCAGGAGAATGTTTGGGTGATTGCCCTGGTTTAGGAGATGGCTCAGGTGATGGTTTTGATGATGGGGCTGGTTCGGGAGACGCTTTCGGTGGCCTATGACGAGGGACTGATCCCCAATCTTTAGGTGATGGACCGGAAGCCGGAGGTTGCTGAGGTTGGCTAGGAGCCGGAGCCTTGGGTGGAGAAGGAGCAGAAGAGGGCGAAGGTGACTTCTGCGTCGGTGTCGGGGATGACGGAGGTGTCGGGGCCTGTGATTTCGGTGTTGAAGGCGTGGGAACCTGTGGCTTAGGCGGTGTTGGTGCTCTTTTAGGCGGTGTTGGTGTTGGTGCTTGTTTAGGCGGTGTTGGTGCTTGTTTAGGAGGTGATGGTGACTTGCTTTTGGGTGGAGAGTGGACAGGAGGCTTCGAGGGACGTGACCCACCACCGCTTGGGGATGCCGGCGATGGGGACGAGGATCCGCCGCTGCACTTGTCCTTGCTGCAATCAACGGGCTTGCTCACGACCGGGAAGCATGTCTTCGGCAGCTTCTGTTTTGGCCTGTTGGGCAAACAATTGCTGCCATCGTCCAATGCTGTCTCGTCGTGCGAAGACGGAACACAGGCACCATCCTCCTTTGTGAAGTAGTTGTACGAGAATGTGAAGTTCGAGAGACTTGGCAGCTTGCAGATCTTCTCCGACACCAAGCCTGTCAGCTTATTGTGGGCGAAATCCAACACCTGAACACTGTCCAAGCTCGACAAGCTCTTGGGCAAGGTACCGACGAATGAATTGTGACTGGCGTCGAAGAGCGTGAGGTTGTCGAGCAACCCGATCTCTTCAGGGAAGCAACCGCTCAATCCGTTCTTCAAGAAGATGATCTCATTCAAGTTGGTCATGTTGCCAATGGAACGAGGGATGCAACCGGTGAACTTGTTGTGGGCAAATGTGATAGCTGATGCCGGGGATTTGCCAATCGTATCCGGGATGGTCGAGGTGAATCTATTGTTGTTCAAGAACAAGGCGTCCAGCTCCTTCAAGAAGAGCTCCGGAGGCAATTTCCCTTCGAAATCATTGAACCTGAGATCGATATACTTGACACCAGGCCACGAGAGGACAACGTCTGGGAAAGGGCCGACGAAGCGGTTGTTGCTCACGTCGAACTCGTGCATCAATTGGAGCTTGGAGAAGCTCTTCGGGATGATCCCACAGAAGCGGTTCGAGTTAAGGTGGAAGAGCGCAGTGTCCGTCAACAAGCCCAACTCCGCAGGGAGGTACCCGGCGATGTCGGCATGGTTCAGATCGATGCCGGCGACAACGCTCAAGGAAGGGTCATCAAGTGCTGGGGCGCAGAACACTCCATTATAGGCGCACACGTGCGGGCCAACCCAGTTCCCGGTCGTGTTGAAAGGGTCCGAGTACATGGCCTTCTTCCAGGCCTGGAGGGCAATGTAGGCCCTCCGTAGCCTCTGGTTCGCGAAAGTCACCTTGACATCGACCTCGTATTCGAAGTCCTGAGGGAGATCATCATTCTCCTTGAGCGTCAAGAGCTGACGACGGGCGATATAGGACGCCTCGGCATCGGTGAGGGCGGAGGAGAGGGTCGAGAAGGAGGCAAGGAGGAGAGAGAGCAAGAGAAAGCAGCCCGAGGCCGTCATGTTGACACGGGTACCCATTGGAAACGACCTTGGTCAGGCCCAAGGCTGCTTATAGGAGGTGGGGATATGGACAGGGTGTTATATGGAGGGAGGAGAAGGCTGGAGTTGACGATGCGTTGAGAGGCTGTACAGAGGACTCTCGACTCGCGGCCTTCCTGAAAACTTGGATGCACCTCTCATTCTCGTGACAAATATAGGGTGGAGGTTATAAATTCACAAAACGCAAAACCACCTCTTGACAGAGGAGTTTGTTTTGTTGGGGGCGAAACCGTTTGCCATTTTTGACAGACGGCTTTTTCCACCTCCAGATCATATAAGAGAGTGAGAGGGGATGCCATGTTTTACTCTCTACCACCACCGTAGGCTCAAATAACTTCTCCATCAGATAGCATTGTAACTTCTGGAGTTCCCTCGAAGAGCTCATCATGGGCTTAGGAGACGGTGAAAATCACCATTCACTGTCCAAGCATATAGACGTCAAAGTAGCATGCTAACGTCATGGAATCATTGATCAAGGAAATGTGAGCAGGAGATATTGATTAAGAGGTTTTGGTCCAAAATTTAAGTAATTTCAAAAGGGTGATGATTGAAATCCGACCTTCTTTTCAGACTCTAACAGAAGGCGTTCGCCATTATTATTACTGGAATGTTCCTTGCTTGTCGCCGCAAGTATGAAAGTTTCCATCGAACCAATAAAAATATTAACCGGTTTATTATTGAACAGGATAAACTAAGCGCAAAATTTCTTGATCCGTATCAGATGACGGACCTTGGAGACTGGCAAGTGAAGTCCACGAGGGCAAGCGAAATGAAAAGCGTGCAAATATGACTTTTAATCAATTTTATGCATTTAACCTTCGCATATTGGTCGTGACCAGCCTCTTTGTTGTGTAATCTTGCAAGTCACATTCTCATTCTCACTTACTTTATTTGAGCTAGCTTGTGAAATCTCAAACCAACGCAAAGCATACCGATTGGGCAACACTTCCCTTCTTTGAGCTGCTCCTGTTTAGACGTGAGCCTGAAAGTCTATCTATTTCATTCGGTAAATAATGGCCTCTCTTTTCTGAATTTTTACACTTTCAGCAGCAGAAAATCACCACCATCGAGTAGACTCTGAAATTCATGTTGAATCAGGTTACCTCAACCTCAACATAGATCATACTGCCGTGAAGTGAAGTCAAATCCGATAGTTAAAATCCTGCATCTTCCACACAGCTCTCCCGAATTGGAGAACTGCAACAGAAGAGTTATTTTCAGCAGCAACAAAGACAACCTCGTAGATGTTAGGAGAGACAAATCCCCAATTCACAGCTCTTATATGATCCATATCTACACAGACGACAGCCTCGATCACCAACACCTTCCCAGCAACCTAGAATAAAACTCATTCACTCTCATCAGCAACATATCCTACAATATATCCACACTAACCAGCAATTTTAGCTCAAACTTGCAAGAAATCATTTTTTATAAAAAGGGTTCGCTGCGTTAATCCGTTTCGTGGTCTGGGGCAGGTGAATACCAAGCAGGAAATCTTCCCTTGCTTCTGAGCAATCTTGTGTAGGGCGAATCAGGCATTCTCCCCATCTCTTCTTCCTCCAATTCTTTCAGCGACTTCGGCAACCCATCCGGTACAGGACAGTGCTTCTCCATACCTTTCTCGAGTTCGATGGCTTTGGCCCGGCAACTCTGTCCTTCTTAGCCTTATGGATTTCTGCTATACCGTGGAGGCAACCGACTAAGGATTTCACACCCCCTGCTTCAATGATCAGCCTCTCAACTTCTTCTTTAGGCGACTCCTTCTGCAGCCATGCCAGTATTATCAGTACACCGTACACGATTACAAAGCCATTGAAACTGGAATCTCCCACTTTAACGTAAAATAAGCGAAGTTCAAGCATTCTGACTATTCACTTTCTTTCCAATTATGGGAACAAATTCCAGGGAGATCTTATTTAGAAACATATGATACTGTTCCAGACAGTACTGGGAAAGTAAGACTAGTTTTTTAATCAGAATCGCATAAGCGATTAGCAATTAAAACCACGAAATTTCCCAGGCTTTTGTTTTCACTCCAAAGATAAGATTGACCTTCAAAAAGAATGACCTTCAGCTCTCTCTCTCTCTCTCTCTCTCTCTCTCTCTCTCTTCCTTCTTCTTATTCTACCTGAAGACAAATCTGGGAATTTTCCGATCCGTTTGAACAGGAAAACGAAGAAAATCTCACCGTTTGCACACTATTTTCTTGTCCACCAAACAGGAACAGCACAAAACCATTAAATAAGAGCAAGTGCAAGCGAGCTAATCTGCAGACTTACTTCGAGGTCCTTCAGTTCAAAATAAGCTCTCCAGCAGCTGTACGAGTTGTCCCCTTCGAGCGTCGAACAATAATCTAAAAAACGGAGCACCGCATCAAGAATCTCCAACGCCACAAATCCCCACCCACCGAAAGATCTTAAAAAGAGGACGAACGAAAAAGGCATTTACAGAAACCGGTCCTCACCAGCAAGTTCGTTCTCGCACTTTTGGATCAAGGGGGGCTCCCTGAGGCCGCGCTCGAGCCTGGTCCTGCTGAAGGGCTCGAGCTTCGGTATGCACGCGTCGCCCCGGAAGAGCAGCGCACCGCCGGGGCGAACCGCCGCGTCGTCGGCGCCGCCGCCCTCCTCGTCGCGGCGGTCGGCGGCGACGATCTCAGGCCGCAGAGGTCTCCCGCTTCCGCGAGCGGAGGGGACGAGCAAGAACGGATCAGCACGGACTCCATCGGCGTGCGTTCCTTCCTTCTCTCGCAGCAAAAGCCAAGGATAGGACAGAGATGGTGGAAAGGATTGAGATCGTTTTTTCTTTTCTTCTTTTTTCACGACGGAGCCGGTGACGAGAGAGACGATATTATGGGCTGTGGCGTTTCCGGATAGGAGCGAAACCGGGGGACGAGAGATACCATTAAATACGAGGTAACCAGCGCCTACGAGCAGCGGCGTTGTGGATAAGGATCGGAATATTTTATTCCTGCTATTTGTTCCTCATTAGTCATTACATAGGCTTTTTTTTTTTTTTTTAAGATAAGTTTTAATAAAATCTCTGAAACAGCTTCTTCCCATCGCAATGAAATTTTAAAATTTTCATAATTAAATCATAAAACTTATTATGAAATGTGATTGAATCTCCGAAGTTTTGGAAATAACTGTAAAGTTTCACTTTCCCATCAGGTTTTAAATTTAATCTTACTTTCTTAAAATTTTATAATTTGATTATATTTTTCTGATAAATTAAAGGGTCTAATTACATGTGTGTGTGTATACTTTTATGATGAGTTTTGAAGTTGTCGGTGTATTTATTTGCTCTATAGAGTTCAGTGCCGGTTAAAAAAGTGTCGCGAGATGAGTGAATCCCGGCCGTTGAGAACGGTCAGGCGGACGGCCATCGTGGCCTGTGGGAGGGCATTGATCCGACGTGTACGGCGAGTAAGTCGATGCTAGAAAGCCCGTGCGATCGGGGCCGTTGGCTTCGATGACTCTTCGCTCGTCGTGGGATCAGGAGGAGCGGCGGAACCGGACAGGCCAAAGGCCCGGTCACTATGGTGGGGCCCGGAAATGGTGTGATGGGGGCGCAGGAGTCGTGGGGACCACAGAGGCTTATCTACACCTTTTTGCCTTTTTAAGGCGGGGGGTCAAATCTGGGGTGGGGCCCACGGACTCTCTACCTAATAAATCGCCAGTGGGCGGGGCCGAGATATTTGCAGCGCACGCCGTTTTGCGTTCAGTGGTTAGTGGGTCTCTTTTTGAATGGATGGAGATATTTGATGAATAGGGTACCGATAAGATACCTTTTTTTTCTTTTTTTTATAACAGCAAAATCGTTTTTCTAACATTTTCGAATTTATTGAAGTACTTTATAGTTGGACTTTTTGGTATATGGTAATTCCTTTAAATGTCTTTTTAACATGTCTAAGTTTTTCTTTCCCCTCTTTTGCAATTTCTTTAACTGCGAAAAGTGGAAAACTAACCCAAATAGTATATATTGAATAGGTGAAAATTATTCATAAGGATCCGATTGTTTTAATGAAAATATGATAAAATCCGAAAATATTTACTAAAAAATTAACTTTTCGGGAAGATAGCAGTATTTTCCATGATAGGCAAAACTTCAAAATTGAGATTTGGAATATAAGGCTAATAGGAATGACGTATTCTTTCTAAAGCACTTTGTTGCATTGTTTGATATCTATGCTCTGATTGATAGTCATGTGTCAAATTGATGTATCTCCAATTCACACAATAACTATTTTAGCAAGATCTCCTTAGTTTTAAGTAAACCTTTTTGAGATATCCTCTTTTTTCTTTTTGGAAATGACTTTCACCTTTTAAGTTATGAAGTTGCTTTTGTTAGCTTTTTAAAGTTGGTTTGTATGGACTGAAATCATTTCCCTATGATCGATTTATTTTCCTACACCAGACACAAGTAAATGCAAAAAAGTCAGTTCTGATACAATGTTTTATTCCAAATAAATGAAGCTTTAGTCTCATTTGCTAAAGGTAAGAATAATAAAAAGTCGTTTCTGATATAATGTTTTATTCCAAATGAAGCTTTAATCTCATTTGTTATCTTCGCATTCAATGAAAAGATAAGGATAAAGTTGGTGTGATTTTTCGTTTTTCTTTATTCCTAGGGAAAAGGTTAAGTACTAGGTGAAAGTAGGATGAAGATGAACCAAAGAGATGGAGAGGGAAGAAGATGATGAATAGAGAAAAAGAAAAAAGCACATGGACCACAACGCCCCGATCAGAGATGCACCAATTTTGCCGGACCCTTAATTAAGACTATATTATCACTTGAAGCTCTTAATTGGGACTTTGGTGATCACTTCAAGGCTTAGATGAAACAATATTTACTTAGGATTCTTTTTTGAAAAAATGTCTACACTTTATACCCTTATTTATAATTTTCCCTTTATTTTGTACTCACCCACACCTAAAGAAAAACCCAAATTTAACCCCCCCTCTCTCTCTCTCTCCCCACTTCTCTAACCCATTAGAAAAATATTTTTATGCATAAAAATTAGTATGCTTTATCCAAAATTTAGTAATGTTTGTCAAAATTGATTTGGCGTAACAAGTTATAGGTTAAAAGAATTACTGATTTCACGTCAGAAGTTTATTTATTAATTTAAAATAAAGGATAAGTTGAATCGTTTTAACTAGGATAATCAGAATTTTTTTTTTTTTTTGGTAAGGTATAATCAGAAAATTTTCTACTGAAAGGATGGATATTTAATTGTGTTTTCGAAACAGACGATTTCTGATACACGCGAAACAAGAACATGCAAACACTCATCTTGCATAAAAAAGAGATCTCTTTTGACTCATTTTTCAGGATGCACAACCCTTTTCTTTCAAAAGAAACCAAGCACAAGTCGAACGTTAATTCATGCACAAGAGTCATCCTCTGCAATACAAAGATCACCATCTCTCTGTCATTGAATTTGCAAGACTCGGGAACAGAGGTTTGAATCTGAATTCGGGTCGTGATGAGTGCGTTCCTGCGAAAGCAACGTTGTAGCTGTTCGAACTCGCCGTCCGCCTCTGCCGCAGCCTTTTCCTCTTTTCTGTCCACCCCTGCACAGCAAGTTACGGCAACAGAGGACAAGGCCATGATGTTGAGGACCACCTGCATTTGCCATATTTGGAAACTTCTCGACCCAATCTTGATTCTCACATGCAAAGACGAAGACCAATCTTGAATCCAACTTATTAGGACCTTTGGCGACCGTGGCGGGTCTCCTCCATTATTGCCGCGGAGAGCTCTGAACTGCGAAGAGAGCTCGCTGAAGAAGAAAAACAGGGTCGAGGAAGAGCAACGATGAGTCGGGTTCAGGATAAGAGAGCCTGCTTCTACAAGTTGATCCTCCCAAGGGAACCCATGCAACACCTGGTCATCTTCACTCCCTCTGTTTTCTCAGACATTATTTTCCCTTGTCGCATTGTTTCATTTTTTTGTTCTATTGGCAGTTACTGGTGAAAAAGCCATGAACTTGTCTTCCGAGTTTGTTTCGAAGAACTAGTCCGGCTCTTTATCTGTCTGCTGTGTCGACCATGGTCTAGTTTTTCTATTTTATCGCAGCTAAGACAGCACAAGGATTGAACTTGCTCGAATTACAGTAACCTCTTTTGGTGCCATTTCGAATGATAGTTGTTTTTATCGTTTTTTTCTGTTTTTTTTTTTTTTTTTGCTGGCAAGAGACATGTTGATGGATCTCAAGACCAAAGAGCCACATTCTTATTTATTTTTTTGGCTAGGATAAAAGAATAAAGTTTGGGCCTGCCGCAGGACTAATTCATGTTTGTTTGCAGATAAAAATACAAGAGAAAACAGAGAGACTGTTTTCTTGCCTCGTGCATAGGATTGCATCAGTTACAGGACTCCTAAAAGTCATGTTACGTTAATAGAGTTGCCACGTTAATCGCGGTTCCCCACCCTTTTTTACTTATAAGGGGGAAAAAGTTTCACGTATGAGTATCTTTTTCCAGTACTTCCAAAGTTTGGTTCTGTTGATTGTGTAGATATGTTGCCCACTGCTAGTTTGTAAGCCTATACATTTTACTGATGCCAGTTGAATTCAACGAGTTAATTGTAAAGATGATATATATTTCCTCCAGCTTAGAGTCCAGACGAAATTATTCTGTCATATTTTCATTTTCATCACCTGATGCCGATCAAAAGCGAGGATGCATATGATTAGCACATCCGATTAGGTACAATCAGTGAGATGCATGCCTTTGAGCATTCACTGAATCAGAGCTGTAATGGTTGCTTTCAATCTCTTTTGTGTGGCTTGATTCATGAATTTGCTTAATCCTTTTGTTTTTTGTACTTCTTCAATTGCCAAGTTTAAAACGATGTGGCAGGCAGGGTATTTCATCTTGAAATGGTACGATAGGCAGGGTTGATGCAAGTGTACTCTGATCTGCATCAGTATTACTACATGATATACTATTGTTGTCTTCACTTTCAAGTAGTAAATCCAATTTGTATTTCATGTTTCCTTGTTCGATTAATTATCACTCAGCTAGTAAAGCCTCCATCTTGCACTCTGGAATCCACTAACCGCAGCATTTACTTGAGTATAATGCAGAAAATCCCACCAAAGTTTGCGAGGCTTTTTTCTGAAGAACTCCCCCATAGAGTGATCTTAAAGGGCCCATCTGGCGAAAAGTGGAATGCCAAATTACGCAAGGACAATGCTGGCTTGTATATACATGATGGATGGCGAGAGTTTCACATGGACAACTCCCTTGGAAACAAGGAGTTCTTGCTATTTGAGTACGATGGGAAGAGAAGCTTTGAAGTGGATATTTTCGATCCAACTGGATTGGTGAGAATCGATGTTCCAGTTACAGAAGGAACAGAAACAAACCTTCATAATGGGAAAAGACCACGAGGCAGACCCAGAAAGTGCCCTGTTGTCTCCCAAAAAACGTATCTCAAATCTCAGGGTAATGCACTTTGTCCTTTTCTTTTGCAGATTTACATAAGTGCAGATTATACCTTTTACATGTCGTGAATTTTCTAAATGAAATATTTACCTACAATATTAATATGGGTGTTTTCTTGATGTTCTGGATACTTTGACATGACATTGGACAGACAAGCAAAATCGGGAAGAAATGGATCTCCGTGCTATTATAACGAGTTCAGAGCCCCGCAAGCGCAAACAGAAGAAAAAGCTTGGCAAACTCACCGGGGGTTTTCCAGTATCTAGATCGAGATTTAGGTGCTGTTCTATTGAGAAGAACGCTTCTAGCTCTGAGGTAAATGCAAGGCTGAGAGCAGTAGAAGAGATGTTCACTTCTAAGTTCCCCTACTTCATGACTTATATGAAAATGTTCAGTCTCGAGAAGGCAAAGATGCTGGTTAGTGTTTACTTTCTTTCCCACTCCCTGTTTCACGACCTTTGTTATTGTTAGTCCCCTTTCCTTTCTTCAATACTGAGTGTGTTGCACATAAAAAAAATGCAGTATATTCCCAGGTCATTTGCTCAAGTGCATTGCCCATTGGAAAGGGCGGACATTGTACTGCGAAATCTGAAAGGGAACACTTGGAATGTCGTCTGCGTGATAAATAAGAATCGGCATTTCTTTTCTGGAGGGTGGCCAGCCTTTATCCAAGACAACAAGCTGGGGACCGGAGATGTATGCGTGTTCGAGCTTATCTCTAGCAAGGAATTCCGAGTCACCATCTTTCGTTCACCAAAAACTTTGTCTGCATGAATGAAGATGTGGCCAGGGAAATTAGATTATGGTGGTATATATTTTACTATCATGGTTCTGCTAACAGAAAAAGCACTCATTAGGGAATATGTTTCTTCAGGATACGATGCTTGATTAGGCCTCGGGCAGCTCTAAGTTTGTGTTTTACTTTTCTTATGAATTTTGAGCTGCTGATAATCTGAACTTGAACTTAGATTTATGATTCCAACTAGTTTTTGACTGATTTGACGTTCCTTGTTCAATTCATTAGCATTATGAACCGGCATTTAGAGAGGGAGAGAGAGGGCGTGATCTTTCAATATAGGATTCCACCTTCAATGTCAGCTTCAAAGTTCCTCCCGTCTTGAAAATCTATCTTGGGCCACATCTTCATGGAGGTAGTTAAGTTTCCAACTAGATGAATGCGTGGATGGTGAATGTCGCAAAAATGTTCCATAGCAAGTCAGAGGACCATTATATCGAGTATTCTTGCCATCCAATTTGAAAAATGTGTTGTATGGTTGCCCAACTTGTCCAAGTAGTCTGTCAAGTCAGTGTAATCACTTGATCAGGAGCTGGAAGGAGGATTTAGTTTTAGAGTCCCCTAATCGCCTGTGGAATTCTATCTGGAAAGCAGAAGATGTTGTAGTAAAGGGAGAGTTGCTTCTGAAAATTTTCCCTAATGCAGGAGATTTTGCTTAATCCTCATGCAGACTGGGCTTGAACTAATGCTTTTGTTGTTTACCTTTCTTTTTTTTATTCAATCCACTTTCCTGTTCTTCTGGATCTGTTGTTGCTGAGAGAACCCATTTAGTCCATGTACTTTGGTCTTTAGATGAACGAATGCAAGCTCATTTCCCATCCAAAAGAGAAGACAGGGAAAAAGATATAGGGATCTTCAAAGGACCCTTTCAGTCTTTAACATATGGACTCCTGCGTTGGCCTGGGATCGTGTGCTGTTTTTGCCTTTCTGTCATTTATTATGTTCTTTTTTTAACTGAGACTGATAAAGTACATACCAGAGTAAACATTGGTAAACATTTCATCTCAAGTGAGGGCCCTTTTTGTTGAAGCATTTTCAGATGCCCTTTCTTGTGAAACTGAGGAGGAAAATCAAGTTTTGATTTTTAATGTATTCGTTTTCTAGAAAATGTGCTTATAAGGTAAAAGTGGAACCTTTTTCCAATAAAAAGAAAAAGAACCCAGGGAAGAAACTTATTTGTTTTCTCTGATCAATTCCCAGTGGTGACGGGAACATCCACAGAGCCCTTAGATGACACTTTGGACACCAAGAATTGTGTCATCTCAAAATTCTCATGGAGATTCACGCTGGTGAAAGTGTTGGTTCTTACTGTTCACTGGGGTGGCGAGTACAATTACAAATCAAAAGACAAGGAAAAACGAAGGTAAAAACGTAAGAACAATGTCGCGGGAGGAGGTGAGGGTGGCTGCAGATGGAAGAAGGACATGCATCTTTTACAGGTTGATGGTGGACTCCCTCATCCATGAGAAGCAACTGGCAATTTTTGAACTGACCGTCAACTAACTCACCAGTCACCATGCTTGTTTTTTGTGTCCCCTGCTTCTCAAGAAAATGAACTCACGCAATCTCTTGAGCAGAGGAAAAGAAATCTACGCATGGATAATTTTGTCTGTTCTTTTCCTTTTCTTTAAGCATATACAGTAGAAGAGAAAACGTAGGAGAAAAGATCATGCTGGTCAATTGGTCACCTTGTTAAAGGACTGAGTTTTTCTGGTTCGAATCGATGGGCAGCTGTTTCATGAATTTGAAAATGTTGGGGAAGGTTGAATGAGAGGAGACTATACTCTCAGCCGTGTGCACAGAAGCTAAAATTTTTGCCTGTTTGACACAATCAAGTTAACCCAACTTCACTCAAAAGTTTGGCCTGGCATGAGCGGAGTTAGAGTATGATCCAAACTTGCTTAAGATGTCCATTGCATTTTCAGTGTGGATTCTTTCTTTCATTCAGGGAGTAAAGAAGGGTCTGCAAGGGCAAATTTGGCCTGCGTGGCATGTGCGCAGCTGTTTTAGTTTGTTCCTTATACTAACTCACGGTATCCGTACTTATGGGGTCCATGAACTTCACGGGTGATTGAATATCAGTATTTTGGCCCTGTGGTGATGACCAATTTAAGGAAGAATGCCATCAAATTTATTTCAATCTGCAGAGGATTCCAAAAAGGTTTTCTCGAAATACGGGGACAAACTTGTTGATCTTGTTAGCGAAGAATTAATTTCAGGCAAGCAATTTCTAATGCACATGAAGAAAAATCAAGATACTCACAGATGTTGTCGAAATCAGAGACATTTTCTGGGCATGCCCGATTTGTACAATAATCAACAATAAATTGCATGATCATAAGTTTTGGGTTGAGGAAGGATCGCTTCCCATTTTCAAAAGCCCAGGGAAAAACTAAATTTGGTAGGAATACAATTCCGAAGTGTGTAGAAAGCAGATCAATCTCCTTAGCAAAACAGCCCAACGAGCTTTTTTTTGGTTTGTCAATGATAAAGCAAAACTAGACCTTGCAAAAGTACAATAATCAACTACTAAAAAATAATGCGTGATTTACTTCAAATTTTCTAGATGTGCTTCTTTGGTCATCCTTTTTTAATAGAAAATTTCCAAAATTCATTTGGTGCAAAGTATTGAAAACTAGTTGAAATGGAAAATCGTAATTCAAGTCATTAAAAATTACTGTAATTGACGTGACTTTCTTCTGCTGTAATCTTTAAGTTTAAATTGGGAGCGTAATTTATTCCCTAAATTCAAAAGATCCAAACTTTTCCCCCCACAATTTATGTAGTTCCATATGTATGACAACCCATAATCTTTTTCTCTCATTCACTGAAGTTAGCTCTCCATTCGTCAATAACCTAAGTTGGTTTAATTGTCAAGGAAAGTGGCGGTGGTGTTGCCAGACCCAGGTCTCCTTCCATTAAAAGACGCATTGGCCAATGGCCGTCACTCTCAAGACTCTGTACTAAGCGGGATGCAACTCAGCAGTATCCTTCAGCTACTTCATATGGAAACTCGACTAGACAACTCAACTACACATCTTTTCTTCTTTTTTACCACAAGCTGAACTGCATCAAGACATCCAACATTGTGTTATGAAAAAAACCGAAAGAGACGGGTTCGGGCATGAGGTGAGCCTAAATTGATGTAAAGAATGCCGGGTCATCATCTGAAGCGGACGAAAAGTTACAACTGTGTGTACAGCAATATCAAAGGTCGCTTTTTTCTGAGAAGATAACATCTCTTATTTGTATAAGTAAAATATTTCTCCACATTTTACTTGGGTTTCTAATCGGCAACCCGCACACATGCCGCCTCAGCCAGTTTTGAGTCCTGCAAGATGCAAACATAATTATGCACCCTGGCCGCGAACGCTACCAGTAAGCAGATTTTTCGCTGACCTTTAGGCCATGTTTGGTACGAAGGCCGTGGATTCTCTCTGTATAAGTGAGAAGGCAAGCTTTCAAGGAAAGGAATATGACATGATTTTGCTTGATTATACTGCTTAACTTGTCTCTTCCCTAACAATGAATTTTTTTCAATGGCAGATAATTTGTTTTATTTGATATTCAAATTCATGACTGAGGGGTGGTTCTGGAACAGCACACTGATGATGTCCGCAAATGGAAAAAAAGTGTCTTTCATTAAATGGAGCAAAAATGGAAAAAGAAAGTCGACCATGTTCCTGAATTGGAACAAAGTCGATCTGGTTGAACGGAGGAAAGAAAGGAAATTAGAATTGATGCGCAACCACCGCATTGATGCGCAACACCCTCTGTTTTGACGATATAGTAAGAAACCTCCATGTTCACTGCCATTTTATCTGCGTGCATGAGCTTGATAATCTCTCTGAAAAAGAATCCGACTTACATACATATAAGAAAGCAGAGCCGGCATTGGAACGAGTCCCAGAACCGGAAGCAAGAAAGCCCACGAGTTGCTCTCGCCTCACCATCAAAGGCTTCGAAACATCGACCTCCGGAAACAGAGACTGAGACTTGCCAACGACGACCAAGAACGACCACTCCCAAAACAGGACGAGTTCCGTCTGTTTTGTTGAGTCCAGCGGTTGCAGTCATTCCCGTGGTCGCCTTACTCAAGTCTGATCAGCGATCATCGCAGGTAACGATCCTCTGCTTTTCAAACCGAGGTTGCTCTGACTCTGCTGCTAACTAATGTAATAGAGGCCATGGACTCTATTTGATGTTTGTGAAAAAATTGGTTGTGATTGAAGCTCTTTTAGTGTCTTGAACGTGTATTGATGCTGTAAACTCTCTCTCTCTCTCTCTCTCTCTCCCTCCATTGATGACTCTGCCGCTTCCACAGAGCCCCTCTCTCTCATTCTCTCTCTTTTCTCTCTCTTTGACACTCACCAAATCGCTTCTCTCTCTATCACCGGCGCCGCCGCCGCGCGTCGCTGTCGCCGATTGCAATCGCCATCTTTCTCTCTGCTCCCGGCCATGCTCGCTGGGCCGTCCGGTGCGTTTCTTGCGATGATCTGAACCAGATTTTTGTTGTTTGTGATGACTGGGAATGAATCGCTTGTCTTAGATCCGCATATAGGCATCCCGGATGAAATGCTCACAATCTGCTCAACAGAATGAGCTCTTCTTCTGAACAAGAACGAGTTTGTCGATTTGTGAGATCATTCGGTAGGGTGTTAAGGGAAATGAGTGCGGGGATTTGATGAGCCGTCAGCAATGCTCTTCTGTGGAAAGTGGTTGACTGAGCATCTTTAGATTTTCTTCTAGCCTAGACAGAATTTTGGGCAAGTCAAATCTCCTACTGTCCAAACAGGGGTTAGGAACGCATGGAATGTTAAATGACGCAATTTGTCCAAGATTTCAAGCAAGCGCTGCAAGCGCATTTGTTTTAGCGTTCCCAACTTATGATTATTGTAATCAAATCTCAGCAAAATGAATTTCTTATTCTAGCTATCATTGGTAATTTTTTTTTTTTTTTTTGAATTGAAGAAAGCAAGTCGGTGTCGGAGAGTGAAACCGAGATCCCTCTTTCCTGTTCCTGAGTCTTTCTGATTCATGCGGTTCTCTGCTCTGCTCTGCTTCAACTGTGTTCAAACAAGAGGAGAGGGTGATCTGAGGCTTTCAAAAGTAGACTTGCCTTGCAACCTGTCTTGGAAGAAACCTTTCTTGTCATCAATATTCTACTAAAATAGGTTTTCCTTCTTGACTGATTGGCTTTTAAGTAGTACAATAATTGTCGATGAGAATGCGTTTTGAGCATGGTTTCCGAGAGCATGGTATCTGTTCGAATTGATATTGCATTCACCGAGATTCTCTAATCTAGCTTACATCAAACTTTAGGATATCGACTCCCCTCCACCTGCTAACAAAGAGAAGATGGAGAGAGACAGCTTCTGCCAGTTGATCCTCCAAAAGGAACCCATGCGAAACCTGGTAATCTCTGTCTCATGTTTCATCTTGGGTTCTCTTGGGAGTTACTGGTGAAAAAGTTGTGAACTTGTCTTCTGAGTTTGTTTCGAAGAAGTAGTCCCGCTCTTTATCTGTTTGCTGTGTCTAACATGGTCTAGTTTTTTCTATTTTACTGCAGTTAAGAGAGCAAAAGGATTGAACTTGCTCGAATCACAGTAACTTCTTTTAGCGTCATTTCGAATGATAGTTGTTTTTATCCCTTCATTTTTTCTTTCTTTTTTCTGGCAAGAGGCGTGTAGTTGGGTCCCAAGACCTTAAAGCCAGATTCTTTCTGATCTTTTTGGCTAGAACAAAGGAATAAAGATTTGGCCTGGTGTAGGACAGATTCATGTTCGTTTGCAGATGAAAATGCAAGAGAAAACAGAGATACCGTTTCCTTGCCTTGTGCATGGGATTGCATTAGTTACAGGACTCCTAAGAGCCGCGTTTTGTTAATGCCGGAGGGAGTTGCCATGCAAATCACTCCTCCCCACCCTTTTTTGCTTTTTAGAAAATAAAACGACATGCTGCTTTTGTTTCACATGCCAGTATGATTTTCTAATGCTTCCAAAGTTTGGTTCTGTGGATTGTGTGGGATTAGTGTGAAGATGATATATGTTTTCTCCAGTCCTCTAGAGTCCAGCCGAAATTTTTTCTATCATGCATTTATCACAACGTCAACTGCTCAGCATGTTAATTTTTTGGTTTCGTCACCTAATGCCAATCAAAAGCGAGGCTGTATATAATTAGCTCATAGACTTCACATTTTAAGTACACTCAGCCAGATTCATGCATTTGAGTATTCGTGGAGGCAAAGCTGTAATGATTGCTTTCAGTCTTCTTAATGTGGCCTGATTAGTCAGTTTTGCTCAATCTTTTGTTTTTGGTACTTCATCCATCGCCGAGTTTATCGTAGGAAGAACTGATGCAACGTTCAATGGATCCGCATCTTAATTTGTCCATGATTAAAATTATATTAACCTTCAAATCCCAAGTCTAATTGAAAGTAAAAAATCAGCTGCTATCGCACACTGATCTTTTAGACTCTAGAATCTGCTAACTACTTTGATATATTGCAGAGAATTCCCCAAGAGTTTTCGGAGCTCTATCATCATGAACTTCCTGATACAGTGATCTTCAAAGGCCCATCAGGCAACGAATGGCCTGCCAAATTGCAGAAGGACATTGATTCCGTGTATGTGCAGGATGATGGATGGCTGAATTTTTACAGAGACAATGCTCTAGGAAACAGTGAGTTCTTGATTTTCCGGTATGATGGGAAGAAATACTTCAACGTGCAGGTTTTTGATCCAACTGGAGTGGAGAGACTGAGTGAGTTAACTATACAAGTCATCTCTCCTAGATTGCTCCATGCTTCCTCTTATGTTTTTGATACTAAGGCATACCGATGGAAGAAAACGTACCTAAAGCTATCGTTTACATTGGGCAGGCAAGCATAATCCTGAACTTGAGCAAAACAGGCTGGAGAAAATCCAAGTGGAGGAAAGACTGAGTGAGTTAAAAGAAGGAAAGGACCTTCCTGATGTTAGAATGAGTTCGGATCCCAAGCACGAAAACAAGAACAAGCAAAGGCAGGTCAAAGCCGGAAAAATTGCTCCACATTTCCCGATTTGCAAATCGAGATTGCTGTGTCGCCATTTAGAGAAGAATGCTTCTACTTCCGAGGAAAATGCAAGGCTGGAAGCAGTAAAAGAGACTTTTACGTCAGACTTCCCCTTCTTCATGAGTTATATGAGAACGTCCATCGTGGAGAAAGCAAAACCGCTGGTTAGTATTCACTTTCTTCTCAACCGCCCTATCTTAGAACTGGGCCATTGTTTCCCTTTCCTTTTCTCTGATTTTGAGAGTGCGGTGTGAACCAATGCAGCCTGTTCCGTCGAAGTTTGCTAAAGAACATTTCCTGTGGCGAAGGACGAACATTGTCTTGCGCAATGCGGAAGGTCAAACTTGGAAAGTCGCCCACCATTGCAACGGGAAGAGACATTACTTTTCTCGAGGGTGGCAAGCCTTTCTTTATGACAATGAGCTGAAGATTGGAGATGTGTGCATCTTCGAGGTTCGCAACAAAACGGAAGTCCGAGTCCACATTTACCGTTTGCCAGGAACTTCAGCCATATGAATGAAAACATGGCCAGTAACATTACGAGCTGACTGTATTCATCTGTGGTCCGTCTACAACAGTATCTTGTGATAGTCCTCTATGTGGTAGTAGTCTTCTTAATATTGGTCGGTAACTGAGTGGTAGTTGCTTTTATTATTGACTATTGAGTTAGTAACTTCCCAAACAAATCAAGTAATGATCACGAACTATAGAAAGATCTTGCTGTTGTGCTGCTAACTGGAATCATTGTACTTATGATGATGAACAAGCAGTGGTCTTGTTGGCAAATGCCAAAGCTACGTTTAGATTGTCTGGTATCTCATAGGCTCACAAGGAGAATGTTTTCTTTATGACGTAATGCTTATTATGCCATCATCGTTGTGATTCATAGTTACTCTCTTGTGATGTAGTTTTTGAGTTGGTGATGATCCGAACTTTCATTTGGATTTATGATTCTGACAAGTGTTGATCTCCTTTGGTTTTTGAGGCATTGGCACTTCTGAAGTAGCATCTCAAAGAAAAAATGATTCGATGATCCAATGCTTGACTATGAATCAGGCTTCAGTAGTTAGTCTTAGTAGTCCTCTGGCTCATGGTTTTTTGGCCACTAACAGAAAGCGGCCCAGGAAAGTCTATCTCCAGCTACGTTGTCACCTAGGTAGTTAAGTTTCCGGTTAAACGAATTCATGGATAAGTTCTTCCTGATGGCGACGGATTTTGTGACGCATGACTTAGGCTCAAAGTTTATACATTGCAACTCATTTTCATTCCAAGTCTTGCGTAACTTCTTTTCTTCTGATGATTCAAATATTCCTATGTTATATCATCTCATAACCTTTTGACAAACACGCATAAATTCTTCCTGGTGATCGGTCAAATGAAAAAGATGCCGTGGATCCCTTTCGAAATGGCAGTCACTTGAAGACCCCTTGACACCTAAATTTCGCCATTTTACTTAAAACTTAACCGCATAAAAAATTAGGAATTAGTCGCTAAAAAAATCGAAAAAAAAAAGAAAAGCGGATCGAGCTAGGCCCAGTTTTTTCCAATTCTCTTCTCCTCTGTATCTTTTGTCGCTTGGGCCCAAGCCCAGCACCTTTTTTTTCTTTCCTTCCCCGGCCCAACCTTCTTCTCTTCTTCCTCTCTCTCTCTCTCCCTCATGCTCTCTGTAGAAAGAAGGAAAAGCAAAGTACGAGCCAGAGGAGAGTGGGATGGCGAGGGAGCAGAGGGGGCAGCAGATCGCGCAGCATGATCCCAGGGTCGGAGTCAGGCCGGCAAGGAAGCTGGCGGTGGCAGGGGGCCATGCGCGCTTGCTGGCCGAGCATAAAAGCGAGAGGGGGAGCTCTTCGGTGAGGATAGAGGGAGGGAGCTTGAGCGAGACGAGAGAGCTCAAGAGAAGGGTGGAACACCAGAGAGAGAGGGAGAGGGAGCGCACAGAGAAGGAAGGATAGGAGAGAGGCAGAACACAGAGAAGTCCGAGGGAAAGGCTGAGGGTGAGAAGCGCTCGAATCTGGCGGAGGGAGCCAGCGAACTGAGAGAGCGATACGAGCAACCGAGAGCGGCTTAGTCACGCACGGGCTTGTCCGAAGACCTTCCCGGTGACGTCCTCGAGCTGACCAGGTAGGTTCGGCTCCCTCCTTGCTCCATTTTAGGCGCACCGGGCCGGATCTCGCAGCCATCCGGCTCGCGCAAGCTCCGGCCCTCGTCGCCCTTGCGTTTCGTTCCCATGTTCCTTGTATGTTGTGTTCGAGATCCGAAAAGTCAGTTCGTGTTTTAGCTTAGAATCGATCCGTGCTTGCATACGTAGCTGCTGAATCATGTTTTTTGTTCGCATGGTCACTGTGTTTTGGCATGATCTTCGCGAAATAATCGTACGTCGTCTGGAGAGTGAGGGTTTTCTTTGTTCCGGTGAACGGATTATCGGTCGTCGGAAAAGGTGGCCGGCGGGGTCGCAGCCGGTCGAGCGCTATGACCAACGGGCGATGGTGGTCCAAGCACTGGTGAACTTTCGCTGGAGATGACGTTCGTTGGCGCTGGTTCGGTGGAGGAAATCGTCGGACGGAAGGGGCTGCATGAAGACGTCGTAGAAAGACCAGAAAAAAAAAAGATTAAAAGAAAATGAAGAAAAAGAGAAACGCAAAAAAAAGGATAAAAAAGACTAAAAAAGAAAAAGCTAAAAAAAAAAATAGAAATAGAAAATGGACTGTGATTTTAGTTTGGTTAGTGGGCTGGTGAGGTTAGGAGCTTAAATGAAAAGTTGGGCTGAGAGCAAAAATTGGGAATGGGCTGTTTCAACGAAAGGATTTTCGTGGGCCTTACTTTTGTTTATTTCGAGTAGGCCTTGGGGCCGGCCCGTTTTTTTAAACGACCAGGACCGATGGGGTCCGGGCCGGTTTAGCAAGGCTGGGTCTTTTGACCCGGTCCGAATTGTTTTTCATATATTGAAAAAAAAATCAAAAAAATAGAGAAAATAATAAAAATATTAAAAATATTAAAAATATCAAAAAAATCCAAAAATCCAAAAAGCCCAAAAATTTCAAGTTTGTTTTAGAGTTCCTTGAAAAGCTTTAAAATAATTCTCGAACAATTTTCTCTTAAAAGGTGTGGGGAAATCATCGGCTTGAGATTGTGCTTAAAATTGAACAAGCCCGCACGGCTTCACCTTACGGTTCTAATTATCCTCGGATACAATTGCCCTTGATTGCACGCTTACGACGCGATGATTATGGTTCCCCCTTAGTCTAATTAGGATTGTCATTTATTTATCTCTTAATGCTAGGTGTTTATTTCTCTTGCAATTCATTTAATGTTTACTTTAGTTGCTAATTGTTGTTTTGATGATTGCGCACGCGCATGATCACTTCGCATGTTAGTAGATAGGTATAAAATCAATCCAAACTGCTTGACAAAAATCATTTCTTTTAAAATGAACAAGATTAGGTACAGAAATGGCACTAATTGGTCAATTAGTATAATCAAGTCATCAACTCTAGATTCTTTAATTGCATAGGAAGTAAAGTATTGTTCATAAAATTCTAAACGCAAGTGAACGTGTCGAACAAGTAATATAATGATGAGAAAGAATATCGTCCCACGAAGATCGATGATTAATAAACTAATTAAATACTAAAATAAATTAACTCTAAAATTTATCTAACAGACCAAAATATAATTGAGAATAAATTAAAAACAAAATTTGTAGACTAATGCAGTAAATCAATCAAATAAATATGTTTGAGCATCCGATTTCACCATAATCACTAGATATGAATTTCAGATTGTTGTGAGTACTAAAACGATATCAAACATGTGATAATGCGGAATTTCCCGATCTATTTACTATCCTATCTCTAGGTATAGCAAACCTACTCAGTTTATTAATCCACTATATCTCTATGTGAATTAAAATAAACATAAGTACATGAAAAACTATGAATATTCCCGGTTTACAATGAGTCTTTTGGATCACCTTATCACCGAAAAGCTACACAAATAACGCAAGATATTTCTATCTATGTTTAATTCATGGTTATATATTATAATGAGCAATTGCATATTATCACTTCTCGTCTCAAACATGCACATCAAATCATTTAAGTGGTGGCCAATCACTCAAAAGCATTAAGCACAATAATATATCACTCACATGAATGAAATCAATTGTAAAACATAAAAATCATGAAATTCACATCATAATAGGCTACATCGTAGCCTAACAAAAGAAAATTAGAACATAGTAGATGAAAAAATAAAAATAAAAATCAAACTCAAAGATCTTTAATCAAAGAACAAGAATTTCGTCTCCACTTTCGTCTTCTCTTCAAAATACTTGAAAAACTCTCAGAACAATGAAAAAACAATCTAGCAAAAAAACTAGCTTAAAAAAAACCTAGTTGCTCTCTCTGGCTCTCCTATTTATAGGAGATATCCAAGATCCTTATCTCCAAGCAATTGCGCACAAAATCGGGAGTAAATCGAGGGATTTTGATTTGATATCTATCTCCCACTTCCGCTTGATTTAAATTCCCGAGTTTTGCAATTTCTTTTCTTATCTTCTTCATATATCATTATCCCGCATAAATAAGGAAAATTTAAATAATCGAAGGAAATCCAAATATTTTCTCATAGATATCGCATTAATTGTTGCCTAAAATAGGTAAAATAACTCTATTTTTATAGAGTTATCAAGTATACTCCCATATCTCACTTGGTTTCTAGCCGAAGTGGTGACTCATTTTTGCGAAATTTTTTAGAGTACTCCAATGTCACGCGAGGTATGGGCTTGGGAGAGCCCGCGCCTAATCATAGGCCTTAGGTCTGTCATTTAGGCAATACCCCTAAACCTATTCCCTCCCACCGAGGGATAGATCTCGACACTTGTAAAAAAAATTATCTGATGTAACAGTGAAATGAGCATCACAATGTCAATAAATTTGAGGGAGTTATATACAAATGAAAATCAACTCTTGTTGTAATTTCTAAGCACATTGTTTATGAGCGAAAGAATAGCATAAGGACTTCCATGAATGCCACTCTTAAGGATTTAGTAAAATGATGCTAATTAAAAATGTTATTTGATGTTGAAAATGTCAACCTTTCTCGTTTCGTTGTTTTTTTTCAACTTAAAACTCATTCGTCCAATGGTATGAAAAAGACTCTGCTCAGTCCGTATGCAAAGATATGGTCTTCTTCTCCTGATTCTCATGAGCTGCGCGTGTTTTTCTTTACGCCTTTCTGTTTGAAGCCCTGTAGTGTTCTTGAGAGACAAGATCAGATCAAAATCCGAATATAGTACATGTACCAGTTCATAGAATAATTTCCCGCAATCTGCATGTTGGCACTCGTACGGGCAGTCTCTACCTCTGGTCCTCTGCCTCCAGAGAAGAAGAGGTACAGTTGGCAGGGCAACGTTGGTTGGCCCCTGTTTTTTGCCAAGCCAATGATGCCCACCTCTGATCTTCTTCTCTTCTGCTTTTCGGAAGGTCTATAACAAGGGAGTCCTCCGTCCATACCGGTGTGAAACTCCCAAGAAGCAGCTACTTGGAGAATGGAGGATCTCGGAAAAAAACATGAGTTGGGCTCAATACTTAAAATGAAGATGAATTGCTTCATCAAGTTGATCCTTCAGAAAGAACCCATGCAAGAACTGGTATGATCTTCCAACCTCTGTTTTCTCGACAAACAGGATCCGTCTCCTGTCCCATTTGTTTTCTATTGTGCAGTAGAAAAGAGTAAACTTGTCCTTTAAATTACATCTTCCGACGTCTATTTGAAGAGCTACATGTGCTTTATCTTTTTGTAGAGTACTTAGAACCATTACAATGGCTAAAAAGCAGAAGGCTTGAACTGACTCAAATCAAAGTGGTTGTGCCATTTGAAATGAACGAAGTCTATTTGAGTTTTACACTTCCTTACTGTGTCTGACCTTATGAAGGAGAGATGACGCCCTAAGCTCGTTTGCAGATGATAAATCAAGGGAAAGGAAAAAAAGACTGTTGCATTGTGAGGTTTCTTGAGTGATGCATTAGTTGAAAAAAATAAAACGAAAGGTGAAAGTATCACACCAGACTGCTCTTGTGTTGCACAATTCAATTTCACTTGCTTCAAAAGTTTGGTTGTGTAGACTAAAGGATGCACGTTAGGCTATATGACTGCTATATAAGTTATGTGATGAAGTAGGAGAACGATTCATATTTTCTCAAGCTCTTCAGAGTCCGGATGAAAGATCCTGTTTCTTTCCATGCACATTCTGGCTTGTCTTATTATGTTTCAGTTTCATTGCCTACCACAGTTTGAAGACCAGGCTCATATAATTAGTAGATGTAATCCTTATTCAAGCATGTTCTACGACAGTGAAAGTCTATGTGTTTTGGTGTTTGTTAAATTGAAGTTGTGGTGTGTTCATTTCGGTCTCTTTTGTGTTGCTTGATTTATCGGTTTTCTCGATCCTTCTGTTTTCACTGCTTCTTCAATTTCTAAGTTTGAAATGGTACGATAGGTAGGGTTGATGCAAGTGTAGTCTGATCTGCATCAGTATTAGTACATGATATACTATTGTTGACTTCACTTTCAAGTAGTAAATCCAATATGTACCTCATGTATCCTTGTTCGATTAATTATCACTCAGCTAGTAAAGCCTCCATATTGCACTCTGGAATCCACTAACCGCAACATTTACTTGAGTATAATGCAGAAAATCCCACCAAAGTTTGCGAGGCTTTTTTCTGAAGAACTCCCCCATAGAGTGATCTTAAAGGGCTCCTCTGGCGAAAAGTGGAATGCCAAATTACGCAAGGATAACGCTGGCTTGTATATACATGATGGATGGCGAGAGTTTCACATGGACAACTCCCTTGGAAACAAGGAGTTCTTGCTATTTGAGTACGATGGGAAGAGAAGCTTTGAAGTGGATATTTTCAATCCGACTGGATTGGTGAGAATGGATGTTCCTGTTACAGAAGGAACAGAAACAAACCTTCATAATGGGAAAAGACCACGAGGCAGACCCAGAAAGTGCCCTGTTGTCTCCCAAAAAACTTGTCTCAAATCTCAGGGTAATGCACTTTGTCCTTTTCTTTGGCAGATTTACATAAGTGCAGATTATACCTTTTACATGTCGTGAATTTACTAAATGAAATATTTACCTACAATATTAATATGGGTGTTTTCTTGATGTTCTGGATACTAAACGTACGCATGTAGAAAACATGTCCAAAAGGCTAGACTTACATTTACATGACATTGGACAGACAAGCAAAATCGGGAAGAAATGGATCTCCGTGCTATAATAACATGTTCAGAGCCCCGCAGGCGCAAACAGAAGAAAAAGTTTGGCAAACTCACTGGCAGTTTTCCAGTATCTAGATCGAGATTTAGGTGCTGTTCTATTGAGAAGAACGCTTCTAGCTCTGAGGTAAATGCAAGGCTGAGAGCAGTAGAAGAGATGTTCACTTCTAAGTTCCCCTACTTCATGACTTATATGAAAATGTTCAGTCTCGAGAAGGCAAAGATGCTGGTTAGTGTTTACTTTCTTTCCCACTCCCTGTTTCACGACCTTTGTTATTGTTAGTCCCCTTTCCTTTCTTCAATACTGAGTGTGTGGCACATAAAAATGCAGTATATTCCCAGGTCATTTGCTCAAGTGCATTGCCCATTGGAAAGGGCGGACATTGTACTGCGAAATCTGGAAGGGAACACTTGGAATGTAGTCTGCGTGATAAATAAGAATCGGCATTTCTTTTCTGGAGGGTGGCCAGCCTTTATCCAAGACAACAAACTGGGAACCAGAGATGTATGCGTGTTCGAGCTTATCTCTAGCAAGGAATTCCGAGTCACCACCTTTCGTTCACCAAAAACTTTGTCTGCATGAATGAAGATGTGGCCAGGGAAATTAGATTATGGTGGTATATATTTTACTATCATGGTTCTGCTCACAGAAAAAGCACTCATTAGGGAATATGTTTCTTCAGGATACGATGCTTGATTAGGCCTCGGGCAGCTATAAGTTTGTGTTTTACTTTTCTTATGAATTTTGAGCTGCTGATAATCTGAACTTGAACTTAGATTTATGATCCCAACTAGTTTTTGACTCGATATGCTTGATTTGACGTTCCTTGTTTCAATTCATTAGCATTATGAACCGGCATTTAGAGAGGGAGAGAGAGGGCATGATCTTTCAATATAGGATTCCACCTTCAATGTCAGCTTCAAAGTTCCTCCCGTCATGAAAATCTATCTTGGGCCACATCTTCATGGAGGTAGTTAAGTTTCCAACTAGATGAATGTGTGGATGGTGAATGTCGCAAAAATGTTCCATAGCAAGTCAGAGGACCATTATATCGAGTATTCTTGCCATCCAATTTGAAAAATGTGTTGTATGGTTGCCCAACTTGTCCAAGTAGTCTGTCAAGTCAGTGTAATCACTTGATCAGGAGCTGGGAGGAGGATTTAGTTTTAGAGTCCCCTAATCGCCTGTGGAATTCTATCTGGAAAGCAGAAGATGTTGTAGTAAATGGAGAGTTGCTTCTGAAAATTTTCCCTAATGCAGGAGATTTTGCTTAATCCTCATGCAAACTGGGCTTGAACTTATGCTTTTGTTGTTTACCTTTCTTTTTATGATTCAATCCACTTCCCTGTTCTTCTGGATCTGTTGTTGCTGAGAGAACCCATTTAGTTCTGTACTTTGGTCTTTAGATGAACGAATGCAAGCTCATTTCCCATCCAAAAGAGAAGACAGGGAAAAAAGATATAGGGATCTTCAAGGACCCTTTCAGTTTTTAACATATGGACTCCTGCGTTGGCTTTCTGTCATTTATTATGTTCTTTTTTGAACAGGGACCGATAAAATACATACCAGAGTAAACATTGGTAAACATTTCATCTCAAGTGAGGGCCCTTTTTGTTGAAGCATTTTCAGATGCCCTTTTTTGTGAAACTGAGGAGGAAAAACAATTTTTGATTTTTAATGTATTCGTTTTCTAGAAAATGTGCTTATAAGGTAAAAGTGGAACCTTTTTCCAATAAAAAGAAAAAGAACCCAGGGAGGAAACTTATTTGTTTTCTCTGATCAATTCCCAGTGGTGACGGGAACATCCACTGAGCCCTTAGATGACACTTTGGACACCAAGAATTGTTTCATCTCAAAATTCTCATGGAGATTCACGCAGGTGAAAGTGCTAGTTCTTACTGTTCACTGGGGTGGCGAGTACAATTACAAACCAAAAGACAAGGAAAAACGAAGATAAAAACATAAGAACAACATCGCGGGAGGAGGTGAGGGTGGCTGCGGATGGAAGAAGGGCATGCGTCTTTTACAGGTTGATGGTGGACTCCCTCATCCATGAGAAGCAACTGGCAATCTTTGAACTGACCGTCATCTCACTCACCAGTCACCATGCTTGTGTTTTGTGTCCCCTGCTTCTCAAGAAAATGAACTGACGCAATCTCTTGAGCAGAGGAAAAGAAATCTACACATGGCTGATTTTGTCTGTTCTTTTCCTTTTCTTTAAGCATATACAGTAGAAGAGAAAACGTAGGACAAAAGATCATGCTGGTCAATTGGTCACCTTGTTAAAGGACTGAGTTTTTCTGGTTCGAATCGATGGGCAGCTGTTTCATGAATTGAAAAATGCTGGGAAAGGTTGAATGAGAGGAGACTATACTTTGAGCCGTGTGAACAGAAGTCTAAAATTTTTGCCTGTTTGACACAATCGACCCAACTTCACTCAAGTTTGGCCTGGCATGAGCCGACCTAGAATATGACCCAAACTCGCTTAATATGTCAATTGCATTTTCAATGTGGATTCTTTCTTTCATTCAGAGAGGTCTGCAAGAGCAAATTTGGCCTATGTAGTATGCGCGGCTGTTTTAGTTTGTTCCTTATACTAGCTCACATTCTCGTACTTATGGGGTCCATGAACTTCACGGGTGATTGAAAATCAGCATTTTGGCCCTTGGTGATGATTAATTTAATGCCATCAAATTTTTTTCAATCTGCAGAGGATTCCAAAAAGGTTTTCTTGGAAATACGGGATGAACTTGCTGATCTTGTTAGTGAAGAATTAAAAGCCATTTCCAACACATACGGAGAAAAATCAAGATACTCACAAATGTTGTCAAAATCAGAGGCATTTGTTGGGCATGCCCGATCTGTACAAATAATCAACAAGTAAATTGCATGAAAATAAGTTTTGGGTTGAGGAAGGATCGCTTCCCATTTTCAAAAGCCCAGGGAAAACTAAAGTAGGCAGGGATACAACTCCGAAGTGTGTAGAAAGCAGATCGATCTCCTTAGCAAAACAGCCCAACGAGCTCTTTTTTCCGGTTTGTCAATGATAAAGCAATGCGTGTTTTACTTCAAATTTCCGGTTTGCAAAAGTACAATAATCGACTAGTAAAAAACAATGCGTGTTTTACTTCAAATTTCCTAGATGTGCTTCTTTGGTCATCTTTTCTCAATAGAAAATTTCCAAAATTCATCTCGTGCAAAAGGATTGAAAACTAGTTAAAATGGAAAATCATGATGCAAGTCATTAAAAATTACTGTTATTGATGTAATTTTCTTCTGCTGTAGGCTTTAAGTTTAAATCGAGAGCGTAATTTATTCCCTAAATTCAAAAGATCCTAACTTTTCCCCCCCACGATTTATGTAGTTCCATAGGTATTACAACCCATAATTTTTTTTATCTCATCTACTGAAGTTAGCTCCCCATTCGTCAATAACCTAAGTTTGTTTAATTGTCAAGGAGGTGGCGGTGGTGTTGCCAGGCCAAAGTCTTATTAAAAGCCGCATTGGCCAATGGTCATCACTCTCAAGACTCTGTACTAAGCGGCCTGCAGCTCAGCATTATCTTTCAGCTACTTCATATAGAAACTCGACTAGACAGCTCAACTACACATCTTTTCTTTTTTTTACCACAAGCTGAACTGCATCAAGAAAACATCCAACATTGTGTCATGAAAAAACCGAAAGGGACGGGTTTGGGCATGAGGTGGGCCTAAATTAATGTAAAGAGTGCTGGGTCATTATCTGAAGCGGACGAAAAGTTATAACAGTGCCACAAACCTCGAGCACGTGCACAACCCTCTGTGGTCTATAAACTTGCGACATCCCAGGGAGTGTCGCCGACCCATTCATTATTTTGCGCATGCGGAAACGTAAAACAATCTCCATACAACATAACAGTGGGATAGAAACGTAGGATAATATTTTCACAAACCACACCTACTATACAGTAGTGCCTATATACGAGACCGTTTAACACCCCAAGGTCTAATACAAAAAGTGAAGCTGTTCGGCTACCTACGCGCTAAGCTTCCATTTACAAGACTAGGGTTCGCTACTACCCTATCATACTTCTCGATCTCTCTAGGGTGAACTGTCACCCATCATCCAACCTTGACGGCAGACCCGTCACCATCCGGCAAAAGCTACCAAGGCATCCGTACTCCACTACTGTAGACCTCTCGTCTCTCGCCTTGTCCACCCTCCAACTAGGGACCTGAAAATGTTAGCCCACTAAGGGGTGAGATCACATCTCGGCAAGTCAATCACCTAAATCCAGATTAGGAGAAGGGTACACTCAACATGCAATCTAATCACCTTTCTCACGCTTTCTTAATATCAGTGCTTTCCTGCATGTTAGTGTCAATCAAATCATTCATAAGATATCGAGATCATATATCATCATAATACTTTAACATGTACATATGTAAGGACATAAATATCAACATAATTACACGAGCCCCCAATTACCAGACTAAACTATTATGGCACGTCCCATACCGCACCACATAGTTCTGTCTCTTAATTAGATCCCTCGCTTTCACCCATTCATGTGTCACAAATGATTTCAATGCACAAATAACAGTCTTCCGACATGACCGGGCATCATCTCGCTCGATCAATCACATTATCACATACGAATCGCGTTACAAGCGATCTCACACGCCATTGCCACACGAACGCATTGTCTGGGGTAGAGGCGCGGACGCACCGCCATCCCTCATCCCAGCCCAGTATTGTCCTCTTTGGGCCCCGCACTGGCGCGGACGAACCGCCATCCCAGTCGGGTCACCCCTCAAGGCTTTGTTCTCAGCACAACAGAAGTATGTGTGAAATGCGTTATCGGTTCATGCGTGCATGTCATAAACAGTGTGCTCAACTCATGCATGACCAGAACCAAAGATGCCACAATTCTCACAAATGAATGCTTAGGAATGTACATATCAATACAATCATACGAGCCCCAATTAGTAGACTAAACCGTGATGGTACGTCCCATACCGCACCATACAGGTTCCGTCTCTTAATCGAGTCCCTCAATCTTCGATCATTCATGCATTTCACAATTTCCATTCATTGGTTATGGCCAACCCCACAGATAACAGTCTTCCGGCATAACCGGGTATCGATTCATTGGTTATGGCCAACTCCACGAGATAACAATCTTCCGGCATAACCGGGCATCGCCTCGCACCGTCGAGCGCGGCAACGTCTACATCTAGACGGCATTCCATATAGGAGCATCGGTCCAGCCTTCCCTGCGACCGGCATCCGTTGATGTGGGGCATTCCCGAAGGAGCATCGGCCCAACATCCATTGCGACCGGCATTCGTTGACGTGGGGCATTCCCGAAGGAGCATCGGCCCAACATCCATTGCGACCGGCATCCGTTGACTTGGGGCATTCCCGAAGGAGCATCGTCCGGCCCCAAAGGCTCGTGACGGCATCTCATATCATTCATGCATTCATACAATTTCGACCCAGGACACCGTACATTGCACTCAAATACCTCTATTAAAATGGTGATCCCGGCCTATTTTCTTCATATTAGAAATGCATGGTAAAATAATCGTGTGTGGGGACATGGTCAGATTGAACAAGAAAATTTGTGTTATCTCTTTCAAAATCCCACAATTTAGTATAGTATTTAAAAACACTTTCGGCGTCTAAAACCTGACACCCGGTATTTTCTAATTAAATACCAACAGT
The DNA here is from genome assembly GCA_017140595.1 of Eucalyptus curtisii. NCBI lineage: Eukaryota > Viridiplantae > Streptophyta > Magnoliopsida > Myrtales > Myrtaceae > Eucalyptus > Eucalyptus curtisii. The sequence continues at coordinate 21,766,126 of CM029502.1, forward strand.
TTTCAATCACCATGCAATTGCACAAAACATTACCAAATTCATGCGGATGCCCATGCCTTTACACATCCGTTCACTTCATAAAATCAATACCCATGAAATTAGACAACTTTTCATTCTCGGGTGAACAGTGCATGTGAACGGTGCGCGTGAATAGTGCCGCGTGAACAGTAAAATTCTAGAATTAAGTAACTAATAAATTAAATCCACAAGTCATTAAAAACACTAATTAAAGCAAGCAAAACATCAAGAACCATCACCAAACTAATATAGATCCTAATTGGCAAAAACTGCCCAATTGCGCACTTTCGGGTTCAAGACCAGAAACCAATTCATATGAGTTCGAAAATTTCTCAAACTTGAACACGTGCTAAAGGACATGTAAAAAAACATTTTTCATGAAGACACCGAAGTTCAGATCCTTCTGGATTCGGCCCAGTAATTCACTCAATCCAACATTAAAATCGGGTCCAGTTCCAGAGAGCCTAACTCATCAAAATCAGTTCTGTTTTGGGTCGAAATCTGGTCCGTTTGACTTGAAATTTGAGTATGTTAAACTAGAAGTTGTAACTAACAAGTTTCATGAAGAAACTGATTGGAAATTCGACCTCCAAAGGTCACGGTTTACAGAACTGTCCGAATTACTGTTTCAAGGATGACGTCATGAAAATCGTCATCTTTTTAAATTCTAAAAATTATGAGAAAAATATATGTTATTATTTATGATGTCTACAACATTTATTCAGAAGGAAATTTCTTCAAAATCGCAACACAAAGTCGTCTACAAAATTAGCAAAACTCCAACGTCCTGGAAACTGTTTCAGAAATCAGCTTCTGTTCTTGTCTGAAACTTCACCCACGGTGGTTGTCTTGCTCTCTAAACCTTATCTAAGCTTTTCTATGTCTATCCTAACATCCTTAACCAACATCCATCCATATATAACGTCATCTACATCTTTCATCTACAGAGAAATCCCTAATTCATGTACTCAGCCCCTAATCTAGAGTTAGGAGACAACTTACTCAATTTGTGTATTGAAGAACTCCTGGCGACGGCGACAAGGTCACAACTCCAGGAGATGCCGGGACACCTCAGTATGGCCCTACACAGGCCAGCAAGGCTCTCGGCCTACTGTTGAGAAGTCGGTTCCTCAGCCAAGTCGGACCGGTTGCTGCACTAGACTTGGCAGAACCGAAACAGAGGACTGCTCTGTTTTCTTGGCTGCTGTTTTGGAAGCAAAGCAGGAAAGAAACTCAAGAGAGAAAGAGAAAAGGAAGAGGGGAGGGGGTTGTCGTGAGGAGGAAGGGGATAGGGGAGAGAGAAACAATAAAGAAAAGGGGAAGTTGTAGGGAAATTGCAGCAGAAGGTTTGCCGTAGGTGAGGGGGTGGAAAAGTGGGAGAGAGACGGAGAAAAAAGAAGAAAGAGAGAAGAAGAAGTTACCGTAAGTGAGGGGGTGGAAATTATGTAGAAAGGAGGGGGAAAGCGTGAAGGAGGGGAGAAAGAGGAGAGAGAGAGAAGAAAAAGAATAATAGTAATATCATTATCACTTTTTTTTTTCTTTTTCTTCCAATCTCCGATTTTTCATCCGATAATTTCTTTTTCCGAAATTTTGGGATGTCACAATAACAGTGCATACAGCAATATGAAAGGTAGCTTCTTTTATGAGAAGATGACATCTTTTATTCATAGAAGTAAAATATTTCTTACATTTTACTTGGGTTTCTAATCGATCCATAATAAATTAGTGATGACTTTAAATTAAATTGATTGGCATGTTTAATTGATTAAATTAAGATCTCGAAGTTTGACAAAAAATGTGCATAAGGTTAGGCTCGTAAACAAAATCGAACCGAACCAAATCAACTAGTTGTATATGGTTTTCGCAGGAATTGGTCCAATTTCTAGTTCTCGATCACTTGGGAACCAAACTGGGCCGGTCTAGTCTCTGATTCTATAGACTAAAAACCGGTCCTTTTGGTGGGGTTCTTGATTCTGAAGTGGGACCGGACCGGATTCAAGAACGGATCACTCCTATACAACGGGGGACTCATGGACTAGGCTTACTGGTACATAAAACGTGTAAGTAGAAGTTCACTCTGGACATATTGATACTTGCGTCCTCACCATACGTTAGGTCATGAAAGCTTCATTTACCGGCAGAATAAATCCTTCCAAAAAACTTCACCTTTTTTGTTGACAAATTAATCCCATCCTATCAAGTACGGAAAAAAGAAGCCATGATGTGCTGTTGTTGCTCACAACAGACACGTCCAAATTCAAAGTTCAGGGGAAAGAACAAATAGATTTGAGAATATAACATTTTATTGAAACATTCAATCTAGTCACAAAACACACTTCAGATGCACCAGAAACACAAAAAGGAGAAGTCAAAGTACAAGCCAAACTATTTCCTATTGAATCAGATTCTAGAGTTGTCATCTCTTTAGTCTCTGCGAAGTGCATTGTAACGACTAAGGTTGAAGTCATGTCAATGAGAAAGTAATTACACTAGAAATTCTAAAACGTATTTTAAAAGTGTATAGCGACTAGGTGCTGCAAGAGAACAGTTAGGTCAAATTTCATGCAACAGAAATTAGGGTTCTCTCTTTCCTCAGATGCCATTGCACTGGGAAATGGAGAAAATAATGCATGGCTTTACAAAAGCTGTGGCATGGATTCTCATCACCTTTTGCTGGTGCACATACATCTAACATTTGAAGTACTTCTAGTTTTGTCCCTCATTTCAAAACATACATAATGTAACATTTTGATGATCTACATTTTTGCAGTTATTGATTTCATGCTTGAAATCAATAAGGATGATAAACAAATCTTTCTTTAGTAAGAACTTAATAGATATTTGAGTTCATTGCTGATATAATGATTCCACAAGTTCATAGTCAATATGATAATTTACACAGGATTTATCGTCCTCACAAATGTATGTCACATCATTTCTTTTTGGAACAAAATTTTCTACTCGACCAATTCCATCAAAGTTATTAAATAGTTCAAAAGTATCTAATCAACAAAGAGAGAAATGTCAATGAGCGAGAGGCAGCCAGTGATTATCTATGAAAGTTTATCAATTGTGTCGATTTCAAGTTGACCGCGTCGTATTATGTCGTGTTCAAATTAGTATTCAGGTTTCTCAACAAATTCATGTCATATTAGAGTCGTGTCTCTGTGTTGTATCAGAAATTAATCCCTAAATGAAACGACTTGTATTCATTTTAATTCCTGCAGTACGTTGTAATGGCAGCCCGCACACATGCCGCCTCAGCCAGTTCGAGTCCCGCAAGATGCAAACATAATTATGCACCCTGGCCGCGAACGCTACCAGTAAGCAGATTTTTCGCTGACCTTTAGGCCATGTTTGGTACGAAGGCCGTGGATTCTCTCTGTATAAGTGAGAAGGCAAGCTTTCAAGGAAAGGAATATGACATGATTTTGCTTGATTATACTGCTTAAACTTGTCTCTTCCCTAACAATGAATTTTTTTCATTGGCAGATAATTCGTTTTATTTGATATTCAAATTCATGACTGAGGTGGTTCTGGAACAGCACACTGATGATGTCCGCAAATGGAAAAAAGTGTCTTTCATCAAATGGAGCAAAAATGGAAGAATAAAGTCGACCATGTTCCTGAATTGGAACAAAGTCGATCTGGTTGACAGAGGAAAGAAAGGACATTAGAATTGATGCGCAACCACCGCATTGATGCGCAACACCCTCTGTTTTGACGATATAGTAAGAAACCTCCATGTTCAGTGTTCACTGCCATTTTACCTGCGTGTATGAGTTTGATAATCTCTGTCAGAAAGAACCCGACAGCAGAGCCGGCATTGGAACGAGTCCCAGAACCGGAAGCAAGAAAGCCCACAAGTTGCTCTCGCCTCACCATCAAAGGCTTCGACCTCCGAAAACAGAGACTGAGACTTGCCAACGACGACCAAGAACGACCTCTCCCAAAACACGACGAGTTCCGTCTGTTTCGTTGAGTCCAGCGGTTGCAGTCATTCCTGTGGTCGCCTTACTCAAGTCTGATCAGCGATCATCGCAGGTAACGATCCTCTGCTTGTTCAAACCGAGGTTGCTCTGAAAAAATTGGTGGTGATTGAAGCTCTTTTAGTGTCTTGAACGTGTATTGATGCTGTCGCGATGATCTGAACCAGATTTTTGTTGTTTGTGATGACCGGGAATGAATCACTTGTATTAAATCCGCATATAGGCATCCCGGATGAAATGCTCACAATCTGCTCAACAGATTGAGCTCTTCTTCTGAACAAGAACGAGTTTGTCGATTTGTGAGGTCATTCGGTAGGGAGTTAAGGGAAATGAGTGCGGGGATTTGATGAGCCGTCAGCAATGCTCTTCTGTGGAAAGTGGTTGACTGAGCATCTTTAGATTTTCTTCTAGCCTAGACAGAATTTAGGGCAAGTCAAATCTCCTATTGTCCAAACAGGGGTTAGGAACGCATGGAATGTTGAATGACGTAATTTGTCCAAGATTTCAAGCAAGCGCTGCAAGCGCATTTGTTTTAGCGTTCCCAACTTATGATTATTGTAATCAAATCTCAACAAAATGAATTTCTTATTCTAGCTATCATTGGTATTTTTTTTTTTTTTTGAATTGAAGAAAGCAAGTCGGTGTCGGAGAGTGAAACCGAGATCCCTCCTTCCTGTTCCTGAGTCTTTCTGATTCGTGCCGTTCTCTGCTCTGCTCTGCTTTAACTGGGCTCAAACAAGAGGAGAGGGTGATCTGAGGCTTTCAAAAGTAGACTTGCCTTGCAACCTGTCTTGGAAGAAACCTTTCTTGTCATCAATATTCTACTAAAATAGGCTTTCCTTCTTGACTGATTGGCTTTTAAGTAGTACAATAATTGTCGATGCGAATGCGTTTTGAGCATGGTTTCCGAGAGCATGGTGTCTGTTCGAATTGATATTGCATTCACCGAGATTCTCTAATCTAGCTTACATCAAACTTTAGGATATCGACTCCTCTCCACCTGCTAACAAAGAGAAGATGGAGAATGCTCGCAGAAAAATTCCAGATTTCTTCAAAACGTACAGGCCGGAATATAGCTCTCAAAGAATGGTGAGATAACTCAGGCTCTTTTGAACTGTTTTTGACTCAGCAAACTATTTCATTTTGTGACTCACACGCGGCTGTTCATCACAGCGCGTTCCCAGAGCTTTCTTGGCGCAGCTAGATGGGCCGCTGCCAGGAGAGATCCTCCTCAGGCATCGAATGGGGCAGCAATGGCATGTGAAGGTGACTTTGGAGGCACAGGACGCCTATTTTGAAGATGGCTGGCAAGAATTTGTGCGGGACAATTCAGTGGAGACACATGACTTCATGGTGTTCTCCTACCAGAGTCCCGGTGTGTTCGGAGTTCTTCTCTATGGGCACTCCGCGTGCGAGAAGAAAGAGTGCGCCCTCCCTGGGGAGGTAGGAGAAGGAAGTAAAGTCCAAGAGCACGACAGTGATGATGATGATGAGGACTACAACGAGGAGGAGGAGGATGAAGGCAGGAGCAAACGGTCAAAAAAAGAAGGTAATAGAAATCATTTAAGATTCTTTAATTTTCAGCACATTTTGATTATATTGGGTGTACATAGCTTCTAAATGGTGAATTTGTTAGTTTGTTTGACTCTCCTAGTGTTATCTGATATTCAGGGAACGTTGAAGAGAGGAAAGCTGCCAATGAAGATCCTATCGATGTGAAGAGGTACATCGACCTCAAAAATCCTTACTTCGTGACGGTGGTCCAGGCTCAAAGAAGTTCTTACTTGGTATGCTTGCTCTTCGATCCCATTTTCGTCTCGCATTGTGTATCCTCTTGAAGTGTGATCTTGTTATGAATGTTTTGCTCTTGCCTTCATAGATCCGCAGTCTGTCAATTTTGTTGCCATGTCACTCTTTCTTTCTTGCTCTACAGAATGATCATCACAGAACACTTATTTTTACAAATGAGAGATTTTGGCTTAGAATTATTGAGAGTCCTCATCGCATTCACCTGTCTTGTTGCAGTATGTTCCACGCGGTGTCCTTATCGATTATGAACTCAAGTTACCTCAGGCCGTTTTGTTCCACGATCCCACTGGGAGGACATGGAGAGGGACGGTTAAGGTGTGGACAGACAACCGCACCTGGATCACCGGCTGGGGGGCCTTATGCCGCCATAACAATTTAAAGATTAACGACCGGTGTATATGTGAGCTTCTGGAGGAAAATGGAGTCACCGGTCGCATCATTAAGGTTCACATCATAGGAGGGAACAGTACCTGAAACCCCCAGCTCGTGGTGCCCAATCTGATCTGGGACTTTGGCTAGTTGTGATTACTTTTTCATGATCTCATTCCTTTAGCTACTGTCAAGCCAAAAGATGACGATTTTGTATGTTTCTTTCTACTAAAGATTGCATTCAAACCAGATTCTACCCTGTGCATCTCGATGGCTAGTTTTCATTGCAAGGATCATGTGTTTCATGTCAAGGGCTAAATTGGCTTGGTCATCGTTTACTTGGCAGCACATACAGGAACTTTTACTCAAACAGCACCGATACATTAAAGTCACAGAGATTAAAATGGAAAAATTGGAAGGAATTTGGACTGAATTCTGATGAGGCATATACAGCTTACAAAAAGTACTATCAGAGAGTCTGGCAGCGATAATTTTCTGAACAACCATTCTTAGACATTAACTGTCATTTTCAGGCAACCATGGCACGCGGCATACTTTGCAATGCAACAAAAATGCAAAGTTGTTGGCCTCGCTCTTTGTACTTGCACAGAAATGCTATCTCCCTCCAATCCGGGACTGCTGATCTTGAAACTTATGCCCTTTCCTGTCAACCACACTCAACCTTGACAATGAACAATGGGGCTGCTAACTCTACTACTTGAGAAAAGATTTGGTGCGTTTGAGATTCCTTTGGTTTTATGTTGTCTAGTATGTATCCTATCCAAAGCAATAAACGCATAAGCTTTCATCAAAATTAGAAGACAAGCATTTCATGAATAATGAAGTGCTTCCGATGACATCTTTAAACTTTGAAGGATGAAAAAAGATCTGTTTTCACATGTGGTTCTCTAATTGCAAAACATGCAGCTGTGGTTGCCCTTTCTAGACATATGACACAATTTCATTCGATCAATACATCTGAGTTGTGTCAACGGCACCTCGTGATAACAGAGTTTGTGATGCCATTGCACAGATGTACAAGCAAAAATGTCAGCACTGTCTTCTAGTTGTTGATGCTTGTGGGATGCAATTACGCAACGAGATCTAATTTCAATTGAAATGAAACTTCTGTCAAAGTCGACATCCCATAAGATGTACCACTCCAATTAACTGGACTGGATTGCAGAACACAGCAAACAGGTTAAGGACCTCTGATTGATGTGATACGCAATGGGTAACTGCACAAGTACACTCAAACCGATGCACAAAATAAGTTGTGTTCCTTCTTTTGTTTTCGTTTTTCGTTCCATTTTTTGCATAGTTAGTGTACTTTTGGAATGTATAGGGATCTCTGGGAATGATCCAATCAGATGTAATGAATTAGCAGATATATAATCAAGCCTGAAGATTTTCATGATTAGAATACCTCCCATTAGAGGAGGTAATATGGTTATAAGCAGACTGTCGTAGCTAACACCAGTGATTTCTCTTTTCAAATGAGGCTAAGAATATTCATTGGTTGTATTAGGTGATTTCGGGCTTCTCCCACCTCAAAAGTTAGCTCAAGGGGTGAGGTTTTCCCTCATGCTTATAAACTAACCATTAGCCCATTCCACAACCGATATATGACAATTTCAACAATCTCCCCCTCAAACATCAGGCCTTGAATCGGAGACACAACAATCTGTAAGTCTCCTGTGTGACTCTTGAGTCTGAACTTATTGGCAAATTGGGCTCAAATACCAATATTGGATGATCTTGGGCTTCTCTTACCCCATAAGCTAGCTAGGTCAAGGAGTAAAGTTTTCCCTCGTACTTGTAAATTGACCACCTGCTCCTTCCAAAACCAACGTAGGATAATCTCAACAAGTTGGACATTTTTTTTTCTCTCTATTGGATGGGATTTGTGTGCTTTGACTTGCTTTCAAGATAAGATACGGTAGAAGACAACTCTTCTGGTCAGGTCATTTTCACCAAACACTGCATTGCTTAAATGTAAGAGAATTGCATTGCGGATATAATTTCTTCCAAGAAAGGGACAGAGTTCGCAATCTGCTCGCCGTCCAGCCCGTCCCTGAAAAGATTGACCTATTACACTATTTCCCGTTTCTGAGGATTAAATAGCGATCAAGCCAGAGAGAATTGCTTGAGAACAATACATAAATACATAGTTTTAGAATCCAAGGAGAGAAAACTCTCTCTCTCTCACATGCACGCACACGTGTGCAGACGTGACTGGTAGTAGAAACTGTTCTCTTCTAAATAGATCGGTGGCCATCAATTTTAAGAGACTTTTCTTGCCTCCTACAGTCCAGTCCAAGCTAAAACAGAAAGCTTCCCCCAAAAATCGTGACTCCTCAATGTCCACTCACTCCCCTCAGAAAGAAAATAATGTGTTCCCATTGTCCATATTCATTTTACGGATCGCTCATTTGGCTATTGGTTTTATCCTCTGCACCATCCATGAAACAAGTCTAGATAATGGTTTATCACATGGCGTTCCCGTAAAGTCTTCTAAGCCTTTGTCGTATCAGCAAAACAGGCCATCCGAAGTTGCTCACCAGCCATCTCAAGACTAACTGCAAACCATGGAGCTGCTCTCCCTCGACCTTCAAAAGATTGGCCTTGCTGTTCTTCTAGTCATCATCTATCTCAGTGCTTCACTGCACAGATCCAAAAGAAGCATCAAAAGGGGCCAAACACTACCAGAGGCAGCAGGAGCATGGCCTTTGTTTGGCCATCTTCATCTTCTGGGGCCAAACAAGCTACTGCACAGAATCCTGGCAGCCATGGCCGATCAGTATGGACCGGCCTTCTCTATCCGCCTCGGCATACACCGAGTACTCGTGGTAAGTAACTGGGAAGTGGCTAAAGAGTGTTTCACTTCAAATGACAGGGTCTTTCCCACCCGGCCCAGATCACTATCTATCAAACTCATGGGTTATGACCATGCCATGTTTGGATTCGCTCCTTACGGTCCATACTGGCGTGGTATGAGGAAGCTCGCCATAGTTGAGCTCCTCTCAAACCACCGGCTTGATTTGTTCAAGCATGTGAGAGATGCAGAAACCAATCTTTTCGTCAAGGGGTTGTACGAGAAATGGTTAAGCAACGGTGAAAACCCAGTTACAGTGGAGATGGAGAAGAACTTTGGGCATGTGGCTATGAATATAACGGTGAGGATGGTCGCAGAAAAACGTTATCTGAGTGGCAACGAAGGGGATGAAGAGGAGTCATCAAGATGCCGCAAAGCTCTGGGAGATTTCTTCCATCTTGTGGGGGAATTTATGGTCTCAGATGCAATACCTTTTCTAGGATGGCTAGATGCAGTGAGGGTAAGAAATGTTTAAACATAATCAAATCGTTATCGAATCGATCAACCAAAAGTTTGATCCAATCGACAAGCAACGCATGTATCACACGAATTTTCTAATAGCTTTGTCTATTGAGTCCCCATATCAACCATACCACAGATCATTCCTAGCTAAATACTCTTTTTGTGAAGGGACGTGTGGCTGAAATGAAGAGGGTCGCCAAGGAAGTGGATTGGGTCCTGGGAAGGTGGGTCGAGGAGCACCGGAAAAGAAGGGCCGTCACAAAAGTCGAGGATGATGAGCAAGACTTCATTCATTTCATGCTCTCTGCAACGGAATTGGAGGAAGGGAAGTACTCTGTTCAAGAGGCTGAAACCATCGTCAAGGCCACTTGCTTGGTAAACCTGTTAAAACTTTCACTGCAAAACCTTCTCGATCATTTTTTACATTTTTTTGTTCTTTAAGGCTGCTAGCTAGCAGTTCTGGTCCGTGTTTGTGCTACTAGTTCCCAGTCAGATTAACAAGTTAAGATGTAGAAGTCGAAGTAAGTGATAGCGAAAACCTCTTTATAAGAAATTTAAACACGATTGATTCCAGGTCAGGACCCACGACCAGGAAAGTCTACCAATCAAGGAAATCTATGCAACTGCTTTAAAGGGTCACCACACATTTCAGGAAAAAATCTATGCCATGATAGACATACAAATTAGTCATTACACAAACTTGTGATGTCATTTAGAACGAAAAATCAAGAGAAAAAAGGGCTTCTTCATTTAATTATTTCCAGAATAACCTAAAATTCAAACTTCTACAATGTCTCCAAGTGGGCAATATATCATATCAGCAAAAAACATTTCAATGCTCATATAGAAAAGAAAAGAAGAAAAACAAAACATTGCAATGCTTGAATATTAGAAGATGAATATGTTCTTCATTTTACAAACTTTTGGACTCTTACCCTAAATCGTTTAATTAACTACAGTAAGAGCACAAAACTAGCCACTGGGAAATGATACTCATTTATATTGCAGAGTGTGATCTTGGGGGGCAATGACACCACAGTGTTGACTCTTACATGGGCACTATCCCTTCTCCTAAACAACCCCCACTCGCTAGAAAGGGCACAAGATGAGCTGGATGTCCAAGTTGGCAAGCACCGCCAAGTGGAAGAATCGGACATAAAGAACTTAACCTACTTACAAGCTGTTGTCAAGGAAACACTGCGTCTTTACCCTGTACTGCCACTTTCTGTACAAAGGGAAGCCATGGAAGACTGCATCGTAGCCGGCTTCCATGTCCCGGCAGGCACGCGCCTTATGGTTAACTTGTGGAAGCTGCAACGTGACCCCAGAGTCTGGTCACACGCATCAGAGTTTCAGCCAGAGAGATTCCTGACCGACCATGTTCATGTGGATGTTAGAGGTCAATCTTTTGAATATATACCATTCGGTACTGGTAGGAGGATGTGCCCAGGGGTCTCGTTTGGCCTACAGGTAGTGCAACTTATTCTTGCCCGGCTGCTTCATGCATTCAAACTGGAAAGAGTCTCGGGTTCAGAGGTTGATATGAGTGAGAGTCCTGGATTGACAATGCCCAGAGCAACACCACTGGAGGCTGTACTTACACCAAGGTTACCAGCTACATGCTACTAAGCGTTTACAGAGAAAGCAACAAGTCAAGTGTATCCCATATGTCTGTACCTATATTCACACTACATATCTGCCTGTATGCATAAGTTAATTGGAGTTCCCAAGTTTGCTCTGCCTTGCCTTGTCAATCATTTGCTGCAATACATCTCTAGCCTAATTTCTTCTAAAAAAATAATATGGTTAAAGTTTCCTCATATTGATCTGCCACCTCCCTTATCAAGTAAAACAGCCATGATGCTGGTTAAGTCGATGTGACAACCCAAATCTGATCCCAGCCAGGTGCTGATGTGACCCTAATCACCCTTACATACGCAGCAAAACATATCCCTTCATGTGATATATTCAACTTTCAAAACATAGAGGTATTAATGGTATCTTCTCAAAGAAAAAAAGAACTGGAGCATGGATCTTTTTTAGACTCTCTTGCCATTATAAATGCAAATGTAGCCATTGGTGATGTTACGCTAAATTACAATGGGCCAAATAATATGATCTTGCAACCGCATCCACTACTGGAAAGAACATTTCACAGAAGTACATTCTTACAGATTTCTTATCACCATGGAGCACTAGCCTCCTCCTGGAACACATGTTCATGCCTCTCCGCATTAGCCTTCAGAGATTCTATATCAACATCAAGTCTTTTCTTCAACTTCTTCAACTTCGATAGCCTCACTTGAACGCTCCTCATCTCCTCCTGGACCGCAGCTTGCTTATTTTCAGCATCTCGATACCTCTCTAACTCCGAAGCGACATTCTTGATTTGGTCCAACCGAGCACGTAAAAATCCAACTTTCATTCCCAAAAGCTCAAATCCCTCCAAAGTCTTGTCCCACATCTCAAGGTCTGCTCTTGAAGTGGAAAGGTTGCTAGCTTTAATTGCATCTGCAATGTTGACCGTCTCAGAAATCATCTCAGCAGCCAACTTGTAATTAATGCTCTTGAGAAGGTTGTCGTGCAGGAACCCATTCTGACTGGAGCAGAGCTCCAAATATCTTGTCCTCTGGTACTCAGAAAGGTCAGAGTCAATAGCCGTGCCACTGACAAGTACAGTCAGACTGCCGTTGCTTGTTGCCTCTCCGCAATCAATGGCAGATATTGAGTTTGAGAGTCTAGTCCCATGTGTGGCATCTGGACCAATCTCATCGCCCAACTTGGCAGGCTGATCAGGCGTGCATGGGGGATTAGTATCCAAAACCATCAAGCTTTTGCTTTGAGCATTGTCAGGAGATACGTCTTGTGAAACAGGTCCTGAACTCGGGGTCTTCTCGTTGGGTATGACTTCCTTGTCCATGCGGTTTTCTTTAGCATTTTGGGAACATTGAAAAGTTAGTTTCAGAGACTTTGCAGAAGCATTTGGAAAATATAGCAGAGGGGAAAATGTGAAGATCTACAGTTTACCAGAATCATTTTGTTTTCTGGATGCATCTAGACCAAAAACCCCTTGGGAATTATTCCCTCTCACAATGTGTACCTACAGTAAGATCAATGACAAGCGGATATGATCAGCTATGTCATCAAAGCATGATCTGGCTAAGAAATGTTAACAGAGATCTGGAAAAATAAGAAAAAGACAAGCCTGTTATCTCCTCTTGGTTTCTTTTGATTTGTGGCATTATTAGGGTCATGGTGGTAATTGTTTACATCCCCAGTATCATCTTCTTGATTTTGAGTCAAGCTTATACACATGCTACCAGCATATTGTGGAAATTATGCGATACTATATCATGCAGAAATAGTCCCAGACCTTAATTAAATTTACCAGACAGGCCACAAATCTCAATCCTGCTGCCCAAATAAGTGGGCAATGATCCTGAATACTAATATCCAATCCTATCACCGGGCTATTCCACACTAAAATTACTCTTTCCTCTTCCTGCCTTCCACAATCACAGCTAGGCAGTGCTAGTAATGCACTGATTTAAATTTGCAATACTAGGCTCTGTTTGCTAACTGCTACAGATCTCATAGGGTGGTTGTGTTGATCTCAAAGCATTTAGAAAAGCATTCAGGACCATCAACTGCTTCCTTTAGTTTCCCTAGCAGGAGAAGTACTCCATCTTGAAAGTTTGCACGAAAGTGATGACGTATGACTTATTGTGTGAAATGTCAAATAAGTAAATTAGAAATAACCCCAATTCAGCAGCACTCTCTTAGCTATCACATCTTACAGTGAACTAGCATCCATTTCTTTCTCAGGTAGAATGGCATTTTGAACTCTTTGTTTTTTTTAATATTAATTACAGATCAAAGAATCCATTATCACCAAAATAAATCAAAAGAATCTTGCTTTGCTTTATCACATATCCATAGCACCAGTCTAGATAATTTCTATTCTGTCGTATTCATCAAACAAAAACAAAAGGGGTTACCTTGAAGACGGAAGCTCTGACCAACTGGAAAACTAGTACATCACCCTCCATTAATTCCCGTGCACTTGAGAACTTTTTCCATCCAGCACTTAGTGCTGTCTTATCCACAATGTAGTTTACAGGGTATTCATCCCCATTCTCATCTTCCAAAGTAACAGTGATATTATTTCTGGGCATATGCAATTTGCAGAATGGCATGGGAAGATGCTGCACGAAAGGAATGGGGAAGTGAAAATCTCAATTTCCTCCAAGGACTTTTCTCATTCAAACGTTACGAAAGAGTTCTGGACTCACCAGCCAAAATCCAGTAGTAACATTTGACCGCACCATAGTCTTCAGGAAGCTAGGGATTTCAGCTGGCAAATTTGCTCGAAACTCTTCTGCCCGCTCCATGGCAGGAGATTTCCCCCCAACATGATCATAGTGATATAAATCATCAATAACAAGTCTCTTCTGTCTGAAAATAAAGTGGTTGCTGAAGCGGTCAGATGTTAGTTACTGAAGTTTATTGCGACTTGAAGAAGAGTGAAATTACCGACCTTTTTGTCTCCCTATGGTAGGTTGATGCCACCTGCTCATGCATCGTGAAAGTTTATGATCAGTTAATAAGAGGTATCAATGTATGCACTTCTAGCTGATAATAAAGAACTGCATCGAATACAACTAGATGACAAGTTCAGACTTGAAACACACAGGAAAAAGAAAAAGGCCAAATAAGTAACCCAAGAATTTAACTAGGAGCAACTGCGAACTTTTTCCGCGTATAAGTGAGTCGACAACTTCTTGTACTTAGGCATCAGCATTACCAAATCAATAATAAAATGAAGTAACTCCAATTGACAACAAAAAACACAAAAAAGAGTAATTCTTTTCCCGGACACGGCACCCCAATGGTCAATAGAGAAAGAATTTGAGAAAAGTCAGGTTGATGTTGTTTTGGTCATTGCAGTTAGACTGACACCTGCAAATTCTTCGACATGAAAGTGTTCAAGAAATATAGTCTTAAGTCCAGGATATCTCATCAAATGTGATGAGGGAAAAGATAGAATTTTTGAGAACTGAAGTTCTGGTCCTAGTGAAACCAACATCAGCAGTTTTCCTGGCATTTATCTAGGAATTCTTTAAAACTGCCCTAAAACTGCCAATGAAAAACTGGGCAAACTTGCCCAGAATGAAAACTAAGCAGTCAAAAGCTTCCTAATTTGAAAAAGAAAACCTCATGATGCCCGTCTGGTGGCTCCTTTCAGAATCCTAGAGCACAAATTCTGAGGAAACTAGATGCATGAGTACACATCATGACGAACTCTGATCATCATCAGGCTCCATTTAACAAGTTCAATCAATCCTGGAGCGTTTGGCCATTCTTGCGAAGGCACGAAAAGAGGAACAAACAATCTCGCCCTTCTTCAGGATCAAACAAAAACCCTAGACAAGAAGCATCCTAAACACTGAAGTGGCAACGGCATGCAGTACACGAGCACAAACTCCGACCCATTACTTCCCCATTCTCCAAGACAGCTGCACACATTGAGGATAAGCAAATGAGCCCCCAAGCTCAACCGGTCCTGAGAACGGGAGCCTACGACGATTGCCAACTTCAGGGAGGTCGAGAAGTAAACAGCAAGAGAGAGACATCCTCACTTGTTCGGACTTGGGATCTGGATCCACCGGCTTCTTGACTACCAGCGACATCTCGATCTTGGGTCGTCCTTGCTGTGCTCCTTCTGGGCAGGAAAACCCAGAAAGGATTCAGGGTAAAGATCAATCAATCCCAACACAGAGAGATAGAAAGAGATGCTGGGAAGAATCAGTCAGGAGAGCTGCGAATCCTAGTCAGACATTTTGGGGGTTCTGCATCGTCGTTCGCTCACCTGAAATGCCGGAGTAGGTCTCTCTCCTCGAAAGCCCGACGTTGTTGTCACGCTCCTCCGTTGCCTTTTCTGGTCCGGTCTTCCATGAAGTCACTAGGAACCAAAAACACCGGGTGAATCCGAAGGGATGTGTCCTAGCAGCGACAGCTTCTCCTAGATTTTTTCACTTATGATAATAAACTCCCGTTCGGGGGGCAAATTTAATACCGTCCGCCGTGCGTATTCGACGTCGAACCAGCGGAAGAGGACGTAGATTCATGGTGAAATCAGCATACAGACCCACGTCAAGATCAAATTTTCGTCGACAAGATCAAATTTTTATCGACAACAAAGCAAGAGTCGAAGCTCCGATTTCACCTCCGTGTAAATAGAACTCGAGATTCTTGCATTTTTGTCGTGGACCTACTAACCTTAACATCGAATCTTGAATCTTGAAACCTCTTTCCCTAATATTCTCGTTCTTGGTCTTGCGAAATATCTAAAAACTTGAGGTTGGATGCTCTCTTCCTACCTCTTGTTCATGAAAAAGATTTCTGATGAATTCATCCTCAAAACCCATTTTTTGGGTCGAAACCCATTTGATCAGTAGCTAATTACTGTATTTATTAGACAATTTTTTTTTGGGCGTCACACCTTTCAGATAACTAACCAAATGAAGAAGAGGTCTTTGAAAAGGAAGGTTTTCACGTTTCACTACTTTAAAAATCATCTCCAATCTTCTTAAGATTTTCTCGCTTAATTGTCCACGTCAAAAGTTGCCATGCTGTCTTCTTTACTCGAGTAGTTTAGATTGTATTTTGCCAAAATATTGCATGAAATTAACTTGGGGATCAAATGCGTTCGTCATTAAAGGTGATGGGTCTTAAAGTGAGGTTTGTCGAATTCAATGGGCTAGATTTTTAATGGGCAAGTCAGATTCCTCTTATTTTGTAGGTTACGGCAACTAGGAACACCAGTACCTTTATACTCATAGTTTCACTCTCTTTTTTTCTGATCAAGTGTCTAATTATATAACGCCAACATTGTACCCCAGCATTATCTATATTAAGTAAGTTTTCTTTCACATGTCCCCCTCAGCATCCGTACATTTTTCACGCATCATCCTTCGGCATCACCCAACGAGGATGTTGGCTTAATTCAGTCAAAGTCAAGAGAAACTTAATTAGAAGTTAACTTGGGATGAAATACATTAGATGTGAGTGAACTTACTTCTAGAACATTAAATTTGATGGGTCTTAAGTGAGGTTCGCCCAATTTAATGGTCTAGATTATTAGGGGCAAGTCAAATTCCTCTCATGGCATAGGTAATTGCAATTGGGAACATGAATACTTTTCGTACTTATGCTTTCGCATTTCTTTTCTAATCAAGTCTGTATTTGTATAATCAACTTCTATTGCTTGTACAAATGTTCTAATCAGATTCCCCTAACACCAAATCTAACCAAATTTAGTTAATGTGATCATCGAACAATATCATAGCGTGATGTGGATAAAGTTTTTCCATTGTGGATGTCCATATTGGAGTCCACATCATACTCCAACGTCATCTATATAAATTAAGTTTTCAACACTTTTCATGTCGGCGTGTGCATTATACTTTGCACATGGGTGGACAGGATATTAGCTTAATTTAGTTGACTTAATTAAATAGTTTGTAAAGATAGAAGGATTCGATTGAAAATATATGAAATTGATTAGAAAATGCGTGAATATATGAGGACCAAATGTAGATTTTTTTCCTTGTTGAATGTATAATGCATAACAATAAATATGAAAAGTGAGTTTCTTTGCCCCTAAGCCATTAATGCTGAGTTTGTTCCCCTTTTTTTTGCACTAAATATGTCAACTGATTGTGTATAGTTGCCAGAAAAATATGATTATACATGTCTAATGTGTTTATAATTTATAACCTATGATTATGAAAGAGAGTTTTTTGTTCACTTGGTCATTAATGCTGTATTTCTTTTTTCTGCACAATCAATGCTATTAAACCTTCAGTCTCATCTAATAATCAATCCACGAATGGTTTTTCAAAATGGTTTATTTTTTCTAGCTGTTTTTAAAAGGGTTGATGTCTAATCAATTTAAATCGGAAGAAATACAATATACAATGAGAAAAATAGATAATGTAAATTTATATTTGCAAGCGACCTCTTGCAAATAAAAAAAAATCACAAAAAAGAATGAAAAATTTACAATGTATAGTCACAACATAAACCAAATCATGAAATTTTAATAGTCATCTTCAGTATTTCAACAATCTAAATTCATAATATATAATAACAAGCCTGTTAGTAATTAACAAACTTTAATTTATAGGTTGAACATCGTAGGAAAAATAGGCCTATCGAAATTGTCTTGAATCAAAAGTTTGCTAAATAATGCAGAAGGTTTTATTTCCTATTATGTGTTATTACGACATTTCGTTTATCAAAAGTAATTTTCGGGGCCATCAAAATATTAGTATATCTTACAATTGCTCCATAAGTGGAGCTAATTTTTGCATAATGAGTTTTTCTTTTTGTTATTTTCAACATGAGCATTCCTCGTGAAAAGCAACAATGAACATTCCTAGATTGAAGAAACTACAAAAGCACGCGCCCCGTCGAGAGAGAGCAGAGTTGAGCGCCAAGAGATGCGGAAGCGAATCCCATCGCCATCAGATTCAGCTCCGCCGTCGCCGTCGCCGTCGCCGTCGCCGCCGCCGCCAGCTCCGCGATGCAAGGTCTCCATCACCACCCGCACCAGCTGCAGCAACACCAGCTAGCGGCTCTCCTCTCCGTCGCCCTCCCCAAGGACGACTCCTCAGCTCCTGCCTCCTCCTCCTCCGCGCCCTCGCCGTCGCCTTCTCCGGCGGCGCCGGGGCCGGCGGGGGCGAAGCCCGCCCCCTCCGCGGAGAACGACGAGTCCACTCGCCTCGGCGCCATCAGCTCGCTCCACCGGGCGATTCTCTTCCCGCCGAACTCCCTCCTCGTAGCTCACTCCGCGGCTTTCCTCTCCCAGGGCCTCTTGCAGCTCCTGTCCGACAAGTAAGAACACTACTCTCTCTCTCTCTCTCTCTCTCTCTCTCTTTCTCTCTCTCTCTCTCTCTCTCATGTAATTGCGTTCGAGAATGATCGTGTTTTTGTGACGTGCAAAATGCGCTTCACGTGGTCGTTCGATTGAAGTTCGAGTTCGTGGCGGATACTTCCTGACTGGCCAATCGTGCGAACAGATGAATTTCTGTGAAAAATATTTGGTTCAGATTTCGCTACGATAGGGCCTTATTCGAGGTGTGGGATGTAGGAGATGTCGAAGGAACCGAAAGGAGAAATAGGAATTCAAGGAGATTTTGTTTCGGTTCGACTCTGCGCTGTATTGGGGAGCCCATCAGATCAGCTGACTGTTTCAATCTGTTGGAAAGATCCTTCGAGACCGGCGAAAAATTTTAGAGCCTCGATAAAGCCAATTGAAATCACGTTTTCTTCGTTTGTTTTGTTGCGTTCTCTCTAGTTAGTGAGTTTACATAGTGCTGTAATTGGAGAACAAAAAGATGAGCACTACAACTTTTAGGAAAAAGTCGCTTAGGATATCGTTATGGTTTGGCAATTGCAATAAGCTTGTAATGCTAGCTTCAAACAGATTGAGCTTTGAACGAGACCTTGGCATTCTGCCGATGCTTTTGTTTTTTGGCCCTCCTCTGAAATATGATCGCGTAGGTTAAATAGATGCAATTGAGGGATTCCTAACCTCCAATGCAATCAGTACTCTTTCCTGAGTCACGAAATCTCTAGGAGATTGAAACATATTGCATGATCTTGATTTTGACTCGTTTCTTCATACAAGAAGTTAGCAGTTTGGGGCCACTGTCCTGGACCTCGGGGTTATAGAGGCAATCACTTAAATTAAAAAGCACCAGAGTAACTGATTTCATGTCTTTGTAGACAATGCTGTTTTCTTCAACTTGAGATAAAACTGAGCAAAAGGATTCATATAGCCAACCCCACTTAGTGGGATGAGGCTTAGTTTGTTTCTCTTATCAATGTTGTTGCTCATTTCTCGACCACCTTTCATACTTGATTGATGCTCGGTACAATCTATTAATTGAATCATAGCACAGTAGTTTAATCTATAGTAATTTTATCAACTTCCTGAGCAGATCATATTCAGTCAGGCAGTTAGCTGCCACAGCATATGGGGCCCTCTGCGCTGTAGTTTGTTCGATTCCTATAACATCAAATGGAAGACAAAACCATGTCATGCTTGGTGCTATGGTGGATAGGTTCATTAGCTGGTCATTACCATTGCTCAGTAACGTTAATGCTGGAGATGGTACAGCAGAACTGGCACTTGACAGTCTCCGCGAGTTTCTTAATGTTGGGGATGTTAATGGAATTGAAAGATATGCACTACCAATTCTCAAAGCATGCCAACAGCTGCTTGAAGATGAGAGAACCCCCTTGAGTTTATTGCATCGCCTTCTTGGCATTATTACTCTGATCTCACTGAAGTTTTCTAGATGCTTCCAACCCCATTTTATGGACATTGTGGATCTGCTTCTTGGTTGGGCATTGATACCGGACTTTGGAGAATCAGATAGACGTGTTATTATGGATTGTTTCTTGCAATGCCAAAAGCATTGGGTCAGTAATTTGCAGTTCTCGCTTGGACTAATGTCAAAGTTCCTGGGTGACATGGATGCCCTGCTGCAGGATGGGAGTCTGGGAACTCCACAACAATTTCGAAGACTGCTAGCCCTGCTTTCTTGCTTTTCTACCATCCTGCAGTCCACTGCTTCTGGGTTGTTGGAAGCAAATCTTCTTGGACAAATAAGGGAACCACTTAGCAAGATGCTTCCACAGCTACTAGGCTGTTTATCTTTGCTTGGACAGAGATTTGGATGGTCAAAATGGATCGGGGATTTGTGGAAGTGCTTGACTCTATTGGCAGAAATTTTACGTGAAAATTTCTCCACCTTGTATCCACTTGCTGTAGATACTTTATTCCAGAGCATGAGAATGAACGATGGTCATTCAGCTACGGGCACTGGAAAATTAAGTTCATTTCAAGTTCACGGAGTCTTAAAGACAAATCTTCAGCTATTATCGTTGCAGAAGCTTGGCCTTCTCTCATCATCTGTGCACAAAATACTGCAATTTCATGCCCCAGTATCTCAGCTCCGTTTGCATCCAAATCACGTAGTGACGGCAAGTTGTGCCGCAACTTATGTTTTCTTGCTGCAGCATGCTAATAAAGAAGTTGTGCAACAAGCAATGGACTTGTTGTTGGTGGAATTGGACATGCTGAAAGCTATGATCAAAAAAGCTTTGGTGCATGGAGATGTTGAAGTCGATGGTCCTCACCAGGAAACCTATTCTAAACTCGAGCTGTTTGCGCTTATTAAGTTTGATTTGAAAGTTCTATTGACTTGTGTCCTTTTAAGTGGAAGTGAAAGCTTGATTGATCGACCAGATGTTGCGACCTTGTATCTTCAGAGATCAGAAACATTAGCATGTTTTCTTCTTGAGCATCTGAATCCCTTGAACTTTCCTATTGAGGTCTGCCTTGATTTGCAAATAAGTGTCATGATGGCATTAGAAAGGCTAAGTACAGTTGAGTTCTTGAGCAAATGTGCCATGGGTGATATTTATACTCAGAATCCTTTAGTGGATGTTGCTTCAGAAGACTTCCTTACTGATGCTTCACTAAAGAAACGGCTTTCAGCTATAACTGTGGAGCACCTGAGGAAGTACTGCTGCCTCCTCGTCAAATCTTTGCATGTATCTTCTCCCCTTGCAGTTAAATTAGCCACCCTAGAGTGGGTGCAGAGATTCTGTGAGCATGTCCTCACAATGACAGAAAATTTGAATGCACGAACCTACTTATTTGATTCATTTATATGTACTGGGGATCTCCGAAATTTGATCTTCTCTGTATTGGATGCTGCATCTGATAAGGAACCCAAAGTGAGGTCCCATGTTGCATTAGTTTTGGAGCTGCTTTTGAAAGCAAGACTATTACATCCCATTAACTTTTCTTTGATAGCTCAAGCCATCCTAGAAAGACTTGGTGATCCGGACCCTGACATAAAGACTATTTTCACAAAGCTTCTTTGCCATGTATTGCCCGCGATGGTTTATTCCTGCGGTCTCTATGAGTATGGTACTAGTATTATGAGCAAGCATCTTAAGGGAAACATATCCAGCTTGCATTGGAAGCAATTATTTGCTCTGAAGCAGTTGCCTCGACAACTTCAAGCTCAACAGCTTGTTTCCATTCTGAGTTACATTTCTCAGAGGTGGAAGGTCCCTTTGTCTTGTTGGGTTCAACGGCTCATCCATAGTTGCCGGAGACTTAGGGACACCTCTCCGAATCAACTAGAGGAAATCGGAAGCCTGGGCACTTGTGGTGCATGGTTAGACATTGAAGTGGACGATAATGTTCTTGAAGAAATTTGTTCCGTGAATGTCCTGGCAGGTGCTTGGTGGGCTATACATGAAGCAGCAAGATATTGTGTTTCGACACGCCTCCGGACAAATCTTGGTGGACCCAGCCAAACATTTGCTGCATTGGAGAGAATGCTCTTGGATGTCGTGCATGTGCTGCAGCTTGACAGTGAGCAAAATGATGGTAACCTAAGTATGATAAATACTTCTGGTGCTCATTTGTTGCCTATGAGACTATTATTGGAATTTGTAGAATCCTTAAAAAAAAATGTTTATAATGCCTATGAGGGATCTGCGGTGTTACCATCCGTTACTCGTCAAAGTTCCTTATTTTTCCGGGCTAATAAGAAAGTCTGTGAGGAATGGTTCTCTCGTATATGTGAACCAATGATGAATGCTGGATTGGCACTAAATTGCCATTATGCTACCATTCAGTACTGTGTCTTGCGATTGCATGAGTTGAGGAGTCTCGTCTCTTCAGCTTTGAAAGAACCGTCCAGGTCACAGATTTCAGAGACTTTCCAGACTATCAGGAGTAGATTTTCTGAAGATATCCTAAGGGTAGTGCACCACATGGCATTGGCTCTGTGTAGGTGCCATGAACCAGAGGCTCTGGTTGGCCTACAAACGTGGGTTTCAATGAATTTTTCTTCATTGCTTGTTGAGGAGAACCAGTTCATGGATCAAAATGCGGCTTTGAGACCCTTAGCATGGATCACTGGGCTTGTATACCAGGCAGAAGGTCAATATGAAAAATCTGCTGCTCACTTTACTCACTTGCTTCAGAACGAGGAATCTCTTAGTTCAATGAGTTCGGCTGGGGTGCAGTTCGCTATTGCACGTATCATTGAGAGTTTTCTGCTCTATCAGATTGGAGAAGTCTAGAGTCCTGGTTGGTGGAATTGCAAATGCTTCGCGCCAGACATGCTGGTAAGAGTTATGCCGGTGCTCTAACAACAGCTGGTAATGAAATAAATGCTATCCATGCCTTGGCTCATTTTGATGCTGGTGAGCATCAGGCAGCATGGGCCTCCCTTGATTTGACACCAAAAAGTAGCAGTGAGCTCTCACTTGACCCCAAGGTAGCATTGTTAAGGAGTGAACAGACGCTCTTACAGGCAATGCTTCTTCAAGTGGAAGGAAAAATAGAGAAGTTGCCCCTTGAGTTACAAAAGTCCAAACAAATGCTGGAGGAAGCATTGTCTGTTCTGCCTCTCGATGGTTTAACTGATGCAGCAGCATATGCTACACAGTTGCACTGTATCTTGGAATTTGAACGTGGATTTACTCTCAGAGGAGGTCAGGACGAATCCAAACAATTCCAATCGATACTGAGTTCATATATCCATCCAATTCAACATCCAATTAATCTAGCACACCAAGATTGTTACCCATGGTTAAAGGTTCTCAGGGTATATCGGACCATCTATCCAGCTTCTCCTGTTACAATGAATCTGTGTATGAATTTGTTGCGCTTAGCTCGCAAGCAACAGAACATTATGTTGGCACATCGTCTAAAGAGTTATCTTATAGAAAATGTATCGAGATGCTCAGAGGAGAGACTGTGCAATTCTTTAAAATTGAATTTGGAGTATGAGGGAGCCTTGCTAATGTATGCTGAAAAGAAATATGAAGATGCTTTTAGTAGTCTTTGGTTGTCTGTCCGTCCTTGCATGATATCTTCAGCGTTGAAAGTTTCTGATGCCGATGAAAGTATTTTGAAGGCAAAAGCATGTTTGAAACTATCAAACTGGCTACAATGCAAGCATTCAGATATATCCCTGGAGATACTTTCCGCAAGGATGCAAGCCGACTTTGAGATAGCCGATTTTTCTTTTATTGGTAAAGGAGGGGTCTCTTTGAATTATGAAAACTTAAGCTCTCAAAGAGATGCCAGCCTCATTGTTGAAGAAATCGTCGGTACAGCTACAAAATTGTCCACTCGTCTTTGCCCATTTATGGGAAAGTCATGGATCTCTTATGGCTCCTGGTGTTTTAATCAAGCCCGGAATTCCCTGCTCAAATCACATGAAACGACCCTTCATTCATGCTCTTTATCTTCTTTTCTTGTCCCTGAAGTCCAACCTGACAGACTAAAGTTGAATGATGATGAGATGATGAGAGTTGAGTCAATGATTTTACAACGGGTTAGCAAGCTGGGTCATGCTGCGGGCTTAAAGGATAGAGTGGGAGAAAAGGATGTTTGCCTTCTTTCTGCTGAAAATTTGAGCAATGTTAATCTTGTGAAGGCTTTGTTGCAGCAAGTAGTGAACATCATTGAAGTAACGGCAGGGGCACCTGGTGCTGAAGATTCTGCCAGTGACTGCCTTTCTGATTCTGTAGTTTCCAGGTTACGGACATTCTTTCTACATGCAAATATTGGACTGGAAGAGAGGGACATTGTATGTCTTGTTGATGAGTTAGTTGATATTTGGTGGTCTCTGAGGAGAAGAAATGTGTCTCTTTTTGGCTGTGCTGCTCATGGATTCATACAGTATCTTTCCTATGCCTCATCAAATACTTGCAATGGCAAATTGATTGGCTCAGGCTATGAGTCATTGAAACATAAAAGCAGCAGTTACACTTTGAGGGCTACACTGTATGTTCTGCATATTCTTCTAAATTATGGAGTGGAATTGAAAGAAACTCTTGAACCTTCTCTTTCAGCAGTCCCTCTGTTTCCATGGCAGGCGAGTGCTCTTTCTGTGCCAAAGTTTCTTTATTTTTTCAATTAATTGTTTTTTTAAATCCTCTGGATCTTTACAGGAAGTGACACCTCAATTGTTTGCTCGGTTAAGTTCTCATCCTGAACAAGTAGTTAGAAGACAATTGCAAAGCATATTGATGATGCTGGGGAAGCGTTCACCTTGGTCCATTGTTTATCCTACCCTGGTTGATGTAAATGCCAATGAAGAGAAACCTTCAGAGGAGCTAGAGCATGTATTGGGTTGTCTGGTAATCCATCCTCTTTTGCTGCACTTTTCTGTCATGTGAATAACTCTCTTGGCTAGAAAGTTCCATTACCCATGGTTGTGGAGTAATTAGCAAAGCTTACTATCTCCTGGTCTGATTTGTCTTCTCAATTTAAGAAAAGCGAATTTTATATAAACAGGTGAAAGGGTTATGAATATGGCCTTATCTTGAAGGTAAAAATTATAAAGATGTAATTTATTTTAAGCTCTTTAATTGCATTGAAATCTACTAAGGGTTGTAATCCAAAATGTGAAAGATATAGTGTCTCTGAAAAGTAATGCAGTTCATGATAGCTGAAGAAGGGGTTAGTTCTGCTTGTCAAATGCCAGCCTCTCTTTCTGACAGCGTACAAGTTGGTAGACTGAAGCACAGAAATTATCCTTTTGCCAATTTTTTCCTTTAGATTTTCCAGCTGAACACCTTGTAGACATCATTGATTTTCTGGATCTGGTTATGGTTACTTATCATTAAGATCATCTAGTAGAGAAATGCTGCAAAAGGATGGTTGCATGAGTCCATGCTTTGTGGATCCACCAACAGAAGATTATCTTTTTAGTTTTCTCACTGCCCACATGTGGTTTATACTGCATTTATGCATGAGAAATAGCATGGAAATTCCATGTAAGTGGAAAATGCCTTTTACAAAGCTATTTATAGTCAATTATGTGGCACCGAAAAAGGAAACAAGTGGTAGTTAAGATGTCATCTTACCCTTATGTTCTTATCTTTATTAGTTAAGGACTACGTTCAATTTGTGTTAGTTAAGGATTATGTTTAATTTGTTACTTTTTGATGAGTCATTAGTGCACTTTTGTAGTGGCTGGTTTGCTCAATGAAACGGACTCAAGATTACAAATCTTAATAGACAACATCCCTCCAAAAAAAAAAAAAAAAACCCGGAAAAAGTACTGTAAAATGAGGAGCGAGAAAGTGAACATTCTTGGTGACATTATTACCTTGGGTTCGCACAGGCTACCGCCACGTGGTGGTCACTTGACCAGATCTGGAGTTGTGAGCAATGACAAACTCTGTTTTGCTTCTGCAGAGCTTTTCTGTAATATAGTCATTGCTTTGTCTAAGTATTAACCTTTGATAGTTACCAATATCTATTTACATGCAGCTAGATCTTCACCCAAGATTGATTCAAGATGTTCAGCTCATGATTAATGAACTTAGCAACGTAACTGTTCTCTGGGAGGAACTCTGGCTTAGCACACTTCATGATCTTCACTCAGGTACTCTTGCCTTTGTGGACAAGGCATTTGTTGTGTTGTGTTGTCTAGCAGGTCAAGTTTTCTGATCTTTTAAGCATGTTGAGATTTCATGGAGGCCGAATTTTTCTCTTTTTTCCTTTTCATTCTTAATGAAATGTGATGTACATTTGGTTTTTTAAAGTAAAACTCTCTCCAAGATGGAATGTTAATTGGGTCTCTGTTTATGTTTATTCGCCGTTAAGCCAACTTTTCACTAATCTGAGGCCATCCAAAAAATTTTCATGCAGATGTAATGAGGCGCATCCACATTCTGAAAGAGGAGGCTGCACGGATTGCAGAGAATATCACTCTCAGCCAGAGTGAGAAAAGCAAGATAAATGCAGCTAAGTATTCCGCTATGATGGCGCCTGTTATTTTAACCCTTGAACGTCGTCTGGCTTCTACAACCCGAAAACCTGTAACACCTCATGAGATGAGGTTCCATGAGCAGTATGTTGAGCAACTGAAAAATGCAATTTTGATGTTTAAGAATCCTCCAAAATCTGCTGCTTCACTTGCAGATGCATGGCGGCCATTTGATACCATTGCTGCATCCTTAACATCTTATCAGAGGAAGTCTTCAGTTTCCTTGGGGGAAGTAGCTCCACAACTTGCTCTCTTGTCATCATCTGATGTTCCCCTGCCTGGGCTTGAGAAACTGGTGGCACTATCTGAAGCAGACGGAGGCCTCACTATACTTCCCAGTGTTGTAACAATTTCTTCCTTTTCTGAACAAGTAACAATAATATCAACAAAGACTAAACCTAAAAAGATCAACATCATTGGTTCAGATGGTCAAAACTACCCCTATCTATTGAAAGGAAGGGAAGATTTACGCCTTGATGCCAGAATAATGCAGCTTTTGCATGCTATTGATAGTTTGTTACATTCATCTCGTACGACCCGTAGTCATTTGGTTGGTATTCGCCATTATTCAGTGACTCCAATCAGTGGTCGGGCCGGTCTTATCCAGTGGGTGGACAATGTGATAAGTGTGTACAGTGTCTACAAGTGTTGGCAAGCCCGAGATCAAGCAGCTGTACTGCCATCTTCTGGCACCGGAAACACAAAAACAGCTGCTCCACCTGTTCCACGTCCAAGTGATATGTTTTATGGTAAGATCATCCCAGCACTCAAAGAAAAAGGCATAAGGAGAGTAATATCTCGAAAAGACTGGCCTCATGAAGTCAAGCATAAAGTTCTTATGGATCTTATGCAAGAAGTTCCTCGGCAACTTTTGTATCAGGAGCTGTGGTGTGCTAGTGAAGGATTCAAGGCATTCAATTCAAAGCTGAAAAGGTGTGATTCCATTTCCTGGTAGTATTTTGCTCTCAGTAGTGAAGTGTTTGTCCTATAGTTGAATTGGTAGTCTGACGCTGCTAATACTGTAGTTGTGGACACCAACATTTCTCATTATCACTTGAAAACATTATCCCTATTCAATTGCAAGTTGTAACATGGCCTATAATGCATTCCCCCCAAACTTGCAGGTACTCTGGCAGTGTTGCAGCCATGAGCATGGTCGGCCACATTCTTGGTCTTGGAGATAGACATCTAGATAATATTCTGGTGGATTTCCGTAGTGGAGATATACTTCATATTGATTACAATATATGCTTTGATAAAGGGCTGAGACTCAAGATCCCAGAAATCGTTCCTTTCCGACTAACACAGATGATTGAAGCAGCTTTAGGGTTGACTGGAGTAGAAGGGGCTTTTAAAGCCAACTGTGAAGCAGTTCTTGGTGTCCTGAGGAAAAATAAAGACATACTCCTGATGCTACTAGAGGTTTTTGTCTGGGATCCACTTGTAGAATGGACTAGGGGAGACTTTCACGATGATGCAGCAATTGGCGGTGAAGAGAGAAAGGGCATGGAGTTGGCTGTGAGCTTAAGCTTGTTTGCATCTCGAGTGCAAGAAATTCGTGTTCCACTGCAGGTACTTATCAATTCAGACTCAGCTTGTGTTTCTGTTTCAGAAGTAAAGCTTAGGCAAATTAATTTAAGAAACTAACCTTTTTACGTGCTTGATGCACTTGATTCTGAAAATACGGTTTACTGATCCCATATTTCTTCCAAAAATAGTATTATTTCTCGAGAGATGTATGCTAAATTTGTGGAAGATCTGGAGTACTTTATGAACAAAATTTAACATACAATAAACGGTAACTATAGGCTGAGTTTAATTTGGATATATTATGATGAAATTATCTATGAAGACTATGAGTAGCATTGTGTTTAGTATTAAGTGGATTAAAGAGTGTCATTTAATGTCTTAATAGTGATAAGAACCTGTTTGTCATTAGAACAAGAATAGATAACTAACTTTTGTGGTTGTGAGGTGTGGCTCAACCGCTTATTGCATATTTCTACTCACTTCTATTTTTCCCTTTTAGAATATACAATTGATACTGAACTGTTGATAAAAAATAATTCTAATTTTAGACTGCTTCTTATTTACCAATTTATGAGTTGTTATTTTCTTGGGGTCGTCGCTGAACCTGTCTTTCAGTTGGCATGACCGAAGTGAGTGGTGTTTTACCTTGTGCACTTTGTCGCAAAGCTAATTAGAGAACCTGCAGGAAGTAGCAAGAGAGAAAAGAAGAAAGAGAGAAGGAATAGAGAGAAGGAGAAGAAGAAGGAGAATGTAAAAGAAACAAAGAGGGGGCTGTAGGTTTCTGTGTAACGGAAGCCCTACACCCATTGTGTTTATATTAAATATAAATTATATATGACCATAATACCCTTATGTAAGTAAAAAAAAAAAGGAATAAAACTCAGAAAATAAAATATAACTCAATTAAAGTAACGTAACACACTTCAATGCATAGTGCTCTTTGTATTATGCACTGTGTTTATCACAATACTATATGAAATTAGCTGTTTGTATGACCACTGGCTGACACTAATATCTGGAAATAATTGATATTTTGTGTCGTCTTCTTCAGGAACATCATGATCTGTTAATATCTTCCTTGCCAGCTGTTGAATCTGCCCTTGAGGTATGAAAATCGACTGCCTGGAAATTTTGGTACTTCGAGTGGAAACGTGTCTTGAATAATATTTCTTTGCTGACATTGTTAATTATTTACCAGAGGTTTTCTGATGTGCTCAACAAATATGAGATCGTTTCTGCCCTATTCTGTCGAGCTGATCAAGAGCATTCTAACCTGATTCTACATGAGACATCTGCAAAGTCAATTGTTGCTGAAGCAACTTGTAATTCGGACAAACTCCGTGCTTCTTTTGAAATTCAGGCTCGTGAGCTTTCTCAAGCAAAAGCTTTGGTAGCTGAAAAAGCTCAAGAGGCAACAAGCTGGATTGAGCAACATGGAAGGATCATTGATGCTCTTAGGGGCAATCTGATACCAGAAATAAATGCCTGGAATAATCTAAGTAGTCTTGGAGAAGCTTTGTCCCTTTCTTCAGCAGTCCTGGTGGCTGGTGTGCCACTTACTGTTGTTCCAGAGCCAACACAAGTACAGTGCACTGATTTAGATAGGGAGCTCTCTAAGCTTGTAGCTGAGTTAGATCATGGTGTGTCATCATCTCTCACTGCAATTCAGGTTTACTCTCTAGCTTTGCAGAGAATTCTTCCTCTAAATTACCTCACGACCAGCACGGTGTATAGCTGGGCACAAATTTTGCAGTTATGTTCAGGTTTTCTTACATCTGATATCATTTCCATTGCTCGAAGACAGGCTGCTGAATTGATATCTAAGCTACTAAATGATTCTCGTGATTCAGTCAAACATGCTCATGATGACATGTGTCAAAAAGTCGGTAAGTATGCCTTTGAGATAGGGAAAGTTGAAGATGAGTGTGCTGAGCTAGAGAACTCTGTTGGCTCTGAGGCTGAATCTAAAGCTAAGGACCGTCTTCTTTCAAGTTTCATGAAATACATGCAATCTGCCACTGTAGAAAAGAAAGGTGATTTACATTCACTGGTTTATCCTGGTCAGTCTGATCATGATGACACAAACAAGGCAAGGTATCATAGCCAGTTAGCAGAGAAAAAAGAGAAGGCCTTTTATGTCTTGAACTTAGCTGTTACATCTATTTATGATGATGTGAAAAAGAGGATTCTTGATATGGCCAATGCCAACGGAAAAGGGAATGGCAATAGGTCTCTGGATGATTCCTCATCTTTGATTGGTGAACTTGAAGAGCTAGTAGAGAAGTGCTCAGTCATTACTGAATTCGTGAATGATCTACGGCAATTCGCTGACTGGGATATTCCTTGCAGTGACACAAGTATGGAAAGTCGAGAACTTTTTCCTGAAGAAAACTGGGCATCAATTTTCAAAAGCACTGTTGTTTCCTGTAAAAGCTTGGTTGATCAATTGTCTGATGTTTTACCAGATGTGATCAGAAATGCTGTTACATTCAATTCAGAGTTTGCAGATGTATTTGGATCAGTCTCACAAGTTCGTGACACTATTGATTCTGCACTCGAGCAGCTATTGGAGGTTGAAATGGAGCGGGGAACTGTCATTGAACTTGAACGGAATTACTTTGTTAAGGTAGCCCTCATCACTGAGCGGCAGTTGGCCCTTGAAGAAGCGGCTCTTAAGGGTAGGGATCATCTTTCCTGGGAAGAGGCTGAAGAATTAGCATCTCAGGAAGAATCTTGTAGGGCACAACTTGACCAACTCCACCAATCCTGGAACCAGAGGGACAAACGTAATTCTTCTCTCATTAAGAGAGAAACAGACGTTGAAAGTGTCTTGAGTTCGTGTCAACATCATTTTCAGTCTTTAATGAATGCTGAAGAGGAAATAGACTCACTTGCTTTAAGAGGCAAAGCACTCTTGTCCACATTAGTCAATCCCTTCCTTGAATTAGAATCACTGGACAAAGTTCTGTCTTCAGATGGTGCTTCTTCTTTGCATGCAGGCATTAGGGATCCTAATTTAGCAGAACGTATAAGTTCTGGGCAAGCATCTGAGAAGGTCTGGAAGTTTGGTGGTTCTGTGAAGAAAAATGCCTTCTTTATTTGGAAAGTATGTGTTCTGGATTCATTTCTTGATGTATGTACCCATGAGGTGGCTTCGTCTATGGACCAAAAGTTAGGTTTTGACCAGCTTGTCAATGCTGCGAGGAAAAGGCTTGTGCTTTGGCTCGAGAAACATATTGGTCATTACCTGAAAGATCGTATGCTGCCTATATTTTGGGCATGGTTAGAGAAAACGAATGACCATTCTAAGCAACTGAATGGGTCAGGGAAGGAATTAGTCTTTGAGCAGTCGCACAAAGACCTTGGGGCTGTTAAAAAGGTCCAGCTTATGCTTGAAGAATACTGCAATGCACATGAAACTGCTCGTGCTGCAAGGTCAGCAGCATCCCTTATGAAAAGGCAGGTACATGAGCTCAAAGAGAATGTAAAGAAGGACTGCATAGAGATTGTTCAGATGGAATGGATGCATGATGTTCTATTGACCCCCTCGCCTAATAGCCGGATCACATTGCATAAATTGCTAGCCAGCGGTGACAACCTGCAACAAATTATTCTAAATCTCAACAGGCAAAGACTGTTGGAAGTAATGCAATCTGCTGTATCCAGAATAGCTCGGACAATTGAGGGCCTACAAACTGTTGAAAGAACTTCCCTTGCTGCAGAAGGACAGCTGGAAAGGGCAATGGGATGGGCATGTGGTGGTAGCTCTTCCAGTCTTGCTGGAAATAGTTCCAGTAAAATATCAAAAATTCCTCCTGAGTTTCACGAGCATTTAACGAGGAGGCGGCAATTGTTGTGGGATGCAAGGGAGAAAGCATCGGAAATAATCAAAATTTGCATGTCTATACTGGAATTTGAAGCGTCTAGAGATGGCGTTTTCTGGGTTCCTGGAGGAGAACATCCATTGAGGACAAGCAATGATTGCAGAGCATGGCAACAAGCAAACTTAAGCACTTTGACAAGATTGGATGTCACTTATCATTCTTTCACACGTACATGACTGTGTCATCTTTCTGTACATGACCTGAAATTTTAGCTATAATTGCATTGTGAAGGATGATGCTTTCTGTATTTGTTGCTCAGGTATTGAACAAGAATGGAAGCTTGCACAAAGCAGCATGGAAGCTGCTTCGAATGGTTTATTTTCTGCCACCAATGAGCTTTGCATTGCTTCTCTCAAAGCAAAGTCAGCTTCAGGTTTTGTGTGTTTCCTTCTGTAGAATTAGTCACACCTTTTTTTTTTTTGGGGGGGGTCGAATAGTCACATCCTTTGTATTCCTTGGCAGAAGAGTTGCAGAAAACCATACTTGCCATGAGGGACTGTGCATATGGAGCCAGCATTGCACTATCTGCTTATGGTCGAGTGTCAAGGGGCCATACCGCTTTGACATCAGAGTGTGGTTCCATGCTTGAGGAGGTTTGATGCTTGGTTCATTTGATACTTCCAATTACAGCTTATTAACTGGTTATTTTAATCAGTTGAGCGATTTTTTAAAAATGAAAACTGTCAGTTCAAAGCATGTTTGCTTATAGTGGTTGATACAATAAGAGTGTGATGAAGA
Organism: Eucalyptus curtisii; assembly: GCA_017140595.1. Taxonomy (NCBI): domain Eukaryota; kingdom Viridiplantae; phylum Streptophyta; class Magnoliopsida; order Myrtales; family Myrtaceae; genus Eucalyptus; species Eucalyptus curtisii. Next base: position 21,798,686 of record CM029502.1, read on the forward strand.
TTAGCATTTCAATTTTTTAGAACACTCATAAAATGATAATGAGACGTCTGCTCCTAATATTCAGCCAGTGAAATTTTCTTGTGTACTGCATTCGTAGCTGATCGCAACTTGTTGCTGTCGTAATCAAGACATCTTCTCAATTCTTCATGTGGCCACTGATCTTTGAATTTCTCTTTAGGTTCTGGCAATAACTGAAGATCTACATGATGTACACAGTCTAGGAAAGGAAGCTGCTTCAACGCACCATTCTCTAGTGGAAGGCCTTATGAAGGTTTTTCTTGACACCCTATGCTTTTTTTTTCGCATTTACTCTTTTCCTTTGAGATCGGGGAACAGAATCTGTAAATGATGAAATGGCTTGTCTCTTCACATACCTTTTATTTTTCTGTGGGGGAACAGGCAAATGCAATCCTTTTGCCACTTGAATCGATTTTGTCCAAAGATGTGACTGCTATGACTGATGCTATAGCAATGGAAAGAGAGAGCAAAATTGAAATATCACCCATTCATGGACAAGCCATATATCAGTCTTATCGTACAAGAGTTGGGGAAGCTTTTCAAGCCCTGAAGCCATTGTTACCAGCACTTACATCATCTGTGAAGGGACTTCTCTCTCTCCTGACCAAGCTTGCACGGACTGCAAGTCTTCATGCAGGAAATCTCCATAAGGTAAAGTTTGTTTGACCAGCTAGGTTTGTGACCTTGTTAACTCTTTCCTGCCATTCATTGCAATTACCACTCAACCTAAGTAAGCGTCAACTTGCGTTCTGTCCAGGCGCTTGAAGGTGCAGGAGAAAGTCAGGAAGAAAATTTACTGGCAACTGATTTGTCAAGGCCGAATTTTTCAGGCAATGCCTCTTCCTTCAATGACAGGGAGGGGGAACCATCAGCACCTGATGAGGAAATCACGCAGGATTTTGTGAGCCTTGCCGGACTTTCTTTGCAAGATAAAGGATGGGTATCTCCACCAGACAGCATTTGCACTAGCAGTTTGGGATCCAGTGTTTCCTCACCTGAAGCAAGTATTGCAGATAGTTTAAATGACCCAGCAGAAGAGATCAACTCTAGCTGCAGAGATGATGGGGCTACATGTACAGATCCTTCATCCCAAAGTGACCCCCCTCAAATCACTGAAATTACACATGAAGGGGCCAAATATAGCCAGAGTATTCCTGTAATGCCACTTACAGGTGGCACAACTGAGCAACCCAATGATGGGGCATCCACAAGAGATCAAGATATAGCTTTCCCTGTTTACACTTCAGACACCTTGAATAAGGAAACAGAGCTGGAGAGTAGAGGTAAAAATAAGGTGCCCTCATCCCGAAATATCATTGATGATGGATGTAGTGAAGCTCCTAATCCCAATGGCCATGCTGGTGGTCGAGTTACTAGGGGTAAGTATTGTATCTTTGTACTTTCAACTTTTTCTTAGATGTCTTTATGGTGGTTTTCAAGTTCTCATCCTCGTCTGAGCCTTTTTCAGTCGGCATGTCCTGGCTGTAACTGGGGGACTAAAGGACGTGGGCCTGAATATTTTTCTTTTTTAACTTCCAATCGCAGTCTTTGTCAGTGATGGCTGAACTGAAACCTGGATCCAGACCCAACCCTGAAAGATTGGATTTTAGTTGTGTCAACCAGTGACTCTTGAAATTTGATAAGCTAACATGCAAGGTTATGTGTTTTGACGTATAATGTCATAAACGAACAAACCTTACAACTGCATTTCAGCAGGATTTTTATTTCTTCAACAGTTCAACTACAGTTTTGTTTGATGTGCCTGACCCAATTTTTCAGCCTATATTCTGTTGTTAACCACGAGAATTTGGGTGTACGCAAATACATAATGGTGAAAGGGACTGGATTCCTTTTCACCCACCTTCTCTGGCAACCAGAATAATTTTCTCTTATGAGTTTGTGGTGGTAAAGAAATGGATGCTCGAAGGTTGCAGCTTTCCCAGTGGACACTGATGCAGGGCTCATACTAGTTCACAAAAGTTCATTGTGTTACCGTTTGGCCTTATTCCATGATTAACTAATGTTCTGTCTAATATTCTAATCAGTTGAATTTTCTTCTTCCATTTCTGGAAATGTTGATCTAATAATACTTCTCAGGTTCTCTGTTACTGTTTTTTGTGTCTAGTATTTTATCAAAATGTATATATATTGGGTCATAATCTTATTATTTACATTCTCGATCATCTGTAGGTAAAAATGCTTTCGCATTGTCAGTACTGAGGCGCATAGAGATGAAACTAGATGGCCGAGATATTGATGAAACCAGGTAAATTTCTATTGATTCTTCATACTTTGTGTTAATTTTGTATTAACAGCAATATATTTTATTCTCAGAGAATTGAGCACAGCGGAGCAGGTGGATTATCTAATTAAGCAAGCTACTAGCGTGGACAACCTTTGCAACATGTATGAAGGGTGGACACCATGGATTTGAGTTTATGACAACAGCGATTTGGATGGGATTTGAGAGCTGCATTCTCAGAACATCACATGGTGCAATGTACAGCACATTGCATTTGCACGCAAATTCCAACTCCTGAAGTCAATGGAGCCAAAATTGATTCGAGCTACACTGGGAATAAGCAAATGGTATGTCAAAGTGCCAGTCAAACTTGTCTCAAATCTCGCTGTGTCTGGTGAGTGAGCTGCAGCGCGTTGATTGCCAGGTCAATTTGGCACTTTGGTTTGGGCTCTGGCTTGGAGTGTAATTTCTGTCCAGCCCTGCTTGAGACATATAGCTCCAAAATACTTGAACTCGCATCAAGAGACACCATGTGAGGGAGTGCTTTACACCTCTCCTTGCTCCTTGGGAACAGGTGGTCTTTCAGTTCAGAGTCTCACAGCGGGAAGTTCTCGTCTGGTTTTTCTTCTTTTGATGATGATGGCAATACAAGGACTTGAAGAAGAAGAGCCATTTAATTTTCTGGCTCCATCAGCTTTATCGTTCTGCACCCGGAGAAGCCTTCCAAGTTCTTGATTGGTTTATAGAGTTGGAAAGATTGACAGCTTTGGACGGTCACACCGCATGCTGCGAAGGCTAATCCTTGGGCTGGAGAGTGATGCTTGGGGCATTTTCAGTGGGAATGCAGGCCAAAAGAAGGAAAACCGTTTCCGGGAAAAATTCGTTGTATCACACCGGAACGTTTGCTGCCCATTAGGAGATTTTTGGGGTTTAGGCTGGTCCATACTTCCCTCCAACTTCAAGACAATCTCTCTAGTTCAGTAAAATGGGTGATAGCTGCATGTCGAGCACTCAGTGACCGAGTTACGAGCAACTGGAGTGTGTTACCTATTTTGTGGTCGAACTATGTTCTTTCTAAACCGTCACCTTATTGGATGAACTTGTTCCCGCCTGTTGAATCATCTTATCAGGTATTTTGAATAGACAGTTAGCTTAATAAAATCCGCAGTGATGGCATAGGGTTGTTAGATATTCTTATCCTGCCGTCCTGCAATTGTTGATTGTGATGCTAACATCTTCCTCTCGTGGGGTATCCGGTGGTTGAAAAAGATTATCCATCCACCATCCAGAAATGGATCGATTCTCTTATTTTTCAGATTATTTCACCTATGCATTTACTCTTCCTCTTGATCCCATAACAATAGTTCGAATTAAACAAAATTGCCCAAATTACTAAAAAACGAAACAAAAATATCGTCATATCTTTTCAATCCATCATTTGGCTCTATCATTTAAAATAGCAACTAAATTCGATTCGATTATGATGGCATATCTCACTTCTTGATTAATAAATGAAATTTAACACCTGTTTCTTCGTCTCTTTATTTATATAATTAGATAATGAACAAGTATGGAGAGAGTTTTATAAAGTCCAGAACAAGACAGCATTTCTCCATGAGTTATATGCAATTGCAGAGACAATATTCTATTTTCTAACCTCAACTATCACAAGCTTATATAAAAGAAAAGCAGCAAATATGATCTTATATTAAAAACATATATATTGCCTCAGACACTGGAAGACTTATCCGGTATTGACCGTCCAAAAAGCCGTACATGGATTTTTAATAATCCATCAGCAACATAGACAAGACGATACCATTTGCTTGCCCTGGATTTGCACTCCTTTCTCTCCTCTTTGGAGCAACAAAAAGAAGAGGGAAAACAAGAAAAAAGAGTCGCAGAAAACCAAGTGATGATCTCCGAGAGCACACAGATACAAAATCAACCATGTTCTCTCCAAAACCGCCCGGTCAACTTCCCCTATAAAACCCCCAACTTTCACATCTTAACATCATCCAACCAACTCAAACTGCTTCCAAATTTCTCAGTTGCCGTCTCCCTACGCTTCTGTCTGAGAACCTAGTTCAACTCAGTGAACTGAAGTTTCTGATAATTCTGAAGTATCAACCATGTCTGGGGTTGTGGACAAGTGGACCAGGAAGCTACGGGAAAGGAGTCAAGCCATATTCTCAGCTGGCTCGGCGAACTCGGCCAGCAAAGCTGCCGGTCAAGCGGAGGCCGGAAGCTCGGGCTGGCTGTCTCCGGTGTTCAGCCGAGCCAAGCAAGTCAGGTCACCAGCTCTCCTCTGCTCCGAGGCCTCAGTGGGCATGCTTGTTGAGTGTTTCAGCCCTTGAATCACAGACCACACTAGGCTTCCGCTCCGTATTGGGTTTGGAATTGTCTATGTATACTCTTCCTTCCCAGGATTATGGAACAAGAATCGTGCTTCTTTTTTTCGACTAAGAACTTTAACTGTTCTTGAGTTTTCGTGTCGTATTTCCTGGAAATTACAAGTGGATGGAATGTCCATCCAGTGCGTAAGAATAGTCCAACCCTCCGCGTATTGACTACGTGTAGGGATCGCCTTGGTTTCCACCTCCCCACGTTTACAAGAAGATGAATTTCATTTTCGGCGCACCGGAGGGTGTCCCTTTCGGCATTTTGGGCCATTTTGCAGACTCTTTAATCCTGATCTAAATGATTTCAGAATTTTCAAAACAGTGAATTGGAAAGATAAGGTCAACCGTCTGAATCAGTGGGTCATTGCAAATGCGCTTATTTTGCCGCCCCTGGCTGGGCTAGTCCCAAATTGAATGGGGTCTACTTTTCCCGTGGATTAAGCAAATTCCTGTGGGTTGCGGTTGGGGAGTAGCAAACTCATCAGATACAGTAGCCAGAATTTTAGCCAAAGTTAATTTGAATATACTTCGCTGAACATTGTAACCGGGTCTCCTTTTCACACAATAATTCAACCAGATACTCAATTGGGCGAATAAAAAACTATCCATGATCCAAAACCACGGGCTAAATATTCGGAATTGATGAATCTCTAAGGCGATAGTTAATTTTTCAGTTGCGCATCTCTTAACCCAATAGATGAATTCGACTGCTGTATTGTCCTCAACCCAGGATTGGAATTTTTCAAAGCTCCCAGATGATATTTCTCCAATATCGGGATTGCTTCGCTAAACAGTACTGAAAAACTGATCAATATCCATGTCTCTGCCCCAGATAAATCGAAGCCGTTGTTTTAGAATATTCTCCAGCTATATCCTTCACCTTGTCCCTCACGTTTTGACAGTATTCGTGGCCTCCGGAGGACATGAATTATTGTTCTCCCACGCGAAACAGGACATTTTTATGGTCTTCTTCGACCAACCCATCATTCTCTCTCCTCTTTTATTAATACCCATTTGCTTCTCTTCTGATATTCATGCATCAGAATTGGTAAAGATCCAAACCTTCGATCCCATCAAGAACTTTTGCTGCTTTCGATCGAGTTAGTGTTCCTTCGTTCGTGCTCAAAATGTCTGCATTGGTGGAGATGTGGGAGAACGAGCTGGGAAAGCTGAGAGAGAAGGTCTGGTTCAGGAAGTTGGTCTTGCACAAATCAAAGCACGAAGGGGAAGTTGCCAATGAAGGAGGCGAAGTCGAAGACAAGAAAGACAAGGTTGAAGGCAAAGGCGTCCAGAGAGAGACCACATTGTCCGAGGACACTCTGTTTAATTATGGATCGTTTTACACCCTGTTAACACATTGTACAAGTGTTTTCTCCTGTATGAAGTTTCAATGATAATTTATTAGGGATATGCGTCACTTATATGTATGGAAGTTCAGGTTATGCACCAATTAACGCCCTTTGAAAATGTAAACCACAACTTTTGCTTGGCTAATTCTCAATCGATCCAATTTAGAATTCACCCATAACCACCATAGCTTGATAAAATCAAACCACCTGACAAATGAAGAAGATATGGTAATCCCTCGATTCTTTCAAGTGACACAAAGCCTACTCTTTCACCTATTACAGTGCGAGGCTTCTGAGACGGATTGTGAATCTGCAGTTATATTTAAGTATAAACCCTGTTTCTATACTCGATAAGAAGGAATAAATAATCAAAGCTACTTCATATCATTTACCTGTTTGCCAGTATACATTGACAAAAGTTTATGGAGCCACGCCTAGGCATAACCAGATTGTTGCTGATTGTGAGAGTGAAAAAAAATAAAGAAACAAAAAACTAAGAGGTGCTTGCCTCTAAACTTGCAGTAGATTCCTCGTCCATGAAAGTGATATCTTCTCTGTCCCAATTTATAATCTCCCTTGCATACCTAAGAGATCTATTTATACTGTCCTGCTGAGGTTCCGTAACTAGGGAAACATACAGCTTGCGTCCAGTAAGCGAATGGAAAAGCCGTTTAAACTTCACTGCCATGTAGTGGAAAGCACATTGTGCCAATGAAGGAGCTGGATTAACATAAGTCCCAATATTGTGGTTATGGCTGATCACTGGATGGAAATCACAAAACCATTCACACTGAGTTAAAGGAGACTGTTCAATCTTTTCTTCGAGCAGATCGAACTTGTTCATAATCAGAAGGAAGTCCTTTTCATATGAGGTCGGATGAGTGATGACACTTTCAAAAAGCTCTTTGCTTGCCATCATCTTGTTTATCAGTAATCCTCTATTGTCCTCATAGAACTCGTCATAGTCTGTCAATGAGACGCAGAACAAGACGATATTAACATCTTCAAACATCTCCAACCACCTGCAGTTTTCCCCTAGGCTTCTTGAATTCACCCAGATGAGTTGGTACCTGCTGATTCAAGCAAGCTATGTCAAATAGGGTATAGTTTACCAAAATTCTGCAAACTCTAGCCAGTACGATCCTGCCAAGTCAAGTAAATTGCTTGGTTAATTTGCAAAACATCATATATCAACCTGGTTGACCATACTTTAGTTGTTTGATGAACTTACAAGTAGTAGGTGATGGTGATTTTCTATCAAGTGCATTTTGGTGTGACATTTGTCCGAGGAGCAACAATGTAGAAACAATTAGGTCCAGAACACAAAAATGCCACTTAAACCTACCAAATTGTCTGATAACTGCTCTTTCGGGAATATTAAGAGAGCACGGAATTATTCTTTTAGCTACTAAAGTTTTGGTTATCGTCTCAGATGGTAAACTAGTTAAACTGCAGGCTCATTTAGTAGCTTATCATCGATTGCTATACAGGCTAGTCCTAGTGCTTCATCAATTAAATTTGGGATGAAAATAACTGATTTACCAATAACTAAAACCATATTCAAGTCTGTGGTTGACAAAATCAACAAGCAATCTGTAGTGAAGAAGATTGTACCTCTTCATGCTGTAGTGCTGATCAATAGAGTCTGTGTATCCATCTGATTTTGCTGACATGGGAAATGAAAAATCTATGCTCACAAGACCGTTAGAAGAGGCGATTCCCTCTGTGTACAGAATATCCATATCAGAGGGCTCGTACTCTTCTTTTGAAATCTCAACAGCCTGATAAGAAAGAAAGTCTAAGTTGGCCAGACAGAGCAGTCAAATTTGTGACTAAATTAGCACAGAATACAAAGCTGGAATCAAATATATATAGGCCATTGAGAAAGTGCCTTCTTGTAATAGTTATCTTTAAGAAAAAAATAACATCTTTCGCAACGTAGGCGAAATTGTGATTTATTATCGAATATGGTGAACCCACAAATTAAGAAGGTACAAGGACAAGAAAAGGATCTGATTTAAGGCTAGAAACTGCAAATTATTCAGAACAGAGATCAAGATGTGCGACCTCACCCGCTCCAGAAAATATGTTGCCATTCTAGGGAGTTTTTCTAACTCACTTCTTCGGTCGTATGTGTTTTGAATGGCTTCATCCTTCCACAGTTCCTCAACAAGAGGTGAGTATTCACGACTGGCAGGAAGAACGATGGCTTCTAGATTACCAGATGCTATTACCTTGAGAAGCCAATCCGAGAATCCTTTCAGCCTTGAGCCCATGGAATAGGTCAACTTAGTTTCCTCTGGATACATTGTCTCTGTCAATTGAATAGTAATAAGTCCAGCAGATCCAGACAAAGAAATACATATGAAAACTAGGAGATTAATTTCTGCTATGACATTTTGGAGCATGTGAATTTCCAAATGCCTCACATCCCACCGCTCAGTGCTCTAAAAGAAGCCAGAGGAACTGTTCGAACTCCAGAGGAAGTAATGCAGTTGAGAGAGAGGTTCAAAAGATGCAGTCTTTCCTTATGTCGTACCTGAAGACTGGGATCCATCAATCATCAGTCCTTTTCTCTTCTCCCTTGAGCTTCCTCTTTCAAACCGTTTGTGCCCTACAAGCAATACACCAAGATCTGACTATGACTACTTCCATCATTGCAGAGGAATATATGAAGAGGCGAAGGCAGCTTTCTTCACAACATACCCAAAGAACTGGGTTGGTCAATTAACAGGCCTTTCCCCTTCCCCTTCAAGGTTTCCTTTTCAAATCTCTCACGTCCTTCGAGCAATGTGCCCAGATAGCAGTATAGATTGCTCTGGATCATTAACTTAATCTTTTGACGTTCATCTTCAGAAAAGGGGACACCATACAGAATCTTGGCCTGAAATCAGTGCATAATTGACTCAAAGTCACATAGACAACATTATATCCCTAAACGTAACACTGCTTCGCTTGATATCAAGATTAACAAAGCTGTTGGGTATACCTAGAAAGCACATGATGGAGCATGAATCACTGCTTGTCTAAGATTAATCAAAGCTTAGAACTGTTCTAATTAATCTAACCTGCTTGAATATAGTGCTTGTGCCAGATTTATCAAAGTCAACCAGAAGCAGTTTGTGATGAAGATCATTCTGGCCAAGGCTGTCTCTGGTCGTTTCCTCACCAGATTTTGCATTATCCGGAGGAATTGGCAAAGACAAGATTGAAAGGACTAGCCTTGTCTTAGTCTGTAGATGAAAACATCAAGCATCGCCAGAAGTTCAATGAATAAAAGAAGATAGAGAGTCTCTGTAACAAAAAGTCCCCATTATCACTAAGAACTTACCTTCTCCCACACGCGGCCTTTAACATTCTTCTGCCCCTCTTCCTGATAGCATCCATCTGAAGTCACCCAAAAATGAGGTCGTCCTTCGCTTGGAATTCCAGCTGACTGCAAAAATTCAAGAACAAAGATTCAGTTGATTATCACAGGATGAATTGCATGTCAAGCAGCATGAAATAATGCCTGGAGAATCACCTTGAGCATCCAAACCTCTTCTTTCGTAATTTCCCGGTTATTAAACAATACGTCTGTGTTTCCGTTGCTAGCATTTCTCTTAATGTGACCCCCAACATTTAACCGGGCACTGATTATTTGGCATGGTTTCTGCCCCTCCTGCCAAATTGACCAAGATTCAACATCATCAGCTTTTTTCATAGCATGACAAAAGATGACGTGCAATGATAAGTTATAAGAGACGGAAGAATCATAACAAGCTTCTTAAGTAAGCTAAATTTCAAACTCACCTTACCCCAAAACCCAGCTACTTTATCATACCAGTAGTATCCTGGCCTTAGCTTTTTCGGAGGATTTGGGCAGCCCCGCAACAGAAGCAACTCTTTATGATCAAGACGCTTATCATTCACATAAACAAGGTTTGGAGGGATTTCATTTGCTGGGCACAATACCTCAGAACTCATTATTTGCTTAATTTCTGATTCTGGCAAGAGCCACTTTAGCATTCTAGAACATTTCCCCAGGTTACTTCGATTTATTTCATCGATCCTAAAGCCTATGCAGGTGACGCATTTTCTTCCTTCAGGCATCGTTCCCATAGCTCTTAATACACATCTCTGACAATACTTTGCACCGCAAACAATGCAAACTTCTTTTTCTGTGAATCTGTTCCCTTTAAGGCAGCGGTAGCATGACCCCTTCTTTCCCTTATTTTCAGCTCTTCGCCTCACAGGGAAACCGTCAACCTCATCAAAATCCAATTCTTCATCAAAAATATCATCTGAGTCCTGATCTCTCAAAGTGACGGTAGATGGTTTCTTGACGTGGTGGGGCATCTCATTATCAGAATCCTCCTCCCTTTGGGACAAATTGTTCCAGGATGGGTGGGGAGGAGTGGAATCTGCAGATCGTATTTGCATATTCCTCTCACCCTCGACCGAATCAGGTGACTCAGAAACACACGCATCCTCACGATCACTATCTCTAGAACTATCTACCTTACTTGCTAATGTAAGGAAGCTATCATTTCCATTGCCAAGCGCTCGAGCGTCAGAGCCCACATTGGTTATTCTCAACTCCTTGAACAATTTCTTGTTGAAATCGGTCTTCCTAGTGGACTGAATAATCGGCAATGACCTGTCCAGCGACATCGATTCTGCTGGAAGAACAGCAGCCTTTGGAATTTCGTCGACGTTGACAGGTAGAGCTCGAGGAATATTACAAGAGACAACATCATCATTTTCTTCTCTAGGGACTGTGCTAACAACAGGCAAGAACTTTCTCAGAAGTGTAGTCATATCACACCGGAACATTTACAATGGTCCTAAAAAATAAGAAACCACCAAACAAAGTAGCACAGAATAACAACGCTCAAACTTGTATGAAGCCCCAAGAAAATGTTGATCAATGGTATCGAAGGGAATTAACTCGCCAACCCGAGAAGGAAATTGCCAACTATTTCAACATTCCCATTAACCAAACACTAGAACCTCACAACCCACGAATAAAAAAATCATCACTTGAAAGAAACTAACAAAAAAAAAAAAAAGTTTCAGAACAGCGTGCTGCTATGCCAAAACTGAAGCGGAGGAGAAGAAGCGAGGACGGGAAAACAATAAACGAAGTGGGCAGAAACTAAAGCAAGTCAAGGGTCAAAATCTTACAAGTAAACGCCACAGAAGACTGGAGAGGAGACTGAGGAGGAGGAGGAGGAGGATAAGAAGAAGAAGGGCCGTTTCTTATTCCTTTTTTATTTTTCTTCTCTTTCCCCTCCTCCCGAATCACCGTGTTGACTGGAGAATGCTTGGAATTTCGACGGCTCGCTTTTCCTGCCGAGCCGTTCCGGTGCGGCATCTCCACCATAGCTCCTCCGCTCCTGACGCACGACATCGTAATGAAAAGGCAAGTCTTTCACAGAGAATCGACGATACCGGCCGGACTTGCAAAGACGACCGACAAGGACAGTACCTGAACCGATGCAATTCGCCGAACCTGCTGCTGACGCTGATGCAACCACTGCAAGCTCGAGGAGAAGCCACAGACGGCGAAGGCGGAAGGCCGGCGGTGAGCCGGGCCGAGTGTTGAGGAAATTATCGTCGACGATGAAAGTCAAGTACTTGAACACCATCGTCGAGTGGGGAAGGGACTGGACCGTGGATGAAACGAGCGAGGAGGAGCTCTCGTTAGTTCCTGACTGTGGCTTTTTGAAGTAGGAAGTCGAACGAGCTGTTGACTCTCCGTCGTCCTGGAAAGGAAAAGGTGGCGAGCCTGTCTTTTGGAGGGAAACTTCCACCTGCCGCGCAGATGAATATTAAACCTGGACGTGATATTTGCCTTTTTTTGTCTTTTTGGTTTTGTCAAAAAGTGAGATGATTTAAAAAATAAAAGGATGAAAAAGAAGTGTTATATCAGGAGGATAGCTGCACGACAGAGAAAGGGAAAAGAAAGAAGAAGAGGAAGAAGGAAAAGGGAAAGGAAAGAAAAGAAAGGAAAAGAGAGAGAAAGATCCGCGTACATGCCATGCCGGAAAGTGCTCGCTCCATTGGTTTCTTCCAATCGGAGAAGTTTTTGAAATTAAGGCTTAAATTCAAAGTTAAGTGAAATTCGACTAGGAGGTCCAACTTTTATAACCGTTGAGCTATGGGATTTTATATAAATTGTGGATTATGGCGTTGTGGAGTCATGGGTTTGACTAGAATTGATTTGGAGTAACCGTTAGTCATAGCTAATTTTAGGGTTTCACGTGTAAGTTCTACATTGCACATGACTTAAATAAGCTTTGGCTAAGGAACTGTGGAGGTGCCATTTTATTAGCGTTCAAGTTTAGCTTAACCCATTTTTAAGCGAGGTAGCTTTTACTTGACTTTGACATTATTTCTTACTTATTTGATAGGATTGCGAGTTCAATACTTAAATTTTTGTATCTTGTTGTAGGCTTTCCCAAATAAATAGTGCTATCTCTTTTTCGGATTTGTAAACTCATATTTCGATAATCAATATGGATTATATATATATTAAGAGTTATGAAATGGATTTTTGTTTCATAAAATTCATATCGGACATCTACTATCTTTTGATTCTTTAAAATGGCATGGAAAGCATTTTTTGGAAATGATTTATGAGTTCATTATTTTCAAATAGTTTGAGAATGATTTGTGAAAGGGATTGCAAAAAGGTTATATGTATTGATTAGTAAATATGATTTATGAAAGGTATTATGCTGTGAAAGGATAAATTTAGTATTGTGAAAATGATTCATGATACAAATTTTGCATTAGTTTTGTGGAAAGAATTGATTTGTGATGATACAAAATGGTCAAGGACTAAGTATCACAAGATGATACGATCCTGGAGCAACCTTTAAGGTTGAAGATGTGACAGTCGAGAGCTATGTGTTAGATAACGACGCGAGTCTCGTGGGAGGGCCTTGTACTATGGATATGTGTTGGTCAAGGCTTAGTACTATATGGTGACACAAGTCTCGTGGAAGTCACCTTTAGGATCTTGTACCGTTAATATATGTTGGTCAAAGGCTAAGTGTTACATTGCAACACAAATTTTGTGGGAGTCAACTCTAGGACCTTGTGCTATTGATATATATTAGTCATGAACCAAGTGCTACATGATGATGCAAGTCTCATGGGAGCCACCTATAAGGCCTTGAGTTGTTTATTAAGTATGTAATTGATTATTGACATGTGAATTGATGAGATTGGTCAACGGACTTGACTATTGATGTTTGAATTGTGGTGGTGGATTAAATGAGTTTTTCATATTTGTATCAAGTTTTGTTGAATTAAAAAACTCATATTTGCTTTGATATGTGCAGTATATCTCGAGATTGAGCTATGAGTTTTTGTTATTGCTTTGTATACATGTACGGTGATTATTCGATTTGTTTAGAAAAGATGTACTACTTACTAAGTTGTGATTATTCACTCAATTCCTTTTAAAAGCCTTATGTATTCCTTAGTTAGCAGTCGATAGTACAAGAAAACTATGGACGAGGATTTTTGGGAGTGGGATCTTGGGTATGCATTGGTGATGTACTCATAAGTTTTGTTAAATTATGGAAACTTTGATATGTTGTTTGACTTTGAGGATGCATCCTTCAAGTGAAGAGAATGATAGTAGTGTCATTACCCCTATTCTTGTAGGATTGGGGGTGTAACATTGGACCAGATTCATCAATGGCAGTATTACTGTCACTCGTGTCTTTCTTCACATCCCGCTCATTGTTCACAATTCAAATGGAGCGGGGACTATCATTGAACTAGAACGGAATTGCTTTGTTAAGGTAGCCCTCATCATTGAGCAGCAGTTGGCTCTTGAAGAAGCGGTTCTTAAGGGTAGGGATCATCTTTCCTCGAAAGAGGTTGAAGAAGTAGCATTTCAGGAAGAATGTTGTAGATAAGTGGCATCTCAGAGTCTAACCTTTTTATCTGACCTAGGCCTAAAACTTCAAATCAACCTGTCTATACCCAAGACTCGCGATTTGGGAATTTCCCCGGCTATGACAGTTATCATGAGGTCTAACCAATGCTAGATGTAGAAAAGCATAATAGATCGATATGAACATCATAAGCTATCCAGCAACCAAAAGAACAAACGTATATCTTTCTCATTAAGAGAGAAATGGATGTTGAAAGTGTCTTGAGTTTCTAGAAACAATTCATTGTTTCACACCGGAACGGTTGCGGCCCATTAGGAGATTTTTGGGGCTTAGGCTGGTCCACACGTTCCCTCCAACTTTAGGACAATCTCTCTAGTTCCATAAAATGGGTGATAGCTGCATGTCGAGCACTTCGATTCTTGTTATTCATTTTGCATTCTCAATGATAACGCGTCAGCAGGCCTAATAATGAGCAGCTATAGTGTGTTATGTATTTAGTAGTCGAACTATATTCTTTCCAAACCATCGCCGTATTGGATGAACTTGTTCCTGCATGTTGAATCATTTTATTAGATATTTTGGAAAGTTACCTTAATATAATATAATTTGCAGTTTTTGGATAAAGTAGAGATTCATCTCCTGCCCTCCTTCAATTGTCAATTCGCTTATGACAGCAAATCTCACTTCATGATTAACAAATGAAATTCAACACCTATTTCATCTTCTCTTTATTTATATAATCAGACAACAAACAAGTATGGGGGGAGTTTTATCTAGTCCAAAGCATGACATCATTTCTCCATGAGTTATGCGCAATTACAAAGACCCTATTCTTTTCCCTAAACTCAACTAATACAAAGCCTATATAAAAGAAAAGCATCAGATCTGATCTTATAAAGACAAATATATTGCCTCGGAGACTGGAAGACTTATCCGGTATTGACCGCCCAAAAGGCCGTACATGGATTTTTAGTAATCCATCAGCAACACAGACCAGACGATACCATATGCTTGCCCTGGATTTCCTTTCCTTTCTCCCCTCTTCGAAGCAACAAAAAGAAGAGGGAAACAAGGAAAGAAAAAAAAAAAAAAAAACGTTACAGAAAAACCTAGTGACGATCTCTGAGAGCACACAGATACAAAACCAGCCATGTTCCTTCCAAAACCACCTGATCAACTTCCCTATAAAAACCCGAACTTTCACATCCCAACATCATCAACCAAAACAGCTTCCAAATTTCTCAGTTACCGTCTCCCTTCCTCCCTCCACTTTAGTTCAACTCAGTGAACTGAAATTCTGATAATCCTGAAAACATCAGCCATGTCTGTGGTCATTGACAAGTGGACCAGGAAGCTACGCGAAAAGGGTCAAGCCATATTCTCGGCTGGCTCGGCAAACTCCGCCGGCGAAGCTGGTCAAGCGGAGAGCGGGAGCTCAGGCTGGCTGTCTCCGGTTTTCAGCCGAGCCAAGCAAGTCGGGTCACCATCTCTCCTCTGCTCCGAGGCCTCGGTGGGTATGCTTGTTGAGTGTTTCAGCCCTTGAAATCACAGACCATACTCGGCTTTCGCTCCGTCAAAGCTTTCGCTCCGTCTTGGGTCTGGAATTGTCTCTGTATATGCGTCCTTCCCAGGAGTATGTAACAAGAAACGCGCTTCCTTTTTTTCAACTAATAACGTCAATTGTTCGAGTTTTCTTGTTGTATTTCCTGGAAATTACAAGTAGATGGAATTTCCATCAACTGCGTAAGAACAGTCCAAGCCTCCACGTAATAATTACGTGTAGGGATTCCCTTGGTTCCCCCCCCTCCCCACGTTTCCAATAAGATGAATTTCATTTTCGGCACATTGGAGGGTGTCCCTTTCGGTAATTTGGGCCATTTTGCAGACTCTTTGATCCTGATCTAAATGATTTCAGAAGTTTCAAAACAGTGAATTGGAAAGATAAGGTCAACCATCTGAATCAGTGGGTCATTGCAAATGCGCTTATCCTGCCGCCCCTAGCAAGTCCCAAATCGAAGGGGGTCTACTTTTCCCGTGGATTAAGCAAATTCCTGTGGGTTGCGGGTGGGGTGTAGCACACGTATCAGATACAGTAGCCAGAATATTAGCCAAGTTAATTTGAATATACTTCGCTAATCATTGTAACCATATCTCCTTTTCACCAGAAAAGACACAAGAATTCGACCAGATACTCAATTGGGCGAATAAAAAACGATCCATGATCCAAAACCACGGGCTAAATGTTCGGAATTGATGAATTTCCAAGGCGATAGTAAATTTTTCAATAGATGGACTCGACTGCTGCGTTGTCCTCGACCCAGGATTGGAATTTTTCAAAGCTCCCAGATGATATTTCTCCAATATCAAGGATGCTTCGTCAAACAGTACTGAAAAACTGATCAATATCGAAACATGGCTTCATACATGTACTCTTGACTTGGCATTCACAATCCAATCACGTCTCTGCCCCAAGATAAAACGAAGCCGTTGTTTTAGAATATTCTCCAGCTATATCCTTCACCTTGTCACGTTTTGACAGTATTCGTGGCCTCCGAAGGACATCAATTATTGTTCTCCCACACGAAACAGGACATTTTTATGGTCTTCTTCGACCAACCCGTCATTCTCTCTCCTCTTTTATTAATACCCATTTGCTTCTCTTCTGATATCCATGCATCAGAATTGGTAAAGATCCAAACTTTCGATCCCATCAAGAACTTGTGCTGCTTTCGATCAAGAAGTGTTCGTTCGTTCGTGCTCAAAATGTCTGCATTGGTGGAGATGTGGGAGAATGAGCTGGGAAAGCTGAGAGAGAAGCTCTGGTTCAGGAATTTGGTCTTGCACAAATCAAAGCATGAAGGGGAAGTTGCCAATGAAGGAGGCGAAGTTGAAGACAAGAAAGACAAGGTAGAAGGCAAAGGCGTCCAGAGAGAGACCACATTGTCCGAGGACACACTCTGTTTGATTATGGATCGTTTTACACCCTGTTAACACATTGTACAGATGTTTTCTCCTGTAAGAAGTTTCAATGATAATTTATTAAGGATATGCATGTGCGATTTATATGTATAGAAGTCCAGAGTATGCGCCAATTAACGCCCTTCGATTTTGCTTGGCTAGTTCTCAATCAGTGCTATTTAGAATTCACCTATAACCACCATAACTTGATAAATCGAACCACCTGACAGATGAAGAAGATATGGTGATCCCTGGATTCTTTCAAGTGACGCCAAGCCTACTCTCTCACCCATTACAGTATGAGGCCCCAGAGACGGATTGTGAATCTGCAGTTATATTTAAGTATAAACCCTGTTTCTATACTCAATATGGAAAACGATGTGGCCAGAATAGTTCTTTCATTTATCCATTCAGAGAACGGTTTACAATAAGAGATGCATTTCATCCTACATTTACATGAGTACATCTTCTGAATGCATCATAAGAAGGAATAAATAATCAAAGCTACTTCATATCATTTACCTGTTTGCCAGTATACATTGCCAAAAGTTTATGGAGCCACGCCTTCTTAATTAGGCATAACCAGATTGTCGCTGATTGTGAGAGTGAAAAGAAATAAAGAAACAAAAAACTAAGAGGTGCTTGCCTCTAAACTTGCAGTAGATTCCTCGTTGAGGAAAGTGATATCTTCTCTGTCCCAATTCATAATCTCCCTAGCATACTTAAGAGATTCATCTACACTATCCTGCTCAAGTCCCGTAACTAGGGAAACATACAGCTTGCGTTCAGTAAGCGAATGGAAGAGCTGTTTGAACTTCACTGCCATGTAGTGGAAAGAACGTTGTGCCAATGAAGGAGCTGGATTAACATAATTCCCAATATTGTGGTTATGGCTGATCACTGGATGGAAATCACAAAACCATTCACATTGAGTTATAGGAGACTGCTCAATCTTTTCTTCGAGCAGATCAAACTTGTTCATAATCAGAAGGAAGTCCTT
This sequence comes from Eucalyptus curtisii, assembly GCA_017140595.1. NCBI lineage: Eukaryota > Viridiplantae > Streptophyta > Magnoliopsida > Myrtales > Myrtaceae > Eucalyptus > Eucalyptus curtisii. The sequence continues at coordinate 21,816,550 of CM029502.1, forward strand.
TTTATATAAGGTCGGATGAGTGACAACACTTTCAAAAAGCTGTTTGCTTGCCATCATCTTGTTTATCAGTAATCCTTTCTTGTCCTCATAGAACTCGTCATAGTCTGTCAATGAGACGCAGAACAAGACGATATTAACATCTTCAAACATCTCCAACCACTTGCAGTTTTCCCCTAGGCTTCTGGGATGCACCCTGATGAGTTGGTACCTGCAGATTCAAGCAAGCCATGTCAAATAGAGTATAGTTTACCAAAATTTAAACTCTGGCCAGTACGATCCTGCCAAGTCAAGTAAATTGCTTGGTTAATTTGCAAAACATCATATATCAACCTGGTTGACCATACTTTGACAGTTTTATGAACTTACAAGAAATAGTAGTTGCCATGATTTTCTATAAGTGCATTTTGGTGTGACATTTGTCCAAGAAGCAACATTGAAGAAGCAACTTCCAGAATACAAAAATGCCACTTATATTGCCCAATTTGTCTGATAACTGTTCTTTGGGGTTATATTAAGAGAACACAGAATTATTGTTTTAAGCTACTAAACACAGAATTATTGTTTTAAGCTACTAAACACGGAATTATTGTTTTAAGCTAATAAAGTTTTGGCTGTCATCTCAGCTAGTAAACTAGTTTTTTTTTTTTTTTTTTTTTTTAGGTCAAAAGATAGTAAACTAGTTAAACTGCAGACTCATTTGCTAGCTTATTATCAGTTGCTATACAGGCTAGTCCTAGCACTTCATCAATTAAATTTGGGATGAAAAATAGCTGATTTAGCAAATTTCACTCAACCATATTAAAATCTGTGGTTGACGAAATCAACAAGCATTGTGTAGTGAAGAAGATTGTACCTCATCTTGCTGTAGAGCTGATCAATAGAGTCTGGGTATCCATCTGATTTTGCTGACGTGGGAAATGAAAATTCCATGCTTGCAAGACCATTAGAAGAGGTGATTCCCTCTGCGTAGAGAATATCCATATCAGAGGGCTCATACTCTTCTTTTGAAATCTCAACAGCCTGATAAGAAAGAAAGTCTAAGTTGGCCAGACAGAGCAGTCAAATTTGGGACCATATTAGCACAGCATACAAAGCTTGAATCAAATATGTCCAGGCCCTTGGTAAAGTGCCTTTTTGTAATAGTTATCTATAAAAAATAACATCTTCTGCAACGTAGGTGAAATCGTGATTTATTATCGACTCTGAAGTGAAGAGTACCAAAAATGGTGAACCCACAAATTAAGAAAGGCACAAGGACAGAAAAAGGATCTGATTTAAGGCTAGAAACTGCAAATAATCAGAACAGAGATCAAGATGTGCGACCTCACCCGCTCCAGAAAATATGTAGCCACTCTAGGGAACTTTTCTAACTCATTCCTTCGGTTGTATGTGGCTTGAATGGCTTCATCCTTCCACAGTTCCTCAATATGAGGTGAGTATTCACAACTGGCAGAAAGAACGATGGCTTCTAAATTACCAGATGCTATTTCCTTGAGAAGCCAATCCGAGAATCCTTTAAGCTTTGAGTCTATGGAATAGGTCGACTTAGTTTCCTTCGAATACATTATCTCTGTCAATTGAGTAGTAATTAGTCCAGCAGATCCAGACAAAGAAATACATATGAAAACTAGTAGATTAATTTCTGCTATGACATTTTAGAGCATTTAACTTTCCAAATGCCTCACATCCCATCGCTCAGTGATCTAACAGACCCCAAAGTAACTGTTCGAACTCCAGAGGAAGTAATGCAGTTAAGAGAGAGGTTCAAAAGATGCTGTCGATCCTTATGTTATACCTGAAGAGCGGCATCCATCAATCATCAGACCTTTTCCCTTCTCCCTTGAGCTTCCTCTTTCGAACCGTTTGCACCCTACAAGGGATATGCCAAGATCTGACTATGACTACTTCCATCATCACAGAGGAATATATGAAGAGGCGAAGGCAGCTTTCTTCACAACATACCCGAAGAACTGGGTTGGTCAATTAACAGGCTTTTCCCCTTCCCCTTCAAAGTTTCCTCCTGAAATCTCTTACATCCTTCGAGCAGTATGCCCAGATAGTAGTACAGATTGCTCTGGATCATTAACTTGATTTTTTTACGTTCATCTTCAGAAAAGGAGACACCATACAGAATCTTGGCCTGAAATTAGAACATAATTGACTAAGAGTCACAGACAGCATTATATCCCTGAACTTGACACTGCTTCGCTTGACATCAAGATTAACAAAGCTGTTGGGTATGCCCTAAAAAAGCACATAATCGAGCTTGAATCACTGCTTTTCTAAGATAAATCAGCGCTTAGAACTATTCTAACTTCTCTAACCTGCTTGAATATAGTGCTTGTGCCAGATTTGTCAAAGCCGACCAGAAGCAGTTTGTGATGAAGATCATTCAGACCACTGCTGCCTTTGGTCTTTTCTTCACCAGATTTTGCATTATCCGGAGGAATTGGCAAAGACAAGACTGCGCAGACTAGCTTTGTCTTAGTCTGTAGATGAAAACACCAAGCATCGCCAGAAGTTCAATAAACAAAAGAGGATAAAAAATCACTATAACAAAAAGTCCACATCATCACCAAAATTTACCTTCTCCCATATGCGGCCTTTAGCATTCTTCTGCCCCTCTTCCTGATAGGATCCATCTGTACTCACCCAAAAATGAGGTTTTCCTTCACATGGAATTCCAGCTGACTGCAAAAATTCAAGGACAAACATTCAGTTGATCATCATAGGATGAATTGCATGACAAGCAGAGTGAAATTATGCCTAGAGAATCACCTTGAGCATCCAAACCTCTTCTTTCGTAATTTCCCGGTTATTAATTAATACGCCTGTGTTTCCATTGCTAGCATTTGTTTTAATGTAACCCCCAACATCTAACTGGGCACTGATTATTTGGCATGGTTTCTGCCCCTCCTGCAAAATTGACCAAGATTCAACATCATCAACTTTTTTCATAGCATGACAAAAGATGACATGCAATGATAAGTTATAAGAGACGGAAGAATCAAAACAAGCTTCTTAAGTAAGCTAAATTTCAAACTCACCTTACCCCAAAACCCAGCCACTTTATCATACCAGTAGTGTCCCGGCCTTAGCTTTTTCGGAGGATTTGGGCAACCCCGCAGCAGAAGCAACTCTTTATGATCAAGACGCTCACCATTTACATAAACAAGGTTTGGAGGGATTTCATTTGCTGGGCACAATACCTCAGAACTCATTATTTGCTTAATTTCTGATTCTGGCAAGAGCCGCTTTAGCATTCTAGAACATTTCCCCAAGTTACTTCGCTTCATTTCATCGATCCTAAAGCCTATGCAGGTGACGCATTTTCTGCCTTCAGGCAACGATCCCATAGCTCTTAACACACATTTCTGACAATACTTTGCATCGCAAACGATGCAAACTTCTTTTTCAGTGAATTTATTCCCTTTAAAGCAGCGGTAGCATGACCCTTTCTTTCCATTATTTTCAGCTCTTTGCTTCGTGGGGAAACTGTCGATCTCATTAAAAACCGATTCTTCGTCGAAAACATCAGCTGAGTCCGGATCTCTGAAAGTGACAGTAGATGGTTTCTTGTCGTGGTGGGGCATCCCGTTATCAGAATCCTCCTCCCTCAGGGAGAAATTGTTCGAGGACGGGCGGGGAGGAGTGGAATCTGCAGATCGCATTTGCTTATTGGCTTCCACAAAATCATCAGGTAATTTCGGCAAATGCGAGATTTCAGATATAATATTCCTCTCACCCTCAACCAAACCAGATGAATTGGAAACACATGCATCCTCACAATCACCACCTCTAGAACTATCTACCTCACCTGCTGACTTAAGGGAGGTATCGTTTCCATTGCCAAGCGAGCGAGCACCGGAGCCCGCATTACCAACCGAAGGCTCAATTGAACGAGCTGAAAAGAATACCCCCTTGGTTATTCTCAACTCCTTTAACAGTTTCTGGTTGAAATCTCTCTTCCTAATGGGCTGAATGATCGGCAATGACCTGTCCAGCGACATCAATTCTGCCGAAAAAACAGCAGCCGTCGGAATTTCGTCGATGTTGACGGGTAGAGCTTGAGGAATATCGCGAGAGACAAGAGGGCCTTTGTACTCCAAAGCGATGGAGTACTCGACGTTATTATCTCCATCATCATTTTCTTCTTTAGGGACTGTACTAACAAGAGGCAAGAACCTTCTCAGAAGTGTATTCATATCCTGGCGGAAAAATTACAAACGGTCCTAAAAGAAAACAAACCGCCAAACCCAGTAGCACAGAATAACAACGCTCAAACTTGTATGAAGCCTCAAGAAAATGATGATCAATAGTATCAAAAGGCATTAACTCGCTTTCCCCAAGAAGGGAATTCGCCAGCTATTTCAACATACCCATGAACCAAACACTAGATCCTCACAACCCACGAATGCAAAATCATCACCCAAAAGAAACTAGCAACAAAAAATTTAAAAAAGAAAGAAAAAGAGTTTCAGAACAGCGTCCTGCTGAGCCAGAACTGAAGCAGGGGAGAAGAAGCGAGGACGGGAAAACCCATGATGCTCTTCCCCGCTAGAAGGCCAGTGGTTTCACACGCGCACCAGAACTGGTTCGTGACTCCAGTGAGGCAAGAAACTCTTGAGGACATGGGGACTCAAAGAAATAATATAGAATTCGAGCACGAAAGAACCAAGAAACGAAGTGGGCAAAAACTAAACCAAGTCAAGGGTCAAAATCATACGAGTAAACGCCACAGGAGACTGGAGCGGAGACTGAGGAGGAGGAGGAGGAGGAGGAGAAACGAGGGCCGTTTCTCGTTTCTTTATTTTCCTCCTCCTCGTCCTCCCGAATCGCCGTGTTGACTGGAGGCAACGCTTGGAATCCCCGCGGGAACGACAGTGATACGACAGGATCGAACGAGGAAGACCGGGCACGAGTACGCCTCCGTATACGAATACGCGCGTTGCCAGCGAATGGCGCGAGATCGCGAATTTTTGACGGACATCGCTGACGTTAGCTCGAATAACCCCAACTGAAATTTAACCGACGCCAGATGAATTGCTAATGATACTTCGTACGCATGTCTTGGGAGTTGCGATAGGCAAAACTAGCCAATGACACGAGTGCATTAACCATTGGGACACGTGCCGTGTTATCTTGATAAGCCATCTCTATTTGCTGATGATTTAAGTAATTCATTTCCGTAACTGAATCGTTATTTTAGATTAGTTATGGTATAAGTCATTCGTGTATAAAATATTAATTACCGTGCAAAAGTTCGAGCAAACGTCACGAAATGATCCGATCGGCTGATCTAGTTGGCAGACCAAGATTACATAATTGAATATTGTGTGTCTTAATTTATACGCAAATTATGTGTCTTGTGAGATTTGTGGCAATAGCATGACGATCAATAGAGGAAAAAACTAATGTTTCCTAAAAATATACACATTTAGGCTTGGAAAAATCACCAAGATGACTGGCATAACAATAGAGTAGTCTATTTTCAATTAGGGCACTGCGTGGTAAAAAGTGTTTACGTTCCCGGAACACAAATTTTTGTTTTTTTGTTCGCGGGAACAAAAAAAACAAAACGTTTGTTTGCGTTTTTGTTAAAAATTATTTTTTTGTTCCCGAAACACATCAGAAGCGGAAACGAAAAACAAAAAAAAAAGTTGTTTGCTTGTTTCTAACAAAATTTAAAACACATTTTCTCTCTCTTCCATTTTCTTCTTCTTTTTCTTTCTTTTTTCTTTGGCCGGTCGCCGCCTCGGCCATGGCCATCGACCGGCCGTCGAGGGCCGGCGACCTCGCCGAGCGTCAGCCGGCCCCCGGCTAGGCCGAGTGTCGTCGGCCCGCGAGAATCGGCCTCGCCGGGCCGGGCGAGCTCGATCTCGCCCAGATCCGGCGAGGCCGAGCTCGCCCGGCGGCCGGCGAGGCTCGGCCTCGCCGGCCCCCCGTCCGAGTCGGCCTCGCCGCGGTGGCCGAAGAACGCCGAGCCTCTCCGGCCGGGGCGAGCTCGGCCTCGCCGGATCTGGGCGAGCTCGAGCTCGCCCGACCACGGCGAGGCTCGCCGGCCCCGGCGAGGCCGAGCCTCGCCCGGCCCGCGCCGGATCCGGGCGAGATCGAGCTCGCCCGGCCGGCGCGAGGCCGAGCCCTCGCCGGGCGGCGACGCTCCGCGGGCCGCCGGCCAAAAGAAGAAAAAAAAAAAGGAAAAATAAATAAGAAAAATAAGAAAGAAAATAGAAAAAATAAAATAAAAATATTAAAAATTTAAAAGAAATAAAAAAATTATACAAATTTACCAAACGTGTTTCTATTCTTTTTATATTTAAACAGTTACCAAACGCGTTTTTTGTTTAAAAATTGTTCCCCGAGAAATACTTTTTTCTATTTTGCGTTAAAACAATTTTTAAACGAAATGTTACCAAACGCACCCTTAGTTGATAGTGATCACAGGGATAAGTCTTGCAAAGTGACAATTTGACTCCAAGTATTTTGATAGGACCACAATGACGAGATCATCAATCTTAAAGTTTCAAGTTGTGAGGTAGTGCCAAATAGTTATGCTTAAAATGAAGTATTCCACAGCGAATGTAAGACTTTAAGAGAAGCATTCAAATAGGATTGCAGTGTCGATTATTTCTTGATCTCTAAAAAAAATTGGAGCACGAATCAATGAATGCCAAGTCAAAAATTAAAATTTTTCTAGAGATTATAAAATGCAATAGAAAATCAATTACGCTGACTGACCCAATTTATAAAATTTAAAAAAAAAAAAAAAGAACAAAAAGTGAAAGTGGAGTGTGATGAATCAATGATCGAAAACGATTTCTAAAATCGACTCCAAAGTTGGAGGGAAAGCGATGGGCACGAGGGAACGACACAACTGGCGATCATTATCTGCGTTTTATAAGGGGAAAACGACGTTGGAGTAATTAACGCGGTACGACGCGAGCCTCCCTCACAGTTTGAAAACGAAGAGGATTCCCCTAGAAAATCAGGGGGGAGAGCGTATGAGTACGTTCGTGGATTTCGTAGCCAAGAAGTTGACTTTGACCGTTTCAAATCCTAAGCACCTTCTCCCACCAAGGAAAAAAAAAACAAAACATCGTATTTAGATTATAAGTCAACCTAATCTCATATGAGCTATGATCTAATCCCAGAGACTTCGAGCGTAATTCATAGAGCAGTGAAATCGGTGAGAAAAGGCCAAGACGTTTGTCACGATTTAGAGTACGATGTTAGAATACCGTTTGAATGCGAAATTGATCTATTAGAAGAAATCTATATGAATCGACATATGTTCATCGATTTCTATCGAGAAATGCGTTACGGTGACATGCTATATCGATAGGAATCGAAATGGAGATGATATTGGAAGAAATACAAAGTCAACTTAACTAAAAATCGCTCTGAATTGAAATGTATACATCAATATTTCTCGAGAAATATACTCTACTAACATGCTTTATCGATACAAACAGATACGGGACGATATAAAAAAAAAAAAAAAAAAGGAGGAAAGATCAGTGTTTGGTCTAGATACGGATGATCAAAGAGGGAATTTGACCACTGAAATCGACTCGCTGTTGAAGTGCTGACAGGGAAGTGACTCTCGAAATTATAAAACGGCAAGAACCTTGGAGTTCCTCGGAGTCTTTGAGAATATGTCTCGTAGCTGAACGATCTCAAGCTGATCTAATTGGAGTATTGTCTTTGGATATTTTCTATTTTATTTTTCTTTTGGAAAATTTAAGATGCCCATCTTCTACTAATGCGAAAACTTAAAAGGGTTTATGCAAAAAGAAATCCCACATACATTTATAAATCGAACAATATACATTCCTTATATAATTTGTGAGTTGTCTAGAGACTCGAATAGATTCGTAATATATCTTACAAGTCACATGAACCGATTAAATTCGAGCATTTAACTTATACAGGCGGTCATGATTCAAACCCGTATATAGATTTCCTCCTATTGCTAAACTAAAAATTTCCCTAGCCTTTCAACTGACCACGTCAATTCAACTTTTTTTTTTTTGTCAAAAAAGGAAATGACTTTCATTACTGGGAAAAGTAGGTGGATACACTTCGTTTGCTTCAGAACAGAGAAGCTTTGAGAGGGCCGGGGGTGATTGAAAAACCCAATATCGTAATAATTTGTTTTTACTCTGGGCTCTAACAACCCAGCAATCCTATTGGACTCTCTCCTAATATGGGCTAACTTTTATATGTTTGAAAGCCTTGAGAAGTGAGTGGGCTTGTTTGATGAGCCCTTGAACTTCCCAAGTGATCTGTGCTCCGCAAGTAAGAGCGTCAATTACCATGGCATTTATTAATTTTTTCCCTTTCGGCTCGAAAAACCAATCTTTTCGTGGGTCAATGACTCAATGACAACTGAAAAAGTTCAAACTCTAACCCGTCACTTTGAATGCGGGAGAAAAACTAGAGTCCAAAGCCCAACCCATTGCTCGCCATGGACGGGCCCAAGACGTTATCAATGACCAATCCGACAGGTGAGCAGGAATCGATTCGGACGGCGAATCAAAGCTTGGAACCAAACCATTCGAATTGAAACTAGCTATAGTCGATTCACTTCCATTTCAAACCAAACCAAGTCGAATTTTAGGTTGGAATTGGACGGTATAGTCAAAGTTGCGCATGTGCCATCAATGCTTATGATAAAGCTAAAGGGGATATTTGGAAGATAAAAAGGTTTAGTTTTGGTTGGCTTGAACCTTATCACGACGCCCCACTACAGTCTATACCCACATGACGAGCAACTCGGGGTGGGCACGCGCCCATGAATAAAGCTCCAACGAGAAAGCACTAATGCATTTCTTCATGTACGAAACAACATGTGTCTACTGAAAATCACTAAATCAGCAACCGCATCGCTTATTTATGTATGAAATAGCGCTCGATAATTGGATAAATCTTGACACATTTTCGCTTGGAACGTGAATTCTAACAGATATGCGACAAAAGAAGAAGGAAAAAAGAAACAAAGGTAAATTAAACACCACATTTTGAAAAGGGTAATGTGTATCAGTATATATGTACATTTCTATACCGTCGTCTTCTCCATCCACAACCTTTCGATCTGTTTGTCCGGATTAAGGAGCGAATAAAAACAAACCATAGTAGGAAAAGAAAAGAAAAACAAAACAAAACAAAAGCGCGCCAAAAAGAATGGCACGGTCCCCATCCGAGCTGGATTTCTAGAAGTCTCGTCACGTTGTTGAATGTGGTCGCGAGATCGCCTCCTTTCTCGTCCGTCGCTCCGTATGATGGAAATGAGATGGAAGGACTTCACCACGAAGGAAAAACCGACGTGGACCCCACCCGACCGACCCCTCAACGGTCCGCTGCCCCCCCATCCTACCCTACCCTCCACGCTTTCCTGCTGTGGGGACCACCGGATCGGGAATCGGACACGAATTCTTTTGGCCTCTCCCCTTTCGGTATGGTGTTGACCCCCAGGGAAACTTCCCAAAATTTTATTTTATTTTAATGGCGCGCGTATCTGCAAGTATCAATTCGAGCACGAACCGTCGACTCCGGCGGATCCGAAGTGACCGTCACTGCTTTTCCGATCACTCCGGCCAGCGCCGGGGACTCGGGTACGGCCTCATCTCCGGCATCTGCTCCGACACGGTCCATATCCTCACCGACTTGTCCAGGCTCCCGCTGTACACGATCCACCGCCCGTCGTTCTCGTCGCCCTCGTCGTCGTTTTCGTCGTCGTTGTCGGACCGGGCGTCGTCGGGTCCTGCTCCACGGCCAGGCATTTGATGGGCCCGCCGTGGCCAGTCAGGACGCTCAGCCACGAGTGGGCCCCGGTGACGGGGTCCCTCCGCCACACGGAGATGCTCTTGTCCGCGGAGCCGCTGAGCACCAAGTTCCCGGCAGCCGCCAGGCACAGGACGGCCAGCTTGTGGCCCCGGAGCGCCCCGCCGTGGGACAGGTGCTTCTGGCGCGTCCAGAAGTTGACCACGCCGTCTGAGGACCCGGAGTAGACCACGCCGGAGGCCTCGCCCACGGCCAGCGACGTCACCGCGCTCTCCTGGTCCAGCAGGACCCGGATCAAGAAATGCCTCGTCCCCTTCCCGTGCAACTCCCTCCTCCACACCTTCACCGTTCCATCGGCCGAGCCGGTGAAGACCAAGCCGTCAAACCCCGAGGCGATCGAGTTTATCGCATCGTCATGAGCATCGACCGATTCCAAGCACTTAGAATCGGATAGCCTCCACACCTTCATGGTCTTGTCCCAAGAGCCTGAATACAAGATGCCCGCTTCCTGGCTCAGGCTCAAGCACGACACCGCGTCGAAGTGCTTGATGCGCAAGGCCTTGCTGTGTCGGCGGACCCGAACGTAGTTCTTAGGGTTTACGGAGCTCTTGATGTAGTCCTTCAAAGTGGGCAAGCTGCCGATGCGCTTGTGCGCGGCCACAGACAAATTATTGAGAAGGTGATTATCTTTCGAGGGCTTTTTCCAAACTCGGATCTTGCCATCTTGGTGGCCGGTGAAAACTCTGTCACCGGCGACGACGATGGCCTTGACCAATCCGCTGTTGGACTTGAACCCCGAGAATTCCCTGAAGTTCTTCCACACCCGGATGTTCTTGCTGTCGGAGCCCGTGTACAGCAAGTCGCCGGTGGCCGCAAGGGAGTACACATGGCCCTCCTTGCGGATGAGGGAACCGACGAGGCCGTTGCTCCCGGGGAAGCCCCCGAGGAGAGGCGACGGCACTATCCACGGGGATTTGGCGTAGGGAGACAGCTGGTTCAACGGCGACATGAGGTAAGGGCTCGGCGAGGACGTGGAGTAGCCCGCGGAGGGCGAGGCGAAGTAGTAGTGAGCCGGGCTCGGCGTGGCGGAGGCGTTGCTGACGCGGCGGTTGCCGTTAGCTGCGGCGGCCACGGCGTGGTACTCGTTATCTTGGTCCTGAGGGAAGAGGGTGGGTTCGGAACGCAAGAACGCTCCGAAAGTCGGCCGGCGACTGTGGTTGGCGTTGCTCGCCGGCTCTTCCGACATTACCGTTCCTCCTCTATCTTTCCTCATCTGGCAACGACGACGCTGAACTCTTCGGAAAGACGAGGAAATGAAAAGGGAAATGAGAAGACGATACAGGGAGCTTATCCAGAGGCTTGAAGGAGATTTCGAGTGGAAAAAGCAATGGTTTTCTTTGATGATTGAGAAGGTAATACTTGAAAGGGCACAACAGAGAAGCGCGAGGGAGGATATGGGTATAAATAGCGGGGAGAGGGGAGAGGGGAGATGATATGTAGGTGGGGGAGGATGGGACACGTGGAGGACGGAGACGCGGAGGCTTACGAAGGTAGAGAGAGAGAGCGAGCGACGCTCCTTATACAGTCGCGGAGACCGGGAACCGGCTGTGCCAGTCAGGGGGGATCGTCAACGATTTTAGCAAAATTGAATTATTCAATTGAGGCAGGAGCTACACGCGCTCACGAGTTGGGGATTTTGCGCATGGGAAAATGTGAGGAAAAGGGCGCGAACCGTTTTCAGACCGGACAGCTTCACGTTGGGGAAGTCGTTGACCATTGACTTTTACTCGGTTTAGGAGACTTTTCTTTAAACGGTGGCGCCCTTTGCGTGCCTCGCGAGGCTTCCATGGTTTCGCCATCGCAAACTTCGTGGTTCGCCATATTCCCCCAAGGATAGGCCGGCAAGTTGCAAAGGACCCTTTATTTGTGTCTTTAGAGTCGGTCGAGGAGGTTACCAGTTAAACCCTAGGATTATCAATATTAAATGGACAACAAACTAGGCTTTGTTCATTTTGCGAAAAATGGATAATTTGAAAAAAAACATTATAATCGATGAACAATGTTTTTCAAATCTTCCATCCTTCATGAAACATATGAAGTCCTAATGTGATGAGTTCTTTCAGAGTTTTACCACTGGGCACGCACATGTAACACAAACAGTTGGCCTCGCATAACAATTGATTGATTCTCTGTCCAATTGAGTAAAGTCCTGCCAGTGCATAGGTCAGTGCATGCAAACTAGGGTTAAAATTGTCTAAATTTAGTGAGAGTTAATTGAATCAATTTATATGCTCAATATCACAACCCGTGAGTACTTACAAATATCCGATCCCTCGTCTATTTCTTTAATCTTCAAAACCAAAGTTGAGTCAGGTAATTTTTTTTTTATTCTATTGGTGGGAAAGCCAAGCACTTTTTTCTATCTCGCTTCTCTCTTCTATGTAGATGGGTGCATTAGTCACTGGGATCGAACTCTAAATCTAGTACTCTCAAGTGTCATCTCCCCAATTCCTTTACCAACAAGGCCGCATGCCTGTTGGTGGAGAGCCAAGTACTTGATACGGGGAGGTTTGCATTCATGCACCTAGTCCTATTTGTTTTGGTGAAAGAATTTGTGATATATATAGCTTGATAACAAACAAACGAGGAACAAAATTTCATTTGAAGAAAAAGGTTGCTATATTAGTAAGTCAATTGAGCCTTATTATTAGGGAAAATTACAAAAAAAGGAAAGTCGTAAAAGGAAAGTCGTAAACCTATTGTATAGGTTAATTTAGTTGTAAACTTTTTGCTTGTATCAATTTAATTCTAAACTTTTGAAGATTGCCAATGTATATTTCTAGCCAATTTTGGCTGAAAAATCACTAATGTGGATGCCGATTATCCTACCTTAGCGATTATTGTACAGAATTGACCAAAAGGACTTGCAAATCGTCAAAAAATTTAGAATTGAATTGACCATCGTATAATATATTTTGAACTTTTATTCTTTTGTAATTCTTCCCCTATCATTGAAAGCCAATTGAGAATCAACCCCGACAAAGTAGATTTCATATTCCAAGTTCCAAGTCCAAAACCTACCCGCCCTATTTCCTCTACTTGTAAGTGTTCCATCATCCATCTATTTCTTCAATCTCAAAAATTGAAATTGAGCCAAGTCTTGAGACAGGAAGGGTTTGCGTGCATGCGGCAAAAGGTTCATACAACCAGTGTAATTTTGTCTATGTAAACTCTTTGCGTGTGTATATTTTGATAACAAAAAACGAGGAACATCATTTCCTCAAATATGAAAAAAGGAAAAAAAAAAGTTGAGATGTTAATTAGTCGATTAAGCCCTATCATTTTCCGACCCAAAAAGAAGAAATTAAGCCCTATCATTGAACGCCAAAAGTAAGCACCATCATTGTCAAGGATCTCGTAGTTAAGTAGAGCAGATAGATCTGGATTGGGCAAGAAAAAATCCACGTAAAGCAACCAAAACGTTGATGTTTTCCGCTCCACGACAGGCAAATGCATGCACCATCTCGCCTCCACAATCTCATCCTGAAGACCACAGCTATGCCTTGGACGATTGGTCGTATCTGATGTGATTGAACGTTAGAAATCGTGTGTCCGGAATCGCAAAAGATAAAACGCAGCATGAAGATAAGAAAGTCGTAATCAGACGGTAGCCCCAGGATGTTTTCTTGCATGGTTCTGAATCTCGAACGAATGGATGCACGGAAACCCTCGTTTCTTTTCCACTCCAGCACCACTAGAAACGCCGTCCCTTTTCCTTCACATGCGATATGATTGATTATTCTTCTTTTGGGAATCCCATAATTTACGTGGCCAGTGAAGAAAGAAAGAATTCTTGTAAGCATCTGTAAGTTTGCATCCGTGTACACATGACGGTCTTGGCCTATACCAGTTTTAGGAACCCCTAGCACGGCATTCGGAAACCTAACTCTTTTCCTTCTAGAGTGCATCAAGTATTTTCTTTTCTTGGATATGTACTTTGTCCGTCCAACTATGTATGATCAACCGATGGGAAACGAGTGACTGAAGAATAACCAAATCCATGATCGATAAGTAGAAAAAATGTAGCCTAAGGAGAAGTGGTCTTCAACTCCATCAATCCTTTCTTGATTGTGCAATGTAGCTGGCCAATAAGGGAAGGAAGAGTCCAAAGAAGAAACCTTCTTTGACAATCAATTGCTCGTTTTCAGAAGCGAAGGAAGGATCCGGTTCATCGTTTACTATATCAATTTCACATGGCATCTCTCGAAAATCCGTAGCGCAATCGAAATAATATATTCACACGGGCAAAAAGACGTTTTTTGTTCTGAAGGCGGTTTACGCAGCAGCAGTCCCATTCTTTATTGGACTGCCAATCTCTGCAGAACTCCCAGCTTTCCCATTGGCAGATTTCTTCAAGCGCTATTACGCGCCAAATGTCAATGACCCTTAATGGCTGCCGCCTACAATTCGGCGATTCGCAGCGAATTGGGTGAGGAGTAGACTTTGCAGCGAAAGCGACGTCTGCAATTCAAATTGCACACTTGACGACACGTATCGGTTGTTCCTTCGACGTAGAGATTAGCTACTTATCAACGATGATACCCTGCTTCTTTGACACGTAATGAAGGGTAGATCAAGATCGGCCAGTTGGCTCGAGACACGTGTCTCTGCAATGCATACAGTACGTACGCACGTTAGCATGAGGAGAGCAAGAACTCAGAACGATTAGGGTTTTCTGTGGTGTGCTGTGCGCTTGAGTTCTTCGAACTCATCCTTGACAGCTTTACGGTTGCCAAACTTTCGCCATGTTAATCACGACATGGGGTCGGTAAGAATCGTTTCGTTCTTCGTCTTCACTGATATACAAAGGTTCATTAGCCTTCAGAAGATCATCCCAGCCCTTCATATCCCTTCCAGGAAGTGTTTTCTATACATAAATGAGAAAACATCATGGAGAGAGAGAGAGAGAGAGAGATCTTCATGTGGTGTAATCACTCAGCGAGAACTGCTGCACACGAGGAAGACAAGTGACGAGTAGTCGAGCTAATCATCGAAATCATACGTAATAATCGGGTTCAGGATGCAAGCTCATCGAACATCTGTCCCGGCCCTGGACACATGCACGAGCTTGTCGAGTGATTACATGCACCAATCATAACCACTGTCTCCCCCTTCTTTTCAAATGATAATTTGCCCAAAATAGCTCTTCTTTCGCCACCTGAAATTATTATAAAAACCGGAGTGGATTGCGAGCAAACTACTCGTTATATCCACGCACCTAAACGCCGAACAGCTGTCCCTAATAATGGTTCAAAGCGGCACCTGTCTTCAGCTTATCGTATGCACATTCCTTGTGAAAATTAAAAATTCGAAAATTGTTGAGTGCTCGTTTGCATCGCATCTATAATTTAATTGATTATACCCTTGCGGTATTGATTATGTATGAGGAATTATCAGCAGGCTCGCAATGGAAAGGTCTCGTGGCCTTTGGAGTCAATGAAATGATTATCGTGGTGGGGTTTCACCTAATCGAATCGGACTTTATGTTTGTCCGACCACCATCAGGCATGCACCATCTGCACTAGTTCTTATCACACCACCGCGATAGTCAACGTAATGGGCAATACGCAAATGCAAATACACTGTACATAATTGAGGAAGTGGCAGCCCCTCGCTAAGCGTTTCATTTACTAAATTGCTTTTCATGTGGAAGTGGGTGTCTTAGGATCGCCCGACACGTAGCCAGACAACGTAAAAATGAGGCTTGTTCAATGTTATTCGCTGCTAAAGAAGGGCTGACGTATAGTTGTATACATGGGATCACATGAATCCACGATTCTTTCGTAATCGTTTTTCGGTCTTATAATGTAGGAGAACGTTTAATCTGAACCTCGGCCAATCTCCACGTTGCACGCTATGGGGGAACAAATAGATAATCCCACTACATAACTTATAGTCAGCTAGGCACATTATTTCATCGGTGAAAGCTATATAATGACTAGACATGTTCATTGTATGAAGCTTCTTTCAATTGTTTATAACTTTTAATTTGCCACCCGTCTTCTGTTAAGAAGAAATACGATTCTGTCATAGATTTTGCAGCTTAGCGACAAGCCAAGTGTCTCGGCATTGGAAAGGTCTTTGTTGACAGAGAAAGCATGCTTGATTATCGGGAGTTAAGTTGTTGTTAGCAACCCTAATGACGTCTTCAGACCATTAAATTTTGGAAAATGAGTGAATGACCGTACGGTCATTTTACAAAATGGATGGTGTGATGTTAGCCACAAGTTTTATTATTGGAAATTGGCATACGGTCTTTGCCGGTTTTGGTGGGATTTTTCCACTATTTGAAAAGGAATAAAATGATTAAAAAAATCGAATTGATTATATTTGGATAATAGTAATATATGCAAGATTCACCTAAAACTTTTAAAATAATGGATATTGTTCTCCGGCCAAAGAAAAATTTTTGGTAGATATTGTTCCCGAATAAAAGAAACTTAAGAGCTAAAAAAAAATGTGATTATCTATTATGCTTTGAACTTCGAATTATTTTGGGATTTATAAAAAGATTAACACAAAACTATAGAGAAAGGGTCATTAATCTTTGCCTCTTTAATTGTAGGAAAGTAAAATGTATTCGTTGAACTAATATTTAGTTCATATTTGTTAATATATATACTTAGATATACAACTTGATTTTTCACGTTAATATTATTTAAATGGATTCTAATGGAAACCGATCTATAGATGAATATGAGATGAACAATTTGATTTAAAAAATAATTGATGAAAGAGTCATGATGCCAGAAAAAACTACAACTGGTGTCACCTCGCTAATAATACTAACATATTCTTTTTAGTTATTGATATTATTTTTCTACTCGTATTATCTCTATGTTGGTATTTAATTTTCTTTATTTTATTTTTGAATCCTCTAATTTTAAATTAAGCCAAGAGAAAAATGGAAACAATGGAAAGTGAAAAAGATACAAAAACCGGTCAAAGAATTTCCTAGTTTCCTCCTCTGAAAGTTGGGGTTAGCATTAGTCAGTCAGAAAATTGAAATAACGGCACCGTCGCGATAGCCGAGCCCCTAAATTTTTACGACAAAATCTCATGAATGTTTGTCTGAATTCTTAGTTAAAAGAAACGAGTTTGATCTCTCAAACACCCATGAAGTAGGTAATATAATTTCTCGACTAGACCATCCATTCAGGATTTTAGCTCTCATTTTACCTAGTTCATGAGATTAGCGCGCGGTTCATGATAAGCCAAAATTTTCATACCTAAGCTAGAATTCCTCTCGATCATAATTATTATAATTAAATTATATAGAAAAAATAGTACAAATGGTTCTTGAATTATGATCCAATGTACAATGCAGTGCTTAAACTTTAGCCAAATACGCAATGCCTTTCTACGTATTTCCTGAACTTTTAATTTGTTCAATATGATCCATAACTTTTTGGTACATATTCAAATTAGTCCCTAAAATATATAAAAATGTTCAATTTCATCCATAAAATTAAATCAATGAAATGATAATATTAGTTATTTTCATGTAATTTAGGGACTAATTTAAATAATTACCAAAAGTTTATTTACAACATCGAATAAATTAAAAGTTCAGAGATGACACTACACATTTGATCAAAGTGCAAGGATCACATCGAACAAATTGAGAGTACAAGAATCATATTACATATTAGATCAAAGTTCATGGACCATTTATGGATATGTTACACAATCACAAATTGAACAGTAAACACACAAACCCTCACACCAGCACTCCGGCCTCCACCAGCGGAGATGGGCTTTCAGAGACCAGCCCAATTCTACCAAACAAAAGCCCACTGCCATCTCAATCCCAAACGAAGAAGCCCACAGGCCCAAAGCTGTCTTGTTCTGCAAGTCCCTCCTTCCCAAAAGAAGCAACCCTGTAACCTGCGAAGCCTCCCATGTCCAGACCTCGCGACGACGACGGCGACGACGACGCGGACAGTCATCAGCAGCTTCCGTAGACGAGCGAGCAATGGAGTTCGTTCCGGCGAAAGGCAAGGCCGTCCGCGAAGACTGCACCGCCCTCGTCCTGGTCAGCTCCGCGTTTCACCCTTCAAGCTCTTCTCCTTCTTGAAATTCTTCGTTTTTGTTTGGCAGTTGTAGTGAGCTAGGGTTTTGCGAACGGTACCTCTTCGATTGAGTTCTTACTTCTTCAATTGCTGCGCCGAACTTCGGTTTGCGCTAGGTTTCGCGTTGCTTTTCTTTTTGCGTTTGCTTTCTCGGCAAGCTAAACCGAGTCTTGATTTGATCGGTTCCGATCTTTTCTGGAGGCAGCCTGCGCTGTCGATTGGGAACGTCGGGCAGCTCGCGGTGGACTTGCTGGTTTCGACGCTGCGGGCGGAGCGGATCGGGTTCCTGGATGATCCGAACGTCCTTCCTTGCGTCGGCAATGACGCGTACGGGCCCGTTCCGTCCGGGGAGCTCGCGCTCCCGCTCGAAGGTGATTTGTCCTCTCATCTTGTCTGCTCAAGTGTTTTTTGGGCCTTCGTTATGAGAAATGGATTTAGAGACTAGAGGGCGCTTGGTCGGTGAGGAGTATGGGCTTGTTCTTGGTGATTTGGTGGTATTTTAATTTTGTGGATCAGATCGATGGAACATGTTGGTGACGGTTGATATTGTTTTCTTAATTGCAGCTTATGATTCACCTTCCAATGCTGCTACTCTTGTCCAACAAAGGTCTCCAGTCGTTAAGGTATTGGAAATCGCGCTTGGTTTGCTGGTCAAGAACTTACGATTTGTCTTGTCTTCCGCTTTTTCTATGTTTAGTCTGTTCCGTTGATCGTCTGAAGTGAAGATCTATGGGTAGGTCTTTTTGCCAATCTAAGATGCATGAGCTGTGGCCAGTTAAGAGTGGCATTTTCTATATTGCTCTGTGATACTATGATACAGGTGTAGTTTTTATGAAATTGTAATATGCTCTGAATTTGTAATATGCATAAGTCGTGGTCAGTTCAGCCTTTCCAACGTGAATGTCCTTTCTTTCGTTATCTTTTTTGAGATTTTGGACAACTGTAGACATGATTTGTTTTCCTCAAAGAAGATAGATAGACAGATGATCCTTTAATTGATAGAGCTTTTAATAATATGGTTTGACTCTATATTTTGACTGAATAGAATAGTTGGTTATAAATATGACGACTTGGTATAGTGGAGAGATCTTCATGGAGGTAAATGCATTGATAGACGTTGTGTATTCTGCTGGCCTTGATCTCTCTCATGCAAATGGCTTGCACCTTCATGTACTCAGCTTGCACGTACACACACATAAAGGGAGAGGATGGTTCTCATTGGGAATTGCGTAATGAGTAAATTTCTTTATGTATTAAGATGGTATTCGACAATTTCTTTGTTTGTAATGGACAAGCTTACGAACACCTGGTTCTCTTCTGCTTCATGTTTTGGATTTCACCTGAACTTTGGACAGGGCTGGAGTATTGTGGCATCAGCCACAAAGGAGAGAAAAGAAAACTCATGAGCTATTATCCATTTCCATTTTTTGTTTGTCGTAATCCAAGCAATTATAGGTGATTCATAGGTGACCATGGTTTCACTTCCCCCTTTTCCTTGATTAACCTGTGTTAAATCTCCCATGTCTATCTGAATGTTTTGGATGTGGTCATTCAAACAGGGAATGATGATTGAGTTTGCAAAGAATTTGGCTGATTTTGCTGTTTCAAGTGGAAAGAAGCACATCGTGGTTCTATCTAGCTTAGATTTTGGGAGATGGCAAAGAATTGATACATCGAGGTAAAGCAGGATTTTCGCTTCTGTAAGCTATTTCATACTGGGAAATGGCAAATGACTCTGTTATTCGGTTTCGAAGATTGAAGTTTCTTCATGTGGTGATCTATAGATATGATTTTTATGGAAAGTTAATTATCTTTTTATTGCCCTTTAACTTTATCTCATGAATTGTAACTAAGAACTGGGGCTTGGACAATTCTAAAAAGTTGTCTAATAAACGTTCGAGTCATGTATCTAGAAATCCTTCACCAATGAATGTTATATACTGGTCCATAAAGGTAGAATACTTATAATAAAAAGACACTGAAATATCTTTTGGGGTTTTCATGGTGGAATGCAGGAAAGCTTCTCATCGAATATAGAAGCCTATTTCAATTTAAGCTGCCTGCATTTCAATGTTTGTTAACTATTTTTCATTCACATGATTCTGTACCCATTATCCACCTCCGTAATTGGTTTATCAGCAGAATTTGGGTCTTGCTACAAATAGTACTGAGATGGGAGAACTATGTCTTTTTACTCCCACATCTATCCTAGTTTATCTTTAAAGAACATTTATATGGGTGGTTACCAATAAAAATCTTTACCTAGAATTTATTGTTCCTCCAGAAATTTTCTGGTGACTTGATTGTTCATTCATGCTTTGATTGTTTCAGTGGCTTGCAGACATATTACCTTTCCAGCAGTAGCTCGGATGGATCAGATGACCAATGTGAACAATTTGGTTGGAAAAGATTGCCAGAGTTTAACCCTGACCAGAGGTGTTGGAAATATCTTAGCACTTTAGCTGAAGGAAGTAATGCAGCACAAGAAGGTTTACCTGCTGAAGATGATCTTGAAGAAGATGACTACTACCCAAGTTTGCCTTTTGCTGCTCTTTTTTCATTCTTCAAGGTGATCAATTTGCTGCGCAAATATTCTTTGTTTGAATTGTTTCTGTGCGTGTCTTGGGAAATTGTCATCCAATGCCTTTACCTACTAGGTGCCTGGATCTATGCATCTTACTGCAGCCAACCTGCATTTACACAACAATTAGTGCTTCAGAATCGTTTTGCTTCACTTTTCTCAATAAAAAAGAAAAATAGATAGGCTTTCCTTGTGGAAGCAAAAACTGAATAGGGTTTACAGTTGCTGATACTTTCCTTGGTTTCCATACTTGTAGACTAAAAGGATGAAAGTTTTAAGAGTTTAGGTTCTATTTTCTAGGGCACACTGCATCAATTATGTCAAAGCCCTCTCAAAATCTAGATGATATATTTTTTTCTCTTCTTCTCATAGAGCTTCACATTTAGAGACTTCATATGAGCTGAATTAACATCTATTTTTGCTGACTCAAATAACTTATAAAAGGTCCATCTGTTTTGATCAGGCCAAAGGTTTAAAGGTCACTTGTTTGCTGTGTTACTGCTCTGAAGGAGACAACATGTCCGATGCTTTTCATCTTGCTGAAGCAGCACTCAAACTTTTGGGGGTGAGGACAAATTCAAGTGGTAATTTTCGCTCCATGCATTGATTTTTTTCAGCAACCTCCACTTAATCAGCAACAAAAGAACCTGTATTTCCTGTTTCCGTAGCATGCATATAACTTTCTATCTTGTATGTCATTCTAGGATTATAACTGATATTTCTCTGATCTTTGGAAATACTCGATTTTTTATCTTTGTACTTCCACTACTTTTCTATTAAATTCTTATACTTTTAATTTTCCTAATCAAGTCATTCTACTTACAAAAAATGTCTTGTCAACTCTCTCTGGCTCAAGATCCACCCGAATCGACCTGACATGGCTATTGGAGGACATTGGAACATGATGTGGACTAGATACTGCTTGTGTAGACACCCACCATGGGGTGTGGTTAGCGAATGGATTAATTTTTTTAATCTGTTCTTTTATTCTCCTGCTAATTCACTGTCCATGATGGGTTTCCACGTAGACAATATTTAATCCTTGTCACACTTCAGCGGCCTCCAACGGCCACATGAACTGAATTGGGCCGGATTTTGTGCCAGAGGGATTTGATTAGATATTTTGTGTGAGTAGAACTTGATTACAAAAAAAATTAAAAGTATAGGATCTTGATTAGAAAAATGGTGAAAGTTCATGGACAAAAAGTAGTATTTTTCCTTGATCTTTCTTTTTTCAAGAAAAAAATATGGTTTTCCATAATATTCAAAAGCTGTCTGATGAGATAATTTGGAATCAATCTTCAGATTCTTTATGTTTTAAACTACTCTTATGTCATAAAAGTTTATTTTAACCGCGTTGCCAAACAATTCGTTTCTGGCTGTCTCTTTATTTCTGAATATCATAAAATGTCGAAGAGACGGTCACAGGTTATGCTTATATGCTATCTTTTTAGGTCATTTTAAGCAGCATTGCCAGACATCTTAGTCACCTTATATATTCATATTCTGATCATTAATCAACTGGACTTAGAGTGTACTTTTGTTGTACTGAACGAGTTCGAAGATTTCAACAGCACTTCTAAAATTTTCATGATTGGTATCAAATGGCAAAATCATTTGTTGCATTAGATTTTGCTAATTAAGCCCAACTGTAGTAGCTCTTTTTGAGGTCAAGAATGCCTCTTTCAATACAACCTATAGTTGGTTCAATTTGAGTAAGTTTGAACTAGGAAATATAGATGCTGATGATGATTCGTTTGTGGCAATGGCTTCGGCCTTTGGGCAGGTCACGGAGGCGACTGGATCATCCCATATTCTTGGAAGACTTTGTATGGACCTCCCCCCGATATATCCATTTTTTAGGTCTGTAATGACTGGTGTAAGATCGATGCTTATGCATTCAGTTTCTGTAATGCTGTTGAGGATTCTTATGGCAAGTTTCATTTGGTCCGGCATTTTTTCTCGTGCGCATCCAAAATGCTTGCTTTATCCAGTTCAACATGCCTCAGTGCTTTCCCCACCAAAGTGATGCGCTAGAAGAACCCCTAAGCAAAATGTTAATGAAACTTTCAAACTGAAACAGAGAGTGGACATCTGCAATAACTTGACTCAGGACCTCGATTCTCGATACTATTCAATGATGATAAAAGATGGGCTTCAGGTTTCTTACCGAGCGAAAAGGGGCGAATCGTTGCATTCACAAGACGAACCTCCTAGACTTGCATACAAACTCATGTAACGTCGTGATTGTACTTCGCCCAGGGACCGACGATGGGAGACCATTCGCTCACTCACAACGCAAAGTAAGAAAGAGAACGAATGTCATCGATCTGCTGTAATCATTACCGTATCGAGTATTAATATAGTAAAAGCAAGGTAGCTGACAAACACGAAATATGAGCTGGCACGCTTCATCGAATAGAAAATGCTAGAGGCAATCACTCGGGCAAATGGAGTGCAGACCAGTGGCCACGCCATACTTGGGGACCCAGTGGGCATTCGAGAACGAGAGAGCACGCGACGTGGCAATGCGTGGATGATTCCCCAACCCGCAATCCATCGAACGTAGATCAAATTTATCCGTTTAGTTTTCAAATACCGCCATATCATTCCCCCATAAGTCTTGGCTATCCACCAAATCTGGCAAACTGGCGGAATTTATTTTTTTATTTTTTTGGTCAGAAACTGGCGGAATTCAAACATAAAGAAACTCCCCCGAAACGACCCGTTGAGGCCACGTAGCGAAAATGACAGGACAATCCCAATTACAATAATGCTACGAGATCAACTACTGCGATCTCACTAACTTCTCGTAAGCTCCGTCTTCTCTATAATAGACCATAAGAGTTGTTGCGTTGGGAACTTTGTGCGGGGGCGTCTGCTTGTGTTGCTTTTGTGGGAGGAGAAAGATGGGCAAGTCTGGTCACTTGGCGATGAGGACGGACCGAGTAGCGAGCGATTCGATTGCTTCGGATCTGAAAGAGATGGGGGACGCCGCCAAGAAGCTCGCGAATCATGCGATCCAGATGGTGAGCTCCGGACTGGGGACTACCATTCTCGAGTGGGTCGCTTCTTTTGCAGCCATGTATGTACTCCTCAACCCGCTCTTCAAACCTTTTTTTCTGTTTCAATGATAGGTTATATCACTCTAGCGTCTGTGCTTTGTGACATAAAATGCATATACCTAGTAGCTCGGTAACCTCGAACATCGGAAGCCATTACAAGACCGAATTCGTGTGTTAGGAAGCATTTCTTCTAAAACGACGCACCCTGATTTTCCCCCACGTGAACATCAGCATACTCCGGCGATTTGCATGAGAGAAATTTAATCCCACCCTAGGGGAGAAAATCGCTAGGTCGACTCTCTATACCATTATTCAGTCAGAAAAGGAAAAGAAATGTCGAATTCACTTAATGGGCCGAGGCGATCCAGATCGCGCCTCGCGATATGGGCCGGGCCGGCCCGGCTGTGCCCTGCTCGAACATGCGATTCCATCAAACATGTTTCGGCAAAACACGATGCAATCTCGAGCATCACCATGTTGTAAGCAGAGAAGAGAGTTCGTTCCTTCACTTTAATCTCGTGCATAATGGCAGCTACTTGCTGGTCTTGGATCGGACGCACTGGAGGACGAACATGCTCACGTCCCTGTTGATCCCCTACATCTTCTTGACCCTCCCTTCGTTGCTGTTCACCATACTCAGGTGATTCTTCGCCACATGAATGTACACATCTGCCGTCCTCTCTAACTACTAAACCGGACTGCAAAAGTAATTGCTTGAAATACTTTGCAACCCCGTGATGCAGGGGGAGATCGGCATGTGGATCGCTTTCGTCGCCGTCGTCCTGCGCCTTTTCTTTCCCCGGCACTTTCCAGGTATGTAAAGGCTTCGAGCCATGGATCCTTCAATCATCCTGCACGTCCGCACATATTTATTACACGTCCACCATATGGTCATATCCCTGAGCGGACCAAAGAATTTTGATATAATTGATGTCATTACCGTTTGGACAGATTGGCTGGAGATGCCCGGCGCTCTGATTCTCCTGATAGTGGTGGCCCCGAGCCTGTTCGCGAGCACCGTAAAGGGGAGCTGGATTGGGGTGGTGATCTGCCTCGCCATCGCGTGTTACTTGCTGCAGGAGCACATCCGGGCTGCCGGCGGGTTCCGCAACGCGTTCACGAAAGCCAACGGCATCTCCAACACCGTCGGGGTGATCATCTTGTTCGTCTACCCGGTGTACGCACTGGTGCTCGACATACTGTAGACCCATTTTTTTAGTCCGCCCGATCCCACCGTGGTTGTTGGCGACTCGTGTTGCTCGTTTGATGTCATTTTCCAAAGTGCCTCGTTTGACCACTGTTCATATTCAATTTGTTCTGTAAAAAACGTGTGGACCGGTGATTTATGAAAGGGATGTTGGTGTTTACGGGGTGGTGCGTGGCTGTGTCGCACTGAAACAAAGGCGTTGAATTTTTCAGGACTAATAAGCTGATCAAGCCCAAACGCCAAGTTTCATTAGTTGGAAAATTCAAGTTAGTTATAAAATTTAATTCAAAAATAAAAAATAAAAAAACTGAGAGAAAGAGTGATGAGTTGGGGGAAGTCCAAGGTTGTCCGAACCGAGATCTTTGACTAGCCCAAAGATTCCAACAGTAGTTTTGTTCTCCCCCCAAAGGTAATGATTATGAGCTGATGGAGTTGTGTAACACATGAGATGATAACGATGATGATGATGACGATGATGATGGGTTTTAACACAACAGGTGCAACAAGACAATAAATCTAAGAACGTAACATTACAAAGCACATAGAAGAAATCAAATCCCCTCCTTTTTTTACCCGACAGGAATCCAAAACCACGACCTCTTAACAATTTTCCAAATCGAAAGAACTTTTGCAAAATTCATCTCGAGGCCGGGCGGCTGGCCAAAGCAAAAGCGAGAACTTTAGTAAACTCGCTGTCCATTAATTTCTACAAAAGACGAAAGAAAGGACTTCACCTTGTGCCGTTCGTTTCCTCCTTTAATTTCTCGCCAATTGCCCTTTACCCCCGAGGAAAATGCGCATCTCGTCGCGACTTCACAAACCACAATTCTCAATCTCGATTTCGATTTCGATTTCATCTTAAAAAAGGACCAAAAACCCAATAATAATCAATGCACCAATCGCCCTGCCCCTCATTGATTGCCTCCCCACCTCCCTCCTCTGTCCTCCACCCTCTCACACCCCCCCGCCATTTAATGCTTCCCCATTAATTCGACTCTCTTCTCAAAAAAAAAAAAAAAAAAAAAAAAAAAAACCACAAACAAATTCAATTCAATATAAATTAAAAATTTTAATAAAATTAAATTCTTTTGCAGACACCCCCATTTCCCATTTCCCATTTTTTTCATCTCCCTCAGTCGTGTCCATTAAAATCACTTCGTTGACCCCATTTCCCACTTCCCCCCGCACTCCCCCCGTCCATCTCCCGCCGTCCATCCCGCCCCGCACTCCCCACCAGCATCGCGTCCCGGCCGTCCACGTGTCGGCCGGGCTCGAAAACCTCCGCTTCCGGGCCGCCGGTCTAAAATTTTGAAGTTCCTCCCCAGTCCCCCCTACCTCCTGCTGAACCGCTCCGGCGACAGCAGCGCCTCGGGATCGCCGCACCTCAGCCGGCTCGACGAGAACGCCGCCGACGGCCTCGCGAACATGGGGCTCGCGATCGACTTGCTCCGCCGCGACGATCCCCCTCCTCCTCCGCTGGCGCCGCTCGAGAACCTCACGCTCGACTCCGACAGCGGGTAGAAGCCGCCCCCTCCTCCTCCTCCTCCTCCTCCGCCTCCTACTCCTCCTCCTACTCCTCCTCTCCGCTTGAAGAACGGCGACTTCATCCCCCTGTAGTATCGGAACGAGAACACCCTGGGCTTCGGCAAGGACCCGAACGGCGACAGCCTCTTGCTCCAGAACCCCCCGGCGCCCCCCCGTCGGTACCTCCACGGCGAGGCCGTCACCGGCTCCAGCACCAGCCTCTCCGACGCCAGGCTCCTCTCGAAGCCGAACGAGTAGGATCGCTTCAGCAGGAAGTCCCTCCCGTTGCCCGGCCGGTCCTCCGATAACGGGGTCATCCTCCGAGGCGGAGGCGATTGCTCTTCGACGATCTCCGTGACCGTCGTCCCGTTCGCGTGGTTGCTGGGGTGGCCGTTCGGGTTGTTTGGGCTGGCTTCCGTTGCGTCGGCGAGCGGTTCCTCGAGGATGATGTCGCGGAGGATCGCGTCCTCGTCGAGGCTCGGCCGAATCCTCGCCGCCATCAGAGGCACGAACGGAGACGCCGGCGGGAGGAATATCCCGGCGCGGCAGAGGGGGCAGTTGGCGTGCGATCGGAGCCACATGTCGATGCAGTCCACGTGGAACGCGTGGCCGCACACCGGCAGGGTCCGCACGTAGTCGCCCTCCTCGAACTCTAGCAAGCAAACCGCGCAGTCCCGGGCCCGGTGGTCGTGGCCCTTGGCGGTGTACAGGGAGAGCGGGATCGTCTTGATGACCGCGTCGTCGAGGCCGTACGGCGAGTACACGTGGAAGGCCCCGCCGCCGCCGTCGGGCGAGTCGAAGAAGGGCGGGGGAGCTGAGGTCGAAGGAGGAGGCGGACGACGGGAGGTAGAGCCGCCGCCGCCGCCGCCCGCGGCGGCGGGAGGAGAGGCGGCGGTGGAGGCGGAGGAGGTGGCGGGAGATGAGGCGGGAGTAGGAGACGACGAGGAAGGCGGCGGCGACCACCGCCACCATCGCGATCAGCGGGGGCTGAAGCTCACGGCGGACCTCGACGGCGAGGGGGACTGCTGCCGGAGGGTGACGGTCCTGGGGACGGGGACGGGGACGGGGGAGGCCGCGGCGGCCGGGGACGGGGACGGGGACGGCGAGGGGGACGGCGAGATCGCGATCGACGAGGCCATGGCGGCGGCGGCGGCGGCGGTTATGGAGGGAAAAGTGGAGGAGCGGCGAGGAGATTGCGGCTCTGGTTTTGGTTTTGGTTTCGGTTTCGAGGAGAGAGTGGAGGTGGTGGTGGGTGGTGATGAATGCGGGCGGGGGGGTTGACTGCGGGCACTGTGCTGGGCTCCGATTTGTCGACCCAGTTGGTGGGTCGGTCGACACGTCAACGTTTGTGAATTTAAGGCGACCCTCCTCGGGGAGAGGGTTTCGTTCCCCTGCTCCGCCATCCCACCTGGTCCCGCCCGCCCGGGTCCGCCACGTGCGCGCGCCGCGTGCCGTCTCGCGAAGCCGCAGACGCCATCTCGGCCGTTGCGCCGCGCGGGCCCCGGCGCCATTCGACGGCGCGCATCGACCGGTCTCCGGTGCAGGGGTCCCGTGGGATTGCCGCTCGCGTAGGGCGACGGAACTCCTTGTGGTACTGTTTTGAAAGTGGGGGCTTTCCGTGACGTGGCGGGAGGGCATTGGCCGGGAGGTAGAATGGGCGGGTGGGCCCCTGGGGAGGCTTTTGCAATTGGGTTTGTTTTCTTCTTATACAAAGTCTTGCTGCGTGGGTGCGTGGGAATGTAAGGATGTGGGGGTCCGCAAAGGGAAAGATAGGTGCTAGACGGCTCGAAGCATTGGTTTGAAACTTAGGT
Source organism: Eucalyptus curtisii (assembly GCA_017140595.1). Lineage (NCBI taxonomy): Eukaryota > Viridiplantae > Streptophyta > Magnoliopsida > Myrtales > Myrtaceae > Eucalyptus > Eucalyptus curtisii. The sequence goes on from CM029502.1 coordinate 21,844,653, forward strand.
TATGACTGTTCATCGGCCACCACATGGAATCGACGGTGGTGGTGGAGCTTGTGTGAGTTCTAGATGATGATGATCCGTCAAATTCAATCGATCCATGAACTCAGATTCGTATAAAGCACTTTACACGTATCATTGAGCCGGTCAAGCCGTTTTTTAATGAAGCCGAGTGATCTGTTGATAATTGGAAATTATGATAACGATTCTCAATTCCATGTAATGTTTGCTAGGTTTTCGATAGAGTACCGAGAGCAACTTTATAAACTAGTATCATTAGATATCAATCGTGGGAAACAATATGCTTTTAAGCTTGTATTTTCAAGACGCCATGATGAATAGTATGCACTGAATTTGCGCATATAGCCCTCTGGAGCTAGGATAATTAACGGGAGAGGTCGGGGAATTCCCTTGTCTTTCTATAGAGCTTGCCAAATGCATGCAAACTAAAGAGATCATGGGCACATGCTGAAGTCTTGAATTTATCAGCCTTTGTGTTCATAATTCTAAATTATCAAAATTATCAAATCGACACGCGTCGAAACTTATGCAGCAGCACATTTGTTTATTTTCTTTCGGGGAGGGGGACACAAGACTTACCTTACTATATATTTTCAAAGCATATTTTATCTATGGCTCTCGTGGTGCGAGGAGGACCACAGTTAACAAAATCATCCTAGAATGCACAGGAAGACAAACGAGTCCTGATGTCGGAATTTGGACTCTTGGAACATTCGATGCCGAAATAATTTCCACTACGATATAAAGTAACAAAAAAAAAATAAAGAAAAATCAACGGAAAAGAAAAATCGAGAAAAACGAACCAAAGTGGGGTGTCCTCTTTTTCTTTTTCTTTTTCCATTGGCACATGATTGACACGTAAGGGTCTCGCCACGCTTGCGTCAGCAAGCGTACTTCCATTTTTCATTGCACGGCACTGTGATGTGGATTGCGGGGGGATTAGATTAGGTCTTGTCTTTCGTTAATTGGTCGTCGCTAATTCGCGGAAATGCTGATTAGTACGCGTAATCGACGTGATTTGTTTCTATGGCATGATGTCGTTTTTCGTGCGACTGATGTGTCGATGCCAAATGTAGAGATATCTTTAAATGCCTATAGGGGCAAGAATAATTATAAGAACAAGACTTCATTGTGAAAATGTTAAACCCTATTGTACTCGAGATGAATTTTTTTCACGCATTTGATTTCTATTTACAGCGTGTATTTATAAGAAATTATACTATATTCCTAGGGCTCCTGATGTGGAAGGTGTATACAAAAATTGGAGTAGCTAAAGTTAGGGATATAAACTAATCAATAATAAATCATAATGAATCAATGAGTAATTGTTAGACATATGTTGATTATCAATTCCAGTCAATGAGTGATTGCTAGAGATTTGTTGAATATTGAGTTCCGAATTTGGTATCCTTTGACATTCATGACATGTTCGTGAAATTTGTTTCGGATCATATTCAAGGAAAACCTCGATTATCTCCGATGTATCGACTCATGATCTTTAATTTTATGGTAAATTAACAAACTTTAATAAAAGCATGTGGCTATGGGACTCTAGTTGATACCAAATGAAGATGGTTGTTCAACTGATGTGGGGAGCATCGAGATTTAATTTCTACATGTTATTTGATATGCTTAGGATCTCATTATATGATGTGATATTTCTTCACGTAGCTTGATTCTCATAAGGTTTAATGGGTTAGATTTTCTTATTAGTTTATCTGCTTCTTATTTTAAATTTCGAATTTCAGTAGGGTTACAAGATGATGTTATCTTAGAATTGACACGGGATATATCGAGACTTAATTCTCGTTTGCTAGTTGATGAACTTAGAATGACATCATATGCGATGTAAGCTTTCTTTATGTAACACAACTTCATAATTAGATCAGATTAGATCGGAATCTTAGTAGTCCGCCATGTGAACTGTGGAAAGACCCTTAATCTAGATTCACCTTTTTTTCTCGCCATAAACGGTAACCCTAATTTCCTCTCCCGTCTTACTATCCTTTCGGTACGAGATATGATGATTAATGCCCCCACCAAGTTTGGAGCTTTGGAAGTTCGATCCTAGTGTCTCAACGGAATAAAAAAAAGGACTTAATTGCTAATCTCGAGATCTTTTCGCACTCTTTATGTCCATTCACCGTCCACTTAATCCGTCGATTTGTCCCTATCTCGGTGCCAAAACGAGAGGAATTTAGGCAAAAGACACTAGCCTAAAACGAAAAAAATCTCGACGTGGGCCCTAGCGTCTACATTTGGGCCGACAGAAAATTATTTGGGCTCACTGAAAATGGGCTTTCACTTTGGGCTCAAAGATTAGGCCCAGTAACACCTTTTCGGGCCTCGGTTCCGTTCCGCCCCTTTCCATGGCTATAAACCCTAAACCCCCAAATCAACTCACAGAGATCAACCGGAAGAAGAAGAAGGAGGAGAAGAAGAAGAAGAAGGAAGAGAAGCGAGTCGATCGATCCGCCGACCAGACATGTTTCCCGGAATGTTCATGAGGAAGCCGGACAAGGCAGAGGCCTTGAAGCAGCTGAGGGCGCACGTGGCCATGTTCGGCGTCTGGGCCGCCGTGGTCCGGGTCGCGCCGTACGTCCTCCATTACTTCTCCGACGAGAAGGAGGAGCTCAAGCTCGAGTTCTAGACGATCCCTCTCCCTCTGCATAGAATTTTAGGTAATCGATGCGTCGCCCCGTGGATCATTTGTTCTTTCCGACAGTGTTCTCGCGGATTCGTTTCTGTTTGGCGTTTGTTTTCGCCGGATTTCCAGTACATCCGTCTTTACTTTAGTGAATTGAGATGATGGATCGAAGTGCAACCTAAGCTTTCCTCTCATTTCCGTGTTCAATTTCTCTCGCATCATCGACGCGGCCCTTTGCATCTGAATGACCGAGGATTAGATTTTACCTTGTTTTTCTGATGTCTCGGTGCGACGTAATGTATGGGAGGGGACTGTCGATTTGCTGCATACATTTGAGTTCATTGAAATATTGCAGCTCTTGGTGTAGAACTAGTTTCGTTGATACCAGTGAGGAATGGTAGAGCTCTCGCTCTTGACCTCCTTGCTTCAGTTTGCATCTTCCTTTAGGACTGACTTGCCGAGGAAGTGCTTACTGCCTATGTTGAGACTCAATAATCGAGAGCAGATATGGAAGTTGCATCCCTCAATGGCTACCCTTTCTGTCCTTGAGACCAGATAAAACAGTAGATTGGGAAGAATTTCCGGTTTCGTTGCGGCGTATTTCATTCTCTAGTTGATCAATTTTCACCCTTCTGAATGGGAAGATGCATTAATTGACCCTATGGGAATCATCTCTGCCTATTTCATGCTCTAGTTGATCAATTTTCACACTTCCAAATGGGAAGAGGTAGTTAGGATTAATTGACCCTATGGGAATCATCTCTGCCTCGTGTTCTCTCCGATTGAATCAGGGGTCGTGTTTGCTCATTAAATACTAGAGGCTTCATACCCGAGTGGTCCAAAATTTCCGTATAAATCAGGATCCTAGGTTTCTGAAATTATGTTTCAGCTATTGGCAGCTACATGATGCTTTGCTTTTAAATGTAGGAGCACATTTTTAGTACTCGTTTGTTTATCAGATGCCCTTTCCGGGTGATCCGATGGATTATCACTCAAATGGGGGGGGGGGGGGGGGGGGGGGGGGGGGCAATTTGTTGGGTGAGGAAAGCAGGAGTCATTTTGGGTTTTGGTGGCCAAGTTGTTGCAAGTCTTGTTTTGATGATGTTTTGGTCTATTGTCTTTTGAGTATTTGGAAGTTGAAATTTTTTATTGAAAATGAGAAAGAAAAGGCGTTGTGGTTGAGCGTTATGGCTAATGAATTAAGTGTGCTCTTTGGATGTGCTTTTCATCCTAAGACAGACTGAATAAGTGAACTGAATCCATGACAGGATGGACTACCTTTATGAGTTGCTTCTCGAGGTTTTAAATGACAGTAGGAACTCTTCGATCCTTAGAATTTCATCCTTAAAGAAATGAGAGAAGCTGGTTTTAACTTGGCCTGTTTGATTCGTTGTTCTTTCATATTCTACCCCTTCCTCTCACCTTTTTTCACTGACTATTATTGTCCTCCGGAATCTGATGTTCCCTCACCACATAATGATTGGTATCTTTGGAAACTTTGAGAAAAAAAATTAATCATCATGGCTTTCGATGGAGATTTTTGTAAAATTTTTCGAAGAGGGGGTGAAAGCGAACTGACTTATGATATAGTCGGCCACATGAAGTTTAGAACATAGAAGCTGATCACCCTCACGATTTGGCACGAGGCTAATCAGGTCAAAGTACATGTCCAGGCTCACGCTATCTATGTATGCCTCCGGTGATCGATCAATCGTTCATCTGCGGAGTCTGTTGCTTTAATACAAACCCTTCGTCTTGAAAATCATCGCTTGTATCTGTCCAAGTGCCAAGTGCCCCGTCTCGGCTTCCCAAAGTTGCTGGCTGTTGCTTTCTCTGCTGGATTGAGTGTGTGATGCGAAATGTATTCTGGTTTATCTTTTGGTCTCCGTTGCTGTTGGTTTTGAGCTTTTCCATCGCCATAGCAACCAAGGAACTCAGCTCATGTCAAGGGCTCACATACAAAATCCCTTTGAATACGCAGTGAGACTTAAAGGTTTTCTCGTATTAGTTCAATTTGCCCGGGGATACATGTGTAGGATGCTTGGTGATCAAGACTGACGGCGATTCCCATGATTTTCCTTGGAGGGAGAGGCATTACGGGCCTACAAAAAAGTGCACGTGCTTTTTTATTTTTATTTTTTAAGACTAAATCGAAAAACTGGGAGCCGCCATTGAGTCCTGCCGACAGAGTGGTAGGTGAGACGTCCTTGTACGTGGGTGTAATGTAAAATTTGAGCTACTGTTGTTTCTTTCCTTTCCCTTTTTCTCTTTATGATCATACATGAGCTCTTAATCAATTTTTCCAGGCCGCCGCTCCCCCACCCAAGGAAAAATTAATTTATTCCACTTATACCAATTCGTCGTAAATCTTTCAATTCAATTAATTTAATTCTGACATTTTAACAATTTTTTAATGTAATCTATATGATCAATTTTAACTTGGAATTGATGGTAGGAATGTTGATGATCTCACGTGACGTGATCGATATTAGTGTGGCTTTTAAAAAAATTGAATTATTTTATTTATTAATTTTCTTCTTATTGTTAAAGGCAAGGGGTTGTCAATCACAACTAAGTTCCGACAAGGGTTGCAACCCTCGCCCAATGGGCTAGTGAGGACTTGTTGCCTTTACACACATTGGTAAGGGCTCCTGGTTGGGCCCTCACCTAGTGAGGGTGGCAATTGTCGCTGGCAAACGACGAGGGCTTGCAGTCCCTCATCCAGTGGTCGGCGGGGGTCATTGGGCCTCACTTAATGGCTGACGGTCCCTGCCAGCCCTTAACAATAGAAAAGAAAAGAATAAAAAGTTAAAAAATTAAAAAATTTTAATTTCGGCATTGATCGTGTTACATAGAGTAGTTAGCGTTCACTTCATAAATTTTCAGCTTAATTTAGCCGGATTGATTATATCGATAAATTATAAAAAAGTTTAGGATTAAATTTGTCATATTAAAAATTTAAAAGTGAATTAACATAACTAGTTGAAGATTTTTGGGTAATTTTTCCCCGCCTAGGCACCCCATCTCCAATCTCGAACTCGAGACAAAATCAAGCTTGGGCGATCCGACCTTGACCAGATGTGGGCCTGGAGGCGGCGTCGGGGTTGGGGATAAATGTGTGTTTTTTTTTTTTTTTTTCTTTTTCAAGCTTTGAGGGTATGGAAACTGATGACGAACGGTTTTTAACAAGTGAGGATGAATTTTAAGATACTTTTGCAATCTTCCCATCATATGAACAATAACAACAGTGGTTGCATCTTTTTGAGATGCTCGGAGATGCTCCCCCACTACGATTCCTTACCCCTCCCTTGAAAAGCAGTCCATTTCCTAAATTCTTCGATTCTGGGGATCGATTCCCTTTGGTAAATGACGTTGGACAAACAGTTTTTTTTTTTTTTTTTTTTTTTTTTTTTTTTTTAGTGCTACGTTCAAACCACCATCGAATCGGAGCGAAGGGTCTCGCTTTATTTCTAAACCATTAGCAACGGCGAAAGTGCTGGCGTGGGGGGAAGCATCTTATCTCTTGAGCCTAGCTCTGTGGTCCACGCTCTCCCGCTTTTTGGCCCCACCTTTGATGCATGTCTTCTTCAGTAATATCTATCGAAAAGGAAGAGGAAAATCAACCTTGTTCTCCTTTTATCACATGTCGAATTTCATTTGTGAACTGTCGGTCTTCATTGCATGCTTACTTGCATTGATTTGACAATCATCGATCAATTTTTATGTCGATAATGTGGAATGATTCGGACTCTCAGTGTCAACTCGAATACGGAACTCTAACATGCCGACCTTTCTTTTTCCTTATAACTCGGAATTGTGTTATTACTCACGAATCCACTTGTTTGGCAAAAGAATTTATTGGCCGGGATAATGTCTTTCTCCGTTTTGAGTATTTGGATTGCCGAGTGCAATAAGTCAATGGAAAATCTTTTCACAGTTATCAAAAAATCAGTATTTATGTTCAACAAAATAAACCCCTCTTTTAAATATCAAAAATCATATTTCATCACACAAATTGCCTCGACACTTGAACCCAACACCTCAATACTTAGATTGGATTTGGGATCTTGCTTTGATTCCATGCAAATGCGCCTAGATCCCTAATGGCCGGGTCAAGGTGAGATCCACTATGCCCTAGCTTTGGACCACAATGCCCGAACTCGGGACTTAGCGTAAGATTTTTTCTTTAAATACACATCATAATTTTTATACAATCAACATCGGAAAATAACTTTTCCTTTTTTTTTTTGAAAAATACAGTCAAATATAAAAGATAAATAAAATTAATTTTCTAAGATAATTTTTATATAATCAACATCGGAGATGAGTAGATGCCAATGAGAGTGACAAAGGCAGGGACGGCTTATTTGGTGGATAGCGAAAGGTAGGATGGCCAGCCACATTGATTGACCCCTCGACACATCAGCGGTCGGCGAAACATGTCATGAGACCAACTAATGCAAAGCCGCAAGGTACGGCGACACGTGGCGCGAAGCTGAAACTTCGGCGTGGATTTATTGCGTCATCCATCGGTCCTCCAAATGCATCTATCTACTACGCATTGAAGCCCCGCTGTTATGCACACCTGGTGCAGGTGCAGGTGCGGTTGACCCCGATCCGGCGAGGGCGTTCCCATGCTTCGGTTAATCACGCTTGACGTAGTCTCTCGGCCCTTAATCAAGCACGTTAATCTCGGAATACCAAAGCTTAAGCTAAAATCAGACAGTGGAATCTTATATTATAAGGGGGATATTTCAGCACAAGAAATACTAAAAGCGGGTCGTGTCGGAAAGGGAATGTCTTCGGTAAAACATCCCCACGTTTTCTCCGCAGTAGTAGAACAGATCAAATGTTCAAGTCAGCCACAACAGCGACAACCTCTCTCTCTAGAAGGGAGAGAGAGAGAGAGACAGAGAGAGAGAGAGAGAGAATAAAAATGGTTTCTTTTTTCCTTTCGTGGGGCACCAAGGACGTGCCACCAAGAAATGAGAAAGTCCCAAATGTCAATTCCCACATAATTAAAGCCAATTGTATCCGCAAACCACTGTAGATCCTTTCCACGGGTCCCAACCCCCTCCTCAAAATTTGCCCCCCCAAGAAACTGTAATCACAGAGAGAGAGAGAGTCTTTGTCAGAGGCTGACAATTCTTTCTCCACGGGGCTCCGGTTTCTTGCCATTCTTTTCATGGCCGTATAGGATTCTTGGGAGGAAGAGAGCGCACCCTTATGCTTGTTTTGGCCATCTGTCGGCAGTTGGGTTGGTGGGTCTGTCTTCTTTATCATATAGTCTGATCGAGGAGGAGTTGAATTCTATGATGGCTTGCGGGTGGTTACGATGAATGGCCATCGTCGTGACGATGGTGACGAAGGAGGCGAGAGAAGTCGTTCCGCAATAGCGAGGGGGTTGCGAATCTATGCGAGAAGGAGGAGGGGATGGATGAAGTGCCTGGCTCGGTGGGGACGAGCGCGAGTTTCGCTCTGAGATTGGGCCAGACCATCTTCTCTTCTGCTTCTCTCCTCTTCATGTCCATTGGCGTTCAGTTCTACAGCTACACCGCTTTCTGGTAGGTGGTTACCTCTCTCTCTCTCTCTCTGTTCTCTCATGATCTCAATCAAACTCAAATTGGGTTCCTTTTGGATTTGCTGCTGAACTCTCTTTGGGATCCAACCAGTCGGTCTGTTGTATCCATCACGTGCATCTTTACGTGAGAAACTTGGTGTTACCATTTCTGTCGGATCCAACCAGTCGGTCTGTCGTATCCATCACGTGCATCTTTATGTGAGAAACTTGGTGTTACCATTTTTCTGTCTCCTTGTCTGTCTTGAGGTTACCCCAAAAAAGGGAAAAGAAAAAAGACTAGGGAGAAGATCAGCCTTCTTGTCGGGTGACCAATCTGTTTCTGGGATTGTAGTGTTTCTCTTCTCGCGTTCTCTCCTAATTTTGATCTGGCGATCCATTAGAAACCAGATTTCGGAAGGGTTGTAAAGCTCTCTGTCCCTGAGCTCAACGGAGCTGAGCTGAGAGATTGTGCATCGCTCTTTCGCGATGAGAAATATGATTAGCAACTAGTCGCGTCAAATTCAAAGCGTTATTTCAAGAGCTCATTCGGCAGCGTCAAAGAGGATCATACAAATTTATGCTTCACTACCATCTGGCAAAGGCCGAACGAAAAGATGTAGCCCATCATCTGATTCAATATGGCTTTTGACTTGTACCGCTGCTTGGAGGTTGGCATCTGCAGACCAACGCTGTGTGTCTATGCCGTGTGCGCCTTTGGCTAATAGATGATTTTCTCCGATGTTTCTTTTTTGACGGTTCTTCTGGTACGTTTGCTCCATGGATGACGCATCAACTTTTGTCACATTGGACTTTTCTTTGCTTGCCGTGTCTTTCTTTAGCTAGTTGGTCACGCCCAGTTAGTTAACCCCACGGATTATCCCCCGCAATATTTAAAGCCAGAAAGGTAGTTAAGACACAACATCAAGAAAAATGTTCTCCAACAAGTTTCCTCCTTTGACAAGATTAACAACTTTCTGCCTGTTGGTTACATGGCTAATCACCACAAATTGCTGACATTGATGCATCTTGCCGGAAACATAATGATTAGCTGAAATTGTTGGTCATGTCAATTTAATGATTTAATGAACCTGAATCGATATTATGCGGTAATATTTGCATACATCTGACTACTTTTGAACTCTCTGCAATTAGCTGAAATCGTCATTACTGATGCAGCTACTTGGTCACAATCATGGGTTTAAACATACCGTGGAGTTTTACCTTGGCATTGGTGGATGGATACTCCGTCCTGTTTAAGTGCCCGCTCCGACAACCTGGAGTTCTCCTCATCATCGTAATTGGAGACTTGGTGTGCACTGCATACTCTCTGCATAATTAGACAATCAAAATGTTGGATTAATAAACATGAAGCTCTTTGTTACAGGTGCTGTCTACTCTCACACTAGCGGCGGCTAGCTCAACAGCTAGCGTTGTGGATCTGCTGGTGCATGCCATCGGGCCTGACTGCCCTCCAAAGTTCTGCAGTAGATATCAAATATCGGCGGCCATGGCTTTCTTGTCGTGGTTTTTGTCCCTTGCTTCGTCGCTGTTCAACCTCTGGTTGCTTCCAGCTTTGTGAATTCTCTGGCTCTCAAGATTTTGCAGTGTTCAGTGGAAATGTTCCGTGACAATCTCACAACTGGACGGTGTTTAGCATTCACGTTCACAGAAAAAGAGTATAATGGAAATTATAGCATTGAGCGTGCAATTGTAGATCAGAAAGTTACACTCGGATCAGAAAGTTACACTCGGAGCATAATATTCTCCAGACCATTATGCAAAACATACATAATTCATCCTAGTTTTATCGTCAGGAATTGCAAATGCAATTCTTTCATTGTCTACAAAGGTTATAGTGTAGAGTGTCTATAAAAACTGACCACCTTGGATCTTTGTGCTGGCTTTCTTGTATCTCGCCATGAGGATTAAGATTCCTTCTTCTGAAATGTGTAGCTTTGCCAAGCTCTGAGCCCTCGTATATCGGAATCTCTGGGAGATTAGTCTTGCATATTTCAAGCTGTTCAATTATTTCAGTATGGTCTCTCACTTCCGCAAATAACTTAACACCTGAGAACAGTTGTTTCCATCTTTGCAGTCCTATGTACTCAACAACCCATCTCTCTCCTTCCTTTAAACTCAACTCTCATATAAGTATTTTGGTGGCCACAGTCGTCTCTGGAGAGAGCATTACAATGAGAGATGACCATCAACCTCAATTTGTTGCACTTTACAGAGTTCACATCTACAAACAATCTTCTCATTGTCATCACCGGCCATGGTGGCTCTGCTGGATAAGGGCTCCGTTGATCCTTCCCCAAAGGTGAGGGGTTCGAAACCCGTGGAGGCAAGTGTGACGTCAGGGTGGTGGGTCCTCCGCTAGCGTCACCCCGGTTTACCTGGCCAGCTGCCGGCTGTATGGGGGTTCCGGGTCATCAAAAAAAAAAAAAAAAAAAAAAAATCTTCTCATTGTCTAAAGATCGCCAACCAATAATAAAATGTAGATCCATCAAAAGAGATGCTTCCCTTGTTTTACAAAACGGACCCGTAGGAACACAGTACTGCGGTCCCCTTTTAACGTACTTGCACACAAGTTCATATCAACCTGAGCCAAGTACTTTCTTACCTTGACTTGCCCCAAAACCAAACCAATCCTTCCGATGTGTATTCTTCTCCTAGGACCAAAAAACCCAGCCAAAACCATGGTAACGTCAACTCCTCCGCTCCACTCAGCTCCCCAGCAATTTCAACTTTCCTTCTGAAGCCAATTCCAAACAAAAGAGATCGTAGAGCACATAAACCATTGTTTAAGATAGTTATGCCACAAGATGTCACAAAACAGTTAGCAGAGGCTCTGGCGATGATTTCACTACTTATGAAAGCATGAAATCTTGCATTAGCAGGTGCAGATCCCAGAATCAGAACTTCTCCAGAAAGTGGCTCAACCAACAAATACCTCTAATCCACTTTCTGCTGCATGTCCAGCATTTCTTTTCTCAGCTTCTCCACCATTTCCTTGTTCCCTTTCTTCTTGTAACCATCTATAAAAGCAGTGTAAATCTCCAAATTCGTTTCAAAACCTTTACCTACCATCTCTGCCTGGAGCCTCAAAGCTTCTTCCATCTTCCCCTCCAAGCACAGCCTAATTATCAAAACCTCATAACTCTTCCCTTTTGGCAACAAACAAGAATTATCTCCTGCACCTCTCAAAAGATCCAGAGCTTCAAAAACCCTACTCTGACCACACAGCGCTACGGTCATTGCATGTATTGTCGATGGCTCTGGCCCGAACTTTTTTCTGCACATGTCCTTATAAACCAGCAAAGCCGAATCGACACCTCCTACATTACAGTACCCCTTTATAAGGTGCTCATAAGTGACGCCAGTACTCTCCAATCCATTCAATTCCATTTCTCTCGCCAATTCCTCAGCCCTCTGGATCTGTCCACTCTCGGAAAACCCGGCAATGATCGTGTTGTAGGCCAAAACATCAGCCTCGATCCCCTTAACTCTCATCTCATCCCAAATTTTCTCGGCTTCTACAACCTTTCCATCCTCGCAATACACGGCCATCAAGACACTATAGCTGTGCACATTCGGCGCGCAACTCGACCTCACCATTTCGTCCCAAATCTCCTCAACTCTCTCCGCAGCGCCATCCCGATAGAAGCAGGTCATCAATGTATTGAAAGTATGCACATTCGGGCTGATTCTGACAACCCCTTTCGGAATCCCCACATTTCCACCATTAAGCACCCCGAAAACCTCCTTATAAATCTCATGACCCGCCAATGCACCTCTACACCTCGAAACCGAGCAGATTAACGAATTCAAGGTAGCGACTTTAGGGCTCAGACCACGCGACCTCAACAGCCTCGCGATTTCCAGAGCCGCGTCGACCTTCTTCGCTTCCAGGCAGCACTCGATCAACAAATCGAACACGAAGGGCGCGGAATCGCACTCCCGGTACGTCCGGACAAGCACCTCGAAAACCCCGACGGGCTTCGTGTCGGGGGAGATCCTGAGGGCTTCTCTGATCAAGCCCTGAGCGTGGCGCTTGAGGCGGGCCCTGGAGAGGACGTGGATGGTCGTGGCGTAGGAGCGCAGGTCGTGGTCGCAAAGGGCGCGCCGCCGCGTGAAGAGGAAGAAGCGGAGGGCGAGGTGGGCGTTGTTCCGGAGGCGGAGGGCGATTTGGGAGAACGCCGCCGGGGGGAGCCCGTCGGGGCACATGGCGCGGAGGTGGCTCCATCGCGACTTCGAGCGGTGGTGGGTCAGGAGCGAGACCACGTCGGAGACGAGCGCTTCGCTGGCGTTCGCGGCGGCGGCCGCAGCGGAGGAGAACGGAGAGCAGGGGCGGCGGCGGAGGTCGAGGAGCGCGAACCGAGCGGCGATCGCCATTGCCATGAGCGGACCATTCCACGCGAGCGAAGGCGGGGGAGGGCAAGACACCCGACCCGACCCGCTTTTTTTTTTTTTTTTTTTGGGTTCGGGTCGGTTCGATTGACGGGTAAAAAAGGATTTTTGGGCTTTGGAGCTTAATTGTGGCCCAGTGCCCGTACCCGAGTCCCTGCGCTTGGGTCCATTGAGGGCAAGTTGAGGACCTCTGTGCCAAGGCCGCGTTCTCGGCGCCCTGGCTCGTGTACGTCAAGGCCGAGTTTGTGTCCCGACGACCAAGCGTAATCGCTTGGGTCCTGGCTCGGTCTTGTTGGATCTAGGCTTGGGCATTGGAGATTCGAGTATTGGCACAAACATAAGGGGTCTTGAGCCTAGCCTTTGTGACCCAATCTATGCGCTAAGGACCCAATCTCGAGTGCTGGTATCCCGGGCTCGACTTCAGTGGATTTGGGCATAGGCACGAGGGTCTTGGGTCTCGACTTTGATGGACCTGAGCTCGAGAGTGAGGAATCTAGACATGGGGATTAGGGTCTCAAGCTTGAGTATGGGCATTAGTCTCGAGCTCGGCCTCGGCCTCTATGGACTTAGGCCATCATGTCGAGGACCTTGGCTTGGTCGTCGGGGATTCAAGCACGGGCTTTGTGGAACTAGGCCCGAGGATCGGGGATCCTGGCATGAGCATCGGGGCATCGAGCTCAGCCTCTATGGATCGAGTTTGGGGTGTGAGGGAGCGAGCATGGGCGCTAGGTTTCATGCCTCGTTTCTGTGGACTCGAGATCGGTGCCCGTGCTCATACCTAGGACTACATGCTTGTGGTGCTTGGCACCTAAGTGGGGATCCATCAAGTTTGGACTCAGAACCCCCTTGCTTTTGGCTAGTTTTCGGCTGTCCATCAGCAAGATACTAACGCGAATTATATATGTCTGTTTAGAAAAATTAAATCAGATTTTCCTCTCGAAATGACTAAATTACTTTTTGGTTTTTTTTAAGAGTTTACTTTTTTTTTTGTCTGTTTAGATTTAAATTGAATACCAAAAATTGTTGTCAATTTTAATGAAAAATAACTTTATGAAAAACATTTTTTGTGAAATGATCGGAGTCTATGCTAAAAACATTAAGATATGCTTTTGCTCGTATCCATCTTAATTTCTATGCCGACAATTCTTTTTTGGCCCCTCTCTTCTATAGTGCGAGCAGAAGAACACATACTTTGTACGTGGAAAGATATAAATTTCGGTCGATTTAGGATAATTGTTACAAATTTGAAAATTGAGGAAAATTGTGAATGTAAATTGTCATAAAATTTGGTATTGAAATAAGAAACAATGAACTCAAATTTTTTACGACTTACCATGAAAAAACTAATGCTGATCAGATGCAATAGGAAGTATCTAACTTATCTTTGTTAAGAAATAATATACATATTCCAAAATTTCTAGAAAATTTGAAAAACTCAAGATTAAAGTGTCGTGGATCTGATTTAGTTTTTAAATCAAATTTTTTTTATTCTTTTTGAATCATTTAGTTACAAACAAATATGTTTCACATAATGACGAATACAGGCTTTTCATGAAATTTCGGTAGAATTAGTTCGAGGTGCAAGGCATTTTTTGAGTTTGCTTTAGTGCAGAGAGAGACAGAGAGATTAAAGTAGCATACATTAGTACGAATCACATTAAAAGAAATTCTTTCACCCCAATGGACGCAAAGTTCCCAAGGACCTAAGCTCCAAAGATAAAGGCAGGGCTGATTTAGCCACTTTTTCGTCTTGTTCCCTATCAAAACCAAGCCATATTTGTTGAATTTCCGAGTGCATGCATATCATAACTCTGCATCAAAAGTGCAAAAGATGGATTTGAAAAACTGATCTCACAGCACTAACAGTCCCCTCTACCGCAAACACAACTATGAATAAAAAAAAATGGAAAATGGTATAAACGGTCTTTGAAATTTGGTCCAGTATGTAATGTTATATTTGAACTTTAGTCTAATATTCAATGCGATTTATGAACTTTTAAACATTTTCAACGGTTTAGAGATTACACCGAACAAATTAAAAGCTTAGAGATGATATTGTACATTGGGTCAAAGTTTACGAATTACATTATATAAATTAAAAGTTTAGGGATGTCATAATATATTGAATTAATGTTCATGAAATATTTGTGTTATTACGATAAAAAAGAGAAGCAAAATACTATTCATTGCACAATCTCTTTCCCACTTTTGCAAGTACAATACAATAATTCCAAGATAAAGGAAAGTGGAGAACTAGGAGTAATGTTTACTTCAGCCAAGCAGGAACATTGCAGACGTTTCATATGGTTTCCCAAAGAGCCAAAAAAGAGAAAAGAGAGATAAGTACAAAGCATTGTTGTTGACTGAATGGTATTGATGCCTCTCCGTATATTTTAAACCATTGAACAGTCACCCCTTTTCTTTCCTAATGACAACCATTGAACGCTAGCTAGTGAACAAAAAAAGACGAGACAAAAAAAAAATGAAATGCAAGAACAGCATCATGAATTATTGATGAAAATGCGCATGGCATACGATGCTTCCTAAGGCTAATAAGCCATGCTTGTCAAGCAACTTTAATAACCTTAGTGTTCAATCAAGTTAGGGACTTTGTTACAAGGATTGAACATGAATCGATTCCTATATGTGATTCAATGCCAAGTTGGTACCGTAAGAAGCTGCATCAATTGGAAAAAACCAGATCAAATGGAGAGATTCGCACACCATGGGTCATAAGAAAGATACGTGTGGATAACACACTCATGAAAATGCCCTAAAATGCTAGTAATAAAACTTTATATTATATAGGGTGGATATAATATGGAGCCCACAAAATTAGATGGGTGATGGGGTTGGAAATTGGAATATGTTCTGTCCTATGGATTGAGATTGAGATTGAGATTGAGTGGTTGCTAATTGAAGCATTTTGGGTTTCTTTCTTTTCCTTGTCAAACCATTTTAGAATTTGATTGCATCAACAGAAGTTAAAGCATATGACAAAAAGCAAACATGTACGCTTAAGGTACGGTCCAAGAGAATACGTTAATTAAATTCTGAGCCTTGGGAAATAGAAAAGGAAGGTGATTTTTGTGCATACGTCATCGATATTGAATACGAAATTTTAATCAATTAAACCATGCTCACTATGTAAATATTGATGATCTTTTTCCACTATATTGTAGAAAGAAAAATAAAAGAAGATAAATGTGCACTCAAAGTAAAGTCTCTGATTTTCTTTTTCCATAGAGGAATTCCAAAATTAATTTTATATGACGTACGGATATATGACGACATGATATATTAAGCATATGTATAGATAGGTTATTTTAATTCTAAGAGGACATTATTACAATAGAAGGGGGGGGGGGATATTTTATCTATAGATACGTGAACTGAGGACTATTCGCCGTCGCGTTTAAGTTATGTTTTTCTTGGATCAAGTAATTATAATCTTGAAAGGCAAAAATATTCTCTGACCATTAAGGCAATCACATATTCTTAACTTATCGATAAGATTCCACATATCTTAGTCGCTCGGGCCATATTAAACAACGATTGATTGCCGGATACAGCGCACTACAACATTATTGTCTTCTTATTCTGTTCAAGATCAGCGACTATTAAACCAAGAATATTACCATGCTAAACTCTCATTCGCTTGAAAAAGCTCCTTGATTTAAGCATTGATCCCCTAGAAAAATGCCCGAACGACGAGCACTGTATTCTAAAGTTTAATATGCTCCGGCGAATAAACGTACTCGATTATTCTAAACTTTTTTTTGTATGTTCCTGTGCGCCATAACTTTACGGCTTTAAAAAATTGTTTTTTCCATTAATCATGGATTTCGAAGAAATAATGCTATCTTATCATATCTAGGCTAAAGTATTGCTCGAGATCCGCTGGCACGACCGCTACAACATGGTTGTCTCATTTTGGAAACATCTGGATATGTTTTTGCATCTGTACATGCATCAGGAGCTGATTGATATGCAAAGTGAAAGTTCCAATTCTTCATGTGGGGCACGACCAAAAAAATTTATGCCTTGTGTCCGCACTTTCCCTTCTTGACGCAACTTATTCTCTTGTGTACACTCAATTTACAACCATCACCACCATCCCCGAAAGCATAATTCCCTCTCTTCCTTCAACAGCAAGCCAGGAGAAAGAGAGATCAACCTGGTTAAAATCCCTGATCAGCCCTGGTCTTTCCACGACCGGCTAACGAGGAAATTCTCATCTCAAAGCAACCGCTATAAGTAGCCATTTCCAGGGTTCTTTTCCGCATTGCTAGAAGCCAAATCTCTCTACCATGAAGTACAATGAGATCTCCCACTTCAGCCACCCCGAACACATCCTGAAGTTCGAGTACACCGAGTTCCCGTTCAAATGCGACGGATGCAAGGAGATCGGCATCGGGTCACGCTACAGCTGCACCGCGTGCAACTTCGACCTCCACTCCCACTGCGCCATCCCGTCCGCGACGATATCTCATCCCTTCTACCCCAAGTGCTCCTTCCAGTTCATGTCGAGGCCCCCGATGGAGGATGGGCCCCGCTACTGCAATGCATGCGAGAAGGACGTGACGGGCTTCGTCTACCACTGCCGGGCCTGCGGGTTCGACCTCCACCCGTGCTGTGCAAAGCTGCCGATGGTGCTGGACGACGGCGAGGTGAAGCTCTACTTGTATAGGAAGGTGAGTGCGTCTTGCCATAAGTGTGGGAAGAAAGGGAGGAGCTGGAGCTATAGGTCCAGCTGCAAGAGGTACAATTTGCATGTGGCTTGTGTGAGGGAGATGCTGGTGGAGAGTTGGCATGATATATATGTTGGGCTCGGGAAAGGCGGCGGCGGCGGCGGCGGCGGCGGCGGCAGCTCTAGGAGAGGGCTTCCGACTAGAATCCCCAGCTTGAAGGACACGCTTCAGACACCACATAACAGGAGCAAGAGCAAGAAGAAGAAGTGTTGTGAGATGGCCGGTTTGGCTCTTCAATTCGTGATATCCGCGGTGCTAGGTGACCCGACAACCCTCATCGCCGGCGTTATTGGCTCGCTTATGTCTCGAGCATGACCGGCGATGTGTTGATTGGGGGTGGATGATGAATTTACCTTTTAAGGATATAAAGAACATGCATGCGAAACAATTTGGATGGTGTTTAGACGGTGCGTGCATGCATGCATGCTAATATGGCATGCTAATATGGTCTTTATTTGGTTATGATCAAGTGTCCGTACACTCCTCCGTTGTAAAAAGACCTGTTCACCGCTTTAGTTTTTCATTCATGTTCTCTCCCAAAAGGTCTTCTTTCAAGACATTCTCGAAATATTTAAATTGAAAAACTCCTGAAAGAAAAAAGAGAGTGAACGAACCCGGTCCAACTTGAGTGAGGTGAGGTGGCCGAATAGCCCGAATCTAATAACTTTTTCTCAAACCTCTTCGTAGCATGCTATGATTTATTTAAAATTATGAGGGGACCTGCTCACATGTTTTTCACCAGATCGCAAGATATTATTTTATTGTTTGGACAAAAAAATGAGAAATTTGTTGATCTTGAGGCCATTATTTCATTGGATAACCCTATGCATCTGAAATTCCTACGACGGCCTTTGTACGAAAACAAGAAAAGAAAACGCCAATAACTGTCACGATACTTGCGGTTGTTGGCAAGTTGATATTTATATGTCTTTATCGTGGGAAGTGACAGAAGAGATGGTTTGCATGACGTGAAGATATTACATATCTTGATGTGCTGAAACGAATGGAAGAATCGTTCTTTGGATTTATTCTATATAGTTGGCGTGGCATGCATACAAGCCAGACTTTGAAGGAACCTCAACATCAATTTGCATTTTTCATTTATTATATTATTCATATATATATATATATATATATATATATATATATAAAGTTCCGTTTTTTACCTATTTTGTTAGTTTTTCTAGTTCTTGTCCTTGATTAATATAGAAAATAGATATGGTCTCTAGACTCTTTCTAATAGACCAAGCTAAATCATATATGTCCAAAGTAGTCATGATATCTCTGTCGGTCCGCACTCGAAATTGTATAAACTCTTTCTGCGCTATGAATAGCTTAGTTTATATCAATCGTAGTTCAGAAGAAGAATGATAATATACGATCTTTTTATTTTTTTTTTCTTTTTTAATTTTTATCTTCTGGACTATGTAATGACAAATAAAGGCGAGAAATCCAATGTGGCTTCTAAGGAAACGTACCCAAATATATCCACGTCAAGCAATTAATTAAACTAACGACAATGGAAACGAACAAATTACATCGTTGTCCGACTGACGATGTCACAAAGCTCAAGGCATTCCTCCTCTAGCATTTCACATCCTCGCCGGATAAAACTAAGCACGATCCTAGAAAAAAACCATGGGGATCTGCAGCTCCAGTGAGTCGACGTCCGTGGCCACCGTGAAGCTTGTCCTCCACGATGGCCGGCTTCAGGAGTTCTCGTACCCGGTGAAGGCGTCGCACGTGCTTCAGAAGAACCCCATGTGCTTCATATGTGACTCGGACGACATGGACTTCGATGATGTCGTCGTGGCCGTCGATTCCGAGGAAAATCTCCTACCAGGGCAGCTCTACTTCGCGCTGCCGATGAGCTGGCTGGATAGTCCGCTCCGGCCGGCCGAGATGGCGGATTTGGCCGTGAAAGCGAGCTGGGCTCTGAAGACGAGGAAAGATCAAGAGGAGCGGGCGTATGGTGCACGTGGATGCGGGTGTGATAGGACAAGAGTAGTCGAGCCGGTGGTGCTTGCAAGCCCAAAAGATGTGAGAACGAGACGCCGCAATATAATTTCTGGCGTTGGCGGCAGCGGCGACGGAAGATTGTTGCTGGAGAAAAGAGGGAGAAGCGGGAGTCGCGGCGGAAGTCGTGGACGCGGTTCCAAGGCAAAGCTAAGTATCATTCTGGAGGAAGACTAATAGTTTCTATTGGCACTTCTCATTTTTGGGTCAAAGTTCTGATTGCATATAGCTGTAACTTTTTGGTACATATGGCAACACCTGAGCCATATCTTTTTTAGGCCATACAATGCAATACCTAAGGAATGCAACTTAACATGCACGCTAGCTGCTAGTCTTTTCTCATTTTCCTTGTATATTAGCAAATCTATTATAACTGGCAAAGAGAAAAGAAAAGGCTCATCTAAGAGGGGACACGAGACGCAACTTTAGATCTTGCGTTGGTTGATTTTTGCTTTTATACGACATCCCACGTAGGTTACTTTACATTCTCAAATTTTGTCGAAAATGGACGGTAAAATGGGATGACTTTCGTGAGTTTTGTGTCCAAAACAACTTCTTGAAAAACCCTTCCTCGACCCCAAAAACAAAAAGAAGAAAAACCCTTCATTATTTCCTGTTAATCCCGACATGATTTTCAATATAGTATAGTTCTTGTGATAGAGTCTGAAATCCGAGCTTGATCGAGGATGAACAGGAGAGAATGAGAAGGTTAAGCAGAAGAAGAAATGGAAAGTTAGCAGCAGACTATTTTGACATGTGAAGAGAAGGTACGAACCGCAATAATTAAGATAAGGAAAGGGTAGACGAAGAGAGAGGACGAAGCATCGTCAAACCTTTTTTTCCCTTCATTTTTCTATATATATAAATTAAAGCATTGTGGAACTTACTGGTTACTCCAAAGTAACATCTAACCCTAGGTTTTACATCATAATTATTAAGAGGTAGCAGCCAAAAAGAGGGAGAGAGAAAGAAAGGCAGCCTTCAACAAATGAGAGCCACGCGATGAAACCTTCAATTAGGTAGAACTGAGCACGACGCCTTCGGCTAGATTAGTAAAGTTCCACTTCTTCTTCCCGCGATATGACGTGGAGGAAGGTGACCGATATTGACACGGGTAATAATTTCAATGCCTTTGTCAATTGTCACTGTTGCTTATTTATTCATAAATCAATCAATTTTCTTATTCATTAGTCAATATGATATGGAATTATTGGCGAATATTCTTTATTTCAAGCGACTTTGAGGAATTATTAAAAAGTCATGAATTTATTGTATTTATTTAATTCCATCATAATCCTTTCAATAATTATTTATGATGTTCTCATTAGTAGAATATTATAAATGTCGAGCGTCATTTCTCAATAACTTAAACTTTTGGAGCAAATCATTGCGTACTCAACTTGTTAGATCCAAAACTAAAAGATTATGTGTGTTTGCACGTGGTGATCGCAGTTATTTCCACTTTGTCATAGGGTTTGAAACTTATTCCGATGATTATATTAATAAATTGACTACTATGAGTGGCTTCTAATTAGATATTTTGGCTTGCCTTTGATTTCTGGAAAGCCAAGTGAGAGAGATTGTAAACCTTTAGTTGATGTCGTGATGTTTAAGATGAAGTTTTATCTTAGACAATGAGGCATCTCATATATGCTAGGGGATTCTAGATGATTTGGTCTATTAATCACAGCTTGATCTGATCAGCTACTGGTGCCAGATTTTCATAATACCCAAGAAAGTAATTAAGTTGATTGAGATCGAGTGTAATTTTTATTTCATTTTATTAATCTATTGCATGGAATGATAAACTCAAATTAGCTAAAGGTACAAGAGTTGCTTGGGAAGATACTTATAAAATCAAAGGTATTCGTATTGCTTGGATCTTTGGTGTCCGATTACTAGGTAACCTCATCAAATAGCACATGACTTGCATCACCATGTTGGGGCCGCCTCATCTGCCAGGTAACCCTCATGGGCTGAGAGGACTACGTCTCTTATTTTTACATGCCGGTGCCCGCACGCACAACACCTCACAGTTTCTCTCTGTATATTTGTCTTCTTCAGGAAAAGGGAATACTCTCTTAATGTTTTACATCTTAAATGTCTCAAGGTCCAGTCTATCTCAAAGTGAAGGTGGTTTGGGGCTTAGAAGACTTGGTTCTTGGATAATCACTCAATGGATGAAGAGAGAAAGAAGGGCCCACGTTTTAAGTGGGAATCGCATTTTTTCTTTCACGATAGTTGGCAACTCTAATAAATATCCCTTCTAAATCCACGCTAGAAAAAAAGAAAAGAAAAGAAAAAAAGAAAGATCCAGGCAAGAATTTGATGAGTGAGACCGTGTACACTTATTAATCTGTAAGCAAAGCTTAACACAAATCTGTTTAATTAATTAAGCTTTTTCCCGCGATAATTGTGCTTTTAATGACTTTTTTTTTGTATGTGTTTGACAATTTTGAGCGTTGATAATGAAGGAATAATGAGATATTTGTGACGAGGGAGTAATTTACAACGAGAATCTTTGTCGGATTTCACAATACAACTGAAACTCCATCTCTCTCTCTCTCTCTCTCTCCCTCCCTCTCCTCCGCTTTCACTATATAGGCTACACTACACGCAGTTGGCACCAATCATCACAATACTAAGACACTTCTCTCTCTAGCTCACGAAGGATAGTGGAGATGGTGACAGCTGAAGCAGCTAGGAATGCAGTTGGCATCCTCGGTAAATCGCAGCTCAACTCATCGATAGGTTTTCGCAATAAAAGCAATAAATGAGCTCATTATTGTGCGCAAATCTTTGATAATCCAATGCTAGATCGCATTCTTCATTCGTGCTACTATTATATGTTTAGGCTACGGTGATCGTATTTGTTGTTTTTGTTACTGCCGTTTTGACTGTTATGAAAGAGATTGTGAAGAGCTCACTCGAATAGCTAACGAAGTTTGTTTCCAAAATAACTTGTCTTACATGGGTTGAGTAAGGAGCGAACGACATTAATGCTTGATCCGAGAGATACGTGTACAAATAGGAGTTTCGAGTCTCACTCTTGTTTTGGGAATGAAACAACTATATTTTGAAACGAGTTATTTCGACTCGTTGTGATAGAAATTCATGGATTTCATTTCAACAATTTCTCTCTTGAAGAGAGTTTATTTACTTTATCTTTGCTTTTTCATTGAACAGGGAACGTTATATTTTTCGGCCTCTATCTCTCCCCATGATAAACTTCGCTCACCCTCTTGTTATTATTTGTAACATGGAATACTATACGTAGAGCCATCTCAATTCGTGAGTGTGGCATATCACGATCTTTTTTTTTTTTTTTTTTGGATCTTATATGTTAATGTGGTTGGACTTACTAGATCTATTGATGTTGATGCACTTTCTTATATGTGTCACCCATAAATGTATTACATGCCTTTGTCATGACCAAAAAAAAAAAAAATAATTTAAGTTAATGTTCAGGAAACATTATCAAATCACATCAATTGAACTTGCTAGATAGGATCCTATATTAGATGTTTTCCTAGGTTAAGTAATGCATTAATGTATACTACTCTCAATTACTAAGATTTCTTCCAACGTTTTAAAAAATCATTAAGAACAAGTCGGCGGGGTAAGGTAGATTGTTACCTTGCTACTGCGATGAACCACATCTTCTAGCTTATCTATGGCTTGCTTGTGCATCCCAATAGAATCCTTGTCCTCACCATCAACCCCATCGCTCTTGCGGTAGAGCTCATCTACATAGGCATTTTCTTTTACTATGCTCCAAACCAGGGAAGGGTATGTGCTCGATATGTCTTTGAACTTTATTGATTCGTTATTTTTTATCTAGGTTTTTCAAGATTTACTTTCAAAATTGTCTTACCGATAGCTTTTCTACCTATACCATGCTATCTGAATGGAAGTCCACTGATAAAAGTTCCATTTATAAGTTTCTATACAATAATTGTGTACATTCTGTCACGAAATTCAAAT
This sequence comes from Eucalyptus curtisii, assembly GCA_017140595.1. NCBI lineage: Eukaryota > Viridiplantae > Streptophyta > Magnoliopsida > Myrtales > Myrtaceae > Eucalyptus > Eucalyptus curtisii. The sequence goes on from CM029502.1 coordinate 21,868,036, forward strand.
TTATTCACTTAGAACATTGTTAACATACAGTAATCATAGATGCATTGTAGTTAGTCTTGTTCTTTTTATTTTTCCTAAATTTGACATTTATTTAGTTTGCTGCTCCTGGAAAGGTTTTCTAGTCAAACGTCCGTGATCATATTATGCCCTATTTATGTAACATTCATCCAATAAACTGGAATTTATTACATATCTTAGTTTTCCGTCAATAAGTCAAGGCACCTTAGTTTTATAGACTGTTTTCTAGATACTCTAATGCCCAAACCTTGTGTACAAACACTCATTCCATCCTAGGCACTTTGACAAACTTCAGAACATTGCAATTGATGGTGGTAATTCTTTCTTTCGGCAGAAGAAGGTGGTGTATTTGCTCCATGGGGAAGTCATCTTCGTTGCTATGGTGTCACTGGTGTTCTGGTTTTTTCACGACCACAAGAGAAGAATCCTTGCCTTTGAAATCATCTGCGATGTGTTCAACATCATAATGTACAACTCCCCTCTTACCATCATGATACATACACATCCATCCCCTTCCCTCATTACAAACTAAAAACTTAGTTTGTCACTTGTCAGATTGTTTTGTCTCTTTCTTTGCCTTTGTCTAGTGTAGAAAAAAGTGATCAGTACAAAAAGTGTGGAGTACATACCCTTCTATATCTCCCTAGCCAACTTTCTCAATGGCTGTGTGTGGACTGCGTATGCTCTCATCAAGCTCAACATCTTCATTTTGGTAATTGAAATGGAAATTTGAATTAGTTTCAACCCTTTTTCTTTTGACGTCAAGAGGCATAAGAATTAAAAGAAACCACCACAACGCAAATCTGTTTGATCTAACAATCACGCATAACTTGGGAATAACCTGCCGCTGTCTGGTGCGCTGCAGCTCCTACTCTACGGATGCTACTTTAGGTCCACGCCAAGAGATGAGAAGGTGATCGAGGTGAAGGCTTCTCAATTCCAATTCTCTGTTTCTGGTGGACCAGCTATAGTGTGATCAAGGAACATTACCCCAACTCCACGATACACCTAGCTCTCAATCTGGGCAATAATGCCTAAACATGACCGCACTTATGCTTGGAGAAGGGTTCTCAAAGCTCGACCTCTTTTAAAACTCTATGTTGAGCAATTGATTGGAGATGGGGAAAACACTTCATTATGGCAAGATAACTGGCATCCCTTTTGGTGTTTTATCTGAAGTTTATCCTCCAAGGGTTATCTATGTTTCCTCCTTGCCTCTGCATGCTAAGGTGCCTTCGGTTATCTGTGGAGAGGAGTGGACGTGGCCTGCTGCTAGGTCTGATTCTTTAGTTGAGATTCAGGTTGCACTTTGTGACAAGTTTGAGCCATGTTCTGTACACGAGCGGAGAGTTATCTTTGCTGGCTCTAGCTCAAGCGCTTTTACTAATGCTGAGGGTTGGAAGTTAGTCAGAGAAAGGAGGCAGAAAGTTTCTTGACATAGGTTGTTGTGGTTCAACCCGACTTTACCTAAATTTGCCCTCAGAGCTTTGATGGCCATTCTCAATAGATTTTTGACTCTTGATAGATTAAGTGGAAGGCTGTCGATACTTCTCGTGCATTGTGTGGTTCTTCCACAGAATCCAGACGACGCTTATTTTCTCACTGTTCTTTCTCTAAGGAGGTTTGGGGCAAACTTTTGAACTTAACGTGATGTACAAATATCCATTGGAGGATGGCAAGTCGAGTTCAACTGGGTCGTTCATCGCTTGAAAGGCAGACCATTTGCCAAAACTCTTTTGAAATTAGTACAGAATGGATCCATCTACCACCTCTGGAGGGAATGAAATGAGCTTACTCACAACGGTTTCTCTCCTCATGCGGACCGAGTTTTGCATTATGTTTTTGCTCTGTGAGAATCAAGATGGCTATGCTTCTTGAGGGAAGGGAATCTGTGTTGGGACCATCTATCTGATAAGACACTATATGTATGGCTTGAAGCACTGATCATCAGTTGCTTGTTTTTTCCTATGTGATGTCCAAGCACGATCTTCTTGTTGATACTGGGATTGTTCCTTCGTTTTTGTCTTTCTTGGTTGTATTGGGATTTTGGGATGATGATGGATTTGTATGGCTCTGATCCTCCTTTTCTTCATATTAAACTAATAAAAGTAACTCACTGAGAAAAAAAAAGAAATGGACATAACATAATGTCTCAACAAAAGCATGCAATGCAAATCACAGCCTTATTTTCTTCATTGATACCTATTTTGCCTTCAGATCTTACAAAAGGAACAATGGAAAAATTTTAAGGCTTCATTTCAGATTTGATAGCAGCAACAAGCTGGTCATAAGCTTCGCCCCAAGCGCTCTTCATTTCTGGGCACCACATCTCTGGAACCGCTTCTTTTATGGTCTCCATCAGTGCATATTTCGTCACCTGACCCATTTTCCAGACATGGTCACAATTTCTTTCCACACGGCACTCGAACAAGCTTCCGAAATTGAAACAAGAGAAGGGTTGATCATAGGGATGCATTCGCATTACCATACCTCGAAATGTTCGTCGACAACGCCACTCTTGTGGTGGACAGAGCCCAGTTTCTTCAGGCTTGACTCTCTCACCGTGACTTTGCCTGCTTTCCGGAGCTGCGTCGCCGACTCACAGGTCTAGAAGCAAGAGAGCGGCAAGGGGAGTTGGTTGATCAAGAGAAGAGCAATGTGATTAAAATTGGACGAGGCATTGGACGGAAAGTAATGAATACACAAGATCAAACCAAAATCAATTTCAAATCACAGGCAAAGGGCCTGAGCAACTCGCTGGTGAGCTTGGCCCAACTCGAAGCTTCTACAGAAAACCGTCTGATTTAGCAATATATAGGTAGGCCTAGTTCCCTATAAAATCCCGGTTCAGTTCTAATCAATGTTCCGAACTTTTTTTTTTTTTTTGTCTAAAAAATCCTAAACTTTAGGTTTGATCCCCAACCTGCCTCAATTTTTTTTGTCTCATAAAAAACCCCAAGCTATGAATTTTTTTTTTTACCTAAAAAAAAAAATCACCAACTTTTAATCTATTCTCAAATCTACCTCGTGGTCTAATCCCAACTTGATGTTACATTTCCACATCTATAATATTTTACATCGGCAAGGCAGCATGGAAAATTATCTTGAAAATAAAAACCATTCTAGTATATAAAAATTAGGGACAACTAACCGTAACTTTTAGACAGAGGGCTAAATGGGGCAAATTTAGGACTAGAGTAAAAATTGATGATTTTTTTTTTTAAAGTTTAGGGTAGATTTGACACTAAACCTAAAGTATGGAGTTTTTTTCAGAGTGGCATTTTTTAGGAAATTTGGTTTATATAGTCATGAGAATGATGAAAATGAGGGGGAATTTGCTTTTACCATGATGAAAACAGACATGGCATGGGTCTTGAGCTTAGGATTCTGTTCGAGTGGAACATTTGAGTCCCTCAGGAATGGGAACATCTTCCTGGCTGATGGGGCAATCTCAAATATCCTGCACATTTAATACCCAATCAATATATTACTCTCCATCCAGAACACAATATAAATAAAACATTGATGAAAAATTTACAAATCATTCAAGTTTGTCACGCGCAGACAGACACAAAGATGGTTTTACTTCAAGAAGAATTTGAGACCCAGTTCTGCTGCATTCTTCTTCATCACACCCCATGACTTCACCACCAAAGCTTCCTGCTCTTCTGTGAAAACTGTTCCTTCCATTTGGTTCTTTTACTTCTCTTTCCTCTATGGAAAGTGGGTTTTGAAAAACTGAGCAAATGGTACTCTACTAATTAAGAGGTTGGATTTGAGATGGTTTTGGTTTTTGAAGCAATCTTGAAATGGAGTGCACGTATAAATAGGGTGAGGCCATGGAGATGGAGAGCAGCTCTTCATGGCAATGAGAAGCCATGTTCAATTCAATTTGTTTAATCCTTTTGCTGATAATGTTTCATTTGGCACAAGTGATGAGCCATCGCATGGAAGAAAACCAGGGGCTGCCTGCTGCCCAAAGGAACACAGTTTTTAAGGTTTTGACCAAGGATGGGCCAAGGTCGACAGTTTCGATCCTGATCTTTTTCTGTTGATAATACTGATAAAGAAGGTCCCTTTCCTTCTATTTTTTTTTTAATTATGTTTCCCTCAGAATCGACAAACTCAATGTGTGAGTAAAGACAGAATGACCCCAACCCAGATGAGCAAAATCAATTTGGGAGTTAATTTTTGACGTTACGGCTATGTTTGTATGCTTCGTTTTCATGCACCAAATCAAGTTTCATCTTCAACGAAAACCAAAGGCACATTCGCGAAGGACTAGAAAATTCTCGATGTACCTTTTTCTGTCGTGACAGTATCTCGAAAAATTGCATCAAGCAACCATCAAATTCGAGGCTCGTCAGTCTTGAGACTAGAGGTACATGGACTTTGTACCAAAAGGCAGAAACTCAAGTGTCTCATGCCTACTCCAAGCAAATACAAACCATCTTTTTCTAATTTCACATTCTTCTACATCTTTGTACTAAAATATATCACGACACCACCTATGGATCGATAGACTTTATTTTTTTTAAGCTACTGAGAGTGAGAGATTAGGACAATCCAGCTACTTTAGATGACTTCTTTTTAGTTTCTGGTTTGATTAATTAGAAGGTTGGGGTCCAATAATTAAGCATAAAATATTAAGACAGCTGCCATGCCCTCAGTAGAAGCAACATTCACTTTACCCATGATCTGTTTTCTTCTCTGCAAGCATTTAAAGTTATGACTGTTTGGATCGACTATAAGCCATCTGAATTCACGAATCTGCTCTAAAAATTGGATTTTTCTACTGCAAAGATCAACAATTGGATGATCGGTGCGTCTCTGTCATCATGTTCCGACCTATGTCGTGGACAGAGGTTGTCGTTCCTACTCTTTTGCTGCTCTTCCTTCCGGTTCAATTAATCAAGTCTACATTATCTTCATCAGAACCATGAAATTGCTGCTATTTCATTATTGATGAAACTGTGTAATGGGAAGTTAGACAAACAGCACCATGCAGGATCATTGAAGACAACTCCACACATTACTTTTACATCTCATCAAGTTTTAGTAGAACTCTCTCTCTCTCATGGAGTGTCTGTGGGAGGATATATATCAGGAGGAAACCGGAGGTTTCATTTCACTCTTGATTGCGGCTGCCAACTGATCGTAAGCTTCTCCCCATGCACTCTTCATCTCGGGCGACCACATCTCCGGCACTGCATCTTTGATGATTTCCAACAATGCAAACTTCACAACCTTCACAGTGCAAACCACCATTAAACATTGCTCTATGGGTGCAAGATGATCAAAATCAATATCTATCTTTGAGTTCACTGGATTTTGACAAGACCCATTTTTGCCTTCAATATTTTTCACATGAGCACCTTCATCAAATTAAAACTATAGAAGACAGATACAAATGATTGGAATCTTGCCTCAAAATGTTCGTCCACCACATTATATTGGAGATGAGTAGCACCCAAATCTTTTAAGTTGGACTCTCTCACGCTAGCTTTTCCAACTTTACGAAGTTGTACTGCTGATTCACAAGTCTGTCGAGCAGCATAAATGACCATATCAGAATCACTGAAGCATTGAAGAATGCCGAAAAGGATATACAATTCGCGATTATCCCTAACACAACAATCAGTGGGGGAAAAATGAGCTCTGACCATAACAAATACAGTCATGGCATGGGCCTTGAGCTTCGGGTTTTGCTCCAGAGGAACATCTGAATCTCTCAGGAACGAAAATAGCTTCTTGGCCGATGGTGCAATCTCAAAGACTCTGCTCAATTCATGCGAAATCAAACCACATTACGGTCGATCGTTAGTTTAAATACAACTTCGCTTGCATGTTGGCAAGGTACTAAAGAAAGGAAGCGTTGTCATGCTTAAAAGCTGTAGTTATCACCTGAGGAAAACTTTGAGGCCCAGTTCAGCAGCATTCTTTTTCATTGAATTCCATGACTTGAGGACTAGAGCTTCCTGTTCCTCTGTGAAGGCTCTAACTTCCAACGTTTTAGTGCTCTCCACACCTTTTACAGGTGAAGATATAATCTTGAAGGCCGGTAATACGACATCACATCTGCAAAGAAGATAAAGACCCTTCTTTTCCTTACCTCTAAGAGGCTGCGAATTTCTACATCTGAGCCTGCCCACCGATCCATCTCTTTTGACCCATGACAGCTCGTTTGACTGACCCTGACGCACGGGTCTTGACCAAGACTTGGGCATTGAAATTGTCCCACAAGCGAAGGCATGAACTTCAGTCCCTACATCATGAAAAATAATCCGCTTAAGCAAAGGGAGAGGGCATGCATGAGAAATAATCAAGACAGAAGCAGGAAAAGAAGACAGCCGAAGAGACAATACCATTGGAGACATGAGTCTTGATGTTGATGAGATTCATGGTTTATGGTTGCTGATCTGGTAGATTAGAGAGACTGAAGAACTGAAGGTGTGCTGATTGTCAGTCGTTTTTATTGAGTAGCAGTGGTTCTGTTTTTCCCTTTGTTTGACCTGGAACCTTGTAAGGGAGACTGCCCCTCTCTGTCTGGTCTGAGGTTGACTGTATTATCGCCGGTTGGGTTCTCTTCGAGAAACTGGAGAGGTGGCTTGTCCTTACAAGGCTGCTTAAAGCCCCACCCTTTCGAGCTTAGGAAGAGCCAAATCACATCGATTATTTTTTGCGAGTGAGCGATCGAGATGCCCTCTCCCCCCAACTAATACATTGGGGCTTGCGTGTAAACCCAACTTTTTCTTCTTTCCACGTTGGATGTGAACTTTTGAATTCATCATACAATTTTTGGAAAGATTCCTAATTCAAGAATAGATTTTCTAATTAAATAATTTTTCTCGTTGGAGAAGATTTGCTAAAAACAGGTTTTCTACTTTGAATTTGGTTTTTGCCTATATATAAGAAGTTGAGATAGAAAAAGTCTTACTTTTCAGAGCTTCCTTTTGTAATCCTTGATTTTTATAGTGAATTTTACTTGTTCTCTCTCCATGAATTTTTTCACCCATGAATTTTTTCACAAGAGTTTTCACATTAAATCTAGTGTTCTTTTGTTCCTCTTGATTTTAAGTTTATTATGATTTCCACATCTGACATAACATTTACATAGTGATAGGCTCCTGCCCTCGTCAAAGTGCAGAGACTGCTCATTGCAAATTAAAAAGACCATAGACAATCCCCGATCGACCCATCAATATATCATTATCATCCCGGATTAGGCCCTTACATACTGTGGTAACTGTAAATCACCACCTGAACTTCGGGTTCAAACACAGGACAAAAGGGGTTCGTGCAGGAGGGAGGCAGGGAGAGAGGGAGGGAGGGAGAGAGACTTATATGGATGCAAGAAAAATTTGCGAGTTTTGTAACAGATCACTCATCAGGCGAAAAGAACACATGCACTATAGATCAACTAGAATCAAGATGAAGGAAATAGTAAGGAAATCGGACAAAATCGTGCACCAGCATGCCATTATCAATCTTACTTCTAAGTGTCACATAGAACAAAGATGTACAAGAAGATGCGACATAACCAAAACTAACCACACCCGTAGTTTACATCAGATGTCGCAACAACAGACTCAAACGGAACTTCAACTCTCTCCTTAACAAGGCATCTAGGTTGCCCGTTCTCCACAACTAATACTTTTCCAGGAGGACACTGAACACCTTGTTCGCCGCTTCTAACTACTTGTCTCAAAAACAGACCCACATGTTTTAAGGGGCCATTGCCTGTCTCAGACTTAGCACCAAAACCAGCCAAGCTCAATATTGATATCATACCGACCAGAGTAGCCACTGTCTTGGCTGCCGAACCAATGAAATGACCCAGTCGAATGCCCTGGTTTCTTGAACCGCTTTGCCCCTGATTCTTCTCGATCCCATTCACATTCTTCTTTAATTCATTTGTCAGATCAGAAGAGATCAACCCATTTCGCATAGCCTTGCGTGGGGAAAAGCTTGAAAGATGAAGTGGAGGGCGGCTAGGGTATGGTGGAAGCAGGAGGTCGTAGTCATGCTCCACCGTTTCTCCAGCAAAAGCAGAGGCCTCTTGAATCACTTCCAATTCTTCCCCTTTGTACTCCTTGAGCTTATCAAGAAGCATCTTACGGCTGTATTCAATCTCAGCAAGGGCAGCTTCCCTCTCATACCGGTGGTTTTGTTGCATAGCCTGGCCATTGAAATCAACCTTTTTAGATTATATATATATTATAAAGCTAAATAAATTTTATGCACTAGGATGTATGAACACTGAGACATATAGGATGGCTCAAAGAAGGAAATGTGGAGGGAAATGTGGACGTCAAGCTTGTTGGTATGTAGTAACCAAAAGAGCAAGCCTGTTGATTTTGATAGACCAACACCACAACTCTCATTCCACTGAGGAATAACAAGAGATGATATTTTAAAAGTATGCCACAGTGAAGCCCTGAGATATCTCGCCCGTCAGAATAGACCACTGAGGGGTCAAAGAAAGCAAGAAGCTCAGCTGCATGCTCACGTGACAATTTTAACAATATGGAACATAAGTTCTGCATTGCATTGGTTAATAAATAAAAACATCTGCTGCACCTAGTCATGAATGGCCGTCATAGCTCATGCGTGTAAGACTGTGAAAAGCAATAGAGTGATAAAAGAGAAGCTTTAACTAAAAAACTGAAAACCTTGACCTCTCTCTCATTCCCTCTTGTCTCCAGCGGAAAGACAGGGAAGTCTAGGAGACTATGCCTCCAGTAAAATAGACAAATGAGCAAGATATTTCAGTATATTCTCCCCATTTAGAAGGGCTGGAAGCATCACACAAGGAAAAAGGACTAACTGTGCCTGACTATGCGTTCAATTCTTGTGTAAACATCCGAAACCTATTTGCATATGCAATGGAAAATTAGAAAGATCATCATATTGCGTGAGAAAAAAATGCCAACAAAATGCTCCAATGTCACTGCACGCTAGAGAGTTCCTTTACCATCCAGTATTAACTAAAGGCTATTAAGAAGCTCCTAGGCTAACCGACAGATGGAAGTGATTATCTGAATTCATCGGTTCAAGCGCATTTTCTGTAATGCTAGCCAAATGAGTTTCACACTGACCATTTCAAGTTGCTGCTGCAATGCAATGGCATCAGTACGTTCGGAAAACAACTTCGACGAATCTTAGAGCAGAACATTCATCAACTGAGCTGTTGATTAGGACTAGCAAAATGGGAGGGTTTCTAAACATCTCGCACAAGCCAATCCCAGGAAAAGATAGGACCCGATTCTTCAAAAGCTAGTAACGAGAAAGTAAGACCTAACACGTAAATCAACAGCACAATGCCATTCAGTCAAGTTACACACAAAACCACCAATACTCCAATCAAGGCTCACTAGGCTGAACAGGAAAGTAGAATCCCTACAACACAACCCACAACAGCAAGCAGCTTAAAAAATGATCCCACGGATGCATTTCGGAATACGCAGCTAACAATAGTTCCAACATTCGCAAAATCCAAGGGAAAAGAACAAATCCTAGAGAAGAAAAAAAGGCAGGATTTTGCAATGGAAAAAACCAGAATGCGAAGCGAAGGAGCTTCGACCTGCAAAGAGGAGAGCTGGGACTCAAGGGTCTCGAGCGCGTCGCATATGCTGAAGAGCCTCTCCGCCTCTTCACCTTCCTCCCCTTCGTTGACCTCGCCGCCGTCTTCTCGCTTCTCGCCCGCCGGCGGCGGCGGCTCGTCGGGGTCGGTGGCCTTGTGGACGCAGTTGCTGATCTTCAACCTCAGCTCCGTGGCCCTCGCCAGCACCAACCCAATTCCCTCTTCCTCCATGCCCGTCCGGCCCTTCCCTCAAAATCCCACCTTTCTCTTCCCAAGCGCTCGTCTGCGCGTTCGGTGGTTCTCAATTGTCGAACGGAGGAGCCATCACTAGGGTTTGGTGAACAGGAAAAGGAAAGGGGTTTTTCTTGATTTGGGTTGTTGGGGAGTTTGTCAAAAAGGGTGGGGGCAGATTTTGCAAACGGAAACCGCCAAACGGGAGGCGAATTGGACCCGTCGTGGCGTTTAAGTGATCGTGGTGCCTTCTCAGCAGATGACACTCCTGTTGGCTCCTTTCGCTTGCTGGCCAGACGCGGCCGCTCCAGACGATGAATGAAATTCTTCTTCTTCTTTTGCCCTTTTTGGCCGGAAGACAGAAGGAGAAACCTCAATGTACTTAGCTCGGGACCGATACTATGATTACTCTCGACGCCAGTTCAGTCTAGGGAAAATGTGGAAACGTTTGTGGTTAGGATCGAGAGATCGTGGCACTTGAGAAGGGTAATCGTTTGTTGAATCTGTGTCGTCTAATCATGTGAAGTGTAGAGTTTCTCATCCAGTCTCTTCAGTTCCGCCAAAGCCTTCCGGCAATTTTAATGCCGGAACAGACGAGGCTAAAAGCAATCCTAAGAGCGAGTCAAGTAATACAATCTTTTTTCACTGTTCCTGCCTAGTATATGGAGGGGAGGAAATGGAAGTTTTCATTAAGAATAAACATGATTTCAAGATAGAACCTATAAATTCTAGATTCCAAAATATACCGGATAAGTTCCAAATTTCATAAAATGATGAACCTATCTCGACGGATAAGTAGTCTTCAAGATATACAGAGTAGATTTCATGCTCCATAAAATGAGGGATGTATTTCGACAGATAAATTTCGGATTCTTAAATGGAGGAACCCGAAACCTATAATCTAGAACCTGAAAGACATTTTAATATTTTTCTTGATCCATGTCTTCGCACGATTCATAGATTTTTCATGCCGTTTGACGATAAGTATATAATCTAAAGATACTAATCCGAACTTCCATCTTATAACCGAGACGACTTTTCCTTCATTGATATTCATATTTTTCATATGCTTAAATATAAGCTACGGTCAACATTCAAGTCTCAAACAAAATAATCCCTCTGGAGTTGGAACGTAACAGATTGATTTCTCGACAATACAATGGATCAAAAGGAATGACACGCTAACAACTGGGCCAGCACTGGAACATCTCGAATCTCTCTTTCATATGGGTATGCATAATTGAAACATTCATCGCCATGTTCGCACCTTTGCTTAAAAATCAGCCTCATGCCGAGGTCCAGTATCCATCTAGAGGACGAGGAATGTGGAAGGATGAATTGCGAAAGCCGGTTCCTGTGGAAGACGGGGGATAATCACAAACAGCAAAATGAACAAGCGCAGCATCCATGCAGGCCTCTCTTATTGGGACCTTGATCGCCGAAGTCACAATCGGCCAGTCTAATACGCGATGATGTCTGAAATATATATCTGATATCATATCTCATATATATGTGCAATGATAAAAGGACATGCCAACTCAGGCGACACTTCTTTTAACATATCTATAGACTATACCCCCATAAAATCCAAATAACTCCGACTTTGTACAGGAGTTTTATGGAGAAAAGATAAATATAAAGTTAAAGCAACGGGGAATCCAGATTCCTGCTTTCCCTCCAAGGAAAGGTTGGGAAAATTAAGGACAAAAATAGATTAGGAAAAGATAAAAAATTGCATTTGGCGACTGCCATGATGATGTCCAATCGAAGGAGAAGAGGCTCTCTCAGTTAGACTAGACTGTACAACCTGCACGCGGCCAAACTATATGCAAATTCCACCCATCATAAATTTCTATCAGTATCCTCCTGCTGGCACGTTAAGATCGATTAGCGCCCCAACTAAACCCTCCGTCCTGGCACGCTTTGTTGGGTGTCCACTGTCATCCAAACTCCCAGAGCCTGAGGGTCGATCAGGTTCTGATGCTCCTAGTATGTAATTTCAACACATCAGCCATGCTACATTCTGAAATCCATTGGTTAAGATGATGAACCCATGATCATAAGGATAAAAACAATGACACCTATAGGGGTACAATAGCAGAATAAAGCTTAGCAAACAACAGTTATCCATCTCCAACATAGGGAAGCCAACCAAAATAGAAAACTCAACAAAGGAGAGGGGAGGCAGAGCCATCACATGGAGAACCCTGGATGACAACTAGGAACCAGGCTCTTGATGAACACAAGCCCTGATAAAATAGGAACCAGGTCCTCATGTTTGAACACCACAAAAAACTACAACTGGCAAGACGCGAGTGCAAATTTAGCAATTTCGTAGGGAGAATTAAATATGACACTGAGTCTGCAAGGGTAACGCATCACATTTTTTATGTCACGTTGTTTTTCCTCTTTCTTTCAATTTCAAATAAACAAATCCCAGCAAAATAGGATGGAAAATCACTCAAGCCATAAGTTCAGAGTTGAACATTTAATACCAAATCAAATTATTGACCAGATTCACAAAAGTATCAGATAGAATAAAGGGCAAAGAAGAAAAATTCTTAACAGGTTGAGAGACTACCAAACAGTTCATTAACTTGTTCCAATCTCAAAGCAAAAAATTATGACATTGAAAGGTCTCAGATCGTTGGGGATAATGGAGAGCAAATAGAAACAAAGTATCCTTAGCCAAAGAGGAATGAACTAATACTCAACTAAAACTAAAAATAGAAAAGTGGATATATGACCAACCATAAGGTATGCGTGATATACTGCACAAGAAGAGAGGAAAGCCAAAGACAAAATTTCTCAGACCAGATCTGAAAGGATGACCAGGAGAAAATACAAGAGGAGGGAAGTTAGGAAGATCAAAAGAAAATCAAAGGCACGAGCTGATTAGAAGAAAATTTCGGTGATGGACATCTACCAGGGCATCACATGAGTACATCAAACAAATGAAGGACATCAAAGTAAAGTTTGCTAGATGAGAGAAACGGTTAGATGAAACGAGGTAAAAAGCCTGAAACATATATAACGATTGTCAATGCCAATGCCAATGCCCCATGGCCAAAATCAATGCCCCACAAGTACTGATCAAGAAATTCAAACGTTATTTTATTCTGAACTAGATGTGGTCTTTGGAATCGAAGGATGGTCAATTCTCAGAATTGAGCAATGAAAAGAGCTCAGAGATAGTTGCATCGGTTGTTATTTAACTTTATGCATGCGTGTGCCAATATACAATTGGAATAGGTGAAGAAAATTCAACCAATCTTACCAGCTTTACCAAAATCCAAGGGCAGACATTTATCAGACTCGTCAGCTTTTGCATTTAAAGCAGCAGCTCGCTCAATGCCCTTTGACTTGTAAGGAGCTATGTTGTGGGTGCCCAGTGCGAGACAACCCAGTAAATCAGTCTCAATGCATTCGTACCTGTATGAAAATTCTGAATAAATAAAACCAATCTACCATTAGCTGCAAAAGATATTGACCAGCAATACTCACATTTTTCTACAAAGGGTATCAGTAACCACAGATAGATTGATGACGTGCATCCTTACATCCATCACTTTTTTCTCATCATATTCATCGAATGGCTCTTCTAGAAACTTGGATAGTCTCTCCACATTAGCCTCAAGCTGCTGCTGCTGGTCTTCAAATAAGTGTTGTTTTATTTCTCTTTGCTCATCAGTCATTTCATCTGTAAATAATTCCTCTCCAAACATATAGAATGCAAATGGGTATGAGTACAAAAGAACCCGCCTAGACCTGAAAAGTCTGTAGAGCCCATTTGTTACCCAAGTGAAATCCCTGAGGGCTGATTCCTTCTCTTCAGATACAGATACTTTCTCTTGAATAGTTTCCCTCAGTTTGTTCTCAAGCTTAAACGAGTCTAAATGAGCCTTGTAGCGGTTATGATAGTGCATGTACCGATACAGATCCCGCTTTGCACGCTCGGACTTTTGCTCTTGGTCTTCTTTGTAGCGACCACAACTATGACCAGCAATATTTGACCAAGTATGGTCTCGCCCCGTAGCACCACCACACAGCCAACTGCATTAAGCAGGATCACATGAAGGTTTAAGATCAGGAAGTGCACATTCCACATGAAAAGGCTAAGTAAGGTCACCAACCAGGAAGAAGAAAGACTGGAAGGATAGATATGTTTTAACAAAATAAAAATAAACCACAATAATAAATTGCTTAACTTTAATCCTTGATGATCTTAAATGGTGAAAAAAGCTAAATTAGTAAACAGAAGAAATCAGATATCCTCTTCAAGATTACAATAAGATGAATGCCATTATCATGGTTTCAAAGGAATCCAGTTTGCACCATGAATAAAATTATAAATATAACAATGCTTATGCTAGAACCTTTTTTTTTTTTTTTTATTAGTACAAAGCTTATGCTAGATTTATGCCAAAGGGAAGGATTGACGCTTCGCAGAAAGCAATTAATTCAGAGATTATTCACCAACTTTTCTCAAAAAAAAATAAAGAATCCGAAGTAAATGTAAATGATAGCAAAGAAGAAAAGATGATAATCACCAAAATGCTTGCCCACAGATACAGCTCACAAGATTGCATCCTCCGTTTTTCTCCACTGGTTTGTGGCACTTTGGACAGGGCTTCGTGTGGACTGTAATCCAATTGACAGTTTCCGATTCATCTCGACACTTTTTACTCCAAAGCTCCCACATCAAGCACGAACAAGGTGAATGTGGTTCTGATAAGCAACTGAAACAAAACTGTAAGCCACACGAACATTCTACCTCACAGCATTCATCTTCCTCAATGCGTATTGCATTCCCACAATGGGGAGTACTGGGACACCACTTCACCATTTTATTATCCTCAATGTAAGACTCAAGGAGGAATCGGTCGAATTTGTTAGCTAGATCAGGATGCCTTCTTCTGACTAGATCTCTAACAATGGCTTCATCACAAATGGCATTGCATTTGTGTGCCATGCACTTTATCCGCTTGCTTTGACCTTCATTTATCTTCACAACAAAATGCTCAGTCCAACCTATAGAAAAGATCAACCATCATATTTTGAGTGAATCCAAAAGCGGCACGAATATATGGCTGCGTTTGGTTGGACTTTGCAAATGAGCTTCGGGGTTCTAAAAGCCCTTGGGCAATTACGAGTAGTGTTTGGCAAACTTTTTGAAGAGCTTTGGGGAGATGCAATTGCATTTAAAAGTGTACTTTTGTTTTTTGTTTTTTTTTCCAAACAGCATTTTAACGAAGTTGCTTCTCAATGAACTTTTATATTACACCTTACCAAACACTGTTTGCATTTCAGAAAAATTCTTTAACTAAGTTCTTTGCATTTCCCTATAGGTTTTCTCTAAAAGCCGAACCAAACGAAGCCATAATTTAGAAACAATCAAGCTTGAGTTGTCTATGTATGATAGACGATAACTGTAATAATCTTGGCCCTATAGCAATAACTATGAGCAAGGGTGGTCTACATCTCGTTCAAATGACTAGATACTCCAAACCGTTCAACATCAACTAACAATGAAACTCAGACTCCATAGCAGAGGATCATCACATCATGACAATTGGCATGAGGTTCTGATACAAACAGACAGTTGGGACAGTGGATAAGCTGTAGCATTATGCAGGGAGACCAAGAATTCATGTACAGCTTAAGCTAGTTAAAGTCGCACAACAATCATTGACATTTGCACTCGCACATCAATTCCACAGGCATTTGCATGCCTGAAGCACAAAAACTGGTTCTGGGCAGAGAAGATGAGAAGTTGGGGTTTCGAGATGGGGATGGTCTTATTCTGGCACCATATGCTGATTTTACAGGACCACTGCCCATCCTATAAAAAGCAGCCTATGTAACTCAACTGTGTCCATAACTGGCCATATGAAAAACAAGAGAAAGAATTGCTTACAATCGTTGCAATAGCAATGACTACAGTCCATTCTCGTCGTAATTTCACCAGGTATCTCTTCCATGCATATATCGCATGTAACTGTAGAAGTCGAATGCCTGGGCAAACTGAGATCTTGGTCCTCAGTCAGAGGCACACCCGCATCCGCAAATAAACAAGCTTTACCCTTCTCCACAAGCACCGCAAGCAACTTCTCGACGTCCCATCGGTGATGGATAAGCAAAGTGCGCGCATAGTGCTCTCTCAGTGACAACAATTCCATCACCCTTCGCAAATCCCCTCTCTTTAACAATAAGGCCGAGTCAGAGAAATAATTCATCAACCAAACAATAACTTTCGCAAAACAAAAACCATAAATTTTAACGAAATTCTTACCTGCGCACACAAAAGCGATTCTTTTGTGATGACCTGAAAAAGGGAAAGGTTTAAACATCCATTATTGGAGCTTCGATTAAAAAAGACACTATCTTTCAACCATATTCACCGGTAATCACACAGTCCAGTTCACAAAACTGAACCCTATCAACTACCGTATCAACCGAAAGTAAGAATTTTAGGGAGCAAAGTAACTGAACCGAAATTCCAATCAGCAGCGCTCCCAACACGACTCAATTGCTCGCGACCGTGGCCGAGACAATTTAGTACGTTACCCGTCAAACAAAAACCTCCACGAAGGAAACTCGTTCCAACGATAGCACGAGATCACCCGGGCACTTCAAAAGGGAACAAGGAAACGCACGAGATCATACCCTCCGTTTCCCAGATTAAGCCGAACAGAAGAGGGCGAAAAGGAAGAACATTGACCGAATTAGCGGGGAATCCCAGCACAGAAGAAGAAAAAGGTTTTACCTTGGTGGAGGGGCCTTTGGGAGGGACCCAGTCGTAGTCGGGGTCGTCGTTCTCGAGCCCGTCGAGGGCGTCCCTGTCCGAGCAGTACTCCCCCTCGTCGTCGCCGCTGAAGCAATCGTCCATCGCCCCGCGGTTAGCCGATGCCGGCCGACCACAATTCCTCACCTTGCGTCAATCGGGCGCGCCGATCAATCGGCCGACGGAATCGCGCAATCGAACGGAAACGCGGCGCCGGCGCCCCGATCGGGAGGGGATTTCCCGGCGAGATCGAGGAGAATTCAGGCGAGATATCGCCGGCCGGCGAGGGGAGTGAAGCTTAAGGAAGAAGCAGTAGGAACAATATAACAAACAGGTTGTGAGTGAGACAGAGAGGGTAAGGGAGATATAGAGAGGGAGAGAGACAGATTATTATTGCGTAACAAAACCTTATGCTACGCCGTTTTTGGAGGAAGGTGATTTTATCTCTTATTTCCATTCACGCTCTTTTCTTCATGTGTCCGTGCATGGACGCTTAGTTGCATGCCACAAAATAGTCAATCGGATTTAAATTAGCAGAAGGAAATAGAGTGCAATGTGAAGAATTCGCCCTTATTTTTGGGAATATGATTTCTGATGGAGCAGTTGCCATATCGGTTCTCGACTCATCGTATGGACGTTAATTGAGTAGTGAATGTTCCAATTTTATCATTGTACTCTTAAAACGGTGCGCGAGATTCCGACGTTATTGTCTAATCACCGTCGTTTGTTTTACGCGGGACACCTTTATAGCATCTCAAACTTTCGGTGGTAATTGTTTAGAATAATTATATTGTAATATAGTGTAAATGTTTGAATTATATTGGTAAAATTAGACGGTTTAGAAATGAATTGTGTACAATAAGTTTAGCATAGAATTAGGAATTTGCTGTTCTAAAATTAAAAAATATGAAAAACATTGGTGGATTATTACGGTTAAATTATCTTGCCCATGGGAAATGAAGACTATCTTTAGTTAAGCACGGTTAATGTTTGTTTCACGTGTAGGTATGGATTTTCACCTTAGACTTTTCGAAAAGTACAAAACTAAACTTTCTATCTAATTCACTCAATCTATAGCTGAGATGCTTTCAAATACGAGGAGTAGTTCGTTTTTTATTTGAAAACCGATGGCTTGGATAAGACACTCCATCCCTTTTGATGAATAAAAACGGGAGACTGAAACGCTGATCTTTTTTTTTTTTTTTTTTTTTTTTTGGAGGTGTTCGGCAAATCTTAATTGCTGAAAATGAAAGCTAGAGAAGACATTTATCTTGCAAACTGAAAAATTGAATACTAGATGCCGATGCCATAAATTAATTAATGAAATATTGGTAATGGGGTGCATTATAGGGCAAGCTTCAGTAGCATCATTGAATTGCATTCAATGTCATGGATTTCCCTCAAAAAACTCCTTCCCTTCCCTTCCTAGCCGGTTTCCTATTCCCTACCTGCGAGGGAAATTATTTTGCAAAAGGGAAATTCTGGAAATGGTCAGCATTAGTTGTCGACTCGCCGTATTCTGGATTTGGAAATAAGGGAAAGGACCTTTGTTTTGGCGGTTTCCCTTCTGATCAAGGAAAGACCTCTCGATTCCTGCTGCTAGATGAGCATAACTTAGGGAATGTTCATAACGATCCATAAGACTTCCAAATTCTTGTTTGATCGTGGAAGGTAGCCATATTGAGTGATGCATACTAAGGGTGTAATTGTTCGGTTCGGTTCGGTTTTTAATTCGGTTTTTGACACCCCTAATGCATACTTTCTTTTAATCAACATCTTGTTGCCCAACAATTTTTTAGAGTAATTTATTTTTATGCCATGGATCCGTTTGTTTCAAGAAACTTTACTATGGAAAAACATCATTTTCATTCTCCAATATTTGACTTGCTTAGAAAAATTTCTATGTAAACCTGTTATGAAAATTGGAAATCATTTTATAAAGTTACAACTGAATCCTCATGTTAAAGCCTAAGATCGCAACAAGTAGGCTCGGAGTTTGGATTCTCGGCAGCCATTCTTGGGTCCTTAACACTCGTGCCTAGGAACCCAGCGACCACATTTAAGTACTCTACTTTTGTGCCTATGCCTATGTCCCCTTTGGCTGAGACCAAGACCCCCTTGCCCGTGTCCAAGTCGATAGCGGTCGCGGAAGAGGTCCCCACGGGCGGGCCAAAAACCATGGCAGTCAAGCTTGGGTCCCTCAAGAACAGGCCTAGTACTCTTTCTGTTTATAACAGAAATTAGCTACACGTTAGAATTGTCAAATAAAATGGAATGGGCCCGTGAAAACCAAAAGCTGGAGTAGCTCAGTTGGTTAGAGCGTGTGGCTGTTAACCACAAGGTCGAAGGTTCAAGCCCTTCCTCTAGCGAATACTTCTCCATTCTTCCCTTTTTCTTGGGCAATTCCTAAGAGAATGACCTTTCGGTCCTTTCCTACGCTTTTTTCCCCCTCTTTTTTCGGGGCATTTTATAATATTAGCTGAAGGGAAAACGCCCCTTGTGTCGTCTTTTTGTTCGGCTGGACATATGTTTTGCCAAAGACATCACTTCAAGCCAACGCAAACTGAAGGGTAATAAATGGCCATTTCCCAGTGGCCACACCATTTCCTGAAGCAAAGTATTGCTTGCATTGCATACTGCATACACTTTACTTCAGGCGACCGGCCAAAGAAAAAGAAAAAAAAAGTATTATTTTTTGTTTCTATTTCAAATTTATTCCCGAAAACAAAATAATAAATATTTTATTTCCGAAAACAAAAGTGTACAAACGCAAGCGGCGTTCTTTTTTTTTCTCGTTTTCCTAACAAAATAACAAAAATTGTGTTAGGGAACAAACAAAACCCAAACAAACAGGCCTTAAAAATGGTCATTCCGCATGGCCATACCATTTCCTAAAGCAAAGTGTCGCTTGCATTGCATACCGCATACTCAACTTCAAAGGATCCGAGCCGTCAATCCTTTCCTGATTTAAGTTTCCGCAAATCCCACCTTGTAAAGCTCTTACGTTTCGCTAGTTCCTCATCGACGCTTGCAAATTACAAGGCAATGATCCATTACCACTTTGCCTACAATATCCTGAACACCACACGGCTACCAATGGATTTACTTGCCCGATTCGTTTCATCAGGGAGCTGCATCCTGAATTTCTACTCCACACAAAGATCAAGTTTTCTTGCCCTAGTTTTGCAGAGCTGCACGGCACATCAGCTCGAACCGAGGGAATTTGCTTATCCAAGATTTCAAAGAAACAAAGTGTAGGGCTCAACGAATGAATTAGCTTTGCAAAAATTACCCATTATAAATGTTGTGCTTATTGCCCGATACATGACCAATCTCAGAAGTGAAACCGTGATTTTCAACATACGTTTCTTCATCTGAGTTATCAATTCAGGTCACATTTTTTTTGTGAGATTGTGATGATAAATTATGGACCAGAAAGAGATTTGTCGAGGTCTGTTTTAGCAGTCCATCTCATCAATATGAGTCCGGAAAAGATAATCTTCACTCTCCAGTTCCTCATGAAGCAAGTTAATGGATGGCACCGGCAGCTTGTTTCCAGGCTTCTCGCCATCTATTGATCGCTGTCCCTGCAAAATGGCAAAAAACATAAACTTCAAGTTATATGGGTCTGGAGATGGAGATAATGCAACATGTAATCCACTGTTTCAGAAGAGCATCATGGGGTTGTCAGTTTTTTTTAGACCAACCTTTTTCAAGATGTAGAAAAAATAGTGGAATCCATCACCGAATGTGTTCCACTCCACAGACCATGTAAACTCTGGAGAATCGAATATAGGACGTCTGAAATGCGGCTGCCGGATCAAATAGAAAAGGTTAGCAAAGGTAGGCCATCATGAATCACGATGTAGGAAGAGTTCCTTGAGAAATTGGGTGTCACCTGACCAAAAGTAATAGATATAAATATTCCATCCGGTTTTAAGACACGGTGTACACCTTGAAGCATCAGCATGACTTTAGCTACTGTTGCAGGTCGAGGATTCCATGGGTCGCCACTGTCCACGAACAATACATCCTTTCAAGAGAATCATTTCAATGCCGTCTCAGGAAAGGTAGATTCTCAGATAAAAGATACAGTTATTTACTACAACTAAAAAAAAATAGAGCAAGGAAATGGAAAAAAAATTCAAAACATTTACCATCGTTCCTTTCTCAATTACCACATCAAAGCACTCATCACCAAAGGGCAGGTCTAGCATGTCAGCTTCTAGCACTTTAATTTCTGATAACCAGGAAATGTAAGAAGTATATATCTTAGGCCTTAGATTCTTTCATCGAAACAGATGTTCAAGCCACGATAAGAAAGATGCCATTCTGTTGAACAAAATTGTGTTTTTCTGTTTTAAACATGGACGATCCAATGAAGTTCAACTAGGAAGGCTGACTAGAGTCAGAGACAGCATAATTGACCCTTCACTGGAACTCTTAAAAAGTCAAGTGAATACAAGTTTCAAGCCTTGGCAAAATCCACTACATGTTCCCTCCCTGCAACAAAAAATGCATAAGCTCATGCAGCATCATAGAAGTTCAGCCTCCCAATTTCATGCTGGGAGCTATTTTTCCCACTTGATTTTGCACTATGCAAAGAAAGCAAGGAGCGACACAGACGCATAATATCCAGGTAGGCTTTGGATTGGCACGGTCAAGGCAGGAAGAGAAATAAACTCAAAGGTTCCATAAGAAACAATACAGTCCTCAATATCCAGATTCGCAACTAATCAAAAAGCCTCAGATGATTAATACGAAAATGAAGTGTAAGGTGTGGAGTGTAATCATTTCTGCAAAGATGAAAGCATATATACCTTTATATCCCTTGGACTGTACCCGTTTTTGCATCCTTTCCACAGCCACAGCCGACAGATCAATGCATGTTACATCCGTAACCCCGTCGTCATAGAGATTTTCGCATAGCTGCGAGTTTCCACAACCAAGCTCCAGAACCTTCATTACAAAGTTCCCTCATCAGAAAAACCGGGAATTAATTAAAAATCCTCGAACCAATTACAGTGACAATTGGAATCCAAGAAAATCTAAAAAGAGGGTAAACATGACAATTCAACATTCACCCATCTACTTCCACTGAAAATTCAGGACCAACACCAAAACTGAAGTAATTCTTATAAGATGGCCAAACTACAAACAAGCCCCCGTTGCTGCAATCTACACGATATAAACTCAATGCCAAACTAGTCACATCAGCATATCTATCAATGCCAGCAACGCGAAATAAACCATAGAAGACCGCAACGCCAATTTCTTGAACTGAGCTTCGACAACACCAGGTCTGAAGACCAGATACAAAGCATCAGGGAATCGAAAAGGCATTGAAAGGACGCGGTGCTCACGGAAGAACCGGGCTTGACATTCTGCTGCATCAGGTGGCGGAAATGAGAGTACTCCTTGAACCACTCGTAGTGCTCCTCGCGAGAGAACCTCTCGTCCCTGAAGCAACATCGACAACAACAACAACGTGAGAACTGCAATGGACCGTAATCGGGTGCCCCCTTCGGCAAGCAGAAATGGCGAAACGCGATTCCGGCGAGCGCACGTACCAGTAGGAAGGATCGAGGTATTCCAGGGCCGTGGAGGGAGCAACATCTCTCTTCTCCGCCTGGTTCGATCCCTCCGATTCCACCATTTTCAAAGACTTCGCTGCCTGCTCTTCTCCTTCTCCTGCATCTTCATCAATCGTTCGAACGCGCGAAACCCTAATCCCCAAACTTGGCGGTCTTGGGCCTGGACCTGGGCCGGGTCCTGGGACTTGTAAGCTGAGGCTTTGACTTTTCAATGGGCTCGACCCAACGACCACCTTCTTGCCCGTGAAATCTCAAAGTTCGGGCCCACTGAACGCATTAGAGAAAATGCTGACCCGAGGGTGAAAGCGAGAGAGCAGTGCAGCAGCTGCAGCATCGGGCGCTCATTAATGGCGGTGCATGCTTGAAACACGAATTCAGAAATGGTTATCGGCCCCTAGGCTGTTCTCCTGGTGGTCCGGCCGTCTCTCCTACTCTCCTCCTCCATAGGGGGTTTGGGGGTTTGTGGGTTTGTGGGGGCGTGATATTACGAAAATTGCCAAAAAGTTGTCGATAGGTTATCAAATTGGGTTAATCTATCATCCTATATAGACCTGCCGAAACGAATCTTTAATCCGTATTTAATTCATAATTTAGGTGAGAATGATAAGACCTAAAATAATATTGAGTGCTAAATGAGTTCATAATTTATTTAAACTTAACTTACCTTTATGACTCGCTCTACACTTATTCTCATTTTTATTCTTTCTCATGCTTGCTTACTCTACGCTCTTGATTTAATTTGGGTATTGTTTTCTTAAACTAATAATTTGGGTCAAGTCAAAATATGAGTTGGATCGTTATGGAACACTAGATTTGTATTGTCTGAAAATAGATTAAAAAACGGGTCAATTTGAATCGGATTATTATTCAATTCGGCCCAAATCCGATCACCTCGTTTCTGAGTGCTTAGGCCTCGTACCTTCTAGACAGGGGCTAATGTGGATCTCATTCGATTGGACAGGCCGTGCGTCGTTTACTTATGTTCCCATCAATTAGCTCCCAAACTTTGTGAAGCAGAATTCAAGCTCAGCCCAGATTTTTTAGGACAGCGACGCTGAACTCGTGGAACACGACAAGGACTTGTCCATTGGAGTCGAACGTGACGTTCATGGTACTGGTCGGGAGCGAGCGATATGAGGCCATGTCTGTTAGGCTCGTTGGAATTGTGTTTTGCGCGGGGCACAGTTTTTCTTCGTATTTTTCGTGAATCTCGTGGTCGTCTGGTCTCTAACTTTCCTTTTCATGCGTAAGCGGAATTATCCACGTGGCCCGGTTTTGTTGCCTCTTTCTTCCTTGCCCCAAACCCCAAAAATTTAAAACTCTTGACCAAATTTCCAAAACACTCGGTTTTTCATGGATCGTATCATTTCCCCTTTTTTTCTCAGCATCCTTTTCCAATTCATTCATTGCGAAATTGATTGTACATAGTGATTTCTTTTGTTGGGCACGGTAAATTTCCCGATTTTCATAGTCTTTTTTTCAAGGTGAACAAAAAAGCAAATGATGTTTGCTCGTGCTTTCTCTATAGATTAACTACATTTTCTCCTATCCCGCTTCCCACTATATTTAAAAAGTTTAAATCATTGTAACAATATGGTGAGATGCTAGCTACCTATCTAAAATAAGTATATGTGAAAGTTACTTAACGATCGAGTTTCGTTTAAGATATTTTTTAATTCATTTATTTTTCATGAAGCAAATGGACCTTTAATAAATCAAATTTAATAAGATGCTTTTAACGCCGCACGAATACCTTTACATTTAACACGAAAATAGCAAAAATGACACACTTTTATGTACGTTAAGGTTGGTAAAATCGGAAAGGGACGTCGGAATCGCCCCCAAGAAAAAGCCACCGATCCTCCCTATACAAAAATCCAAATCGATTGCAAAATAATAATAATAATAATAATAATAATAATAATAATAATAATTTTTAAAAAGGTTTATAAAAAGAAATTAAGCCAGAAAAACATGGGACACGAGTCACTAGCCGATAAATTCCCCCCACCACCACCACCACAAAGCCATTCGCAACCTCCGCATTTCGCCGTCGCTCCGCCCTTCGCCACCGTCGCTCCGCTCCACACGCGCGCGCCCGACATGGCGATCACCCTCCACTTCTGCCGCATCCCCAGCGCCCGCCCCGACCTCTCCCTGCCGGAGAGCCTCGCCGGCCCCGGGGCCGCCCGTTCCCGCCGGCTTCTCTCCGTCCGGTGCTCCGGCGAGCCCTCATCATCCTCCGCCTCCGCCTCCGCGGCCGTCGACGGCGACTTCGACGCCAAGGTGTTCCGGCATAACCTCACCAGGAGCAAGAACTATAATCGGAAAGGCTTCGGCTACAAGGACGAGACTCTGCAGCTCATGAATCGCGAGTACACCAGTACGTTCCTCCCCTTCGTTTCGTTCTTCTCTCGATTTTGTGTTTTCCTTTAGTTCAGCGCGCTGTTTGGAGCTGGGATGCATGTGAAGACTTTTGATTTTTGGCCTCAGCTCGGATTGAAGGAGAAAGTTCGGTTTTTTTGAGAACCAGTTCCAGTTTACTGATTAGTTATTGGTTGACTAGAAAATATGGTAGTTGTGTCAGAAAAAAACGTTTTTTTTTAACCATAATTAATGATCTTTTGTATCTTTAGGTACTTTGCTGAAGTATATTACGTGTATATAGATCCTCTGCTTCATGTACTGGCGTTGTTGATTCCGTTTCTAGCATTTCTAGATGTCAAATCTATGTTGGCATTATGTCTGGATGATGTTTTTGCCGCGATGATACTTGTCCAGACATCGATTACCCGGCGTTTCTGAATAATTGTGAGATGTAATGATGTTGTGTTTTTTCCATATACCAGGTGATATTATTAAAACTCTGAAGGAAAATGGAAACGTGTATACCTGGGGAAACGTTACTGTTAAGCTTGCTGAAGCCTATGGTTTCTGCTGGGGCGTCGAGCGAGCTGTCCAGATTGCCTATGAAGCAAGAAAGCAGTTCCCCGAGGAGAAGCTCTGGATCACTAACGAAATTATCCACAACCCGACTGTTAACAAGGTCAGATACATAACAGCATATTTGCTGTTGTGGCCGATTTGCTTGAATTTTGTGAGTACTGCGTCGTGTGCTTTTATTTACTGATAATTTTTCATCACACTGACAGCGCTTGGAGGAGATGGAAGTGGAGAATATCCCCCTCGAAGAAGGCCAAAAACAGTTTGATGTTGTCAATAAAGGCGATGTTGTCATTCTTCCAGCTTTTGGAGCAGCAGTGGACGAGATGTTGACTTTGAGCGAGAAAAATGTACAAATTGTGGATACAACTTGCCCATGGGTATCCAAGGTATGGCTCCCAGACAGGATAATATAGCATGTTATTTCCTTTCGTTGTGGCTTTAAAGTTTGTTTGTCACGCATCCTTATTCCTTCATTTCCCTTCTTAAATCTTTCTGATCTTTGCACTGAAGGTATGGAACACTGTGGAGAAGCACAAGAAAGGAGACTACACTTCGATTATTCATGGTAAATACTCTCATGAAGAAACTGTAGCTACTGCGTCGTTTGCTGGAAAGTACATTATTGTGAAGAATATGAAGGAGGTATGGCTTAGATAAGCTCTCTATTCATTTGCTTTGTGGTGTAATATTGACACTTATCCATGTTTCTGTCAAATAGTGGAATGGAGATGTCTAATCTGTTACTACTTTTGCCGTTTGTCCAGGCAATGTATGTGTGTGATTACATTCTTGGGGGTGAGCTCGACGGTTCTAGCTCCACTAAAGAGGCGTTTCTAGAGGTACTGCTGGATTGTTAATTTGTCCTATTTTTGATTAAGAGAAAACTTGTTCACATTGTAATCATGCTTTGGTGCAGAAATTCAAGTATGCTGTTTCCCCGGGATTTGACCCTGAGAATGATCTTATTAAAGTTGGCATTGCAAATCAAACCACAATGCTTAAGGGAGAGACTGAGGAGATTGGTAAATAGCAATCAAATCTTTACAAATTTTTCTCCCTCTGTCTGACTTGCTATTCAAGTTGAATGTTTTGTCACATTTTCAGGGAAGTTGGCGGAGAGGACTATGATGCGCAAGTATGGAGTGGAAAATGTCGATCAGCACTTCATAAGCTTTAACACAATTTGTGATGCTACCCAAGTAATTTCCCCTTCCTCAACCTCCAAGCTTTTTCAGGTCTTCTGTATATCAAACCCTCTAGCGAGATAACTAGAGCTTGACATGGCTATTGGCCTGTTGCCAAAAGGAAAAAGGGGAGCCATAGTTGAGATGTCTAACGACTCTCAATGTCTGAATAGGAAGGCCTATTGCTTGTTAGTAGTCGATGCCAATTTTCATATGAAAACCTCGGGTGCTAGCTCTCTTCTGTAAGTACTCTAGAGATTGAACTAGAGGGATGAGGTCTTAAATGCAGAGTGCCGCCTAAAAGGCAGGGAGGTAGTTTTCCTAATTGTATTTTTTCCATGACAAGTTTTATATGTGAAAGGAGCATAATACAAATCCTGTAGCCAAAACTCTGATGAGATACTACAGAAAGGAAGAATAGAGAACAGTCGAAAGAAGCAAGAAGTTTGAGTCGATTGTTAACTCATGACTTCTGCTCTGTCTTTAAGATGCTGATGCAATTTTGTCAACATTTGCCTTCTTCAGGAACGGCAAGATGCTATGTACAAGTTAGTTGACGAGAAGTTGGATCTTATCCTAGTCGTTGGTGGGTGGAACTCAAGCAACACATCTCACCTTCAAGAGATTGCTGAAGAACGTGGTATACCCTCTTATTGGATTGACAGTGAGCAGAGAATAGGTCCTGGGAACAGAATAGCCTACAAATTGAACGTAAGTCTGTACTTCAAAGTTGCACTCCTTCAGCAGATTTTAGCGTCCGTGCCTTCTTTTACTGACTTTTGTACTTTGTTGTTTCAATAGCATGGGGAATTAATTGAGAAAGAAAATTGGCTTCCAGAGGGTCCCATAACAATTGGAGTAACATCAGGAGCTTCTACCCCAGATAAGGTAAGCTTCTAGCCTGTTGAAATTCTATTACAAGAACAGCTTTTCTTCTTCACGAGTCCTTTCCTTTGGCTGCTTTCCCATCGACCTCCCATCTATCTATGGTCCCCTGTACATTATGGGCGTGACTGAGTTTTCCTCGAGATACTATTGTTATGCATGATTTACTAGATCAGGATAAGAGGCTACTATCAAACTTTTCATTTGTATATCCGTTATCATGTTGGGCCCATTGTCGAATTATTATGCACTGAAAATTCGGTCTCCTTAGCACTGTCGTTCAATGCAGTTAGATGATAACTATATGTGGTACTTTGTTCTGAAATTCAATCCTTCAGAAATAGTAATGATGCTTTGTTCCTTACCAGGTCGTTGAGGATGCTTTAGTGAAGGTCTTCGACATTAAAAGGGAAGAGGCCTTGCAACTGGCTTGATATAATATCACAGACTATAAGACCGTGGCTTAGTTATCGGTCGGTTCTTGCGTGAATAAAAATGAGAAGCTCCGCATATTTGATGTATAATGGTCGAACACCCTGCATATTTTGATGTGTCATAGCCTATATGCCACTTGAACTTTAGTCTGCTCTTGTAGATCTAATGATGTGATGTAAGGCTTCAATTTGACTGGATTTTACAACAGGGTGTAAAACGTATGTTCATCTCTGAGCTTCAACAAAGTGATATCTATTTGTGCAGACTTGACATGCTTACGGATATACAAAAGAATGAGATGCCATAGCTCCCTATTCCAACTAATTCCATTTGGAGCTCAGCAGTCCGTGTGTGTTGTAATTCTTTGAAATTGTCTTTCCCGGGGGCATTCTTAACTAAAACGACGGCATGATATAATAATTCTTGAACACTCGCTCGCTTGTCTGTGATATGTCACATTCAGAACGGTACAAAATATGAATAGGAAGGAATGGATCTTTAGCTGCGAGGACATAGTAATCAACAATTGTTGGGTCCGACAAGACTAATGACTCGGGTATATTGTCAGTCTCTTTTAGGAATGAACCCCGAGAGAAAGAGATGAGTAATGTGGTACCCTCCATAATATCTGAAAATTTAGATGTGCTTTCTTCTCATGCTTCATTATATCACAGTTCTACAATGGACCTCACGGTGAGTTTATGCCGTTGCTGCTTTCAGATTTTGCCTTTTGGAGCTATCGCTTCAATAAATAACCCAAGGGCTCTGTTATGATGGTATAACATTACTGCTGTCATAGTTAAAAACAATTGACTGCATCGCGGATATAATTATCTCGTATCAACTTACATATCTTCATCTACACAATTCTATTTGTGATTCGGACTCAGAAAAAAATGAAGAAAATTGACAGCAAGGTTTTATTGCAAAATCGCTGTTGTATCAATGTGGTTATTATGTATTCAGTCAGCTTCTTTCATTGGGCTCTGATGTAGCCTCCGGAGGTTCCGATGGCCCACCCCATGTTCTCATGCGTACCTCGGCCTTCTGAGCCTGCACATCATTTTGCAGCGACTTTTTAAGTATGTTGGAACTAAGGAATGCCAAAGTAGTCAAGCAGGAGAAGAAGATTATGCACATGGTACCTCCTTTCGCCAATTCGCTCGAAAGATAATAAAGAGAAGCACGACAGTCTGCAATAGACAGCCAATCAGCATCCCGATCCAAATGCCAAGTGCACCGAGCTTGAACTTGTATCCAAGCAAGGCTCCAATTGGAAGCCCCAAAGCATAGTAGCATCCAACGTTAACTATGGCAACGAAGAATTGCCATCCTGCACCAACCGCCACCCCTGGACAAGTATATATGGTTCACCCAAATGCTTGATCAAGTTCTACATAGACAAATCTTATCATTGTGACATTCAGGTTATGCATGTAAGACGTAATGAGAGAGTACCATGAAGAACTGGTTGGATACTATTGAGGAAGATTGTGGCTGCGAGATAGTAACCGAGCTTTGATGTCTCTGTTATGACTTCTTGTTGGTTGGTAAATATCCTGGGGAAATCATTCGTAGTTGCAGCTACTGCTGCTGTAAAGATAATTCCTATTACCGTGGATGTGAAAACGTTGATTACTACCGAGAACTTTGCTGCTTTGGCATCTCCAGCACCTAGTTCATTGGACACTCGCACACTGCAGGAATGCAAAAGGATGAGTGAAGCTAACAGGAGAAAGTGAAGAAGACCAGTAAGCTAAAACTTGTGCTGCTTTAGGGAAACATGCTCTGTTCTAGATGTTATGTCGAAAGTTTTTTGGAGAAAAGGTAGATTGGAAAGTGAAGAAGCTAACCTCACAGAAGCGTTGAAGCCTAGGGCAATCATCAGAGCCCACATTTGTATATTCATGCTGCCATAGGCAGGAATCAAATTAAATACGGAACATTCTTAAAAAGGTGAAAAACACAGGTATCATCTCAGTAAAAGGAGGAAAAATAAATGTCTAACCAGATCGAAATGGCATCAACTGCTATTTCTGGATGCTTCAAACTTCCCACCAATAGAATAACAGCCGTGTAATACCATAGCTCCAAGCTGCCACAATGAGCACGGAAATGCCATTAGTATGGTAAATGCTTCCCACAATAGAATAAGAAGAAAAGTAGTATATTATATATGTGAGCCTGTAGATTTTAATGTAAAATCTAACCATAACATAATGGCTGACGCCAGCGACAGCTTCACGAAGCCAGCTAGCGACTTGAAAGCAAGCATAGAGAAACCAGTCCATGCCTCTGGGAAGAAACCACCAACCACATATATCACTTGAGCCACGACCAAGAACCACCATGATATATTTCCAGCTATGGCAGCACCTAAAAGTCCATATTGAAGCTTTGGCAGAAACACCCAATTCAAAAGACAATGTAATGCCAGAGCCACTAAGGAGATGATGGTCATAACCCAAACTTTACTTTGAGACTGCAGAAACTTTTGAATGGGAAAGTTCAAGGCATAAGCATATAATTGTGGAATCACCCAAATAGAGTACTTCCCAGCAAGATCAGAAATATGTTTGTCTTGACGAAGGATTTGAAGTATTGGCGATACAAAGATATAAACAGGGGTTAGAAGCAAGGCTGTGACGCCGGTGATGATGCATGATCTTTGCATATAGATACCCAGCATGTGCAGTTTCCCTGCACCAACAGCTTGACCGCAGAGCGTCTCGAGTGCGCTTCCCATCCCTAGCTATTAGAAAAAGTTCAACAACACATCATATTGGGACAAAGCGAAATGTTATAATTCTAAATATTTGTAATTATTGGAATTTCAGGATTGACTCTTCTTTTAGGCCAAAAATCAATAGGATACAAGAAGGATGCAGTACATGCATGATGAAATACAAGCTGAAAGGATAAGGCTGCAGCAATAAAGAGACTGATTCGCTTAAATACGGTAAATTTAGGCTTCAGTCTCACTAGTAGGAATTCCAAGTTTGTCAAGCACAAGAATTCGCGGTCACAATGAAATTTGTTCAAAGAAGGCAAATGTTGATGTTTTCCGAGAGAAAGGGAATGATCAAAACAGATTACATGGACATCAAAACCGATCATATATCCTTGAAAAACAAAAGTCTCATGATCAAAAGCCAAAATTTTCTCCAATGTTGCCTAAAAAACCGTGTGATGTTTGAGCTTGAATTCAACAGAGGAAAAGCAGGGGAAAAAGGGACTCACCATTACTCCATAGACAAAGCCTTCAAGCACGTTCTGGACAACAGAAACAGCAGCAAACTCTACATCACCCACATACCCAACAAAAGCAGCAGTCACAACCCCAATTGAGAACTGCGCAACTGCTGAAAGAATAGCAGGCGCAGCTATCTGCCATGTCTTCTTGGACTCCTTCATGCATCTCTTGGTCACCTTACCACCGCCCAGACACCCCGCCATCTTCCTCCGGAACTCAGAGGACTCCTCTCCTTCTACAGCATAAGCTCTTGCCTTCAGTTTTCTCTCGTTTAGCAGCGTCGTCATTTGTATGTTGTCCTCACTGACCCCCATACTTACTCCTGCCGCACAAGGACAAGTTTTTGGTTCTGTTCTCACTTCCGGACA
Organism: Eucalyptus curtisii; assembly: GCA_017140595.1. Lineage (NCBI taxonomy): Eukaryota > Viridiplantae > Streptophyta > Magnoliopsida > Myrtales > Myrtaceae > Eucalyptus > Eucalyptus curtisii. The sequence goes on from CM029502.1 coordinate 21,899,317, forward strand.
CGGAAAAAATGTTTCGCAGGTGTTAACTGAGGGAAGTACTTTTCAACAACCCCCTGTTCTTGTCCTCACCTAGTCGGTTGATTTCTTTTTTCTTTCGAAGCATTGATTGAACCCCAAAAAACAAGGATGCTCTTTCGAATGCAATGTTCTGGTAAACGCAGGCATTTTAATAATTATGAAATTCGTGTGAACCTACAATATCCTCAAGATGTGAGACCCACTATGTATGCCTGCTCACCCTCCTCTTTTCTCGATGGGCGGAGTGGACTTTTGGGACCTGTCCCATGAACAGGATGGGGGGTAGCCATAAAGAAGCAATTTTTTCTGGTGTGAAAGTATATCAATTCACCAAATTTCTTTGAATTCATGGAAGGTTATGTTAGGTTGGTTTGTGGTTGGTGCTACTCTTGAGTTGTCCTGAATGATCTTTGCTTCTCCTTATATGTTTATTGATTTGCATCGGGCAAGTTGGCGTTTCATAATCCTCATCATTGAAAATAGAAAAGTTCGGCCGCTTTTAGTCTAATGGCGACTCACCAACCTTCTAATGCAACCTTCTAACTACATTCGACTTTTTGCCAATATGCTCTTTCGAAATGGGATTTGCTCGAAACGTGTTGAGAAGCGAAAGTGGGGCTGAGGGTCGGGCAGATATTTCCAAGTCAAAAAAGGAAGCTCGACAAGACAAACGTCCGCCACCATGCTGCCGCGATATCCTAAATCTGACATATTATCTTTGTCGAAGCCCAAAGGGTCATCAATGGTTGATGAACAATCGATATTTATCGAATCAAATTTCGAGCCTCTAACTCCTATACCACCTACGAATAAGAAAAAATTGTTAGAGAATGAGATAGCCTGGTAATGATTAGATATATGGCATCTCAGCTTCTTTCACGTTCTGGGTTTGAGAGAGAGAGAGAGAGAGAGAGAGAGAGAGAGAGGGGAAAAAATATTTAGTTTTTTGTTATTACCACAACAGATGATAAGGTGGTATGCATATTTACTCAAATCCAATAATTGGCTTGTGTGCTGACGTCGAATAGAATTATATAAAACAAAAAAAAAAATCAAAGATTTGTTCGGACATGGAAGCTTCCTCTCTGCTCTGCTTGTGGTTGGCACCATCGTCCCTCGTGATCGGACTCGTCCATGGCCGAGCCACCCTTCCATCGTCATGGCAGCTCACAGTCGTTGCCCGTCCAGATTTGGACTGGAGTCGTACCTCCAGATCTAGTCTCGTCTATGGCTCTAAAGCTGGCTCATCCACATTTCTTGCGACCCCAGCTAATCCATGGCCGTGAGCCTTGACGGCAAGCTTGAGATCTTGACGACCATGGATTGCAAGCTCAAACAGCAACAAAATAAATAAATAAAAATAGAGACGAACAGAGGAATAAATGTCAGGGAAGATGGCAAGAGCTTGAACGTGGCCTTGGACATGCGGAGTCATGGACGGGCAAATGTTGAGATATGGAGAATGACGAGATGGAGAAAATAGAGGAAGATGGCTATAGCACAACTTAGACACAACAGTGATCGAACTAAACAACACCTAAATGTGTTCGTCACATCTGTTCGTCATAAACATGACACGTGTCTGTCGTAAATCACACCTAAGTATGTTCGTCATGACGTGATCGTCAAGACGCCAACGATGGCCATGCACGAGCAAAACCGACGATTTCAGCCATGAATGGCCAGATCTCAAGAATGACGAGATGGAGAAAAACAGAGCAAACCGATTGGACACAGTGATTGTCGACCTAATCACAACGCCAGCGACTTTTCCAGTGGCGACGACGGGGGCGGAGCAGAGATCAGATGGCTGTGGACGAAAGCGGAGAAAGAGAGCTTAGAAATGAAGTTTCACTTAGATTCCTCGTCAACTGTTGACGTGGTTGGTGGGCCAATATTTTCGTGGACATGAGTAAAAAATACACGTCACGCGTGACGCCAATTTAGTGGTATCAAATCATTTGAGAGAGAGAGACCATGTTTGAAAGTTGACTGTCTATCCCGAAAAAAGAATCAACCTAACTCTGAAAGACCTGTCCATTTGGCGTCGCACATCTTCACTTCCACATTCATTTCTCTGGATATGTTAAAGAATGGACAATAGCAACAGTGAAAGACGTATGCATTGCAGGGCACACGGCACTGGCTTTCCGCCCCCCCGCGTTTCCATGCTTCTTATGGTGATTTTTTAGTCCATACAAAAGTCTCAGCTTTTGCTGGCAGAAAGAAAATCGTAGACCTGTGCAGTCTCAATCTGTTATCATGTAATCTCCTACACAGTATACGATTCCCAACAGATGATACTTTAAGGCCAATCAGTGCCTTCCAAATGTGGCCATCTCTTAATCCAAGTGACCCATTGTTCCTCCACGGTAGCATGAATACTGTTCTGAAAGACTTCTGTAAAACAGGTGTGCAATCCCACGACGGAATCACGAGCGGTTGAATATTTGCACAGCTGTCAGGAGAAGAAAGCGACAGAGAGAAGCCAAATAAGTTCAATATTTTGCATAGAGTTCAATGAATTGAAGAGGAAACATATGCTTCAGGGCCTACAGGAGAAGTTGCGGATCATTTTCTTCGAGAGAATAAAAGATTAATGTCTGATGCTTAGGACTTGATCAGAGTGATTACCTGGGGTATTAAGCATTTTCTGATACGTATCTATATGATGCATGTAATTTCAGGATCTGATTCTCTACGTTTGTGAGAAATGCAGTAGTAGCCTTAGATAGAATGGTCATTTGCTTTCACCCAGGAATCTGATGCAAATTGCTAGTGCCATGTTTAATATCGATAGGAACCACAAAAATTTGTCACTTACCTCAAATAACAGTCATTCAACTCTTTATTAGGAGTTCGATATCTGCTCCTACTTCAGCAATCTTGGCTTCTTTAGAAGTCCTTGCAGCTTTGGCAATGTGCTCAACATCAAAATCCAAAGCGATTCTTTTAACAAGACCATCAAGCATCTGTGCAAGGAAATTAACAAAATCATGACCAAGACTCCACAACAACGAATACTGCCATATAGATTCACCCGGCATTAAAAAATCTGATTCCTAAGTCAAGCACTAGATCATCATTTATAAATATCTTCATCTGTTTCACTTTATATAGAACCAAGCTGCATCCTGCCCGTTCACTATAGTGTAAGTTTCAGTTTTATTCTAAGCCCCACACACCATAAGGAAGCACCCATAGATGTAAAACACATAAAAATTTCATGAGCACTCAGCATTATTAATGAACCCATTGAATTGACTTGAATTCATTAAAAGATGCACACCACAAGGTAACAACATTTTTTTTCTTTTTTGGGACAGTCTGATGGACAGCCCTAGAAAACTCCTTCCTATTCTCATTGTAGAAACAAAGGGAAGTATCTGGATAAAGATAAATTGTAAATCAGGGTTGAAAAGAGAGGTCTGTTAGTACCAATGATCCAATAGCTACTAAAGCTCGAAATCTGGCATCAACTTCTAAAGATTCATTTTCTGCAAGCTGAAAAAAGACAGCAGCAAATTATCAAAATGAGGTACTTCAGCCGCTAAACGAAAAACAAAAATAAATGCTTCAGCAATTTAAGCAATCCAGAAGTGGAAAATCAAATCCTACCTCAAGTGCCGCTGAAAGAACTTGAGATTGACCTTCTTCATCCTTCTTCTCAATCAATAGCACAGCATAACTGTGAATGGTAGTATTGAACTCTAAGTAAAAGAGGAAATAACATGCCCATTGAGCTACCTTGATAAAAAGGTAGCAAGTTGGAGCTACATATATCTTTAACAAGATGAGCCTGGTATACTGTATAACAATAACAAACTAAGCCTCAATAGACTAAGTAGGGGTAAACTATAGGGATCCTTTCATGCCAATTTTCACTCAATTCAGCATCAAACTTTTTCTAAGACATACATGTAATTTTCCTATTATTGTCTCCTTTCATGTCTTTCCAAGTCTTCTCTTGCCTTTGTTAGCCCAAGTCTCCATCCTATAACCACATCTCCTCACTAATGTACTCATAGCTAACAAAAAAAGAGAGAAATCATATTGCCGGGGTCTCAAGAGGGCAAATAAGATCTCAAGGGCTAGTAGTGTATGTACACTTTCGATAATGATCAATGATCCAACAATTGCAATTCCATTATCTCTTGGCCATAAGTACAGGCATACTGATTCTCTATGCAGATGATACTGACCTGCTTAATAATGATAATATCAACTTATAGAGTCAAAACACAGATTTTTCCGAACATTCCATGTCAAGTTTTCATGACAAATGACAAACTTCTCATCAACTCTACCAGCTTAAACAACAGCCATGAAAAAGGGAAAGCACTACTCTTTGGTTATGAGTCTCAGGATAGCACAGGTGCTTTATCTTCTTCAAGGATAGTCTTACCTATTTTCAACAAGTAATCATAAGAGCATAATCACATAAGTTCCAGTTTGGAAAGGCATTATGATCTTAAGTAAGAAAATATTTGAGAACAATATGCTAAAGTAGTACCCCTTAGATTATTGGCAACGCAATTGACATCTACTACCATACTCAAGAAATTGCGAAACGAACAACCTTTAAAGTATATGTACATGAATAAAAAAAGAAATATTAAACTAGTTATCGATCCTTTTCAATTTGAAATCAAATTAACACTGAAAACGAAATAGGTTCCTCTAAACAAAAGGCAAAGAGAAAATGAAGAAATAATTGTAAAGACGGTTATAAGTAAGGAGATTACAAGTAAAATTTTGAGAGAAATTATCAAGAACATGAATTATTAAAAGGAGAATGAAAAAGTGCATGCCCTTAACAGCAGTTAGAATATACTCACTTGAGTAATAGAGTAGCATAAGACAACTGTAGATTCTTGTTCGAAGATGAAGAGCAGCTCGAAAACGCATCAAGCATCTGCGTCGTAATATCAAACAATAAAAAACTTAAAGAAAAATCAATCATATCCTAGTACCTGCATCTAACTCAATAATGTCCAATAAACATGTAATATCCCATGATATACCAGGTTACAAACTCAACTAATTAATTAAGTGACTAATCTGTCAAGGAGTTCCCAAATATTGAAGATAACAATGCTTGAACACCTATAATTTCAGTACCAACAAGTTATTTGTAACTCAATTATCGAAGCTTTGTATTGTATCACGAGAATACATCGAGAACAAAAGTTTGACCAGATATTATAGATTAAATTGAAGAACACTAAAAATTTTCAAGAAATAAATACTTTTGTCAGCTCCTTCCTTCTCACTACATGCGCGTATGCATGCAAGTTTGCATGCCTGTACGCACGATATCCACTTTAAAATCTAAAAAGAAACATGACAAAAGTGGCAATAACCTCACTACGAAGCTTCTGCAACCAGCTGTAGTATGCTGAATTCTTGAATAGATTAGTCACAGCCCGGATGCTAGTTAAGAAATTTGCAGGAACTGAAGGATTTCCAGTAGCTCTCTTGATTGATTCCATAAGAACATCTATCACAGTGCAAAATCAACATCCCATCAGAATGAAATATTCTTGAATTTCCAAGAGCTAGTAAAGTGTTTTGCAACAAAATAGGCCCGAATTCCTAGGTAATCTGGTCTGAGAAATCATCGACTCTACAACATGTCTAATAATTACATCTAAGTTAAAAAGAAATTGACAATACCCTTCTTGTCCTCTTGATGCCTCAGAAGTCCATCTGCCCCATCTGGATGCAGGATTACCATCCTGAAAATATCAATAACTGCAAAAGAATGAGCACAATAAATCAACTAATCGTGATGCATCAAATCCACACATATATAAGATGCTACAGACTACAGAGTGCAAACACAGTAAAATTCATCTGGATATATCAGCAAATTGATGACAATGGAGCAATGCGTAAGTTGTTGAAGCACATCAACATATCCGGTGAAGTGACCAAAGTCTTACAGTTCATCTACTCATTGTGTCAAAATCATCCATAAAGTTGATTAGTTTGATATGACAACTTTCTCACTGGTTTTCCAGAACTATTTCTCCCGTTTGTCCAAATTCATTTTGTTTTTTTTTTTGTTTTGTTTTTTTTTTTTTTTTTTTTTTTTGGCACGTCTTTGCTTGGGCCGAAACAATCACTGTGGAGCACTAATCATTAGCTTCTTTTTTTATCAATTTAACTCTGTAATTAGTAACTCCCCTTCAGCTGGCCCCACAAGCTAATATCTCGGTCCCACATCCAAAATTCCAAGAGGCATCTTTCTGAAAGATTTGTTGTTGTACGCACCAGATGAAAGATCAAATCGTGCAACTTGAAAAAAAATAGAATGAAATTTACTAAGTCATCAGTATCAGGACCAGAGTTAAACGTGCATGAAGGACACAGGTTAAGGAACCAACCAGGAAACATCATTTCATATGGCCATGATTCTAGCAACTTCAACATCAAATCAAAGTCAGCGTCGGCAAATTTGCTAGAATGATAATGTGATGTGTCCTTTAAAATTTTGACAATTGCTCCCAATCTGGAAATCTCTATATCTGTCAATGATAAATTCTTCTTTTCCTTCAAAAGAGTGGGATAAAAATCAATCAGCACAGTAATGATATAAGAACAAAAAGTTATGTACAAGGAATAATGTCAAGAATTTTCCCAGAATGTGATAAAACAAGGCAATTCTGTCTCAAGAGAATAGCACTTCAGAATTCAACATTTGGTCTAAGCTGATCTTTAAAAGAGAACAGAAGAAAAGAAACAGATCTAAGAAAGGGTAATCTGAAACAAACTGCAGCAAAGTAATGGTTGAAAAGCAAAGAAAGAAATTGAATACCTGATTAGAGAGCAAAGTATTATTAAACTCATTGATCTTTTTAAGAATTCCATCAAACTGAGCCGCATCAAAGACCAGCATTCCTTTCTGGAAAAGAAATTGTGGAGAATGGATGAGAAAGTGATATTAGGGATTGTAAGATTTTGTGAGACGACAGCCAATTGTTCTAAAAGCTTAAGCTGTTAGATGAAGGCATAATTTAATATTTAATTACTCTAACACTCCCCCTCATGCGTAGATTGGATTTTGGCCTAAGCCAAAGCATGGAAATATATATTGGGGAGGCAAATTAGCGCCTGGAAAGATTTGAACTCAGACCTCCTGCTTTGATACCATACAAGATTTTGTGAGATCACAGCCAACTGTTTTAAAAACTTCAGCTGTTAGAGGAAGGCGTGATTTAATATTTAATTACTCTAACAAGGAGATATTACTCAACTAATTAGCAAATTAAAGAGTCAATAACTGGAAGAGAAACTATTAGGGAGATATCACTAAATTAATTATATAATTAAAGGTTCAATAACTTGTTTTCCAATGAAATTCAAATGCAGCATATGGTCCCTCTGGGGTACCCATACCATTAACTTAACAATAACAGACTGCGCTCGAGCTAACATATGAAAAAGTTGGAGGGCACACAGAAAGGAACAAGTGATTGTTGGAGCCACTAAAATGATTTTGGAAGTTTAATTAGTTCTATTTTTCATTTTTGTAGACATGAGAATGTACATGTTTTATTTGTTTTCTGGAATTATCAAAAGCAGATACTAAATTTTGATATTATTCTTATCTGCTCTTTCCCTCACTTAGGTGGTCTTTTTAGCTATCTCTATATATCCCTTCATATATCTCCCGATGCTGCCATGCCCTTTAGCAGGCCAAGCACACGTCTTCCCAACAGCTCATACCAAATGTAAAATCACAAAGAAAAATCTGTCCGAAAATACCTTGGGTATATGCTTGAAAGTAGGTCTCGCTTGTTTAGCTGACATATAACAAGAACTTGCATAGTATTAGAACTAAAATATGTCTTAAATAGACGAAAGATTAGAGCAAACACAAAGTTTGTTTCAACAGCATACCTGCCAGCTGTGAAGGTGCGCCAGGAACATATGCACTGGCTGAGAAAGAGAGAGACCAATGAAAATGGAGCCTTGATAATTGCAACATTAATATGTCACAGCACCATCAACAAAATATACTCACAACCAGTATAGGGATCACGAAATGATGGATCAAGATTGAAGTCCCTCTGCCCAGAATTTCCAAGTATAACTCCACTATCTGTTGGCGATAGGAAAGAGGAAGGTTCTCCTTGAGAAGCCACTTATCGGCAGTGTCGTATGGATTATCTGGAAAAATCTCACATTCTATAAACTAACATATTTCTAAAGAAATGCATCAATCAACAATATGCAATAGATCATATTACAAAGAACACCAAAAATTACAGGAAGTAATCCACATACAGATATGTTTTTCTAGATTAATCTAAATTATGCAAGATGTGGAAAGGTACCAAAGGGGTGGTCATCTGAATTCATGAATCAGGTGCTACAGTTATCAGAATTGACTAATGAGACAGTTGTCTATCCCTTCCTATAATGCTGCCGTCAATGTTCTTTTTGGCTGAGTAGGCGTACAATAAAGACACAAAAGTGCAGGCATTATGGAGTTTCTTTCAGTAACATTATTTTAGATGCTATTAATTAACACAAAAACAGCATATAATACCAATTGACAGCAAGGGCTATATGACCATCAAATAATAATTTTTTTCATTAAGCTTCACTCTTTAAGGTCAAAATGAGGATCTTTGCACGAATGAATATTAGGAACAGATCATATTTCAAAAACTGAAACTTATCTCTGCCTTTAATTATCATCAGCTCTTCAGTTTTAATTTTCTGTTATTTTGAAAAATGTTATGCATCTTCATTTCCCACTTCTTATAAAAAAAACAAAAAAGTTGTTTTCTGTAGTTCATGGTACTTTCATATCTTCTACAATAATTTTGGTTGGAGGTCCTTATAGTGAAAAATTCTTTCTCAAAATTCAGTTTTTTTGGCATTTACATTGGAAATATCGGAAAGAAAAGAAACTCGCCCTGACTTCCAGATATCAAGACACGATTCTGCATTTTCAGGAAATTGAAATGGCAACCACAAGCATTTTCTAGTAGGTTTGACTTAACTGATATAGATAACATAAAACTAGAGAAATTTTTGAAACAAAATAACCCGTCCTTGACCAAAGTTATATTTGCAAAGAAGAAATCTCAACATATTAGAGATGGGGATACCTGATCGATTGTAGGGCAACTTACGTATAGGCTCACCATCTCCAATATCAACGTCAAATACTGCACAATCAAATCCATTGATTTTACTCAATCTACACTCATAATACCAAAGCACTCATCTGGAATAAGAGGAGAAGCAACATACCATAATCATATTGAACACCATCTAAGGCTGGGCGCTTCATGCTATCTTCTGGTCCATCAACTACTTCACCAATCTATAGAAGTAATAGAAGGAAATATTTAACTCAAAATAAAAACAAAGCATCAAGATTGATGAATATCAAAACACACACACACATATGGTTGCATAAAGGACATGCACAGAAACCTTATCTTGTTAAACTAAATGCTGAACCAAAAAAAAAAAAAAAGAGGAAAAAATTATTTGATGCACGTGGAAGACAGAAGATCAATTTACCTAAGACATTTAATAAGTGCAAAGTACACATAAGTATTGCTAATAGAGACACAGCAACTCTTCTGTATACATGCCACATTTTCTATAGGATATAGCTAAAAAATTATAGTTACTTGCATGCCTGAACTGGGATAAAAGAAATGAGCTTTCAGAAGGCAACCTGTCTAAGCAGAAGTTGCTTGGGCTTTCTTCCTTAAAATCACATAGCTAATTAGACTCCAAGAATGTATTGCACATGAAAAATAATAGGAAAAAGGAACTATCTCTAATGACAAGCAATTTAAAGAGAACAAGATAATGCTCACTCATTGATAACATTTTCTCGAACATTTGTTTTAAAGAGGAGACAATTTTTGTCCATTTCCAAGAATCTTGCACCCAATTATAAATTAGTCAATGTCAATATATGTAACACCAAGACATATATAACTACAGCCAGTTATTCAAATGTAATGAGTATATGTAAGGCTTGCGTGGATTAACTTTTACTTTTTGCTGATCTACATCTTGCTATGCATGCAGTTTTACTTTTTTTACCCTAAACACCATGAAACTTTCGCAACATATAAAGTGTTGACACATAGATTTACATCTAACTATTTTGTAAATTTATGAAATTTTTTGGATGTCATTATAAATTTTGGTTACAAAGCACAAAAAAAGAATTATTATAGTTATTTTGAGAAGCATAAACAAACAGGCCCTTAGTTGTCAGCACAGTTAATTGACCACAAGTGGTGGAAATTCTGCAGTAGTCAAAGTCCACGCACTTAGAAAGTCACTTGACAAAAGGTTTCTGTAACCACAATGATCTAACACTGCACCAGGAAGATTAAGTGTGCTGCAGTGCTAGATTTATCACATATGTAGAAGCAGTTACAAAAACAAACTTTAATTTGAAATTACCTTATCCCATTTTAGTTCAGTTGAATTCCATGCATATGCCACTCCATTGTCTCCTTCTCTGATTACTTTTGTCTGGCCATCACTAGTTCCTATACACAATATAAATAGAGCACTTAAAACAATTAATGATGGTTGCAACTTGATATAGCAATCCGCCCTTGACAGCTTAACAATTACTTAGGTCGCATTTGGTCGCCGGTATACAATAACCTAATAAGAGAGGATTAGATAGGATGACTAAACCCCTGTATTTTCCTCATTATCTCATCTTCATTTGGTAAAATTCAGGATATATGGATATCTTCATGTAAAGTAATTAGCAAAACTAGGACAGAACCAGATAAAAATCTTAAACAGTTAAAAAATCAAAGAACCCTAGATCTACTGTCAAGGACGGCCACTGGACATCAATGTGGTAGTTTCCTGAGACCCCCATGACTTAGGCCACTAACCATATTGGCAACTCATGAAATCGAATGTGCAATTACAGTAAGAGTCAAAGCACGGATCTCCTTAGGAAGATCAATCCACCTTAAGGACTCATTCCTAACGATATGTGTTTTTAGATGGATGCATTTTAACTAAATAGTTATGACTTCAATCCAATTTATTAACTATTTCTCTCTACTTAATTAAGTAATAAACAGAAGATAGTGTTACGACCGAATAAAAACTGGTTAAAAAACGCGTGTCACCCTAGACTTATAGCTTCTCTAGCTTTTTTTCTTTAAGAGGAAATAGCTTATCTAGCTTGATGACCATATTTAAGTGGCACAAATTCAACAGTAATTTCTAGAAAATAGAGAAGATAAATAACTGAAGGGCCATACTGGAATTAGATGTCTAGAATCCTACCTGGCACTTGTAAAGCCTCTAACCCAGGCAACTCTTCCAATTTCAGTCCTCCAACCCTTTTCCTGTAAAACACAAAATAGAGAGAAAAATGCAAAAAGAAGCGTCCACATACATTAGATTCTAAAGTGTCTGAATCTGTCTTAATCTGAACTTTAGAAAAGCAAGGTGAACTATACCCTAACCCTTCAGCTGACAAAAATTCAGTACCTAACCAAAGGAAATGATTGACCACAACCTCTCTTGAGGAGCAACAAGATCAGACTATTTTGCGATACAGATCTATATGGTAACTGAATGTTTGTGGTCATAACAAGAAATAAATGACACATAAAACACTGTCAAATTACTGAAAATTGAAGACCTTGCAATCATTCACTCTGCAAATCATGAGTACCAGCCAAAAAAAGTTTAATCTCATCTTATCTATACAGCCTAGAAAGAGATAGAGACAAAAACCTCCCCAAAGTCCAGAATTCAGAGAAAAAAGTGGAAGAGGAATGAGAAAGAACAGACACATACTCAAAGTCAGTGATCTTCCTCTTAATCATCACTTCATGATGCACATATCACCTTAAGGAACTGATATACATAAGACATTGGTGTCTAATTAATTATAATACCTGCTTCTCTTGTAAGAAGATAGTTCTAAATCAAATAACTCGAGCTCAGTTGAGTCAGCCATCCTATCTTCTTGATTTGTCCATATACGTATGGTCCCATCAGAACATGCTGTCACAATGTCTCCATCTTCCAAAAATTTGACGTCCCATACACAACCAGGATGCTCAATGCTCTGAAAGCAAACTCCATCTGAAAGATCAAAAGCTCCCAATATCCATAAGATAATTTGCAATGAAAATTAGATTCCGATGCAAGGACAAAGACTCTCAATTTCAAAAATCGTCATCTTTCAAGTTGCCTTGCTGAACCATTTCTATAATTGCTATCAATCAGGCACATTTGACCAGCTCCTATATATGTTAGAAAGGTGGAGGACAAATAAGTGGCTGACAGCATTGAGAGAGCATCCGCATAAAATCCAAGAAGGGATTATTGCATTTGAAGAAATGCTAAAGAGTTTTTACGAATGAAGTCATTTTCATTTCAAAGCAAGCTATAATGAGTTGAAACCATGTTCAAAAACAGCTGCACACTATTACACTCCAAACGCTATGTTCAACAGAAGCAGTGTGCAACCTAGTTGGTACCAAACAGAAGCTTCCAACCGCAATGGACAACAACACTTTCAGCCAGAAGCATAAAGGAGCCAAGCCATGATGCACGAGAAGCTATGTAACTCTACTATAACGTAGTTATTCTAACATAACTAAAAGAATCAGCAATAAACAGCTAGAAAAAGAAAATAAGAGAAATAAGTGATTGGTTAAATGCTCATTGCAACCCCAGCGGGAAGTGAACATCGAAAGCAACTACCTTTCCATATTTTGGCAAAACGATCTTCACTACCACTGACTATGAGGCCCGAAGCATGTGAATCAACAGAATAAACTATAGAAGTATGATCAACCATCTCCATTAGACATTCACCGCTCACTGCCCATAACCTGATAGACCTGTTATCAGGGGATGAAAACTATTCACCAACAGCAAGCGGCAAACTATAGAACTCTGTAAACATAATTAGACAAAATAGAATTGAGAAAATTAGACTAGAGAGTAAATATAATAAGCTTAGCAGTATGCATACTTATATGCTATATTCAAAGACAAAACAGGCCAAATACAGGCTCCCTTTTAGCCATGATCAGAAGCTCAGACCTGCTCTGCCAGGCTTTACCTACGAATGATAAGATAACTTCTCAATGGTAAACATTGGATGAGGCATCATCGAAATGCGTAAGCATTTCACTTGGCATTCTCTTGGTATGTAACTTTCAAAGCCCGTGCAAGATTGGTCAGACCAGCCACAAAGAGTCAGCACAAACATACATCTTGAGGCACTTAGTATTATTATAAGCAGATCCGGACAAACTTCATTTGTTTGCTGCAATTTTTCTCAAAGGTTATTTGATCTGAGCGATCCAGGGTTTTGACTGGGTCCTCCTTTCCACATTTACTTCTCATCTTATCTCCCGCATCACTTTAGGTTTCCAAGCAAACTTATACAGGAGACCGCTTCTCTTTTCTCAATTGTTGAAATGTTGGCATAACTGCAAGTTTGTTTCTACTCTCGGCTAACCTTTCTGTCAGCCAGTAAGGTATTTGTGAAGTCCTCATTTGAGTAAGAAGGCATCTTAAGGACTAAAGCATTATTGGACTTGAAAATTTAAAGGTGACTTTTTTCTGTTGTATCAATTAATCCTACATAAACTTCAAAACTTGCAAAGAAGCAAGAGCATATACTAACTACTTTTATGGACTTTAGACATAGTGAGTACTAACAGATGAATTTTTCTATACCATAAACTTAATTTAATGAATACCAGTAACAAAAAAAGAAAAAAGAACCTACCCATCATGTGATGCAGATAAAATGCCCAGATCAGGCATCACTGCCAAGCCTCGAACGGTATCTGCACCATCCTTCAGTGAATAAGTACATGGAACAAAACAATAGCCATCAACCTAGTTCATTTCTGTCAAAAAGCAGAATGCACGAAAGGAGAAAAAGAAGAAGAGCACAATGGAAGGAACTTCCATCATTTCAAATGAAACTAACATCAATACAGTAGCAGCAGAGGCCCAACATGTTCAGCTTCAAAAAATTGAATAATAGCTTATACAAATTCATAAGGACTCCATGAAATTCAGTCTTCATAAACCCAATAGAGAACCGGTAGTCTCCAGTCAATAAAGAGAGGAAACAAGAACTGCTTCAATTTTTAAACGGTTAAGATGAAAAGTAACAACATAACAGGGGGTTCCTCTCAAAATGCTTATTATCAAATTCAACAGCTACATAGCAGATTTTGAAGCATTATAAACTACCAAACTGCTATTGACTATTTAAGATAGTACACTCAGCTAGCTCTAGCACTTTTTCTTTGTTTTTGGTTAAATTGGTAAGTCGAAGCAGATAGAAACAGAATGGAAGAGAAAGGTTAACCTGTATGCCCAACAAAAGTCTGAGTGCACGTCTTTCCTCTCCAGAGTTTTAAGGTCGTGTCACTTGAACCTGGACAATGTAGAGAAAGAGCTTATCAATGAGATTCTTCTTGATCTACTTTGCATGTCAATACATCTATAGATGAGTCTGATGGCAAAACTGCTGCTAATTACAAGTAAAAAAAATCCATCATTTTTTGTACGAGGAAAAGTATTGAGGATGTGAGTCTAGAACCACAGATCACAGAATCATTTGTAAACAAAATTGTAACAGACCAAGAAGCACCTAAATCAAAGGAAACTTGACATTTAAACGGAAAAATGGAAAACAACAAGGCCTCCCCAAAATGCTGAAGTCCAGGCTGGAGTTGAGTGCACTTCTGGAACTTTCACAAAATTTGTTGATGATTCGTTGGGAGAATGACCCAGTAAACAAGTTTATTAGGAACATCTTATCTTGCAAACTCTAAAATCTAAACCATGATTTGTGGAAAAAAAAATATTGAGGACGTGAGCCTATGATCACAGATCACAGAATCATTTGTAAACAAAATCAGATCAGACCAAGAAGCACCTAAATCAAAAGAAACTTAAGATTTAAACGGAAAAACAGAAAACAATGAGCCCCCCACTAAATGTTGAAGTCCGGTCTCGAGTGGAGGGCACTTCTGGAACTTTCACAAAAATCCGTTGATGATTCATTGGGAGAGTGACCCAGTAAACAAGGTTTAGGAACATCTCCTCTTGCAAACTCTAAAACCTAAATCATGTGGAGGAACATGTTTTTGACTGAAATTTGGCCAAATTGATCAAAGAAAGTAATCAGCACTTCTAACAATGAAAAATAACAGATAGTTGGTGGGAAACATAACAAAAAAGGGAAGGATATGCTAAACCGTTCCGATTCCTTAAGCTCCCAAAGGTTAGAAGAACAATCCTTATTCTTTTAAAGTTACGTAAAAGAAAGACCTCAAGCAGAGAGAACCCAACCTGTAACAAGCTCCCCGGAGGGCAACCTTATGACTGCTTGTATGGGGGCCTTATGAGCCTCCCAGTGCTCCGTAGGCTGGCCATTCCTCCATCGTATTAAGGTACTGCAAATAAGGATGAGATCATCAGGCAATACGTCATGTGCAAGCAGGCAAAATACTTGAAATTAAGCCAAACGCCATTTTACTCAACTTGTCTAAGAAAGTCAAACGTAGCAAAACTTGGGATAAAAGCGCCAATGGAAAACTTAAAGTGAACTAAATTGACTAGGCGTCAGAGCATGTTGAACCATTGCAAATGAAGGCCATTTGGTAGGCCTCTGATATTTCTTGCAATACAAATGCAGAGAGATTCAAGAAGAAAATGTAAACTTTGCACTACACAATTAAAAACCAGTAAAGATAGATTACTCTACTCTTCCAATACTTTTGATCCATGAAATTAACAACAGGCACTGGATAGTAGACATATCCAACACCTCCAGGTCGCAATTAATTAAATAAATATAATCAGCAGGTAAGATTTCTCCCAAATGGATTGAACCACATATTAGCAACATTACAATGTTAATCACTTAATCTCGCGACATATAGTCATATACCAACAATGCACAGTTTCTCTACGATACCGGAAACATTATCATCCACTTCGGCTCACCAATCAACAGAGGCAGAAACAATGTCGCCGCCGTCCAACACGATGCCGGTGACCTGCAACTGATGGCCCTTCAACGTCCGCGCCTCTCCATTCCTCAAATCCCAAGCCATCACGAGAGTGTCCATCCCGCCGGACACGATCCCGCCCTCCGGAAGCTCCTCGCCCGGCGGAACCCACGCCAGGGGGCCCACGAAGCTCTTGTGCCCTAACAGCACCCTCGCCACCTCGTACTTGCGCCTCTCGCCGGCGCTCGGGGCCCACATCCTCACCGTCCGATCCCGCGACGAGGTCGCGATGCTGCCGTCCCCGCACACGCATACGCCCCGGACCTAAGCACGACGGAGCACATGAAATTCAAAGCGCTCGACACGTGAAAACGTCCGCCGCGACGCGAATCGAAGATCGCGAACGCATCCGAAATTCTAAGCGAACGCGGGACGAGATCGCTTCGCCGCGGGAATGCGGCGCGATTCCATCGATGGAGGAATAGCGCAGAGAGAGAGATCATTGCATGAACTTACATCGTCCTCGTGGCCGCGGAGCTCGCAGCGAAGTCGGTACTCCTTGAAGTCGATATCCATGGCGCCCAGAGAGAGAGAGAGAGAGAGAGAGAGAGAGAAGGAGAGAGTTGATGAGTGAGGGAAACGGAGCTGACCAAAAACCAGCGTCGACGCTCTACTTCTTGTCCAAGCTCCCTGAAATTCTCTTCTTCTAGAGCAGGGATTGGCATTGGATGCTGAGCAAAAACTCGGTTCGAACCGCCGGTCGAGTATCAGACGAACCGAATCGACGCGCGATGCGAACGATCGGCAGCTGACCGACCGGGCCGCTGCAGGCCCCGCCCAACTAATTAGGACAATCGGGCAGTCCAACATGATTACAAGCCCAAGAAAATTCTCTCTTCCATAAAACTTAGAGCTTATTCGATAATCATTTTATTTCTGAGAATAATTTCTGCTTAAAAATAATTTTTTTATTCCTTCCTAAACGAGTTTCCAAACATTTGAACACGTTTGATAACTGTCCAAAAAATTTATTCCCAAGATATAACTACGTTTGATAAAACTTGAATTTTTTTATAATTTAAAATTTCTTTTAATTTTTTTATGATTTTATTTATTATATTTTCCTTTTTTTTCTTTTTTTCTTCCCTTTCTTTCTTTGGTTGGCGAGACTTGCCCTCGTCGAAGTGTCATCGGTGATGAGGTCATTGGCAGAGCCTCGTCCAGCTACCGGTGAGGCTCGCCTTCGCCAGCCATCAAGAGATTAGCCTCTCTTGTCCTTGGCGAGGCCGATCTGGAATGATGGAAACTATAATGACATATGCACATGTTTTCCTATGATTACCTAGTCTTTCGCTTCTTTCTTTGATCCTTAGGAATTAATTTCAGTAAGAGCACCTTCCATTATGTTGTGCTATGCTTAAAAATCACTATTATTTTCTATAATAAATGGTTACAATCGAACAGTGAAAGCTCTTTCCCTGGTTCCTTCTAGGGCAAGTATTAGGATAACATACTCATGAAGTAGACCTAATTATAATAACAAAGTTTGAAGCGATTCTTTTTTTTTTCCCGAAGTACACCACTTCATCAATTTGACCTCGTCGCCACATTCATCACGTTTCACTTACCAGCTGGAAACGATGGTATGGAAGTGGGGAACGGGATCTTGATCAACTTAAACATGAAATCAAGATAGAAGAATCATTAGAAAAAACAAAGAAAAAAAGGAGAAAATATTAGACAAGGTGTTATATAATGGTCAATAAGGTAAAATCGAGCAGTTCAACTTTGGGGCTGAGCACCACCCACTTTTGAATTGCCTATTAACAGAATCAAAGTGAACTGAAATTTATTGAGTGCAATTCACTTCAAAGAGTGCGGAAATCAAGTTCGCAAACCAAATTGAACCGAATCAAGTCATATTATGATAGGGTGAGACATGTGGCTTGATAAGACATTGCAACCGCTTCTGGATCATGGGTTCAACCTAGATTTAGGGATTGCATTTAATGTTAAAGCGGAGACGTGGAGAAATCAAGAAATTTGAGATAGAATTGGATGTCGCATGTATCGTTAATTTAATTGAACACTCTCTTCTCTTGACCCACATCCACATGCGACGCTTATCAACAATTGTAAGTCACTTCTAGAAAATTTCAGGAGACGTAACTTATACGCTCCTTCCTCAAGGGAACCAGCAAGCTAACTGAGTTTACGCTTTGGAACAGCACGAATTGTCTTGCAATGAAGACATTGTCTTTCTCATAGTTATTGTTATTTTATCATATGGAGCTCTTTTTTTCTTGTTTTTTTGGTATATGAACTATTTACGTGTTTTTAGGTTCCAAATAATTAATTTTAATTTTTCCCTAATTTTTTCTAAAGTGTATTTTTAAAAAATTCAAAATTTTAATTAATTTGTTGTTCTAATCTTTTTTTGTTATTAATTCCCAGCTATTTTGAGCCGTCTTGCAAATTTCAACGTTCAATTTTTTTTCTATTATGTTATGTGATTATTATGGGCTAGCTTTTGATATTGCGAAATTGAATATTCATAAAATTCTTAGTCAAAACTAAATTTCCACACACGAGTCTAAATCATCGAAAGTAGATGATTGCTCGTTCTTGCTTGTCTAGTAGATGATCCCGAGCAACAATTTACTCGACATTATGTGAAGGTAGGGAAGGCAGCTACGCGATCTTCAAACAAACTACTAATCCGAAACGACAATTTACGTGTTATTAACAATTAAGAGATGCCTTTGTATTAAATGCTCTTGCATCCACATGACGCATCGCCTATTCAGCAGTCTCTTCCTCTTTTTCTCATCCTCTTCCTATTGGGGAGTCTGAAGAGAAATGGCGTGTTTGCATGTGTGTTTGGGAGTGGATTGTGCGTTTGCGGTGGGATGAAAATGGAGAGAGACTGCGAAATAATTTAATTGTTGAGAAAGATGAAGAGCTTTGTCAGATGTGCATAGGTTTAACTAGGAGATAGACCTGTAGATGGATGGATTGGATCGGGTAATAAATTGTCCAATTCAAATTGACCCATTAATCTATTTATAATCTATTTATTCGTAATGTAAATTTCTCGATACATCCGACCCAATCCATGCTAGACAAAATCCGTATTACTAAAACACTTTCATATTTAATTAAATCTAAAAAAAACTTGTTTCTTATGATTTAAAAAAAATATATTGTTAAAACACTTCCATACAATTACAAATTTAATGGATAAAATTTATAATTTTTTTAAAAATTGAGGCCCCTTTTATTCCATAAAAATGTGATATTTTTCAAAAATGAAAATATTTTTGAGTGTTTGGTTAAAATTTGAAAATGAATTAGAAAATATTTTCCATTTTATATAGAAAATCTAATTGAATTTTCCTACTTTTTTGTTTTAATTTTTTTAAATAATTAATTTTAAATAATTTTATGTATTTTTTTAAAAATATAAGTTTTAATTATTTATTTATTTTTTAAAAAATCAATTTTCTTTTTCTTTTTCATTCTTTTTCACCCCGTCGTTGGCCACGCGTGGTTGTGGGCGGCAACAGGCAAGCTAAAGCCTTGCCATAGGCCAATAGGGCTCAAGCTTGCCCAATTCTCACGAAGTCAAGCTCGCTCTAATGCTAACGAGCTCGAGTCTGGTTAGATTGGGGAGGCCTTGGCCTCACTAGTGCTTGAGGTCAACGAGCTTGGTCTAACCAGATCGGGCAAGCTCAAGTCTCACCAGATCGAGGAGGCCCAACGTCACCGCTTCAAGGCCGACGAGGGTTGGTCACTAGACTTTATTAGTGAAAAAAAAAAAGTAAAAGAAAAAAGAAAAAAAAAAAGAAAATTATAAAATATTGGAAATTTTTTTAAAATAAAAATTATAAAAACTACTAAAAATGATGATTTCTCCTTAATGAATTGACTCAACTAATAATCTTTAGGCTACTTTTGGCAGTGATGAATAAATTCGGGATAGGATATGATAAATCATATCCTACGTTTGGTGCTTGCTCAATATAGGATATAAGGAGGATATAGGCCATATAAAATTATCTCATGGAGGAGGTGGGATAAAGGTGGATATGATTTTTAATATCCATAATAGGAAAGTTATTTTTCTCGAATAACAAACTTATTAAATTAACAAAATTAAAATTACATTTCAATATAAATAATATTTGAATTCTAATTTAAGAAATTAAAAATTAAAAATTAATTTTTTAATTTAATCTTATTTTTATTTATATATTCAACTTTAATTCTATCTTATAATAAACATTCAATCTATAAATTATTTATTTATATTTATTATATATATTTTAGGTGTTTTTGTATTTTAGGTATGTTAGTACAATTTACTATCTCGATAAAATTTTATTAAAGAATGATGAAAGGGGAAAAAATAAATAATTAAGAAAATAATTTTAAAAAGGAAAAAAATAAAATAAAAATAAATTAAGGAATAGTGTCACGAAAGATTTTTGTCATCTCCGTTTATGAACTTTTAGGTTCATTTACAATGATATGCTGTTTATATTAAAAGAATGTACATGATAAGATATGAATATATCCGACTTTAATACTACGATTCACCAAACAGTAGATAGAATATAAAAAATCCAATGATTTTATATCCTGTCCTGATTAGAAATCCAGACGACCAAAGTAAATATATTGAAATTGATGTTATTCTAAAAAAGTTTGATGTTGAAGGGGGTAAACAAAAGATTATTTCAAAGAAACGGAAAAGATTATTACGATGCGTAATCATGAAATTCGATGAGAATCTGTTGATTTGAAACATATATATTGTTTTGGATGATTTTGTGAATATTAAACCTGCAAATTTGTACTTGCCTAATGTTATTATTTTTAAAATATCCGAATTTAAATTGTAGTTCACCAAACCATGGATTGGACAAGATATGAGAATATTCGACTTTAAATCCGTAGTTCACCAAATAGTAGATTAGATAGAATATGAGGATTTCCGACTTTAAATCCGTAGTTCACCAAATAGTGGATGGGATATGAAGAAATCCATAGATTTATTATCATATCCTATCCGGTCATATCCCGTTTAGAAATCCGGACGACAAATTTATAATTTAAAGGGTTTCTCGAAATGATTTAGTATTTGGCAAATTATAATTTAAAGTGCATTGAAAAGTGATTTTGGCATAAATATCATTTGGTAAACCCTACATTTACAAAGGGCTTTTATTAATTTAAAAAAAAAATTAATATCAAGTCCGATGAAACTCTGTCGCCAACCATTGGCCGACCACCCATCGATGACCAAATTTGGCCGTCGTTGAGGCTCCCTAAGGTCAGGCGAACCTAGATCTAGCCGCCAGCAAGGCTGCCTGAGGTCACATGACCTCAGGCAATGCCACTCGGGCCTTGCCGACGGCCAAATCTAGGTTCGCGGGACCCGAGTGACGCCTCTTGGGTCATGGCATTGATTGAGGTCTCGCGAACCCATATCTAGTTGTTGGCGAGGCTTAGGCGGCGCCGCCTGAGGTCGCATGACCTTAGCCAGCCTTGTCGGAGGCTAGATCTCAAGCAGCTTTACCGGCGGTTGGCCGGCCTCTGGCAGGTATGGGAAGATGAGCATTCGAAAAAAAAAAAAAAAAAAAAAAAAACAAATGAATAGTAGAAGGTGGACTTGTATTTCCAAAATGCTAAAAGCCCAAAGTAGGTCTGGACCTATTTTGAACTTTCAACATTCCCAATGCCGACATTTGACTAAGGGACTTCAAAAAAGGCTTGCTAAACACCTAATATTTTCCTCAAGAGGTTTTGGGGGCCTAAAGCCCCTTGGGAAAGCTAAACAAACGAGGCCTATGTAGGAGTATGTAGGAGGTCATCCTGTAAATTAAGAGTTGAAGTTGTAGACTGCTAGTAGTCACTCCTACCGATGATTTAAATGGAATAACTCCTAAATTTCATTGCACCATACAACTTTTCCAGTGAAAGCAATTACTTTCTATCCATCATCAATTATGATATAAGGCAAAGCGCCCTAAAATAACGTACATTCAAAAATTTTGATTGTCTTCCTACCTGCACCCAATTGTGTGGCACAATCTTGGAAACTTGCCTCTTCAATTGGAAGAACTTCAACTCTAGTAAATTCATATTAATACACAAATTGATTACGTCCGCCACTTTAACAAAGTGAATTTAGGGATGTGGAGTTGAGAGTGAGAGATTTCCCATTTGGTAATTTGTAGAAGCAAAACGGGCAGAAAAGTACCATAAGACTTTTTTTACATTTATTTACTCGAACATATGCACTTCGCCTTATTTTCATTGAGCAGCGGCACAATAAATAAAAGTTTGGAACGGATTGCCTTGATCTTACATTTATTTAAGGTCACTTAAAGCTAGTAATGACTTGGATTGCCTTGACATTGCATTAACTAATTGCAGTTGTTGCTTTTTTGAATAGGGATTGAATTGGAACAATTGACAAATTTCGAGCTAAATTGGAACCCGTTTCATTTCAAAATGGACTGTGTGCAAATCGAGCGCAAATCTCGTGCTGTGTCGAGGGTCGGCCATCGGCCTGCATCTTGTCGTAATATGGGCCGCTTTGACTATACATATGGGTTTTCGGACTCTAGCTAGTATTTGGAAGTATGGTTTCTTGCTTTTTTGAAATTTTTCGGGTAAATCTTATTACAAGAATTTCCACCTCATTAACCATTTTGCCTCATATTTGCTATGGAAAAGTTTAAGGTGCATTTTTTTTTTCATTCTTCATTTGTGTACGATTTGGGCGTTCATTGCTAGCATGTTCTTTGCACAATGCAGTTGAAATCCAGAGAAGATTCTTTATTTTGTGCTGTTACGTTAAAGTTCGCGAATCAAGTGTAGCAATCGAGGAAAAATTTGGGAGGCATCATGAAAATCTGGATGCTCGATGCCATTGTGTTCCTTGGATTTGGGGATATCAAGTTGCCGGTGAGCTTTCACTCAGAATCCAGCAATTGGATGATGTGAAATGCAAAGTAAAGACCAAGGTTTGTTCAATCACATGGATTTGTCTTGCAAAGTTTATCTTTTTTCCTTTGTGCAAACTTCCATCAACCATTAGATTTCATTCTAGAGGATTTTTCCATAGTACACAAATGCATCGTTGATCATCTTGGTGGGAAACAAAAACTATTTGAATTAGACATTACTCTTTGAATGTTTTGTCTTTAAATCGTTGCAAGAAGTAAATTTTTGCAATTAAACTAGCTTTTGTGGGTTTTTTTAGAAGTATTAGTGTGGGTTGTATTTCCAAATAGTTTGTGAATTTAGAGCTGAATGCTGATTAATTTGTCAATTTCATTCTCGTTTGAGTTCTATGATATGGCAACTTGTCTCATGTTACCAATTGATATATAAATGCTTGAATAAGTAATGACCTCACGTGATATTTTTTCACAGGACAATGAGTTTATAGATGTTATTGCATTCATGCGATATAAAGCCGACATAGGCCATGCAACTAAGGCCTTCTATAATAATAGCAATCCGAGAAAGCTCAATCAAGATTACACAATCCACGGTATGTGCTAAATAAATTATATCGGTACAAATATAGTATTGGAACAAATTATACGTTTACATGTGCAAGTGACATACTTCAAGCAACAACTATTGTATTACCTGATTTTGTTGTTTCAATTATTACAACAATTGGAGCTTACGTTGCTAGACACAATTTGGACAAACTTTTTGAGCTGGAACATTTTTCCACATATGTTGTACGGAGAGTCAAATAGGTTGTCTACATAAGCTTCATTCTTGATATTATTATGAATGATAAACTCAAGTGGAGTTCTCAAAACTTTGCAACTTTTACTTGGTTCTAGATATGTTATTGTGGGAGCCGTAATTGTGGCCATAAAACCAAATACGCATCTTGAGAATGCTTTGATAGAAACCAGTGCTGGTAACCATGAATTTAGACTTTGTTTGGTGCTAAGCATCACATGTAGAAGTATATTTTGATTTGTATCATATGAGTTTATTGTAAGTTTTGTTCCTGTTTTGGATTGTGGGTTGCAGTAAAGAGGAAGCTTGCCGGCACCAGCAACTTTATGCGGATAGTATTGCATTCGGGCATCAGCGCATTGCGGATATTTTAAAGAACAATGTGATGGGCTTCCCATTAGAGAATTAGGATCATCTTCAACCTTGCTCATTCCACAAGGTCTTGGAGCCATCCGGAGGTGAGTGCAAAGATCCATGATGGTCGTCAAGCGTCCACATAGTCTGCTGGTGCAACTCTTTTATAACCTTTTTAAGCAACTCTAATTTGGTTTTCAATATCGCAAAATAGATGTGTTCAACTGGTTGAATTATCTGAAATATGAAGGTTCAATTGCTTGTCACACATTATATATATAATAAACTCACCAGGTCAACATGTCAAATATAAATCTTACTAGCAATATCCAAACAAAAGTAATAGATGACCTTCTTCTTCTTAGCAATATCCAGACAAAAGTAATAGATGAACTTCTTCTTCCAAACAAAAGTAATAGATGAACTTCTTTTTCTTCAATTGGAGTGGAGAAAAGAAATACGAAATCTTTTACATTTTTTTTACCAACCTCACCACATGGTAATTAGTTACTTATTTTCTTCGTTGAAAATAAAATTGATTTTTTTTCAAATTTTTTTACCTCATCTCACCAATTTGAATCTATTGCGTTAGTGTTCTCCACCTCACATGCAAATATTGATTGAAAACTATGCCATGCACATTATATCAGTAGATTGCCTTGACATTGCATTAACTAACATTTAACTTGAGAATCTAGTATGGTATATTTAAGGTCCTAGTAATAACTTGGATTACCTTGACATTGCATTAACTAATGGCAGTTGTTGCTTTTTTTGATAGGGATTGAATTGGAACAATTGACAGATTTCAAAGACAGACCCCATTCAAAACCTATGTATCACTAAACTTACATACAATCCAACCTATTAATAACCTATTTATAAAAATTTAACTAATCCATACATAACCGATTTCATTAAATATGAGTTTTAAATGAGTTTTCAACCCATCTTGAGCCTCTAGTAGTTTGAGAAAAAGGGACCTTAGATTAGTGGGAAAGAGAAGATGGTGTTGGACGTGAAACAACCTTCCATATTTAGATGAAAGCACACACAATAGAGTACTGGACAAATGTTTAATTGGGCCGTTTTCATTCCCTCTCAAAGTAAAGAAAACCACTTAAAATTATATTATACCTTTTGATGCAGGATTGACTCAAAGGGAATAAGCCCAATTAAAAATTGTATTTTCAGCATCATAAAAGCTTTTTGGACTTGTCAATTTAAACTTCAAATGACTAAAGGAACTGATTTGGATTACTTTCACAAGAAAGCAAACCTTCGGCTAGAGAGGTGTGGAAGCAGAGGGCAAGCAAGAGCCATGTGGGGTGATTGACTAAGGTGAGATACACCTATATATCCAATATCCTTTCTAAACTAGAGTGGATCTTAAAATGAAATCTAAACAAAATTCATTCAAAAGACTAATTAAGTAGGATTTGAACTAATCCTGCTATATGGAATGTCTTTTGAACTAATCAAGAGGATGGATTTGATCTTGTTAATTAGATTAGTAGCAAAATTCTATTGCCAATATTTGCCTTTTCTTTCCTTTCGTTCTTTCATTTTATTGATTATAACCACTGGCACTAATGCATTTGGTTGTTCGGATTTCTAAACGGTATATGATTGGATATGATAGGATAAAAAATCAATGAATTTCTTCATATCCCATCAAATGTTTGGTAAACTACTAATATCCTTATATCCTATCCAATCTACTATTTGGTGAACTACGGATTTAAATAATGATAGCAAGGTAAAGAGACCATTTCATGAGAAACCACCGGTAGGAGTGAGGAAAGAAAAAAGTTTTTGATTCAGACTCCCTCTAGTAAGTAAAGACTCCAGAGTGGGGAAGAGAAAAGTTTTTGATTCAGACTCCCTCCAGTGAGTAAAGACTCCTCTGAGAGGGGGAGAAGAGTTCAATTACAGAAGAGCATGAGCAACCAGTTGGTTACCTATCTGATGGGAGCAAGAGCAGCAAGAGTAGACAAGATGCCTCGACCTCTAGCATTGAATGGCGTGGTAAAGTTTTGTTCATTTGCATTAACATTGGTGCTGGTTTGGTCCTGTTGAAACGAGCAACAGCACCTGAGAGTCCACTTGTTGGACAACCCGAGTGCACTACATTCGGAAGATCAGATTTTCCTCCTAAGCATCTGCATGAGAAATAAACATTCCAAATAAACATTCCTTTGGCTAATGCGAAGGAGGCTTTATTGGTGAAGCCAAAAGCCTCTCCTCAATTGGATACAGCATTTCAGACCGTCCCTCCATCGGCCAGAAATGAATTGTCAGAGCTTGAATCCACATATGAAACTTTAATAGAGCATTGGGTGCCCCTTCCTTTGGATCACGGACTTGGTGAACCTGATGATGAAGACTGGCTTTTTAAGACGAAAAGCGCAGAGGGTAAATCTCCGAAGCGGCCTAAAGCAGGGGACGACACAACAATTCCTTTTACTTGGCCGCCGCAAGCCCATTCCTTCACGTACTTCCCCCGCATCCCCACCGCGCTGAAATGGGCCGCGACCGCCCAGACCTGGCGGCGTGACGGGGACAATCGGGGCGCTAGCGGCCTCGGCGGCTAGGGCGCAATCGAAGTGGGGAAAACATCCCGGCGGGGGGAATTGATCGGGAGGGCGACCAGCGAGCGATCGCCAGCGGATGGGGGGTCTTACCTTGGAGGAGGAAGAAGGCTTTCGTAAAATTTCGATGAGAATCGGAGAGCTATTGAGGACAAGGCTTCAATGTTGATACTTTGGAAACAGAGAGTCGTCTGTGGGTGAACGACGGAGAAAGAAAAAAAGCGTAGGGTTTTATGTTTCGGATAAAAGAAATCCTATCCAACCTTATTCTACCCCCTCGGATTTTTTTATCCGGTTTATATCCGGTTTATATCCGACCTTATCCTATCCTAGATAGCTACCAAACACGGGATATGATAAAATATATCTTATCCTGGTTTTTATTCGGTCGACCAAACGCAACCTAATTGTATTATCTTTTCCGAAAATGCTTTTTTAACTCTATTGAAGTTGAACCGATCATTCGGCTGGGAATTGGAATCAACGAATTTGCTTGGACTCAAGAAAGTTAGATACAACTGTGTTGTCTTTTTGTAACATTCATTTTCGTCATTTTGTGGTCGCAAAATGGGCTTACCTCAAATTGTTCATGGTTTGAGGAGTTGTGTGGACACCTACACATATGAGGGTGGGGGACACTGGGATTCAAAACGGATGATGCTATAAATTGATTCTTATTTATGTCTTTTATCATACAAGTGAAATAACCCATTCTTCACCCATGAACGTAGGCATAATTGCTGACCACTTAAATCGTGTTGTCTTTAATCCTACCCATCGTTCTCACTTTTCTCGATAGCTCATTTATCTGAAAACACACACACACATATATATGGCCAAGAACGATGTTCATTAGGGAAACCATCAAGAGAGGAATGCATTGATTTTACCTGACGAGGTCAAGCTCGCCTAGCCAAGGTTTGGCCGACAAGGCTTGGCCTCGCTGGCAGCTGATAACGCTCCGACAAGGTCGCCAGCCAAAGAAAGAAGGAGAAGAAGAAAAGGAAAAAGAAAATGGACTTGATTCCAGAATTATTCTCGGGATAAATAGGCAATTTTTTTTTTTTTTTACTTTTTAATCTTGTTCCAAATCTATTTCAGGAACAAATTTATCCCCTGAAATAAAAAAGTTACCAAATAAATTTCTATTCTTTTTTTGTTCTGGGAAACAAAAAAATAGAATCAGGTACTATTTGATCAGTTTAATAAACAAACTCCTATTCTCCATCTTTTTCAAATTTGACATGAAAGTCTAAGGGTAACGTGCTTCTTGAATATAGGGCTCGAGTAAGATTCATATCGTATTGTGAATAGTGCAATCTGACGGCTCATAAAAATCTAATCTCATACAAGTAAGAAAGTGTATGCACAGGTCAAATAAGTCGGATTGTTTATTTCACCATCAATGGGCAAAAGCAAATGTAGTGAATGAGGTTTTCGTGCGGTCAATAATTAATCTTGCCAATATTAATCTTCTTGCTTTCAATAAATTATTAAGTTAGGTTGATTACTGCTTTCACGATGAATGATTCCACAGAAGAAGATGTAGATGCTAAAAAAGATCAGAGAGTTTTTCTAAAGCTTGGTCCATTTGCACCAAACTTGAAGTCAATTCTAACATATCGACTTGTTCGTCAACATTATTCGTATCTTTTCTTTTCCTTATTGCCTCTTAGTCCTTGTTGACGCTCTGCCAATACTCATCTTCCCATGTCTCTACCTGCCAAGTCAAGTTAGCTTTGCTCTCAATCAAAGCTTCAAGCGAAGGAGGGTCGTATGGAGGAGGCAGGGAACAAGGCGATGCTCGTCTCGGCGACTTCACCATTGAATCCAACATGAACTTCTTGTATGTCCCTTTCGTGGGGCACGCCATTGTCTCTGAGCATAGCTCCACAGCGCCTTTCGGCACGGTGGGCTTGTACCTGAAAAGCTTCGCGTATTCATTAAGCAAGTGATACATGTAATCGTAGACATGCTCCATCTTTAGATCCTCATATATGAAGCCGCTCCCGGCTTCCCCAATGGCCTTTGCCTGTAATCAGACATCGAGAACGTATCAATTCTAGATTGGCACGCAGCTTAGGCCTGAGCGACCGGGGAACAAAGGGAGAACGAACCTTCTCGGTATGATTGTTGCCCCACTCGACAGCAACCTTGAGGGAAGTGCACTTCTTGTTGTCCCGAATCGGCCAATAATGCTGCAACGGAACGAGGCCTCTGGTGAAGAAATCCATGTACTGAGGCTTGATTAGCAAGGTCATGGAGTTGCATGCCAAGATGTACTTCTCACTCACGGACCACGCCTGGCCTTCGATGTATATTTTGTATCTGTTGTAAATATTAAATTAACCATTACAGTAATGTCATTGAGGTCGATAACAAAATTAAGACGAACATATTTTTCAGATACAGAATCAGATTTAGAGCATTTTGTACCGGTGAGTGCACTGATCCGCTAGATTGGAGTGTTTATACCCTTGTTTAGTTTCTCGACCCCAGTCCTAGAATCAATCAATGAACCGTGATTAGTCGTATTTTTGGACATCTGGCAGTGCATGATGCTAAAGGCATCAGAAGAACTTACAATTCCTAGTTTGAAACACTGGGTTTCTGTAGAAGACAGTCTTGCAATTTTCTAAACACCCCTGAATGAGAAATTATCCGTCGAAACGTTACCTGAATGTAAACCCAAGTGTTCCAGTCATGTTTCTTTGTAACGTTACACTTGAGAAGGTCTTTCCTGGCTTGAGCCACGTACGGATTTCCTCTCCAGTAAGCGTATGGCTTTCTGTCCGACCATGTTGTCCTCTTATTGCTTTCTTCTATGTCATTCAACACATGTCTCCACGGCTTTATATTCGTCTCGACCCTACAATTCAGTTAGATAACCCTTTCGATCAACCATGCCTACAAACATAGCCAACTAAATCAAACTTCAAGATAACGAAAGACAAATCAATCCAAATGGCAGCATCTACACATGCATAAGCACAAAGTATTAACAAAAGCTTAAGGCGAAAAGAACTTAATAATATAAGTACTGCCGGCAATTTTGGACTCTAGGACGATGAATGTAGTGGAATGTGTGCCTCTGCAATTCTCAGTTCGAGTAAAACCCTGTTCGTTTTCCATTGTAGTGCGAGGAATGAGAATTTGGGTATGCGATTCCTAAATATTAATGAGATAGAATTCATTACCATCCCCAAAAAGACCAATCTGGGAACACAAGGTCCAATGTCCTCCGATGTCTGCAGTATCCAAATAATGGTGGAGGGCCTGGTTTGGGGTGGGGAAAGTCCTTAGATTGGATGATAGGCCGATCGTTGCAATTGAACATCAGCTCCAAATCAGGAAGCTCTCCAGGGTACCATCTGAGAAGCTGTAGTATACCCCACAGAGTGAACACGTCCCTGGTCTGATAAGCTGGCTTAAACTTCTCCAAGTAGACCTTCCCATCCAAAATCACTAGATGGAAATGTGCATCCGGTCGAGCTCTCTCGACCATGTCCTTGGTGATCCCAATCTCTTTCCATGGCCGTAGATCTTCGTGGATCCATCTGAAGAACGACGGGCATTCATTGCCAGGTATGCGATGATAGAGATGGGGATCATGGGTCTGTTTGGTCGGATAGTTCACGGGACAAGTTTGAGTCATGTTCCATTCTGTGCATTTAAGAGGGATATCTGGTGCTTTTGATGTAGTAAATATTGATATCTGAAAAGGACCTGAAAAGATGGACTGGAAGGCACAACGCAATCTCTTGCTTTAGTCATCACATTCTGGAAAATGGGACTGTAGCTCAAACTCAGATTAGGATGTACTAATCTCTTACAATCATGGTAAATAGTTGCTTCAAATGATTTAGATTACATCTAAGAAAAGCATATCCAATTAAAGCAATGTTATCTGAGCACGTTTGGCACAACTTACTGTGTTGATCCAACCGACAAAAACTAGGGCGCTTATGAGGAGGAAAACGAAGGATGAGAGGACGGCTGGAGAGAAAATCGATGCACGCTTCTTCAGCCTCGAATGTGCTTCTATTGTCGCCCTTTTGATTTGCATTGTCACTGACATTCACCACTAATTACCGAAGGAAAGAACCGGCTTTATATGACAGAACAAAGTGGGAACTGCCTTTCATACTTCATTACATGAAGTTGTTGTGGTAGGAGAGGTATTTGAGGTTGAAACCGAAGAAGAAAGACTCAGAAAGTCACGTTTTCTTTGAGGATGACAAAAAACCATGAAACTGTCTAATAATTGAAAAAGTTTCCCTTCAACATTCGAGTCAAAGATCATTTATTATTTTACAACAACGGCTATAAACAAGAATCGAGATTCGAGATAACTTAATGAATGAGCGTGTGTCCAAAGTGTACTTATTATCTGATACAATAGGAAGTTTCATTTTGCCGAACTCATAGACCAGTCAAGAGATTTGATGAGCCTCACACGAGAACTACCAAATTAATTATGAGGAGACTTGATAAGCCTCACTCTGTTTGGGATATAATCTATTCTAAGATACAAATCATGCCTCTCTACATCTTATCAGAATTTATCTTGAAAATAGTTTTCTAGGGTAA
The DNA here is from genome assembly GCA_017140595.1 of Eucalyptus curtisii. NCBI lineage: Eukaryota > Viridiplantae > Streptophyta > Magnoliopsida > Myrtales > Myrtaceae > Eucalyptus > Eucalyptus curtisii. The sequence continues at coordinate 21,930,671 of CM029502.1, forward strand.
AGTTTTTCTTTAGTCAAAAGTGGTTCGAGATCAGCACATATATCCATGATGTTAAGTAACCACCCAATGGGGATGGGAAACGTGTTGACTCGAAGTCACTTGGGTAAAAAAAAAAAGAGTCCATCTATTTATTAAGGGAAAATTGCGCTAGGAAAGAGTCCATCTATTTATTAAAAATGCAAATCCTGAACCGGTGAAAAGATAGAGTTGACTGTTCTGCGGCATTAAATGTCTAGAGGCGACGAGGTGTGACCGGGTTTAGATGGCCAGCAGGAGGTGTTTTTTTAAAAAATGAAATCCTGAACCGGATCTGTTCTGACGCCATCAAGAGCCCGGGGAGAAATCAGATACGATCTAGCACGTGCTCTGAGCTTGACTTTGATCGTCGCGGTCGAATCTCGGGTGGCATCACCATCCGAACCATCAATTTCATGGTCGACCATCCTCCTTTGACCCCTGGCTGAATTTTTCTGCGTTTGAACGTGACGAATCGTTGAACTTTCGTTTGCGAGATCACTTGCTACTTGCTAGCTTCTCCAGTTACATATCATCTAAATTCATTAAGTCCCTTTCAATCTCATTCAATTCGAATTACACGATAGGGTCTTCATTCAATTCGATTGATAAACTCGGTATTATCGCAACATCAAATCACGTACAATCTTTAATCAAGTGAAAAATTGAAATTGAACGTCTTATCGTAGAATACGTTTGTTTCACAAAAAATACATTATTTGAAAACGATAGCATTACTTGTGTAAAGAACAAACAAAAAATATTATTTATTATTTATGAGAATACTTCAAAATGAATTATTATCGATTATGAGAATATTTTCATTAATTAACTATTTCAAGAATTATAAGTGATTCTTTATAGAAAAATGTATTTCAAATTATGAATTTTGAGCAAAACAAATGACCTTTGGTTAGCATGATCTTAAATCACGATGACAATAGTTAATAAAGAAGGAAAGTACTTGCACAGTCTACACCGAAACGGGATGAATACCAAATTAGTTGATTGTTTGCATAAATTTATTCAATTGGAGCTTGTCCTCCTGATCAATCCTTAAAATCTCCAATTCATGACGGAAATAAAAGTACAAGAAGCGCCGCTCCTTGCCTTCACTGGTTGGCATTCTTGATGATCCTCTGAAGCACCACGGTCCTCGCCCGCCGGATGTCGCGGCTGCAGTTGTCGGCCTGAACCCCCAGCTGGTCTATGTTCTTCATGAACGCGCTCAGCTTCTTCTTGATCTCCTCCACCCCAATCTTCACCTCGCCTTCCTCCTCGACCGCCAGCTCGGCATTTTGCAGCATCGACTGGATTTCGATCTCCAGCCGGTCGACCAGCACTCGGATGTTCTCCAGGTCGCTGATGACCAAGCCCGTCCCCACCTGCATCGTGACGACGGTCTCCTTCTGCCCTTTCACCGCGTTCTCATAGTTCTTCAGCAGGGAGTCGATCCACTTCCCCACAGAGGCGACAGGAATGGAGGCCGCCGCGGCGAGAGCCGCCGCGACATGTGGCTGCGCCACAGCGGCCGCAACAACAGAACAGATCAGGATGGCGGCGAAAGTCGCGGCGAAGATCATGCTCGAGACCTTCCTCCAAGCCTGGATGTACCTGAGCTTCTTGTCGAGCTTGCTCTTCCGGAGCTGCAGCTTCTCGAGCATGGTGACGTGGTTCCGGTAGACAGCCTGGAAGATGCGGAAGAACTCCTTGGTGAACGGGTCACCGGCAGCCTTGAAGTTCCTCAGCTCCTCCAGCGTCCTGGCATACCTGTCGGCCCCTCCGGCCCGGCGGTCCTCGCCCTCGAACTGCTGCAGCGCGATCAGGATCAGTAGCTGGCTGTCGCGGGCGTGCTTCAGGCACTTATCCAGGGCGGAGAGGAAGTCGAGGGTCTGGAGGCTGTTCTCGAAGTATTCCTCCACCAGCTCGAACAGCTCCTGAGTCCCCCAGATGTCTTGCTTGCAGTCCAGGATGACCCGGACCACCTCCTGGTTCATCTCCATGAGGCACCCGGTGACCTCCCGGAGGGAGTCGAAGGACAGCGCTCGGACCCCGACGCCGGCAGCGAGCGCCTCGATGGCATGGCTGGTCTGGGTCCGGAGGTTGGAGTCGAAGGAACGGAGGTCGGCGTCCGCCATGCAGGCCGCCTCGTAGGCGCTCAGCTCCGACGCGTGGGGCGGGTCCGGCGGGTTCCTGGCGTGAGTGTTCCCCATGAGTAATCGCTTCCGCGAGAATCAGCAGACCTGATCAAAAACAGCGAGAAAAAAAGAAGGGTTGCGGGTGAAACGCAAAGACAGACACAGGTCTGATTATAAACTGGAGGAAGCTTGAAGAGCACTGAAACCGTTAAGAGCCAAAAGGAGGTTTGTGCTGGAGAGGTTGAAGTTAGAGAGAGAGAGAAAGAGAGAGAGGATATTTAGGATCGAGGGGAGGAGGAGGAGGAGGAGGATGATGATGATGAAGACGATAGCTTGCACGCATGGAATAAATGAGGATTGTGGGAGGGCATGGAAAAGCGGGAAGCAATGTAATGCTCTCTGCGCTCTCAAATCCTCGCCCCTCTTTCTCTCTCCAGAAAAATCTCGCTACGCCGCTCTCGCGTTTTACAGTTCGGGACGCGCTAATTAGCGTACATGAAAGACGAGGTTTTTTTTTTTTTTTTGGTCGGTATAAGAAAGACGAGGTTAAACGTCTGACTTTAGCGGGATTAGGTATGGCGTCTGATGTTTACAAAGCTTCAGCTCCAAGAGTGGAGGACTCCGTCTTCTTTTTGACCGGTCACGTGGATCTTTTATTCTCCTTTTTCCCAACCCAAAGACCAGCGACTGTCCTCCTTTTTCTTTTTTTTCGTTCCCGCCGAATTGACCCCAGTGGAAATTACGCGGAACCTAAGTGGAAATTAAGGAGGAACCTACCTTAAAAATTTTCCAACTATCTGGCCATTATCGTCGGCTATAAGAAATTACTCATGAACTGCCTCTATCCTTTCTTTTATGCTAGATTGATAATAAAAAAAAACTGGGTCGAAAGAATATACCTTTACCTATGAAATCTAGTCATGCACTTACAAGGATGTCCTTCGATGTATAGAGATTAATAATAGGCTAATTTCTCATTGCCAACGGAATACACGAGCGCTGCACTCACAATGTGTCAACTACAAAATTGATGAGAACTTGATATGATATGACCGCAAAAAGAATGAAGGGGCTTTACCGAAATGCTGCGGAAGTTCAGATCAACTCGCTGCTCAGTGTGGCCGAGGAGAGAACCTGAAGGAGGAGGAGGTTGAAGTGAAGCATGGAGGAGGTGAGTGCCATCCTCTTTATAGGGTCTTCTTGACCTTGACAGTGACTTGCTGAGCAAGAAAGCAAAAAGGCAAATGGAGAAAGGCAGTCAAATTTGCTAATGCCTTCACACATCTATCCAAGTTAACAATGCAAGACCCCAGATTTGCCTCTCCATGCCATCAATTTGCCAAATTTGCAATTGCATGTGGAGATTGAATACCTACTATAGATTTGCCAGGATAGGATATGAATTTGAACATGAAAGTCCTAATTCGCTGGAGAGATTTCCCATTTGGGATGTTTAGCTTCATCCATGGATGTCCGAATTTGGAAATTGAAAGGAAGTTCTGATTTCGGAAAGTCCATAGTTGGATTGTCGTTGCCGATTCGGGTAAATCTGAAAGTGCATAGAAGAAACGGGAATATTAGTTTAGGTAAGTCCAAAAGTAGCCTCTACCAAAAACGCGGTTGTGTACCAAAAACGCAGAGGTTAGCTTTGGTAAGTTCAAAAGTTGCATACAAAAGCACAATCTTTATCCTTTTGAAGTAGGTCTTATTGACTGAAATCGCATAAAATTTGATATCCGATTTACTTCCTTGTTCAGCTTATTTTATTATTTAATTACTTGCGAGAATTGAGTCAGCTTGATTATGCCAGCTTCAAACTCATCTTGACACTTTGCAATCGAATTCGATTGAGTTTGATTTTGTAAACTCTATTTTGTGGCTTAACTCAACTAGACTTGCAAAAGATATGTTCTAGTCAAAAGCTTAAGTAATTAATGAGATCCAACTTGAGTTCAAGAAGTCAAGCTCTTAAAAAATAAAATCACATACATTTTTGTTCTTGGATCTAGCAATTACATTATCTCGACTACAATAATAAAATTTTCGACAACTCATTAAAAGTCCATTAGGAACTCGATGCATCATTTCTAAGTTTGGATAACATCATGAATTGTCCATAAATTCTGGTCAAATATGTAATATGATTCCCGAACTTTTAAATTATTCAATGTGATTTTTGAACTTTAGCCCAATATTCAATGCAGTCCTTGAGCTCTTATTTTTTCAATGTAATATCTAGATTTTTTTGTACATTTTCAATTTAATCCTTAGATTTATATGAAAAAATCAATGCCATCCTTTCATTAATTTAATTTCGGGGATAACATTGAACATTTTCATATAATATATGAACTAAATTGAAAACGTACCAAAAATTTATGGACAGTGTTGAATAAATTAGAAGTTTATGAACTACATTGCACGTTAGACTAAAGTTCGAGGACTACAACAAATAAATTAAAGGTCGAGTGACTATATTATATATTTAGTTAAAGTTCAGAAATTATTTATGTTATTTTCTCTTTCTAAATTTGAGCTTGGTTTGAATTAGTGCGCGAGCTACTGGGCATGAGGCTAGATTCCAAAAGAATCAATCCTGAAAGACTGTACATATCTACATCATGCGGCAGTGACGCGTCGGCAAATCCATAGATATTGACTGGAACACGTGAAAGATGTGCTCCTCTTTCCTCGTTCTGATTAGAACTTAGAAGCTTTTAGCGGTGTCTCTTCTTATCCAATGAGACGTGGCCACGGGTTTTCTCACAAGTTTCCCGGATACGGTGTCGTTGGTAAAGTCTGTTAAAGATTTTGGAAGTGGTCGCACGCGAGAGAAAAGTGGCAGTTCGGCAATTTCCTGTCAACCGAAGGGTGTTTTCGTTCGGGAGGCGATCAGGCGAATGCCCAACGCGGAGAGAGAAGGGACGCGAGTGGGGAAGCGCTGTCGTTTTTGCATTCGTCGCTCGAAACGCCTTTTGGCGTTTGCCGAGCAACGACTGCGAGCAGCTGTCGTTTTGGGTGCTTCACCGACTTCGCGGCGACGGGATCCAAGCACGTGTCACCCTGTCATTGGTGGAGTGTGTGACCGCCTAACGGAAACAGAGGAAACATTCCACGCCACGTCAAAGTCGTCAGGCTGTAGATATTGCAAACGGTCACGTGCGCTTTTTGAAGGCATCGAGATCAACCCCTTTGGCATGTTATCATGCTCCAAAAAGAAGAGCATATATTAAATTTCCCAAGAAAAGACTTTGCAATTATGTCGATTTTTCTAGACCATCTAAAATAACCTTTAAAAAGACGAATTATTGTTATTATTTTCTTGAGATACTCTAAATTGGCTATGCAAATTTTTCAAGAGACAATGATAAATATTTGTTAACAACTATATCGGATACAATTTAAAAGAAAAAGTTTGAAATACATATATTACTTATTTAATTGTGATCGTGTGAAAATTAAGATTTCGTGAATACAACGTATAAGTATCAATCTCAATTTATTTCCATGATGTTATAGATTGTAATTACGGGTGAGCTCTCTACGAAAAGCTTTCAAAATTAGAAAAGCAAATTGCCTTAAAATTCCCTTGAATGGTACGTGGATAAAGGGAAGGCACCGGCCCCAGCTAGCCACGACCATAATCAGAGACTTTTACAGGGACGGTTGAAGCAAAAGGCGACCGCCCTTGTTGCCGATTTTCTGATAATGGACGACACGCTTTCGTTTGCTCTCCCAACTTAGGAATCAAGTTTGTTTCCGGGGCTTGAGTTCCAATCTTTAAAGGAAACGAACTAGGGAGGTTGTTCCTTTTCCAAACCTCCTCTCTCTTGCCTAAGAAATCAATCCTCGCTCGGCGTAAATTGCGCCGGCGGTTTCATTTATGGGCTCGAGCTCGCCTGCAAAGGCCCGCTCAGGCTTGTCCATATCAGTTCTTATCGTATGATTATTATTTTTTAATGTTTTTGAAATGACGGGTAGGTATGGATCAATCCCTTTAAGCTAGTGTCTGTCCAAGCCTGTCCAGTGACCAAGTACTACTTTAGTTCTTTCGCGTGTTTCTTTAATAGTACTTGCCTATGGATGGCATATGTCGAATAGCGAAACAAATAATAATTAAATGTGTGCTTGTTTCAAATAAAATTTCATGATAAAGAAAAATTCATTTTAAGAAATCATTTTTCAGGAAAATATTTTCTCCTTTCCAAATTGGGGAATTCATTTTCCTAACTTTATATATATATATATATATATATATATATATTTCTTTGAACATAAATGGTTTTCAATTAATTAATCATTTTCTGAAAACCAAACACATTGAAAGTCCATAAAACTAATTTTGCAAAAAATCCTTTCCCTCAATAAATACATACATGTTTGCACTAGGGTAGAGGATGGATCAAAGGGATAAGGATACCGGCTATAAGAACCGGTTTGATACTAAGTTCCCGAGATAATGAGTCCGATTCCCAGTTTCAAAAAAATTGAAACTAATACTGTATGGTTTGGCTCTCGGTTCTTGCATAAAAATTGAAACAAGAATTGAGAATCGAAGAATCAGGAATAGGGAACTAGGAACCAATGAACCACGGTTACATATTTTGAACGTTTTATTGTTTATTTTATTTTACGTGTTTATCTTTTATGAATTGTTGCTATTGAAAATTGTGATTTTTGTTGTTGCATTCACTTTCATTTTACTTAGCAAAAAATAAAGACAAAAATGAAACAAGAAAAAAGAAATTGGCCGATTCCTAAGTAGATTCTGAAATCGATTAATATGGTAGGTTTTAAATTCTAGATGGAACATGGAATGACTTTGAAATCACTCGCCCTATTTTGTGTTAGGATTGTGCGCTTAAACACAATGAAATAGAGAGTAAAAGCCATAAAGAGAAATCGAAATATAAGGTTTACCTTGTTTTACCTTAAATTAGGGCAACATCTAGTAGATGATTCCATTACAATTAGCACATCCGACCTCCTTGTTACAATCCTTAATTATAAGATAAAGATGTTTTATATATCTATTAACTATTCATGGGCCAAAGCTCAAACTATTAATAAAATATGGGCTCAAACTATAGAAGCCCTTTGGCTACTTGGCGCTGCCCTCGTGACCCTAGACCCTAGACCCTCGCCCGCTCATTGAGGAGCGAGATCCCCATGTCTTCCTATTGATGAGGAGAATGAATCACACTCAATAGGTTGCACTCAATCAAGCCAGCCATATTCAATGCAAACTCAATTTTATTAAACGCCTTCCGTTCATATCTCTACGGCAAAGGAAAAAATAGTCAAAAGAAGTTCATTGATGCATTGGGTTCTGGATCGAAGTACTATATAGATCAGCAACACCATGGGAACGCTCCCATCTATCACTTTGAAAATGGCAAAATTAGAGGAGCAAAGCGCAAACTGGATGAGGTTCACATGCCACACCTTGTGAACAAAACACTTTCTTAGCATGATAGATTTCAGATTCTAAATGAAATTTGAGCCGATTTTGAAATTGCTTATCCCTAATTTGTGTTAGGATTGGGCACCAAACACTACAAAATAAAAAATAAAAGCGAGAAAGAGAAATTGAAACATAAAATCTATCAAGATTTATCCTTAAAATAATTTTACATCCAATAGAAGATTTCATTATAATTAGCACATTACACCTTTCTAATACAACCCTCAATTATAAGATATATATATATATATATATATATATATATATATATACCCAGTAACTATTTGTGGGCCGAAATCTAAATTACCGCTAAAATATAAGCTTAAATTATAGAAGCCCTTTGGCGGCTTGGGAGTGCTACCTGGCCAACCTATAGACTTCTGCCCATTCACCCGTGAGCGAGGCCTCCATGCCTTCCTTTCAAGAGAGAGAATGAAACCCAGACAGCCAACAGTTTGCCCTCAAACAAGCGATCCATATTTCAAACAACACTCTTCAATTTTATTAAACACCTTCCGCGTCAATTTCTATGACAAAAAGGAAAAAAATAGTCCAAATATGTTCACTGATGCATTGGGTTCTTGCTCGAAGTACTGTATAGATCAGCAACGCCATGGGAACGCTCCCATCCATGGATTTAAAAAATGGCAAAGTTAGAAGAGCAAAGCGTAAACCGGACGAGGTTCACATGCCACCCCCTGCGAACAAAACACTTTCTTAAAGAGATCTCTTCAGACAATAACAACAGCATCACCCTCGATTCCACGACAACACACAAATAAACCGTGTCTTTATCCTCGACCAAGGTCCGCCCGTGACCCCCCGTGGCCCATCGTGATGATCCTCGATTTGGATCAAACGCTCGAACCGATAGTTCATCATCCACTGACTCGACGTCACGAGAGGCTCCAGTTTTGGCAATAGCTTGTGATCATCGAGACTTTTGCGAATCCGTCGATTCTTCAGCGATCGACAGCCACAAACCAATCGCATTCTTGTCGCCATGTGAAGGAAACCACTGTCAATCATCTGTCTTGGCATCCTGATTTAGATATATACAATACATATGCAAAACCCCACCAACCCACGTGCCGATTTTCTATTTAAACGAAGCTGAAGCTCGTTCATTAGCACCCACTTAAGCACCCACAGGAGCCATAGAGCGAGTAATAACAGAGTGAAGAATCGTCATGGAGTCCCGCACAAAGCTTGTGGTCGTAGCTCTTGTCCTGCTAGCTGCCGTGGCCAGCCACCCTGTGGCGGCTGGAAACTCGTATATGTGCGGCATGTCCAAAGAGGGCTTTGAGGCGTGCAAGCCATCCGTGAGCGGCTCGAACCCGACCGAGCCGACCCGGGGGTGCTGCTCCGCTCTGACCAACGCCGACCTCAACTGCCTCTGCTTCTTTAAGTACGCCAAGACCTTGCTGCAGACCTACCAAATCAACCCCGACTTGGCGGCGCAGCTCCCCGTCAAGTGCAACCTCGTCCCCTCCTTCCACTGCTGAGGAACGACGGGGTCCCGCATCCGTGTTGATGCGTTGGGGTCTTAAAATAAAAGCGCAGGCCTAGCATTTTGCGTACTTGCCGTTTCGTATCGTATGTGATGTCTGTGTGGCTTTTGCTATGTATTGGACTGACGTAACGTTGTTAGTTTCAGTTGCTTCTTTTTTCCAACCATTATCGTTGTTTCCACGTCGTGTAAGGATGTCAAGTCAAGAGATCTGTTTGGGTAGACTTCGTTTTGGAATTGAAACATGTGCTCTTAGGTTTCGTCAAAACACAGCACTAGCCGCCCAGCTCCACGTTGCCATGATGCATGTTGTTTGGCTATTACGCCCTCTTCAATGGACCTGTCCGAGTCACGCCTGACGTAACCAATGACTAGATTGTCAAATGGTCGGGTTGGCCGACCCATGTCCAGCACATATCCGACTTGCCTCATATTATTAAAATATTTTCATATTTAACTAAATTTACCGAAAATTCATATTCAGATTAAGGTGAAAGCGCAGAATGATCGAGTAAACACAACTCAAGCTCGCCCTATCCCTTCACAAGTCCTAATCACATTCTTCACGCCTCTTGCACTCACTCATGCTCATGCCTTAGTCACTCTCTTGCTTGACTCTCAAACGCCACCCTCTTGCCTAGTCGCTTGCGTCCCTCACGCTCAATGCCTCCCTCTCTTGCCATGTTTTTGGCCAATTTTAGTTAGAAGTCAAAAGTTTCCGAGCTCCTGTCCCGCAAACTCTACAGCTGTTTGCGATTTGGATCTGATGATCCGATGGGTCCGCGACCCCGTTTCGATGAATCCGTTGTTTGTTTGGTGTGTTGCAAGCACGAAAATGATTTGAGTTCATGCTCTAGGGATGTTGGTGTGACCAGATTGTTCTCGAGTTAATCCCATGGACTTATTAGTGTGGGATGATTGGTGTTTGAATTTATGCTTCGACCAGTGTGTTTGGTCTATTTGTTTTTTTTTTTTTTTTTTATTAGTACATTTCTTTTGTTATGTCACCGATTCCATTGACTCATTCGGGAATCAGATCGATTCTAAGATGAAGTGGGCCAGTTCAATTGGCTCATCCAGAAACTGGCCCACTCGGGAATTAATCGTTCCTAATTATTCTTTGATTCTCAATCAAAAAAGTGAGATTCAATCTTAAGGAAAAGTAACTTAAAAGTAATTTTCAATATTTGAACTTTTACGAAAGTAATTCCACTGATTTTCACGCCTGTTGTTGACATAGCAAATGGAATTTTTCGTCATCATTAACTCAAGGAAAAAATGATTAAGATCACCGTCGGACAAATCTGGTGAATCCCTCGTGCCTTGATTTTATCATGCCTCTTTTCAAAACTTCAAAACAATTTTAAGGTTTTCCCCTCCCTGTCCCACACCGCAATTATTGCCCTAAAAGGAAAACGCCAGAGGCATTATTAATCCATTTATCCATTTCCGCCAGGTATATGACCAAAATGACCCTGCCGCGGACGTGGCGGCCTCCCATTGGCGGTCCCCGGCGGAAGGCGACACCATGCAAAAAGCAGGCGATTGAGACCCCTCATCGCCGGTGTCGAAAGCGAAGAGAAAATATGAAAAGCCCGAAAAATTCGCCGTGCGGTGGATGACGACAATTGACGCATTTCACTGCGCATCTCCGTCGTACCTATAAAGAGAGAGAAAGAGAAAATATAGAGAGAGAGGGAGAGAGAAAGCTTGAATCTCTACCGAAATCGTCTTCATCTTCTCTGCGAAAAAGCCCCGGAAGCGCGCCTGTTCTCGTGCTCGAGCAGGTAAGCCCGGCGCCCCCCGGATCTGCTCCCTTTTCGCGTCTCGATTTCGTGCTCAATTCGATTTTGCTGAATCGGCGGCGTCCGTGCGATTACGCCGCGCGCGTTCGTTCGTTCGTTCATCGAATCGGCTCGGGGCCGGTCGCCTGTGGTCCCGGGCGTTGGTCGCTGCTGATTTTTTGCGGTTCGATTGGGTTTGGGCGGTCGGGGATCGAGGCCTGAGCTGATTAGCTGGGAGTTAGTTCGATTGTCGTCGCCTTCTTTAGCTTGCCGATTGGTCTAGGGCTTTCGTTAATAGGCTCAATCGGATGCGTTGTGGTGTTGAGTTGATCAACTGCGCGATTGCTGGCGTTTGGATGTTATTGAATATGTGTGAATGACTAGGTTTGAGCTCGAATGAGTATTTCCTGTTGTAAAGAGTGCTGCCTGGTAATGATTCTGAGCACCTGATTTTGTAGAACCTTGGGGTGATGGTCGATGAGGTTATCTGCTCGTTTTGCTTGATTATGCTGTAGAGAGGCTGTGTTGTCTGTGATGGATATTTATGGTTATGCTTTGAATGAAAATTCAAGTGCTTAGTTTGGCCAAGGACTTGGTGAACTGGGTGGATCCTTTTTTTTTTTCCTCAATTTCTCTGAACGGAAGCGGCCAACTAGGCTGAGGACATCAAGCTCTTTGGCATGGAGGTCTCGGAGTTTCATTGGTGACGGTGTTCAGACATGGCCAAATTTGAGGATGAATTCCCTGTTAAATTAATACGTAGAAGCTTCGACGGATGAGAAATTAGTCTCCTCTCAATGCTTCAAACTTCTATGCCGCTTTTTCATACTTCACATATGCTGTTGAGTGCTGAGACCATTTTTAACTATCCGGTCTCATAGTATTTCAAATAGTAAAACTAGCTGATACTGAGCCTGCTTCACGTCTCTAGGGTTTATACTTTCCAAAGATGATTAATCTTTTCAAAGTGAAGGCAAAGCAAAAGGAGATTGCAGAAAATGCCAACGGGAAGGCCCCTGTCAAGAAGCAAACTGCTGGCGAACTACGTCTCCATAAAGGTTCTTGTTCCACCTCCTTGTGGTTTAACATATATAGCTTTGCTTCTACACTATGTTCTGTCAAAGTGTCCCCAGCACTAGCCACTGTTTCTCTATTAGTTGTTTCCTGCATTTGAATATGTGGCTTAGAGTAAAGATCTGATGGGTCTTCTACTGTCTTATCATCTTATACTTTTCTATAATTGAATCTATTGATGTCACAAGCCACATTTCTGACCATGAAAATAATGGGGGACTCTGTTTTTGCCCCTTTATCCTAATTCAGATTTGAGCATGTTTATTATGCATCCTCTTTGTATTGTCAAAGTTATGGCTGTCTCGTGCTAGAAATGGGTTACAGAACCATTATATACTGCTCTCATGATTTGCAAATCTTCAGTTTTGTATAAGGAATAAGTGGGTTCTCTTCGGAGAGAGAATGATAAGTAGTTTCTACTCGTAACCTTACCTGGTTCTGAATGTATCTTATTCCATTCCAAGAGTTTTGTTTTTTGGTCGAGCATTCCAAAATTTTAATGAGTTAGAGCTTGGTTAACTGTCTCTAGATCATATTGGCTAATTGTTTGGTGTGTGAGGAACAATATTAGTGGTTACTTTGGATCTTAGGTACCATATGTAGCTGCAAATATTCATGTGTTAAGCTAATTTTGGGATTTCGTTTTTGCAGATATTAGTGAGCTTAACTTACCAAAAACTTGTACCATATCCTTTCCCAATGGTAAGGATGATTTGATGAACTTTGAGGTGACCATACGTCCAGACGAAGGATATTATTGGTAAGTCTTTTTCTATGGCCTCTTTAAAATCTCTTCCTATTGGCTCGTATGATGGACTTTAAACTGTTTCATATAGGATTATGGATAGGGGTGAGCATGGTCCAGGTGGGTGGCTTTTACCTTAGAACCGGGAACCTTCCATTAAGGACCGGTTCTAAAAGATGGGAACTAAGACTCACCCGTGGGTTCCATGAACCCACCCAGGAATCGAACTGTTCCAGTTCGGCTCCCAGGTGGATTCATGGAACTGGTCTTCAATCCCTATAAAATTGCATTCATCGATTAATATCATGATGAACCTATTTTCTATTTAGAGCACCAAAGCTAGTTCGGCCTTTATTTGGGTAGATTGTGAGCCATTGATTTTGATTAAAGATTGAGAACTATAGGGCGAAACGAATAAACAATACCCGTTAACTAAAAAGTTAATTTCTTCTAAGGTCATGGTGTGGTCCTCTTACTGTTTCTTGACACCAGAAACATGTGGAGAATTAGACTCCTCAAACATTAATCGCTTAATTCATCTTTTTTCAACGTTAACCTAATTTAATCATGGAAATGGTTAAAGAAAGACCTAATTATACTTTTAAAATGAGCCGATGGCTCTTAATTTTGTATCATGACGACAAAGCGACACAACGTTTATAGACATCTCCAATCGGTTTCCTTCTTTCTCTGATTTGTTTATTTTGTTTTGGTTGAGAAAGCAAATAAATAAATTTTTAGAATTGAAAAAAAAAAAGTATGGGGGTTAATCTTATTACACACCCAAGAGACAAAATTAGTTAATAATGTCCAATAACTACAAATATATATATATATATATATATATATTTGTTTTTTGGGTCAAAAAATTACAAAATAATTAAGTAATTGTGATAGAATTTTTCTTTTTCCTTTAAAATATATATGCTGGTCCCGGTGGGTGGATGGACGGTTCCATGCCTAGAATCGGGAACTGGACCGGTACTTACCGGTTCTATTAAATTGGAATCGGGAACCAGACCGGCCTTCATGGGAGCTGCCGGTTCCGGTCTAGTCCGTTCTGGTTCCGGGTGGTTCATGCAATTTCGGGTTCTTTTGCACACACCTAATTATGGATGAGTGCTCTAGAATGAGAATAAAATTGGAAAAGAACATTTTCTCGTCTTATTTGTCTACGGACTTTAGAAGCTAGAACATTCTGGGGCAAATCAGTATTGCAACTGAACATGTTCTGGAATGAGATGATAATGGTATATTATCTTTCCCTCAGTGCTCAATTTGTTCATTATCCTCAGTTGTACCAATGTGAATGAATTATTAACGAGGCACATTTTGTGGCAGTGGTGGTACATTTGTTTTTACTTTTCAAGTGTCCTCCATCTACCCTCATGAGGCACCAAAAGTCAAGTGTAAAACTAAGGTAAGTTAGCCCTCACCTGTAAATATGGATGGTCTTTTACTTAATTTTCTCGAGTATTGATATGGCTTTGCTCATGCAGGTTTACCATCCCAATATTGACTTGGAAGGAAATGTTTGCCTCAATATTCTAAGAGAAGATTGGAAACCTGTCTTGAACATCAACACCATAATCTATGGGTTATTCCATCTTTTCACGGTATTTGGATTTATTCTCAATGACTCTTTTCTTTTCTAAATGGTAATCATTTCCTCAACAATCCATTGCTCCCATGCAGCAACCCAACTATGAAGATCCGCTCAATCACGATGCAGCTGCTGTATTGAGGGACAATCCAAGGATGTTTGAGTCTAATGTGAGACGGGCAATGGCTGGTGGGTATGTAGGGAACACCTTCTTCCCCCGATGTATGTAGCCGTTGTCTATGTCTGCCGATCATCAAATTCATTGCTGAGGCTTGAGGGTTCAAGGGCTGTTATCTTGATGTAATGCTTCCATTGTCAAGTTGTATTTTCTGAAAATGAATTGCAAGGATGAAGGCCCCATGAAGGTGTGTCCGAATTCACCTTTTCCTTTGTTCTCTGCATCTGTGTCCTTTCCTTTTTCTTGATGTGAATCTTGGGGGGAGACTAAGGTCTTCTCTTTGGTTGAACAAATATGTGCATTATCAAGCCAGTTTGGGCAGCTCGTGTTTTGCTGCACCTCAAATTTGTGCTACATAGCAGGTGCAGGAGTTTGGACAGTTTTAGTATCATATACTGCACATTTTCCAGGACCTCGGCCTCTTAAATGGTTGGTTTTTACACGCTTATACGTCAAATTTGCTAGAGATCTTCAAATCAGGGGCAGTGTTTAAGATCTGTAATTGAGAAATTGAAGCATATGGGCTTGGCAACGCTGGGTCTGGCCTTGACCCAGTGCTTCCTTCCAAATATCTGTCAAAACCATTGATGGATGGCCGGTCAAAAGTACAACGTTGCTATTCTCAGGCATCTGTCCGGTTCCCCGTTTGTATGACTAGTCCAGGCAGTTCCTGACCTGTCTTGCGTGGAGTATTTAATTACATTGATTACCTGAAGGCCAGCTACACTCGATCATCACCTACGCCAAAGCAGATCTTTCATTATGTTTCTTCTTTAATTTCCTCTCTTCGATCAATTTTTTGATTAAAGGTGCCATTGACTCAGCCCTCGTCGGCATTCCAGGATTCCTCTACATATATAATGCTATTATTGCGGAGGTGAGAATGTCTTTCGTTTCTTATTGAGATAGAAGTTTTCAATAGATACCCACCCCACAAAAAGACATTTCACACCGGTTTCAGAAGAAACGACTGTACATGCAGATGAGCGCGCGCATAGATGGATGGGGAGAGAGAGAGACAGAGAGCTGCATGATCCATTGACAAAAAGAAAGTATATATCGACTGGAAACTGTACTGAATACCTTTGCATATATCGATTGGAAACTGTACTGAATAGCTTTTTAACTCAACCGTTCACAATAAAATTAAACACAAAAATTTCGACTGAGCTATGGAGGGACCATATCAAACAGACTTCAATACCCACATTAGCGGAATAGGTGATCTAACAAGAATCAATTAATGCATTTCTGATCCTCAAGCAAAAGACATACGCATCGCACGGAGAATGCAATGTTACAAAGGTCCTTTGAATGATATACTCATATGTACTAATAGGGTATGGCAAATCTCTTAACAATTGAGGCCATGTACTTGCCTTGGTGCTCGGCAAGAGCCAGCTCAGTCGTGCTCGGTTCTCTCGTGCCATCACCAGAAAATACTCCAGCACCATACGGAGAACCTCCTCTTATGGAATCCATCTTAAACATTCCAGCCCCGAAAGTGTACCCAATTGGCACATAGAGCATTCCGTGGTGCGCTAATTGAGTAATTGCTGTCCATCTGCGAGGCATGTACCGGCATCATTAGCTCTATGGAAATTGAAATTTAAGAGACTCTTCCCGTCGGCCTCTTCTAAAGAAACACCATGGCGAGAAAGTACTCTCAAAGTTAGCTCATAATATAATTTCATCGTTTATTCGATGAGTGTTCTGGGACAGATGAACAAAAACTTATATAACTCTGGTTTGCAATGCGGTCTAGCCATCAAATTAAATGTTGATAAAGCATGAAAGCCATTGTAGATAATCTATAACTCATATCAGGCAAGAATTGGAAGTAATTCTACACATCCCTGAAAGTAAAAGTTGAATAGTTCTTCTACGTTTCATCTTCTGTATTGTTCCTGATGCAACTGCTTCTTTGAGTTGCATTTAGATTTAAGGAGAGTATGGATCAGTTGATCTATGCAACAGGTTTGGAAGGCTGGAACTTAGGATCCATTTGGATTGCAAGGTCAAACGCTGCTAAGGTAAAATTTGAAAGAAGCCCAAACAGTATGCAACTCAGCTTTTTCTTGGTTTTCTAGTCTAAAAAGTGAGAATGAGAATGCCCGACATGACAAATGCCAAATCAAGGCTACCGTCTTTCCTAAACTAAGATTCGCTGTAAAACCTCTTCCAAAGATTATAGATTCCCATAGATGGGATGTTAGAATCTCTTGCTGATAGAGACTCAATCAACTTAGCAAAGTACACATAAGTAGACTCTCCAGTATTTCAGAACTAATTGTGCTAACTCAACATAAGGATATGTGATTCTAGATGATAGAGATACTGAGGACTCTAGATGCTTAAAGATGGAAAAAAACAGAATCATCAATAATAGTTCCCAGCCTCTCGACCTGTTGAACATTTTCTGTTATCATTACCTAAACAAGAAAGAAAACCTCTAAGCAATCTACTTGGAGATTACATCATACAGAACTCCAATGAGTGAAACCACCTTCTTTTTCCCAGTATCAACGTATTCAAACACGTTGCCCACACTACAGATATTGTATCCACATCAGACTTTTCATTAGCTTCCCAAGCAACCCAATTAGACTTCATTAGACTATTACATGAGGCAACTGAACTGATGCAATAAACTTACCGATGCTCAAGAGCAGAAAATTTTAGAAAGTTGTCAAGGAAAAATGTAAGCACGTATCACAAAGTCAATTCTAGTTATGCATGTTTTTGGAGATGCTTCATTCTGCTGTCTAGACCTCACCATAACTATTGTGCCATAGAATTAACTTTGGAAAGCACTCAGTTAATCGAAACATCCTCAGAATGCAGTTGAGTCATCTATTAACATAAGAAGGATCCTGTATTTGCGATAGATTCTATAATCTGGAGATTACTTCATAACTCTGGATTTGCGTTGATTAATGACCTTTATAGATACATAAACATTTAGTCGCAAAGTCTCTTCTAAATCAGAATTTTATCCTACACAAACACGATCAGCTGAGCACAAGTTAAGGCAGTAATTTTAACCATTGGAAGATGTAATCTCTGGATTCTCTTCAAGCACCGTGATTTCATCGTTCATCCAGTTGATTCTACGCTCAAGGATTCTACCCAACCCATCTAAACACATTCAAAACAAGCCATACCAAGATGCTAAGCATCAGAGCACCAAGCAAACCAACAAATCCGAGAATTAACTCCAAGCAAGAAGATATGAAATCAGCCAGCTCAAGTTAGTCTTCCCATGCAGCCACTAAATTCGACTATTAGCAAAAGCTACAGATTTTCACAGTAAGGAAAACCAACGAAACAGAAATCTTACGCGGTGGTTTCTTGCCCTCCGCCCTGAGTGCCGGTGCTCACAAAGAACCCGGCAGGCACTCCGGCAAGCCTCTGCTCGCGCCACAACCCCCCGGTCGAATCGAAGAAGGCCTTCATCTGCGACGCCATGCTCCCAAACCTGGTCGGAAACCCGAACAACAACCCATCGGCTTCCACCAATTGCTCCGCAGATATAACGGGCACTTCCTCATCTCTCTGTGGGACCCTCATCTGCTCCAGAACCTCCGACGTCAGCGTCTCTGGCACCCGGTAAAGAACACCCTCAACCCCATCAATTGAATCCACGCCCTTCTTGATCCTCCTCGCCATGAGCTCCACGTGTCCGTACATTGAGTAAAAGATGATGAAAATTCTCAGCTTCTTGATCGTCTGCGCATGGTTTTCTGTGACTGGAGCAGTGACTTCTGTTGCCGCTGCTGCTGGGGCTCGTTCCCGGGCAGGAACGGGACCGTCCCCTTCTGGGTTCGGAGGATCTTGATCGGGGGACTCAACTGATCTTTTCTTGCTTGGCACACAACCGCCTCCCTTACCCATTAAATTGCCAGCCCAATTTCCAAAATTTCTAGTCCTAATTCGACGGGTGTAGGATTCTTGGAAAGAGAATGCTGGTGCTACACTCTGTGAAATGGTCGATTCAAGAAACAAGTATTTGTCAACTGGGTAGTACTGAGAGTCAGGAAGAAGAAGAAGACGACAGAGAATTAAAGAATGAGGAGAATGGAAGAATCAGTAGGTGGAGTCAATCTCTGTCCTCGAAGATGAGCTCTGGTGTGAGCTGTGTGGAATTCGGCGAAGACCACTTGCTGGCATTCTGGCATAAAATAAAGAAGAGGATGGACGCGACCGGGTTGGAAAATATATCTGCTTGACTGAGTGGATTGTGCAGAGAAGGTCGCACGTTGTCTCTTCCTTTATCTACGGGAGAATTGCATAAAGAAGCTGCAATTGACCTTTTTCTACGGGGGAGTCATTGCGTTGTCCCGTGAAATCACACGGTTTCACCCCACTAGAGACTTTTCCAGCATACATTGTCCTCTCTTTCTTTTACACAAGAAAGAGAAAAACAGGGTGTCCCCGGGCAACATATTTTTCGAGAGTCAATTTAGGACATATTCCTTTTTTTTTTTTTTGTCAAGTAAAAGATATATATTCATTATCGAGACACAAAAAAAAAAAAAGAGAATCGATTTATGATGTTGAGTTTCGAATAAAGGATTGTCAAATTTATATATTTTCATAGTTTGATCTCTATTTAATATTCGAAATATCGAGAGACAATTACTTCATTTGATGATAAAAAATTGCAATTGCTTCTAAATATGTTAAGAACTTCATGGACATCGTCCATTAGACAATCTCAATCATCAGTGTTATTTAAAGTGGGGTTGTTATTTCAGGTGGGGTCGTGCAATTAATGACTATGATTTGGATTCAGGCACAAAATATTTTCACTTGAGAAGAACCCAAGACTTAGCTCAATACATACTGCGTAGCGTTGGGGCACATAATTTCAGAGAACAGGTGGAGAGTTAGATCGTGATTATTACCAAAGCAATCGGCTATCATTAAAACAAGCAATAAATTTCAAGCATTTGAATGACATGCCATCATTTTGAGGATCGGCGCAAGAGACAAACACCAATATCCAATTTTTTGAAATCTCTCTTCTTGATTCAATGACTCTTACTACGCATATCCCTTTAGTTCCACTCTATTCCTAATGTGACGTATGAAATAAATGAGACAAATGCGTTCCGGTTCAAGAATGAAATGTTGCTCTTCAAGAGTATTAAGAGCCCCTTGAGTTTGGAAAGGAAGGACATCTCACTCATAAAACTCAAGCATTCACATGCTCTACTTCACTTGAGCTTAAGGAATGAATGACCGGAACAGGGCAATATCCTAGAAAGAACAAGGCCCTTAGAGAAGGAGGGGGGCTGGGCGAAACTAAATAGACACGGTTAAGGTTTAGGAGCTCATGGCATTCTATCCAACCTAATCATTTTTCAGTTCTCGTTTTCTAAATGAAACGATTTCCTGGGTAGTATTGTCATCTACATCAGAAAATCTAGAATGAGGCTGTGCAGGCTACAAGTACGGTTTGATTTACTACTAGAACAGAAGAGACTCAGAAACAAAAGAAAAGGACTCAAGATCAGTAAGTTTGACCCGAAAAGCTCACCCATAGCTCACAGAGGAAATAAGGCCTTCTATTCAATCAGATGATTAGAAAGAACACCCACAGATCCGTACTACACAAAACAGCAGTTTCTCAGCTACTTGAAGATACAGCCTGAGAAAAATTGTATTATTCTCAGAGAAAAGAAAAACGAAGGGAAACCAATGAGGCCAACAGGAAAAGTTTTCAGATCTAAATGGTATGCCGTCGATTCCCAACAAGTCAAGTTTCAACTACGAAGATAGTTGGTGCTAAGAAGCATCTTTGAATACCAGAACGGCATTTTACGAATCTGAACCATCAGGGAAGGGTTTTAGAGCATCTTCTTTACCATTAACATAGTATTCAAGAACCGACTTCATGCGCAGAAGCTTGTCGTGGTGGTAGTTTAAATGAACAATCACGGGCTTAATTTTGCTGAGGAAGGCATCTTTTCTGACAGTCCTATAGAGGACCTTACTATTCATAAAGAGATAAAAGTCCATCGTCCTCTTGGCAGCATGGAGACCATCATGCCCGTTATGTGAAGGAAAAAAGAGTTCCTCATTGAAAACCGCTTGGTCCCAGGCATTTTCCTGAGAAAGCCTAGCAGCCACACGATCAAGGAGCTCGATTGAAGGGATGGTGGGTCTGATATAAAAGAAACCACAATTATAAACCGAGATACGATTCGTATGACCGTCTCTGGTCCAATCCATTCCAGGCTCGTCAAAGACATCATCGAACCCGTAAGCAGTCCTGTTGTCATGACCGTCTGACATGGACTCCACATCCGAATCTCGATATAGATGGTCAAATGGGTTTTGCAAGTAGACTATGTCGACATCAGAGAGAAGAACACTATATCCCAACTGCAAAAATTCCCTCAAAATGCGGAATTTCAATCCTGAAACAGGACGACTCCCTCCTGTCCTTCCTACGGAATCAACGTCTTCATCTGGATCTCTTTTGTATACAGGAACACTGTTTGACTCACAGAACTTAGCAATATCCTCATCCAGAGCAACCACCAAATAATTAAGTATACCCACTCTTTTTATGTTGGTGAACCAAACTTCCAACAATTCCTTCACATTTGAGTTGGCCAGGGCAACTATGAGCTCTCTATTAACTGCGACTTTCTCCAATATCTTTGCCAATCTTGGATTCACAGATTCATCAGGGACAACAGTGGGATTGGTTCTTGAACCCTTAACAGTACCAAATGGCCCGGCTTTCTGCTGTTTACCCAACGCAAGAACTTGCTTCTGAGCCTGATCTTTCCCCTGTTCAGCTAACTTAAGCTTTTCCATCAACTCCCTAACTTCCTTTTTTAGCTCAGCATTTTTCTGCGAAACAGCCACGTTCTCCAACTTCAACATGTTCATTCGCTCAGATGATTCATAAGAGCTGGAAGAGGACTCTACCTAGCAGGCAGCCGATAAAAGAAGTTGTTTATGGCATTTGCAGGATAACACGAAAAAACAAGTTAATGCCCATCATTCCATCAAATTTATGAACTATTCCATTGAAGACTCATGTCTCATTCACACATCTCAGGCCCTCGTTCACATAGTTCAACCTGAAAACAAACGATGTAATATAACAAGGAACCATTTTGACTTATATGTCTGCAGCAAATGAAGAATAACTCATGTAGCGAGAGGATGACGGACCAGCATGTTGAAGCAGAACCTGTTTCCCTTCGGATGAAAAACAAGCCCAGCATTTTTGTTTCTTACAAGAAAGTCCATTTACTCTTCAGGTAAAAGCATCCAAGTACATATTCAATTCTTTCATGAAGTAAACCTCGACTGATGTCTCAACCCAAGCAATCCTGACCTAAAACTCATGCAATATCACGGTAACATCGGAAGACAGGAACTTTCAAACAATAAGTCTCAACCTTCAAAAGTCAAAATCCAGATTATAAAATTAGACTTCATTATTCCATTTATTCCATTTGTTTCGTAGAAAATAACTTTTTCGGAAATTATTTTTCAGGAAGCCATTTTCCAAGAAAATAACTATATTTTCCGATATTTGATCGAAATTTGAAAATGAACTAGAAAATGTTTTTTGCAGTTTGATATTCTAGCGACCTCGAGCCTTGCCTAGCTCGCTGGATCTAGCGAGGCCCAAGCTTGCTAGCCCCAAGCAAGCTCGACTTTGCCAAATCCGCCCTCGCTAGCTTGTGGCAAGGCCGGAGCTTGCCAATGGCCAGTCGTTGGTTGTCGTCGTGGCCGGCGACCAGTTAGGGAAGAAGAAGAAGAAAAAAAGAAAAAAAAGAAAAAAAATTAAAAACTTGATATTTAAAAAAAAACATAAAAATAAAAGGAATATGTGTTTGGTGAAAGAAAGTGAGATGGAAGAAGGAGACCTAGACCCCTGAAGTGCCAAAACTTGACATGGGAGATAGGTATCAAAAGTTAGGAAATGTACACTTAAGTGCTAGAATCAAAGCAAGATAGATTAGTTAAGTGTCAATGACGACAAAATCTGACTAAAATACCGACGTAGTGTTTTTCCAACGAGACAATGTGGCTAGATAAGCTCATTTGATGTCTTTTGTATGTTGATGTGATAGATAAACAAAAAACGACGTCGTTTTGTCTTGGTTCGAATTTTAATATAAATATAAATATTAATTTAATTTAAAATTAAATTATTTAATTAAAAAAAAGTTGCAAGTGTTGGGCAAGGGTTGTGCAAGCCAGTGACAGTGGCGAGGCAGCGGTGAAGGCTTGCACAACCCTCACCCAATGCCCACAACTTTTTTTTTTTTTTAATTAATAATTTTTTTTGAATTTAGTTTAATTAATATTTATATTAAAATTCAAATAAGACACTTATTTGAATTTTAATATAAATATTAATTAAACTAAATTCAAAACTAAAATAAAAAAATAAAAAATGCAGTCCACACCATTCTGCCATCCTCATTTTTTAAAAATAATTTAGTTTTTAAATTTAATTTAATTAATATTTATATTAAAATTCAAACCGAGACAAAACAATGTCGTTTTGAATCTTCTTTGTTGACTCAGCTCTCTGGTGAGCCACGTGGGAGAATTATATTAATAAAAAATTATCATGTAAGATTTCTAGCCAATGTTGGTGGACTTGGCACTCAAGTATCCTAATTTAAAAAAAAAAATGGCACTGAAGTGTATATTTCGTAACTTTTGACTGTTAAGTGTCGCCCATGTTAAATTTTGGCACTTGCGCTATTCTTTTGTTGTGGAAGGAGTTATGGAAAATGTTTTCTACTTTTCAAAAGTGAAAAACGTTTCCTCCACTTTTGAATTTGTTTATTTTTTTAATAATGGAAAACGTGAGAAAATTCCAAATAAGAGCTGGAAATGTTCTCATTTTCTCAAATAAGAGTTTAAGATGAATATTATTTCAAATAAGGGCCCGAAGTAGGCATATCAATCCTAAAGAAGAGCTTGAAGTTGTTATGACCGTTTCAAATAAAGATCTAGTCTCATTGGCTTGCCGGTTAGCAAAATATTCCGGTTAATTAGAGATATTTTTGTCAAAACACTAGTTAATTTTAAATTAAATTAGATTAAAAAAAAAACATGGGTGGGAGGGAGCCCTCCCGCCTATGGCCGTTGCCCCATTGCCAATGGGGCAACAACGTAGGCTAACGGGGTTGTTTGTGTAAGGGTCGATAAGCTTGCATGAGAGCCAACGGTCTCGCCCCGGTTGAGGCAAGGGCGGGCAACCCTCGCCCATATTTGGGAAAGGGTTGCCACCCTCTATCACTTTTGGTGAGGGCCAATAGGCCCTCGCCTCTAATTAGCAAGGGTTATCGGCCCTCACCTAAGCATCAACGACCTTGCTAGCCTTCACCACTGCCCTTTCGGCGATAGGGTAGCGACCATGGGCAGGCGCCAAGTGTTTTCCCCATTTTTTTCATGAAAGAAAAAAATAAAAAAGAGAAAAAATAAAATAAAATTTAAAATTTTAAAAAATGAAGTTGCTTTTTATGACTGGTGAGTTCAAACCATTCTTTGAGACTAATATAGACACTTCACACCCTTATTTGAAATAAGATTTATTCTATGCCTTATTTGAAAAATAATGGCACTTCATATATTTATTTAAAATAATATTCAACTTAGGTTCTTATTTGGAATTTTTCAAATTTTTTTTCGTTTGCTAGTTTATTTTCCGTAAAATGAATATCGAAAAATTCTAAAAACGTTTTCCAGGAAGATATATTCTATGAAACATATGAAACCTAGCTAAGAAAAGAAAGAACCTGAGATTTGATGAGACGACGGTTATGAAAGGGAGGGCCAGCGATGGAGAAGAGCCCATCGAGGAGCAAGATAGCGAAGACACAGGTGATAGCAACGCCGACGGCAACGGGGGCAGCGATTCTTGATTTCCCAAACGAGTGGGAGGAGCTGCCGCTTCGCATCAAGGGTCCATCTCTTCGGCCACTCATCTCTCTCTCTCTCTCGACTGAATATAAAAGCTTCAAAGCTCAGGACGAGAGACGAGTGCAACGAGATTGGGGGTTCGGACGGGAGAGAGACGGGGCGTTTCCCAGTTCAAGAAAACGCACGACTGATTCAACCCAAGTATCACCGACTGGATTCAAAGGGTTTAATGTCTGAATCGTAAGAGATGTCTTTGCTTCTTATTCTATTTCCGAGAGCGCGATCGAGCTTGGGCACTCAACGGACGCTTCGGATGCAAGAAAGTCCAAGAATGGCAGTCGCAGCAAAGAGAGAAGAATCTCAATTGGGCCCAAAAACAAAAAGAAAGGAGAAGAAAAGACTCGAGTTTGATCCCTCCCCTCGGCATGTCTGTCTCTCTCTTCTGTCTTTTCTCTTTATATCATGCGTCTCGGCTCGGGAAGTAGACGAAGGGGGAGCAGATAAGACGGCTAAATGACAAATTTGACTCCCAATATATACCGCACTGCATGTCTGCGCGATCTACTTACATCAATTCAGCTCGGCGCGAAAACTGGGGCCCGCATTTCGTATGTTGGAATCGTTCGAATGTTTTGCTGAACGAAGCGCAGCCCAGATCACATCGAAGGCCCGGCAATATAAAAGTTATCGAAAGTCCCTAAATTTATTTGAAGCGAGCATGTTGAGACGATGATTTCATGAATAGCTCCAATGAATTTTTGGTCAACTCTTTCAAAGACCCGTCTCCCCTTTTTTATTCTTGGGTTTTCTCCGATACCGGAGCAGAAGTAGAGAAGTCCATTAATTAGCGAGAGGAGAGGATGAATATTTTAAATGGGAACTAACAAATTTCCCGGCCGATGGCGACAATTTGGCATCTGAAGCCAATTGGGCCGAGAAAAGTCAACAGAGCAGAAGTAGAGCAGCCCATGGATTAGTGGGAGGACAGGATGAATACTTCGAATGGGAACTGACAAATTTCCCAGCCGATAGTGACTATTTGGCATCTGAAGCCAATTGGGCTGCGAAAAGTCAACGATCCAGAGATGGAATTACTTCTGTATAGTGGTGAGATTGGGGTCCGGATATAGGATGTCATGGCTTACGACCTTGAAATGATATGGCCTTAAACAACTGTTAATTTCATCGCATGTTTTTATCAGAGAAAAGATAAAAACCTGTATTAATCTCTGCTTTCTCATTGAAAAACTAAGCTGAACTGTTTTCCACGGTGTTGGAACTTCAAAAGATCCATGTTTTGGATCGTTGATCTTGAACATAGGGTAGCTAGCTTTTTATTATTTTTTTTATTATTTTTTTTGTAGCTAGCCACTTGAAGATAACAGTTTCGAGCTAAACCTCTGTGGAAGTCACAAAATCGTGATACCCTTCACTATAGCGAACATCCATATTT
This sequence comes from Eucalyptus curtisii, assembly GCA_017140595.1. NCBI lineage: Eukaryota > Viridiplantae > Streptophyta > Magnoliopsida > Myrtales > Myrtaceae > Eucalyptus > Eucalyptus curtisii. Next base: position 21,956,547 of record CM029502.1, read on the forward strand.
ACAAAGTGTGGACGATAGTGCGTGCGATATCCTGGAAGTGCTCCTGAAGCTGAACTTCCTATGCCCGGATTATGTAGCCAAAGATCTTCCTAAACCCACTGTTGAAGATCACCGCCTCTCTCTCTCCTGGAGTTCTCTAGATCTCTCTCTCTGGAGTTCTCTAGATCTCTCTCTAGAGTTCTCCATATCTCTCTTTACTCCTCCGATTTCTCTCTCTCTGGATTTCTCTAGATCACTCCCTTCTCCGAATATTCTAGCAAAATCCATCAAGAAAAGCTGCACCACTTCTAGACTTCTCCAAAGAAATCTAGTTGTGAGGCTATAATAAAATAATAATAATACTTCTAGAATAGTGTAGAAAGCTAGGAAAGTCACCAACTTTCCATCCTATAAATAGGAGCAACTTGCATGAGTGTCCAACTAAGCGTGTGTGAGTAAGAAGTCCAAGGGGGTGTGTGGGTGTGTGTAGGGGTCTTGAGAGTGTGTTGAGTAGAGTGTGCTGTATATGCACGTGAGTGTGAGAGAAATTGTGTAGAGTTGTCCAAGTATTGTATGTGGTGTGAGAAAATATTGTAATAGTGAAAGTTATATTTTGTAAAGTATATTTGTACCACGTTTCCACAAGATTCAATAAGTGGTATCAGAGCAGGTTGTCGGAGGCCGTGCAAAGACACATTGTAAGTGAGTAGGCGGTCAGGGATCGTTGAGCCAAGAAGCGAAGAAGCGAAGGATGTCGAAGTTCTGCCAGTGCACAATCTGGGATTGTGAAGTCGGTTGGTCCGGGACCAGGCTTACTTGGTATAGTGCTGGGCATTATAATCAAGTCACAATGGCAGATTTCTCGAGTTCGGTAAGTGGCGTCGAGAAGCTCAACAACTCAAATTATAATAATTGGAGTACCCGAATGCAATTTTACTTGCTAGGTCAAGATTTGTGGGATATCGTTGGCGGGAGCAACACCACACCACCCACGAATGATAGCGAATTAAGAAAGTGGAACATAAAATCAGGTAAGGCTCTTTATGTTCTTGCTGTAACCGTTGAAGATGAATTATTGCAACACATAAAGAGTGCGAAGACCCCAAACGAGGCCTGGGATAACTTGGCGACGCTGTTTGCAAGGACAAACGATGCCAAGTTTCAATGCCTGGAGAACGAGCTCCTCTCAGTCTCACAACAAAGTATGACGGTAAGTCAATACTTTGCTAAAGTTAAATCTATTTGCGAAGAAATTTCAAAATTAGATCCTGAGAATGCCATCTCTGAGACAAGAATGAGAAGAATAATAATTCACGGGTTAAGGCCGGAATATAATGGTATTGTTACGGCCACCCGTGGATGGGCAAATGAGCCAACTCTAACAGAGTTGGAAAATATATTGGCCAATCAAGAGGCCTTAGATAAACAAATCCCTAAGGTCACAATTAAAGATGATGAAAGTGCCCTCTTTAGTAATAAAAGAGGGTTCAAGGGCCAGAATAGAAATAGAGCAATTGCAAGAGATGGCAAACCATGGAAAGATCATGGAGATTGGCGGAGGCAACCAGAAGAGAAGGGTTATCAGCCAGGGGGAGCTCGTCAAGATCGCGACAACGATGACGATGACGATGAAGACAAGAGCAACAAAAGTCGTAGCAAACGGTGCTACGTTTGTGGCAAGGTAGGACATATTGCCGATTCTGTTGGTACAAAGGCGGGAAGAAGGAAATGTCGTCACTTCCCGCAAGAAGGAGATTGCAAGCGAAGAAGAATGGGACTTTCAAGCGCCAAGTGCGGTGAAGGAACGAGAAGAGCTTGCAACCGCTTGTATAATTGAGTTGGATAATTTGACAAGTTCTATCACGACCCCGAATAAGAGCAAGCCAAGGGAGAACTCGAAGAAGCAACTAACAATGCCAACAAGCAATCGTGAAAAGAAACTGCAAGAGATGCAGGAGATGATAAAGAAACTGAAAGTTGAGAAGGCAAAGATGGAGAATATGTTGACAAAGAGGGATGAGATGATAAGGCAGAAGGATCGAGAGCTCAAGGCAAAAGATAGGGAGCTAGAGAAGTTCCGATGTGAGTTCAAGAAGCTGCAGAAGCTTCAGGACCTCAAGCCTAATATGACGTTCCGAATTAATCATATCGGAAGAGACAACGAACAAATGAAGGAGAAAAAGAAAGTTTTCTTTGAGAAAAGGAGGCCATCTACACCCTACATCCCGTGGTGTAAGGATCGGTGGAATAAGATTAAGGGAAAGAGATTTTATGAGGAAAAGGATCAAGAGGTCTACATTGAAGTGCTTCGGATGGGATTGAATCGGTTGAAGCATGAAATGAAAGTCACGAATGAGAGGGTTGACCAAATGAGTTCCAATCTCAAAATTCTTATAAAAGATATGTCGAATACGAAGACCGAGTTGAGAAAGAAGAAGGAAAAGGAGACTGAAGGGCAGAATGAATTGGCATTGCAAAAATTGAAGAATTACAAAGCTCAATGGAAAGTCGCAGCAGGAGAAGCAACTGAAGATGGAGCCATAGAGCCATCCACATCTGAGGAAGCTTCGCAATATGCTGAATGGAGGAAGACAGTTGAAGAGTCCAAAAGCAATATCGGCACGGCTACTATATCGAGAGAGAGTAGTCGGTGAGGGGGAGTGTTGAAGATCACTGCCTCTCTCTCTCCTGGAGTTCTCTAGATCTCTCTCTGGAGTTCTCTAGATCTCTCTCTCTAGAGTTCTCCATATCTCTCTTTACTCCTCCAGATTTCTCTCTCTCTGGATTTCTCTAGATCACTCCCTTCTCCAGAATGTTCTAGCAAAATCCATCAAGAAAAGCTGCACCACTTCTAGACTTCTCCAACGAAATCTAGTTGTGAGGCTATAATAAAATAATAATAATACTTCTAGAATAGTGTAGAAAGCTAGGAAAGTCACCAACTTTCCATCCTATAAATAGGAGCAACTTGCTCCTCATTTGAGTGTCCAACGAAGAGTGTGTGAGTAAGAAGTCCAAGGGGGTGTGTGGGTGTGTGTAGGGGTCTTGAGAGTGTGTTGAGTAGAGTGTGCTGTATATGCACGTGAGTGTGAGAGAAATTGTGTAGAGTTGTCCAAGTATTGTATGTGGTGTGAGAAAATATTGTAATAGTGAAAGTTATATTTTGTAAAGTATATTTGTACCACGTTTCCGCAAGATTCAACACCCACTAAATGTCCAGTGGACTAGATTGATCAAAGCTTATATCCCAATTCAGAGCTTGCAACTTGCAGTTTCGCAAGTAGGCCCTCTTCCTTGTTAACCTATGTGAAATGTCAAACCCTATTACTTCATGATAAATATCAAGCAAGCGAAGTATCGGCATGATATGGGCAAAGAAACGTCAATCTTCATGTCCTGGTTTTGACTTTGATTTTGGTTCCCCGGGCCTTCAATAGCGGCGTTATCTTGCCCTTCTGGTGGTATGAGCACTGTGCCTTCAGAATCTCATTTGCTAATCCAAAGGCCACAGAAAGAAAACCCGTGGAAGACACCACGAAGATAAACCAGCATTAAGATGCGAACCCCATATTAATACTAAGTATATGAATAGCAACAGTGTAAAACTCAGATCAGGAAAATTTTGATAGATCCTCGCACTAATAACATAGAGAAATCCATAGCCCAAGTTGGCATAAGTATAAACCTGATACCAAAGTCCCTATAGTAAGGCCCTGTTTGGTTCAGCATGTAGAAGGGGCTTTGGGGCTCTAAAGGGGTTTGGGCAAAAGCGAAGGTGTTTGGTTCAATTTTTTGAGCACTCTGGGGAGATGCAATTGCATCTCCAAGGGAGTTGAAAGGGCTTTGGGGGAATGGAGGGGTAGAGGTTCATTGAGAAGTTGCATTTTCAGAATGCAACTTCCTTCCGGTACTGTTCATCTCTCCGGTGGAGAAGCCAATCGGAGGCCGACGACTACCGGCCAAGGGTCGCCCGACCCCGGCGATCGTCGCCGGACCTCAGGCAACGCCTGGGTTGCGCGACCCAGGCGACTTCAAAAAAGAAAATATAATTTTTTTCTTGTTTTTTTAATTTAATAAAAGTCATTTACAAATGCAAATTTTACCAAATGGTATTTTGGCCAAAGTTGTATCTCAATGCAAATTTTACCAAACGATATTTGTATTTCGGAAAACCCCATTCACCCAAAGGTATTTGCATTTTGGCAAATGCATTCCCCAAAAGCCGAACCAAACGGACCCTAAGTTTTCTTGCAAAGAGGAATTTCGCCTGGTCTGCACTCACGAATTTGTTCTGCGAGTTCAAAATCCATCAAAGCCGTGCATTTTGCATCACGTGGTGATTCTAATATTAATCCAAGTCCATATTACAGAATGAGCCAACAAAACGGAAACAGAGTTTCAACCAATTACCAATAGATATAAAATTATTATCAACAAATTTCTCTAGCAGCAATTGCTGCTCTCAAAACCCATCAGCCGCAGATTTAGAAGCGTGAGGGTGACGTATATTAGAAAATGAGCATGGTAGGATAGAGAGGAAAACAAACTGGAAGAGACTGACAATATATTCTGTGGAAGTCTGGATTACGTAAAAAGCCGATATGAGAAAGTAGGAATCTTTCCAATGACAGATGCTGCATACGAAGTCGACGTAGCTAATGACTCACTTGAAGTGGACGGCTTACCTTAAATCTCTGCTTTGGCAACTTGCGTGCCAGTTGAGTTAAAAAATCCATGAGTAGGTGAACTGGTGAGTATATTAGCAAAATGCTTTTTTACTCGATCATTACCACTAGAAATTGAGATTTTGGCTTATTCAAGGGAGATCCAATCAATGAGAACATGATGTCGAGCTTGAACGGCGAATGTCTGCCTAACACGCATGCTTTAATAATTAATACTTCATCCCATCAAGGCAAGCAAAAGCGATCATCTTCAAAATTTTGAAGAATGCTTTAGAGAGCTTGGATAATTCTTTCTTGAAGAGAATTGAATTGGAGAAGTAAAATCCCTATTCTATTTATATAAGATTGGTCGAGCTTTTCCTTTATGTCAACAATTTTGATAGCATTGAATACGTGGAAAACATAATGGAATCTGAGCCTAATCTCTAGCTCTCTCCCTCCGTGAATTAAAGAAGTGAAGCAAGCTAGCCTTGCGAGGATTAAGTTTATATGACAAACCTCTCTGATTTGTATCATTTGCATTTTTCTCTTGATATCATTCGTCATGACAAACTTTTGCAATATTCGATGCATGATCAATATGTTTTTCAGTTGGCCGATATGATTGGCAAATTGTATCATGATATGGAAGAGGGGCTTAATAAAATGCGTCTTGCTATGAAAAAGATGGAGATAGATCTGAAGTTGAATATTTAGCGAAATTTCATGATTCAAAAACTTTTAGCATACTTATTTTTGTAGCTACTTTTAGTTTCACTGCTATACGCCTCTTCAAGTAATGCGCAGCTTGGTGACTTCAGTGTTCGTGAGAACATAATACATGCTGCAAATAGTTCTCATTTTATTTGAACGATTACTAACGCTTTGGTGGTCTACATCTAAAATGCGAGCTTGAAGATCCACAAGAAAATACAATTCATTCTCAAAGCATAAAATGTGAACTAGCCGCAGCATGAAATACTATGTTCTCATTAATATCGAGATAGATGTAAATCACCAAAGTGTGCATCACTTGAAGAGGCACACAACACATCAGCAAAAGTAAAGTAGCTATAGAGGTACGTCTATCAATAATGTAAACAATAAATCCCATTTTGAATCATGCAATTTCACCAAATATTCTAAAGCTTCTCTTCCATATCATACAGTTTGTCAATCTTATCATCCAATCAAAGCTAGTCATGATAAACGATAGCAAGAAAATTTACTTTCCAACAAGTCCCTTAAATTTAAATCCGATTCAGGATATCCTTTGACTAAATTAAACTCAAATGAAAATTTGAAAAAAATTGTTCAACAATAAAGAAAATTTGTTGCTAATTGCTAAATAGAGATGTACAAAATGAAAGCCTTAATAGAATAAAGGTATAAATGGGGACAAATGCATATCAGAGAACTTTGTGCAAGGATAGCTTAGAAATAGAGATTAGACTCGTTCTCTATACATTTAATACTTTCCAAACAGTTGGCAGCCAAAAGAAAAACTAGACCAAACTTATCTAGACAGCTAGGGAGTTTATTTTTTCCAATGTAACACTTTTAGAAAGGAATTATCAAGTTTTCTATTCAAATGGAGAAAAACAAGAATGTAAGAAGGCAGTCTTGCTTGACTGCAGCAAGGAAAATGCTAAAGAAATGGTTAAAAAAACAACAAACTTGGTCCATCTAGCATATTTCAAGGGTCAAAGGTGGGTCAGACTTCTTCTGGACATCCTCATGACCCCATATCATGGTTACGCCTGAAAGTACTTTCTATAGAGGGGAAAAATCTCAGAAAAAGCTTTCACGCTACTAAGCTCTGGCAGTGCATGTTGACAAATAGGTTTACCATTTAGCATAAGCCCTTGACACGAGAAAATCAATTTTCTGCAGAAGCGTCTACGGATAATTCTTAGAGAGCATGGAGTTAAATAACAAGTTCAGGTGAGATCTTTGACATAAACAGCAGTGAAACTTCATAGCATCTCCACGTTTTAGACTATAATTCAGTAGTATATCATAATTAATCTAAAAAAAATAAAATTCGAGATAGGATATTTTAAAGAAAAAGGCCAACACTCTGCTGTGACCTTTCAGAAAAGATAAACCTAAAAGCTGGGAAAGACCACAAAGGAGTTCACAGACTCACAAAAAAAGAATCTGTGGCAAACAGTTCTGCAACGTTAAATGTTCCATAAGCTTCAATAGTCAACTACTACCGTAAGATATGACTAGGAGTGTGGGCATGGAATTAAGATTCTCAGCCCCCACGACTGAAACCACTGCTCGTCGTGGCTACCAGGTTAGATGGACAGCATTCAAGTTCTCCACTTCGCCCAGCCTCATGTTCATATTAGATATGCTGCAGAGACTAGTAGAACCCCCTACCCACCCATGCTGCTCTTTATGACCACACTACTGGAGTATTTCTGGTACCACATAATACATTCTAGGCAGAGACTCCAACCAACCTTTTACTGGTAATGGAAATCACATGAGAATGTTGATGCCTTGCCTCACCTTTTTAAGGTTATCATAAGAAGATTGATTGGTTGGCACATATTATCCCAATGAGCATACCCGACAGCTGCATTAGCAATACGTATTAAGAAGAGGACCACATTCCTCGACGCAAGGACAACCATAGAATTCATTCGGCCATTCTACATTGTATCATTTCTTAGTGAGTGTGACATTATTGTTGGATCGGTTATTGCTGCTGGTGAGTTTGCTGGGTCTTTTGCAGCTCCCTTTCCTAGGATATGATCTTTGGGCCGAACGAAATCATGGTTGTCTATGCAGGACCTTCATTTGTTGGGATCTTCATACGGTCTTGATGTTGACATTAAAATCATAAACATCAAGATTTTTCAACATAAACAACCAATAATCAAGAACAAATTAGATCCATATATGAATGTAGAACACCATAAATGATATGCACGAAGAAATTAGATCGTACCTATTTGATCGAGCCATTACTTTACTCAAAGGAAATAAATCCAATTGGGAATCAACGATTTATGAGAATACTGGATCTTCCTCTCTATAAACTATTTTAGTATAGCGGCTTTCAATAGGATTAAAACAACTGATAAATATAACCTACCATTTTATGGGTTAGAGAGGCTTAGCAAACCTTAATAACTTAGTATGTCAATTGGGCTTCTCCTATTACGGGTTTCAGTCGAACACAATTGCCCACACTTTACTACTCATCAAAACCCAGTATTGATAGATGTCAAAACTCAATTAAATAGAATTACTAAAGGGTTCTACATATGTTGGAATATCCATTAACCCGATCATTTAAAATAGAAAATCAATTAATTAATGTAAGCCTATATTCAGGAAATTTCCAACACTTGATCCTAAGTGAACAAAAATTATAGATTGATACGATCCTATAGATCTTAGCAATCTAATTTTCACAAATCCTAACATTGCAATCTGCCTAACTAGATGTTCAGGTCATAGAACTATTGACTTTCTTGTAAATCTAGTTAAGAGATGACATGAGCTGTATAGTCACGCGGTTTCTCTTTTTGTTATCATGAGTGGATCTTTATGTTCAAGATTGCATTATCACTTTCAAGATTCGCTTCATTTAGGCTAGATCAGCATTGCCATTATATGATAATGTCCAATCTAGGTGTTCTTGCGCATTCATGGCGAGTTTTGAATGGTTTTACATGTCTTCGTGTGATTCTTGAAAGTTCTTATATTTCTTGCATGGATCTTCGGCGTCTTGGCACGTTCTTGATGAATCTTGAGGGTTCTTCCATGCCCAGGGTGCTTTGGCGAGGGAAGTCTATCCCGAAGACCAATTAAGGCAGAACGATTGAAGAATCTCCTAGAGGAGTGGGAAAATTCACTTCACTTGCGATAACTCCTTGAGGGAGTTTATCGGTGACTGGGACCGGGAAACGTTGCGAATTCCCCTGGTGAAAGTGGCCTCCGCGTTCTCCGACGAGCCCTTGGGGGTCTGCGAGCCCATGAAATGCATGAACCCTTCATTCGACGGACGCAGCGCTTCGGTCTGGCCCTCCATTTGGGAGGCTCTGGCAGCGCATTCGACAGCGGCGGTGACGGTGGGGCCTCCGATTTTCCCCATCGGCGCTGCGAGGACGATCTCTCGCTTGGCTTGCCGAGAGGGCTTTTGAGCACGGAGAAAGAGATGAAGAGAAGAAGAGGTTAATTCGAAAGATCGAAAGGCCTCTCTCCTCTTCTCCCACCGGGTGACTTCGACACTCCGTGGGTTGGGTCTGGATTGGGTTTGACGAACCTCGACTCGTGTCAAGATTCATCAAGAACAGGGCAATATCCAAGAAAGAACAAGGCCATCAGAGAAGGAGCGGGGCTGGGCGAAACTAAATAGACACAGTTAAGGTTTAAGAGTTCACGGCATTCTATCCCACCTTGCCATTTTTCAGTGGTCGTTTTCTCAATCAAACGAATTCCTGGGTAGTATCATCATCTACATTAGAAAATCTAGACTGAGGCTGTGCAGACTACAAGTACAGTTTGATTTACTACTAGAATAAAAGAGACTCAAGACAAAAGGAAAGGACTCCAGATCAGTAGGTTTGATCCGAGAAGTTCACCCATAGCTCACAGAGGAAAGAAGGCTTTTTATACAATCAGATGATTAGAAAGAATACCCACAGATCCATACTTCATAAAACAGCAGTCTCTAAGCTACTTAACGATATAGACTGAAAAATTGTAATATTCCCAGAGAAAAAAAAAGGGAGGGAAACCAGTGAGGCCAATGAGAAAAGTTTTCAGATCCGAGTGGTATGCCGTTGATTCCCAACAAGTCAAGTTTCAGCTAAGAAGACAATGGGTGCTAAGAAGCATCTTTGAATACCAGAACGGCATTTTACGAATCTGCACGATTAGGGAAGGGTTTTATAGCATCTTCTTTACCATTAACATAGTATTTGACAACCGCCTTCATGCGCAGAAGCTTGTCGTGATGGTAGTTTACATGAACAATCACGGGCTTAATTTTGCTGAGGAAGGCATCTTTTATGACAGTCCTATAGAGGACCTTACTATTCATAAAGAGATAAATGTCCATCGTCCTCTTCAACATGTTATTCGCTCAGATGATTCACAAGAGCTGGAAGAGGACTCTCCCTAGCAGGCAGACAATAAAAGAAGTTGTTTATGGCATTTGCAGGATAACACGAAAAACAAGTTAATGCCCATCATTCCATCAAATTTATGAACTACTATTCCATTGAAGACTCATGTCTCATTCACACATCTCAGGCCCTCGTTCACATATTTCAACCTGAAAACAAACGATGTAATATAACAAGGAACCATTTTGACTTATATGTCTGCAGCAAATGAAGAATAACTCAAGCAGCGAGAGGTGACGGACAAGCATGTTGAAGCAGAACCTGTTTCCCATCAGATGAAAAACAAGCCCAGAATTTTCGTTTCTTACAAGAAAGGCCATTTACTCGTCAGGTAAAAGCATCCCAAGTACACATTCAGTTCTTTCATGAAGTAAACCTCGACTGATGTCGTAACTCAAGCAATCCTGACCTAAAACTCATGCAATATCACAGTAACATCGCAGGACAGGAATCTTCAAACGATAAGTCGCAACCTTCAAAAGTAAAAATCCAGATCGTAAAATTAGACTTTATTAATTTGTTCATTTCGTAGAAAATGTGACGTTTCTGGAAATTATTTTCCAGGAAGTCATTTTCTAGCAAAATAACCACATTTTTCTGGTGTTCGGTTAAAATTTGAAAATGTACTAGAAAATGTTTTCTGTCGATACTTTGGCGACCTCGGCCAAGGCTTGAACTCGCCTAGGTTGCCGGCCTCGGGTGAGTTCGACTTGGCCAGATCTCACCTCGCCAACTTGTGGTGAGGCCAGAGCTTGCTAATGGCAAGAAGAAGAAAAAAAGACAAAAAAAGAAAGAAAATTAAAAACTTGATTTTAAAAAAGAAAAAGAAAAAGAAAAAGAAAACATAAAAATAAAAGAAAAATGTGTTTGGTGAAAGAAAGTGAGGTGGAAGAAGTTATGAAAAATGAAGTGGAAAATATTTTCCCCACTTTTGAATGTAGTGAAAAATGTGAGAAAATTCCAAATATAGATCAGAAATACTCTCATTTTTTCAAATAAGAGTTTAAAGTGGACATTATTTCAAATAAGAGCCGAAATTGGCATATTAGTCCTAAAGAAGAGCCTAAAGTACTTATGGTTGTTTTAAATAAGAGCCTAATCTTGCATGTTCGTTGGTCAGCAAAATATTCCGACAGATCAGGGATTTTTTTGTCAAAACATAAGTTATATTTAAATAGATTAAAATTTTTTAAAAAGACTTGGGCGGGAGGGAGCCCTCCTGCCTATGGATGCTACCTCATTGTTGGTGGGTGGCAGCGTAGGCCGGAGGGGTCACCAGCGAGAGGGCCGACAAGCTTGCGCAAGAGCCGGCAGCCTCAGCCAAACTAGGGTGAGGGCGGGCGACCCTCTCCCAAATTTGGGAGAGGGTTGCTGCCCTTTCTTGCTTCTGGCGAGGATCATCAGCTGTTGCCCAGGCGCCAGCAACCCTATTGGCCTTCGCCGCCACCCTACCAACGATGGGGCGGTGGCCATAGGTAGGTGAGAGGTTTTTCCTTTTTTTTTTTTTTTTACGAAAAGAAAAAAAAAGAAAGAAAAAAAAAAAAAATTTTAAAAGATGAAATTGCCCTTTATAGCTGTGAGTTTAGGCCATTCCTTAAGATTTATATCAGCACTTCAAGCTTTTATTTGAAACAAAATCCACTTCAGAGTTTTATTTGAAAAAATAAGGGCCCTTAAGGCCTTTATTTGAATTAATGTCTAGTTCAAACCCTTATTTGGAAAAATGCTGGCATTTCAAGTATTTATTTGGAATTTTTTTGAAAAAATATTTTCCTTGATTAATTCATTTTCCGTGAAACGAACATCAAAAAATTAAGAAAACCTTTTCGTGGAAGCACTTTTCCGTAAAATAGACAGAGCGTAGATGAAAAAAAAAAAAAAAGAACCTGAGAATTGACGAGACGGCGATTCTGAAGAGGAGGGCCAGCGACGGAGAAAAGCCCATCGGGGAGCAAGAAAGTGAAGACACAGAAGACACAGCCGATCGCAATGCCGACGGCAATGGCGGCGGCAATTCTTGATTTCCCAAACGAGTGGGAGGAGCCGCCGCTCCGCATCAGAGGCCCGTCTCTTCGACCAGTCATCTCTCTCTCTCTCTCTCGACTGAATATCAAAAGCTTCAAAGCTCAGGACGAGAGACGAGTGCAACGAGACTGGGAGGTCGGACGAGAGAGACGGGGCGTTTGCCAGTTCAAGAAAATACACGACTGATTCAACCCAAGTATCACCGACTGGATTCGAAGGGTTTAACGTCTGAACCGGGAGACATGTCTTTGCTTCTTATTCTACTTCGAGAGCGCGATCGAGCTTGGGTACTTAACGGACGCTTCGGATGCAAGGACAGTCCAAAAACGGCAGTCGCACCAAAGAGAGAAGATTCTCAATTGGGCCCAAAATACAAAAAGAGAGAAGAAAACACTGTCCCTCCCCTCAGTATGTCTGTTTCTCTCCTTTGTCTTTTTCTTTATCCGGGCATGTACATAGATAGGAATGAAGGTGCTCTAGCTCTATGATAGTTTTTTTCCTATTATAACACTAATATAAATTTATAATTTATCATACTTCATGGACTACTATCTTTTAATGTTGGTTTTTTTTCCCTATTATAACACTAATATAAATTTAATTATTTTGCATTTTGGAAATAAAAAAGAGTCTTATTTTCTACTCTTCAAATAAAAAATCCAAAACCACGGGACACATTGTTTCAAATCCATTCATGAAAGTCTGTATGTGGTATATTTCTTTTTAATCTAAAGTAATTTGCTTCAAAAATAGTTAGTGTTTCTTTTCGTCATAAATTGCACTTTTTAGTGAAATAATAAATTTACTTGAATAAAAGTTACATCTTGATATGATATGTGACCATACGTCAAGTAAAATGTGCTTTGATTTACTTTGAAATAGTCATGTATTATGAAAAGAGGTGAATCTCATGTGGTGGCAATATGATATAGAACGAACATTGCATGATGGATAAGAACTACATAACTATTTGTCCTTCACGCGTTTTGGGGTCACCTCTCTCCTCAACTAGTGATGTGCAGTTATATCATCACAAACATGTGATTCATACATGTCTATGCACAAAAGTGGAGGAGGTACACGAATAATGGAAGAAGGGGCACATATATTCATTGGGTTTTGGAAATATTGGAGTGGCTGACACGTCCACATTGTACGAAATGATAAAGATGAACCATAAATTTCCACAAATGAATACAAACATCACGTGATGGATAAATAATTGAATTCCAAGAACGATAAATAAAAGCAACATTGACCAGCGTTGGGCTGATATTTCGAGTAGCTAATACGTTCACTAAGTTCAATCGAGTTGTCAGATCTGGTGGAGCAAGATTCATGTAGAACTCATCATTATGTCTATACCAAAATTCAGTTTAGTATATATACTACTCTAATCTATAATAATTTCTCATTGAGAATAGTAATTCATGAGCCAGAGGATGCTAGAAAAAATCAGCACATACATAGCTTTTAAATATATTTATTTTTTATGGAAAAAAATTATTTTTATTGGTAACCACACGCTTGTAGAATAAAATGCATAAACTTTTATATACACATGATATACCCCACTCAAAACTACATTCATTTGCACTGATATTCGAACTGATCGTGTTATATTATTACTGTTAGTATCTTTTTGGGCTTATGACTTGGTCAACAATTTAGAAAAATTTCCAATGTCAACAGGATGATGCTTCCTCTTAAGGATGTCAATGTTCGATTCAGAAGGAGGGATGGCTTTCGCAGCCATCTTAAAGCCGAATGCGACTGGCAAAACGCAACTGCGAAGCCCGATTCCTTCGAAGCTTAAGAAGCGAAAATGAAGAGGAGGCTTTACAAAGCAAAAATCGAAGGAGATGCCACTTCAATAACTGCAACTTGTAGTCGAACACAGAGGGGATTCTTTGGTTGATCATATTGGGGGAGCTACATTCTCTGCGCCACCAACATGAACTCCAACTCTTTTGACTGTAATGTTCTCACGGGTTCAAAATTCACGTGCAGGCCTGATCCTCGGAGAGCATTGACATGTCTATCGGACTTATCGAGCCGCCAAGCCAATCCTTTGACCCAATAATGATCCAAAATAAGTAGCTCTATTTTGGCCATGGACGAAGCATGCTAGTAGATGAAATAAGGTCAATTTATCTCCTCGGATACCTTATAAAATTAGTTCTCATGTTTGTAAGTACACAATGTCGGATCCGGAAACCAAGCCACGAACCCCATATAAATCGGTACAGACATGGCTTTTAAATATAATTGGTATCATTACCAATGACAAAGCATGATGATAAGCCAAAAGATGTATTTTATTGAATGCAGAAGCTTATCCATCCATACCAAGCCGCAAGCAGCATACGAATCTAACATATGCTTAACTTTTAAATATGTATGTTTTCCTCGATAATAGCATGCCTGTGGACCACATTGCATAAGCTTTATCTATACATAATATACGCCAATAAAAACTACGTTGATTTGTGCTGATATATGAGCGAATAATGTCATATTGTTTCTGTTGGCTAATGAAGTGGTCAATAAATTTGAAAATTTCCATTGTCAACAAAACGATGGTTCTAAGTGAAATAGCGAGGTGGCTTTACAAAGCAGCGATTGAAGAAGATGTGACTTCTTTACTCGATTTGACACCATCTCGACCATATCATGTTAAGAACGAAACTCAAAAGAATTGACTGGCCGACTAGTAAAAGCAACTTAGTGAGTCAGATAATCTAAATGATGTCAGATAATCTAAACGATAGTTTTGTTCTACTCGAAGGCCATTGGATAATGCGATCCATGAAACATCATTGTTTTTGTTCACTTCAGGCATCGAGTGCCATGTTCGGCGACAAGCCAACAATTCACAGCATTCTCATCAACTAACCAAGATATACAATCATTTCTGGGAATCAAATTAGTCTATGATCCGTTGATAAGGATTGATGAGGAATAAATGTCAACATCCCATAACTAGTAATATTCACATATTGGGAATCAAATTAGTCTATGATCTGTTGATAAGGATTGATGAGGAATACATGTCAACATCCCATAACTAGTAATATTCACATATTGGGAATCAAATTAGTCTATGATCTGTTGATAAGGATTGATGAGGAATACATGTCAACATCCCATAACCAGTACTATTCACATATTCACACACATGCATGTACTTACACAGAGGTCACTTCTCAAGAATCAGTAGAGACAAATTGCCATAGACATGCTTCTATAAATTGCTTCTGGGTTTATCCAAATCAAGAAAAAATAGCAAGCAGCTCTGATACATACGCAAGCAAGGCTATATATATGAATCTGTATCCCTTTGTCTTCACCTATTAAGGTCAAATAAATAAATAAATAAATAAATAAATAAACAAGTCGATTAATTTAATCGATTACGAACAATGAAATATTTATGGTCACTGAAGGTTGCTGCAAGTTTGTTTCTTTAGAGCAACTTCAATAAATACATCATAATTTGTTAGCGACTATTATGATTCTTTCCACATAACCTTCTCGTGGACTTCGCAAGTGTTGTTCTCCTATCTATAGTAAAATACCTCGTTGATCCTAATTTCTTTTGTACATCTTAACAATCTTTCAATTATGGTAATTTTTTTTTATAGTTCTCCACTCATCGTAATTATCCCCAAGTGATGGTAATTTTCCTCATTTTCTCATAAAATTCGTGTTCCCATCAATCTTAACTTTCCCCTAAACATAGTCAACTACTTCCACGGTAAGTTTCCCTCCCCGTTCGGTAGCAAATTACTTCGTTCATCATAACTTTCCTTTAACGTTCGCTGTTGTCCTCACTATTAATAATTTACCAGTTAAATATCCTTTCATAACTTTTATTTAAAGGACATAATTTCCAGTTCGTCTTCGTGACTTTTATAGGTCCTATAGCTTGTACTATTCCATAGAAAATAGTAATCTACCTACGTAAATAGTAAATTTTCTTTTTGTTTGTAATCTACCCAATCGATTATAACTTTCATCTAGCATTCCTAATTGTCCTTTTACATTTGAGATGAGTTCCTTCTTTGCAAGAATTTGGAGGCCTTTCTCCTTCATATGATCAAGTCTCATGTGCCATAGATCTGGTGTTACCACTTCTCCCGTGTCATGAATATGGTCCTTGCAGACCTTAGCTCCTGTGTGGTAAAGAGCACAACTCTTTTCTCCTCCTTGCTATAATGGATGATCCCTCGACAAGCTTCGAAGTCCCATTCTTAAATCGACTTTCCAATTTGTCATTGTCTAATTTTCTGGTAGAAATCAAGTTCAACCGAAGGTCCGGAATATGCCTCACATGCTCGAGCATTAGTTTCTTGCCCAAGCTAGTTTGAACGCATGCATCACCAATCCCCACAATTTTCGCAACATCATATTTACACATCTTCACAAAGAAATCAACACAAATATTGTCACAGGTAGACAAACCAAACAAGTCTTCTTGGGAACTTACCTCGGTAGTGGCATTCTTCTCATGCTTGGCAAGTACTCCTTTACTTTCTTCTTTCTGAGGATCGATACTCTTTCTTCATGTAGCCAGGCTTACGACAATTTCAACAATTATGCCCTTTCTTGACTTGGATCTATCACGGTTGTAGAAGTCTCGAGATTCAATCCATCCTTCCTCTATGTTCTGAGACAGGAAGTTGAGGTTGAATGGAGGCCCACGCTTTTCTACCGAGTCTCATATTCAAGCAAGCTAGATTTCGTTGCATCCACCTTCTCTTTTCTGTTAGATGCTGAAGGGATGAGAGTCGTCACCACTATCCCATAACTATCGGGAAGCAAACTAAGGAAAGAACAATGCTTGTTGATCTGTGTAATCAGGCTTAGCCTCATCACTTTCTAAAGGACCATGCATTTCTTTGCGATAAAGCAAATCAAGCATCTGGCCATTCCATGTTCTGTAGTGGGCACTACTTCACCAAAGACTTTTCACAAACACCTAGTGTTCACCGAACCTCGTCACTCTCTCCATAACGCAAACTATGGAGCACTGTCATTTATCCAATTCTGCGACATTGGCGATATTTTGTTTCGGGCCACAACCTAAAAAGTACTCTCTTGTTGGTTTTGACGGTATATCTTCTGTATTAATTTCATTGCGAATTCGCAACTGTTAGTCCGTTGAACGATTTTCTGGCAAACGCTAACCCGGCCGATGTCAGTCCTGCAAGGGTAGCCATCCGTCAGTTAGAAAACAATTAAAATCGCTGAGCACTTGGACCTCTGCTTACACATAAGATAGACAATTCTTCATTCTTTCTAGGTAAACAGACCTTTAGAAAACGGCCAATCCAGTAAAGGACCGCGGTACTAGCAGTGGCAGTGCCTACTGCTTAGGGATTCGACAGTTTTTTTTTTTTTTTTTATGTCCTCCCTCAAGAAATGGAGTAAGTGAGGCTATTAGTATTGTTTATGGATTTTTTTTTATCAAATCAACGAATTATAGATTGACATGTCATCAAGTTTCACGTCCAGCCATAAGAAAAGCAAGATCATCCCAATATTTAATTTCATTTTCGTCATATATCCTCATTTACAAATGAATTTAGGTAATAATCTTTTTTCCTAATTATTGATAGGAGGGGACGTGTCGGTCAGATGGAAAACCTGGGCTGGGATTTGCTAGTTTTATGTAATAAAAAGGAAAAATCCGTTTTAAAAGCTAATGTCATGCGAAACGGCCGAAGCAGGAAATAAATGCAAACAAACTGCGAGAAATAAAAGCAGAAAATAAACTTGACATAAACGTTTTATGTAGTTCGGCCAAGCGTGTCTACTCCATGAAGAAAAATCGATGAGTTGTTTTTTCATAACCAATAAGAGGAGACTACAATCGCTCAGAGCACACAATTCTCAAGTGTAAAAAAGACTCCAATTACACTCAAGAGATCTTACAAACTCGAACTATCTCCCTTAAAACATAACACAACGTCTATTGTCCTTTGCTTACACTTTTTATAGGTTTTAGGACTTAATCACACGTGATAAATTTTAAGATTTTCAATAAACATATCCCATCAAACATTTACACTTATTTAAGCTGCTAAATATTTCTTCACTTTGAACATTATAAGATCTTATAAATGTTTATATGAAGGAAACAATTGATTGCTAAATTTACTAGAACCTACTCTAAAAGAATCTTCCATTGATGAAGTAATTTGGTAGTTTTGAGGAAACGGCAGTTTTTTTTTTTTTTTAAATCAAAAGGAAACGGCAAGTTAGGCAAGTATAGAAAAGGGCAATCTTACATTTGTGGGAGATAAAAGGGTTCAATAGCCTGTTTGCATAAAATGTTGCAAAAATATAGTCGGTTTTCTCCCTTAAAAATTGATTTTATTCAGTTTTCAGACAGTGAGAATTTATTTCTTTCATAGATTCATGCAAATCCCGGCACCTTAAATTCAGTCATACGAAGACTTTAACCTCTACATTCAATGTAATTATGGAAATCTATTTATTAATTCCAAACCACCAATAACAAAGGGCTAATTAAGCACGACCTCTTCGAAAGAAAATGGCATACTAAAACGAGATCCCCGTCCATCTAGCCTAGCATCTGCGAGAGAATCCTGAACACTCGTCCAATCCACGGACATGGATCAGCTGACATGTGTCCGAGAGAAAGCTTCGAGAGAGGGAACTTGCTGTGGCGGTGAAAATGCGAGCTCTGTATCTGAGTTTTAATGAATTTTGTAGGCCTTATGTTTATGTTTTAACTCTAGTGGCCCCAATATCTTAATAGAAGTGGAAGGGTTTCGGACGTTGTCTTGTTCTCTAACCCGCCAATACTTGGTACTCTCGCGAGTTTCCAATTTTGTGTTTCCATTTGACTTTCTATTCAATTGTACGAGTGTGTAGGAGCATGAGTTCTTGACTCATCTCTCATTTTTTGTGATGCATTTTCGAAATGTGATTCAACTCAGCTTATTTTGCCCCTTCTTAAATTTCTAGGACATGATATATGTATTGACAGTAAGCATGGTGTTCGAGAGTTAGCAAGATATCTGTTATTTTCACAATAAATAAGCCAAAACAAGTGGGGTGCGATGGAATTTATTCATATAGTGCTTGCACTTTTACAGAGTGTATTATGCACAGGACTCTCTAAAAGTTGCAGTTAATGAAACTTAAATTTTAGCGCATTTTGAATCATTAATGGCAAAGATTATACTTTAGCGTTAAATGCTAAAATAAGAAATTAAATTTGATTCAATGAGATCCAAAAATGAAATTCGAGAGCAGGTGATGGTCCACTATATTTCAAGTCAGCAGTGAATGGAAGAGATGATGCTTTAACGTCAAATGCTGAAATAAGAAATAAAAATTGATTGGATGATATCAAAAAATGAAAATTCAAGAGCAGGTGTGGCCCATTATTGTTTTTCTTTTTTCTTTTTTTTTTGTTCGAATGTTCCACTTTTGTTAAAATCACCAGTGAATGTCCTTTCGCTAAAAGAAATAAAGGAATAGAAGGACTAAAGAAATTAGAATGAAAAGTTAGTAAAAGAGTTCATGAACAAAATTTTCAGTCTAGGCCCACCACAGAAGAGGTCACCACATGTATTTCAGAATGAAGGGGCAAACGCCCTAAGCAAGTTGTTAAAATGCTTCATCTGGAATCTCATCCAGATCTTGGAATTTTCCGGATGTAAAATAAATAGAGGGTATTTATTAGGTGCTGTATTTCGAAATGAAAGGGTAGAAAATCTGAAGATATCTATGGATGTCCCCTTCCTAGTAGACAGCATATTGGCCCACGGATCGGAAGGAGACAGCTGATCTGTGTCCATAACCACTCTTTGGTTTTGAGTCTCCTTGAGAAAAATGGAGGACAATTTTACTTGGACGTATTGCTCGCAAGTCTCCTCTAAAAAGTAGCAAGTTTCCTCTAAAAAGTAGCTTGCAACCTCGCATTGCCTTGAGGCGTGGGCACCCGGGATGAATGAAGGTTAGTGGGATGTTGAAGAACGTGCCTATCCAGTATCCACTAAATGAAAGTTAGTTGATGTTTGAGGCTCAACCTTTGTCCATCCGTGATCTTAAATTTGCGCCCATTTTAATTGTGCCCCTTCTTGAACTTCGACCTCCGGCCCTTCCTAAATTCGACGTCGTGCCGCTTCATGAACTTGAAGTTTTGCGCCTTCCTGAATTTGATGTTGTGTCCTTTCTTGAAGTAGAAGTCACATCCCCATCCCATTTCTGGAACTCGAAAGTACAGCCCTTGCTCTAATTCTTTTGGCAGGATCTTCTTGCTGGGTTTGAGGCACGTCTTGTCCCTCTTTGGGTGTGTCTAGGAAGGTTTTTAGGGAAAGTTTTTGAGAAAATACAAAGACCTTTGAGTTAAAGTATTTTTCAAAATGCAAATTGTGTTTGGTAAATTTTATTATAAAAGTCCATTGTGAAATATCTTTGAGTAAAATGATGTTTGGGAAAATTATATTTGCAAAGCCTTTTGTTATTCATAAAAAAAAAAAAAAAAGAAGAAAGAGTTGGCCGGCCAAAACAAGTAGTCGCCGGCGAGGAGCGGGCGGTCTGGCAAAGGGTGAGCAATCCGATGCAGGCTGTCCGGCAGAGCTAGGCGGTCCGGCGAAGGTTGTGCGACCCTACCCGGCGAGCGGCGCGACGATCGATCGATCGCCGTGCCGCTCGCCGAAGGGTCGTAGGACCTAGATCGCACGGCCTCGACGGAGGTCGCGGCGCGTCGGACGATCCTCCGGCGAGGGTCACGACGACGGATTTGAGGTCGCGACCCATCTAGTTGCAGATCCGATCACCGCTTGGCCTCCGGCACCAAATCTAGTCGCGACCGGACACCGCAACCGGATGGGTCACGTGGCCCCGGCGACCTCGTGCGGAGGTCGTGGTGCGGCGGCGACGGTCGCCGACAACCGCATCTAGTCGCAACCGGATCTGCGACCGGATGGGTCGCGACCTCCGTGGTAACCGCATCTGGTCGTGACCAGATGGGTCGCGACCTCCACGACGACCGCATCTGGTCGCGACCAAATCTGCGACCAGATGGGTCACGCGGCCCCGCCGACCTCTCGCGCGAGAGGTCACGGTGCGGCGTGCGTGATGGTCGCCGGCGACCGCATCTAGTCGCGACCACCTTGAGGGTCGTAACCTCGCGATCTCCGCGGCGACCGCATTTGGTCACGACCAGATCTGCGACCAGATGGGTCGCGCGGCCCCGACGACCTCTGCGCAAAGGTCGCGGGGCGGCAAGCGCGACGGTCACCGGCGACGCCTGCCCTTCGCTGGCGACCACTCATGGAGAAGAAGAAAATGAATAGTGAGGGCAAAACCGGAAAATTGAAAAATCAATGAGGATAATTCAGGAAGAAATTTTTTTTTCTTATCCCCTCAACTTGGCATGCCGAGAATGCTAGAAGCCCAAGGCAGGGGTGACCCTACCTTGGGCTTTCACCCTTCAAAAGGCAGACTTTCAGCCAAGGGGGTTTACAAAAACATTTGCCAAACATTCATTTTTAGCCCAAAGGGCTTTGGAGGCCTAAAGTGGCTTGGAAATGCCACATCCAAACGCACCCTTCCTCAGCCTGCTTTTCCAAGTACTCTAGTCATTCTCCATACTTTTATCCCTTTTCACCTGGACTACGTTAAAATTCCACATAAGTTCGAAGGAATGCACAATTAAGAAAATGGTAAGCAGCGGTACTACTAGAAAAATGCTCTCTTTTGTCCTCAATTGGAGTAGTAGCTTTGCAGGATCTCTCATAATGTTCAACTTGCGTTGAGGGAGTATGGTTTTGATCAATCATTAGCAGATTACTCGTTATTCATATATTTTCATGGTGATATTATTCTAGCCGTGTTAGTATATATTGACGATCTCATCTTAGTAAGCCATAATTCAAATAGTTCGTAGCGCTCAAAGGGTACCTTGATGAGCATTTTCATATCAAGGACCTTGGCCAATTAAAGTATTTTTTGGAAATCGAAGTCACAAGGATGAATTCAAGGTTATTTCTATGCTAGAGAAAATATGTACTTGACATCTTATCATTCTAGTAGCTAAACCAGCAACTTCTTCGATCGAGCAACAACATTGGTTAGCTACAACAACTAGACCTGTCATGACAGATCAAGTCGTTATCGTCGATTAGTGGGACGATTACTTTATCACTATCACTCAGCCTGAATTATGTTATTTTGTCCGCATACTTTCCTAATTCATGCCGGAGCCGAAGGAGCAACACTGGGAAGCACCTTTACGAGTTCTTCGATATCTAAAAAAAAAGCAAGGATAAGGGATTATATTATTAGTCTCGACTTCACTTAACTTGATTGCCTTTTGTGACTCCGAATAGCAAGTTGCCTGATCACTCGACGATCAATTACAGGTTACTTTGTCATGCTCGGCGTGTCTTGGACAACCAAGAAACAGACCATAGTTTCTCGCTTCTCTACTGAAACTGAATATCGCGCTATGGCAACTGCCACTAATGAATTAATTTGGTTGCACACTTTACTTGCCTCCCTCGGGGTATTGCATTGAAACCAATGGATCTTTATGTGACAATTAAGCTGCCTTACACATCGCTATGAACTCAATATTTCACGAACAAACAAAGCACAGTGAGATTGATTGCCACTTTGTTCACAATCATGTACAGTCGAGCGCCATTAGAACTGAGCATATGCCCACTAAACTTCAATTGCCAGACATTTTTAGCAAGGCATTGGATTGAGACATAATTACATTTCTCATTAGCAGGTTGGGCATTCGTGACCTCCGTGCGCCAACTTGAGGAGAGTATTACAGAAGATTTGCTAAAGATTTATATTTTATTTTTCTAATATTTGGTGTATCTCTTATAATTAGCTGGAGATATTGGATAGATCTTTTTCTTTCGTTTTTCTATTAAGCAATACATTGTATAAATATTTATACTGTACATTAAGTAACATAAGTGAATTAAAATTCATTTCTTGATTAGTTGAGCACGATAAAATTACGGGTTCCAACTAGTTTCACACCCAATGATGAGTTCAAAATGCCCTCAATACTAATGGGCACCCTATGATGGCCATGTAGTGCGAGAATCTTTCTCAGAAAAATAAGAGAGATTTTTCCTGGTTTGGTGCAGGGAAGAAACAAAGTTTCAAAGCCGTATTAAACTTTGATAATAATGTGAAGAGTTTATTTCTATATGCGCTTTAGCCATGTCGTGCCCTTGCACAAGTTGGAATTGCGATTTATGTTACCCACGTTTCCGCTGCGTCGCTCATTTTACCTATTGGGCCAAAGAGAGTGCTTGTGCCTGGCCAACCCGAATTGAAATTGTCTAGTTCAAAATTCATGTGCAGGCCGGACCTCGAAGAGCATGGACATATCTATTGGCCCTGCGGATTCGCCAGGCCTATTCATTTGATCCAGTATTCAATGATAAGTGCCGGTGGCTCTCTTTACCTTTTAGCCACAGACGAAGCATGCCAGTAGACGAAATAGCATCAATTCATCGACTCCTAGACCTTATGAAATTAATTTTCATGCTTATAAGCACACACAATCAATGTTGGATCTGGAAATTGAGCCGCAAACTATGTAGAAATTAGCATAGACATAACTTTTAAACACACTCGTTAACAAGTATTTTTAATGATAGTGCACCCTGACATTAGGCTAAAAGATGAGTTCCATGCATTATAGAAGATTATACATCCCATACCAAGCCACAAGTAGTGTACAAATCAGTGTATACATTACTTTTGAAAGTATATATTTTCACCGGTAACAGCACGTCGGTACGCATGATGTCTGCCAATCAAAACCACATTCACTTGTGCCCACGCATGAATAAATCATGTAAAATTATTTTTTTGAGCTGATGACTCGGTCAACAAATTCAAAGAATTTTCAATTGTCAACAAAAGGCAAAAGAACTTTCAAGTGTCATAACTTGACATAAATGGACACTTAAGTGCTAAAACTTATGAAAAGTACACTTAAGTGCCACATTTTAAGAAAAGTGGGACACCTGAGTGCCATCTCCGGCGAAGCCGGCCGGAAATCCTACGTGGCATTAAAATATTAATATTTCTTGCCGCGGAGAGCCGAGTCACTCAAATTTACCCAAAACGACGTCGTTTGGTGTATCGCCCAAAACAACGTTGTTTTGGCATAATTTGAATTTTAATATAATATAAAATTAATTAAATTAAATTTAAAACAAAATAATAATATAATTTATATTTATTAAAAAAAAAAAAGGAAGAGGAAGGCAGCCGGCGACGGCTGAGGGCTAAGCCCTCGCTGCCGCCGCCTCCCCGCCGTCACCGGAAGGTGGGGGAGGGTCGGCCGGGCCGCCAAGCCACGGCCGCCGGGGGTCGGCGACCCCGATCGACCCTCCCCACCGTCGCCGGCCCTTCTCGGCGGCGAAGGCGGCTCGGGCCGATCCCTCGCCCGCCTCCCCCCCCCATTTTTTTAATTTTTTTTTAAAATTTGTTTAAAATTTTTTAATATTAAAAATTATTATTATTAAATATTTTAAATAAATTTAATTTAATTAAATTTTCTATTATTTTTTTACCACGTCGATGCAAAACGACGCCGTTTTTGCATTATTTGGTCACGTCAACGTGCAAAATGGTGTCGTTTTGCACACACTTCGCCGAAAATTGCACATGTCAGCGTTTTGGCCGGATTGGCACTCAAGTGATCCATTTTACTCCGATTTTGGCACTTCATGTACCTTTCGTAAGTTATGGCACTTAAGTGTCATTTTTTGCCAAGTTATGGCACTTCATGGGTCTGCATCTCGTCAACAAAAAGATGGTTCCTGGCGAGGATGTTGATGTTTGATTCACAAGGAGTTGACTATCGCGGCCGAGCTTGTAGGAGAGCTAGATTCTAAAAAATTATCAATCCTGCATCTCACAACAGCTAAAACTTACCTTGGATTAGTGAAGAGACTATTGAGCGCTCATGCGGATGTCGCTCGGGACAAACATGGGGGCTTTAATGAATTTTTTAGGCCTTATGTTTTAAACTTTCTCTGGTGGCCCAATATCTTAATAACCAAGGAAACGAGTCAATTAACACTAAACAGAAGTAGATTTCCATTCATTTGGATGAGTATTTATCAGTATAAGTTCTTGATTCGTCTCTCATTTTTCACTGATATATTTTGGAAATGTGAGTCAATTGGGCTGATTTGACCTTTTCAAATTTCTAGGTCATGTAAAAGTGTAGTGGCCGTGGTGTTCAAGAGTAAGGAAGATGCCTATGACTTGTGCAATAAATACGTTGATGAGGTGGGGTTCAACGAGATTTATTCATATAACGCACATCCTTTTACTAAGTTTCCGATGCACTTATTATTTTGGTAATAATATTATCTAATCTAATTTTTTTTTCGATAGTTTTAATATTGGATTCGATGTTCCATTTGATAAAATTTAATTTTAGTACATGTAGGATCATAAATTGAAGAGATTGTGCTTTTGGATCAAGAAACTAAATTTGATTGGAGGTGACCAAGAAATGGAATTCAAGAGCTGGTGATGGTCCTCTATTTTTATACATGCGTTTTCGTTGGAAAAAAAAAACAGAATGGAAGAAATAATGAACAGTTAGTAAAACAATTCATGTACAAAAATTTTCGGTCTATATCCACAAGGTTAGGCTCAGGTCACCACTTCAATCTCAGAATGAAAACTCCGAAGACACGTGTCAGCTTCCCCACATTGGCCCATGGAAGGAGGCAACCGATTCGTGTCCCTGATAATCACTTGTTAGTTTTGAATCTCCTTAAGAAAAAATGCAGGAAAATAGAACTTTACCTTGACACATTGGTCTCGAGAGTCCATCGGAAAGGAGAGTATGTAACTTTGCATTGCCTGTTGCAATCAAATCGGATTCTGAAGAACGTTCATATTTACTTAATATGTTGTATTAACTTAGATCTTAGATCTTCTGCTTGCTACATTACCTTACTGTTTTGGCCGAGCTTGAACCTTTGTCCGTCCCTCATCTTAAACTTGCGCCCAGTTTAGTTGCTTCCCTTTCCTGAAGTCGAACCTCTGCCCACCTTGCCGAACTCAAAGTCGCGCTGCTTCGTGAAATTAAAGTATGCTCCTTCCTGAATTTGATGACTCGCCCTTTCCTGAAGTAGAAGCTGCGTCCTTACCCGACCTTGAAGCTTTGCTGTTTCTTGAACTTGAAGTTGCACCCCTTGCTCTGCCTCTTCCCGCAAGACCCCTTCTAGGATTTCAAGCTCATCTAGTCTCACTTCCTCTACCTGTTCTTGCAAGTAATCGTCAGAGTTCTATCCCTCTTCACATGGACCACGTTACAATTCCACATAAGTTTTAAGGACTACACAATTAAGACAATCCAAATCTTCAGTGCTTACAGAAGAAAGATCACTTTGATCCTCAACTTCACCTGTAGCTTTGCAGGATCTCTCATCATGTTCCACTCCTTCGCACCTTTGGCAACTCGACCAGACGACAACAATTTGGTTGGCAAATTTCCCAATCTCATCCTTGTCCTTCTTCCTATTTTCCATACTCGTCATTTTCCTTCCATGGACCCTGCCATAGCGCCCAACCCCCAATGGTTAAGATGGCATGATATGGACGTACCCTAAAACCAAAATTGACGGATGACGACCAAGTACACGGATTGTTGTTCTTTCATATTAAATTGGTTGTCAATTTCTATTAAATAGTAAAATCAATGGTTGTGGAATTTAATATTGCACAATCTCTCTCTCTCTCTCTCTCTCTCTCTCTCTCTCTCTCCTGGGGCTGGGCTGTGCCAGCACTCGAGAGCTTCGACTGGCCAAAAAGCTCGAACTGGGGCCTGCAATTCGTACGTTGGAATCGTTCAAATGTTTCGTTGAACGAAGCGCAGCCCAGATCCCATCAAAGACCCGACGATATAAAAGTTATCGAAAAACCCTGAATTTATTCGAAGCGGGCATGTTGCGATGATGATTTCGTGAATAGCTCCGATGAAGTTTTCGTCAACCCTTTCAAAGACCCATCCTCCCCTTTACATTCTCGGATTCTCTCTGATACCAGAGCAGAAGTAGAGAAGTCCATTAATTAGCGAGAGGAGAGGATGAATATTTTAAATGGTAACTGACAAATTTCCCAGCCAATGGTGACAATTTGGTACGTGAATAATAATTATTCCAAAAGAGAAATAGATTTCCAAAATGAGTTTTTGAGCAAAAATACATGTTTGATAATAACGCAAAATTTTTATTTCAAGAATAGAATTTCGTTTGATAATGATTAAAATTTCTCTATCCTAATGGCAGCAGTGGTGAAGGTTGGCAACATGTGGGTGGGAAGGGGTGGCGGCGACCGGCAACCAGCGGTGACGGGAGGCGGCAATGGTAGGTGGCGGACAGTAGGTGGGTGACCAACTAGTAGAGAAGACGAGTAATGAGAAAAGTTTATTTCTCATTTCTATTCTAAAAATAGAGAAGTAGGATATATTTTTACTTTACATTTCTATTCAAATCTATTTCTGGACTAAAAATTTGTTCACAAAATAGAAAAATGAAATTACATCACTAAGCGCGGATTTCTATTTCAAGAACAAATCTAGAGTAAAAAAAATAGTTCTAGAATATATATAGAATGATTGTCATGCACGCTCTTGACATCCGAAGACAATTGGGCCGAGGAAAGTCAACAGAGCAAAGGTAGAGCAGCCTATGGATTAGCGAGGGAGCAGGATGAATACCTTAAATGGGAACTGACGAATCTCGCAGTTAATGGTGACGATTTGGCATCTGAAGCCAATCGGGCTGAGCAAAGTCAACGGAGCAAAAGGTAGAGCAGCCCATGGATCAGTGAGGGGATAGGATGAATACTTTAAATGGGAACTGACGAATTTTGCACCAGTGATGACGATTTGGCATCTGAAGCCAATTGGGCCAGCAGCAAAGTTAACTATCCGGAGATGGAATTACTTTTTTTGGCTGACGAGATTGGGATCCGAATCCAGGATGTTCTGGGCTATGGCCGTGCACATACATGGCCTTCAACAGCTGTTAATTTCATCGCTTGTTTTTATCAGGGAAAATATTAAAAAAAAAAAAACTGTATTTGTCTCTGCTTTCTCATTGTAAAACTAAGCTGAAATGATTTCTACCGTGTTGGAACTTCAAAATATCCATGTTTTGGATCGTTGACCCTGAACATAGGGTAGCTAGCTACTTGAAGAGCCAATGCAGGAGCTCAATATAACGGTTAGGAGCTAAACCCCTGTGGAAGTCACAAAATGGTGCAACATACCCTTCACTACAGCGAACATCCATATTTACAAATTGTGGACGATAGTGAGTGCGATATTCTGGAAGTGCTCCTGAAGCTAAACTTCCTATACCCAAATTATGTAGCAAAAGATCTTGATTACGGCCTAAACCCACTAATGTCCAGTGGACTAGATTAATCAAAGCTCATATCCCAATTCAGAGCTTGCAGCTTGCAGTTGCGCAAGTAGGCCCTCTTCCCTGTTAACCTCTGCGGAATATCAAACGAGCACTGTCCCTTCAGAATCTCATTTGCTGATCCAAAGGCCAGATAAAGGAAACCCGTACAAGACACCATGAAGGATAAACCAGCATTAAGATGCGAACCCAATATAAATTTGAAGTATATGAATAGCAACAGTGCAAAACTCAGATCAGGACAATTTCGATAGATCGTTGCACTATGTAATTCACATCAACCCAAGTCACTGTAAGTGACTCTTGACAAATAGGTTTGCCATCTAGCATAAGCCCTTGACACGAGAAAATCAATTCTCTGCGAAGGGTCTACAGATAAACCTTAGAGAGCATGAAGTTAAATAACAAGTTCAGATGATGATGGTTTTATGTGATGGGCTTAAGGCCCGTCCGCCCATGTTGGGCCTAAAAGCCCGGCCCACGGGATTAGGGCCCATGGATGGAGGGATACGATGAAGGGGTACGTTTCTATTTGTGAGGGAACGTATATAAGGGAGGAAAGAGAGAGACGAAGACACCTTTTGACATTACGTACGTTCCTCTCCCTCTCTCCCTCCAAAAAGAAAAAACAAGAAGAAAAGTCGACGCCCTCTTCCCTTCAAGGCCAAATCAACGTCATCGGATTGAACGGGATCGGTTTCTCTTCCTCTTATCGGTGTCGGTGTTTAATCTGTGGCTAACAAGGTACGCTCGATTCCGTGGTGTGATTTAGGATCGGTGATACATGTGAATTTCCCGGGCTTCGTCTTCCGCATTCGTTTTAGGGGTTCGATTCAGTGTCGAATCCGTTTTTGGGAATCCGACAATCCCTACATTGGTATCAGAGCCATAGTTCATGTTTTCCCAACCCCTTTTCATGTTTATGAATGATTTTTGATTGATTTTTCGCGGAATTATTCGGCCGAAACCGATGGGAGAGAAAATCCCGACACCCGAGCACCGTTCATCCATTTTTTCGAGTTTCCGTAAGTCGAAATCAATTTCTGATGGCATAGGGTGAAAGAGCTCGTCGAGACGAGTCCGTCGACGGGTCGACCGCCGCCGGTGACGCTGCACGCGCCCACACGCTTGGCCAGAAGCCGCTGTGCGTGGGCGCCACGCGCCTGAAACGCTGGCTCGGCCAGCGTGTGCGCCACACGCGCCAGTCGGCGAACCGGCACGTGCGCGACACCGCCAGCCGGCGAACCGACGCGTGATGACGTCACCATGACGTCACCCAACGGTCAGTAACCGCTGGGATGACGTCATCGATGACGTCATCGCCGGCGAAAGTTGGCCGGCCGGTCACCGGCCGGCGACCCGACCCGAGGTCCGACCGGTCCGACGGCCCGACCGATCCGATCGGTCCCACAACCCGGCGACCCGACCGTTGACCGTTGACCGACGACCGTTGACTGTTGACTGTTGACCGTTGAAAAAAAAAAAAAGATAGAGACAGAGAGGAAAAGAATGTGTTTCTTTTTCTAATTAAGTCTATGTGGATTATCTGTGATCCCTTATTTGTTCTGCATTTGTTGCAGGAACAATGCCTCCTCTTAGGTTGCGCACACCTATTCGCGCAATTACCGATGAACAAAAGGAAAGGCTTTCTAAGTTGATAGCTGAGCTGACTAATCATCGATGGGAGAGTGGTGACTTAATTGATCACGTCCTTGAAGTCAACGGGAAAATTCAAAAGGTCATATGGAATGGTCGTCATATGCCACAGTCTGAGATGGTGCGATTTTTCATGAACACCCTTCCACCAGAATGGCAAGGAGTGTTGAATAGCATATGGGATGTCAACAGAGCTGCTTCATATAGGAAAATTGTGATGGATTTTGTAGATGAATATTACTGGATTGTTACAAGGGAAAAGATCAAGAAATTGAACAAAAAATGATCTTTCCCAGTTCGTGTATTGACTTGGTGTTAGATGTATTGGCTGATCTTTGTTAAGTGTGCTTTGTGGACATCTTATGTAATGTTTACTACCTGATTGTTGTTGATGTAGCAACCGATATGTTAGTTGTATTATGTGAAAGCATTTTTATTCTATTGGATGTCAAATATTATTTGTTTTCTGTTATTGCTGGTTGCTGTGGGTAGTTCATAGAAGTTTTTGTAGCTTCATGGAATTTATTTTGCATAAGACAATTATATTAATAATAGTTTTAAGTTATGATTTTTGGAGGATGATTGGAAACATAGTGACCTTTTGATTCTGAAACCATACTTGAAATTATTCATTAATATGATGGGTCTGTGCAAAAGGGATGCATAAATGATAGGCATTAATAATTCGTGTATATATGTTTGATGTGTTCAGATCAATGGCTTCAGCCACAAAGAGCATAGTTGCCGAGCTGAACAAAGGTGAAAAGCTCAATGGTGACAACTATGAAATATGGCACATGAAAATCCAATATGTACTGGAAGAGCAAGAGGCACTAGAAGCTCTTAACCTGACCATGGTAGAACCTGAAGAAGGAAACACTGCACATCACAAAAGAGATAAGGAAGCTTTTGCTGCATGGAAAAGAAAGAACTCTCTTGCTCGCATCACGTTGCTTTGAGCGGCATGGAAAATGACGTCATGCGAGAGTTTAGGCGTTTTGACAATGCCAAGGAAATGTGGGAAGCATTGGCGGCGAGATTTGGTCATACTTCGGTGACTAGGCGAGGCAGCTCACTATTAGATTTGACTCTTATAAGAAGCCTCATGGTCAGACCATGAAGCAACATCTTAGAAAGATGTCAAACATGATTAATGAGCTGAAAGATGCTGGCCATGTCCCGACCGATGAGCAGCAAGTGCAAGCGTGATCCGTTCCTTGCCTCAAAGTTGGGAGCATATGAAGGTGCACCCGACCCACAATGAGAATATCAAAGTCTTTGAGGATGCAGTGCGCCATCTTGAGCTGGAAGAGGACCGCCTCCTGGCAGCTAAGCCGGAAACTAAAATATATAATGCTGGTTCTAGCTCAAATGGAGCTTCGGGCTCCAAGCGCAAACGTCTTGACTGGTTCAAGAGGTGGAAAGGCAAGGGACCAAGTGCTTCAGGGAAGAAACCAAAGGTTGACCAACATGAAAGAGGAAAGCGTCCTCGAATGAAGAAGCTGACAAGGGTGAAGTGTTACAACTGTGACAAGAAGGGTCACTATGCTCGTGATTGTCGCGAGCCAAAGAAGGTACACACCCCTTGTGCTTTTAAGAACTTTGCTTATGTATCAAGTTCTGTATTCTTGACTGAGTCTAATCCTTTGTGGACTATAGATTCAGGAGCAAGAGACCATGTAGCGAAGGATAGAGGATCCTTCGTGGAATTCCGACGAGTACCAACTGGAACTAAGTGGATCTATGTGGGAAACAACTCCGTAGCTGAAGTAAAAGGAATTGGCACACTGCCAACCGAACATGCATGGTGGACGCACTTTATTCCTACATGATGTATTGTATGCTCCGGAGATTCGTCGGAATTTAGTGTTTGTTTTAGTGTTGGTCAAGCTAGGTTTTAATATGAACTTCCATAATAGAGGTGTGGATTTGTTTTTGGATACAAATTACTATGGTTGTGGTTATTTTCTGGATGGTTTCATTGTATTAGATATTGATTATGTTAATGCAAATGTTTGTTATTCCCTTCTCACGTCTCCTAATTCGTATAATAATGATGTGAATGTGTGGCATGCTAGACTTGGTCATATTGGCCAACAAATATGAATAGACTAGCCAAAGAGGGCTTGTTGGGCAATATTGAAAAAGTCGATTTGCCCATATGTAAGCATTGCCTAGAAGGGAAAACGACAAGGAAACCATTTGGAAAAGGTAAAAGAGCTGAATTTCCTCTCGCATTTAATCCATTCGATGTCTCGTGGTCCAATGAATGTGAGAGGAAGGCATGTGGCTGTTTATTTCATCACTTTTATAGATGATTATACTCGATTCGGATATGTCTATTTGATTTCTCATAAATCTAAAGCATTAAGTTGTTTCAAAAGGTATATGAACTTGGTAGAAAATCAATTAGACAAGAAAATAAAAGCATTGAGATCCGATCGAGGTTGAGAATATTTATCTGATGAGTTCAGAAAATTATGTGATGAAAAAGGAATAGAAAGACAGTTGTCTATTCCATATACTCCTCAACAAAATGGTGTTGCGGAGAGAAGAAATAGAACCCTACTGGAAATGGTTAGGTCTATGATGGCGCATGCTAACTTATCTATTATTTTTTGGAGTGATGCGTTGTTAACTGCTGCCTATATACTTAACCGGGTGCTTTCCAAATCAGTTACTTCCACTCCATATGAGTTATGGATAGGTAGAAAATCTGACTTAAGTTTTCTTAAGCCATGGGGTTGTGCTGCCTATACTCATGAGTCCTCTCACAAGTTTGGGAAATTGGGTCCTAGACTAAAGAAAAGTATTTTCATAAGATACTCCGAACACTCGAAAGGGTATGTGTTCATAGGTGAGCAGGAAAGTGTGAGTATAACTGAATTTGAATCACGAGATGTCACATTCGAAGGATGAATTTCCTAAGAAGGGCGAAGTAGGGGAAGATTACTCCCTATTTGAGACCTTGGATCAAGATAATGATATTAGTGGAGTTCGTCCAAGTGGGAGTAATATGAGAAGTGATGAATTGAATTCAACTCATTCTCAATTACAACCACATGATAAGACGACATCATCATTATCTAATCCAAGTGGGAGCATAATGGGGAATGATGTGCAAAGTGTACAATCTCCCATACGGCGAACAAGTCGCCAAAGTATTCCCCGTCGACGTTTTGACATTGAAGGGGAAACTTTTATGATTGCTCCGCAAGATGAGGATGAGCCAAAAAATATTAATGAGGCTCGAATTGCCCTAGTAAGGAAAAATGGATTCATGCAATGGAAGAGGAAATGGAATCAATGAAATCAAACCAAGTCTGGGAACTGGTTGATCTTCCAAAAGGATGCAGAGCTATTGGGAACAAGTGGGTTCTCAAAATAAAGCGAAAGGCTGATGGCTTGATAGAAAGGCATAAGGCTCGCCCGTGGCGAAGGGGTATAATCAACGAAAGGAATTGATTATGAAGATACATTTTCTCCCGTAGTGAGATTTACCTCGATTCGCATTATTCGGCAATAGGGGCTAGTATGGATCTTGATTACATCGGGATGTAAAAACTGCTTTCCTCAATGGAGAATTAGAGGAAGAAATATATATGGAACAACCTGCTGGTTTCATAGTGAAAGGCCAAGAAGAAAAGGTATGTCGACTTTTGAGATCGATATATGGCCTCAAGCAGTCATCGAGACAATGGTATATACGTTTTCATAATGCCGCAATGGCATATGATTTTACAATGATTGGTGAGGATCATTGTGTATATATCAAAAGATTCAAGGATCAATTTGTGATCATATCATTATATGTTGATGATATACGATTGCCTAAAGCAATATGAAGTTTGTTAATACTTGTCAAGAGTTGGTTGTCTTCCAACTTTGAGATGAAAGATATGGGTGAGGCTGCATACATTCTTGGAGTTAAGATTTCAAGAGATCGTTCGAAGAGATCGTTGTCTCTTTCGCAAGAAACATATATAAATAAGGTTCTTGAACGATTTCGTATGCAAGATTGTAAACCCATAGACACTCCTATTGCAAAAGGTGAAGGATTGAGCCATAAACTATGTCCAGGGACTCCACAAGAGAAGGAACAAATGAAACATGTTCCTTATGCTAGTGCTGTTGGGAGCTTGATGTATGCTATAATGTGTACAAGACCCGACATATGTTTTGCAGTTGGAATGGTAAGTAGATACCAATCCAATCCGGTCCAAAGACATTGGAAAGCCGTTAAGAGAATACGAGGTATCGAAGGGAACTGCTGATTACAAGTTGAATTACCAAGGAAAGGATCTGCGACTTGAAGGCTATTCGAGATGCTGATTGGGGAGGAGATTTAGATGAAAGAAAATCTACCTCTGGATTTGTTTTCTTACGAACAATGGCGCCATATCATGGAGTAGTAAGAAGCAAACGTGTATAGCCTTGTCCACGATGGAAGCTGAGTTCGTGGCATTATCGCAGCGGTACAAAAAGGAGTTTGGCTTAAGAGATTTTTGGATCATTTAGGTGTTATTGAGAAAGCTGCAAATCCATTATTGGTTAACCGTGATAGCCAAGCAGCTATAGCGTACACCAAAGATCCAAAATATCATGGCAAGACCAAACATATAGATACCAAGTATAACTTTGTCAAAGATATGGTTGCACGAAAGGATGTGAACTTACAAGTACATATCTACGCATAGAATGGTAGCAGATCCTATGACAAAGCCAATACCTAGAGATGTGTTTTGTGGTCATGTAAAATCTCTAGGATTGCGTAGACTCGATGTCTTGGATTGTAATTTCCCCGATTTGTTCACATTTAAGAACTTGTGTTTTTTCATTGTTAATGCCTATGAATCTTTGTTTGATCTTTATGCATCTTAATGCTCGGTGCATTACTTTAAGTTGAGAAAGTATGTCGGACGGATAAAAGATTAGCCCACTCACACGGGTAATCGCCTCTATTTACTGTGTGATAAATAGAGATGAGACTGTTTTAAGCTTATTATCTAGGTGATAATCGAGAGCTCAAGCTTAAAATACGTATGTCGCCTTAACTGGGTGTTAAGATGAGGACATAATACTTACTATGTTCGAAAGTAAAATACCCCACATATTTTACTTTATCTGTCTATGATGCCGATGTGAGTTCGATGAATTTTGTAAATGAGTAGATACGTGAACTCAAGTTAGACATTGGGTATGTCCGAACTATCATCCGTACGGTATTGAAGGTGTAGACATACGCTCCATGGGAAAGGAGTTAATACCGTAATACGTATATCATACTACGTATGCATGAGACGACCAATAAGAGTGGCAAAAGTTTGATCTCAACTTTTATGCCGTGTGAGACTCTTGAGGAAAAGAATTCCTCAATTTTTGTGCCCTCATGACTTTTACTTATTCTCAAGATTTCTATTTAGTGTTTGCTATCTTAGGATGTTGCCAATGGTCATGAGTTGATTCGATCTAATGGGACATTTCTAGAAAAGCAAGCTGAACTGAAATGGAGAGTTTGAAGGAAAGAGGAAGATCGAATTTGGAGAATCACATTGTAGTTTTGTGTTCACTGGTCGACCAATTATGACTGTCTTTGGGATAATCATAATTGTGAATACAATATATATATCATTGTTTAAAAGAGATCAAGAGAGATATAAATGTGATCGATCGATCTAGGGTACTTGCATACTAAATCTACTCGAGTGTGATGCCCATTATGAGCTGCTATATATTCCTAACGAGATGTATAGCAACGAGCTCTCAAAGTATATCTTTGCTGGTCGCACGGATTATTCACCGGTATGAATGTTGAAAAGAGGTAAAGAGAATCTTGTCCGGCCCACCATGTGCGAGTGGGAGATGATGGTTTTATGTGATGGGCTTAAGGCCCGTCCGCCCATGTTGGGCTCGAAAGCCCGGCCCACGGGATTAGGGTCCATGGATGGAGGGATACGATGAAGGGGTACGTTTCTATTTTTGAGGAACGTATATAAGGGAGGAAAGAGAGAGACGAAGACACATTTTGACATTACGTACGTTCCTCTCCCTCTCTCCCTCCAAAAAGAAAAAACAAGAAGAAAAGGCGACGCCCTCTTCCCTTCAAGGCCAAATCAATGTCATCGGATCGAATGGGATCTGTTTCTCTTCCTCTTATCGGTGTCGGTGTTTAATCTGTGGCTAACAAGGTACGCTCGATTCCGTGGTGTGCTTTAGGATCGGCAATACATGTGAATTTCCCGGGCTTCGTCTTCCGCATTCGTTTTAGGGGTTCGATTCAGTGTCGAATCCGTTTTTGGGAATCCGACAATCCCTACAGGTGAGATCTTTGACATAAACAGCAGTGAAACTTCATTGCATCTCCACATTTTAGACTATATTTCAATAGTATATCAGAACTAATCTCAAACAAAACCCGAGATAGGATATTTTTGTGAAAAAGGCCAACACTCTGCTATGACCTTAGAGAAAAGATAAACCTAAAAACTGGGAAAGACCACAATGGAGTTCAGAGACTCACCAAAAGAGAATTTGTGGCAAACGCTTCTGCAACGTTAAATGTTCCGTAAGCTACAATAGTCAACAACTACCGTAAGATATGACAAGGAGTGTGGGCATGCAATTAAGATTCTCAGCCTCCACAACGAAACCACAGCTCGTCATGGCTACTAGGTTAGATGGACAGTGTTCAAGTTCTCAACTTCGCACAGCCTCATGTTCATGTTAGATATGCTGCAGAGACTAGTAGAACCCTCTACCCACCCATGCTTCTCTGTATGACCACACTACTGAAGTAATTTTAGTACCACATAATACATTGTTGGCAGAGACTTCAATCAACCTTTTTCTGGTGATGGAAATAACCAGTAACTCTTCAAAATGAGATGGTTGATCCCTTGTCTCACCATTTTGAGGTTATCATAAGGAGATTGATTGGTTGGCACGTATTATCCCAACAAGCGTACCCGACAGCTGCATTATCAATATATATTAAGAAGAAGACCACATACCTTGACGCATGGACAACCATAGAATTCATTCGGGCATTCTACATTGTATCATGTCTTAGTGAGTGTGACATTATTTTTGAATCAAAGCTCAAGGTTATTGCTGCTGGTGAGTTTGCTGGGTCTTTTGCAGATCCCATTCCGAGGATACGATTTTTGGGCCAAATGAAATCATGGTTGTCTACGTGTAGAGATAATTAGTCCCTCTTCATAAATATTGATATGCAACTTTTAGTATGCACGTTGGAGGTAAAACACCGATCAATCTCTTTATGATATCCTTAAAAAGGTGAGGCAAGGGAATCAACACTGATTCTGAAGAATTCGCAGTCGACTACCATTTCTATCCTGCAATGAGTAAATATCAGATAATTAGACCTTTCTGTCTTAATTAATCACGACAAGAATCAGTACATCGCTAAAGTAGAATTTCTTCAAACAAAAGTAAAACTTCCATGTATTTCCTTAACAACTTGCCCTTGCATAATTGTAACAGCAACCAAATTGAATAATTACGGGTCCCTTTCCTCTCATCATTTTTCTGGTGCTGTGTATCTCTGTTCAGAAAGAGGACAATAAAGTAGACGATCAATTGTGCCGATGAGTGGCATCAGTCTTGACATAAATAAAGGGTGCCGAAAAAAGAGATACCGAAAATCAATGAAGGAATGACGAGGAACATTTCAAAAGTTTCCATTACCAAATTTGCAACTCACCGAAGTACCATTTGGTCAAGGTCGTAAGTCAGGAGTGAAACCAGAAACATAGTTAATTCTATGCTAAACTGAATGAAAGATACGGAATTTCGTTAGACGACCTAAGATCATCGAAGAATTATGGGCTTATTGCCAGAACGAAACTGCAACTCTTATTTGGTACTTTATTGTCATCAAATACAGTGCTTTCGAATTAGTTTCCCCGCTGGTATTTACATGTAACATCTGGCATCTTTGTCAAGGCATTAATACTTTAGGTCCTAAGTGACGGATGAAAAAAGATCCTTTTAAATCTGGTGATTGGTCTAATCATGGTCGGAGAGATCCTACCGTTTAGAACTTAAGAAACAATCTGGGTCTTAAGCAGGACCTTCATTTGTTGGGATCTTCATACGTTCTTGATCCTAAGCGAACAAAAATTATAAGATTGATTACGATCCTATAGATCTTATCAATCTAATTTTCACAAATCCTAACATTTCAGTCTGCCTCACCAGATGTTCAGGTCATAGAAATATTGACTTTCTTGTATATCTAGTTAAGAGATTACATGAGCTTTATAGTCACGCCTTTTTTCTATTTGTTATCATGAGTGGATCTTTATGTTCAAAATCGCATTATCACTTTCAAGATTCGCTTTATTCATGCTAGATCAGCATCGCCATTATATGATAATGTTGAATCTTGGGTGTTCTTGCGCATTCATGGCGGGTTTTGAATGGTTTTACATGTCTTCGCGTGATTCTTGAAAGTTCTTATATGTCTCGAATAGATCCTCAGCGTTCTTGCCCGTTCTTGATGAATCTTGAGGGTTCTTCCATGTTACCATGTGTTCTCCCATGCCCAGGATGCTTTGGCAAGGGAAGTCTATCCCGAAGACCAATTAAGCCAGAACAATTCGAGACTCTCCGAGAGGAGTAAGAAAACTCACTTCACTTGCGATAACTCCTTGAGGGAGTTTAACGGCGACCGGGACTGGAAAACGTTGCGAATCGCCCTGGCGAGAGTGGCCTCTGCATTCTCTGACAAGCCCTTGGGGGTTGGCGAGAGCTCGAGCCTCTTCTGCGACATTAAATGCATCAGCCCTTCATTCGACGGACACACCGCTCCGGTCAGGCCCTCAATTCGAGAGGCTCCGGCAGCGCATTCGACAGCGGTGGTGACGGTGGGTCCTCTGATTTTTCCGATTGGTGCTGCTAGTACGATCTCTCGCTTGGCTTGCCGAGAGGGGTTTTGAGCGCAGATAAAGAGACGAAGAGAAGCAGCGGTTAATTCGAAAGATTGAAAGGCCTCTCTCGCCTCTTCTCCCACTGGGTGACTCCGACACTCCATGGGTTGGGTCAGGATAGTTTGACAAACCTGGACTCGGGTCAAGATTCATCAAGAACAGGACAATATCCAAGAAAGAACCAAGGCCATCAGAGAAGGAGCAGGGCTGGGCGAAACTAAATAGACACGTTAAGGTTTAAGAGTTCACGGCATTTCATCCCACCTTGTCATTTTTCAGTGCTCGTTTTCTCAATCAAACGATTTCCTGGGTAGTACTATCATCTACATCAGAAAATCTAGACTGAGGCTGTGCAGACTACAGGTACAGTTTTGATTTACTACTAGAATAAAGAGACTCAGAAACAAAAGCAAAGGACTTCAGATCAGTAGGTATGACCCGAAAAGTTCACCGACAGCTCACAGACGAAAGAAGACTTTTTATACAATCAGATGATTAGAAAGAATACCCACAGATCCATACTACACAAAACAGCAGTTTCTAGGCTACTTGAAGATACAGCCTGTGAAAATTTGTAATATTCTCAAGAGTAAAAAAAATGGAGGGAAACCAATGAGGCCAACAGGAAAAGCTTTCAGATCCAAATGATACTCCGTCGATTCTCAACAAGTCAAGTTTCAGCTAAGAAGACAATGGGTGCTAAGAAGCATCTTTAAATACCAGAGCGGCATTTTACCAATCTGAACCATCAGGGAAGGGTTTTAGAGCATCTTCTTTACCATTAACATAGTATTCGACAACTGCTTTCATGCGCGGAAGCTTGTCGGGATGGTAGTTTACATGAACAATCACAGGCTTAATTTTGCTGAGGGAGGCATCTTTTCTGACAGTTTTAAAAGGACCTTACTATTCATAAAGAGATAGAAGTCCATTGTCCTCCTGGCAGCATGGAGACCATCATACCCATTATGTGAAGGAAAAAAGAGTTCCTCATTGAAAGCCGCCTGGTCCCAGGCATTTTCGCGAGAAAGCCTAGCAGCTACACGATCAAGGAGCTCAATTGAAGGGATCGTGGGTCTGATATAGAAGAAGCCAGAATTATAAACCCAGATGCGCATCGTATGAGCGTATCTGGCCCAACCCATTCTAGGCTCATCAAAGACATCATTGAACCCGTAAGCAGTCCTGTTGTCGTGACCATCTGTCATGGACTCCACATCTGAATCCCGATAAAGATGGTTGAACGGGTTTTGCAAGTAGACTATGTCGACATCAGAGAGAAGAACACTATAACCCAACTGCAAAAATTCCCTCAAAATGCGGAATTTCAATCCTGAAACAGCATGATTCCCTCCTGTCCTTCCTACGGAATCAACATCTTTATCTGGATCTCTTTTGTATACAGGAACACTGTTTGACTCACAGAACTTAGCAATATCTTCATCCAGAGCAACCACCAAATAATTAAGTATACCCACTCTCTTTATGTTGGTGAACCAAACCTCCAACATTTCCTTCACATTTGAGTTGGCCAGCGCAACTATGAGCTCTCTATTAACTGCGACTTTCTCCAATATCTTTGCTAATCTTAGATTCACAGAATCATCAGGGACAACAGTGGGATTGGTTCTTGAACCCTTAACAGTACCAAATGGCCCGGCTTTCTGTTGTTTACCCAGTGCAAGAACTTGCTTCTGAGCCTGATCTTTCCCCTGGTCAGCTAACTTAAGCTTTTCCATCAACTCCCTAACTTCCTTTTTTAGCTCAGCATTTTTCTGCGAAACAGCCACATACTCTGACTTCAACATGTTCACTCGCTCAGATGATTCACAAGAGCTGGAAGAGGACTCTCCCTAGGCATTTGCAGGATAACACAAAAAACAAGTTATTGCCAATCATTCCATCAAATTTATGAACTACTTTTCCATTCAAGACTCATTTCTCGCTCACACCTCTCAGGCCCTCATTCACATATTTCAATTCAAAAACAAATGATGTAATATAACAAGGAACTATTTTGACTTATAAGTCTGCAGCCAATGAAGAATAACCCATGCAGTGAGAGGGTGATGGACATGCATGTTGAAGCAGAATCTGTTTCCCAGCAGATGAAAAAAAGCCCAGAATTTTCATTTCTTACAAGAAAGTCCATTTACTCTTCGTGTAAAAGCAACCCACGTACATGTTTAGTTCTTTTATGAAGTAAACCTCGACAAATGTCTTAACTCAAGCAATCCTAACCTAAACCTCATGCAAAATCACAGTAACATCAGAACACAGGAATCTTCAAACAAGAAGTCACAACCTTCAAAAGTCAAAATCCAGATTGCAAAATTAGATAACATTAAAGAACCACGAGAAATTCAAGCTTCTCTAAAACGAGGGGCACAAAATGAAAGATCTCCACATTTTTTGTTCTCCTCATCGTCCTGTCCTCAAATTGCCATGACATCAAACAAAAGAGTCACCTTCAACCTACCCTCACGATCTTCCAGGAAGCTAATCAACCCAAAGAAATTCAGAGCAACTAGACAAGCGAGATTCGCAGAGATTGCAGCCCAAGGGAAAATAGAATAAAAAGAAATTAAGCTAAGCCAGAAAAAAAAAAAAAAAAAAAGAACCTGAGAATTGACGAGACGGCGATTCTGAAGAGGAGGGCCAGCGACGGAGAAGAGCCCATCGGGGAACAAGATAGCGAAGACACAGCCGATAGCAACGCCGACGGCAATGGCGGCGGCGATTCTTGATTTCCAAAACGAGTGGGAGGAGCCGCCGCTTCGCATCAAGGGTCCGTCTCTTCGACCGCTCATCTCTCTCTCTCTCTCTCTCTCTCTCTCTCTCTCGACTGAATATTAAAGATTCACAGCTCAGGAGACGAGTGCAACGAAATTGGGGGGTCAGACGAGAGAGACGGGTGTTACCCAGTTCAAGAAAATGCAAAACCGATTCGACCCAAGTATCACCAACTGGATTCGAAGGGTTTAACGTCTGAATCGTAAGAGCTCTCTTGCTTCTTATTCTATTTCCGCGAGCGCGACCGAGCTTGGGTACTCACCGAACGCTTCGGATGCAAGAAAAGTCCACAAACGCCAGTCGCAGCAAAGAGAGAAGACTCTCGATTGCGCCCAAAAACAAAAAGAAAAGAGAAGTAAAGACTCGAGTTTGATCCCTCCCCTGTCTCTCTCCTCTGCCTTTTCTCTATATTTTATGCGTCACGGTTCGGAAAGTAAACGAAGGGGGAGCAGGTAGACCGCCAAATGACAACTTTGACCCCCCGGTACACGCACAGCATGTCTGCGGGATCTTCTTACAGCAATTCAGCTCGGTGCGAAAACGGGGGCCCGCATTTCGTACGTTGGAATCGTGCGATGTTTCACTGAACGAAGCGCAGCCCATATCACATCAAGGACCCGACATTCCAAAAGTTACCGAAAGTCTCTAAATTTATTCGAAATGTACATGGTGAGATGATACCCGTCTCTCCTTTTTCATCCTCGGATCCTGTCCAGCGCCAGAGCAGAAGTAGAGAAGTCCATTGGTGAATCTCGATGGATTAGCGAGAGGAGGAGAGGATGAATACTTTAAATGGCCGCTGACAAATTTCCCAGCAGCCGGTGATGACAAGTTGGCATCTGAAACCAATAATTTCCTTTGGGCCTGAGAGAAGTCGACGATCCGGATATGGAATTACTTATGTATAATGATGTCATGGGTCACAACCGTGCACAGACGTGACCTTCAACAGCTGTTGATTTCATCGCTTGTTTTTGTCAGGGGAAAGATAAAAAAACTGTATTTGTCTCTCCTTTTTCACATTGAGAAGCTAAGCTGAACTGTTTTCCAGTGCGTTGGAACTCTTAAAGATCCATATTTTAAATAGTTGACCCTGAATATAGGGTAGCTAGCTACTTGAAGAGCCAATACGGGAGCTTGATAGAACAGTTTAGAGTTAAACCTCTGTGGAAGTCGCAAAATCAGGCGACATACCCTTCGCTATAGCGAACATCCATATTTACAAAGTGTGGACAATAGTACGTACGTACGATATCTGAAAGTGCTCCGGAAGCTAAACTTCCTATGCCCAGATTATGTAGCCAAAGATCTCAAAACCCACTAAGATCTCGATTTCCGGCCTAAACCCACTAAATGTCCAGTGGACTAGGTTAGTCAAAGCTCATATCCCAATTCAGAGCTTGCAACCTCTGTGAAATGTCAAACCCTAAGACAAATATTAAAAAATTCATGATAAATATCAAACGTGTTTTTCGGTCAAAAATTGGCAATTTTTTCTATTTCTTAGTTCCCCAACAAAAAAACAAAAACACAAACAAACGCATCCTAAATCGGCATGATGTCAAACCCTATTACTTCATGATAAATATCAGGCAAGCGAAGTATCGGCATGATGTGTATAAAGAAACATCAATCTTCATGTCCTGGTTCGGACTTTGCTTTTGGCTCACTGGGCCTTCAGTGGCGGCGTTATCTTGACCTTCTGGTGGTATGAGCACTGTCCCTCAGAATCTCGTTAGCTGATCCAAAGGCCAGAGAAAGGAAACCCGTATAAGACACCATGAAGAATAAACCAGGATTAACGTTCGAACCCCATATTAATTTGCAGTATATGAATAGCAATAGTGTAAAACTCAGATCAGGACAATTTTGATAGATCCTCGCACTATGTAATGCTCAGCCCAAATCTAGGCTCATCACTAATAACAGAGAGAAATCCATAGTCCAAGTTTGCATAAGTATAAATAAAAATTCTTCTTGCAAAGAGAAATTACACTGCACGAATTTGTTCTGCAAGTTCAAAAATCCATCAAAGATGTGCAATTGTGTCACATGGTTATTCTAATATCAATCCAAGTCCATATTACAGAATGAGCCAGCAAAATGGAAACAGAGTTTCAACCAATTTTCAATAGATATAAAGTTATTATCAACAAAATTCTCTAGCAGCAATATCTGCTCTCGAAACCCATCAGCTGCAGATTCAGAAGCTTGAGGGTGACACGTATTAGAAAATGAGCATGGCAGGATAGAGTGGAAAACAAACTTGAAGGAACTGTTACAAGTCTATCTTTGTGAGACAATGACAGGATAGCTATAGACTAGTGTCAGAATCACGCATATTAACACCATTCCCTTATTAAAAAGAATTACCGTGATTAAAATGTTTCAAAATGACTCTCAGCCTCCTTTTTCTCCTCAATATAGGATGTCTGGTGCATGAGACATACATGAGGTTTGAGAGGATTTGGTTCACTGCTAGAATATCTTAATTTCCCTCTGATAAACCATTAATTAGTGGATCATAAAGAACCTCAATAAGCAATTAAGTGGGCACTAAGGTGCCCTCCCCTTTCTCCTTCTTTAGCCAACCCAGTTCTGTAGGCAGGGCAGCCTAATCTCCTACCCACCATCCGCATGGGGCCTCAACAACATTAGAGTAAGAATTCCCATCTGAGCATTCATATCCTGCCACAATGCCACTAAAAGTATAACACTTACCAATTCACCATATATCAATCCAACTATTCGATCCAGTCTTCTTCGATGCTTCAACAAGAAAGGATGTAGCTATTCTTGTATGAATGCCTGGCACCCTGTAGAAAGCAAGAAGCACTCAAATGGCTTGATTGGGACATTACATATTTCAGGATACATAACGTGAACTCTAATCAACCTCGTTTAGATAGATAACCACAAATGGTTTTATCTTCTGAGACAAAATGTACATGTTCAATGTATGGCTAGATATAACGAACCGAAGAGAAAGTTGTCTGATGTATGAGATCAGAAAGTGCTTGAATCCACCAAACAAAAAAGTATGATTTAGCCACAGGTTTTCAATTGTGTATATGAGAAAGTCAAACTTTCCCGATGAATATTGTAACCAGACCA
The DNA here is from genome assembly GCA_017140595.1 of Eucalyptus curtisii. Lineage (NCBI taxonomy): Eukaryota > Viridiplantae > Streptophyta > Magnoliopsida > Myrtales > Myrtaceae > Eucalyptus > Eucalyptus curtisii. The sequence continues at coordinate 22,001,354 of CM029502.1, forward strand.
GAAATGCGAACTTATGAGGTGGTAAGCTCGAAACCTAACAATAGAAGCAATAGCTTTCTTAGATCTTAGTCATCCAATAGATAAGGCCAAAAAGCAGATGCTTGCATTTAAAGAAAACAGATAAAAGGCAGTCTTGCTTGACTGTAGCAAGGATAATGCTAAAGGAAAGGTTAAAAAACAACGAACTTGGTCCATCTAGCATATTTCAAGGGTCAAAGTAGGCCAAACTTCTTCTGGACATCCTCATGACACCATATCATGGTCACACCTGAAAGAACACGCTATAGCGGGGAAAAATCTCAGAAGAAGCTTTCATGCTACTAAGCTCTTGCATCTTGACAAATGGGTTTGCCATTTAGAATAAGCCCTTGAAATGAGAAAATCAATTGTCTGCAGAAGGTTTACTGATAAACCTTAGAGAGCATGGAGGTAGATAACAAGTCCAGGTGAGATCTTTGACATAAACAGCAGCGAAACTTCACTGCATCTCCACATTTTAGACTATAATTCAGTAGTATATCATAATAATTTCAAACAAAATCCAAGATAGGATATTTTTATGAAAAAGGCCAACACTATGCTGTGACCTTAGAGAATAGATAAACCTAAAAAGTGGGAAAGACCACAATGGAGTTCAGAGACTTACCAGAAGAGAATTAGTCGCAAACACTTCTGCAATGCTAAATGTTCCATAAGCTGCAATAGTCAACTACTACCGTAAGATATGATAAGGAGTGTGGGCATGCAATTAAGATTGTCAGCCTCCACAACGAAACTACAGCTCGTTGTGGTTACTAGGTTAGATGAACAGTGTTCAAGTTCTCCACTTTGCACAGCCTCATTCATATTAGATATGCTGCAGAGACTAGTGGAAACCCCTACCCAACGCTACTGAAGTATTTATAGTACCAAATAATACGTTGTTGGTAGAGACTCCAACCAACCTTTTTTGGTAATGGAAATCACCAGGAATTTTTCCGATGAGATGGTTAATCCCTGCCTCACTTTTTAAGGTCATGATAAGGAGATTGATTGAGTGGCATGTATTACCTCCAACGAGCATAGCTGATAGTTGCATTATCAATGAGGACCACATACCTCCACACATAGACAACCATAGATTTCATTCGCCCATTCTTCATTGCATCATTTCTTAGTGAGTGTGACATTATTTTTGGATCAAAACCTGAACGTTATTGCTGTTGGTGAGTTTGCTGGGTCTTTTGCAACTTCCCTTCCATATGATGAGGATATCGTTTTTGGGCAGAGAAAAATATGGTAGTCTGTGTGGAGGTATTTAGTCCCCTCTTCATAAATATTGATAATGCAATTGTCAGGTACACACATTGGAGGTAACACGTGCCAACCGATCAATCTGCTTACAATAACCCTAAAAGGGTGAGGCAAGGGAATCAACCATCTGATTCTGTAGAATTTGTGGTCAACTACCATTTTTAACCTGCAATGAATAAACATCAGATAATTAGGCCTTTCCGTCTTAATTGATCACAACAACAATCAGTACATAGCTACAGTAGAAATTCTTCAAACAAAAGTAAAACTTCCATGTATTTCCTTAACAATTTGCCCTTGCATAATTGTAACAGAAACCAAATTGAATAATTCCACGTCCCTTTCCCCTCATCCATTTTTTTTGGTGCTGTGTATGTCCATACTGAAAGAGGATGATGAAGTAGACGATCAATGGTGCCCATGAGTGGCATCAGTCTTGACATAAACAAAGGGAGCTGGAAAAAGAAATGCTGATAATGAATAAAGGAATGACGAGGAACATTTCAAAAGTTTCACTTATCAAATTTGCAACTCACCAAAGTACCATTTGGTCAAGGTCATTACTCAGGAGCAAAACCAGAAACAGAATCAATTCTATGCTAAACAGAATGAAAGATATGGAATTCCGTTAGATGACCTACGATCATGTGGAGAGGTATGGGCTTACTAGCAGAATAAAACTAACTCTTATTCGCTACTTTATTGTCAGCACAGATGGTGCTTTCACAATATTTTCCCCGCTGGTACTTACATGTAAAGTCTGTCATCTTTGTCAAGGCATAAATAATTTAGGTCCTAAGTGAAGGATGAAAAAAGATTCTTTTAAATCTGCTGATGGTTAGAATGATTCTACCATTTAGAATTTAAGAAACAATATGGGTCTTAAGCAGGACCATCATTTGTTGGGATCTTCATACTGTTTTGATCCTAAGCGTACAAAAATTATAGATCTGCCTAACTAGATGTTCAGGTCATAAAAATATTGACTTTCTTTTAAATCTACTTAAGAGATGACATGAGCCTTATAGTCATGCCTGTTTTCTTTTTATTATCATGAGTGGATCTCTATGTTTAAGATTGCATTATCACTTTCAAGATTCGCTTTATTCATGCTAGATCAGCGTTGCCATTATATGATAATGTCAAATCTTGGTGTTCTTGCGTGTTCATGACGAGTCTTGAATGGTTTTACATGTCTTCACGTGATTCTTGAAAGTTCTTATATGTCTTGCATAGATCTTGAGCATTCTTGCACGTTCTTGATGAATCTTAAGGGTTCTTGCATGTTACCATGTGTTCTTGATGCATCTTGATTTTTCTTGATAGTAATTTGTATGATAGAAAGCTCTAGATAATCTTTCCTGCATATAAGTGAGTAGTTATAATCAAGATTTCAACTTTAACCATTAGCATTAATCATGTAGCATTTTGGGTATGATAATTAGGTTAGTGTCTTAGTTTATGCATGTTTGAATTGAAGCATGCAAAATAGTCAGGTTATGCATATTTTAGATTCAATACATAAATTTCGGTCAATCTGTTGTTGGAATTAATTTCACTTACTCATGTTAGTAAGGTGATGAAAGATTAGATTAGTGTCTCATTTAAGTTGCATCTAAATTGTCATTGCATAATAGAATTGATTCATATTTAGTTCTATCTCATATAAAATAATAGTCATGACATTTAGTGATTTTAATTCGGCTATGTGCAGTCACGCCATCTAGGGAGGTCACAGCATTATGTAGTTTCTAGGGTTTAAATTTAAATTCATTATGTTGATTTGAACAAGAAAACACAACATATTAGACTAAGTTCTATTTTAGATAGTTTTGCATCAGAACAATAAGTGCACCATAATTTGATAGTACATGCATCATCATATAAGCAGTAGGTGTTAATATCAAGCATGCATAGATCATACTATTGAATTATAGTTCACAGGTTCCATCCCAAGCCTATGCTTCTCTAGAAGAAGAAAACAGTAAGATGGACAAATCTCAAGATTTTTCATACCGTGGAGTCCTTGCTTGCGAACATTGCAATTGAACAACGCCAAGATGGCACCGGCCTTCTGATCTGAATTTCTTTGATAAGCATCACCAAACAAGAGAAGGGAAATAGTGTCTTCATTTACGTTTCCACTTTGCCACATACAATAGTTCTTCTCTCTAGAACTAGTCTTTGGACTCCCCTTCTCAGTCAAGGCCCTAATCTGGATCTCTTTTGCAGACAGGAACACTGTTTGACTCACCAACTTAGCAATATCTGCATCCAGACCAACAATCAAATAATTAGTATACCCTTCTCTTTATGTTGGTGAACCAGACCTCCAACATATCCTTCACGTTTGAGTTGGCCAGGGCAACTACGAGCTCTCTATTAACCGCGACTTTCTCCAGTATCTTTGCTAATCTCAAATTCACAGATTCATCAGGGACAATAGTAGAATTGGCTCTTGAACCCTAAACAGTACCAATTGGCCCAGCTTTCTGCTGTTTACCCAGCGCAAGAACTTGCTTCCGAGCCTCCTCTTTCCCCTGTTCAGCTAACTTAAGCTTTTGAATTAACTCCCAAACTTCCATTTTTAGCTCACCATTTTTCTGCAAAAGAGCTACATACTCAAAGTTCAACATGTTCATCTGCAAAATGATTCAAGACAGCTGGAAGAGGACCCTACTTAGCAATCAGACGATAAAAGAATTTGCTTATGGCATTTGCAGGATATCCATGAAAAACAAGTTAATGCTCATCATTCCATTAAATTTATGAACTCCATTTCCATTTAAGGCTTACGTCTAGCTCACAGCTCTCAGGCCCTTGTTCACATGTTTCAATCTGAAAACAAATGATGTGATATCAAGAAACCATTTTGACCTATATGTCTGTATGTAGGTACAAAAATCACATGAAGAATAACTAATGTGGCGAGAGGATGACGAACATGCATGTTGAAGCAGAGCATGTTTCCCATCAGATTGAAAAAGAAGCCAGAATTTTCGTTTCTTACAAGAAAGTCCATCAGATTCTTCAAGTAAAAGCATCCCAAGTACTCATTTCTTTCTTTTATGAAGTATACCTCAGCCGACGTCTTAACTCAAGCAAAGCTAACCTAAGACCTCGTATAAAATCACAGTAACATCGGAACACAGGAGTCTTGAAACCGTAAGTCTCGACCTGCAAAAGTCGAAATCAAGATCGTAAAATTAGATAACACTAAGGAACCTCGAGAAATTCGAGCTTATCTACAAAAGGAGGGGCCAAGAAGAACTCCACTATTCTCTTCTCCTAATGTCTTGCCATGACATCAAAGAGAACGGTCAGCTCCAACCGACCCTCACGATCTCCCAGAAAGTTACTCAACCCACAGCAATTCAAACCAACTAGACAACCGGAATTTGCAGAAATTGCGGTTCAGGGGAAAAAAGAATAGGAAGAAACCAAGCTAAAACAGGGAAAAAAAACACACACACACACACACAAAAGAGGTTTGGTTCTATTCCATTTCAAGCTCTCCCTCGTCCCAGTAATCAGGGAAGTAAATGAAGGAGGAGCAGGTAGATGGCTAAACGACAAAATCTGATCCCGACACACGCGGATTGCATGTCGCCGGGAACTTCTTATATTGATTAGCTACGCGCCAAAACTGTCGATCCTGGGAATCAGTCGCTCTTTGACTGGACGTCACTCGACCAGGATCGTATCAAAGACCTGACGATCGAATGATCTTCAAAATCTCCAGATTTATCCGAAGCGGATATGTGGAGTTCTTCTAAATTTAATTAATTTATATATTTATAATATATTTATCCTCCGAAAATTTTAAGTGAATTCAACTAATATATTACAAACTATAAATAAACGATAAATTGAGAATAATACCTTAAACTATTATACCTATCAACTCTCTCACGCGTCATTTATTTTAATGATTTGACGTTAAAATTTAATAAAAATTAATGAAAAGTAAATGTGTCACGTACGTAACAGTTTGAAGTTTCCTATGATTAAAAATTTAATTCAAAATAAATTTATTCTAAGTATATTAATTTGAGATTTTTAGATCCATCTCCTTGGGCTTTCACTCTCAGGCCACGACATTAGAGATGAAGTAAAATAGTCCATGCGTGGATCTCAGTGGATGATGACTAACTAATTTCCCAGTCCGAGGAGACAAACTGGCAGCTTAACCCCTTCAATAATTTCGTTCGGGCCGGAGGAAAGTCGACGATTTGCAGATGTCTTTCGTTTTGTAATGGGGTGGTGGAATCCGAATCCAAGATGTCATGGGCTACGACCATGCACAAATCTGCCCTTAAACAACTGTTGTTCCATCGCTTGGTTTTATTAGGGAAAAGAAAAAAACCGCACGTCTTCGCTTTCCTCATTGAGAGACAAAGCTGAACTGTTTTCCGAGCTTACCATCTCATAAAAGGCACTACCGTGTCGGAACTTCAAAGATCCATGTTTTGGATCGTCAAGGCTGAATATCAGGTAGCTATTGAACAGCCAAAAGAGTAGGTGGATCAAGCAGTTTAGAGATAAATCTCCATGGAAGTCACAAGTACTTTGCAACATCCCTTTATAAAAGCGAACATCAATATTTACAACGTGTAGATGATACTGGATACGAAAATCCTGGAAGTCCCGATCCCCAAACCAAACCCACTAAATGTCCACCAGACTAGATTAATCAAGCTCATCTCCCAATTCAGAATTCCTTCTTAACCTCTCTGAACTGTCAAACCCTAAAACTTTATGATATCTATCAAGCAAGCAAAGTATCCGTATGTTTCGGGCAAAGAAGCATCAATCCTCATGTCCTGATTCTGACTCTTGATTTTGGTTCCCTGGACCCTCGATAGTAGCAATATTTTGACCTTCTGGTGGATGAGCACTGTCACTCAGAATCCCGTTTGCTGATCCAAGACCGCAAAATGACCAATATTAGACACCAGAAAGGATAAACCGGCATTAAGATACGAACCTCATATAAATTTGTATGCTTTCAGATGAGAAGCATATGAATAAAAATAGCGTGAAACTCAGCCAATGAAAATTGATAGATCTTTGGGACTACGTAGTTCTCATCAGCCTAAGTCTAGGCTAGTCTCATCACTAATAGCAGACAGAAATCCATAGTTCAAGTTTGCATAAGTAAAAACCTGATGTGAAAATCCTCATAACAACTCTCCTTGCAAAGAGAAATTCTTCCTGGTGTGAACTCACGAATTTGTTCTGCAAGTTCAAATATCCATCAGAGCTGTGCATTTCAGATCACATGGTTATTCAAATATTTCTCCAAGTCCATATTACAGAATGAGCCAGCGAGAATGGAAACAGAGTAATAATATGTATAAATTTATTATCAAAAAATTTCTCTAGCAGCAATTTCTGCTTTCAAAACCCATCAGCTGCAGTTTTAGAAGCCCAAGGGCAACAAGTATTAGAAAATGGGCATGGTAGGAGAGAGAAAAATAAACTTGAAGAGAACTGTTAATAGTTCTATCTTTGTGAGACAATGACAGGATAGCAATAGACTGTTGTAAGAATCACACATTTTAGCACCATTCCCTTATTAAAAAGAAAAACCAAAATACAATGTACCAAAATGACTCTCGGCCTCCTAATTCTCTTTCATTTAGGATGTCTAAAGCATGAGACATACAGGAGGTTTGCAAGGATTTAGTTCACTGGTAGAACCTCTACTTTCCCTCCGATAAACCCTTAACTAGTGGTCACGCAGAACCTCAATAAGCATTAAGTGAGCACTAAGCACCCCTCTGCCACCCCGGTCGTGCAGGCAGGGCAGCCCAATCCCCTGGACCACCATTGGCATTAGGGATCAACTACGTAAGACTAAGAATTACCAACTGAGCATCCGTAACCTGCTACACTCTGTCACTAAAAAGTATGACACTTACCAGTTCACCATAGATCAGTCCAACTATTTGATCTAGTCTTCTTCGATGCTTCAACAAGAAAGGACGTAGACCATTCATGTATAATTGCCTGGCACCCTGTAGAAGGCAAGAAGCACTCAAGTGGGTTGATTGACATGTTATATATTTCAGTATAAATAATGGGAACTCTTAATGAACCTCGTTTAGATTGGATCACCATAAATGCTTTCATCTTTTAAGACAAAAAGTACACGTACAACATATGGCTAAATGTAAAAACTGAAGACAAAGTCGTCTTATGTGTGAAATCAGGGACTACTTGAATCCACCTACTAAAATGAATGATTTAGCAACAGGTTTTCCATAGCATAAATGAGAACGTCAAACTTACATTGCCCGATGGACATTGTAACCAGACCAGAAATGCGAACTTCATGTAGTAGTAAGCTGGAAACCTAACAAAAGAAGCAAGAGCTTTCTTAGATCTAAATCATCCAACAAATAAGGCCAAAAAGCCAAGTTTGCATCAAAAGGAAGATAGTAAGCAACATTGAGCAAAACAAGAATGAAAGAATGGGAACAAATAAAAGGCGGTCTTGCTTGACTACAGAAAGGACAACGCTAAGGAAAGGTTAAAAAACAATGAACTTGGTCCACCTAGCATATTTCAAGTGTCACAAGTAGGCCGGACTTCTTAGGGACATCCTCATGACCCCATATTATAGTTACACCTAAAAAACTTTTCTGCAAAGGGGAATAAGAAGGCTTTCATGCTCTCTGGCAGTGCAAGTTGACATATAGGCTCACCAGTTAAAATAAGCCTTTGACAGGAGAAAATCAATTGTTTGCACGAGGGACTACTGATAAAGCTTAGAGAGCATGGAGGTAAATACAAAGTTTAGGTAGAAGATCTTTCTTTGACATAAACAGCAGTCAAACTTCACTGCATCTCCACATTTTGGACTATGATTAGGTAGTAAATCATAATTAGTTTCAAATAAAATCTGAGAAAGGATATTCTTATATAAAAGGCCAACATTCTGCTATAACCTCGACAAACAAACCTAGAGAAAAAAATAAACAAAAGAACTGGGAAAGACCATATTGGAGTTCAAAGACTCACCAGAAGAGAATTTTGTCCGCAAACACTTCAGCAACTCTAAAACTTCCATAAGCTGCAATAGTGAACTACTACTATAAGATATGACAAGGAGTGTGGGCAAGCAATTCAGATAGTCAGCCTCCACAATGAAACCACAGTTCACAGTGACCAGTAAGTTAGATGGACAGTGTTCAAGCAATTAAAATTCTCCACTTTGTATAACCTCATGTCCATATTAGATATGCTGCGGAGACTAGCAGAACCACCTACCCACCCATCCTGCTCTTTACGACCGCACTTGTAAGGTATCTCTAGAACCACAAAACACATAGTTCTTGGTAAAGATTTCCAATCAACCTTTTTTCTAGAATGGCAGGCTAAATGCCTAGATGTGAAGGTCCCAACAACTCCAACAAAATTCTAAAAGTTTCACCTACAATGATTCGAAGGATGTAAAAGGTACCAACCTGCCCAATAAATAAGCCATCTCTGCTGCTCATCCTGATCCCTCTCCTCAATGGCTTTGAATGTTGAGTAAACAGGGAACACAATCCCCACAGAACAGCTGCGTGAACAACATAATGATGTAGTGTTTGTTACAGTGTATAGCAATCTATGAAGCATTGTTGTCACCCAGCATAGAAGTGTAAACTAAAGGAGTTGAGTAAACAATCCAAATATGACAGCTCGTCAGCACAAATTTCCACTCACATGACGACAACAGACGTAACTTATCACTATGTTCAGCAAAACTAAAAAGCGCGAGCACTCACCATGCGGTCCGGACAACAATGTTGGAGCTAACTGGGCAGAGAAGCAAACGTAACCCGACCTGATTCAAATAAACACAACCATCAATACAAAGTTAACGCATCCTCCGCGAGTCAAATAAAAGCACTATAAATTCCAATCGCCAGAGCACAACGGGGACAACTTGTTTCCAAGCAAGGGATCCATACAGACAGGAGACACTAGGGATTGTGACCAAGCTATCTACTTTAATCACTACAGCACTGCAAGTAGCAGTGAAACATACGACCCATGACCCGTCCACAATTCCGATCGCGTGGGCAACCACGGTTACTTCTAACGCGGGATGAACTGGAGAAGACCCTTTAAGAACAGAATCAGCACGGAATCTGATGAAGGGACCCGGCAAGAAAATTTACAAGTAACTGCACCATAGACACCGACACCGACACCACGCTCGAAAGACGTAGAAAATTGCTAAATGCACAAACTTGCGAACTAACATCTCGTTCGCAGTCTCCATTTCCCACTAAAACGCAGATTCCTAAGTAATCAGAACCGATTCCTACGGCTAAAAACCCGTAATCATCCACGGGCGACCCACCCAATAGTAAAAATCAAATGGGTTTACGAACGAGAGAGACTGCTAACCTCGCCCGCGAGATCCATTGAAGCAGAAGCAAACCCTGCGAATTCACCAGACGACACTAGGACGTTGAAATAGTGCGAGCGAGACAAGGAAAGAGGGGATTGTAATCTCACTGAATATATTTTTTTTTCCAAATTTGAGGGAGGAAACGGAAATCTGGCTTCGCCCGATGAGCTTTGGCATGGGCCTAATGGGCCCGGAAAGAGAATGAGGTGGACCTATTGGGCCGTAAGAGGTGTTCGGTTTTTTTTGGGCCACGTAAGAGGCCTTTGGTTAGCAGTGGCGGACCCGGAAATTTCAGGTTCAAGGGTAATCGAGATTTTTAAGAATACGGGATGTCTGTATAAATGCTTTCATGGAACTTATTGAGTCATAATAATTCCACTGTAAAATGGTTAAATTTTCCATTTAAAACAAGTGTTCCGTAAATACATGGAACCGTTGCATATTTTATCATCGAGTGCTATGAAATACTTCTATTTTTCAAATGTGCATAAAGTCAAATACAGAATATGTCAATGTAGACAATATTGTCGTTATGTTACTATGAACTTTCAGCATCCATGTCCAATGCATATAAATAGCTAATTGAAGACAACATGGCTTTTGCTAAATACGCGAGTCACATCACGAAACTATGCTTAGCTTTTGCTTAATAAGCGAGTCACGTCAGCAAAATCACATATTATAATCTATTTAATGGAGACCTTGTATTGAGCCCAAATCTAAAAACCGTTTTGCAAAAATGTTGATTGCTTTGGCCCCTTGGATTAGCAGCCCTTCGGACTCTCTGCCGAATAATTACTATCTCATTTTCTAAAATCTTGTAAATCTTGACCAAATGCTTGCGCTTGGTCGAAACTGGTGCTGCACACATCTTTTTCATCCGTTTCAAGGACAGCATCCATCTTCTAAAGCATGATTCATAAACTGCTATGTCAAAATCTTGAATGCGCATCCGAAATACATGCATATACAGCAATTTATGTTTTTCCCGTGCAGACATCGGGCATTATTCTAACTCGAAAGCCCATCCCTGCCCACGAACTTTTGCTCTGTGTTTGTTTGTGTTGGGAACTTGCGTTGTGGTCGGATCGACTCTTCGTAGGGGTCCGCGTATTGTAAGGAATGTGGAAGATGCTTAATTGCAAAAAGCAACACCCACCAGCCCTTTTAACCAATTTTTTGTGCATGAGCCACTAGAAATTAGTACGAGCCGTGCTCACTAGCTAATTCTATGCATGAGAAGTAAGATTGCTTATGCATAACCCCTAATTTGGCAATAATGCATGGATTTGCCCTATGATTCGTTTCTCAAGCTTGACGTGCTAAAGAAGTCTATATGTACAAAAACAATTATGTAATATATGTAAACGATAACTATACATGCGCACACAAATTTTATTTTATGAGTCTTACTCACAGTGATATCCATATGCATCAGTATGGCAAAACATTCATACATAAATGTCCACACAGTAAAAGCCGATCCTACTCATATGCTTGCACGCTTTATTTCGACACAAGTTTGCTTGAGCTAGAATTTTCTCTCTAAAGAATCGGGAATTTTCTCTATTTACTTCATTGGGGGGAATTGACAAAAGAATCGGGAGTTTGGGCTTTATGGACCGTGAAAAGAGTATGAGGTGGGCTTTTTGGTTTTTTTATTTGCAGTTTACAAGTACGTTGGTTGCATAGGGCCGTTTGGTTTAGTATTCCAATTGGACATTGGGATTTTAAAATTTCTTGGTCAAATGCAAATAGCATTTAGTTTATTTTTTGCTCAATTTTGGAGAAATACAATTCCATCTCCTAAAGGTTCTAAGGGCCTTTAACTCAAAGTAGGTTTGGAGGTTCTTTGAGAAGTTGCATTCTCAACATGCAAGTTTTGACCTCTCATTCACCATTCATATTCTCCATGGTTTGCACAAAGAAGTTGAATGGAGGCCAACGGGTCATGGCTGTCGGTTTTGGCCACCGACGGCTGAACTCCACCAAAAAAAATTAAAAATATTTTTTTTAAAAAAAGCAAAAGTCTTTTATAAAATGTAATTTTTGTCAAATGGCATTTAAGCCAAAATTGTTTCCCTATGCATTTTAAAATTATAATTCACCAAATGCTATTTACATTTTGGAAAATCCCTTTAGTTCAAAGATATTTGCATTTTCTCAAGAACATTTCCCTAAAACCAAATCAAACGGGGCCACAATGAATAAGGACGGTTTGTAAGAATATTGCAAGAATTTTTTCTTGCCACTAAATTGTTTTAGATGCATTTTAATGACATACTTGGAAAAAATTATATTGTAAATTTGTAATACAATTGGCTTATAATATCCATTTACTAATGATAAAAAATATCAACATCTTTTTTTTTTTTTTTTTTTTTTTTTATGTTCGATAAAATCTCAAGTTAATAGGTAAGAAGGTTGCCGTGAAAGATAGGGAAGAAAAAGTGTTAGAGGACAGAAAATAACTCACATGAAGTTTTGTTCAATGTTTTTGTTTACGAATGTCCATGTGGCTTCGTACAACTCTTTACTTTTAATTAATATCAAATTAAATGGATTTTTTTATGTAACTTCCATACTACGTTTAAAATAAGCCTTGTTATTATTGTTATTTAAATAGCTGTTTCATTCCTATGCCTTCCTCTTCTTTTCAATTTCAGATTTTATTTGTTGCTTAATCTTTTGATTAAGTAAAATTTAAATTTTTAGGGAAATTTTATTTATTGAAAATCTCTCAAGATTCGTTTCCATCTCTTTTGTTTCCCACTCTCCTCTCCCGTCGCTCAACTTCACTTCGGTGCTCACTTTGATTTTTTGTCAAGGGGCTTTTCATAGTTAAATTAATATTTGATCAAAATCGGTAGGTGAATTATGAATGATTACAATAGAGATTTTAACCCCTTTCCTTCGAGTTGCATCATAATCCGACCTTGAGGAGAAGCTGCCTTTTTTCATCTTCTTCCCCGACTCTTTAGAATTCTCATTTTCCTAAATTAAAAGCAGGTTCTTCAAGTTGAGATTTATTGAAAGTGTATTTGACCTCAAAGTTGAATGGGACAAGCACGTGTCTAGATAAGTTTGTGATTACAAATGATACATCGGACAATATGGGTGATTATTTTGCCTTGAAAATAGCAATGCATAAAATAAAATCGCAAGCTTGTCCACAAAAATTAGGTCTATTTTTTCTTGCATCCAACTAATGGATATTATTCCTAAATATGAATGTGTGAATCGAGTAAAAGGAAGGACGAAAAAATTATGCCCGGTCTAAATTAAGTTGGGTGAAAAAGATTACAAATACTATATTTTAATTTTTTTAGAAAGCCTCTAGGTAGTTAGTTGTATTAAAAATCTATAAATAAAACAAGAGTATATGGCAAAACGCCCACCTACCAACATAAACAGACTTTACATTATTAAATGCTATATAATATTTTTCTTTGAAAAAAATTGAATTGCATTCTTGGTATCATGGAATCATGAGCTTTTCGTAAATGCAAAAGTCGAGTAAATGAGATATCAAATGAAAAAGGTATACCTGGTCAAAGTTACGTTTGGTCAAAGTAATGTTCGATCAAAGTTTGGTCAAATTTGAACAAAAAAAAAAAGTTTGAGTGTGGGAAATCTAAATTTGTCACGAGAGTGTAATTAAGCCCTAAAAAAATGTAATCAAATTTTAAAACATGTCGATTGGTACAATGTTATTTCATTAATTCTAACCAACTTGACTTATGAAAAATATTGTACTTTTTGTTATTATTTTCTCTAATCTACGAGGTATTGACATAACTAAAACATAAATGGTAAGGTCAAAATGATGTCTATTCGTCCAAATATGATCATTTTTTAATCTAAATGTTATTTAAATTAGAGTAAAAATAAAGTAAATTAAAAAAAAAAAAAAAAAAAAAAAAAAAGAGAGAGAGAGGAAAGAACGTAAAATTGAGGAGGCCTCGCCGCCACCACCACCCCCACCATCGTTAGAAAAGGTCGGCCAGAGTCACCAAGCCCTGACTAGTGGGCGACGACCATGGAGGATCCGCTTGGGAGCAAATACAACATTTTGATTGGAGTTGCTCACGAAGGAAAACTTAAAGAAGAATACTCGGTTGAGGATATGGCAAAGGACTTGCAGGAATTTTACCATTTTTTCTTGATTTAACCCCACCAAAAAGAAGTAGGGGTGAGCAACCGAGCCATAGGAAAAAAATTAATGACTTTCTTCTTCCAATCTTGCCCTCACTAACTTTCTCATATTCCCCCTTTACCCTCCTTAAGATAGACACAGAGTAGGCCGGAGGGACACCGGCGTCAAGCAACTCTATCCGTAATTGCTGCGAGGCATGAGTTTCTCAAGTGCCTTCAATTTTGCCCTAACTCTGTGAGAGGGTCACTAGTGATGTTGTCAAACAAATAGCTTTTTGCTATCTCTTAGTTAAAAAAATTGAAAATGACGCTGCGAACATGCAAGGTAAAAGCTTGTTCTAATAATTAGGAACTTATACTTATTTGATAAGTTTCAGGTTTCATGTTTTAGACTAATCTTCCAAAAAACAAATCGAAAAAAAAAATACATATAAAATTTCAAAATCTTCGCATTTTGTACACAAACACCGACATATTTCATTGCTGCCTTCTTTTTCCCTCCACACTCCTTTTCACTCATCAAATCCAAAGAAAAAGCTTGTCATTGCTCTAGTCATTACTCGTCTTCTTCTTCTTCTTTCCTCTTCTTCTTCCATTCAAAGCCCTAAAAGCTCTTCGTTCCAACAATTCCAAGCTGATTCGATGTTCCATATGCTTAAAATCTTTTCATGTAGATGAAGAAGAGTCAGAATGAGTAGAGTTGCAATGGACACCTCTTTGGTCATATGATGGAGAGTTGATAAGTGGTATTGTGCATCAAAACAAGAATACAGTTATAATCCGAGGAGCACTTATATATAAAAAGCTATCTTCCCTTCATTTGGAACATCTCATAAGTAAAAAAAATTCTTGAACTCCTCTCTATAGAGTTTCTCTCTGAGAGAATAAGGTGAGACTACACGGATAAGGAAATATTAGATCAGACAGCCCATGACATTTATATAGTCATATACAGAGCAATGTTGAAATTGTTAATTGCTAAAAGTGTTGAGTGAACTACTCAAAATATCAAACCAAACAAAAAAAAAAAAAAAAAACTACTCATATTCAACAACCTTCCAAAATTTGGTAGCATTTGAATCAACAAGCTTCCAAATTTAGGCAACTAGATGCATTAAAATCTACAAGTCAAAACAAGAATACATGCAAAATGCCCAGCCCCTATCACGAACAGGCTCAATATTAGTTATGTACTACAAGACTCAAACTCTTTTAAAATGTTTCATTTCAATCATAAAAATACGTAAGGTAAAATCCCTATATTATTTGTATAAATTTGGTCTATATCTGATGGATAATATTCCTAGATGTGAATGCATGAATCTAGTAAATGAAACGTCTGACGAAAAAAAATTATATTCTGTTAAAGTTAGGTAAAAAAATACAACAATGCTATATTTCAAACCTTTTTTCCACTTTTTAACGACTCAATGAAGACAATACTTGAGCCTTCTTAGTTTTCATAGATGGGTCACGGCCGTCGTTTAGAACCCTCTTGGGTCGTCCCATACTTCGTGCCATGACACTGTGGTTAGCAATACATTAATATGTAGACTTAATTTATCGATTACGTGAAACGCAAAACCAAAAATGCGGCGGAGATGAGTCATCTTCCACCATATCCATTTACTATCATGTTGTTGTTTAATTGACTTAGTTCAGTAGCATAAGTAGAGACCGGTAAATTCTCGCCACCTTCTCTATTTTTGCTCAACTCGAGAACCTGCAAAATCCTCACTTCTAATGAAATTTCTCACTCAAGTTGAAAAGAATTTGTGATCAATCAAGTGAGATAAGGAATTAAGAGTCATCCCTTAATAGTCGCTTCCATTTTAAATTAACGTTTCGTTTTAAATTACATTTTCCACATCAAACAGCAGTTTTTGAAATTATTAAAGCTCCGTACAGCAACACCCGACATTAGATACCAATAGACTCTTCCATTGTATTTCACTTGTGAATGAGATGATACAATGAGGGGAGGAGACCCATATATACAAATATATGGCAAATCGTATCCGTAGATCTCTCATCGAATTGACGGTGGAGATCGTATCTCTCCAACTGCCATCTACTACGTGGTCACAATTTTACCACCTGACATAAACGATAGATATGGAAAGATTTGCAATCAGAGGGGAATTGTGGACATACTTGCTGTAATGTTTGGATGGTTAGTTCCATTCTTTTAACGTTAACTCATTTTGTGTCTTGCATTTGTTAAGATGTTTAGTGTTTAGGGTTCCTTTATGAATGAGTGGTGGGTTTCTGGTTAAGTAGCCAAGTGAGGCTAGGATTTTGTATGGAATGGTAATAGTAATTGTAGATGGTCATCTTAGATTAAGTTATAACTGCTAGTCAGTTCCTGGTGTTACTGCCACAGTTTTTGTCACTGTTACAGCAGATATGCGGAAAACAGGATTTATTGAGTAGTAACCTCAAATGAGGAATTTGCTAAAGCTGGAGTGATGCTGACGTGGAGGCAGGCTCATCAAGTAGAATGTATGGCTCGAGTGATTCATGTTTCCTAGACAAAAGCGACACGCCATATGGATTTGCCTGTAAGAAGTTAACTTCATTCTTATTATTGATTTTCTCTATTATATCTCTTAATGACCGTTTTTTCTCATTTTGTCAGTCGAACGTCTTGAGAAAGCCTTCGCTATCATCCGCAAAATGGGGAGATTTTGTTGCGCCAATTTATCGGGTGATTCACACTATTGTCATCGATGTCTGTATAATACTCAGAAGTTCACTCTTCGAGAGATTCAAGAGACCTCTACCCTCTTGACGTTTCTCATGCGTAGGATATTTAGGTTTCCCATGAAGGCAACAGTTGTTGAGTGGTTCGTTGACTCCAATAGTCGGCTGGTTAGCATTAAGTAGATTGAAGTAATTTGAGTTGTAGTTACGTTCCATTGATCAATTGTTTATTTTGTTATGTCAGTGAGGTCGAAGTTTACGATTTTTTTAATTGAGGCTTCCTCGAGAATAAATAACTAAATTTTTTTGTGATTTATGAGAAAATTAACTATTGACATCTTCGTTCGATTTTTCTTCCACCATATCCCTCACTTGGAAAAATTTAAAATGAAACTTTTTAATATTTAATTAGATTTAAGGTTTTTTTCTCGATCAATTAAATCCTTGCTTTTTGATTTTTTAGGCTTCCTCGAGAATAAATAATTAAATTTCTTTGTGATTTATTGGAAAAATTAACTATTAACATATTCGCTCAATTTTTCTTCCACCATGTCCCTCACTTGGAAAAATTCAAAATGAAACTTTTCAATATTTAATTATATTTAAGCTTTTTGATTTTTTATGTTCCACGAGAACGGTCAGTATTGTGATTAGGGTGAATTGGCGATGTGGCTGTGATGATGCTGGTGAGAAGGAGGCCCGCTCGATGCTAGAGTGAAGACTATCCTTGTACAAGTCCCTTCGGCCGAATAGGCCTAGAAGGTTCGTGCAAGGTCCGTGCAATGTCTGTGCAATGGGCCACGAACGAATGAGCTAATCTTCGAACTTAATAACCAGGCCCTCTCGGCTCAACTGTGGCATCCGACTTCAAGTTAGGCATCCTAGCTCAACTACCGCATCTCGGCTCAACCGAGGCATCTTGCTAGCTTTCAAGCTCAACCCAAGCATCCTGGCTCAACTATGAGTACTTCTATGCACCACATAGAAGCATTGCATATTACAGGGAAGAAGGCAAGTCATCCCTCCTCTCCTATACTGGCGCCAACAATCCCTTATTTCAAAGCAGACTCTTGAAGGGTGAGTTTCTAGCTTCCTTTTCTGTTAGAATGATTGGTTTCTGGTTGATTAACTGAGTGATTCTCAATTTGTTATGGCAGTTATACACCACATACAAGCATTGCATATTACAGGGAAGAAGGAAAGCCCTCCCTCCTCTCTTATAGCGGCGCCAGCAGATCCAAGCCCTATTTACAGACACTTCAAGCTCTTCAAGGGTGAGTTTCTAGCTTCTGTTAGAATGATGGGTTTCTGATTGATTAGCTGAGTGATTCTCAATTCGTTATGGCAGTTATGTGCATTGCATATTACAGGGAAGAAGGAAGTCCTCCCTCTTCTCCTATACTGGTGCCAGCAGATCCCTTATTTCAAAGCCCTATTTACAGACATTCTAAGTTCTTGAAGGGTGATAACTTTCTTTTCGGTTAGAATGATGGGTTTCTAGTTGATTAGCCAAGTGATTCTCAATTCATTATGGCAGTCATGTACCACATAGAAGCATTGCATATTACATGCAAGGAAGGGAGTGGCCTATGCGGTCGAAATTTTACCTCCAGACGAGACGAGTAGACATGGAAAGATTTTCAATTAGAGGGGAATTGTGGAAACACTTACTATAATGTTTGTACGGTTAGTTCCATTTTCTTCAATATTCACGTTAACTCATTCTATGTTTTGCCTTTGTTAAGATGTTTAGTATTTACTGCCACATTGGATTCTATCACTCAGAGGAGCATTGTGCCCGAGTTGGAGTGATGCTGACGCATAAGCAGGTTGATCAACTAAGCCGTATGCCTCGAGTGAGATTGGTTATCCCAGACGATTTGCCTGTAAGAATTTCACTTTCTTCTTATTGTCACTTTTATCTATTATATCTCTTTAAACAAACTAATATGTAAACTTGTGATATAATAGAAACTGCATACTTGATAGATAAGTCAATCTCTATTGGATTTGACTAGAAAAGAGAAGTCGGAGATTCACTTGATTTTCTTGATTTACTATATTGGTTTTGATTTAGGACAAAGTCACAAAAATATAAGAGAAGTTAAAAAATTAAAACCACACTCCAATGACATTAAACCGAAACTTCAAATCCTCCATTCTTTTATTCAGCCAAATTTTGTCACAACCGATTTATGTTTGTTTATTAATTATTTGTTTTTCCTGATTTATAAATTATGTAATGGCTCTTCTGCATTTTTATCCAATTTGGGAAGTAGCAAGGCCAGATAATGAGAAATAGTAGATCAAGAAAATCAAGTGAATAGGATAAATAATAAGCCTAACAGTTTTAGCCTGTGGTTAGCAATACTCAGATGATTCATGAAGCAGACGATCAATGTAGTCTAATACATTGGAGTGCAGTTCCTATTTGTTGTGCATATTGTTTATGTGAATGAATGTGAATATGTGTTTAGTAGATGTAAAAATAAAACGTGAATTTGTGTTACGTTCTGCAACCGAGATTACAATTTTTTTTTAATTGAGGCTTCCTCGAGAATAAATAACTAAATTTCTTTGTGATTTATGAGAAAATTAACTATTGACATCTTCACTCGATTTTTCTGAAACCATATCCCTCACTTGGAAAAATTCAAAATGAAACTTTTCAATATTTAATTAGATTTAAGGTTTTTTTCTCGATTAATTAAATCATTCACGTGTAGCTTTTTGATTTTTTAGGCTTCTTTGAGAATAAATAACTAAATTTCTTTGTGATTCATGGGAAAAATTAACTATTGACATCTTCACTCGATTTTTCTTCCATCATATCCCTCATTTGGAAAAATTCAAAACGAAACTTTTCAATATTTAATTAGATTTAAGGTTTTTTTCTCGGTCAATTAAATCCTTCATGTGTAGCTTTTTGATTTTTTATGTTCCACAAGAACCCTCAACACTGTAATTTTTAGGCTTCCTCGAGAATAAATAACTAAATTTCTTTGTGATTTATGGGAAAAATTAACTATTGACATCTTCGCTCGATTTTTCTTCCACCATATCTCTCACTTGGAAAAATTAAAAATGAAACTTTTCAATATTTATTTAGATTTAAGGTTTTTTTCTCGGTCAATTAAATCCTTCACGTGTAACTTTTTGATTTTTTATGTTACCGTCAGTGATTGGGGTGAATTGGCGATCGATGGTGGCTGTGATGATGCTAGTGAGAAGGAGGCCACTCGATGTTAGAGTGAAGACTGCCCTCGTACAAGTCCCTTCGGCCGGAGAGGCGTGGAAGGTCTGTGCAAGGTTCGTGCAAGGTCTGTGCAATGGGCCACGGACGAAGGAGCTAATCTTCAAACTTAATAACTAGGCTCTCCTGGCTCAATCGAGGCATTCAGCTTCAAAGAAGGCAAGTCCTCCCTCCTCTCCTATATTGGCACCAACATATCTCTTATTTCAAAGTCCTATTTACAGACAGCTCTTGAATGATGAGTTTCTAGCTTCCTTTTCCGTTAGAATGATGGGTTTCCGGTTGATTAGCTGGGTGATTATCAATTCGTTATAGCAGTTATGCACCACATATAAGCATTACATATTATAGGGAAGAAGGAAGTCCTCCCTCCTCTTACGTCTTCAATTTTCGAGGGTTCAATTTCAATGGTGACATGCATATTTCTTCCTCTTTTTTCATCACGTGGATGATTATGCTAAAAACTTGAGCGATCTCAATTTTTTCAGCAAAATACCAAATTTCTGGAGCTGCTGGGTTTTCTTCCTCTCACGTAAATCTTCAATCGATTCGATTTCAATTGCTATTTCTTTATCTTTTTCACCATCGTGTGGATGATCATGCTAAGAACTATTTTGATACTGAATCCTCACACAGAATTAAAAAAGAAAAAGAAAAGAATAAGGCATTATATCCTGCATTATTTCTTTTATCTTATGGATAGTCCATGTTAATCTAATTTGCTTAAATGTCTGCTGGCTTTTTTGCAGTTTCCGGATTTCCAACAAAATTGATGTTTCATACATATTTGACATGCTTTAACTAAAATGCTTTTATCTCAACTCTTGTCAATAGAGAGGGTCTAAGGGATAGGGTGCAAAAATCATACTACAGTTATCATTAACATGAATCTGCAGAAAATATTGGGGTTTTCACGAACTATCAAGCATGGTCTAAGATGGTGCCATTCGTAATATGTTGGGCAGTAAATATTAGTATTCATAACTTTATGTGGTATCCTCTTAAAGTAATCTGATTTCATAATGTTAAACTTTGGATGATATTAAGATATTTTCCATTTAAACTGTGCTCTTCGGATGATTGGATCCTTAAACATGTGGCAAAATTATTGTCATTTGGTATCTCGTAAAAGAAACAAATACCGCAATAGAATCTTAATTAAAACAATTCAGCTTCAATTATTGCTCTTTCTTTTTGCAAACCAGCACTCTCATCATGGCACATAGACCAACCTCCCAGCCTGCACCCACCTTACAGCTTCAAAGGGCTTTGAAATAGTTTCAAGAGGCAGGTTCTCAATCTAGAACGAGAAACCGCCATGGAACCAACTGAAAATATGCATAATCTCCTAAATTCTGAAAACTTTCATCTCATACTTTGTGAAAACATGAAGATATGGTTAAAGGTTCCAAAGGCTCCTAGTGGCATTTCTGGAACTTTGAAAGCTCTGCGATACTGGAACATGTCCATGATCAATGAATAGGAGATTCCAAAATACTTTCTTGTGGTTTCATCATCGGGTTTTTAAAAGTTAGTGATGATTCATGTTCCAAACTTGGTGATGTATTACTATTATGGTGACATGGAATTGGGGAGTAACTATGCAACTTGTCATCGTTCAACAAGGTTATTTCATTTGGTCAAGTTTATACAAAGCCACAAATGCTCAAAAGTAAGAGCATCATCAAAGAAACAATTCCCCATGATTGATCCAAGGTAAATAAAAATTTCAACTTCTTCTGTGTCACCGAAATTACTCAACTTGTACATCCAATAGTAGTTCCGAAAAAAAATTGAGTAAATGAGATGTCGGAGATACTCGATCAAAATTTAGTTAAATTTGAGTACAAAAGTTCACACATTTTGTTTTTCAAAATATTTCTGAACCAATGCACTCATCCTTTGTATTATCATTAAGAAAATAACGTGCTAGTTGATGATTATTTTTGCTATATGTTGGTGTTTTTTCTTTCGCCATTTGGTGGGTAGGTTATAGGCGCAAAGCAAGCCTAGCCAGCAAGTTTGTGATTATCAAAATTTTGAATGATAGGTGAAATTACTGATTGTTTCGCATCAAGAATTGAAATACGAGGTAAAATCTCTATCTTGGCAATATCAAATTGGTCTATTTCTCCTGCATTCGAATTTATGGATAGTATTCTTCGATTTGATGCACAAATCGAGTAAATGAGACATTGGACAGAAAAATTACGCACAATCACAGTTTTGTCAAAGTTGAGTAAAAAAATACATCAATTAATTTTCAAAATTTTTTCTGCTCCTTAACAAGCTTCCAAAGTCAAGTAGCTATTTGCAATGGTATCCTTAAACCAAAATAAGAGTATATGGCAAAACGCTGACCACCCGCATGAACATACTCAATATACTAGTCTTGAACCCCTTTTTTATCAATGAAAACGTCATTTTCAATACGATGGGTTCATAGGCTTTTCATAAATGCAAAATTTGAGTACATGGAACGTCGGACGAAATAATTATAGGCTTTTCATAAATGCAAAATTCGAGTACATGGAACGTCGGACGAAATAATTATGTTGATCAAAGTTTAGTCTGATTTGGTTAAAAAAGTTTGCATATTTTATTTTTCAACATATTTTCCGACAATGCTATCACTCTCCGTGTTGTCATAGAGAAGATAACATGATTGCTGATTATTTTTCCAATATGTTTGCATTTTTCTTTCACGATACAAGTGAGTAGGTTAGACGCACAAGGCTTGTCATAAAAGCAAACCCAAGCAATAATGGTTGCATGGTTACTTCTAAATAATATAGATTTGATAATATCACTGATCATTTCGACAGGAAAGTGGAAGTACATAAACTAATATCTTATCTTCTTTATATAAATTTCATTTTTCTTTCCTGCAATCCAACTAGTTAATAGTTTTTATGAATATAAATGCATGGATAACAACGAGAGTGAAAATGAGCCACATTAATGAGAGCATGCTAATTTGATTGAAGTATGCTTATTCATTAAATTAGCATGCTTATTCATTAATTAGGATCATCATGCTTTTTTATTATTAATTTGACTTACTTTAATGTATAATCATTCATGTTTGTTCATTAATTATTAAAATTTAGTCATTAATTTAGATTGACGAATAAACATTTAACATTTTCTGCTTATTTATAAATAGCAACATTAATGCTTCGACTTCGATTGAGGAGCATGCTTATTCATCAAATTAGTTTTTTCTTCAGTAAATATTCTAATATAAGGAGTGCAAGATTTTCTTCCCTCTCTCATTTATTTATTAAAACATTTTAATTAGCTTATTCATCTAGTCAGATTCGATTTCAATTTATTAAATTTGTTCGCTGTTAAATTTTCTCTTGAATATCTACACTAAACGAACCAATTTATTATCATCTATGGAGCCATTACTTAACACATTAATATTCCTATGTCAGTCAAAAATAAATTATCTGTCATGAACATCTTTTTGTAATATTGAATGCATGAAGAGCATTTATCTATGTTCAAACATAAATTTGAGAAATTATACAGTGATTTGAAGCATGGGACGGAGAAAGTTTCTGATTACATGAAGAATGTGTACAGTGAATTGACATCCGATGAGACTTCATTTGTTTTTTATAACTCGCGGAAAAAAGCGTGTCTCGTAAAGTCTCAATTACACCGCAATGCCAGAGTTCAATGCAAGTCAAAGCTAGACAGGGAAAGAAACAGAATTCACAAGTTGCACCAACATCATGACATCTACAATAAAGTTGGCTTGACAATGATTTAAGATTGTTGCGAGCCTCGAAAATCAGTGCTTGTAGTTGTGCAAAATTGACGCCTTGGCAACCTCTTCACTATCCGATATTAATAACATCTACTCGTTAGACATCACTGCAAATTTCGCTTTATTGCCTAAACTATTTAACATAATGAAGTAAAAGGCTCGACATTCAAATTGCAAAAACAACCAAAATGAATATCATCCCGTCGAAATGAATTTTGAAATTTTCACAGAAGCATAAAGTGTGTCAAAACCTTAATTGATCTTTGCACAACTGACACAGACAAATTGGTCCAAGACCAAAAAAAAAAAAATGGTAAATGGAAAACAACACCCATTTTTCATTGGACACCTATTATATGACAACTAATTTTGTTATAAACATTTCAATTATGTCAATTTAGCATTGAAATTTTTGACGATTTATCAATTTAATGTTAAACCTTTTTGGCAATTTATCAATGTAATTCTTTCGGCTAATTATCTAAATAATAGGTTTAGGGCTAAATTAGAAAATTTTCAAAAGATTCAGGGCTATATTGACACAATTGAAAGATTTAGGATCAAATTGACAAAGCATAAAAAAAAAAAATTGTACAATTGAAAAGTTTATGAATGAATTGGCACCATACAATATGTTTAGGACTTTTTGAACAATCATCCCATTAATCGCATATCTTGACAAGTTATTGATAAAAAAACGTACAGAAGTAAGACCTTTCCAAAATGCTGGATAAAATCTCGCGGCACTTTAGAAGAAGCTCCGGTTCATCATGTTGGCGAGCTCCCATGTACACAGCATAAACCTAGAGGAAAACCCACAAAAAATTCCATCAAATATTAAGTCAGCACAAGAAAATACTCACATAACAGGAACCGGAGGCAAGAGCCACGGTATTGCCACCCCGTTGCCCAAGGAAATAAACACGACACAAGTTTTTTTTTTTTTTTTTTTGGCTTCATGTTTGCCTTCCCACAACGATCTTTTTGAAAAGCCATTTATGCTAAATTTTCTAGTCGAATCACATGTGTTTATAATGAATATATTTGACGGAAGCTAATCTATAGTTTGTTTGTCACGAGTATATTGGTTTGAGATTTTTTGTGATATTATTTTTTCTTTTTTTATTATAAATTCAAGGTGATTTTGAGAATCTTAAAATGAGACAAATTATACTTTGGACCATTAATATTTTAGCCCTTGAGGCAGGTGCACACGCTTTGGTACCAAACCTAAGTTAAGGCTCTTTCTTTTTATTTTTTTATAGTGTTTGAACAGTTAGGGCTGGTTATTTTATCCATATAATTTTATAAGTTGTGCTTGAAGATCTTCGTCTATGTAATTAAAGTGTTTATTTTCATATTCCTCGGAATTGACTGCAAAGTTTTGAGACTTTTGATTCAGAATGATAGCAAGAAAGAAGCCTTTTTTTTTCTTTTTTTTTTTCGGTTCGGTAAGAAAGAAGCTATTTTAAGAGGAAAAAGTGGATTAAAAATACATAAAAAGTTGACATTTCGAGCGGTTATTCAAGGAAATGGTAGAGAAATTGTGTAGGTTTAGATACTCCACTTTCCTAGCAGATCAGGGGCAAATTTTGAGTATTTAAAAAGTGAGAAAAACCCAATTCTTGATATATACATATGTGTGCGCGCGCGCGCGTTGACTGGATCTATGATTTGAATTTTAATTGTAACTTGGCTTGTTAATATCTATCAGGATAAAATTAGCGGATCAAAGTTCACAGAAAAGTGGGTTCTATTAACATAGGGTTGACTGGGATCGAATGGCCTCGACTCAACAAAGAAGAGTACGCTAATCGCAGGAGCGAAAAATCTGTTTTCATTAAACAAATTGGGAACTGCAATTATCATGCAATTTTCTCAATTATGTACATCCTAAAAACCTCGTACGAAGTTTCAATGGCTACAGATAAGCGATTGTTGTCCAGTGTGATTCTGCTGCATAGAGTAAGATAGTGAGCATGTGTTGGATGTAATAGACATGAGGAGAGCCTTCTTGATTTCCACATTGGCATGCCGTCGGATCATCGAAACTGCATAGTCGATGAACATGGCGTCACATGGCAAAGTGATGGGTCCATTGCTTGGCAGCCCGAACTCTTTCTCGGATAATTTGAACAGCTCCCGGATGACACAGTTGTTCAAGTAACTCATCGGAAACACAAACCGCTTTCGGTCGATTGAGTAGACGACGAAATGTCCTCTATGAGCTAGCACTTCCTTGTCTCCTTCAACTTGTGGAAATGAGATCCTTTTCCTTCTCATGGCAGCTACTCTCTGCCATTTTCTTGCAATCTTGATCAAGTGTTTTGGGCTGATCATTTTCCTTGTATTGGAACGTGGAAGAAGAAGAAGCAATAGGAGATTTTTTTCCCTAAACCCGAGGGCTTTGAAATGCCACAGCTGGGTTGAGTTGAAGATGATGGACTAACTGGGGTCTGTTAAATATTGGTGCACCAGGAGGACACTGCATTAATGGGAGTCACCTAGCGATGGTGCAGAGCTATGTGAACTGGGTACGCAGGAGTACATTAGGGGTGGTGGCAATGTCTGTTTCGGTTAGGCGGTCAATTTGTCTCCCGGCAAGTGCAGCTCCGCTGCTCAATATGATTGTAGTACCATGCACTGCAACAACATACAAATGATGAAATTGAGTTGCAGATTCCTTTTATTCACATGGGATGTTCTTTGCTGGGAAGACAGTGGGGTGGTTTGGGAGTAAATGACTTGGCAAGTTTAGGGCATGTGCAATTCATTACTGCTGGACCCGCGATGTCTAAAGCTCACACCAAACAAGCCCTGCAGTATGTGGCTAATATTCGCCCAGTCTGATGGTTGTTCCTAGATCTTGGCATCACTTGATGCAATTTTTGAAGGCCTCCGATTATCCAAGCTTTTGCTTCTCATCTGTCATTGCTGGTTCCCATAAAAGCATAATGCAGGGTCTTCTGGTTCTAAAATTGTCAAGGGGATAAGATTTCAGATGTACTAATAGAAGAAACATAGTGAACTTTATAAAAATTCAAGTAGCACTTACATCTTAAATGCAGAAAAAGGAAAACAATATCTGTCATTAGACTATCTGTCCCCTTAATGAATGGTTTCTTTCCTCCTTTCTTTGTTTTCCCAATAAGCCTAAAAAAGTGTGGATATACACCTTTGCTTGTGCCATTGGTTCAATTACATCAGTTCATACTGCTATTGAGTACGTCTTTTCAGCAACCCGACGGAAGGTAGAAAGGCTCAACATATCACCTATTTATGTGCTTGAAATCTCTAAATTTTCTGGGTCCAGCAGAATTGCTTGCCTGCGAGACCAAAACTGTGTGATAAATTATTCAATTGTCTGTCGATGCTGTAATACGATAACCGGCAAGAATGGACAAGCAACTTGTGGTTGATCTTGTGATTTGTGGAGAGAATGCGGTTAATCAAGTTGACAACCAAACTGTTCTGGGCCCTACTGTGCAGGGTGCAATCAAACTAGCAAAATACCAAGAGCCTTCTCTTCTGTTATGCAATCTTGTATTCATGAGCCCCACAGAACCAAAATCATAACACTCGATGAAATTTTTCTCGGCATGAACACATGGGTTTGCTGACCATGTGACTTCACATTGGAAAGATACATTGAATGCCAACCCGTTAGCTCTCTCAGTATAAAACTCAGGAAAGGCCAATACTTTCTGCACAACCAGAAAGAGCACTCAAATTCAACAAAAAGCAAGTTCACTCTTCCGTTGAGAATTACTTGGAGTTGAGCATAATGATAAGCACAAAGAAGCTGATTCAAATGGCAAGGAAGTGGCAGAAGATGGCCACTATTGGAAGAAAAAGAATAACGTTTCATCGGACAAACAGCAAGTCAGCTTCAGCAAATGTAAACAGATCATCTGTTGCTCAGAAGGGTCACTTCGTTGTCTATACAACTGATGAGAGACGCTTCGTGATCCCTCTCTCATTTCTCAACAACGAAATAGTGAGGGGGCTCTTCAGGGTATCAGAAGAAGAGTTTGGGATTCCATGTGATGGTCCAATCATGCTTCCAATTGATGCACTGTCTATAGAGTACATACTTTCATTAATTAGAGGAGGCTTGGCTAAGGACCAAGAAAATGCTTTACTTATGTCATTCAACAGACAAAGTTGCTCATCGTCCTTAGCCTTCAATCAAGCATTAGAAAACCAAGAAGTGCTTGTTTGTAGCTGACAGATATAACATGTACCAGTCCTCAGTAGATAAATGAAAGTACTTTTGCCACAATCTACGCGCTATTCTGATTCATTTCTATTTGGCTTAGATCATCAGAGCATTTTGCGATAGTTGATTTTGACTCAGATTATCATGTCCTACAATATGGATCCATGGAACCAAAAAATAATATATCAACCTGCTAACCAGACGGTGGACTTTGAGGTATAATATCCATCAAACCATTACTGTTATCATTCAGATGTTTCGGCTTAGTGTGCTCAAGTTTGGATCAGTCTAGTCAGCTTGGTTGCCGGCTTGAGTGGCCATAAATCCTAAGTAAATTAATATCAACACATATGTTAGACTCGCCAACTTGGATTACTGGTTAAGGATCTTGAAACGTCTGCGTTTTACACAGGGGTGATTGATCGTCACTAATACAATTAAAGCCCAATCTGCTGCTCTTTCCATCATTCTTGCATGTTGATAAAGGAAATTCATGCGGATGATACTACGATTCTACAGGGGGAGTGACAGGATAGAAACCATTCAAGTGATAAAAGCCTACACCAATGGCCTTGAATGAAATGGACTTTTTACGCCAACTGTTTAAACAAATTAGCATGCTGATGGCTAAGTGAACAGATTGGGCTTACGGTGCATAAAGGCTATTTTTACCTCCCACCTGAATATCGGTGGTGATTGGGACACTTTTTTCTAGTTCTATTCCCAATAACAGTTTTTGAGTATTTTAAGATGTTTGTTAACTATATAAAGTTTATGTTCCCGGAACAGAAATACGTTTGATACGACCCCGAATATTTTTGTGACTTAAATTTTTTTTTAATTTATTAATAATTTTATTGCATTTTTTTCTTTTCTTTTTTCCTTTTCTTCTCTTCCCTCTTAGCGGGCTGCCGACCTTGGCCATGGCCAGCTGACAATTGACCAAACGAGGGCCGGCAAGCTCGCCGGCCTCGGGGGAGCCTTGCTAGCCACCAACGAGGTCCCTTGAGCCTTGCCTTGGCTTGGCGAGGCTCGAGGGGCCCTCACCGATGGCCGGCGAGGTTGTTGGACCTCATATGAAGAGAAAGAAAGAAAAAAAAAAAACTCATTTCTTATTTTTTGAGTTATTCTCAGAAACAAGAAATAATTTTATTTTTATTTCTTATTTTTGTTCCAAATCTATTATAAGGAACAGAGAAATTACCAAATGCGTTTCTGCTCTGGGAACAAAAGAACAGACACACGTGTTTCGGAAGCATTCCCAATGGGTCCTGTAGAATGCAGTCCTTACAGATGTTGGTTGCAGATCTCTCTTCCAACCTTTTTTCTAAAGCACAGATGCTCAGAGAAGACTAGTTTGAGTCTTTGAGCCCCATAGATGTTGCTTGTTTGGCAGCCTGTCAATAAGACATGGGCCTAAATTGGGCCGTAAGAGGTGTTCGGTTTTCTTTTTTAATTGCTGGGCCGCGTACGAGTTCTTCGGTTTGCTATTTCCACTGTTGCAATGACGGACCCAGAAATTCAGGTTCTAGGGTGATCTAGATTTTTCAGAATGCAAAACGTGTGTAATAATTTTTCCAAGGCACTTGTTCAGTCATATTAAGTCCACTTGTAAAATTTTCCATTTGGAAAAAGTGTTCCTCCAATGGACTTCACTAATGTTCAAAATTCCTCGTAGGGCCTACTTTTACCTTTAGAACAATGACATCGCAAGTATGTGAGACCATTCTTTGTTTCATAATTGACTATCTTATTTTTTCTAATTCTATCAAATGCTGGGTGAATGTGAGGCTTCCTTTAAAATTGTGAACGGAAAATTCCAATATGAACACTAAGGCCGTTAAATAGTCATGAACTATTCATATTAATATTTAACGTGACATCTTACGATAATGTTATGTCAATACAAATATATCATGCAACCCCACTCCTCCTCCTCCTCCTTCTCCTCCTCCTCCTCCTCATCATCATCATCTAACACTTAAATGGAGATGACACGTTACTAACTAAGCGAGTCACGCCAACAAATTACGTAATATGACAATTTATTCAATCAAGACCCCACATTTACCTAAATTTGAAAAATCGAGGTATTAAATTGAATAAAGAAATTTAGGCACTCAATTGTGAATTTAGTAAGTCGAAATAACTTTTTGATGGCATAGTGAAAGAGATCGTCGGGACGATCCGTCGACGGGTAACGCCGCCGGAGACGCCGCACGCGCCCACACGCGCGCGGGCGCCGCGTGGGCGCAAATGGTTCGGCCGGCGCGTCGACCACACGCGCCGGTCGGCGAACCGGCGTGCGCGCGCCGCCGGCCGGCGGCCGCCTTGACCAATGACGTCATTGATGACGTCATCGCCCAAGCGACCGTTGGACGACGGCACGGTGCCGGCTTGGAAGCGGTAGCATGCGGCACGTGATGACATCAATCCCACGCAAAATTAAGTTTAGACACTTGACCGTTGATATTGTGGATTATAAGTGATCCATTTTGGTTCTGCATTTGTTGCGAAAAACTATGATGCGTTATGCACGGATACGCGCAATCCCGAGAACGGACGAAGGAAAAGCAAGACTTAAAAAGGCTGATGACGAGTTAGGCTGATTATCGGTGGCATGACGGTGATTTAGTATCACACGTGGTCAGGATCAATCGGATGATCGGGAAATCATCTGTAATGGTTATCTTATGCCGGATTTTGAGAAGGTGCTCTTCCACACCTGAATGGCAAGCGGTGTTAGATCGGCTATGGGAGGTCAACGTGGTCTCGGGTTATAGGAGGCTAATGGTAGCTTTTGTTAGAGAGTACTATAGGGTTGAGTTAACCAAAACTTCAACTCTTAGATTGAGCGCCACATGGCGCGGAGTAAATGCGCCTTGGAGGCGACATGACCATGGTTGGCAAATGTGCCTACAAATTTCTTAGATATTTTGATTGATAGATTAGAAGGGACATTCCCTATTTATTTCTTAGATTAGTTTGAGATGTTTTTTAAGTGTGAATATCTCTTTCTGTTGATATTTCTTCTTTGAATATATTACTTAGTGTAATTGATTGTTGTATTATGTGAAAACATTATTATTCTATTGGATGTTAGATATTTGCTTTCTGTTATTGTTGGCTTACTTGAAATTATTCATTGATATGATGAGTTACGTGCAAAGTGGATGCATAAATGATAGGCATTAATTATTCGTGCATATATGATGTGTTGGATCGATGGTTTCGTGACTAAGAACGTAATTGCTGATATGATTGTGAAATATTGAATATGAAGATTCAATATGTGCTGGAAAAGCAAGAAGCACTAGAAGCTCTTGACCATATTATGGAAAATCTTGAGAATGCCGTGCGCCCACCTTGAGCTAGCAGAGGACCGCCTAACGGCATTTGAACAAAGGATCAAGTCATTATTGCAAGAAATCAAGAGTTAACCAACACAAGAGGAAAACGTCCTCAAGTGAAGAAAATGTCGAAGGTGTTACAATTGTGACAAGAAATGTCACTATGCTCAAGCTGTTGTCTACGCGAAAAAGGTAAACACCTCTTGTACATTTGAGAACTTTGCTTATGTGTCAAGTTCTGAATTATTGGCTGAATCCAATCCTTCGTGGATCTGAGATTCGGGGAGCGGCAGACCATGTAGCGAAGGATAGAGAATCTTCGTGGAATTTCGACGATACCAACTGGAACTAAGTGGATCTATGTGGGAAATAACTCCAGAGTCCGAATTGAACATGTGTGGTGGGACGCACCTTATTCCTACATGATGTTCTATATTCCCTAGAGATTAAGTCGAAATTTAGTGTATGAAGCTTGGTTTTTGAAGTGTGAACTTCCATAATAGCGGTGTAGATTTGTATTTGGATACAAACTACTATTGTTGTGAACTTTCCTGGATGGTTTTATTGTCGGAATGTTGACGCTGATGATGTCAATATTTATTATTCCCTTTTTTCACGTCTTCCACTTTATATGATAATGATGTGATTATGCGGCATGCTAGACTTGGTCATATTGACCAACAACGTATGAATAGACTAGCCAATTGTTGAAAAAGTATTTGCCCCGTATGTAAGCATTGCCTAGAAGGAAAACGACAAAGAAACCATTTGGAAAAGGTAAAAGAGCTGAATTTCCTCTGCATTTAATCCATTCTGACGTCTCATGGTTCAATGAATGTGAGAGGAAGGCATGGGGCTGTTTATTTCATCACTTTTATAGATGATAATGGAATTCGGATATGTCTATTTGATTTCTCATAAATCTGAAGCTTTGAGTTGTTTCAAAAGGTTTATGAACTTGGTAAAATCAATTAGACAAGAAAATAAAAGCATTGAGATCCGATCGAGGTCGAGAATATTTATCTCCAGAAAATTATGTGATGAAAAAGGAATAAAAAGACAGTTGTCTCCATATACTCCCCAAACAAAATGGTGTTGCGAGTCTTTGAAATGGTTAGGTCCATGATGGCGCATGCTAACTTACCTATTACTTTTTGGAGTGATGCGTTGTTAGGGCTATATACTTAACCGGTGCCTTCCAAATCAGTTACTTCCCTCCATATGAGTTATGGACAGGTAGAAAACCGGACTTAAGTTTTCTTAAGCCATGGGGTTGTCTTTGCCTATACTCATGAGTCCTCTCACAAGTTTGGGAAAAAGGGTCCCAAAGGAAGGATGAGTATTTTAATGAGATACTCCGAACACTCGAAAGGGTATGTGTTCGTAGGTGAGCGGGAAAGTGGGAGTATAACTGAATTTGAATCACCACATTCTTAGATGATGAATTTCCTAAGAAGAAGGCGAAATAGGGGCAAATTACTCCATATTTGTAATCTTGGATCAAGATAATGATATTAGTGGAGTTAGTCCAAGTGGGAGTAATATGAGAAGTGATGAATTGAATTCAACTCATTCTCAATTGCAACCACATGATGAGACGACGTCATCATTATCTAATCCAAGTGGGAGCATAATGGGGAATGATGTGCAAAGTGTACAATCTCCCATACGGCGAACAAGTCGCCAAAGTATTCCCGTCGAACATTGAAGGGGAAACTTTTATGACACCAAGAAATATTAATGAGGCTCTGAATTGCCCTAGTAAGGAAAAATGGATTCATGCAATGAAAGAGGAAATTGAGTCAATGAAGTCAAACCAAGCTTAGGAAGCTGATTTGATCTTCCAAAAAGGACGCAAAGCTATTGGGAACAAGTGGGCTCTCAAAATAAAGCGAAAGGCCGACTATTCATATTAATATTTAACGTGACATCTTGCGATAATGTTATGTCAATACAAATATATCATGCAACCCCACTTCTCCTCCTCCTCGTCCTCCTCCTCATCATCATCTAACACTTAAATGGAGATGACACGTTACTGACTAAGCGAGTCACGCCAACAAATTACGTAATATGACAATTTATTCAATCAAGACCCCACATTTACCTAAATTTGAAAAATCGAGGTATTAAATTGAATAAAGAAATTTAGGCACTCAATTGTGAAACAAGCAAAATTAAGTTTAGACACTTGTGATATCATTCCCCCTCTACTCTTAGTTAACTCATGTCCTAGGGTCATGGACCATTTCTTATTTCACCGGTGACAACTTGGATCACGTCAGGGATGAGGCCAGCACCTTATATTAGCAGCCCTTCCAAATCCTCAAGTGAACAATTGCAATCTCAATTTCTCAAAGCTTATGAATCGACACACTTGACTTTCTTAATCAAATGCCTACATTTGATTGAAGCTAGTACCACACAAATCTTATCCGTCTATATCAATCGAACCATACATTTCTGAAAGTATGACTTACAAAACGATACGACAAAATCTCCCCGTAAACATCAATCATGATTCTCCTCGAAAGCACATTGCGGAAAAAAAAAAAAAAAAAAGCACCCTTTCGTTCACCGAGGCTAGTCTTAGCGACTGTCAATTTGATGGACAAAAGTTTTTCAACGGATATACGCCAGCCAAACTCATCCCTAGGAACAACACAAACCTTACGGTAGAGGTCATACGTTGGACCACACCAAAGACATAAGCAGCAGCTTCTTTGACAAAAGAAACGAGAGGCTACCCATGATTTCAAAGCCGCCATCGGCGCCAGCACGCATCTTCGCCAAACGATAGAGGCAAACCAACGGACGTCATCTATCCACAACACGTGCTTGGACTATGAGCTCCCTGATAAGACCGCAATCGCATGTTCTTGTCGAACCGGAACTTCTCATCCTCAAGCGCACGTGAGGCTTCGCGCACGAACTTTGGGTCTGTGTCCGTTGTGTTGGGAATTCGTGCTGCGGTCGAATCAGCTCTTCTTGGCGGTCTGCGTGCCGTACTCGCCATCTAACCACAGTCATGAGAAGCCCTATGAGCCGCTTTTTAAGCGATGACTATGCATGCGCCTGCACGTTTTTCTTTCTAAGTCCGACCCGCCATTATGTCCATGAGCATCGGTGAGGCTCGTACGTAAACGTATACTTCCATTTTTTAAGCCGATTATGCTCGTATGCCTTGAGCTAGAATCTTCTCTCTATAGAAAATTTGCTTGCTTTCCTAAGTATTCTGGATTAGTCTCTGCACATCGTGCTACTATGTTTAGTTTGGAAAATGAAAAAGTCGCAAATTCAATGAGCACCATTGCTGACAAAAAAAAAGCACCATAAAAGTGCCCTGCTTGTATTTGCACGTCATACAAATAATAAGATCATCTTGTGCGTGCTTTGATATCCCATCTCATATTGCTATGGTACATCATCGGACCACTAATGTCTTTTTAAAAAATAAAAGTGCAAAAATACATCCCACGATGATGCGTGTTAGATCCATTCATGCTTTGGCTTGTCAATACCTTGCTATCTTTGCCAATTAATCCCCGTGGAAATTTCCTCTTAATCGGATGTAGTGGTCCTAGTCAAGATTTGTGCTGAGTTAATTTGTCATTTGATGGCATTTCTAGCTACTTGCTTGTCTGTGTCAAAAAAGTTTGTGTGTACGTATGCGCATGCATTCGACTTACTATATATCGTTAGATACTGGATTAATTATAAACTGGTAAAATAAAATAAAGAAAAAAATAATATATGTGATTTAAAAAAAAAAGCTTCATAGAATGATACGTGTATTAATCCCTTTATCTTTGTGAATTGCTAAAAAAATAATTATTCTTTTCATCTACCAATTGGCAAGACAAGATTTGACATCCTTTTAATTTAATGAAGAAAAGGGAGAAAATCTTTCCCAGATTTTTTTTTTGGTCATGTATACATCATTTCTCATTATCAGTTAGCGAATATTCCTAGAGGTATTATGAAAAATCATATTTGTATTCTATAGAATTCTTGTGATTGGGGAAGTAGATGGTAGGCGAGAAAATTAGATCTCCACAATCAGAGAGAGAGAGAGAGAGAGAGTTGGTTGGTGCGCTTGTGAGCTCAGGGAGAGAGTGTGTCGCTCACCGAAAACAGGGGAAAACAGGGGAGACGAAAGCAAAAGAGAGCTGCAATTTTACGTTCCCAATTTGAAGGCCAAACGTTAATAGAATTGATTCGGATTTGAGTATATTATTCGTGAAATAAAAAGTTATGAATTGATCAGTTTTCATTTGTTGAAAACCTCATCCGAATTCTTCAATCACGATTAGGATTTTCTGATTTTGTTTATGTTAATCCACTTTTATTATGGATGTTGAGTCTTTAGTGTATGACTAACGAAGAACATTTTGTGTGTCAATCTATTTTTGGCGATTAGTGAAAGTTTTTGCCCGGTCCGTAGATTTTTCCACATTGAATTTGGTAAAATCTTGGTGTTATCGTTGGCTTTTGCCTCCTTATCATTTTGGTGTTATATATACTTATTGCGGAATTATATTAGCTGGTTGTTGCCGGGTTAAGTAATTTCAATTGATTTAGTTTGAAGAGAGATATGGATCCTAAATTAGATTTAGTTATTGGTGAATTGTTAACCTAGATCTCCCCAATAAGAGAAGTTTATTTCCTTATTTGTATCATCTGAGAGTTGGAATAATACAAGCATCCGCGTCAAGAGCTTTTCTCTATAAGCACTTTCTTTCTCTAAAGTTACACTCGTTGAGCATGTATGCTTGAGCAAGTAAAGCTTACTTAGGCCAAATAAAGCAAAAAGAGGTCGAACAAGCCGCATGGTTCGGCCTGTGACGCAAAGATACAGAGACTCGACTATTTTGAGACTCATGAAACACCCTACGGCTCTCTTAAATGTATAATAACATTATATCGCTATGAATAATCCACAAATGAAACGCCAACCCGGAAAAATGGTCAAGGACGGATGAGAACAAAACCAGAACAGAAAAAATCGAAAGACGATTTTTTGTTTGGTAAGATGTGACCACGTCGTCATCAAAAGAAGTTTCTCGGGGATTGGGGGGTTCGAATATTCAAACTTCTAAGTTGCGATGCAGGTGGGTCAAAGCTTGGACTAAGAGAAATGAGTGGCAGGACTACGCTGCACTCTTTTAGTCAGTCTTTTTGACTACCAATAGTTGAGAAGGGAGCCTCGAAAAATATCTGGTTTATAGTATATTGAAGAATACATTTTTCTTGGCATGGAGTGGAACTTACAGGTCTCTGATGCATGGTAGGCATTACGGGTGGCAACTCTATGGAGTTCATTTCGTCATCTTATCTTTAATTAAATATCATCTTTTGAATCCACTTTGCAAACCCTTTTAAGAGAATTTGAAAATAACAAGAAGCAAGAATCGAATTGGACATATCTCTGGGACTCTACTACCCTAACACAAGAAAAGTCCAAGGTCTAGTAATGGAGGGAATAAATTTCAGATTTCGAAAATGACTAGAAGGTGATTCACATCTAATCTAAGCCCATCACGTTAATCCACATGGGATCAAGATTTGTCTACTAATAAGTAGGCTTGTTTTACTACGTAAAAGCTAAAAATGAGAGAGAAGTATAGGTATCTCTAACTAGGAAATGATTTAGACCGGTTCCATAAGGTTAGGTGGGTTGATTCCCAAATCAACCAACCCGATTCCTGATTTCGGAATGGAAATCACTCCGTCACGGAACCAGTCACCTCTAAAGAGGAGATAGGTAAAAAGGCACGTGTCTGTACGCTGTGTCAAGTGATAAGAGGGTAGAAATTGCAATGATTTGTGCCAGTTCTTTTAACTCTCCATCTCCTAGTACTGCGGAGAAAATCCACCATCATGCGGACAGATGAACACCGTGAGAGGCCAAGCACAAAACGTCGAGAAAACCGAGGACAATAATGGAGGGCGTCAGCGCAGGCATCACGGGGATTGCAAGCATGGCGATGGCGGAGATCAGCGTTTGCAGGATCAGCCCGCCTTTGTTGACCCAAGAAAATCTATATTTAAGGATCGATCGAATCTCGTGGTTTTTCCGAACAGCTTTGTGAATGCTCAAGTCTTCCCACTTCTGGTCAACGTCCCGAGAAACATTTCCAAAGGGCGTTTTGATTGTAAGGACAGCGACCGGTTTTTGGCGTCAATCGACCGACGATAATCATGTGCAGCTTTCGGGCCGTTGGTGTTGTTTTGGCTCTTTGCCTGGCAGGCTGGAAGTGGACACGTGCATGACTTTTCAGGATCATAAAGTTGTATTATTTTCTTGCCCTTTTTCCTTTTCTTTTATTTTTTTAATTCCCCTTTTTCCCGTTCTTTTTTATATATATAATAAGATGGTCTCCATAGTTGCTTACGTGAACTATAGTTTAAAGATGCTTGCTCATTTGAGGTGATTAGGGGTAAGCATGGTCCGGATTGACCGATCTACCCTTAACCCTAGGACCAACCCACATAGTGCTGATCCTCAATTTTTGGGACCGAGAACTGGATCGACCTAGTGGGTTCGGTCCAATTTCAAGGTCAACCCAGTATTAATTGATAATTTTTTTATTTCATTTTTTGTACTCCTTGAAAAAATGATTAAAAACCGGACTAACCCCAATGGGTTTAGTCTAGTTCAAAGATCAACCTGGAACCAACTAATGATTTTTTATTTCATTTTTTGTACTCCTCGAAAGTGTAACTGAGGATCGGACCGACCCAATGGGTGTAATAACAAGCGAGGTCGGCTAAGAAATGCAAGCGGTGAGGGTTGAGTGGGGTGAGCGTCGAACAAAGTAAGCATCAAGTGGGGAGCAACAAGCCAAGCGAGCATCGAGCGGCGAGCGGCATGAGTGACCCAAAGCGAGCGAGACGAGCGTCGAGTGGCAAGCAGAGAAGTCATTTCTTTCGATTTTGGCAAATTGAAGACACAAATAAGACAGAAGAGAACAAGTACTAAAAGAAGATACCATAAAGAGTTGTTTATACCATTTTGGACGCCGTAAGTACTCCTTACAAAAATATTTTCCTTATTCGTAAATTATGACTATTGACGTTATAAAAGATATTAAAATCTAAGTTATTATAGAATAATGTAAAATTACTTCTAAAGAACTGTTTAATGTTGTTGACGTCGTTTATTTTAAGGTTTTCTCTAAATGCAAAAATTATTTTATATATATATATATATAGTCGAAATTGGTCGGATTAAACCGACTTGAACTCCTAAAACCGATGACCAACCCGCACAATAATGTTCCAAGAATCTTGAGGGCCAAATACCGACCACGTCTCAGAAGCCGGATCGGACCAGTAGGGTTGGGTTGATTTAGAGTTCAAGGTCGATTCAAGGTTAACCCTGAACCGATACTCACCCTTAAGGTGATACAAAATGGCATGCCTCCTGCAGCAAAAGCTTAATATCTTTCATTTCACACAATACTCCTCCCGCAGTCAAAGAATAAAAAAGCAAAGAAGAGATTGTTGAATTTCCTGTGAGCCTAATTATATGCTTTATTATCTAACCATCTAAAATAATATATCATTTATGATATACGTGCAATTTTGTGTAATTTAAAAAGATATAATCACCAAACATCTCTAATATGGAAAATTATCTTAAATTATTAATTATCTCCAACATTTTAGTAACCCGAAGAAGAAGAAGAAGAAAGACTTTATGGTCATCGGCGGGTGACATAGATGTGATGTTTGATGCAGGAGCATTAGTCTTTATAAGTACTTGCCCATTCGCGTCTTCTTGCCCACTTGGTATTCCATCTCTCTCTCTCTGATTGGAGCTTTGAACTGGGGAGAGAGAACGATGGCCGAGCACAAGGCTATGGCAGATCCCAAGTTGAACGTCCTGCCGCCCGAGAAATCACTGGTCGAAGATGTCGAGGCTCCGAAGAAACGCCCGCCCCGGAACAAGTACGCCTTCGCCTGCGCGATCCTTGCTTCCATGACTTCCATCTTACTTGGATATGGTGAACATCTAATCTTTTAATCTTTCAATTCGACTAATCTCGTCTCTTTTACTCTTTTCATAATCGGCATGTTTATTTATTGCAATTGGATCGTGGGTGTGTTTCAGACATTGGTGTGATGAGTGGTGCGGCAATACCCATCAAGGAGCAACTCCAAATCAACGACGTGGAGGTCGAAGTCATGGTCGGTATCATCAACCTCTACTCCCTCCTCGGCTCGGCTGTTGCCGGTAGAACCTCTGACTGGGTGGGCCGCCGCTACACCATGGTCATCGCCGGCGCCATCTTCTTCGCGGGCGCCATCCTCATGGCTTTCGCCTTTAATTATGCTTTCCTTATGTTCGGCCGCTTCGTCGCTGGCATCGGTGTCGGATACGCCCTCATGATCGCTCCCGTCTACACCGCCGAAGTCTCTCCAGCGTCGGCTCGTGGCTTCCTTACCTCATTCCCGGAGGTAATTTTAGAAATTCTCAAACATTTATGATTTGGTAACTCGCGAATTTTGACATCACCATAAAGTTTGGATAAGTCGGTCATTGGAAACCGCTATTGATTTCCCATTATTATTCCCTTTTTAGGCTAATTGAGCTATGAAATGTAACGAACAAATGTATAAATTAATGGAAAAAGAATATAAATTTTTGTTATGTTTATGATGTAAGCCCGATTAATCCGTTAACTAATGCACACTCTTCTAGGTGTTCATCAACTTCGGGGTGTTACTCGGCTACGTCTCCAATTACGTTTTTAACAAGCTCCCCATCAACCTTGGATGGCGGTTCATGCTCGGCATCGGCGCCTTACCCTCCGTCCTCCTCGCCATCGGCGTCCTTGCCATGCCCGAGTCCCCCCGCTGGCTTGTCATGCAGGGCCGCCTTGGAGACGCCAAGCGCGTCCTCCAACGCACCTCCGACTCCCCCGAGGAGGCCAACCTCCGCCTTGCCGACATCAAGGCCGCGGCCGGCATCCCAGACGACTGCCACGACGACGTGGTCACCGTCACTCGTCGGAAAAGCCACGGCGAGGGAGTGTGGCGGGAGCTCCTTGTCTACCCGACACCCGCTGTCCGCCACGTGCTGATCGCCGCGGTTGGGATCCACTTCTTCCAGCAGTCGTCGGGGATTGACGCGGTCGTGCTCTACAGTCCGCGCATATTCGAGAAGGCCGGAGTGACGTCGTCGGACCACAAGCTGCTCGCGACGATCGCCGTCGGGTTTTGCAAGACGGTCTTCATCCTCGTCTCCACGTTCTTTCTCGACCGGGTGGGGCGGCGGCCGCTGCTCCTCACCAGCGTCGCGGGGATGATCCTCTCCCTCACCGCCCTCGGCTGCGGCCTCACGATCATCGACCACTCGAACGAGAAGCTGATGTGGGCCATCGGATTGTGCATCGCCACGACGCTCACCTTCGTGGCATCCTTCTCCATCGGGTTAGGCCCCATCGCGTGGGTCTACAGCTCCGAGATATTTCCACTGAGGCTGCGCGCGCAGGGCGCGAGCATCGGCGTCGGGGTGAACCGCGCCACGAGCGGGCTCATAACGATGACGTTCCTGTCGCTCTCGAAGGCGATCACGATCGGAGGGGCCTTCTTCCTGTTCGCGGCGGTGGCCGCCGTCGCCTGGGCCTTCTTCTTCACGGTGCTCCCGGAGACGCAGGGGCGGACCCTCGAGGATATGCAAGGGCTTTTCGGGAGCTTGACGGGGTGGAGGTCCGTGGCGAGAAAGATGAAGATGGAAGTTGCGGAGGAGGACGGCAAGCGCGACGGCGGTGGAGGCCACGTTCAATTAGCGACCAAGGGGCGTGTCGACCCAAATCAGATATAAAAGGGAAGTTAGATCATTTGCTACTATCTTTTCCTTACCCTTTTTTTGGGGTATAAACCAATGTAAATATGTAGAGTGGTCAAATTGAAATTATCAAGCAGTGCCGTAAGGCATGCTAACTCTATAGTGGTCTTTCACCCACCCTCACTCACTTGAGGCGCAGGTGCTTACTATACCAACCTACTCGGCAATAGCCGGAAGACCTTCTCCACAGTAAAACTCCCTAATTCTCTATTTATCTTTATCTTCCTAACATAGAGGAAATACGGAGGACAGAGTGGGGTCTCCCACCCCTGAGTGATTCTCCCGCCTGTTTCTTTCTCGAGTCTTTTAAGGACCTGCTTAGGTCCAATTGTCATGAAATATTGGAAATGTACTTGACTTTTCCAATTATTAGTCTATAGCGGTGTGATGGATTGAGAAAAAAAGGAGAAAATGGAAGTGACGTCCTCTTTGAAAAGTGCTTGGTGTCGTTCGTAATGACAAACATATTATGAGAATGCCCGTGAATTCCTTACTATCTTGGTGCGGATAGCATAATTCCGATCAGCTTACGGAAATGATCGAATCCGATTCGATATCCAAAAGGGCAAAAATGATGTCGCTTAATCGGATATCACCTGCAGAAAATTATTTGATTTGATTTACCTCGGAAAAGGAAACATGTGATCGTCCGATACCAAACTAATAATGCAGAACTCTATGACTAAAGGCCGAAAGGGGGGGGACCATATTATATAAAATTGAGTTCAGCTTCCGGCAGCATTTGGTGTAGAGTTTGAGAGCGTACAGCGGGGGGAAAGAGGCACGAAAATGAAATTAAAGACAGAAGTTGAAAATAGACAGCTAGACGAAATTTGATGTCCGATCTGGCAAGGAATTGCAGGCAGTAGAAATCAGCTAACATGTCGGTTTCAATTCTTATTGGGAGCACTTTAGAAATGAAATTTCGAGGACAACATACCAATTTAGGAGATTGCGTCTTTAAGATTGCCCGAAAAAATGGATCAATCGAGATATCGAGGTATATGAAAGCTGATCGGCACTTACCCAACTCCTCTTATAAGAGAATGGTTGTAAGGACGATGCCCCAACTATCTGAACGAAATGTGCGTTGGATTCAATTCCGTGTCGTGACATGGAAGGTGGCATCTTTGCCCTCCGAGCTTGAGTGGCCAAATTTCGAGTCGCGATCGGCGTGCCATGGTACTCCTTTTGGACTCTTGCGCTTCTTTTGTGTGGGGAGCATCAAGCTCAAAAAGCAAACTAATGCTTTTGTGGCCTAGGTTATGCCGGGAAAGGGTGGTCCACGAGCGAATGATTGGTTTCGGTTTGGTGTCTGCTCGTGAGATCGACCCGAGAGAGCTTCTCAAAATTTTCGTGTGGTTCTAACTTCATCTCCCCCGGATCTCCGACCAATCCAGCCCTAATCCCTTCTTCTATCTTTTAAAAAATAACTTTCGGGCGATGCTAGTTGAAACAAATCTTGAGTTACTTTAGTACTGATGCTAGATCTACTACGCAATCTTAGGGTAACATGGCATGGGTACTTGTGTTTGATCGACTAAGCCGAGCCATGTATCTGATCATTCTTATTCATGTGATTTATTTTTTCGTGTCGATGTACATGGGTTTAGTTCATCTCACGTATCCAAGGGGGGAACGAGAGTAAACGTGGCTGATAATCTTAACACGAAATAATGAAGT
This sequence comes from Eucalyptus curtisii, assembly GCA_017140595.1. Lineage (NCBI taxonomy): Eukaryota > Viridiplantae > Streptophyta > Magnoliopsida > Myrtales > Myrtaceae > Eucalyptus > Eucalyptus curtisii. The sequence continues at coordinate 22,044,054 of CM029502.1, forward strand.
TTCAAAGGGCCCGACATTTTCCATCGAGAGCCGAAGTGATCACTCTCTTTTCTCCCATCATTAAAAGATGTTATACCGGACGACAGCTTTTGAAATGTGGATTTCACGCCATAAACGAGTCCTCGTAAGTGACCTGTTGGTTTCCGGTACCCCCGGGTGATCATTAGCCCGGTTTTACGCCTCGGGCTTGATTACGACGGGGCGGCCTTTGTTTAGGGTACTTAGGCTGGACCTAGCCAGGATCTGAATGCTTTTACGGGGGCTGGACTTTTCCCCCCAACCTGGTTTACATCACCAGGAGGATGTTCCCCCCTTAGTTTTTTTACGGCCGAGGGGGCCCCTGCAAAGGCAGGGCGGCCCTGCCTGAATCAGCTGCAAGCCCCACCAAAGGGCTTGCCCGTCATTTTCAGTGGAGCAGTTTAGCGAGCTATGCCAGGATCTGAATGCTTTTCCGGGGGCTGGACTTTTCCCCCAACCTGGTTTACATCACCAGGAGGATGTTCCCCCTCAGTTTTTTACGGCCGGGGGGACCCCTGCAAAGGCAGGGCGGCCCTGCCTGAATCAGCTGCAAGCCCTACCAAAGGGCTTGCCCGTCATTTTCAGTGGAGCAGTTTAGCGAGCTGCTCAGCTCGAACGTTTCCATCGAGAGTGGAGTGAGAGGAGTGGTGGAACATATGCAGCAAAAATTGACAAACGCGGTACAATGACAAGGAAAAAACGGGGCGACATTAACTCAAGCATTCCACATAGTGGGTCCCACTAAAGTGCAATGATTTACATGTACGACATTCTAATCTCAGTGCATCGTTAAGGACGCACGATCCGGCCTAATGATAAGGCAATTGGGAGACGGGACGCTAAGGGTGCGCATGGTAAAATTTTTTGGTTGGGGAGGAGTTTTTTTTCAGAAATAATTTTTTTCTATTTCTATTCCTAACAGTTTACGGCGAAAAAATCCCGTTTATTAACTGCACAAAATTTCTACTTTGGAATAGAAAAAGAATAGAAATGCGTTTGGTAATGAAACGATTCTTTTTTTTGTATTTATTTATTTTTATTTGTTTTTTTTTATTTGTTTTTTATTTTTTTTGTATTTTTTTTATTTATTTTTTTTATTTTTTTTTCTTTTTTTTTGTTTTTTTATTTATTTGTTTTTATTTGTTTTTTATTCTTTTTTTGTATTTATTTGTTTTTTTGTTTTTTATTTTTATTTTGTATTTATTTGTTTTTTATTTGTTTTTTTATTTTCTTTGTTTGTTTTTTTGTATTTATTTTTATTTTTTTGTATTTATTTGTTTTTTATTTTTTTTTTTGTATTTTTTTGTATTTTATTTGTTTTTTTTGTTTTTTTTATTTTCTTGCGTTTGTTTTTTATTTGTTTTTTTTTTTTTTTTCTTTTTGTATTTATTTCTTTTTTTGTATTTATTTGTTTTTTTGTATTTATTTGTTTTTTTATTTATTTATTTTTATTTTTGCTCATGGTCGAACGGCGGCGGCGGCGGTTGCGGCGATCGGCGGCGAAAGGGGCAATCGGTGGTGGCTCGGGCGGTTGGAGGTGACCACGGCAATAGAGAAATAAAACAAAAATAAAAAAGAAAATTTACTTATTTTTAGAAATTGTTTTAGACAAAAGCAATTTTTTTTTTGTTTTCTTTTTTATTCCCCGGGTTAACTTTTCTATTCCTAATAAAATCAACTTTGCGTTACTAAACGGGTTTACGTTTTTTTTTGTTCCGAGAAACAAAAGAACAGAAATTCTTAGGAATAGAAATGTTCTCATGTAGACCCTAATTATCACAAATGCGAAGTTCGATTTTGTGCTCTGTAAAGAAATAGAGCAAAAATCTGACAATGAAAGAAGCGTTAAGGATAAAAAAAAGACCGAAAAAAAGGACATGGTGTGACAGTCACACGTGAGAGAAAAGAAAGCCCAGCAGCATCCTATCTAGGCTGAGTGGGCTCTTTGGACACATTTTACAGGTATTAATCGACAAACTTAAAAAGAATTTCTGGGTGGATAGAAATTGACTGGATGGTTTTAATCTCTTTTGTCATGTTTGAGGTGCTAGACATAAATATAAATTATTTTAATATAATCTTCTAACTTAGCATAAAGCCTATAAATAGACTCATGATTATTATACATCAATATACAGAAATTTCCTAATTCTCTTTTCCGCATATTAATATTCTTACCTTGAGGGACTGGTGACTCCCATCTATATGAGCCAGTATGAAGATGTGAGACTATCTTAGGATCGAATACTTCATCTATAATTTTTCTGTCATGCTCATGCTTTTGTCACGAGTGGAATCGTCGGAAATTAACAAAGTTGCTTGTGGGGGGAAGTTCTGTGGTCGTTATGACGTATGGATGGAGCACCAAAGTTCTTCAAAGAATTTCGAAAAAATTCCTATCTGATTGTAAAATGACATTAACGTATGGTTTCCATCTTGATACAAGAAAGTCGGAGTTTCTTGTAAACGTTAGCTAGAATGAATCATCGGCGAGTTGACTAATTGTATATTAGGATTTGCCATTAGAAAGGAATAACAAAGGCATCTCCAAACTGACGAGGCACCGTCCCTTAGTGTAATGCTTCATAAACGGTAGGAGGGGTTACTGAAGGAGCTATGGTAATGGGATTATTCTCCTTAGTGACTTTATTTAGCGACGGCTTCTATAGTGGTCCCTAGAGCTCTTCGACGGGCAACACAAAATATTCTTCACTCTCTCTGATGGCAAGCATACTGAAGGATGGATCACAGGGAATTGAATGGGGTCAGAACATTTATTTTGAGGTATAGGGTTTGACTTTCACGCTCTGCAAAAATCAGATAGAGAGAGAGAAATTTAGCGTAGAATTAAAATTAGATTTAAACGTTGAGGGTTTAGTATTATAATTGGAGGTTTTTATTGTCGGTCGATTGGATTTTATTTTATTTTTGGCAGGAGACGGATTGAAGTTAAAGTTTTGGGGTTTAAAGGACATTGGGCCTTAGCCCTATACAATGCTAGCCTCTTGAATCTTAGATACTTGGAAGCCTAGATCTAATGAATGCTAATAACCCGAATTTAAGTCTGGATAGGATAACAAATTATCCTATGCGATATTTGATGACGTTCTCTGGACCGGATACATCTAGATAAACTACTAGATAAGAAATCAGTCCTAAGGGTGGGATAAACCCAACTTGGATATAAAATTTTAAAAATAACTAAAAATTAATATTCTCTTTTTTAACGAAGTGACACGTATCGGATATTGCTTCACCGGCACCGCTTGCACAAGAACTACCACTAAATTACCGATCATCGTCACTTTCGACAACCACATGATTGCCTTCAACCACGTTGGTCATCATTGCCAGCTGGCGATCGTATTCTGACGAGTGAGGGTGAAAAGGGGCCTAAAGATGATTGTCATGCTGAGTTTGCATACATCATCCTTGCCACCCAATCACATACGTTCTTCACGTTGAGCCCAACCTTCCAAGCATGATCAAGCTTCACGTTGAGCCCAACCTTTCAAGCATGATCAGGCTATTCACCCGTTGTTCTTCGAAGAATGGCCAGCACACCATCAGCTTTTTGGTGACCACACTCACAAGCGTCGAGTTCTAGAATAAATGTTGCAACGACACCATGGTGCAAAAGGCCCATCCCAGTTAATTTTTAGATATACATTTTGAAAGATATTTTTCTAAAATGCTTGGATCGCTTACGACAATAAACAAACGAAAAATATTTCCATTGTCCACTATAATTTTTAAATATTCATTTCTATCAATAATGAAAAAAATTTCCATTAACTAATGATTTCAAGAGATATGAGTAATTATTTTTTAGAGAATATTTTCCAAATCATTCATTTAGCCTTAACAAAAAGAATCAAAACTTCTCACCTATATTCCCCGAGTTTGGGTTTGCAGAAATTCTTCAGCATTCCTCCAAATATGATCGTGAAAAAGAGGAGGAAGAAGAAAGAGGAGGAGTAGGAGATGATAAAGCAGACTATGCTAACTTATTTCTCTTTCAAGCCACAACATTAATCGGTAAAAGAGCACACTAGCTGGAATGAGTGTGCAAAACAAACGAAGATGAAAAATTTCAACGTGTGAAAAGGATAAAAAATTCGAAATTTGAGTTTAAATGGTTGGAGATCAGGAAACCTAAAGTTCAAAATACATTATATAATTTCGTCGATGGAAAATCTACGGCAGCTTAACTGATGAAAAACCCCAAAATCATTTGATAAACAAGATTATGACCATCGACAGACGCTTTCAACGCATTCTTCCAAAGAAACAATACTGGATGGTATAAGCAAATATCCATATATTCATCAACTATTTCATCACGCATTTGGAACACACATGGAATGTCCCCTTTTCTATAAGAGAAAAGATCAGCAAGAACTGAAGACAGGACCAAACTCACAAAGAGCTCGATGATTAGCAGAATGGGCAACTCATCCATGTAGCGAAATGACTAACAAACATCTATATCTGTTGGAAATTGTGATCCATTTTAGAAAAATCTAGACTACACTATACTACACTTGCTTATGAAATGGAGAAGCAAGAAGTCGGCAGCAGCAATTTGCTTCATGCAAAAGGAAAGTAAAAGTCAACAAAAGTGGCTGGGAGTTGCAAAGAATAGAAAAATGGAGAATAAGGGAGAAGCAACTACAAGAATGGGGAGAAGCCGCAACAAGCAGAGACAAAGAAGCAAGCTGCAATTTTATATTATTTCTTATACTCAAAGTCGGTAGATTATGGCGGTGGATTCACACCTATAAATAGGCTTGTACTTGATCATTTGAGTGTGAGTGAGGGGATAACCCTCCACCTTGTGTGTAGGGGTGAATCCTCCACCATGGAGTTCACTGTACCTTCATCAATTAATGAAACTATTTTCCTCCATATCCATGTTCTTTATTATTCAATTATCATATTTTATCCATTATCCATTCTCTACAAAATATATCATGCACTTGCACACATCATAAATCAAAAACTATAACTAATACCAAAACTATGCTTCCGCACGCACACATCACAAAATTATTTTAACAATACCATATTCATATGCGATGAGAATCGCTGGAAGCTATCAGAGTTTCGACCTAAAATGAGTTTCAAGATCTAAATATCCAAAGAAAAGAACTGTGACCGGATACAACGGACTGTGATATCTGAAACCGGATCTTCTCTCCACCAATTTGGAAACATTCACAGTGATTTAATCGCTTGAGAAAACCCGATAAAACCCAAGGAATGCAAGAAATTTCATCGGCTGATATCGAATGGCCCAGTAGGATCAAGCTGTTTACACAGCCCTAGATAGGTGTAATACAAGATCCGGTCCTTCGCACCTGTCCTGTGAATCTTGGTGTGCGCACAGAAATACTTCAGCTGCTTCAGCGTCAGGCACCCAAGCGTCTGCCCTAGGAGCAAGAAGAGCCAATTTATCTTCTTCTTCTTGACTGAGATCACAGGCTTCGCGCTGTTCTCTTGGTTGCAGAACCTGCATTTGGGGAGGACCGGGCTCATCCACTCATGCGGAGCCCGATCGTGCATCGTTGCCTTGTTCTGCGCGATGAAGTTGCCAACCTCGAGGAACTTGGCTCGCAGGTCATACTCAATCTCGAAGACCTTCTCGCATTTCTTGCACTGGACCTCCCCAGTGATAGTGAAGATCCTGTTCGACAAGAGATAGTTCATACTGTGCACCATGGCCCGTCGGTTCGTCGCCCATGGGAAGGGCACTGGGACGGTCTCGCTCTTGCCATCCCTCACTGTCTGAGGAAGCTTTCGGCGGCCACTGTGCGACAGCACGTGTGGTAGGGCTTCTTGATGGTTATTCGACAGCACAGCCGCCAAGGACGGCTCGTGAAGCATCGCTGGAGGACTGTACATCACCATAGTCGACTCGTGAAGCAACGCTGGAGATTCGTACATCACCATGCTTGGCAACAAGTGTGCATCAGGACTAGCTTTTGGCAGAGGAGGAGGAGGCGGCGGAGGTGGAGAATCCTTTCGAGGTTTCAAGGGCCGAGAAGACAGCGAAAGAGCGAGGAAATCATCGTCGTCGCCTCCTTCACTCCCGGACTGGTGGGAATTCCGATCAGTGCTGTTGTTCTCGAATTCGCCTTTCCTCTTTCTACCAAGTTCAGAGCCGACGTTCATGGTGTGAGACAGCGGTTCTGGGGGTTTGTGGAGGCGATCAGGGATCGTAGAGACAGGAAAGAGAAGGGGGTTGGGACGCAAGAATGTGACGAAGGAGGAGGGTTTGAACGGAGGCAGGACTTATGCACGGGAGGTTATGGAGAGATAAAGATGGGAAAACAGACTCAATGTGTAAGGAATGTGATCAGAATTTGTTCAAGATTTGAAAGCGAGAAGACCATTCAAATTCTTCGTTTCTGGTTGGCTGGAATTCTGTCTGTAGCTAGGGTTTGTTGAAGTGCGAGGCAGAGTTTGTTGAAGTCAGAGAGAGAGAGAGAGAGAGAGAGAGCGCTTGGGGATAAGTCAACTACGGTCAAAGGGGTGCGACCATTTGTTTTCTCAAACTTTCCGCATATTCGCATGAAGGGGTGTGAGACGTGGACTTGAAGATTGAAGAATCAAATCCCTAACTTTTCTCGCAATTTTGACTCTTATATCAATTCATTTGAAGTAGTTCTCCTCCAATCGCTTATCCTTTAGATGTCGTGAACAAATGCGTGACGTCAAAATACGTCCGTGTAGGTCATTTAGGAAAAAAAATTATCAATCATCTTGGTATAAAAATTCTATCCGCAAATTATTTATACAAGGACAAATCATGAATCCTTTGTTGATTAATATTAACAAAAACGACTAGTTTGTCTCTTTCTTTTTTTAAATTATAAAATAGTACCCTTTCCCATGTTAATAATGAGGGCTAATTGGTATAAAGAGTCCTTAATCTATTGCATTTATGTCAATTCATTAATCTTTTAATTCGATCAATTTTCAAAAAAAAATTCTGTAAATTTGATGTTAAATCTTTTAATTATTTCAACAAATAGTCATTCCTTCCAATATTCGCCGGATTTCGTACATGTGCCAATAGATTTAGGACCTTTCTAATAATTTCCCTGGATAAGTTCTATCATTTAGGTAGAGATAATCATTACCACATCTACTTCTAGACAATGAATGAACATTTGGATTCTCAAACGGTGTCTAACTCTTGGCCAATAATAAAAAAAAAAAATAAAAAGGAAAAAGAGAAGAATAACCGGATAATTAACTCCTGTGTTAATGTAGGTTTTCTTGGGGTTGTTAAATTAATGGACCCTAGAGAAGATACACACATATCTTAATCTTGTCCCCGATACAAAGTATGGAGTTAATGTCGTGTGTATGTTGCTTGGAAATGCGAACCCCAGTCTTGATTAGTCACGATGAACTCGTAAATTAAATGAACGATTACTAGATCGAGAAGACATTGCAGCTTTCCAAATGATCATGGGAAAAAACCAACTGGTGTCCATTGATGAAAGATGAAGCCATCTTTGGCTAAGGTGGCATTTCATTGTTGCTCCCTTTTTAGTACCATCCTATTTAGGATCGCATGCAAAAAGAAAGGTGGATTTTTTTCTTTAAAAAAGAAAAAAGAGGGAATAATGAAGTAGCATCTCGTAGCAAATTAGCCTCGATGATGGTATTATAGGAGTCTTAATTATTTTATAGATCGATAGAATTGTTATATATATATATAGAGAGAGAGTCCACTCCAATCAAAATACAAAATAACTCCCAATTTACCTGCATAAAAGAACCTTGATACATGTACAATTATTTTAATTCTTTCAAGCCGCTTGTTTTGCACATTTACATTTGACTGGACATCTAGGTATAAGACGTTGTTTTACCGCAGTTGACTAGACATTTAGGGGTAAAGTACTCGGGTCGCAGGGGTAGTACCAAATCAATGGCACATTTCATAAATCTAGATTGTTTATGGGCATGATGAGATGTGGATCTAGGACGGGCTCAAGCGATTGCTATTGCTATGCGCAAATGCAATTCATGCATGCATGCATATCAAAGATATCCACACCATCCGATCAAAAGAATCAAATGTACATCAACGACTCAAGTAATAAAATTGAAGTCTCGATATCATGTAGTACGACTAAAATCCCATGCAATATTTTCATCGATCCATCAGCCATGTGCACATGCACGCCTGCCTTGTATGCCAAACGAATTACAGAATCTCTGGAAAATTCTCGACGCAAAGCACGCATAACTCCACCGGAAACGTCTCCCTACACAGTCATTATCACAAACACTTCGTCCACGGTCCCGAAAGGAGGTGGATCGGAAACGAAACGGAAAGAATCAAATCGGTCCCAATTTCATCGGTTCACGGGTCGAACGGCCCGGTCGGGTCGAGCTGCTTGCACAGGCCGAGATACGTGTAATACAGGACCCGGTCCTTGGCTCCGGTCCGGTGGTTCCCGGTGTGCTCGCAGAAGTACTTCAGCTGCTCGAGCGTGCAGCAGCCCAGCATCTGCCCCAGCAGCAGGAACAGCCAGTTGATCCCGTCCTTGCCCACGATCACCGGCCTCGCCGCGTTCTCCTGCCCGCACGACCCGCACCGCGGCAGCACCGGGCTCATCCACTCCTGCGGAGCCCGGTCGTGCATCGCCCCCTTGTTCTCGGCGATGAACGCCCCTACCTCCAGGAACTTCTGCCTCAGGTCGTACTCGATCTCGAACACCCTCTCGCACCTCCTGCACTGCACCTCTCCCGCGATGCTGTCTATCCGGTTCGCGAGGAGGTGGCTCATGTTGTGCACGGTGGCCCGCCGCGTCGTCGCCCACGGGAACGGCGCCGGGATGCTCTCCCCGCCGTCGCCGTCGCCGCCCCCACCTGCGGGAGGAGGCGGGACCCTGCCGCCGCGGCCGCGGGGGGCAGCCCTGCGGCGCCTCGGAGGAACGGCGAGCTTGCCGGGCTGGGACGAGAGGGATTTCGCGGACAGGAGCTCCGACTGCTGCTGGTCCTGTGGGGCGGGAGAGATGGAGAGCGAGAGGGCGAGGTGGTGGTGGTGGCGATCGGGCTCGTCCTCACCGTCGAGGTCGGGGAGCCGCCGGTCGGCGAGCTGGTTATTCTTCCTCTTCCGGTTGAACTCGGGGTCGCCGTTCATCATCATCTCGCCATACACCTTCTCGCGGGCGGCGATCGGGACAGTGAGAATCGCTGCGAATTACTCCGGCGAAGATGATGGTGACTTTGGAAGGGAGATCTCGCGGGGAGATTGATCGGGAGATGGAGTTGAAAGAGACGGTTGCACCGGGGGGGTTGTTATGATTCTCGTTCGAAGTCGTCGGGGGAGTTTGTTACTGTTTGTTGCGGTTTCGTGAGAAAGTTACGGAAGCGAGATGGGGATAAAAAAGAAAATATCGTCAGGCCGTTAGGGGTTTGCTTTCTCGTCATTTTCGGAGTCAAATCTAGTCTGAGCAAATCTGCGTTCGAGCTCCACTCAACTCCATTGTTGAGTTAGTTCGAGCTCGGGGTCGACTTCGTCAACTCGAGGTGCCGAAATTTAATTTTAGAGTAAAGCTCGAGCTCGATATTCGAATGCTCGAATGATTTGGGCTTACGGTGTTATTGAGTTTGAGGTCGGGCAGCCTCGATTTAATATTTGAATACTCGAACGATTCTCAAATTCGATTGAGCTTAGGCTAAATGGTTAAAGATGAAGGTCTGATCAATCATTTAGAGTGATCTCTTTCTTTGGCAAATAAAATCTAATGTTACGTTTTGTATCCTTTTTTATTTGGCCAACGGTTGAGTAGTTGGTAAAGGCAAATTAGTGCATAATTTACTTACTCCTTTTAATGAGGCCAGCCACTTTAAGTAGCAAAAGAGATTTTCCCGTGTCCAAGAGGTTGACTTCTCCTTGACAAATTATTGTTCTTATCCCGGGATCCAAAACATGTACAACAGGTGTACGACCCATCAACCTTTTAGCAATGGGAGAGAGGAGATACCATGTCAGCAACGCCTGGACCCGAAAGAGAAATGACCCTATGCATAAGCTTTAACACCGCGATCCCAAAAAAAAAGAATTATCGCGACATCGAGATGAAGATATTGCATTTCCGCATTTCATGATTATAACAAAACTCCATCATATATATACCTGGGATCGATAATAATTTTTAATCACTATGTTTGCCAAGGCAAGAGGAATATAGGAGTCGTTACAAACGGAAATAAAAAAAATTGCCCACTTAGAAATCTTAAATTGGGTCCAATTCTTTTATTTTTTCTATGATCATGCTAGGCCTGGTGCGTACGAAGTAACATCAATGTCATCAAAGACTCAAGCAAACCATATGAGAACCCACCATGTCAATCCGGTTGATATGTAGCAGTCAGTACATACGTACGTACGTTTATACATACACGTGAACAAGATACAGCACCAACCGACCCCCCCCCCAAAAAAAAAAAAAAAAAAAAAAAAAAAAAAAAAAAAAAAAAAACAAGATACAACACCTTACGTAATATTACTGCTCGTTGTAAACGTGTACATGTACTGAAAAATCAAGCGGGTGAGTCATACGACTATACTAAGAGGCCACCCACACGAGATTGTCTGCAGGGAAGAAGTGGCAAACCGGGGAGGACCCGGGCTGGACGCCCAGGACTCGGAACGACACGTGGTCTCTGTCCCACAGCGTCGTGTCCATGTGACAAACCGCCACCGCCTCCACCTCCACCGATGTCTCTCCCCCTCCATCCTCTCCACCGCCGCTACCCAGAGAAATCCGATACACCCTGTTCTCGCTCTCCGCTTGGCTGTGGCAATAGAACACCGCATATGGGTACGGCATGGTGTGGCAACCGATGACCCTTGTCCCATCGATCCGCTTGGGCGCTTGCAAGATCGTGTAGTTTTGCAGTGGGTCGTCTCCGGCCTTCTTCTGCTTCTTGTTGGGCAGGTAAGTGGTGGTCAGGACTCTGAACTGGGCTTTCGGCCCGAAGACATCGCGGGCCGAGTCGAGCATGGACTCCAGGGAGGCGGCGCAGAACCTCCTCTCTCCCGCGATGGGCTCGAGCTCGCACTGCTTGAGCGTGTACTCCATGGCCTTGGCCTGAGGGGAGCCCTCGGGGATGGAGAAGAAGGACAGCAGGTGCGAGAGCTGAGCCGACGAGAAAGGGATGGAGTCGGATTGCTCTCTGGTCAAGAGCCTCGGAGACTTGGAAGGGTCTCCTGATTTGTTGGGGAAGTAGATGGGCATTCGCTTCCCTACTTTGAGGTCGTCCAACGTGAAGAAGACGTTTAGGGCAGGATCGATGGCGCCCTTACCGTGAGCGACCGGGGAATCTTGTTTAGGCTTCGCTGAAAGAACATGGCTGTCCATGATCTGGTCGTGGATGTTGTGCCTGTCCATCTCGCGGTCATCATCTGATCCCCAATGCCGTCCCGCTATCACCCTGCCTTGAGCACCCTGAAAACCGGAACCATGCAAATTATGTATAAAAGGGTGAGATCAAAATTATGAATTTACTTTCAATCATGACAATAGATGGGAACGAGCACCCTAAGCAAGTCAAAGGTTCTATATATGATGTCAAAGTCAAATCTCCTTGGAAGTTAGCTAAGCATAATCAGTCCAAGGAAATAAGTTAAGCTCTAGATTCAACAAATAATCCTTGTTTCTCTTGACTAGTGAACAGATCATGACATGAAAACTTATAAGCAATTTCTCGAACTCTGCCATAGTTAGAGTTATAGTGAAGAACCCACAAATAGCCAAATAAGACAAAAAACAAACAAGAGCGAGATAGAGCAGCAAAGTTAAGATCTTCATTACCAGGAATGCGAGTTGAAAGAAGAAGAGGCTCAAGGAAGCGAGACGAAGGAGACCCATGGTTTTTTCTTGAAACAACGTTTTTTTGTGATCCAGCTTCTGAAATTAGATCGAGGACGACAACATAAGTGGAAGAAGACAAAAGATGTGATTTCAACTAAATTAAAGAAAATGCCCTATATTTTAATGGGGACAGTGATAATATTTTAGTCATAATGCATCGAGATTAGATGATAGGGCGCTAATCTTACTCCCAGGATTGCCCATTGGATCCGAAGTAGGCGGAGTCAACACAATATAATAAGAGCAATGGGGCGTTTGCGCGGCTAAACAATGTCAAACATTAGATTATTGAACACATCATTAAATAAGAGCATTATAAGTTCGTGACTTCGTCTGATTGAGCCTCCTCCGGAGTGTTTTTAATGGATCAAGTTGTGTATTCGATTGTATTTAGTTTTTGCTCGTCCAATCTGGCAGGTGGCGCCGCATGCTCCTCGGGGAACCTTTCGTCGACAATGTTTTGACCGGATGCACATCGACAACTAGGCAATTTTAATTCGTTCTGGCAACGTCAATCTGTCCCATCGCACTTAGATAATCGTAAGAAGTAAGGTGATTTCGTGCCACCTTTCAATGCCCCAGAGGCCACCGTCCGAGATCATTAAAGACACGAGTGTATGCAACAAGTGTTTTGCCGCTGGCCAAGTAGTACGTGTTTTACTAGGATACATGCAGTACGAGTTTGGTAAGGAACCAGCCGTTTAGATGAACCTTGGGTTTTGAGGTGAGGCAAAGTTTCTAGGACAGTCAACGTGTATGTGTTACGATTGTGAACTCATCAGCTAAATTTCTTTACGAGCTGGTAGAATGCTTAAAATTCGGTGTCTAAAAGAAATAAATGATTTCTCGGTAACACTGGGTATGATACCTTCTTCAACGGTTGAATTGTAATGAAACGAAGTAACTGTAATGAGTTCTAATTAAATGACCAATCTTTGACGAATTAGGGATATACTTGGACCTTATTGAAGAAACTTGATCTGCCTGCCGTCTTATGTTAAACGAAAGAGGGAATCGTCATGTCATGCGCAATCGTGGATCTGGGCTATCTTTTTCTCCTCCATATAATATAACTTCTTATGCACGTAATAGCCTGTCCCTACACGTTGCTTGATGCTGTGTTATTGGTGACGGAACAAGATGATAGGCTGACCACTCGCTACCCAGCTAGTGGAATTGCTATGGCATTGATAAATGCACGACATTTCAAACCACGAGCACGGCATTTTCAAAAGTTCTAAGCAAGCTGAGGAGAGGGTTTCGTACAATTTCCTAATATTCTATATATAAAATAAAATAATGCGAAGTACAAGTGACATTTATAAGCTTTATCCAAAAACGATCCAAGGTAAGTACATATTCAGCCTAGCAATTGTGAGAAAAAAATTTAAACTATTCTTGTATATCCCGGTGAGTGAATCAATCACATATCTAATTAGCTATATATGGTTCATGATCAGCGGAGCCAAAATACCATAAATATCTCCAACATTAGAATCTAAAACTAATGGCGAAACCTCCAAGATTGCTATTGAGAAGGATGTGATTCAATGTCTTTACGCAATCGTGTTGAGAGAGGAAGGAATCTTCCAACAATCAATTTCAAAAAAGAATTGCTTATATCGAAAGTTGTCACTTTAGTTATATGCATGAGGATCATTTAACTCGTGAAAACGAAAGCAATAAAACTACACATAATGATAAAATTGATATATGAAATCAGCATACATGATGTATACTCGTTTTCAACATGGATTTGCTCGATCACATCATTTGAAATTTCCACCGAGTATATTGGATCTCTTATTTCACTTGATTACGTAATTTTGAAGTTTTTCAAGGGATTTGAATGATTCAAAGAGATTAAGGAAACACATCATCTACATGAGAACGACGTTCTTAAAAGCCACAGAGTATCTTGTAAAAGTCCAATTTAGTGCATGTTCACTTTTGATTTTTGCTACTAATGAGCAGAAATTTGATTCATATCTACCTAGCGAACCTAAGAGTTTGCAAGGCGCGACTCTCATGCTAAAAAATGCTGGATTATATTGAGAGTTTGAGAATAATTTTCATTATGAAGATACTTTTCTCGGTGCAAGCAAGCATGCACACGGTAATGCACTTTTAGGTCATGGAAAAAAGACCATATCATCGATTTCATACCTTCTTTTCAGATACGATCTTAGACGGATACTCCATTAACTTCAGATGCTTGACTTTTGGATGCCAAAAAGGGTTTATGGAATTAAAAGTGCAATTCGCTTTGGGACTTTTTATCAAATGTATGGTGCAGCCTAACTCACGTTGCGGATTTTTATTCCGCAACTTTTGTTCCCTCCTAAAAAGAGGCGTCCAAAACTAAAGCCGGGGCATCAGTTGACTGGCCAAAAAAGTGAGAACCCTTTAAACAGTTGATGGAATTATAACAACAACAAAAACATGTTAATCGAAAACTATTGACCTATTAGAATCCATGTTTTCGTAGATTTTCTCTTCGTTTTACTTTGGCTGAGATTTGACAATTTTCAATTTTAATATCTATGGATAATATTATAAACATGAATTCGGGCGTGAATAATGTGGTTTAGACAAAAGTATAAAGGAGAAAAATCAATCTTTATCCCGAAGTTACGTGCTTCACTAGCCAAAGAGGTTGGCTCTGTGGCGAAGTCAACTAGGGTGACATCTACAGGAGAGGGACACAGGGTTATGGAAGATCGCTAGGGTCTCGAAAGGCAATGACTCATCCACAAGGGACTGTTTTCTTTTAAAAAAAAAAAAAAAAAAACCATGATTGCACTTTGAATTAATATCTTCCACACAAACTTATAGTAAGACCTTCGATCTATATCTACACCAATAGTCACCATCATAATTAGCGTGGAATGTGCTTTTAATTAGGTCAGCTTGATTAGCCCTTCGAATCATGGGCGACTAAAGTCGTCGTGACAAATCCATGGGCAACAAAAGTATATTTTGGGGATCAAATCAAATCTATAGAGATCGGTACGCGTGTCTCATACATTGAATGGTCCGATTGTATCGAAATGTTGACATTAATTTTGTCTACACTTGCGTAACCGAGATACAGAAAAACTAAGTGTATTTGACTTAATTCCTGTGAATTCTAATATAGCCTTCCGAAGATACCATGATCATCCAAATTGTTCAGAGACTAAAGAAATGATAAAGTGACAGTTTTTAATCTATTGTGATGATAGTAATATATTTTAGACTATAAAAAATCAAATAATAAATAATTATAAATTATTGTATGATCTACTCATTTAAGAATTCGTGACTCGTAATAAGTTATTATTCTCACAGTAGCTCAACATGATTACCGATTATCAATATAATAGGTGACATACATAAATATGTCTGCAGAAGAAAGTTGTTGAGGAGTCATGAAGGGGGGGCCATCATCTTATGTATGTTAACCGCCGACCAAAACTTCTGATGCACGTAATAAGCTGGCCATGGCGGACAAATCCAACAGGGCAAATTGAACACGCAGGACATTAATGGGAAGCTAGTTCGTAGATGCCATGCATGTTGCCAATGCAGACAAGAAAGTACACCTAGATACTCAGCTTCTTTATGCCCAACTAGATACAGTACTTTAGAAAAGAAAACTGATAAATGCACATCTGTAGTTGACTTTCGGCTAATGCGCCAACCTAGCGCTCTCGTGGATTCCTGAATCTAATCTCAATACCTCAGCTTTTGCAGTCAATAGTCTCTCTCTCTCTCTCTCATCCACAGTGTCAGCCACCACCCTTCTCGCGCAATGGCTTTTTCTAGATGGTCAGCTGATGATCAAACTACGGAATCTTTCACCAGAGTAGGAGTACATGACTGGCCCACACCTTGGAACTTCAATGAAAAGGAAACCCTACCCTACATAGCTCGGGTTTGACCATTGTCCTTTTCTTTAAAAATCAATCATCGCGCACATAGAAATAGTGATGGAAAATGAAAAGTACGTGTAAGATAAGTTTTGACATGTTGGCTGGCATATTTCTTGGTATGTGTTTGAGGTCAGCTCTCATGTGATTTTAAATATATGCGTTACAATATGAGTGGGTAGGAGTAGGACAGTTTCGCCCACATCACAACAAAATAACGAGAGAACATGTGTTAAGGGCAACTTGAAGGAGGAAAAAAAAAAGGAGACCTTAATCTTTTTTAAAATGGGTATGTCAGCATGACCCCAATTTGCATCATTCTCTCCTTTGTGGAGGAGATTATCACATAGACATTGGTGAATTTGCCCCGTTGAAAGGGTTTTGATCGATCCCTCTTCAGCAGTAGCGATTAGTGAGCGAGAGTACTCGATAATATATACTCCCAAATAAATGAGTGAATCTGCTTGAGATTAACAGATGATAATGCTAGAATACTAGCCAGACTTTTCCCGAAAGAAAAGGGAAATGAAGAAAACGAGGAAAGGGCTGTACACTTGTGTTTCCACACCTAATTCTGTGGGTGGCTTCTTTAAGTGAATCGTGCATGTTACTCCGCTCTAATAAAGACTGTCTTGGACAAACTTTATAGTAAAGAAACCCTAAATGTAAGACTTTCCGTGCATGGATGGTCAAAGAAGCAGTATTTGGCATATTCTTGCCCTATAGTCAACGTGATCTCCAGCGATCCTCCCTTTGGTTCTTTGTGAGGTTCTGTAATCTTGATCTCCTTTAAAACCTTACCATACAAAATAACATAAAAAACAAAAACGAATAAAGGATTGTTGAAAACAACCCTTCTTCTGCAGCTGCACAACCTTTGGGAGTGTTCAGACTAATTTAGGACAATGATGATGATGATGATGATGCTTGCTTGTATCGAATATTAGTCTCCGATATATTCTGCTTTTTTTTTTTGGCTTTAACGCAAATGGTGCCGACTCCAAAGGGTAGCTTAGCTAGTGCTTCTCACTATTACTGTTGTCTTGCGTCATTGCTTCTGTATGGAAGAGTAGTACATTTTGGTCAAAATGGCATATCTACGCAGCATGACAATTGCACATAGATGACCAAGAACCATCACCTTTTAAATGTTCACATCCTGAAAGAAATAACGCTTTATAAATTGTTTTCCCCCATTTAACACATCGCTTAAAAATCATATCCGGCCATTACATCGCTAAGTATGGAGATAAGATAGTAGATCGATCTCAAGTCCTTGTAAAGGAGAAAAGTGATGATAACACGACATTCTTTCACATGTATATTCAATGCATTTGTCTCCATTTCAAGTTTGGTCGAATTCAATCGAAAATTGTTAGTTATAATACCTTGAAGAAGCTTTTATGCTTATCTTCTCTTATGATATACGACACATGCATGCGGGTTTTCTATTTTTACTTCAGTAAAATCGAACCTCAATAATTTTTAATAGGATATTTCAAGGAATCAAGATTACGTCTGCGAGATTTTGTGAGATCATCACCGACTGTTCTAAAAACTTAAGTTGTTAGATGAATGCATGATTTATTATTTAAATGTTCTAATAACGTCATCGGTAAGATAAGCTTTCTTGTTATTAAAGAAAGAAAAAAAGAAAAAAAATGATCTGCCTATTCGAAAGCTTACACATTAAGATTTAGGGTGACATTGATTTTTTCCATTATTCAAAGTTTCAAACTCAGAACCTCCAGTTCTAATACCTTGTGAGATTTTTGTGAGACCACTGCCGACTATTCTAAAAATTTAAATCGTTAGATGAAGGCGTGGTTTATTATTTAAATATTCTAATAACGTCATCGGTAAGATAAGCTTTATTGTCTTTAAAAGAAAAAAAGAGAAAAACAATCTGCTTATTCGAAAGCTTACACATTAAGATTTAGGCGACATTGATTTTCTCATTATTCAAAGTTCTCGCTCTGAAATAGGTGACACGTCACCTTTTCCAAGTCAGATCTGGTAATACAGGATCTGGGGTGGTATGTCTAGCAAGTATGTCGAGGAGTTTGTTGCATACTGGTGAAGGTGATCAAGTGCTTAATCAATTATCTTAATCAAATGATAATCCAAACCACTCGGCATTAAATGTAGGGAACGCGTGTGTACGTATATAATCCTAGTTTAGTACCAGATCGCTATTCTCGAGTTGTCTTCGCTTCATTACTTCCATCCTTCTTGCTAGCAAGTGATGCTATTAAATTTAAATAATCTCGTTGACAATGGTTCGGCTAGTTACTTGCACTATCAATATAATAGTCAGAGTAATAATTGCAATATAAATATAATTTTGTGGCTGTCTGGTTCTGCAACAGCAGGTGGAGAAGCAAGACCTAAATGCAGCTGCATGCAATGCATCATCTTTCTTCTTCTTCTTCTTCTTCTTCTTTTTTAATCCTTCTCTCTTTTTGCTTCTTTTCTAAAATATGCCATGTTCCTCTAATATGTTACTCTTTACACCCACGCACGTCCCAATTAGGAGGAAGTGATTTTAAAAGAGAAAAAGCGTCCATGTCCAAAAGTCTTAAAGCATGAATGTATGCGCCTTTAACTAAGCAACTATTCTGACTATTATGGCTGTCACTGGTGCAAAAGTAGCCTAGGAGAAGGGAACAACCCTCGAATATACCTTCATTTTAGGTCAAACAACAAAAGGAGGATTTTAAAGAGAG
Organism: Eucalyptus curtisii; assembly: GCA_017140595.1. Classification (NCBI taxonomy): domain Eukaryota; kingdom Viridiplantae; phylum Streptophyta; class Magnoliopsida; order Myrtales; family Myrtaceae; genus Eucalyptus; species Eucalyptus curtisii. The sequence goes on from CM029502.1 coordinate 22,062,615, forward strand.
AAGGTTGGCGACAAGGCACGACGACCGGAAAAAATAAGAAGCTTTTCGAGGTCCAAAGAGAAGCATTTTAATGTGTAAATAAAAAGAAGCTAAGAAGACGATTTTTCATTATTTTATCAAATAAGCAGGTGTACGATAAGATACGACAACTAGAAAAATCCCACGATTGTTATATTACCTTAAAATGGCATATATGTTTTAATGGTTGCCCTTTGAAAGCATATCTTCATAACGAAAATTCTAGTTAATTTGATAAGTATGGCAGCGTTTCTCCACTTGATAGATATTCCAATAAGTGATGGATCAAGGGGGTAATGTTTTTGCACAGTATTCATTCGTTCTTCCACTCTTTTGTAGTTTATCTACGTGGATTTCCTTCCATTGAAATGATAACTTTCTTTCTACGACATCGAAGGACATACTAACTTCAAGGTGTTGGAGAATCAAATTTAGGGGACAGGCAGAGTCACAACCCTCTCTTAAACTCAATAAAATACTATAGAATTGCGTCAAAGAAAAACCTTTCAATGTCTTTCCCCCATCGCAATTAGGGTGGTTTAGAGCGAGAGTTAATTACACATTACTCATCGTTGGTTGCCTACTTCACGCAATGCATCGCTCTAGAACCATCACACAAGATTTTCAACATTATCAAAATGGCTTATGATTGGTATAATTTATTGAACGATAATCTTTCTAATGTTAGGCGAATCCAAAGAAAGATGATCCACCATGTCATTCACAATTCTTTTGGATTGTGGTTTGCTATCGTTTACATAATTGTTTTACTATGTGATTAGATAGGTCCGCATGATACCCGATCGATATTGACCTAACCTGAAGTATGGTTTCTCATGGGCATTTAAATCTCTCTTTCCTTTGGTCTGACTAAAATGCTATGATGGGGTCACCGACCATTACATCATCTCTTGTTTGTCAACACGCATTTTATTTTGCCTTTTTTCCTTTTCTCGTTTTCTATTTATTTATCAACAACAATAATGGAACACATGTCTCGCCCAATTTTTTAATATATGAGTTCAATATCAAATTAAAAACTTACCATGTTGGTCGTCGTCGTCGGACTATAAATAGGGGAGTCAGGACCATGGACAAGCCTGCCAAACCTGTCACCAAGCAGCCAATTCCATCTTTTCTAGTGTTGCTTAGTGAGCAAGCTTAGAGACCATGAAGCCTATCTTTGCTTTCATCTTCCTCTTGTCTATTCTCTTGGTAAGGGTTCTTTCTCTCTTTTTTGACGACCCAGATTTGTTCTTTCTTCTTAGTACTTGATTTTCTAATTCTTTTCATTCCCTTGCTTTGGTGTTAATAGTTTGCAGAAGTCAATGATGCAAGGAAGAGTCCAAATGACTACTGGAAGAAGATAATGAAGGACCAGCCCATGCCGGAGTCAATCAGAGATCTCATTCGCCCCGGGAATGAAAAGAACACCAATGATTTCATGAGGGATTTCGACATGAGACCTAATGTGATCATATATCACAGCCATGGTGATGCCAAGGAAAAGAAGCACTGTGGGGAAAATGCTGAGTAGGGAGAGGACGAGCGGTTGAAGATGCCTGATAATCAAGATCAGAAGAAGATGACATCTGCGTAGTCTGAAACTAGAGAAGGAAAAGAAAATGATAAAACATAATATGGTAGATGCTTTTCTGCAGCAAGTTAATATGTAGAACTTCTTTTATCATACAGTATTATTATGCATATGCTTGTAATTAGAGCGGTGTCAGATTATTATCCATAATGCTATCTCTGTCCGATCTTTCCATTTACTTCTCGATCATTTTATCCGTTCACCGTATAGCTTAGCTGGACATGGACACCTGGTGCGATATATCAAATAAGATAGTGGCGTAATATATATGTCAAGGGAAACCGCCTCTTCTGATCTTCCACGTAAAGAGGAAACCTTTCTTGAAGGAAAGCTTCAGCGGTTTTTTATTTTATAGAAAGAAGCCAACGAACGGACAAAATAGATGGAATCAGCTTTGATCCAATTTGATCTGAATGCTGCTGGTGTTGATGCAGTAGACCAGCCGTGGTTTTTCGAGTGTGCTGCTGGAGGGAAGGGTCAAGGAAACTGGTAAGGAAATAGTGGGATTGGTGCATGTGTCTAGATCTATCCATCTAAAGATAAAGAGTCCCACGTCAAAAAGAGAAAGGAAGGTTGGGCTTTCATCATTTTTTGTATGTTCACGACAAGAAAATCCGATCTGAAATAAGCAATTCCATCCATGTTCCCGCAAATCCGGTCTGAAATAAGCAACTTCCATCCATGTTCCCGCATAGGCATTGAAATATATGACAAGAGTGCTTGAGGAAGCTTGAGACTCGCAGCAGATTTTTGTGGTGGTAAAAATTCTGGTATTTCTTCACATAGATATTACGTTTCTTCCGAATAATTTTTATGAGGGTTTAGTGATATTTACAATAGAAAATAAAAAGAGAGGAAAGATCCTATTTCTCATCTACATAATTTAGCGCCCATTTAATTGACGTGATCATCAGAAAATGTCAGAATATGATATAAATAAAATTTTGCCAAGGTAGATGCTGCTTGCACTCATCATGAAGAAGAAAAGCGAAAGGAAAATTCCTCTTGCTTGCCGGTGTCGTGCCACATGGACGTTCACCTACAAAGTTGGCCGGATTCCACACTGGACTGCCTTGATTAGAATATTTTTCGAAAATAAGATGATTTGATGAGATAACTTAAATTTACAATGAAAAAAATATGAAAAGACATGGACGGGAAAGTAGAATTCTTCCACAAATAATAAAATAATAGCTATCTTGGGAAGTTAAGAGAAGATGTTCATTCTTGGGCTGCTAATGACATTGATTAGATTCTCGAGACTCAATATTCTCATCTTTATTTTTTTTTCTATTAATTTGAATTTATCAATTAACGAGCTTGAATTTTTTTTTTCTTTTGTTCCTAAGGAAGAGCTTCCACGGGCTCGTCCCGCGTCTACTGAGGAGACGGCGAAAAGAGGATGCTTGCAATTCAAACAAATCCTTCAAGTTGAAAAAGCTTCGATTGACCGTTGCTAAACATGTGATGTAATATGGTCAGTAACTCGTAACCTGATCTGCTCGATGTAATATGGTCGTAAGCTCTTATCTCAGCCACTCACGGCATGCCCTTGCCACCAACACTGCTCCGCCGCCACCGCATCTAGGATACGCATGACAACGTTTCTATTCCGGAGAACTATTTTTTTCCAAAAATAGTTATTTTCTATTTCTACTCCGAGGAATAATTTCTGAATAAAATAAAGTGTCTGGTAACTATGCAAAATTTATATTCTTGGAATAAAAAAAATAATAGAATTGCGTTTGATACAATTTATAAATTTTTGTATTTATTCGTTTTTTCTTCTTTCTCATGAACCGTCAACCGCTGCTCACCGCCGCACTATCGCCGCCAGTCGCCGTACAACCATCGCCCGGAACAAAAGAATAGAAATCGGAAGAAATACAAATGTTAGCATCCAGGCCCCTAGTGGCACTGACTTTGGCTCGCAGCTCCATGGTCATTTTGCGACCACTATTCATTCGATTTCTCTCTTCTCGCATGGCCCCCGAACCCCTATCACGCCGTGTTGTGCAGCCCCGAACTACCACTCTCTCTATCTCTCTCTCTGTCGCGCATTAGAGGCCCCCGAGCCCAAGTCTCGATGTTGCGAATAGATCCGTCCACGGCCGACCTCATTGAGTCTTGATTCTGGGCGAGAAAACAGCAGAGAGCTAATAGGATCATGTGGATTGGAGAGGCGATAGGAATCACAAAAAGTGTCATAGGATAAAGGGTTCTTTATTAATATGCTATATACTGTGCAGAGCACACGTACTCAAGATAGTTAAGACAGTTCGAGAAGAACAAGAAGCAAAATGACATGCCTAATGATCTGGAATTAGATTTCCCAAGCACACAATCACATCATGCCCTGGCTAGGCGCGATCGGAACCCAGACGAGGTTATCCGCAGGGAAGAAATGGCAGACTGGCGCTGTCCCCGGCTCGATCCCGAGCACACGGAAGGACGGGTGGTCGCGGTTCCACTGCGAAGTGTCCAAGTGGCAGACGGCGACTGCGTTTACCCTGTCCCCGTTCTCGCCCCCTAGCACAACCTCGAACACCCTGTTCTCGCTCTTCTGGCTGTGGCAATAGAAGATCGCGTAGGGATATGGCAGGGTGTGGCACGCCACCATCTTCGAGGCCGGCACGCCCTTAGGCTGTTCGAGGATTGTGTAGTTCTGGAAGTGGGCGCTCGATTCGATCAGGTGGCTAGTGGAAATGGCCCGGAAAGGGGAGGATTCGCCTCCTAAGATGCCGCGGACGAAGTCGAGCATGGCCTCCAGCGAGGTCGCGCATGATTTGGTCTCTCCCTTGATGGGTCTGGTCTCGCAGTGCTTCAGGGTGTCCTCCATGGCTCTGGCCTGTGGAGAGTCGCCGGAGAACGAGAAGAGGTCGAGGAGGTGAGGGAGGTCTCTGGATGAGAACGGGATGGATTCAGCCTCTGCTTTGGGCAAGAAGTGTGGGGATGATGAGGGGTGTCTCTTGGGGAAATAGACTGGCATCGTTTTGCCTTGCTTCAGGTCGTCCAAGGTGAAGAAGATCATCGATTGAGGGTCCATCATGAGATGATCCATATGGGACATGCCATGAGCATGAGCATGGCCATCATCATCAACTTTAGAAAACCCAGCATGCTTTTCACTCAGCAATCTAGCCCAGCATCCATGGCAATGAGAGCTCTGCAAAGTCGATTCGAAAACCAAGAAATCATTACAGTAGAAATGAACCCACCATCTCCGTTCGGAACCAACTGAAAAAGTAAATGAAATTGCAGAGCAGTCTGAGAAAAACTTCAAAAGGGAAGGGATTTTTTTCCACAGAGAACGCGATCAAAAAAATCACAGGAGAATCATTTAACCAGTAGTAGCAGATGAAGGAGGATGATCCGAGAAGCGTCTCTGACGGTGACCCCCATGTCGCTCTTCGGTCCAAAGGCTCGAACTTGCCGAAGGGAATCTCCTGGGAAGACAGCGAAACTACTGAGTTTTGGACTTTGGAGGAGAAAAGATGGCAAGCCTAGTACGCCATCGAGTCTTGTCCTGTACAGTGATGTTCTTGTTCATGGTCCGACGTCTTCTTTTTCTATATTATTTTCTTTCGTGCGAGGCGGATTGCATCCATCCATTATTTAGGTTGTTTTCCACTCCCAGTGGACATCCATTTGACCTTTGTTTCGTAAAATTAGTCATTATCGCGAAAATTTAAGGAGGGTTCTAATCTTATTACGGAATTGTATTTTGCCTTTAGAAAAATGACACAAATGATCCTTATGTCATAATTAATATGCGATGTAATTTTTGGACTGTTGATATATGTTGCAATTCATAAATCATATTAAATAAATTAAAAATTTGAAGACCGTATTGAACATTTTACTAAAATTCAAAAATTATTTGTGTCATTCTTCTTTTCAAGCATTTTACTAACTCCTTGAAGACACCTCAATCCACCATCAAATGACATTTAGCTTGTGTCTTTCTTGACTAAAGGGAAGAAGTTTTCTTGGTGGATTTGTCTCAACCATTGATATAAATGGAGTACCAAATATTTTCTCGAGTTATTATACCATCTACCATCTTTGGAATCTGAATCCCACCATCGAGGTGCATAGAAGCTACGATTTGTATTGATATAGTTACAAAAATATTAAGATAAACAAATCACATTGCCCATATATGGAAATAGCACATTGAACTATAAAATCTATTCGAATTAAGGGGAAAAAAAGATTGGCTGACACGAATTACCGCTCTAATTATTACTTACACATAAATTGCATGTATATCATATCAAAGTAAAAAACTTCGTACTCTAGTGTTATGCTAGCTTTTTAGTCATATTCATGTTGTCGATTTGATAGAATATTACATAATTTACTTTTTCGTCACAAAAGAATATAGTCTCTATCCACTTATATTGAAACAAATCATTCTAGCGGATTAGCTTTGTAGGGGAGAAAAAAAGGGGACCTCATATACATTTAGGCAATGCGAATTTGTATATTTATTGCATTAATATCGCTAAACTATCTTCGCCGATCATAATACACTTAGACTAAACAGATAGAATGCTCAGTGTCTATAATATTAAAAAAAAAAAAAGTAACCATATTTACATAAGTGTAGTCTAATAAAAATACTGGGCAAAAGATTAAGAGTTTTAGTGATTGTAATACCATATCTAACTTGCAAAAGAGAAAACTATCGATAGAATTCCCGACGATCTTGCATTTGTTCATGTAAACTCATTCCACCCAAAAGAATTTCCGTACATGGGCGGCACCCGTTCAACCAATTCCGAAGTTTTTAGGAGTGGATTGAAATGTCGACTGAAGAAACCCACGTGAAGTGCGCCGGAGCTGTCGATCTCACCCAAAGAAGAAGAAAATTCATCAATAGGGATAATGTATTCGGCAATAAAACATGTCAATGATTGATCTTAACGACGACGATGAGTCATACGTTGTCCTGATCTTTCTAACGCATGAATCATGAGCACTAAAATATCATTGTTTTGTCGGAAAATTTCAGATAAGATTCTCAAGTGATATTATTATTTTTTCAAATAATAGCTCAGGATAGATTTTGTCTTAAAAAATGGTATGAAGTGACCACTTAAGATGAGCTTAGTTCAACTTTGTAATATAATGTAAATGCTGAAAATCAAAACTTTTTAGGGAAATGTAAATTGTGTTTAGTAAAATTTTTTTGCAAAGGGGCTTTTGAGTTCAAATAGTATTTGACAAAAAAACTTTTACAATGGATTTTGAATATAATTTTTATATTGTTTTATTAAAAAATGACCCATACCCTTCATCGGAGTCAACGAAGGACAACAACCATTGGTGAACTAGATTTGACGTCAGCAGCCGTTGATTAAGGTCGTCCAACCTAGCGACTGCCAAGCGACCCTCACCCGAAGTAGTGTGACCTTAGGTGGAGTTTGCCTAGGTCACATTGGCCTACCCTTTGCCAGCCCTTCGTTGGCCAAATTTGGCATCACCAGCCCCTTGCCAACCCTCCACCAAAAAATTTGGTACTCTAGTGTTATGCTAGCTTTTTAGTCATATTCATGCTGTCAATTTGATAGAATATTACATAATTTACTTTTCTGTCACAAAAGAATATAGTCTATATTCACTTATACTGAAACAAATCATTCCAACGGATTGGCTTTGTAGGGAGGGAAGAAAAAGAGGGACCTCATATACATTTAGGCAACGTGACTTTGTATATTTATTGCATTAATACTGCTAAACTATCTTTGCCAATCGTAATACACTCCAACTAGACAGATAGAATGCTCGGTGTCTATAATTATTAAAAAAAAAAAAAAAGTAACCATATCTACATACGGGTAGTCTAAAAAAGATGCTGGGCAAAAGACCGAGAGTTTTCGTGATTATAATACCATATCTAACTTGCGAAAGAGAAACTATCGATAGAATTCCCCACGATCGCGCAATTGTTCATGTAAACTCATTCGCCCAGAATTTCCGTACATGGGCAGCACCCGTTCAGCCCAAACTGAAGCTTTCAGGAGTGGATTGAAATGTCGACTGAAGAAACCCACGTGAAGTGCGCCGGAGCTGTCGATCTCACCCAGAGAAGAAAAAAATTCATTAAAAACATTGGGGAAAATGTATTCGGCAATAAAACATGTCAATGATTGATCTTAACGACGATGATGAGTCATATGTTGTCCTGATCTTTCTAACGCATGAATCATGAGCACCAAAATATCATTGTTTTGTCGGAAAATTTCAAATAAGATTCCTAAGTGATATTATTGCTTTTTCAAATAATAGCTCGGGATAGACTTTGTCTTAAAAAATGGTATAACTTGACCACTTAGGATGAGTTTAGTTGAATCATAATGCAAATGTTGAAAGTCAAAACCTTTTGGGGTGAAAATTCTTTATAAATGGACTTTTGAGTTCAAGTAGTATTTGACAAAAAAAAACTTTTGCAATGGATTTTGAATGTAATCTTTATATTGTTTTATTAAACAAGGACCCAAACCCTGCATCGGAGCCGGCGAAGGACAATAGCCATTGGTGAACCAAATCTGACGTCAGTGACCTAGGGTCATGCGACCTAGTGACCCTCGCCTGAGGTCATGCGACCTAGTGACCCTCGCCTGAGATCATGCGACCTTAGGTGGAGGTTGCCCTTTGTTGGCTCTTCGTTGGCCAAATCCGACATCACTGACCCCTTGCCGGCCCTCCATCGACCAAATCTCATTGGCCGCCCTCACACGAAGAAGATGAATAGTTACAAGGAGAGCAAAATTGAAAAACTATAGAATTGATGAGGGTAGTTTTTGAAGGAAAAAAAGAATTAATCACAGTTTCAGTATTTCGCAAATATTACTTCGGAAGGCTAGATGACAGTAACATTAGGCTTTTAACATTCCCAATGCCAACATTTAACTTAACACTATTTTAAAACACTTGCCAAATGCTCCAACATTTCTCCAAGGGGTTGTGAAGGCTAAAAACTCATAGGGAAAGTTAAACCAAATTCACCCTTAATCTTAAGTAACACCATGAAGTGCCATTTAATCTCAAATAATGATTTGAGTTTATCGGCTAACCAGATTTTCACTGGTCGTCGAGCATAAGCACTTCGAGTGCTTATTCCAATGACACGCCCAGGGCATTTTCGTTTAGAGGCATTTTGTTTTGTTCCTTTTTTTCTTCTTTTCACCGTTCATCTTTTTCTTTGTCTAGCCTCTGTACCAGTGCTAAATCTCGCTCACTACAATGGGTGTCGTTCTTGATGCGCTCTTTAATCCATTATTGTCCTCGTCGGTGTCGTTCTTGATGCTCAAACTCAGCACATTAGCTTGCTGTCATTATCAAATTCATACACGACACTCAAAATCTTAGAAAAATGCTTTTGGATGTAAATACCCTTCACCTCACCACCCAAATAAGCATATGAGATGCAGATGCTCGCCAATAAGGGAAAATTTGGTCAGCACATGAGTTCAGACCCTTATTTGAAGTTAATTGTCTCCTAAGCCCCTTATCTAAGATTAAGTGACTGTTTTCAAGCCTTTATTTAAGATAAAAAGCCATTTTGAAATTATCTCACTTTACGGCCTCATTTAAAACTTTCCCTTGTTTTGTGCATATTCGTGCGATTTTTCCGCGCCATGCACCAGCAGAAGGGTTCGAGGATCGATGCAGTCGTTGCGACTCATGTGCTATAAGACACTCGTCAAAAAAAAAATGTGCTATAAGACAAGAGCAGTAAGTGGATTTGGTTTGCTGGTCATTCATTATTGAGAACGCCTTTTCATTCGAACTAATATGCCGACTGAACAGAACAAGCATTTGGGCCGTCTTGTGAAAGATAGAGTTTCTCTTGCCAACGAAGCTCTAGTGGGCCTAGCATTTGCGCCCCTTTTTTCCATTGTCATGCATCCTAATCTTCACCCTCCATTAAGATGATGTTGGACTTTTTTTCTTTTTCTTGACAAAACTCAAATTTCAATTGTTAAAATATTTAGATAATAAACCATACTTTCATCTAACAGCTTAAATTTTTAGAGTAGCTAACAACAATCCCACAAAATCTCACATGATATAAGAGCTAGAGGTGTAGAATTCAAATCCTTTTAGGCCCATCTGCCTCCCAATCAAAAGATTAATCGAGTGATGTTTTAGTCTATTGTTGGTTGCTAAGTACGTTGACCACCTACAGGCTGATAATCACTTAGTGAATCGATTAATTTCATGGGACCCGATTGAAACGGGCAAGTGGGCTCTAGTAATGGCCCGGCCCGACGCCCCGTTCCTGCCTAAACGGGCCCGTCCTGCAATAACTGGGCGGGCTCGATCTTCTAGATAAGCCCGACCCGGCCCGGCCTGGCCCGTCCGAAGGTTGGCCCCTCCGCTTGTCATCGGGTACCAACCGGCCGCGGCCAGTCAATGGAACCCACTTGAAACGCGAAGATGCTCGACGCCGTGGCGTTCGCGACAGGCTCTCGCTCGCTGCCAGTGACCACTTCGAACTCCCCGAGAATTCGCTTCGGCCGGGCAACTTCGTCTTCGCACTGAGATCGAAGACCGCGCTCTCCCCCCTCCGGGATGGAAGAGAGGCGCCGCGACGCCGGAACCCTACCGCCGGGGGCGGCCGCCGCCGAGCCCCAGTCGGCGGATTCCGCCTCGACGCGCCGCCGGGCGGGAGCTCAGAAGAGGAAGGCCAGCGCCCTCGGGGCCTCGGGCGCTTCGTCCGCGCCGTCGAAGCGGGTCACTCGCGACAAGAGCTCCATTTCCCACGCCCACCAGATCCACAACGGGCCACTGACCAGGGCTCGCCAGGGCCCCGCCTCCTCCGCCGCGCCGGCCGGGAGCCTGGCCGCCTTGAAGAGCGAGGAGAAGAAGGCGGCGCAGGAGGTCCTGGAGGCTGAGGAGGCGAGGAGGGCGAGCGAACGGTGGGAGGCTCTGGAGGCGGCCATTGAAGCTGATTTCGAGGCGGTTAGGTCTCGCAATGCTGATGCTCATGTAGTTCCCAACCACTGTGGTGAGTTCGGTTCAGATCAATCAGTCTTGTCCGAGATGTGTTATACTTCATATATAGAAGTAATTCTTACTAGGTGGATGGGTGATTTCTTTTGAGAAGGAGTGGAATGTGTGAATCTGAATGTCACTTATAAGTTTAGTTCAGTTTAGGAATTGTCACGAGTTCATTCTTGTTTTGTGGTCAAGGGCAATGTCTTGTTAGTAATAAGGGCAAATTTCGAAAAATGCAATTTTTTCTTGTTGGTTTTAGTTCAATGGAGATGTCTCTTCTTTTTCTATCTCTTTTGAATTCATTATTCAGATGCATTGCCTCAAAACTGTTCTTTCGTTCCCCTAGCCCTTCCTTCTTATACACCAACTAGTACATTCTTTCCGATTCAGATCAGATATTTCGTCCGTGGGCCTTCCCATTGTTTTGATTCAGACATGTTGAATGCAACTTGTAGTGCAGCGTATAGCATTTTTGAGCCACTCTATGCAACCTATTTTGGAACAGAGCAGAGCCCCCTTGATGAGGTCTCATGTTGGTTCAAATCTTTAAGGTGAAAACTGTTCATTGTGTTTCTGCAAGTTTGGAGAATGAGGGATCACGTGCTACTTTTTGAGGTCATATTATTGCATGAAGCTCTTCTCTTTAGGGAAAAAAAAAATCTGTTTAGTCAAGCATTTCTTTGGGTTTTATAGGTTGGTTTTCATGGACAAAAGTTCATCCTCTTGAGGAGCGTGCATTAGCTTCCTTTTTCAATGGGAAATCTCAAAGTCGAACACATAATTTGTACTTGGAGATACGCAATAAAATTATGAAGAAGTTCCGTGCCAACCCAAAATCGTTGATTGAACTGAAGGACCTGGAAGATCTTGAAGTGGGGGACATGGAAGCTAGGCAGGAAGTTTTAGAGTTTCTGGATTACTGGGGTTTGATTAATTTCCATCCCTTCCTACAATCTGACTCACCGAAGACTGATGCTGACGTCATTGGAGTTGCAAAGGAGGGGGAGGATCCTATGATTGAAAAATTATACCGCTTTGAGGCAACACAACCATGCCTTCCTATCGCCCCAAGAAATAACCAAGCTGCTCCACCTATGCCATCTGGGTTATTTTCAGAATCTGCAATTTTTGAAGATTTAGTAAAACCAGAAGGGCCATCTGTGGAGTACCACTGTAATTCTTGTTCTGCTGATTGCTCTCGGAAGCGTTACCATTGTCAAAAGCAGGTAATTTCTTAGTGCATGTAGGGTTTGGTGCATGTGTATGTTCCTTTCCATTGAGTCTTTAGGCAAAGGATGGTAGCTTTCCCTTTCGTCTAGTCTGATTTGATGAGTTCTCTATTCTCTGCTTCTCCATTCGTAATCTGTTATCTGCTTTGGTATATGTTGCCCCCTCAAAACTGCTGCTGCTGCATCTTCGTTGTCCCAAACTTTGGTTCTTCTACATCTTGCATTACAAAATTTGGTGCACCCATACAATTGGAAAAATAACAAATAATTTGCTAAAGATGCAATTGGAATTGATCTATTATTAAATGTTGAGCTATCTTTGGCATGATAAATGGGTGTGTGTGTGTGGGGGGGGGGGGGGTGAGAGAGAGAGTTAGGGTTTTCTTTTAATGTTTGTTATAAGTCACATATGGGTGATTGCTTGAGTGGGTTACCCATTAATCAAAAACCATGTTAGAGGCATCACAATACCTCCAACTTGGACGGAGGGGAGAAGTTGAAAATTATCTGAAATCACTTATCACGATAAAATAATGCCACCTGTGCTGGTTACTAATCTTAAATCTGATTTATTGATATATCTTATGGCTACTGATCTGAGTACATAGGTTCATGCATTTGACTGAACGACACAGCGAATCTGACTGAGCTTCACCCTCATATATCATGGGAGCGATGTGGTCCTTTATTTTTCACCAGTTTACAGCCTGTAGCATATTTAAAATGTGGTCTTGGCTTGTCTGAGCTTGTGCTGGAATATTTGGTTTTTGCTGCATGCCAAATTTTCCAGAACTTGCTTCATTATCTGTGTGGTCTTAGGATACAAAGGTCTGTTCTTCACTTTTTTGGAGTTAATTCTTTTGGATAGACATCAGAAAATTATCTATCAACAGGACTGCATCTGATGAAATGTGAAATTTGCAACTTATGATGGCAGTGCCTTGAATGTGCTTCCACAAACTCTGGGAACTCTTCTGCAACTTAAAAGATATTGATGTGGAATGGGAACTCTGTTGACTACTATCATTTATTTTAGCTTTCGCGTTACATGTTTATCTTTAAATTTTTCTCAATGATTATTCTTTAATATGGCAGGCAGACTTTGATTTGTGCACTGACTGCTTTAATAGTGGTAAGTTCGGGTCAGGCATGTCTTCGTCAGACTTCATTCTTATGGAACCTGCAGAGTTACATGGTGTAACGGGTGGAAATTGGACTGATCAGGAGACACTGCTTCTCCTGGAAGCATTGGAACTTTACAAAGAAAACTGGAGTGAGATTGCTGAGCATGTAGCAACAAAAACAAAGACTCAGTGCATATTGCACTTTCTTCAAATGCCAATCCAGGATGCTTTTCTTGATTGTGATGATGATGTTGATGCGACTTCTAAGGAAAATACAGATCTTACTACGACTAATGATGATGCACCTATTAGTAGAGACACCCCAGAAAGGACAGAAGGTAAGACAGATCCAGTGGAGGATCAACCCCAGACTTCACCAATGGATATATCAAAAGCAGAAGATACTCATGAAGGGAAAGTTGATGAAAAAACTTCAAGTCAAGAAGAAGCTAATAAATCAAAGGTTGCTCAGGATATTCCAAAGCTTGAAGACGCAGAAGTGAAAGTTAAGGACATAACAGAAAATCTTGCTTTGAAGGCTCTTAGAGAAGCATTTGAAGCTCTTGGTTATTTTTCAACACCTGAAAGTTCTCTTTCATTTGCTGAAGTGGGAAATCCTGTCATGGCCCTGGTATGGTGGACTCTATGTTTCTAAGATTTGAAATATTTATGGTTTATTACTATTCTGAAGCAAAAATGGCTATATATTTCGGTTTTAGGGTGACTGGACTATGCCTGAGTTTTGATTATGTGAAGTGAAAATGACTTTTGATTTAGTCATTAGGTTTGCAAATTATTGCAATGAACCTGCCGGATGTTGAAACTTTGAAGGCGTCAGAAAGAGGGGAGGGCATTAACAGTTCTATGAGGGCTAGTAGGTGCAAGCAAATAAGTTGAATATCATCTTTTATTTTGGAATGTCCTTGAAAACATTAGGTTTTCCTATATTTGCAAAGGTTGCCTGGTGGAGTGCCTCCACTGCAACTTGGCATTTCTCTTAATGCAAAACCATTATTTATCTCTCCTTTTCTCCCCCTTTCTTGGCTTCTGGTCGTGTGATAATTTGTCGTGGGGATCACTTGACGTCTTCCTCCACATTAGCTGCAAGATGTTCGTTTCCGGCTTCATCTTATAGATGCAGTGTCAGGTGATGAATTTTCTCTGTGTTGACTTTGCTAGCGATTACCCTTTTGAAATGTTTGCTGTTTACATGTTATGCCAAGAAGGGGGAGGTGGGAGCTGGGCCTGCTTTCTTTAAATACGTCCTCTGTTATATACTTGTGTTCATTTGTTGTCTCTTCATGGTGCATGGCTGCATCTGCTTCTTTTTTTTAATTGCTTAATAGTTTCAGTTGGAAAGAAGTGTATAGTCAGCATAGCACTAGAAACTGATTAAATCATGCATTTTAGGCCGAATGAGGTACAGAAGAATGTGTACAGCTTTCCGTTATCCCAAATTTTGTTTCTTTTTCTTTTTTGCATCCCATACCTTTGATCTTTTGTTTTTGGATTAGCCATCATCTTGTTTACTGAACTTGAACAGGTTGTTGTATGAGTTGGTTTGTCTCGTTACTTTGTATATTCCAGATATTACAGGCAATTGCCTATCCAGTACCCAATAATGTGAAAACAATTGCTTCTTGCTTGCATTCTCAACATGATTAATGGCCCCACAAAATTTTCGATTCCTTTATGCTTCAGCAATTATTTTGTTACATTGCTTCACAATTGTTTTTTAAATCTTCTTGGAATAAAAGCAGCTCAGTAATGTATATCGCGTTCCTGTCATTTCTTTGTTACTGGAATGTTTTACGACCTTATTCTGCTTTCATCTTTTGTTCTTGAACAACTTGCAATATACTCCTGAGTCCTGATGAGTGAAAATGATGTGGCTTTCTTTTTGCAGGCTGGATTCCTGTCACGGTTGGTAGGATCTGATGTTGCAGCTGCCTCTGCGCGTAATTCTCTAAAATCAGTTTCTGGCAATTCTCCTGGCTTGCAATTGGTTATGAGACACTGCTTCATTTTGGAAGACCCACCAGATCATGAGGAGCTGGCAGGTTCTCAAAGGTAGGGAGTTTGCGAGGAAACCTTTTTTCAGTTATGGGATATCTGTTTCCTGTTTGTGTCTAATTATCGTGAGATGTGTGCAGTCTTGTAAAAGAAACAGGTGATGTCGTTCCTGAGAATGGTACAGATAAGGAGCAGAAAGAGGATATAATCCCTTCAATCACCAGTGAGGAGGATCTAAATAATGGTGAGAAATGTGAAAATAGTGATCATCCTGCCGCAGGAGATAATGTAGGAGCTGCTAAAGAGCTAGATTCTACAGTGCAGCAACTCAAACATAGTAACCTTAATGTGGGCTCCTCCGATCTGCTAAAGAACTCTGAATCAGGCGTCATGAAGGAATCAAATGACTCGGCATCAGATAAAGAGCTTCCGCCCAGTTCTGCACCATCACAAGAGAATGATAAACATGGAGAGCCTTCTCATGCTCCAAATGTGGACTTGGTTAATGATTCCCTACCTTCGGAGAAGACTGCGCAGCCAGAATCTAGTTCAGCTGGAGAAACTCCATCATCTCAAGAGGCGTCAAGGAGTAATGATGCGGGACATGAACATCCAATAAGTAATGACGATGGGCACCCTGTTACATTGAATGAGATTGAGCAGCTGGATAAATCTGCAGCTACTGAGTCGGCCCTTCCTAAGGATAAGCCAAAGGATCTTTCTGATTCTGAGACCACTAGAACTAAGCAGTCACATTCTGTGGTGGAAAATGGATCAAGTATCTCTCTCTCTCTCCCTCTCTCTCTATCTCTCTCTCGCACGCGCGCATCTATTCTTGCTGCATAAAGCATGAAAGCCATAATCATTTTCCAATGTTAGGAATTCATGGAATGGGTGGACTGGGGAAGGTGGTCTCTTCTCTTATGGGCTATCATGTAGTTCATATGATGATCCTTTTAGGATGATTTTTTAACATGCTTGTGAACTTGAATATAAATGTCGTGGAATGCACAGAATTAAAAAGTCAATCATCTTTTTTAGTGAGGAGCAGAGCTAGTGGATTTTTTCAGTAGTAATTCACTATTGGAGATGCAGAATGCTTCTATTTATTCATCAGGCGTCTCTATACTTATTTCAGCAACTGAGGATCAACTTAAAGACGGGAAAGAAGGGGACCATGAGCGTGCAGCAACAAAATATGACTCTATGGACAAACTAAAGCGTGCTGCAGCTTCTGCTCTTTCAGCAGCTGCAGTGAAGGCAAAACTTCTCGCAGACCGTGAGCTAGATCAAATCCGACACCTTGCTCTATTATTGGCAGAAAAGCAGGTATTTTCTTATCCATATGAGTTAAATAGCTGTAGCCTCTTGCAATATGCCATGGCATCTCTTTCTGACTGTTCCTTGATGAAATAGTTGCATAAAGTGGAGATGAAGCTGGCATTTTACAATGAAGTAGAGAACGTGACGATGAGAGTGAGAGAACAACTGGAGAGGGCAAGACAGAGGTTGTACCACGAGAGAGCACAGATAATTGCAGCTCGGCTAGGTTATTCAGGTTCCTCCTCTAGACCCAATCCGGCAACGCTGCCTGCCAATAGAATTCCCATGAATATGGCAAACCTGGCTCCAAGAGCCCCAACAAACATGCCTTCCCAAAGACCGCCTCTTCTGAGACCGCCGGGAAACGTGGCGCCAAACCCTTCTAACCCATTTGTATCAACATCAACTGCAGGAGGTTGAATTTTTTAGGATGTAAACATGCTCTGTGGAAACAGAATTAATGTCAATGAAAGTTTATGCGAATGTGATTATGTTCTCGCAATCAATCGACTTCCACGAGATCAAGTGAGGAAATATCCGTGTATACCTCCTTTGGCTACAGTTCTTTTTTCCTTTAGGTTCCTGGATTTATGGGTTACATCTGTACCTGAATCTGAGATGTGAACGTGGTTGTAGTCATGTGCCCAATCCATTATACTAGGGCTGCAAAACTATGTGCAATGTGAGAAATTTATCTATATCTGTATTACACATCAAAGTAGAGGTAAGGGAGAGGAACCTATGTCACCATCTCAAGAACTCTCCTCCCATTCATTTTCTTCATTCTGGACAACTCTCTCTTCCCTCTTTTTTTTTTTTTTTTTTTTTTCCTTTCTTTTTCAAACCATTCGTGTTTGCACTATCATAAATTATTTTCACGATCATAAGCTCCTATAGATTGTAATATGATTAAAGAGCTTGACGTGCATGATCTAGAAGTGCTGGAATATAATTTAAGTTCACAGGAAAGAATCTGTCAATAAGTAATTTCATAAGTTTAGTTTATTCTACAGACGGAAAACCTATACATGATTCTAAAGACAAAGTGGGCAAACATAATATTAGATAAAACAAATGCTTGGCTAAAAATGAATTAAAATTATTTATCTATGTCGTTCTAGCGATTCTCCAATTCATTGAAACACAACACGTGTCCCAATCCAGAGCCAGTGTTTGAATGCTATCATTTAGAATTAGAATTTTGATGATGTTGGTTGATATTTGTAAGGTATGTTAGATACTATTGGACATCTCTAATAATGATATGGAATATGACACCGCGAGTTTATTTTCAAATCATGTTCCGACACCGGGCAACGAAAAAGGTAATTATAGGGGCAACAGCTGCCCTTAACAGAAAAAAACAAGTGGCCAAGGCAACAATAAGACAACGAACGAATGCTCGGGAGTTCCAGGTTGGACCAAGGATTCAACCCAACAGTTCCCCTAATGTCAAAACGTTCGGCTAGAATCGTTTCGCTTGCCAAATGAAGTAAGCCGTGGAGGGGGGAAGAGAGAAGAGGGTGTCGTGGATGCGCAATGTGGAGAGACAAGACGAATGTCGATGTTGGAAGCCGCGCAAAAATAGCAAAAGCCTGAGAGCCAAGATCACCCCTTTTCGGAGGAGTTGAGGAGACAAGATACAAACGTGGGGTTCCCCTTTTCGTTGAAGAGTCTCCAGCCATGCGTTGCCTCTTGGCACTCCTTTGAGAATTTCTCCGACAGGTACTCTCTTCCGACCTGTTCATTTACTGCAATCAAAAGGATTGTTTGTGTTAGAATGGATAGGTTGATGGCTACGGCGTTCATGTTCACGTTACCGGAATCCTAGAGACCGTTTCCTGGCTTCATCTCTCGTTCATCTTTTGCCAGGACTCGTCGCTTGGAGGAAGAGGAGGGGGTTCTCCGTCGCGGTCTCCACGGTTTTCTTGATCGGAGTCTCCTCCCGATGGCTTCACCGCCGCCGCCATCGTCTTCATCTCCGCCGCCATCGCCTCACCCCCGCCTCCACCCTCGGCATCACCCCCGCCGCCACCGGCCTCATCTCCACCTCCCCCAGAGGTTCAAAGTCTTCACCCCCTCCCCCGAACGGCTCGCGTTCCCCTCCACCGCCTCCTAAATCATCCAATTCTCCTCCCTCCCCACCACCGCCTCCTCCGCCGCCACCCCCGCCTCCGCCTCCTCCTCCTCCACGGCGATCATTAGCACCGCCATCGCACCGCACGCCATCGTCGCATTCCCCGTCCAACTCTTCTAGCCCCAGCTCGTCGCCCAATGTGCCCCTCATTGTGGGATTGGCAGCTGGAGGAGGATTGTTGCTACTGATCATGCTTGCGTTTGTCTGGTCATGCGCTAGAAAGAGGAGGAGACCGCACGATCAAATGAACTATTATAGGGACCACTCCAACGGATCCAGATGTAAGATCACTCTTCAAACCAAATCACAATTATGTTTCTCGCCTTTACATTGTCCTGAAATGATTTAAGTTTCCCAATTTATATGAAATTCATTCCTCACTTTTGGCGCCATTGCCGAACAGTCAGTGATTATTACAGTGGCCCACAGCGTCAGCCGGCGAATTGGCAACACACTCCACCTATGGAACACATGGTCAAGGTGCCTTCACCTCCGGGGGCGATGAGCACGACGTATGGCAGTTGGTCGCATCCACCGCCGTCAGCAAGCAGTGGCCAGCCGAGCTCGGAGTTCTCTGGCCCGCATGGCCCGCCGTTGCCGCCACCTCCCCCGTGCTTTGCATTAGGGTTCACGCAGAGTACCTTCACGTACGAGGAGCTAGCAGCTGCGACGGGAGGGTTCTCGCAGGTGAACTTGTTGGGACAAGGCGGGTACGGCTATGTGCACAAAGGGGTGTTGCCCAACGGGAAGGAGATAGCAGTGAAGTCGCTGAAGAGCGGTAGTGGGCAAGGGGACCGCGAGTTCCAGGCAGAGGTCGAGATCATCAGCCGCGTGCACCATCGCCACCTCGTGTCTCTCGTGGGTTATTGCATTGCGGAGAGCCAAAGGATATTGATTTACGAGTTTGTGCCCAATAACACCCTTGAATATCATCTCCATGGTATGTTCTACATATTTCTACCCCGGTGCTAATGCACTAGTAAGGTATTTGAATGTTATAATTTAAAGCAGAATTGATGAACTTCATTGATCTGTTGCTTCACTGAAAAATCTATATAGGGAAGGATCGACCTGTCATGGACTGGCCGATCAGGCATAGAATAGCATTGGGTGCAGCCAGAGGACTTGCTTACCTCCATGAAGATTGTAAGTTTGCTACTTGATAGCTAAACTCGGAAATCGACTTTCTTCGTGCTCTCTTCCTCAGTTGTATGTTAAACTTGTTTTTTTTTTTTTTTTTTTTGGACTTGCGTATGTTAAACTTGTTCAACTGATATTGATTAGGTCACCCAAAAATCATTCACCGGGATATCAAAGCTGCGAACATACTACTCGATTTCAACTTTGAAGCCAAGGTAAGAACAATAGTTGCCCATCTTAAATTTCATGTCATTCGAGCCTTTATGATGGTGGTACAGTGTCCTTTCGCCTTGGACCAGCAGTCTGATGATTTCATACTATGCGAATTTTAGGTGTCGGATTTTGGCCTTGCCAGGCTTGCTACGGACGATCATACTCACGTGTCGACGCGGGTCATGGGGACATTTGGGTGAGAATAAGCATTAAGCTATGTTCTTGCAAATACACATGCATCTCATGATAATGATAAACTCGACCGGCGCATATTAGGATATCAGTTGACGACTCATTTGGAGCCTTTTTCGATCTTACTATTGGTGTAAAGAGAGTCTATTAATGCAGATATTTAGCTCCGGAGTATGCAGCGAGCGGCAAGTTGACTGATAAATCTGATGTCTTCTCTTTCGGAGTGATGCTCTTGGAACTAATAACTGGAAAACGCCCCATTGACGCCGATATGGACGACAGCCTCGTGGATTGGGTTCGCAAACCTCTCACTTCATTGGCTTAACGAGCATTCATATCTAATGTGTTTGCTCATATGTTAGATTGAACTTGACAAGATTTATTGTGTTTCTGCGTGACCAGGCAACACCGATCATCACAACTGCTCTGGCGGAGGGAGATTACGGCGAGTTGGTGGATCCGCGTTTACAGGACAACTATGTCCCTCAGGAGATGGCACGCATGGTTGCTTGCGCCGGGGCATGCATCAGACGCTCTTCCAAGAGAAGACCCCGAATGAGTCAGGTATGGACAAACATTATGAGGGAAATGATGTACATCAATATCATGCTGTTAAGAAACCGCAAAGCTAATGGAATTTATCCTCGAAACAGATCGTCCATGCACTCGAAGGCGATGTCTCATTAGACGAAGTGCACGAGTGGGCGAAGCCAAGCAACAGCTCGATTTTCGAAGGCAGCAGCAATGGGACAGGTTCCTACATTTCGAACATGAAAATGCTTAGAGAAAGCGCTCTTAACGGCGAACTAGATGTCAGCGGTGACTACAGACGTGATCCTTCCATTTCTTCGACCGGCAGTGACTCCCGCGAGTTGAGCAGGAACGAGAACCTTTGAGCGGGGTCGATCTTGTCTCAAGCATCTCTCGATGTGGTAGGCTCAGCAACGTGAATGTCTCCCTCTCTGTTCGAATTCTGAGAAGTTCTTGATCAATGCCAAAATTTGTTTCTTTTTTTCATAAGTGATCTACGATCCCAGTCGTTGAAGAACTTATTGGCGTTTTCGTAGATCTCGTGTGTAAACTGGCGTTTCGTAGGATGACATACAGTTCAGGTTTGTACGACATCAACGACCTGTTTATGTAGCTTCGGATTGGTCATATGTGGCTAGATAACAAGTAACAGATGACGTAATTTTTATATTTAGTCGACTCGTGTGAACATATAGAAATTAAACCACATTTTACCCAATTACCACTTAGTTCCCTTTGCTTTTGAAAATACCAAATGCATTCTCGAGTTTTGACTTGGGATACCACTTTGCGCGTTTAGATCAATCATCTTTATATCCCTATAGGCGAAAAGGCCATTATCTTTGCCAAAATGTTTGTCTTCGAGTTCTAAATTCTCACATCCATCCCAAACACTCAAAAATCAACCAAAGACGAAACCGCTTACACTCTAAGATGCTAAAATGATTGTGCAAGGGTCATGATTTAGTATTTTTAATGTTGGGATTTGTTTAGAAGTACACGTGAATGACATTTATAAAAGTAGAGGTACGTAAAAAGTCATAAGTGGAAGGTATACCATCAATGAGATTTGTTTTTTTTTTTGTAATCTCCTTTGCCTCCGACTGTAAAGTGTAAATTTCGTCCTAGAAAAAGGCCCATGCGTGGCAATCTCATCTTTCTTAGGGATCACGATTTCCTAAACAACCCTTTTAGCATAGCAATGCGATTATTGTAAATTCACATTCACTAATTTCACGTCAGGAGCAAATCATATTTTCTTAACATCACCTCATTTTCTGTTATGAATTAACACACTAACGTTATGTGAAAGCAATTATACAGAGTCGATTTCTCATAATTTCATGTCGTAATTTTCGGCTGTCGCTGGTTTATAAGTTGCCATTTGTTAAGTCACCGTTAAATGCACAAAAATCCCATTCTTTCCATACAAACAAAATTGGCATAAAACTATACTCCGTGAACTCTGTGTCCACTTCGACCCAAAAAAAAAAAAAATCTGTGTCTACGTCAAGTTATGTTGTCGTGTTGGGCTGCAAGGCGAGGTTTAATAAAATATGCATATGAAAATGTATATTGTTGTCACATAATTACATCAAAAAATAAAAAGAGAAAGGAACTAGTTCATATGATTTGACCTAGGGGTGAGCGTTTTCGATTCTAAGTTTCGTACATATTTCATTTAGAATATGAAATTTATCATTTGGAACATGTTTATCATTTTCTAGAATTTAGAATCTACCATGCATAACTTGGAACTTCAAATCTATGTTGTTACGAGTTCCAAAATCTACACAGTTTCTACTTATATTGTTAATTGAACAATTACATTGAATCATCGTCTTCAATGACTATTGCTGATCACAAATTATTTTTGTCACACATAAAATAAAAGTTTCGGTCATAAAATGAAAAATCAAACCGTAGTTCATTTATAGATAAATAAAAACACAAAAACACATTTCAGGTTCTATATTTCATCTACCTAAAAGCTGAAACTTATAACCTAAAATTTATTTGTTAAAATAGACTTCTCAAATTTTTGAAATCTAGTTCCACACGTCCACTTTTTTGATTGCAGGTACTATTCTTTAATCAAGTGCCTTTGGAACTGAACCGTATACTGAGTCGGAGCCGGGGGTGCAGTTCATCTTCGAGCCCTGTTCAATTAACTTCACCAACTGCACCTTCACGCCCCCCCCTGCGTAAACGCACTCCTCTGCCTCTCTCTCTCTCTCTCTCTCTCCCTCGCTCGCTCTCTCTCCATCGCGTTCCGCTCGGATCCGCGTCTCTCCCTCGTCGGCGATGGCCCAACCGTTCGCGAAGAAGGACGACGACCGCGATGAAGAAGGTAAAAAGCTCGTCGACCGTACCGTTCCCCGATCTGAATCGCCGTTTCCCCCCTCCAACGTCGGTTCGGGTCGGGCCTGCGGGGACCGCTTTCCCGGCCGCCCTCTAGATCCGTCTTCTATCGAGACGCGTGTGCTTTGGCGGAGGATCCACCTTGATGCGCTGCCGGCGTCGGGGTCATTGCAGCTGATCCGGTGGATCCTCGTTGATTTAGGGCCATTCGATTGGCGGAAGTTATCGGTCGGGTGGTCGAAGATCGGTGGAATCGCTGTTGATCCGATCGGAATCCGTTTTCGGAGTTCTCGCGGAGGAATTGAGACTCGATGCCCGTCCTTTGTCGATTGGGACTGACTTTTCTGTTTTCGGTGCATTGCTGCCTCTTCATTTCCGGTTTGCTCTTCTGCCTTTGACTGTGTTTTGCTTCAATGTGATGCAGCTGAATACTCTCCGTTTCTCGGGATCGAGAAAGGAGCTGTTCTTCAGGAGGCTAGGGTTTTCCATGATCCCCAGCTGGACCCGAGGAGATGCTCTCAGGTCCGAGCCTAACTAAGCCTGATTTCCGTGTTTGCAGTTGTATCTGTTGCTTGTTCACAGTGCGGAGGCTAACTGTTGTGGTCCTTTTTGTCCCGAATTTCAGGTCATTACGAAGCTTCTATATCTACTGAACCAAGGGGAAACATTCACAAAGGTCAGATTCTCCTCTGTTGTTTGATACTGGTTTTATTTTTCATGACTTTCGAGTTTCCTGCATTGGGTGTTTGCAAGCTCATTCTCATCTTATTGATGGGTGAAATTGTTCTTCTCTGTCAAAATCCGGATTCAATATGCAGATAGAAGCCACGGAAGTGTTTTTCGCTGTCACGAAACTTTTCCAATCGAGGGATATTGGATTGAGGAGAATGGTTTATCTGGTGATCAAGGAGATCTCTCCTTCCTCTGATGAGGTGCCATGATTTATTATGTTTCAGCAGGCCTGATGTTGAATGCCATGACATCTTCTTGCGCTGTATTACTAACTTGCTCGAGATATTTCTTTATCAAAGGTCATCATGGTGACAAGCTCTCTCATGAAAGACATGACCAGCAGGACTGATGTGTACCGAGCCAATGCTATTCGTGTTCTCTGTCAGATCACAGATGGAACCCTTCTGGGCCAGATCGAGCGATACTTGAAACAAGCTATAGTTGATAAGAATCCTGTGGTTGCTAGTGCAGCTTTAGTCAGTGGGATCCATATACTTCAGGTTATTTTTGTTATTATCTTGTTACTGATCATACAAATATTTATCTCAGTTTCTGCACATATACACCAATAAGAATACATGTTTACATGTTTTTTATTATAAGAGAAGTGCCCCATTAGCAATTATTTTGTTTCTATAGACAAATCCCGAAATTGTGAAAAGGTGGAGTAATGAAGTTCAGGAGGCTGTCCAATCAAGGGCCGCCCTTGTACAGTTCCATGCCTTGGCTTTGCTTCATCAGGTATGCTAGATGCTCATTGCTGGTTGTCACATCCATTTTGATTTTCCTTTTTTATTTTTTCATTATGCAGATTGCACTTGCACTATATGTATGAGCAAATGGAACCTTTTGGATGTCTCTGTGTGTGCTCCTCTATGGTGGAGGTGAATGTCTGCAACATATGATTAGGCGTGGTTAGCAATGAACTGGCATGCTGCCTTTTGACACCTTCTTCTCCACAATAATTTCTTCTTTGTTTTGCTAATGAGAACCGGAAGATAACTCATTTTCAGAAGCCTGATCAACTCTCAAACAATCTGATTCGTTGAACTGATTTTCTTTCAGAGTAGTAGTAGTAGTAGTGAGTAGTGTTATTCATGCTGGCAGCTAAGTGTATTTTTTTCGTTCATTTTTTCTGTGTTTCTTGTGCACATCTTGTTTCCTTATTTTCAACTATTCAGGATATTCCCTTTGCTATGATATTCCTGTACAATCCAAAGATCCACCGAAACTCTTTTGGCATGCCATGTTTCATCCCTTTATATAGTCATTTTAAGACTCTACCATTATGAGTAGCCACCATAAAACTAAATTTAGTTGTTTCCACATTAAAGGAGGTCTAAGGGGAGGCTTATGTCTCCACTAGGTAGGTCGGCAAACTGCAATGAACTACTCTTTCAGCTTTTGAACGTGTAGAAGTAGCTATTGCCTTTTGTTGTGGGCACAGCATAACTTAAGGACTAATATGACTATAGCATATGCTAGGAATTATGTAGGAAATAGATGAGGGACAAAAAAAGGTTGGGGTATGAATAAAAAGTTTTACTTTAAATTGACAGGCAAGCGATAGGTACCGTAAAACTGGGTTGTTCTTATTAATTTTGTATAGTTTTCAACATGGTTATGGACCATGAAACATCACGGTTGATTTAATTGTGTCCTTTTTGTAGTTTTGTTTGGAGACGAA
This sequence comes from Eucalyptus curtisii, assembly GCA_017140595.1. Taxonomy (NCBI): domain Eukaryota; kingdom Viridiplantae; phylum Streptophyta; class Magnoliopsida; order Myrtales; family Myrtaceae; genus Eucalyptus; species Eucalyptus curtisii. The sequence goes on from CM029502.1 coordinate 22,087,921, forward strand.
GATGTTGATCTTCTCATTTTATTTGTTTAAGCTTCTCTTATTTTTGGCTTTTGAATTTGTTACCATGTAAATTCTAAAAGAGAACTTGTGGGAATGGAGAAAATATGGCCAAATAATACTGTGCATTGACAAGTACTTCTCCTAGATTTGTTAGTTGCCGGAACATTTTTCACATCTTCCTATAACTTGCAGATTCGGCAGAATGACAGACTTGCTGTTAGCAAGTTAGTTACCAGCTTGACTAGGGGAACTGTTCGCTCTCCTCTGGCACAATGCCTGTTAGTTCGTTATGCTAGTCAGGTATGTCCTCTGATAATACATGGAAATACCATTTTGGGTTCCCATCATTATCTTACAGACAATACTACGACAGGTCATTCGTGAGTCAGCCAATAACTTCCAAACTGGAGAAAGGCCATTTTATGATTATCTTGAAAGCTGTCTTCGCCATAAGTCTGAAATGGTGATTTTGGAGGCTGCAAGAGCAATTACGGAACTTAGTGGTGTGACAAACCGCGAATTGACTCCAGCAATTACTGTCCTTCAGCTATTTTTAAGTTCTTCCAAGCCAGTTTTGAGGTTTGCAGCTGTGCGTACTTTGAACAAGGTATGACCTGGTTCCTTTGTGCTCCAAAAAGTCTTTTTTCCTCGTCACAACTTTCTTAAGCATGGGATTTTCAATTTTTATGAAGTAAAGAGAAAAAGAGAATTTACATGCAACCAATAACTTTTATGAAAAGCCTTACCAAAAAAAAAAAAAAAAATTATGAAAAGCAAGAAATAATTAACTAGACATTAATAAGGTGAGTGCAGCCATAGTAAACTGTATAAGATGAAGGAGATGTTGATAACAAGGTTATTGAGGCCAATTTACTTGTTAACCTTGGACTCTTCTTTTGAGGCCAATCTAATTGTCTAGTAGACATGTGTTACTTATATGGTTTTGTCATAATGATATTTCCTTTGTATCTACAATGAATATTCTGAAACAAGACTGTTACACATCCGAAGGAAAGCTACAGAATGTCCAAAAAACCACGCTTATTGTGATACATTGCATTCCTTCCCCACGCGGTACTGATTGACTTTTGCTTTTCTAGAATTGATTTGAATGTGGTAGAACTTGTCTGCAGGTGGCAATGACACATCCTATGGCTGTCACTAACTGCAACATAGATATGGAGAGTTTAATCTCTGACCAGAACCGAAGCATTGCCACACTTGCAATCACCACCCTTCTGAAGACTGGAAATGAATCAAGCGTTGACCGTCTGATGAAGCAGATCACAAATTTCATGTCAGACATTGCTGATGAATTCAAAATTGTTGTGGTTGAAGCCATAAGATCGTTGTGCATAAAATTTCCTTTGAAGTATAGATCCTTGTGAGTAACATCTTCCACCCTTCTTCCTTTTCCGACAATTGAATTAGGTCTCACCACACATTTTTGCTTTCTATATTCCTATATAACCAACAAACTAATGGCTTTTTTCTCTGGTGCTTTATGTTGACAGGATGAACTTCCTTAGTAATATACTCAGGGAAGAAGGTGGATTTGAGTATAAAAAGGCAATTGTCGATTCAATTGTGATTCTCATAAGAGATATACAAGAGGCAAAAGAAATTGGGTTGCTTCATCTGTGTGAATTCATTGAAGACTGTGAATTTACTTACCTCTCAACACAGGTGTCAATAAGCATTTTTTTTTTTCTTTTTTGTGCTTGGCATTCTGGTTTTTCCCTTGTTTCGTTAGTTGTGTCGAACTTTAATCTTATTCTTCACGTAATTGTTAGATTCTCCATTTCCTGGGGATTGAAGGGCCAAAAACCTCGGATCCCAGCAAATTTATTCGGTACATTTATAATCGTGTACATCTCGAGAATGCAACTGTTCGTGCCTGTGCTGTAACCACATTGGCTAAGTTTGGTGCTACGGCTGATTCATTGAAGGTGCAGTGAACTGCTTTCTTCGCCTTATGTTTGTTTTGCTTATTTGGGATCTTGGACTTCTCTATTTAACACTTAGAATTTTTTACTGCAGCCTCGCATTATTGTCCTGTTGAGGCGTTGTCTTTTTGACAGTGATGATGAGGTATGTTTTCTGGGTATTGCTCCCTTCATCCTTGCACCCCTTAACTGGTAATTCTTTATATTTGAGGCCCTTTTTCCATTAAGAAATGTATTACTCGGAAACTTTTCTTATGATTTTGTCTTCCTTTTAAGGTTCGCGATAGGGCTACACTATACTTGAATACACTTGGAGGTGATGGTTCGGTTGCTGAAACTGATAATGATGTAAAAGAGTTCCTTTTTGACTTACTGGACATTCCGCTTGTCAACTTAGAAACAAGTCTGAGAAATTATGTAAGTCTTACACGCCCCTCTTACTTTTGCCAGCTGTTAAATGCAACTCATGTTATATTTTGAACACAGGAGCCATCAGATCAGCCATTTGACATTAATTCTGTACCCAAGGAGATAAAGGCTCAGCCACTTGCTGAAAAGAAAGCACCAGGGAAAAAGCCTATAGGTCTTGGTGCTCCTCCCACTGCCCCCTCTGCTGCTGTTGATGCTTACGACAGGCTGCTCTCTTCAATTCCTGAATTTGCAAGCTATGGGAAACTCTTTAAGGTTCTTTGGCAGTTCTTTGAAGCATTGAAGTGTTACAATTGAAATTCTTAAGAGTAAAATTAACATGCAATGTCATTTTCTCTTGCCAGTCTTCTGCCCCAGTTGAACTGACGGAAGCAGAAACCGAGTATGCCGTTAATGTTGTTAAGCACATTTTTGATCACCATGTCCTATTCCAATACAACTGCACAAATACTATCCCAGAGCAATTACTGGAGAATGTAATGTTCAGCCTGTTGCTGCCTCTCTTGTTTTCAGCACTGCTCAAGACTCGCTGTGATTATGACTATTTCTTTTTTTATATATATATTGCAGGTCACGGTTGTTGTAGATGCCTCAGAAGCAGAGGAATTCTCTGAAGTTGCATCCAAGCCACTAAAATCTCTTCCTTATGATTCACCTGGACAGACCTTTGTCGCATTTGAAAAGACAGATGGAGTTCCTGCTGTAGGAAAATTCTCTAATGTGTTGAAGTTCATCGTTAAAGAGGTATAGGTTCTGCCAAAAAAAAAAAAAAAAAAAAAAAAAAAAAAAGTCCTGGACAAGGATATACTAAAAAGATTTATACCGGTTTTATTTGCGTGCATGAGGACCGTAAAAGTTGAACATAGGTAGATATCCCTAATACGTGGAAAATGGTTTGTACTTGTTTTAGCTGTCATCTTTTTTGAGATCCTTGCAGACGTGGTTCTTTATAGTTTCACTGTCAACTAATGTTAAGACTATCTGCTCTTGGTTCGCAATATTACGTTAGAGAAAAGGATGTAGTTGGCTGCTTATTATTTGTTACTCAGTAGAAAGCTCAGTCAAAAGCTTATTAATCTTTGGGTATGACCAGTTTTCGGTTCTTGTTGTCAAAGATAGCGCAAGGATGAGCGTTTGATTATCCTTTTCTGTCATCATTGTGGAATCTTAATTTTGAATCAGGTGGATCCAACTACTGGTGAGGCAGAAGAAGATGGCGTAGAAGATGAATATCAGCTGGAGGACCTTGAGGTTGTTGCAGCAGATTACATGCAAAAAGTTGGGGTGTCCAATTTCCGTAATGCATGGGAAAGCATGGACCCAGAGGGTGAGCGGGTAGATGAATACGGTCTGGGCCCAAGGGAAAGTCTTGCTGAGGCTGTGAATGCCGTCGTCAACCTTCTTGGAATGCAGCCATGCGAGGTACTTATATTTGCAATAATTGCGTCCCTTGGCGGTCATGCGACTTTCTTTTTCAATGCTATCTCGAAAGGCATGAACATGATGGAGGTTTATGCACAGAGCATTAGGATATCTACCTCATTTGACCTGTAAAAGGTGATGCTGGTGATTTTGGAGAAATCTACTTGTTCTATTAAGGCACTTGTCCTAGATTTAGAAATGTGCACGTCTGTGAAAAATTTGCGTCCACTATCCGTTAAAAAGAGATAATAATAAGGCTGAATTGTCACATGTGAGGACCTCGCTTTTAGCTTTATTTTAGGTGTGTACAGGCAGTTCACTCTAGATTTTCATGCTTTGTCTCTAAGTGGGCTTAATTAGTGTTCTTTTTCTTCTTTTAGGGCACCGAGGCCGTCCCAAGCAATTCTAGGTCACATACGTGCCTGTTGTCTGGTGTATTTATTGGAAACGTGAAGGTTCTTGTGCGATTATCGTTCGGAATCAGTGGTCAAAATGAGGTTGCAATGAAATTAGCGGTCAGGTCTGAGGATGAAAATGTCAGCAACATCATTCACGAGATCGTGGCGAGTGGTTAGTTTGCTGTTGTGGAGGTACTCGTCAGATATTCAGCCTTTGCAATTTTGTACATCTAAAGAGACTACACTACAGGTGGATGGAGGCATATTGGTAAAGCCCACTTCCAGGTAGGAAAAACAGAATGGTCCGAGCTTGTGCCCGTTTAATTATTCATGCGGAATGTAATGAGATCTGAGCTATTATAACTATAGCTCAATGTTTTCCCAACTAGTAGTGTTTGCCTTTCATTACTCGGATTCAGATTCTTTTATTTTTTATAATTTTCTCGCCATGTATTTTCCTTCCCAAGGCTTACTTGTGTCTGCAGTTGGTGTTATGGCTCGAACAGAGCGTGAATGGTTGGGAGAAGTGAATCCTGCTGATTAATCTAAATTTTCTAGCGGTGGCGCAGTGAATAGGCCATGCTTCGCGCAATCAGGCCACCTCTGGCGCAGTAGGGCCCATTTTGTTAGTTGGCCCCTCACGTTGTAGACCCGGGCTGGCGTGGCCCTGTGGTTTGCCATAGGCCCAATTGTTAGTGGGCTCGTCACATCACGGCTTGGGTTAGCACAAGCCGTCCCATGGCAATAGGCTGTGACAGGACGGGACGGCGCAGAGGCGGGGGCAGGCGCGCCCATCATGTCATGGGCCTGAAGTTGGGCCCCAATTTGGGCCTTAAGGGCTCAACGTGTATCTTTCTGTCTGAAGTTGCGCTCTGGAGATGGCCTTATTGGTAATAGACATTACCGGTTCGGGCTTGGGGTGATGTGCTAGTTTTTGGCTTCAGTGGGTTTGAAGTTGGGCCTTTTGGTGCCCAGTTTTGGGCCTCATTGGTCCAGCCATGGGATGTGCTTGCAGGTCCTGGTTGTGGGCCTTGATGGGCACAGGTTAGGGCCCATCGTGGGCCCTTTTTGGATTTGAGGTTGGTCTCTCGGGTGAACCTTAATTAATGGGCTTTGTTGGTCCAGACTAGGGATGTGCTTAGTGGCTCTGTTTTGAGCCTTATTTTGATGTTGGGCGCTGGGTTGGGCTCAACTTGGGCCTGTATTGTTTCTGAAGATGGTCTCTGGCGAGGGCCTTATATTGGGATTATGGGCCTGGCCTGGCATGGGCTTGTGGGCCGTCTGCTTGCGTGGTCCTTATTGATTCAGGGCTGGGCCTGTTCTGGGCCTTAACGTAGTTCCATATTGGGTCCCCAGTTGGGCTCAGCTGTTTTGTCCTTAATGGGCCTTTATCCGTCCAGGTGTGGGACGTATGCGATAGGTTTTGCTTTGGGCCTTTCTTTCGCCCGAATCTGGGCCCAAGGGCATTGTTTCGGGCCACTACTGCGCTTAAATTTTGGCTCGAATCTGGGCCTTATCGGGCCAGCGTTTTGGAAAGGGTGGGCCATAGCTGGCAGCCATGACGTCACGGGCCTGTGCTCCAGGCCCGTGGGCTGTTACAAGCAATCAGCCCATTTGATGTGAGCAGTAACTTGCCGGCCCATCACATAACGGGCATGGTTTTGAAAGATGCGGCTCAGACCCGTGACTACGACAGGCCAGCCCGATCCATTTTTTACCGGGCTACTCTTCCAACCCGTGACCGTTTGGGCCGAAAGTTCAATAACCCAACAGATATCGACAGTAGCGTTGTGCGAGCGTCGGGTGGCCGGTGGCTACAGACGATGGTATTGACAGTTAGCCAATGGCCACTCGAAAAAAATTAAAATGCTGGGATGGATGGGGCCGGGGCGGCCCATTTTCCAACCCTACATTCTAAAGAGATCCACCGCGCTGTGTCATCGACTGTTTTGGGTGCAAGCGTTATTACTTCAGGATCCGCAACGGATGAAAATCTCAATAAAAAGCAAGCGAAAATACAAATGCAGGAAACAAATGTAAAACAGAGATACAAGACGTTCATGAGAATGACGTTGGGAACAAAGCAAGCACAGAAGCAATGAGGATAAAATTACAATCACGTGAACCGCTTGTTTTAGTTATCATGAAGCGATTGATCGAATCCATGTCATTTTCTTTTTCATCATGAGAATGACAGCGATGCAATTACAGGATAGGGCTTCTCAATCTATTTTTCCACAAATTATGGGCATGTAACGAAACGGACGCAGTACCATGAAATGAGAGACCTCGAGGAAATCAAAGGGTTCGGCTCCTGCAGAAATCAAGTCACCCTCCGAATCCCTCCAAAAGCCCAAATCTGTCAGAAGGAGAGAAACGTTAGCTTAATTCCTTCATCAACAAAATAATGGAATGATCACTTGCATGAGCTATCCTGAACCCAGCAATTAATAACACACTCGACCCAGGTTCTGAACACACAAAATTCCATAAAGCTCCGGCCATGAACAGATCTCTGGCAAGACTCCTTGCAATAAAACGATGAGTATGTGCCAAACATTTGTAACTCAAAAATTAACAAAAAGGCCATTCAAAGATACCTCCTGGGCAAACATGTGTAGGCCTTCTAAAATAGAAGCTTTTGGAACACATTACATATGACTTGTTCCAATCGAAAATTAAGGAAAACATTAAGTTTGGATGCAGTTACAGTTAGCTAGCAGAGACTCACACATGGAAGCATAATTACCCAAAAAGTATGAAACTTTTGACGGACTTAAAGCAAAAGACTAGACAAAATCAAAGTACCACAATTTAGAGAATAGCAATGAAGCAAGAAACAGGCTGCATGCTCTGCGCAGGAAGACCATGAACAATTGACCAAATTCCAAAGTCCAATAGAATAAAGAACATAACATTCCAGATAATTAGCATCTTGAGTTGAAATATATAAATCTAGTAGAAAGAAGTACTTTAACAAGGCTAATACTGGGATTAACACAAATTACCACAAACTAGAGTATATCAGAAGCCAAAGTGTTCAAAAAGACCCCAGACAATTATCATTTTGACAAAGCAGATGACAAAGGAATGGAGGAGGACCTCAACCAAAATGTAGCTCAGATGCTGACTAATTGAGGAAAAAAGGCAGGACGAATTACTTCTATCCCTAATATCAGTATATGTTTGGCCTAAAGCCATGTCAAATGGCGAAAAGCTTAAACACAATTCTCACCTTTAGGTTTGTATCCCAACTGCCAGTACACAAGGCACTTCCATCAGCAGACACGCCCAAACAGCTGATCCGACCTTCATGTGAGTTCTGCAACGATCCCAAGTTCAACACCACCTGCATAAATAAACGAATAAATTAAACTTACTCCATTCCAACCTAAAACATGATACAGGATGTGCATCATGTGTCCCCAACCCCCCTTCTCTTTCTCTTTCTTTTAATTGCAAAGGAACTTGATTGCATAGACTTTAGTGACGACTCACAAGAATCCATTCGCCAGGTCTAAGACTAATACTTCAGACAACTTATCACAATACAATGGCCTTCAACAAGGAAGTGCAAGTCTCTCTCCCCAAACTGATAATTTAAGTAACTAATTCAGACCTTCCGGCTCTGTATTCCATAACATATTACCTGGGCCAATAATGTATCCCACACAAAGCAGTCACCATTTGAGTATCCAGCAATTAGCAGCCTCCCCGAAATGGAAAATGCAATGGAGGTGACATGTGGGATCTCATTGATGCCATGCTGTTGATAGTACACTTGAAGTTCATGCCCTGTTCTGATGTCAAAGAGCCTGCAAGTACCGTCATCAGACCCAGTTCCAAATCTATTTCCATCTGGAAAGAACTTTACGGCATTTACATCGCCTTCATGTCCATGATATGTATGAACGGCTCGACTTGCAACACGAGTATCCCACAGCCGAGCAGTTGAATCACATGAACCAGAAACAAATATTCTCGGGCTCGATCCATTGATTGACACACTGAAAAGTACAAATATGTATTAGCTTCAGTAGTAGAATTTACATAAACTTAATTCTCTAGGAATCAGCCACAAGATTGCTAGGGGATTGATAAATCTTTGGTGACAAGCATTGTCAAAATACACACATGAATTAAGCTACTCTCTGATTAAGGAGACGGCAATCACAAATCTATGCACAAGTGTCTACGCACTACACAATCCCTTGAAACTTATAAAATCAATGTGAAGTTTCTAGACAAGAGACACCTCCTCAGATGCTTGAGTGTATAAGACAAAGTTTTTTTGAATAGCATAATTAACAGAATTATCAGTTCATTTCCAACAAATGTCTCAGTTTGCAAGACCGCGCACAGATATAATAGATGATCCTAATTCCAGTGGATTAAAGGGGAAAAGAGATTTGGCATAGACAAATACGGTACCTTAAAACATCAGCAGTGTGCCCTGATTGAAATTCTCCTCCAAAGACAGAAGTTCTCAGACCTGTGGTAATATCCCACAAGACACATGTTTGGTCACCAGATCCTGTAATCAGGTGAGCGTCTCCGTCTGGTACATACTGACATGATGACACATAACCTCTATGCCCACTGAGCATTCTTGATACCGGTAGGTTCCCATCCCTGTCAACGGGGGAATTGAGGTTGAAGATAGAGCATACGCTATCAAGACCGCCACAGGCAACAGACTGACCATTCGGTGCAAAGCCACATGTCATTACCCATGCACAAGGAAGCCTTATGGCATGAGTTTTCTGACTGGTCAGAGCATTCCACACTATAAATCTCCCATCTTGAGACACGCTGACAATGCGATTCCTTTCAGGAGTCCAATCTAGCGAGTACACCTGCAAGGTATGTAGAGAGGGGATGCAGATCAATTTCAAGCATAGGAGAGTCACAGAAGTTATCCTTTGACCAGGAAAGCAAACCCCCACCCCGCCCCCAAAAGTAAATAAATAAATAAAAGGAAACAAAGTATAGGAAAGAAAAGAAACAAAGACAAAAAACATTCTCACGCACGCGTGGGGAGCGGGCAATGCAATTATGGCAGCAGTAGTGGATACTTTCACTATCTCTTCTCAATCACTCGCTTGACTCCTTAAAACCTCACTATTACAAGCCACCATCTGTCAGCTGAACAGGCCACACTTCCGTTACGCAAGCTCAGGATGAGACATCCACACAGCCTCCCTAAGAACCGCCTAAGTAGCTTGACAACAGGAGTCATTCTTCACCTTATTCATGAAGTTTTAGTCAATCAGTTAAATCTTAATGCTGTTGCTACTATTTTTATTATTTCCTTCCAAAGTAGCATTCTTATGAACCACTCAAGGTCAACAACGAAACCGTCAAAGAATCATAACACGAGACCGACAGCATGCTTGAATTGTCTGAAAGAGACAATCTGAAAAGGATGTTCTCACCACTATTTGGTGAACTGCAGATACACCTCCTGGAACGGAACAATTGAAAAGGGAAGAAAAACGCTGATGGTAACAAATCCTGTGTGTCCAAATGAACTGATCAATAATTAAGACGTGGTAGTTTCACAGAGACTGGAAAATTCGAACGCACATAGCAGTTCATTGTCGCCACGAGTCCAACCCTAGAATTCCGATAAATCTCGGCAGCACAACGATAAAAGTCCAACCCTCGAATTCCAACAAATCTCCGTAGCACAACGATAAGGAAGACCGGCAAGAAAGCTAGGTCGAAGAAAGCAAACTTCAAAATCAAGAGGTGCGAGAACATCCAGACGAGATCAAACACGCACTACGCATGCAACCTCGAATCCCCAAGCCGTCCAATAGTACCTTGCCAGTGTGGCCCTGCAAGGTCCTGCAGCACACCAGATCCGTCGCCCCAAAAGTGACGGGAGTTTTCCCCTGAGCCCTCGCGCACCCGGCCACTGCACGCAATCGACCGCACGAAAACCAAAAGAGATCGAACCGCTCAGTCGCAATCCGCACAGAAAAGGAAACCGAAAACCCTACACAAGCAGTCCGATCAAAACGAAACACCAACCGTCGGTGTCGAGCAGCTGCACTCGCTTCTGCTTGAGGCGCTCCCGGAGAGAATTGACGGTCTCGGTCGCGGTCCTGTGGCGCTCCTTCAGCTCCGCCACGGACATCGTCGTCGTCGTCGTCGTCGTCGGGCGCGCGCGCGCGAGAGTGTTTCTCTCTTCCCCTAAGCAAGAGCCGTCATCGCCCGGCTCGGCTCATCAGCGGGAGCAGTCGCGGCGGTGATGACGGCGGTCGCGGCGGCGGGGCATCGGAAGGAGCTTCGGAGGTTAGGGCTTCGAGATGTACGGACGGGGGGGGAGGAGATCGCAGGAGGAGAATCGAGAGCAACTGATTTCGGGACGCGTCTGGACAGCTCGACGAAGGTGCGAAATGGCGGAGATGGAGACGGAGGAGAAGGTGGAGGAGAAGGTGGAGGAGGAGGAAGGAGGACTGAATTGACTGACGCCGCCGGGCCCACCTCATCGCCACCGTGGAAAATTCGATTGATTATTTAATCGGGTCGTGCGGGGGTCGCAAATATTCTTCGCCGGCCACCGCCTAATTTTGATTTTTAAAAAATAAATTGAGTCTGTACAAGTCAATCGGGTTTGATTCCCATTTTACTATTTACACTTATCACATAATAATAAATAAGAAAAATCAAGTTACACTCGCTACAATTTGGGTAGTTCCTCGTGGATCTTTTAAATTGTGGAATGTTCTGTTTGAATCCTATTTGAAAAGGTAATTTTGGTCGCCGTGCGAAAAAAATTTCTTCATTCGTATGAAAATAATGCTGGGAAAAGAAATGAATTTTCCGTCAGAGTTGTTGATATGAAAGATTATTAACGAGCATGGCCCATCTTCTTTTAATTGAATTGCCTGATCAAACTTAATTAATTTGTGAATTGACAAGATGGGTTGACTTATGCAAGAAATATGAAGATGGAATACGTGAATTCACATTGTCCTTGACTTCACCATGGTCCGGAGTTTCACACTTGCAGAAAATTTATATCTTGCTCGCCTCATGATTGACTTGATAGATTTAGCCGAATCACGAGTCGGTCGTATGATGTATGCACCTTCTTTAGAGGGAGGTTTAACCGGTAAAAGTCAAGGGGGACTAGATTCCCCTCCCACCAGAGAGGTTGAAATTACGAAAATCAAATAATTCAATTGCGAGTAGGGACGATGATTGAATAGGTCTTCCTTAATTATGGTGTGGAAAAGGAAATATGTACCTTAAACAAAGCGATTCACACATGTATTGCAAAATTGATTGGCGACCGAGTCCACGAGGTTTGGTACAACTGGACCCCATCAACCCTTATCTTTAGTGGGTCGCCGAGGTCCAACGACCGATTGGAGAAAGAAGAAAAGGGAAAAAGGGATAGATAAATAAATAAATCGAAAAAAAAATGTTGAAATATTATAAAAATTATTCATATCAACACCGATCGTGTCATGTAAGATGATTGGTGTTCATGCCGATAATATATGATCAAAATTGACTGTATGAATTGGTTTGTCCCAGTGGCCACCCTTCCAACATGAAATGAGGAGGTGGAGTTCGATCCCCACATTTTCAGGAGGATTGGGGTAATGACGATTTAGTTTTAAGTGTAGGTTTCGATTCGACTCTCTGTCCTGTAAAGAGGTAGGGTAAAAGTCTAAGAGTAAGAGTTATAGTAAGAGTATAGTAGGATTGACAAAAATGCAAAAAATTTATGATTCATTTGACAAAAAAAAAAGGTTTTTAATTGATTTGACATAATTATAATACGATTTAGGACTTTTTTTTACCATGAATATGTATACTTTAATTATGGTGCGCAAAAGGAAGTGTCTTAAATGAAGCGGATTCACACATGCATTGCAAATCCATTCGATAGAATAGGCGAAAAACGAAGAGATTGTCCCGGAGGAGACAATCGAAAACGCGAAAGATGGTGAGGATTTAATGCCTTTTTTTCTACCGGGTCCCTCGGCTGAAAGCCAAACACTGGACCAGAATGGACTTGTTGATCCGGTAAAAGACAACGCTTTTTCTCTGATCATCTTTAAGAGCATAGTGCTGTCTATCTTTTCATATCTAAAAATCAAGCGGATTTCATGAAATGAATGCTATAGAATAGCTTAAAGCATTAAACCGAATTGAACCGTTGCTTTTTATGATTTGGTTCGATTTAAGAGGATGTTTTCAGAGAAAACCCAAACTTTTATAGAGTTTGGTATCGTATTAACTTTTTGCAAACCAAATCAACCCGCCTATTAATTTTTTAGAATTTTTGTCACTTGTATATTAAGAAAAGGATAAAGACATTAGAAATGTCAAAAGTTTCAGTATGTCGCTCACTTTGATACAAAAAGATTTCGCCAGCTCACTTAAGTGTCAAATCGGAGAAAAGATGATCATTTAAATGCATCAGATGACGCATTCCAACAAAAAAAAAAAAAAACGTGACATTTACAATAAAAAACTATAAAATGAGTTGGATTTTTTATTATAAAAAAGCAGCCCATGTGGACATCCAAAACGACATCACATGAGTCGACATGGCTGGCTTGCTACCAATTCTTCTTTAGAGGGAATACTCTATCCTTTTGTTAATTTTATTTGACCGTCTTCCAGTAATAGATCAAAAATTTCTGCGGTCCTATTAATGTCAAAGGAATAGTAGACTGATTCTTTAGCCTTAACCACAATGCTTGACTTCTCTTTTGCCTTGGCCAGCTTCAACGCCCGGTATGTCTATAGCTTTTCAATGACCTTCTTGGCAATAGTTACTTTGGCTAACTCCATTTGTTCTTCGTCAAAATCTTTTGTCTCAATGAAGTAAACTTCTCCTCTTCAGCCATGTCTTTTGTCCTTTTTTCGTAGTAAACTTTCATGTTTGATTGCGATAGTGGACAATTGAAATAAGCCTAAATAAGGCTAACCTACCATTCTTTCTCGGATCTTAAACTTTAGACCATTGAAAGTTAAATCCGCAAATGTCTTCTCGGGCAAAAGGACTAGGCATTTGTTCCTAGCTCTTTTGTATCTTGATATGAACTAGTCGACCGTTTCATTTGCTATTTGTCTCAAAAGTCGACAAGTCAGTAAGTGATAAATCTAGAACAGCTCACTAGAATTGGGTATGGAGTAATCGTTCCATTTGCTCCCACAAGAGAACTGAATTGGCCGGTAGCGTTGTATACCATGTGAAAGCTATCTTCGATAGTGAAAGTGGAAACAAATAGAGCTTTTAATGATCACATGGGTAGCATCACCAAACAGGGCTAAGAAACGAGTGATGTGTTCGAAAGTTGATTGATCATCTTCTCTAATGAACAGCTTGAACTCTGGCATCTTGAACCCTCATTGGTATGGAATTGTGTCCATCTAGTCTAGATAAGGATTTCAGTAAATATTTCCCATATAACCAGGATCACCAACATTATTCCTTAGGGCAGTTCGACAACCGTCTAATTGTGTCCTGGGATAGCCATAAGTAATCCTGCTGGCTGTTGGGCGCCATAGTTGGGCTGTAGCATCAAGTTCACGTTCTGCTAAGGAGGCTCGTATGCCATATACTGTGGCATTTAATACACGGGTTGATGTGGAGCTTGACACACAGGTTTCTATGGAGCTTGGTAGGTAGGTGTTGTGGAACCCGGTATACAGGTTGTTGCAAAACCTAGTTTAGTGGCTGTTGTAAAGCTTGATACACTTGAGATATATTTTGGTTGGCTAATGGATCATTTGGTTGTAGGTTAGGATATATAGATTGAATTCCTAGTTGGGTATGTGTGAATTAGCATTTGGAAATATTGGTCGAAAAGATTGGTCTTGCCCTCTAGTTAATGGCACTAGCTTTTGCCCTGTAGCCGAAACTAGCATCGTTCCTTGTTGTCAATAGTTATGGGTATGGGTGACACATTAAGCTGAACTATGGACATAACACTAGGAACACTCACAATATGCTGTGCCTTTTCATTAATAGTGAATGATGTATCTTAACGAGGTTTGCTACCCAATTATGCCATTAAGATCAAAGGGTCCTCAAGGATTAGATCAACTAGTTTGGATTATCAAAACCATTTCTCCTCTTTATATGATCCTTACAGATGCCAAGGGCGGCACACTCTACCCTATGGTGCCTAAATTTATCGCAGGAGGAATTGACAAAGAAGCATACATTGTCGTTATGGGAACATTCCCATTTTGGGGCTAAATTATATCAACTAGACTCCCATGTTGTCCTTGCGCACATTCGTGATACGTATTGATTATCAATAGCCTTACCATATCAGTCATCCTTCTCACCATGTAATTAGGATTAGCAAAGTCATTCTAAGTTTCTTCGATGGCTCGCCTCATCGACGAAAGCATGACTAGAGTCATTTCCGTTGATCTCCTTGGTTCTTCCACCGACTGTCTTGGGCTATCTGCGTTCTCACCTTGGGTTTGATTCAAGGCGGGTTGTGCAGATGATGACTCTGCACATGGGATATCATCCATTGCTGGTATAGGTTCGTCTGTGGCCCCATCTATATTGTTGCGACTTCTAATGCGTGGCATAGCACTCTCTTTGACTAACACATTGTTCCACTAGGCATGCCAGAAAATCTTTCATCGGTTTTCGATACCGCAACGATATATCTTTCACCAAGTGTTATATTTTGATTTTCATTAAAGAAGACTTAGATTCTGTGTTAGCTTTGAACAAAAAGGGTCAAATGCAAATGAGACTACACACCATATAATCCAAATTCAAAGAAGTCGCTAACTTAATATGGCCTTAATATCAACGATAATCAATGTTGAAACCTAATCAATGATATCATCTAAACTCACCTTAACATAATAATGAAAACCCATTAAAATTAAAGTGGCTTATACAATATCGAAGATGGTTCGACAACATTGGATATTAACAGAACGCTTAGAAAGCACTGTTCTCTATTAGGTTCGAGGATACAACATCAGAATCTAACTAACAATACTACACAATGAGAATAACACCTAATAAATGTTGCTTCTAGGTAGATATGAGAACACAACGTCAGAATCTAATTAACGACGCTGGACAATAAGAATAACACCTAGCAAACACTGCTCCTAGATGCGTATGAAGACACAACGTCGAAATCTAATCGACAACTCTAGATAATGGTAACAACACATAGCACACACAGCTCCTAAATGCATAGGAGGACACAACGTTGAAATTTAATCAACAATGTTGGACAGTGGGTTAGCACTGAAATCTAATTTACGGCATTGCCCGGAATATAGACATTCACCGGAATTGAATCTACAACGGAAAATTTAAGTTATAGCTAAGTTAAACTAAGTAAGGGTAAAGGTAAGATAAAGTAAATTTGTGTGTTGTTTGGGGAGGTGCCATTTGTTGGATTGCTTGCGGTATTTATAAGCCAATTTGGTAACCATCAACAGTCGGTTATCTCCTCCTCAAGAGTCGCTCCACATTCCATGTTGAATCGCCTTATCCATGTTTAGTTTTTGACTTGCTCAAAACATTCTCGTGGCTTGTCCAACAAGTATTAACCGTTCTTCTTTGAGTTTGGCACCCTTTTAATTGTTCTTGCCTATTTCCACCGTCAATGTTGTATCTTCATCAATGATCTTTGGCTTCGACACGTGATAACTAACTGCTTTATCATGGCATTATATGTCTTTGTACATTTATCGAAATTCTGCCCAAAGTTTCTCAAAGTCCTTAATTATCTTTTCCTATATGATCACTTATGGGCTGGGTCAAAATAGAATATGGCCCACACTTTCTGGCCCTCGTGTCTAGCACATATCTGTAGGGTATTTTTGGTTGTCAACAGTAGCTTGACAATAGGTTTCATTCTTAGCCTTAATCATGAAGTTTTTGTCAATTAGTTCAATCTAAATGCTCTTGCCACTGTTTTATTTTATTTTTTCCTACTAAAGTAGCAATCTAATAAATCAACCACGATCAACAATGAAAGAGACCATCAGCATAATTGAATTGTCTAAAAGAGAAAATTTGAAAAGGATATTTTCACCACTTTTTGGTGAACTGCAGATACCGCTCCTGGAAAAGGAAAAATTCGAAAGGGGAAAAAAACACTGATGATAACCAGTGTCTCAATGTACTAATCAAGAATTAAGACGTGGTAGTTTTCTCAGAGATTGGAAAATTCGAAAGCACATAGCAGTTCATTGTCGCCGCGATTCCAACCGGTAAATCTCCGTAGCGCAACCTTGTGGCGCTCGTTCAGCTCCGCCACAGACATCATCGTGCGCAAAGTTTCTTCCCTAAACAGAAGCCGTCATCACCTGGCTCGGTTCATCATCCAGAATTGCATGACAGGTTTTGACGGTGATAAGGACGATGAGTGAGCTTCTCTCAGTAGGTAGGGTTTCGAGAGGTATGGACGAGGGAGAGAGATTGCAAAGAAGAATCAAGCATTGATTTGGGCGTCTAAGGTTGCATTTGGCAATTGGCAAAATAGTCATTGATTCTATTATTTTGTTTTTGAGAATAAATTTGAAACATAAATATGTTTGGTAATTTTTTTATTTCTGGAAACAAAAATCTATTTTTTTCCTGTGAATAGATTTGAAATAAAATCAAGAAGTTAAAAAAAAAATTATTATTCACAAAAACAATTGCAGGATTAGGTCCAAACTTTTTTTTTTTTGCTCTTTTTTTTTCCTCCTTTTCTTCTTCTTCTCTTCTTCTTCCCCTCAACCGATCACCAGCCACCGGTTGGGGTGAGGTTCGGCAAGCTCTCCATAGCCTTGCTAGGCTAGGGCGAGGTCCAGTGAACTCGCTGGAGGCTCGCTTGGTCATCGTGAGCCTCGGCCTCACAAATCTAGGTGAGACCGAGCCTCGCCTGACAAGGAGAAAATTATTAAAAAATTATAAAAAAATTAAAAGAGATAAAAATAAAAAAAAATTAAGAATCCTACCAAACATATTTCTATTTGGGGAATACAAATTTTGGGCACTTACCAAAAGATTTGAAATGTTCAGAAATTGTTCCGGAAACAGGATAAAAAAGAATAATTTCTAAATAAAAATTATTTTTGAGAACAAAATGATTACCAAACGCACCATAAACAACTTGAAGAAGGTGCATGGGACGTAGATGGAGATGGAGATGGATGGAGGACTGAAATGATCAACGCTACTGTGGTAATTTCGATGATTATCGGGTCGTGCAAGGGTCGCAAATTCTTCACCAGCCACCGATTTAATTGTTTAACCCCGATTTTGAATTTTAAAAAAGAAAATGAGTAATACTAGTCAATCGTGTCTGATTCTCATTTTACTATTTACAATTACCATATAATAAAGTACAAGATAATGACGCAAATAATCTTGAAACTCTTATCCAATATACAATGTATTACCTAAACTTTTAATTTATTCAAATGTGACCCTCGAACTTTAGTCCAATATGCAATGTCATTTTTAACTTTTAATTTATTCAACGTGATCCTTCAATTTTTTGCACAAGTTAAATTTTGTTTCTAAATTATATCCAACATTGAATATTTTCATATAATACAAAGACTAGATTGAGCAAATACCAAAAGTTTAAAGACCACGTTGAAGGGAGAAAGTTATTCATATAGAAGATCATTAACAAGTACGGCCCATCTTCTTTTGATTAAGTTGCCTGATCGAAGTTAATTAATTTTTGAATTTGACAAGACAAGTTCACTTATGCAAAAATATGAACATGGAACGCGGGTGTTCCCATGGTTCTTTGACTTCACCTGGTCGGGAGGTTCACACTAACAGAAAATTCATTTCTTGCTCGCCTCACGATTGACTCGATAAATTCGGCCGAATCATGAGTTGGTCATATGATGTGCGCACCTTCTTTTGTCGGCGTTCGACTCATAAAAAGTCGGAAGGACTAGATTCCTCTCCCACGAAGAGTTGAAATTACGAAAACCAAATCATTGAATCGTGAGTATGAAAGATGATTGAGTAGATCTACCTTAAATATGTACCTTAAATGAAGCGATTCACACATGTATTGCAAAGTCGATACGATGGAATAGGCGAAAATAAAGAGAGTATCTTGGAGACAATTGACAACGCGGGAGATGGTGAGACTTCAATGCATTTTGGAGGGGGAGAGAGAGAGTACAAGGAAAAACAAGCTCCTTCGCCGGGAATTAAGTGATTTAAAATCCAGACCTTTTGATTTAAATAGAGCAACTCATTTCTTATTTTTGGTAATCAGAATGTAGAAATTAAGTGTGGTTGAACTAGCTCACGTATGTTATTAGTATATTCATTCTCTTCCTCTCACGCTCTCTCCAGCCTATAAATTGCAAAGTTCGAAACTGTCTCGTTTCTTTGTCGTCCCTCTTCATATTCTTCTTCTTTTTCCAAGGCGTCCCTTTTCACATTTTTGGATCCTGATGCTCTTTCTAATCACAGTTTTGCGAGGTTCTCAATTGGCAAATGGGTTTTACCACGATTTCTTGACCTTTTTCTATGAATTTCTCGTGTGATCTTGATAGTACTCACGAAAGCATGATGCAAAACTCTCCTCCAAAGACCCTAAAGGTCTGTAAATATGTTAAGGCAAAGCATGCGCTTAGAGTGATAAACGAGTTGATTGCCATTAACTCGTGTGATTTTGCCATTAAATCCAGCTTCTCAATCGTACGACGGAGGCGTCACCGAGGAGCTGCCGTCTTTTTTGCCGGCCACTAGGAAGCTCCTTGATCGCCCCACCTTAATTGGCAAAGTAAGCTATGAGGAAAAAATACGAGAACAAGCTCCTTTAATGGCACTCATGCAAAATAGAATGAACCTCCACGAAATCCCCAAGAAAATAAACTCTTGTTCTCTCATGCAGAATTCAGTGTTGGATATTGGAACGGGTGCGTGCCTGAGGATGGCATCCCGGACCCTCAGCTGCAAGCCAATCTAGACTTCGCGTGCAGCCAAGGCGCCGACCGTAGCCCGATCCAACCTGGCCGCTTCTGCTTTGAACCCAACACCCTGTTGTCTCATGCCACTTATGCCATGAACGCTTACTTCCAAGTTCCAAGGCCATCGCAGGAATCCTGATGCTTGTAGTTTCGGTGGCGCCAGAATGATTACCAACAAAGACCCCAGTAAGTCATCGTTTCTCTTGTAACAAATATTGAAAATCTCCACGTATTTATGATTGTTTTAGGAACATACTGGTCTGACTAAAGTGATGAACTTTAAGCATTACACATTCATTCAGTTAATTTACTTGGTTCTATGAATTGGTTTTATTTTATTTTTTCCAGGTTATAAGGACTGCAAATATCCTGGTTGAGTCGGGTCTGAATGATTGATCAATGACTCTCTCCGGTATACTAATAAAGAAGAAATTGGAAAGTCAATAGTAATAGTCAGGGTTTTTATGACCATTCAAGACTACGCAAATGTAAAAAGCTTCAATGAAGATAACGTGGCCCAACCAACTCAATTAATTCTTGGTTTTATGAATTGGTTTCTTTTAGGTTATAAGAATTGCAAATATCCCGATTGAGTTGGGTTTCAAAGATCGATCGACGACTCTCTCCAATGATGCTAAATAAAGAAGAAACGGGAAAGTTACATAGTACTAGTGGGGGTTTTTATGACCATTCAGACTATGCAAATGTAAGAAGTTTCAATGAAGATAGCATGGCCCAATCACCAATCAGACGTAAGCGACAGGAGAGTGAGGCTTCAATGAAGATAACGTAGCCCAATCACCTCAATTGAGATAATATTGTCCCATGATCTTTTTATACACACGTCTTCCCCTTCCTTTCACTATATATATACACACACACCTCTTCTGTCTTCCTGCATCACCTCTCTCTCTCCTCAATTGCATGCGGTACCCTTCACATTGCCTTCAATAGGGTCTTTTCTGAAAATCGTTTTCGTTTAGCTGTGAAAGTGGCCCCCACAACGAAGACCACTATGATCAAGGTCCTAGAGAAAGGAGAGCTAAGTGTGATTTCCTTTCCTGCTCCTGCTCCTGCTCCTCTTTTTTCTTTTTTCTTTTTTCATAGCTGTGTATTTTTTTTTTAAATAAAAGAAACGTTCATCCTCTTGTTTTATTTTAGAAAACAACTCGGTATGACTTTTGTCATGTTAACGAGCTCTCTTCTAGTTTTTTTTTTTTTTTTTTTTTTTTAATGGGGACGTGGCTGGTTCATTTTCAGTCGCGAGCGACAGGGGTTAAAACTTGCGAGAATGCAAAGGCCAAGCGCTCGGTAGTGCACATAAAAGGAACAGGAGCGACCAAAACGAGCACGCAATCATTGGCTGCACAAGCAGCCAATAACACATGTCCACGCTTGCCGAAAATGGATCGTTTTCAATCGCGAGCGACGGGGGTTAGAACTTGCGAGAATGCAAGGTGAAGTGCTTGGTAGTGTATTTAAAAGGAACACGAGCAACCAAAACGAGCACACAATCCTTGGTTGTACAAGGAACCAAGAACACATGTCAATGTTTGCTAAAAATGGCATCAAGCCTATCTCCATGTGAATTATCATATGAGTTCAAGTCTTTGGATTTATATTTCATTGGGCTTCCTTCACATGAGCCCAGCCCAACAAATCTACCCCTTACCATAATATGGAACGATTCATCATTCATGCTATCAATTGGTAATATTGAAGTTTCTCCCCGGATCGATTCTTCATCATTATAACAGAACCATTATGGCCTATTTAAATTTTCTCAAGTTCCAACAACTTCTCATCTAGAACATCCCTTATCTAATGATATCTAACATTAATGCGTTTTAGTCTAGAATGAAACGATGAATTCATGCAAAGATGAATCGCATTTTGGTAGTAACAAAATGATATGTACCTTTTTTGCTTGGACCTAAGTTCTTCCAAGAAATTCTTCTGCCGTAGTAACTCTTTACTAGCTTTGATCGCAACAATAAATTCAACTTTGGTTGTAAAAAGTGCAACACACTTTTGTAGAAAAGTGGACACCAAACCATTGACAGGCATTGCACCTTTTTATTGGATTAAATAGCATGATCGGTTTGATCAAACTTAATCAAGTGAATGGCAAAACCTACCAAATAATACAATCCAAAGTTTTGAGTAAGGGCAGATCTTTCTCGATGCAAGATGAACCGAATTTTGCACAAGTATGAAACATATAATGCGTACATTCACAAGGTTCGTGACTTCATTATGGCCGGAAGTTTCGTGTTACGGTGACTAAGTTCATGTCAAACATCAGTTCTGATTTAAATTTCTCGCATCACTAATGAGCAAAAACACGGGCCAGAATTCTATGTGAGGCTAGTCTTTGGATTCCCTCAAAAGTCAGAGCAGCAACCTGCCGAAAAAAAATCTTTCTTGGCTCATCTTATTATTGATTCGGTTGAATTTAGCCGAGTAGGGATTTAGTGGCGTTGTCCCATGTCCTCCTTCAGGAGGGTTTCAAGAGTCGATGACCGGATTTCTGATATCCCACGAACAGTTAAAACAAAAGATCAATCACCAAGTGATAAGTAGTGAAGCCGATTGAATCTCTACCTTAAAATGAAGCAATTCACACGACATAGTATTCACCAAGACGCTCAAAGGAACATGCTTTCTGTAACCATCAACAAAACCAGGAATTTCCAAAACATAGTTGTAGGCATATTCGGGACTCACAAGGATTTTAACAAATTCACGTAGTGGGGTTTTCATTAAATAAGATAATCCAGCGGCAGCAGCATTGAAATTCTATCTTTCAAAGGTGAAGATAAAAGAGTCGCGTGGAATGAGTACTGAAAAACGGCTTAAACCACAGAACTGAACTTGACCATTGCTTTTTATGATTTGGTTCAATTTAAGAGAATTTTCTCGGGGAAAAACGAGACTAATGTAGAGTTTGGTTTGGTATTAACTTTTTGCCAACCAAATCAAGCCGCCTATTAATTTTTTAAAATATTTGTCACTTGTATATTTAAAGAAGCCTATCTATTTTCAGTTCAAAATAGATTTGACTTTCATTTTGTGAGGATGTATAACTGGTTATGAGCATAGGGTTTAGTTTCTCCATGATATAAATGCTCTTTCCAACCTGTTTGAGTTTATGAAACTACCCAAAAAAGCGACAAAATAGAAGAAGAAAAATCAGTTTGGTTTGGTTCCCAATTGAACCGAACTGCCAAAAGCAGGATTCACTTTGGTTCGATAAGATTTCCTTCTTCCTCCAAACGTACTTGTGCAATTTGCTTTGGTTTAGCGTCTAATCTCAGTCAAAGCAAATTGTGCTCGCCTCTACTTCATGGCTCACGTTAAAGTTTCATATGAGTAAAGTTTGCATTAATTTTCTTGTGAATCGATTTTATTTTATTTTTGTATCATGCATAATGAATGTATTAAAGTTTGACTAATTTCTTATTAAGTGTACATAATACGAGCCTTCGAGTGTTATTGTGACCCGTAATCCAACGGAATTTCGCCATTATTACTTGAGGCATTATAGTCATACCTTCCGAAGGCCATCCAAAGTGTAATGAACATTTTGGAGATCAAATGATTGAATTTTATTACATCATATCATGAAGAAACCAAGTTTTTTTTTTTTTTTCACACTTGCATAGTCCAAATGATCATAAAGACCTTGGCTAGTACTATGTAATTTTCCTGTTTCTTCTTTATTTATCATCATCGGAGAGAGATGATCGATTTTTCAGACCCAACTCAACCGGGATATTTGCAATTGTTATAACCTGGAAGAAACCAATTCATAAAATCAAGTAAGTCAATTGAACGAATGTGCAATGACTTTCATCTTTCTAGTCATATCAGACAGATCTTAAGACAAGCATAAATACGCAGAGATTCTCAATATCTGTAAAGAAAGAGACGATGGCTTACTGGGGTCTTTGTTTGTAATTTGTGCGCTGCCGCCAAAACTACAAGCTTCAGGAGTCCTGCCATGGCTTTGGAAGTAAGCATTCATGGCGTAAGTGGCATGAGACTGCAGGGTGTTGGGTGTTGGGTTCAAAGCAAGGTTGGCCAGGATGGATCGCGCTGAGGTTCATTGTATTTTGCACGAGTGCCATTAGATGAGCTTGTTCTCATATTTTTCCCTTGCAGCTTACTTTTCCAGTTAAGACCGGGTGGTTAAGGATCTTCCTGGTGGCCGACGAAAAAGACGGCAGATCTTGGGGCAACTCGCTTTCCGTCATATGATTGAGAACCTACGGAATACGACGAAACCACCCGAGTGAGTAGGGGTAACACTCGTTCATCACTTTATGTGCGTGTTTTGCCTTAACGTATTCACAAACTTTTAGACTCTTTCCAGGAGGGCATTGCATCATGCATATACTGAGAATAGGCAAGAAATTCTCAAAAGGGGGAGAGCGCGTCGGGACCCAGAAATGTGAAAAAGACACCATGAAGGAAGAAGAAGAAGAAGAATGTGAATGTGATCGATGGAAGAATCGAGATAGTTCCAATCTTTGCGATTGTTGGTGTGGAGAGAGCGTGAGAGGAAGCGAGTAAATATGTACCAACATCAACACGAGTGAGTTGGTTCGATTGCAATTAATTTCTAGAATTTAATTATTAAAATTAAGAAACATATCACATAAAGAATCAGCACATTATGACTTTGAGATTTTTTTAGATTTAATTACTTAACGAAAATATCCTTTCGTTACTCCTTAAAAATGTCAATAGATTGCTTCTTAATATCTCTACTATAATTTTCGTGATTGAAAAAAGATGGAAAGTCTTTTCCTCTCTCTCTCTTCATTGTCTTCTGCAACCTTCAATCATTGGGAGGGTTTGAGCTAGTCTCACCCTCACCTCCATCTGTTTTAATTTTCTTTGATTTTTTTTTTCGTACTTTCGTCTCTCCCAATCTAAATCTGAGAGGTGTGCTCTCCCAATCTAGTTCTAGATTTGAGAGTTTGAACTCTCCGAATCTAGTTCTAGACTTAGGAGTTCTTCTCTTATGCGGAATAATGTTTTTTGGGGATCCAAAACCCCATGCTCTGTCCGTGTATAGGTCCTCTTACGAGTTTTGGCATCTCACTAGACTATGAAGATTTGCTTTTGCAAAGGTTAGATTTGTGTTTATTCAACCTATTTTGGTTATATCCGTGTAGCGATGATGTAGAGGAAGCTGAACCTAGACAAACACCGCCCATTAACAATGCCGTAGTTATTGGAAAATTAATTTTTGGCGTGTACTTATCATTGATAATGATACAAGATCCGTCAATCATTTTGCTTGACAGACCCGTTTTTTTGGAACAACTGGGTGCTTAACCTTACCAGTACTTCATTGATCCTCTTTCTTTTCTGGATTTGGCTTTATTTTGTAGTGTTCTGGCCTTTGCTCTGCATCGGTTCACTTTACCACGAAAGTTTATGTACTTCTCATGTATCTTTTTGAGCCATGAATACAATTTTTTCGACAAAAAAATAATCTCTCTAGTAAAAGTTACATATGATTTGGAATTATGTTAGGTTTTGGAAATTGCACCAAACGAAGAAAGACAAGGCATTATGTCTCATAAGGTACCAAATATCATTGCATGTCAATTATTATGAGGATCGGATTAGGAACGGCAATAAAGTAATTCCTCCAAAATCTTTAGCCTATATAGAAGTGTTCCGCCCCATTTGATTCGTAAGGTGAACCGCATTTTGCACGAGTTGAGACATAGAATGCGTACATTTGCAATCATTATAATCGGAAGTTTCGCGGTATTGTGATTAGTTCATGTCGATAATTAATTCCAATTTAAATCTCTCACATCACTGATGAGCAAAAACAGAGGCCAAAATTCCATGTGAGGCTGGTATGCGAATTTCACAAAAAAAAAGTCAAAAGCTGCAAGAGAAAATTGTCCAAAAATGCTTAAACATATTTCAATTTTTCCATTTCAGTCATAAACATTTTCATTGTTCCAATTGAGTCTTAACAATTTTGTGTTTTGTCAATTGAGTCTATTCTGGCAAAACTAATGCAAACAATATGTAATAATATTTTAATATTTTTTCAAATATTTTTTTTACTTTTTTATTTTTATTTTTTCTTTTATGTTTCTTTTCTTTTTTTTTTTCTTTCTCTTCTCCTCCTTTATTATTTTCTTATTATAGCCAGCAAGGGTCGCCAAGCCCTCACCCAAAGTTGGACAAGGCTCTCTTGCCTATGGCTGGCAAGGTAGGCGAGGGCCTCATGGCCCTCGCCGGCCACAATAAACAGAAAAGAAAAGAAGGAAAAGAGAAAAAATAAAAATAGATGAAATGTTAAAAAAATTGTTTACATCAATGCGACCCACGCCACGTAAGACAGCTAGAGTTCACATCAATAATTTTCAATCAATACTAACATGATGGACTCAACTAGCACAACTAAAAGGTTTTGAATTAATAAAAATGTAATAAGTTTCAAACTTTTTGACAGATTTTATTGAGTTTTTTATTACGATGAGTAGAAGCATATGATCGAATCTCTACTGTAAACTGAAGCAATTCATAAGTCATGAAATTAACCAAGCAAATTCAAGGAAAAATAGTGAAGAGAGAGAGAAAATAGATTGAAAAATTCACATTAATGAGTTTCAATCACAATTAACCCAATGTACTCAAGTAGCATAATTAAAAGGTTCTGAATTGATAAAAAGCAATAGGTTTCAGACTTTTTAACAAAATTTATTGAGTTTTTTATTACGATGATTAGAAGCATCTGATCAAATCTCTACTATAAATTGAAGCAATTCATAAGTCATGAAATTAACCAAGGAAAAACAGGAAAAATAGCGAGAGAAAATAGATTGAAAAGAAGAAAAATTCCATTGCCGGGAATCGAACCCGGGTCTCCTGGGTGAAAGCCAGATATCCTAACCGCTGGACGACAATGGAGATGTGACCCTCAATTAAGAATTATCTTATATATTATCTTGAAATCCAGGATAGGTATTTTCCACAACCTGTTATTTCTGTCTTTTTCGTATAAAAATTGAGCGGATTTGGTGCGGTTTGATTCGATGGAACAGCACGTTTCCGGAAATTAAAAAGTTTGACGATTGTATCAAACTATTTTTTCGGATTGGGTCGAGCATCGGCTTTTATTAAACCAAACCTGTTGCTTATTAATCTTTTTATCTGTTGTATTTGAACTAGCCCATGCTGATTCTCCCTTAGATTCGAAATAGGGTAGATTTTGATTTTGTGTGGATTTATTATTAGGAATTGAGGATATAGACTTTAGTTTCTTCATGAAACTATTACTCTTTCTAACCCATTTTAGTGAATTTCAGTTCGGGAACTTACCAGAAGACAGAAAAAACCGTTTGTTTTGTTTCCATACAGAACCAAACTGCAAAAAGAATTTGGTATGTTTCGATTCTTCAACACATTTCTGCGATTAGGGTTTAGTTTGACGACTAGATTGAACTGAGCTGTACCTTTTTCATTCACATTCCCGGGAACTTGTTAGATAATAAAGCAAGTGGAGTTTTTGATATCCTATATGTATTGACTTTGGCTTCATAAGCATCCAGAGTGTTAGTATGATCCATTTTCCACTAAAATTTCATGATGCTATCCCAAAGAGCATTGACCATTTTGGGGACCCCCCAAGGTCAGATTTCATTGCACCACATGGTGGAAGAAGGCGAGGGTTTACATTTCTAATATCCAAATGATATAGTACTAACCGTAGTTCTCCTTTTCTCTGCTTTATTCAACTAAATGAAGTGATCTTTCAGACCCAACTCAGCCAGGATACTTGCAGTTTCCATAGCCTGGAACAAAATAAGTGCATATAACCAAGCAAATCAACTGAAATAATGTGCAACCACGTATCTAAGAGACAGACATGAGTGAGTAATGAAAAGTTCGTCTTCCTAGTCCAATCTGTCAGGTCCTAAGACAGGCATGAGTATGTGGAGATCTCCTATATTAGGATGAGAGAAACGAAAGGCTTACTAGGGTCGTTGTTCATAATCGTTTCAGTGCCCTTAAAATCACAGCTCCTCGGATCCTTGCTGTAGGTTTGGAAGTATGAGTTCATTGCATAAGCGGCATGACACTGCATGGTGCTGGGTCCGAAGCAAGAACCCCCTGGTTGGATCAGATTGCAATCGGCGCTGTGGCCGCACGCGTAGTCTAGATTGCCCTTCAACTGAGGGTCCGGGACGCAGTCATGAGGCAAACACCGAGGTCCTCCATTTGCCTCTGATTTCTACAGGAGATAACGAGGGCTTATTTAATTTCTATGGGACTTAATAGAAGTCCATTATCAGTCTAAGAAACTTTTTACGCGCGAGAATTGTGTGTATGAGTATTTCACTTAGATATCCAATTCATTCAAATTACGGGGCTAGGATAGTTCACTATGAAAACTACCGCGCCAACGAACTCTTCATCTTTCCGGCAATGTGCCGAGTCATTCTTGTCTTCAGCAGCTTTATTTTGCTTGTTGAAAATCATGTTATTAAAGTCGCTGCTAATTATTTGACTGGGGCGAAATTAACTGTTGGGGTAACTTAGAGCATCTAGAATACGGTTCTCTCCTGTATGTAAGTAGCTAGTGATGAGTTCTATGAGCACGTTATTTAAATGTTGCATTTCTTACTTTGCCGATTGAGGTGGATTCGAGGAGCTTCCTGGTGGTGGCGAAGAACGGAGATCATCAAAGACTCGGCTTCCATCGTAAGATTGATGAGAACCTACAAACATGAGCATAAATTTTTCATGACATTGGTGTTACTTTCACTCGACATAGATACGAAATGTTTTCAACTTCTTTTCGACGAAAACTTTGCATTATGCTCTTTGGGCACACATCGAGATGAAGCAAGAAATTCCCAGAAGAGGTCGAGATATCAACGTTGCTGAACTCACTCTCGACATGAGATGCTCGTAGCACCGTGACCAAGAAAAGCGTAAGGACCCAGAAATGGGAAAAGGAGGCCATGGGAAATCGAACTAGCTATTAGTCACTACCTTCCTCCTAAGTAGGAAGGAGAAGTTGAAGAGTATGGGGATGGAGACGATGAAGAAGCAACGAGGTTTCGGAGTTTGCAATGGTCGGAGTGAAGAGTTTTTAGTGTAAAAGAGCGAATGAATTTCGACACATGGGAGATGGTCGGGCGCAAATGTCAATCTCGGTATCCCCATTGGCAGAAGCCGAGAATGTTACAACCGAAGTTGATGAGATAGGAAAGGGGAGGGGAGGGAAGGAAAGGGTTCGCGGGCATGAGGGACGCTTGGCATTGCTTTCGGGGTTTTTTTTTTTTTTTTTTTTTTTTTTGGGTCGGTGCATTGCTTTCGGGGTTAAAGGGTCAAAAAGGTGCGCATTTGAATTTAATGTCTCGCTTTGACGTTTGAGTCGGTGCTCCGATCCTTTCCATGTCCGGGTCCCACGATCCGTCCTAACTAAACTTAGGGCTTGTGTATTAATATTCATAATCTTGAGGCATATCGGCAACATTTATACCTGATTAAGGCAACGGAAATTGTTGGTAAGCAACCGAAATTGTTGGTACGATCCACAATGCTTCCCCATTATATTTGGATACGTTTGATTTAGCATTTTAAAAATCCATTGAGAAAATGCTAAGCAATTTAAACTAAAAAACTTTGAGCAAATGCTTCAACCTCTCATGCATAGTTTGCTGACAGTGCTCTGAACGGTCAGGACTAGAGAAATTGTTGGTTGGTCTCGAGGATATGAATCAAACTTCGAATCCAATCTAAGCCTCCGTTTCCAAGCTGTTGAATCGAATGGACCGTAACTTTGAAGGTGAAAAATTGGCTAGTTCAGTCGACAAATGGTTATTGAGAATTACGAGGGAGGCGCAAGGAGGAAACACGTCCGTGGCAGTGTTGATGTTGCATAATTTCTCTCTTTTGGTCGCAAAGTTATCCATAACTTCTGGCTTCTGAATTGCATTCATTGACATCTTACTCCTGAATTGTATTCAGAAAGGAGACTCGACAAGATCGACAATATGCATTTTGTGGATTGTATGTTTACCCTCCTTTCCACTTCTCTTTTAGTCCTACAGTACTACCGAATTATTGTTTGCTAATTTCTTCGGACATTGTTTCGGCGGAATACAACCACAGAGAAGACCTGACAACATGTGCCAGCGTCACAAAAAGCAACTATTATCATCATATTGCTCATATTTGCAAACATGATCTTACTAACTTCCAGAAGTATCCACAAAACCATGGGCTAGAAAATGGACGAAATCCGTGGCTCGAACTATTAACTATAGCCAGTAGTTACTAGCTCGACACAAAAATCACAACAAACGGGTGAAGCTTGCCAACTCCAACAGAAGATAAGAGGACCCATATCCCATGTATGATCCATCATGTCAGAACTTTTATATACCTACCACCAACTACACGAACTACATGCCCTCATATTGACACAATCGCAATATCTACGGATTGAAATTAGCAGAACTTCATCATAAGAACACATTACAAAGTGTATGTTCTTGTACAACATGAGGAGGTAGACAAAAGGGCTCACAACAACCAAACCCATGTAGAACAGAGCTACAAAACCGTATACATTGACATTGAAAAACTCAATGAACCAAGCAAAGCAGAAGAGCATGCAACCATGTAGTCAAGTTCTAATGACAAATGAATCAGGCATAAGAAAAATATAAAACCACCATCAACCGCTAAAAGAATGGAAGAATCATGGTTGGCACAGGACAGCTGAAGATATCTCATTTACCCGCCAGAGTGAGAGACTGGAGTAGTCACAAACTGCCCATCTTTATATGCATGTATGTACTGCTGCGGCAAAGAATGCTCCGCCTGCAACACAATGGCTTCGGTTAATTAACTACAATATATGTTAAAACATAAGTCCACCAACTTCACTTGCAGTCCTCTCTTTCTCCCTCTCCAAAACCCCCCCCCCCTTTTTTTTTCTCTTCTCTTCCCCTTCTTTTTCCTCCTCTCTGCCCCCGCCCCCTTGAATTCATCTTTCCCCTCAACCGAAATCATGCATCTGCCACTCATAACCTTTTCTATGCTTACTCCTGGCTAACTCACCAAAGCACATACAAATATATTTCTCCACCAGAGTGAAAAGGCATCGGATGATTCACTGAATGACTATTATCAAAGAAAGCAAATGTCATGGAAGCAAGTGACAAGCAAAAAATTGATTCATCTCTTTTCTTGGCCAGCTAATGCAAGAACGCCTTTTATCGGGCAAGAAATGGCATAGGGAGTTAATATAATGGGATAAAGGGTTTTTCTACTGGTAAAGGATTTGCAGAGCCACCTAATCCAGGCAATTGCAACTGAAATAGAATATGTACCAGTCACAAACCATTTTCCTCCCACACTTATTCCATGGGAGACAAGCTCATGAAGAGGGCATTTGCATATGACAAATATCAAACACTAGAACTCTAATATTCCTACTTAACTGCCAAAATGTGTTATATATACAAACCATCTAAGGACACAGATCAGAAAAGAAATAAAAGCACTTGCACAATTTGAAGTTGTCTGGAGAAGAAAATGTCTAAGAGATGTGAATGTACCCAATCACCGTCAGGCTCAGTGCCAGGTACTAAAACATTGATCTCGCTCGACTTAGCTGTTGTTATGGATGCACCCAAGGAATCTTTGCTCAAGTACAACTGACAGCCAGCAGTGTTATCCACAGATATTGTTGGAGCTGATCCCTGAAAGTGCAGGATGGTAAATGTTACCAAGGAAGATCATCTTTTTCACTTGGAGAAGCTATTGTAACTCTTGGAAGCAAAGAGGATCAATAAATATCTCTGTAAATTTGGGATGTGTCTGAATACACAAGCTTGCACAAACATAGTACCTGACACTGCACTTCAACACCATTGCAGTTCACAATCTCACAAGCAGCAACGACATCCTGCAATAAGTAAAAAGCAGGATAACATGTGCCTCGGTATGCATCTCTTATATAACAATACAAACATGCACATATCTAAAAAGCTGATACTAACCGTAAAAACAATTCCCATTTTAGTGCACTTGTCAACAGTTATGTTGTTAACTTTCCCTGCAATTGGTCAAACAAAGATCAGTTGCCTCTAGCATCTCCATTCAACTGCCCAGAAAGAACAGCTCCCAAAACTTCAGCAACCACTAGCCAAACTTAAGAGTTGAAGTAGCCATATGACAGCAAACATTTCAAAGCGCATAATGTACCTTGAATCTGCAAGACAGAATCTTTGCATCCAAACACATAGACAGTCTGTTTTGCATCACAGTCATCAATAACCAAGTTTTTCTTTCCAATTTGATTTTCAACGGCCCATCTGCCCACAGTGACAAATACATAAATCATATTGTTGCATTTATTTTCAACATTAGATAAAAGCAAAGCAACTTACTTCCGACCCATTAGTAGCTCTAATTTAGGAGGTCCAGCTTTTGAAAAAGATGGTGAAGCAGTACGACCTTCTTTTTCACCAGCACCAACAACTCCAGTTCTATCAGTGCGGTTCTTTGTCTTCATATCATCCGTGACCTTTCTTAGCCCTGCGAATCATAAATATCATTCCTCATTGCACCATTTTGATATATGATGAATAGAATGCAGAGAAAAGACGCAATTACCAGTAGTTACAGGCTTCCCCGAATTAATTTCCTGGAAAACAGCAGCCATTCCCTGCTTCGGGCGAGATGATGAAGCTTGTGGAGAGTCAGAACTGAAGAGTGATGCTGGTGGGGGCGGAGGAGGGGCAGGTGCAGGTGCACTTTTTGCTGGAGCTTTCGACACGGCAGAAGTGGCTACTTTTCCATTAGGACTCCACACTGGACCCAATGGGTAAAAAGCTTTCACATATTCCCTTAAACCTGGCAAATACAGTTCTTTCAGAGCTTTTGCCCATTCCACATGATCTGGGTCTTTGTTCCTGTACTCCACCAGTACCTACGATGTCAAGACGAGATCAACACACATTATCACTAAGCTAAAGCAGTGAAAGTTACATATAGTTGAAGTCTTAGTTAGTTGTGTGATAGCTAGTAAGACAAGGGATATCTCCTGCCATATTATGTATTAATCATCTCCACACGAAATAAATAAAACCTACAAGCTATTTCACACTATTCCATTAGTATTGCTCCCCAATAGTGGTTCAAAGGAAGATTGTAGCACCTAGGTAAACTTCTAGTAGCAAAAAGCACTGCAAAACTGATCACCAACTCTTTAGATACTACTTACTACAGCAATAGGATCCTTCATTGACTACCAAAGTCAGCTAATCACATTTAGCACACATATACTCCCAGTACCTTGTTGTTGTAGAACTCTGCCATTTGCCAACTTTCCTCCACATGGGCAATTGGCATGCTCATACCTTAGGGAAACAGGAAAAAGAAAATCAAAAGGGAGGTTCGGCAATGATCTGTTGTAGCTAGACATAAAAACTTTTTAACTTACCACAATCTTTGCCTGTGTATGCAATCCATGCTAATGCGGCAAGACTGTCAGCAGCAGCTTTCAAGTGGTTAAAGAAATCAGATCGCCTTCCCTCAGTTAATGCATTTGCTTTCATGATTACCTCATTTAGTGGCTTAAGAAACTCGCCCAAACCTGCGAGGTCAGGTTTCTGCGCAAAACACAAAAACCCATGTAAACATATAATAAGCACTCATCGTCCATCCCATTGGTCTATTCCATTTTACCACAGACACTTAATTGAGGGTTTCACACCACCCAATTCTTATTATCTAACCCCACCTCCTGCCTCAATCTATATATAAATTAACTGAAATTCGCTACAAATAGTGAAAGGCAATGTCGTAAGTCCCAGATTTGAAATTGAAAGCGCGTGGCATTAGTCGTACAAGCAAAACAATCTTTGTCCTTGCCCAACCAATTGAAACGAACTTGAAGGGAAAAGGTTTAATTATGAATGAAGAGAAGATTAGATTCTCCTCCCGCTGAAAATCAAGAATCTAAATAGTATTAATAATAAAAAAAGAGGCGAAAGGCCACTTATACCCAATACATACGACGCAATGCAGGATAACTAAGTCTTCGGTGCCGCCAGAAAAGCCTTCAACGAACCTAACGTAAGAGATCCAAACATATCACTAGCCAAGTACTACGAGTTTCAAATAATCAAGTTACGCGAGTTCCATTTACGGCCAATTACCACAAAAAGGGCCACTCAAACCTCATATCAACAAACGAATCGAAGAAATGGACACGAACATTCAGAAAGAGAAAGAGACGATCGATCGCCAATCCTTAGCTCACGAAGCTCGATACGCGTCCGAAAGATCCCTCCCTAATCCACGTCAAACTCACCTGCGTCTGCCTGATTTGGATGAGAAGCTCCTTCTGGGCGCTGAACGCTTCCGCAACGACCTTGGTGACGTCCAGCACCCGCCCCCCGATCTTCTCCGCCGCGCTCGAAACCCTAGCCACGTACTGCGCCATCAGATCGTCGAAGGCCAGGATCGCCGGATCCGTCGCGGCCAGCGCGTCCCCGCCGTCGCCCCCCGCCGCGGCGGGAACGCCCCGGGGGGCGGACACCGCCTCGAGGCGCGCGACCGCCGCTTCCAGCCGCTGTATCAGCTTCTCCTCCATCCGGACGGGACTCGGAAGAGCTCAGAAGTTTCTGAAGACTGTTTTCAGATCTCCGGAAGGATTGGATCTGAGGAGAGAAAAGGGAATGGCCAGGAGTGGCGGTGGTTTATATAAGGCGCGGCGTCGTCGTCGTCGTCTTGGGGGAGAGAATGTTCTTTCCGTGTTACCTTTTTGCGCTGTTTCGAATTCGCCGAAAGCGAGCGAATAGTGAGGATTTTTCAGGTTTTGCGCGGTCTCGGGCGGGATAAGGGGACACGCGTCCGCACCTGCGAATTTGGCGGTCGATGTGTCGAGGAAAATAGGGACGATTGCAAAAAGGTTTGCCATACTACGGAGCAGGGTGAAGGCCAAATGGAGGAATCTTGCGTTGGCAAGTCGGTAATGGCAAATCCAAGTTTAGATTACAGGTGACTTGATTACGGAGTAGATTGGCGAGTGGATTTTGATGATTTGTTGCCCACTTCGGGTCATCATGGGGCATTTTTCTAGTTGAATGATGTGGGGGTGTCGTGGATCGTGCCTGACATGCCTGGCGAGCGAGCACGAGGAAGTGGGAAGGATGAGGAAGGTCAGCCCAAGTGAGTGGAGGCGTGGCCGTGAAGCTTGATGGCCATGCAGACCGAGCTCAAAGCTGAATTGGACAATGATTTTGAACACACTAGAAGTGAGTAGGGCCATCTGGATTGGGTTTTGGGATAGATCACAAATGATCCAATTTAAATTAATTCATTATACGCAATACATATTTAATAACTAACACCCGATCTAACATTTATCTAATTCGATTCATTTACTAAAATATGTCCATATTTAATCAAAACTAAACATAGCTAACTTACATGATAACTAAATCCATCAAATATAAGTGAAAAAATAAATCTATAACTCATTTTAACAGGTCCAGGAGTAAGCATGGGCTGCTTTGGTTTCATCGGGTTTTCTATTAATCGTGACTTCCATGCGCTAAAATAGGTCGAGCTCAATTGACACTCTTCACTTTGATTTGACAATGTGTTCATGAGAAAAGAACCTCGAGAAGAGCCGCGAGTTTAGTGAATGGAACAGCACTGTGTCTTTCGGTCGCCATCGCTGCAATGGGAGCTAAGTGGACGTAAAAGCTCGTGCCCGTATCATTTATGAGCCTACTCCGGTAGATGAAGCACATCATGAGCAACACTGAGTAAACCTTGCAAGTTTCACTCCCGAAGCTCATAATGTACGTCAATGTTTTTTTTTTTTTTTTAATTATGCGGAGCAGGGGAGTTCAATCATAAAGATCTTCCCCAAGCCGACAATGGCACTCCATTTTGTGAAATCGGATGATTTTCTTCTTTGTGTGAGCATACGATTTAAGAAAAAGTCCTTCCAATACTCCAGATATACTTGCATGTATATTTACAGGGCGCGTTTATGAAACTGCCTCGTCATTACATACGAAAAACTATGTGATCTAGAATGAAACAATATGAGAAGGAGATGTAATAAGCTCATCCGCGGTTTCATTTTTTCCCCTATGTACCCAGTGGAATGTTATATCCCATATAATCTGACCTCAGCTACAATCACACTGCAATCTCGTGGTCACTATCAGGATCACCACCTTCATCTCTCCGCATCACCAGCTCCGGCGTGCTTGCGTGGCCTTGGGATTTCTGGAATTCCACTAAGCTGAGCTTGCTGCAATGTGAGACAATCTCTCTCCTGAGCCAATCTTTGTTGCTGTAGAACATGAATAAGAAGAATCACAGCCAATGCAAAACATTAAGAAAGAGTCGGGTCTAAAAGAATGCTATACTGCAGCTCATATCTTGCAAAGTACTGTAATAACTTCGATAAGAAAATTGAGAATGACGATAAAGACAGCCTGAAGAGCTAATCCAGATGCTGAATATATACAGAGAACTTGAGGGAAATAACTAAATATCTCCAACTCTGCTGCAGCAAATGAGCTACACCCAGCAAGTTTTCATGAGACAATTAAATCTTCTACAATCATTTGCAAAAGGCATTCCGTCAGGACTATTTGTTTACCAGAGGGCAATGCTACCTACATCTCTGGTATGACTATCTTTGATGAGCCCTTTCAACTGAAGAGCTAGAATATTCAAAAAGAAACTATGACGTCCATCGTATGTAGCTCTGTTAATGACAGAGTAATTTACACACGAGAAATATGTAAAAATTAACTTACGGCACGAAAAGGGAAATCATCTGCCTCAAGCATGTGAACAATTTGTCCCATCTTTGGCCTCTTAATAGAATCCAAGTCCACACAGCGCAGGCAAACTAATATTGCACGCTTTAAAGCTCTCTGAGGTGGTGGATCTGCAATTAGAGGATCCACAATATCTTCTCCTCGACGACTTGCTACCATTCCTCGAAACCAGTCCACCAAATTCATCTGAAAAATATGCAGCAGAGGCTGAGTTTAGGCTGTACAAAGCCATTTATAATTAAGAATATCGACAATGCAGCAGCAGCAACAGAGCATGGCCCTGTATTCACCTCTCCAGCTGGTCTAGAATAGTCAATAGGACTCCTTCCGGTAATCAGCTCCATGAGTAGAACTCCAAAGCTGTACACGTCGCTCCCTTCATTAAGCATGCCAGTGCTTGCATAGTCAGGAGAGACATAGCTGTACCCAAAGCAATCGATAGCAGTTTGTTACCGAATTGAAATACTCGATCCAAATGAAATTGGAATCACTTAGACAAAACCAACAAATGACTTACCCGAAGGTGCCCATTACACGTGTAGTCACATAACTTGCCTCGGGTCCTAAAAGCTTTGCCAATCCAAAATCTGATACTTTTGGATTCCATTTTCTAGTTAGGAGAATGTTGCTGGACTTCACATCTCGATGCACTACTTTGGGTTCTAAACCTTCATGCAAATATGCTAGCCTGCAAAGTTGAATAAATTTAATCAAGAGTTTCATTAAAACAAAAGCTGATCTATATGGAACATCAAGATTTGAAACACTAACAGGCTTATTTCTCCAAGAAAGAAATTATATCAGGACTCCTGATGATACAATGGTGTCAATTGAGTCGAGCACCGCGGTCCAAAGCAAATTGACATTTTGAAAAAAATTCTTGTACCTGTGGGCCTCTTGGTGTCTTTAAATTACAGAGAAGCATATTTCATATCGAAAGAATTGAGAGCTTTGCTTAAACTAGTCTTTTCATATCGTCAAACTCGCAATAGGCAAATATATGGAAGAAGGGAAGTGTCTCTATGATGAAAAATTAAGAGCCAAGAAAATCGAAATAAAGGTACCTAGTGGAAAGCTGATATTTCTAACTCCAGAAAACCAGATCAGACATTAAGAATGAAACTGAAATTATTTCAAATATCCATAAAATATGTAGGCAAACAAGATGAAGCCGATAGCAAGAGAAGGCAACGAAATCATACCCTTTTGCTGTTCCAATAGCAATTTTCATTCGAATAGCCCAGGTCAGAGGGCTAACCGACCCAACATCGCCATGTAACCACTGCTCCAAATTGCCATTGTCGACATACTCGTAAACAAGGATTCTGTACAGGCATTATCCGGGAAGCAACATGAGTTGCTGCCTTTGTCGAAACTCATCTAGGCTTGGAAATTATTGGGTAAAGAATGTGTGAAATGAGTTTAGAAGTACCTTTTAGCCCCCTCCGCACAATAGCCAATTAGACCTACCAAATTCTTGTGTCTTACTTTCCCAATTGCTTCTACCTCCACCTTAAATTCTTTCTCAGCCTGACCCCTGAGACATATGAACAAACAATTTAAACAGTCAATTTCTCATCCCTTGACCGTCCTCCTGCCAGAGTACTGTTTCAGCAGCTTGTCAAATGAAATTTTACACTCGCTGTTCAGAAACGATAGACATGCATTGCCAAGAGAAAAGCATAAGTAATGGCTTCGTGAGATATCACAAATGAGTAATGATGCCGTTCTTGCTTTTGCTACTTCGATTTTCGGAATGCGAATGAGTACGCTGCCCCACAGTTATTTCGGGGAAAGGAAAGGAAAGTTGAATTGCCGGGATCAGAAAGATGGTGATGGAAAGAAGAGAAAGCGAAAGCAGTAATGGGAAAACAAAAGAGAGAATAAAGAACAAAGCAACCAGCTACTTTGCCAAACGCTCCCACACCCTGACTGACGAGGAAACACTCCCAAGTCCCCACCGACACATCAGAAAAATTCTCCGGATCCAGACAACGCGCGTTCGATCTAAATTGAAGATTTCAGCGATGATCCGAATCGCCGTTACTAGACATTATTAACCCAGTCGGTTGGTGAACCGTGACCAAATATAGGATTTGTCTTTTGCATCGCTATACCAGCTCGCTTAAATGCTCCTGAAATGCAGCAGTTTCAAAACAGGCAAGTTTTAAACTTTTAGCGTACTTGTTGTCGAGAAGGCTCTTCACGGCGACGACGGAGCCATCGTCCAGGACCCCTCTGTACACGACCCCGTAACCTCCTTCTCCGATCACATTCTCCGCCGCGAACCCGCACGTCCCGACCTCCAGCTCCCTCAAGCTGTACCAGCGCCCCCACCCGATGTTCCCATGCACCTCGGCGGCCGCTGCCGCGTCGCTCCTGCTCCCGCTGGAAGCGCCGTCGCTCTCCCCGCTCTTCTTCCCTCCGACTCCGCTCCCGCTCCCGCTCCCGCTCGCGATCTCGGCGTCGCTCCGCTTCCCCCCCTCGAACTCCACCACGACGACGCTCTCCACTTTCGCCGCCCCCGCGGCGCTCCGGTCAGCTCGATCCACGGCCTTGATCTCCACGATCTCCTTGGGGACGAGCGGGATCAGGCCGGAGCTGTTCTTCCCCAGCGCCCGGCGCTTCCTCGAGGCCCGGCGGAGGCGGACGCAGAGGTACGCGAGGAGGGCGACGCAGAGCGCGCAGAGGGCGAGGATGCCGACGAGGACGTAGAGCTTGACGCCGAGGAAGGGAGCCTTGGAGTCGAGCTCGCGAGGGAAGGGGAGCCGCCGCCGCCGCCGCCGAGCTTTCGGTGCTCGCCGGAAACCGCCATGTTCCCAGCGGAGCGAGGTGCGAGGGAGTTGAAGAAAAGGCTGACAGAGTACGTGAATGCGTGAGAATTGAAGAAAGAGTGATAGAGAGAGAGAGCGGTACAGTACCCCTCTAACGGACACAAAGGAAAAGGCAAGAGAGAGAAAGAGGGAGCGACAGAGGGGGCCTCGCCTGGCCACCTTTATTACGAAAGTGCCATCGTGTTCGGGGAGTGACGTCTTGCTTCCCACTGCACAGATGGGGGGATAAATTAGTAATTGGGGTCGAGGGCAGTTTTGACATTTCGACGAGTCAGTTTGTTTGAGCGGTCATTGACTAAACTGAAAAAAAAGAAAAGCTGAAGATGACAAGAAGAAGGTGAGATTCACTTTTCTGGAGTGCCAGTTTAACAACTCTTTTCCTTCGCTGTTAGCATTACTTTGTTCGAGTTTGGTTAATTTTTGTCCTCATTACGACACTCCCGAGAAAATCCACCGTCTTTCAAGAAGGCTTTCTCGTGTCGTCGCCCGTCGCACTATGCGAAAACTCAACGCAATTCAAAATCTCGGGTACTCAAAATCGACCGTTTACGACCACAAAAGAGCGAAAGGTCTGGATTAACTCATGCTAACCCGTACATAATGACATCCTTATAATCCGGAATCCGTGCACTAAACCTCTCGAATCGACACGGCACAAGCGTCCGATGGCGAAGGAAGACGATGTCTCGTCAAGAGATGGCCAATCGGCCCCTCTGACGTAGACCACAAAATTTGCCAGCAAAATCACGCTGGACATGAACCTCCCTTCAAGAATGTCCTTCGTCGCGAACAGTTTGAGGGACTGTCCAACGTTTACCTCCCAACTAATTCGAATTTGCTAAGTAAACCCCTCGCTCGCTCTCCTTGGAAACCGCACCGAATTCTTATGGGGACATTTTCCTTAACTCAATCATTGCTGTCCTCTAAGCCGATCGAGTCCCAGGCCGGCGATTGGAACGGATGGTCCTGACTCGCTTTCATACGATGCATGCGAAACAGAGTACGGCAGGCACGTACTCCAGAGCGACGCTATGGTATTCAAGCGTCCAAAATGACAAGAAATTTTAATGAACTTCTTAAACTGACTTATAAATTTCTAGTTTTTTTGCCAGTGTTGAATTGTTTCGACGGACAGGCGCATTGTCTCTGTCCAATCAATAACGAGCCCACGATGAAAGAACCCGGTAAACAATTATCGAGAATGAAGGTGCTCGAACCATATCGTCCCGTCTGTTCACGCTCTCAACATTCTCGTCCACGCTCCTCAATCAAATCTACCTAGTATAGTAATGTTTGGTGACGGTGTGGATCTGTGCATGGGATTTTCGGAGGAGGGCCACGCGCGTGTATGCGAATTTGAAAAATGTCACGAGTATTTTGGGAGGGGCTGAGGGGTGGATACTGAAATTTATTGAGATTGGAGAGGGGCATTGAAGAGGCAAGGTCCCCCAACCGCCAAGTAAATCATAGCTCGAGAGGGCCGCTACTGATGCGACTGAACCGATGGAAGGGAGAGGTGTTCTGCTTGCTGCCGCTGAACGGGACGAGCCATCTCGTCTTAATCCTATTTTTTTTTTTTTTTTTTTAAGAACGAGATAACGTTTCTTTTGATGACGTGAGATTAGGACCTGATTAAAGAGATGGAATTGCCTTATGAAAAATCGACTCAATTACTATTAACACCGAAAAGGAAAGGACCAAAGAGTGTAGTCTCTTTATTGCTTTTCATAAACTTTAGAGTCATCGAGATTGGACTACGAAAATAGTTTGCTTAGAGATGCGTCGGTTTACAAGTGGCTGTGGATAAAGTATGTCGCTTTGCTTGCAAAAAAAAAAAAAAACAAACAAACAAACAAAGGATGTCACTTTGTGAATCATTTTATAAACCAATCACAACAAATACAGTATTCTTCTCTCTATATATTTTTTTCATAGTCTAGATCTATAGGAATGTAATTTCACTCAACGATGATCAAGTCATTAAGAGCTTACTTAAATATAAGGCGTGATATCCTAAAAAAATCCTCAACTTTAAATCCAATTCTAATTATATCTTCAACTTTTTTTTGTCTTGTAAAAAGCCTCAGGTTGTGGTCAAATTCTAATTCTACCTTTTTCTTGTCTTATAAAAATCAATTAACTTTAGGTCTAATCTAAATTCTATTTCATAAAAAAACCATTACTCATGTTCTATATCTATCTCCATGAACATTACATTCAAAATCGCCCTTAGTGATGCAGCATTTTCGTGTCATTACTCTAATTTTTCCCAAAATTTCATATCCAAAAACACGTTTTTTAGAGATCAAAATTTGAGTAAAAATTAGAGCAATTAGGGTTGGTCTTCTTTACTTGCTCTTGCTTTTATGAGAGTTTTCCTTGTATCTTGCTCGGGAATCTTCAATTTTGCGCTTAGTATTAAATCCTTCGTGCTCAAGAGTTTTTCATCCCTTGCGGTCAAAGACCTTGTGCTCGGGAGTTTTTTCATTTC
Source organism: Eucalyptus curtisii (assembly GCA_017140595.1). NCBI lineage: Eukaryota > Viridiplantae > Streptophyta > Magnoliopsida > Myrtales > Myrtaceae > Eucalyptus > Eucalyptus curtisii. The sequence continues at coordinate 22,129,273 of CM029502.1, forward strand.
TCGGTTGTTAAGAGAAATTTTGAACGGAGGATCAACGAGGAAAAATCGGAAACTCAAATAAAATTTGATACTTTTTTACAAGACAAGAGGATTTAGGATAGATCGAGACCTAACCTAAAATTTAAGGTTTTTTATGGGATAAAATTTTTTATCCTGAAATTAGAATTGAACCTAAACTTGAAAGTTTTTACGAGACGAACAAAATTTAGTAGGAAATCGAGACTCGATCAAAAGTTGGAGTTTTCTTAGGGCATTAAGCCTTGAGTATAAGGTTTATTATTTTGAATATAGGCCTTGATAGCCTAGCCATGCAAATAAGGGCGTGACAAAATATACATCCTTTTCTATGTTCGGTCCACGGCACGTTCTAAATTGGACCCATATAAGGTCGTGCACAATCTCACATAAAACATTCAAACCATACGTACGCTTTTGTTCCGCGCTACCACTGCTTGGTGGGAACCACTCCCAAACAACCACCATCATTGATTGCAATTCTAAGGCAACCACCCAAACGGCGATTACAATAGATTTCCACTCTCTCTCTCTCTCTCGCTATTTAAAATCCAAAGTTAGATCCTACCACGACATTTAGTAACCTCGGGCACATGAGCCATTGCATGTGCGATTGCAATTCTCAAGCGATCACAATCGTTATTAATAGAATTGCCAAGTGTCAGTTATTGCAATGGCCATTTGACCGCCTCACTAATGAATATGTTGGGTGTGTGCATACCAAGTTCATATGTCCATTCAAATTGGTGGAAAATCACTAAATTTATACATAATACCACCAAAACCTCCGCTTAAAATGGATTCATACCACATGCACCTGGTCCTCCTAGCAAATTTCCTTTCGTTTTCCTTTCACTTTACAAATAGCGTATTAGAGATCAATCTCGGAGGACAAACATATCCTCGACTTTGGTCTAGCATCTTGCCCACGATTCATGCCATGGATCCTGGCCTCGCACCAAGAGTCCATCAGTAAAATCATTTCCCCACTCTTTTCGGGTCCCTTTATGTAAAGTAGTTCCTTTTCTATCTTCCAAGCCCCCCAAGAACGGAGCCTCCACCCATCCCGCAGCCTTGTAATGACCCACGTAGAAATTTACCTTTTTCTTTACGGTATTCATGGACTAAAAGGTGCGAGCCCTCGAAGCACCATCGTCGGTTCTTTCGAGGAATAGAGACGGATGATAAAAACCTTTCCAGCCACGACTCACGCGTTCAACCATGTAATGCGAATTTGCGAGGTCGATGTAACAATGAGAACGACCGGGATGACATTGCCGCAAAGGTCTTGCTCTCCGCGAATTGGATGACTCCATTTAGGAATTTACCAAATGCGCATAAAACATTGATGTAGCAAATATACTGTTCCAAGAGATAAACTGCACGCAATTCGAAATGATTGGACCGCGTAAGTAGCTTCCTAAGTTTGATTTCTTGCAAATTAAGCTGTGGACCAGCCGACCAACCACTGGATTGGTAGAAAACAATCCGCCCGATGAAGCGTTCATGCAGCTTTCATGGCTGTTGATGACATTTACGGAGCTGCGAGATACCATGTTGACCCACACCAAGTCGGACGAGTATATGGGCCACAAAGCCCAAAGGAAGAACGTCAGACGGGCTAGGCCCATAGCACTTTGCTGAATACACAAAATTAATCAGGCTCGCCGTCACATCAATGACTGGATGTCGTAGCACTAATCCCACTTTATTGTATCCGGTCGCTCTAACCTTATCCCCTAATTTTTTGCTTTCAACCAAAAAGTTCAGCAGCTACAGATGGTGTGGATCGTGGGGGTCATGCATCATGCTTTGCTTATGCTCACGGTCGGTCTTGTCGTATCCCCAGGATTTTATCACAAGTCACTATTCTATTCCATAGCACCGTTAATGAGCATTTCTTATTAGCGAACGAACATATGATAATTTAAGCATCACGACAATAATTGTCGCAGTAAAATGACACAAAAGGGCAAAAAAAAAAAAAAAGAGGTAGGAATGAAAGGAAAAAGGAGAGAAAAGGAAAGGGTTGCTTCGATATTTATGTGATTTTTAAGGATAAGGTCCTGTTTTGTGCAGTCCGGATCCTAAGATCTGCTTAAGAAGAAATTTTATTACAAAGAACGAGACCCCACTCTTGCTCCTTCTGCCACGTGTCCACCCAGTGGCGTCATCATCATTTCTATCCGTCTCCTCCGACCGACCTTCGATCGCATCGCGGCTTTCGATTCACTCTCTCTCCATCTCGCACGCTCGCGACGCCCCCGCACATGGCGCCGGCCACCAACACGAGGAAGCGACACCGCAGTTCCTCCGCCTCCGCCACGGGCCCCCCTCCCCCTCCGCCGCCATCAGGCGCGTCTCCTCCACGTCCTCCTTCACCTCTGCCGCCCCCGCGCCCGCCGCCTCGCCCTCCCCGTCCTTCGACGATCCCTCCGCCGCCGACGTCGTCCTCTGCCTCAACCCCCAGGCCTCGCCGCTCGACGCCGGGGAGTCTTCCTCCAACTCGGACTCGAGGCGCTCCGATCCCGTGCAGATCCACCTCCACTCCTCCGTCCTCCACCGTTCCCAGTACTTCGACGCCCTCCTCTCCGGCCGGTGGCAGAACGGCGATCCCTCCTCCCCCTCCGCCGACGTCCTCCGCTGCAACCTCACCGTCTCCGGCCCGGTCGACGCGTACGTGACCGTCCTCAGCCTCCTGTACACGGATGACTTCTCCTTGGCGATCACCTCCGCTTCCACCGCTCTCGATCTCCTCCCCATCGCGCTGGAATTGCTCTTCGAGGACTGCGTCAAATACTCCGTCAAGTTCCTGGAAGCCGTGCCGTGGACCGAGGAGGAGGAGTCCAGGGTCATAAACCTCACCCCGTTCCTCAAAGACGAGGAATCGAGCGAACTCCTCGCTAGGGTTTCGCCGGAGAACAAGGATTCCTGCGGGGAAATGCTCTTCGGACTAATCCAGGCCGCGTTCAAGAACCAGGCGAGCATGGCCTCCTCGAAGGTGGCGTCCTCGAAGGCCTTCGTCGCGAAGATCCTGAGGGAGATCTCCAACCGCGACGTGGCACGGAGAGTTCTCGAGAGAGCGTTCACGGAGAGGCTTAAGGTCGTGAAGGAGTCGTTGGAGGAGTATTCCAGTCCGGACTTCAGAGAGGATCATGACGAGACGGAGGCCATACAGAGGCTGCACTTGCACATGGCAATGACGAACGGGAGGCATTTGCTGTGGTTGGTGGAGAGGATGATCGAGTTGCGAGTGGCGGAGGCTGCGGCGAAGGAGTGGAGTGAGCAGCCAAATTTCACGGCTGATTTGCAGAAGGCATTCGTGGATGAATCGTGGAGGTGCATCGTGCCAGGCTTCCCGGCCGTGATGATGCGATGCACATTGAAGCTTGCTCAAGCGATTGCCGCCGGGAATATTTTGGCTGCTAGACAGGTATGTCGAATGTCATTTTGCATTGCTAGAATTTGTGGTTATTTTATACAATACTCGATGGTTCGTGAAAGTTGTGCTAAATCAGAGCTTACGACTATGGGGATTTGATTTGGTCTTGTTTTGCTCATCAAAAAGTTTCCTTCTTCAACTGGGTAGTGGGTTTATGGAAATTGTTCGATTGATCGATAAATATGTTTTGGCCGTTCTCGAAATCTGACTGAATCTTTTCGAATGCATATTGGGGGTATGTTGAGATGGAAATAAGTTATGAATGTGGCTTTCGGTTGTGGTTTATAGACTCTCTGATATCTTCCTATTGTAAACAGAGGATAGTTCGGTAGTCCTATAAGGTCTTTATGCATAACCTATTTGTTTGACATCCGGCTTCTATTGGTTGAGTGTAGCTACTGTAGTCAGGGTCAGGTATTCATTGCTGTTCAAGAGTGTCGAAGCCATAGGATTGATAGTGGATAGATGGGCGGCCAATTTGTTAAAAACATTGCCGACCCCAGTCTAGTGGATTCATAATCTCTAACGGATTGTCATGAGGCATTTGTTGCTGAATAAGATTTCGCTAGACGCTGCACCCCATGTCCATGTCCCAGCCTTCTCTCTCTCTCTTAAAACCTCTGGATATTCTGAAGAAGATACCATAACCTGCTTGGTAGTTGGTTGTCGGAATGAGCCTGTATGGGAAGTTTCTTTAGTTTTGGTTGAAGGTACTCGTTTCTTTGTCCTCCGTGACAAAGAACAAAGGCATAGTACAAACTGGACTCCAACTCTTGCAAACATTTTTCTTACATGTGAGTTAAGAACAACAATAACTGGTTGGGGATGTCAGTTTTTGTTCGTTCACTGAGTGGGAAAATCAAGTTAAAAGACAACTCTACAGCTACTTGTTTCTGTTTAAAGGCGAGAAACCTACATCTCTTGTTGTGTCTCTGAATGTTGGGTAATATCAGAATTGACTTTCAACTTTAAATCTCTGTTATGAAATTGAATTTTGCTGCAATAAGTCAACGCATCTTCGGCGAAGACGCACTAGTGTGCATGGTGTGGATCTTATGCCCATTGGTGTTGTTTCAATACAGGTCCGCACGAAGCTTGTAGAAGATTGGCTTCCGGTTGTAATTGTGTGCAAGGACAAGGGTTTGGCTACGCTTTGCAGTTCCAAGTCTATTTACTCAGATCTGGAGGAAACGTTCTTGTCGATAATTTCGACGCTGCCCATGTCTGATGCACAGTTGCTACTGCAAAAATGCCTCAGCTTCTCTACTCGTAGTACCGAAGATTGCCCTCACTTGGTCACAGCTTTTAACACATGGTTCCGCCGTGCGAGTCGAACCGTCATTCCAGAGAATCAACAGTACCATGCATGACTATGGGCAGATTCTTGCTGCCCTTGTTGCCGTTGCCGCAATGTCTTGTGGGTACATGTTATATAGATTGTACATATGGCCATGCTGTTCATAGAGTTGAATGTCTTTGGTACTTGCGAGACTCGCATCTTGTTTCGGGAAACAGAGCTGAAGTTGGAATCAACTGCAGTTTCTCGTGCCTTATCTGTTCATCTCTTTTCATGTTGATGGAACCTGAGTAGAGTGCGACACCCAGGTTTACTTTGATTAGACAATGGTCGGAGGTGAGTCTTCCTTCTGCGCATGGTCATTTTGGGGCCCGCTAAAATCTCAAACCTTTCCTAGGTGTTTATAGTCTTAGATCACTAGGCTTGACTCCAGAACCGCTTGTGGAGGACATTCTGATTCGGATCGCCAAGGGCAATGTCTGGCCGAAAAAGGAAAAACTCGTGTGAACCGAGTAAAAAGAGTATGTAGGACCCATTCATAGAGACAAATTATTCCGGAATTATCAATTGTCAGATCTCTAGCACGATAGAGTAACATTAAAATTTTCAGTGCCAATCTGATGATCGATACATTGAGAGGATCTCTACAAAACGAGTCAAATCATTTCTACAAAATTATGTGATGGTAACTGCGTGAAGCCTATGTCAGACGGCGCAACCCATCTTTTCTTCAGGAAACATGTCGCAAACCAAGTAAAAGCAGGAACTGCAAGTCGGGCAATGCGATATCCGAAATTGCATTCAGAATGGATACTTGACACCGCAAGTAGTGAACAAAGCGAATGGAGATCATCCTGTAGGGCAGCTTGTATGGCACCGAGTTGAATTCAGAGTAACCTCCTCCTGAAGGTGCGGGTCGTCCCTTGATAAGTTCTAATGAGCAATCCGACTCCTAATCCGACCCCAATACAAACACTAAGACCAATCCCAACGCCCACCCTTACGCCTGCATTGAACCACGACAGCTCTCCATCTTCTCCCTCCAAGTATTCTGAACCTGAGTACATGTGGTGGCCATATTCCTCGCATTCCGGTTTGTGGTCTGAGTATGGGTAGTCCTCCATCTGCAAGGACACAATGACATTGAAAGGTAGAGAAATCAATAAGAGAAAATGAGAAGTATTGCAAAGCAATCGGCAAATCACAATTAACCGATAGGATCAGAGTATCAAATCATACATCATATCTCGAGCAAATCATCAGAACAAGGGACTAGCAAGAATCACATATCACCTAAGAAGTTAAAAATAGAAGATCAACTAGTTCCAGCAGGTCAAATTCATCACTACCCAACACAATAGATACATTATCGCTCACATTAAAGTGACCTGATCCAAGGAGCCACGGCGCAACTAGGAGATTCCCTAAATGAAGTAAAAATCGTCATATCAAAATGCTTCCGGCAAGTAATGTTCTGGTCAATAAAAAATTAACAATAAGAAGTGCAAGCAAAAAATGGCAGTCTTTTCCCTTCAGAAGTCTTACGGTCTCAGGCCACAACTAATACAAAATATCAAAAATGGTTGAAGTCAAACATAAGATCAGATAGCAACCGCAACACAGCGAGACCTCTTTCATCTAGTCTTTGCATTCCTAAAATCATACTATTAATGCCCCAGTTGATAATATTCTGTGGAAAAACTGATCTGGAGCACCCATAGTGACATATATCTGTTACTAGATAGTAATGTTATCGAGTAATCCATTTGTCAATATCGAGCGATGATATCATAATGTGGAAAGAGTGCCGATCTTTTCTAATCCCTAGCGGAAGTCAAGGGAAACTGCCATTCTTTTATCTTGTCTTTTCACGTGAGAGAATAACATACCAAGACTGAAAGTAGTCCTGTAAAACAAACCAACCTAGTCAGAACCCAAACACACAAAGCCATCCCAACGGTTGTCTAAATCTTAGAGGTGATAAGCAGGGAAGAAGAAGGGATTTCTGTTGTGTTCGCATTAAATAGTGGAAATGTGCCAAAAAACAGAGCTCTTTAATATATGATCAGCATCAATCATCAACAGCAGCGGGCACGCTACAATGCTACATACTTCACAATAGCATACCTGCAAAGGAAGTGTAGAAGCAACATCTTCCTGAGACTCGGTTGACTCAAACTCTGGAATCGTATCTAGCATCCCATTCCTAGAGTGCTTTTTGCGGGAACCAATCTGCAAAGTCTTAGTCAATATGATGGGTGTGCCTGAGAATGACCCTGCTACATAAACTTCAATTGTGGGTGAACCTGAGTCTGGACCCATGAGCTGTCTTCCTCGGAAGAAGCCACTGCCCATTGCTATATCTGTCTCACAAGTCAAGCTCCACCCATGGACAAAATTTCTCGGTTCTTGGATAAACCCATTTGTGCTACACAATTCTAGAACCCCAGACAACACCAGAGCATCCCTGTCGAAAACCTCAAACTTCACATTGTTTGTCATCCTTATGCTATCAGTACTCACAAATATAACTTCTTCAGACTTCTTATCCAACCGATCCCTTCTAAGAATGGTCGAAACTCCATCAGAATAAATCCCACTTCTGACCCCATTTACTTCTAATAAAGTGTCGTGGTTCAGAGGGATATGGTTCAGAGTGAGGTTTTCAGGTGTCAAATCATCAACCTCACATTTGCTAATACGGACATAGAAGACTTTTATATCTAACCAAGAGAATGCTGGATTTATACCGGGTTGATACAGAGTGTGCCTCAAAGGGGTCATATGACCATTATCAGTCGGTCCATGTCCATTTGATGTCTCATGTGAATTCTCCATGGTTCACAAATAGTTAATCTCTCTCCACTTCTGCCTTCCTGAGATCCTTCCACCTAGCTCGTGACTTCGAGAAACCCATGGGTAATACTCAAATAAGCAGAGAATTCCTGCAAAGAATGAAGTTCATTCGGCACCAATGAGCATCAGAAACCATAAAAAAGCAGAAACCAAAAACCAAGCACTCGCTAACAGAGATAACACCAATAAATGAAAATTTTCCCCCAACCACAGAGTCCAACAAGTGAACAATCTTAACTATGTAGCCATGAACAGTTCAGATGGCAAGGGATTGGGGAAAGTATAAGCAGTTAGATATGGAGGTGTTAAAATGCAGTCGATTTCTCAAAATGAATTCAATTGAACCGATACGTGGCCAAAAGGAAAGGAATCAGTCGAACCTATACACCCATCAGCGCAGAGTGAATAACCACACCAGATTTAAACAAGAAAAAGGAAACCAGGCACAGAGAAGGATAAGAAGATAAAAATATGGAGAAAACAATATATACGCAGAATATACTCTTAGCTGAATCAGATTAAATAGTTTTGTTCCCAAATGAATCCACTCCTATACGGGACAGCTGAACACCAGCACCGGCTAAAGTTATGTTACCAGTCTGAAGGGCTATGAAAGATGATCAAATGAACCAGCAACAAGCTCCACCGAAAGAGAAATAAAGAAACAGTCTGGAAAGTCCCTATATTGTCTGCTTGGAGAGAGAGAGAGGGCGTGTGTGTGTCTTAGTTCTGTTTCGGAAATTTACAGCATTAAAAACCAGCTTGATTTCACAGCAAAAACAAAGACCAGCTTATCAGGACTCAACTTGACAAGATGATGAATACAAAATAATTTACCCACAGATTCCAAGATAGCCTGCAATAAACGACGCGTCAGTCACGTCATACAATCAGACAAAACCAGTCCAGCTTCTCTCTCCCTCTCCCTCTCCCTCACGCACAAGCGCATCAGCAAAAACAAGAGAGGCATGAGAATCAAAATCTCCACAAAAAAAAACCCACAAGTCAATACACTAGAGCTCGACACTCGTTACCTTAGCCCTCTCTGCCTCTCCCTTGTCACCTCCAGAATCCGAAGCGATGGGTCCAATCCAATCCAATCCTCCTTCTCTGTGGGGGCAAAAGGAGAAGGAAAAACAAGAGGACCCCAAATAAAAAGACAGCCCAAAACTCCTTTTTGTCCCGATCGACCCTGGATTGATCAACGCCACACGAAGATACGATGAAGGACGACCAAATTCGAGGACAACCCAAGTCGCGAAATCCCGGATGAGAAGGTGGGTTCCTGCGGAAACTGCTTTCTTCCGCCACGGAAGGAATCAAGTCTTCAACTTGATCATATGTTAAGTGGCGAAGACCTTGTCGGGTGGTTTGCTGTCAGATTTGTTGCGGAAGCCGTCTGTTTTATGCGGGAGATTACGCGATGTAATTGTCGGATTTTATGGTTTATTAATTACGATTAGATTGAGTTGGGGGCTGTGTGGGGCCACTGCGTATCTGATGCTCCGCCAGATCTTATCCGCGGAAATGAGCAGAACAGAGAGGTTCACAAGGCCGATATATTGAAAACGATGGGCAATGGTGACGGACCCGTTGCCCAACGCCGAACGACGACAAAATGATTTACAATGTTCCTTTTGTCCTCGCTCCGAATTTACCGAAAAAGGCGACTCTTTCCCGTTACGACCGAAGCAAATACTAAAGGAAGTTCATCAAATTACTTCTTTAATAGGCAACGAGAATTGATGGTTCGATGCCCATTAGCACCCAAAATGAGAATCTGCCCTCATAAGATGGTTTTATGCTTGTGAAGTCGGCTATGTTATAACATAATGCGCAAATATAAACAATTCGGACCCATAATATCCAGCGAGGAGAACGAGAACGGTCGTTATCTGGACGAAGGTTAGAGCTTTGATTACGTTGTATCTGTTTATAGGTTGATTGACGAATTTTGAAGTTATCCGATGTTTTCAAACTAATCATCAAAGTCAACACTCCGGACGATTCTAGGTGGACGATGATTTATCTAGCAATTTCAAAGTGATTAACCACCTCGAAGGTCGGTAAATAAAACCTCGGCGTGCTCAGCTCAGGAGCAGAGGACATCAATCGTTTATCTACGAACAGGGAATGAATTTCCGCGGCATATACTGGCGAAATAAGTTAGATAATCCGGTTTACCGATATGCTTTCTCGCGTACCACCATATTCGAGGCGCAAGATGGGACGAGAAAAGGAAAGAGCATTCGCGAGAAAGTGGTCCGCTGCACGAAGGGCAAGAGGAGTTTGCGTTGATCGGGATTGCAAAATTGGTGGGGTAACAACGGTATGCTTCTCGGGAATCGGGGTCGTCCAGGCATACGGAGACGCCGACCATTCACGTGCCCCTCACTGGCACTGGCGTGCCTCTTCTTGCAAATCCCACTTTCTTCCAGTCCCATAGTACTAGAATGAAGAATTTATAAAACACTTTCCTGTACACTTGAGGACTTGATCGAAGTAGACCACCCACCCACAAAATGAGAATCACGTTTTCCGTCGAACGCAAATCATGCCTCGACAAACATTTACATCAGACGAAGCCATCTTCTACAAGCAAAGCGACCAGATTCGTTCCAGTGCCAACTAAGGGGTGTGTGTGTGTGTGTGTGTGTGTGTGTGTGTGAGAGAGAGAGAGAGGCTATAAGAATCTTCTCTTCCTTTGTAAATGAAGGGAGGCGAAGGCCTTGTAGAGTAACAAAACATGTTGCTCAGAATGACTTAATCACTTACAACAGGCAGTGGCTAAAATTGAAAAGAAATGGCGAAGAGTTGAAGGACCAAGATGAGTAGAAAGAGAGCAGCTGGGAATGAGCTTCTATGGTTCGAAGAGAAAGATGCCCTGTCACCGAGGAACTGCAAAGTCTAGGAGACGCCAAAGAAGAAACATAAACTCCAATCAGTGGAAGGAAGAACAAAGAGGACGAAAGATTTTGAACAGCATGAAGCGTAAGACATGGAGAACCAAGTCAAACTGTAAAGGTATACTTAAGAATACGAGAATGAGTGGTTCATCTCCTAGGTAGGGTAAATGATGGCCAAAAATAAACCCCATCTCCTAACTCTCCCAATTGTGTAATTTAGCGGAATTCTTCCACCACTTCCAGCGGACAGGAGTTCGATTTCTTATAATAAGAGGGATAGACGTGATTAGTCGGTTTAGATAGATCACAAGCATGTATTTTCACAAAACAATACAACGAGTATGCATCCAAATAATCGAAAAATCATCAACCTAAGGGCATGCCCCGTGATTAGCCAAAATTATTTGGAGAATCATTACAAAAAGACAATGTTGTGCTTGTTCTCTGCTCCCTGTCATCCCAAATGGTTATCAAAAGAAGACTTATTACGATCACAGATCAACAGATCCCCTCTCCACAACCAGGAGAGAGGGGGCGTAAACAAATCCAAGAGAGAAACTAATCCAATGTGCCAAGTAGCTCGTTACTACAGTTTAGATACATTGCATTGAAGAATCTCAACCAGATGACAATTTCCCTTTCAAAAGATTGATAAAAGAAAAGATCTCATGCATTCGATCGCCTCGTGTAAACCAGGTAACGCTCTGTCACAATGGTTCTGCCATTCCTATATGAACCAATTAAACAAGTGAGCGGGCATCATACGAGACAACTCCAAGACCAACAAAGTTACATGACATCAGTTGAGAAACAGACATTTAAATCCCGTAGAATACACCCATTAAAAAGTAAAATCCCACCGGGAATGTGTTCAGCCATTCCTAGATCCTCAAATTTGCCGTACACAGTAAAGCAAATCTCAGTCCTAAACACGAAAACATCCGCCCAAACACGCAAACCAAAGCTTGTTACCTCTAGAAGCAGAAACCAAACTAAAGATCACTGCTTTGTCGGAGACTCGCTACGTGGACTAATGAGCAAATTCAAGAACATCAAGAACACGCAAAGACTGGATTTTTCCTTTAAAAAAAGTAAAGAAAAGAAAAGAATTTCACAGAGGGAACAGGAGAATGCGCGTACCCTGAGAAAGCCAGCTCCAGCAACGAGTATCGACGGCGATGTTCGACTTGAGCCGAGCCGAGGCGATGGCGCTGTGGAGGGGCATTAGCGACTCCACGCTACCCAAAGCCGAAACCACCCTTGAACCAAATTAAAACAACAAGCCACGGCGTGAGCGAGAATCGACGATACGACCAGAGCGAAGCAATCGCAAATTTGCACATGAACAGCTCCAAATTGCACCGAAAGCAAGCATTCGCATTCGCGTTCGCGTTCGGAACGACAGACGAAGGCGATTTACCTGGAAGCGCGGGGCGCGGACCTTGACGTTGAGCGGAGGAGAGCGGAGATGCTCTTTTCGCCTAGGGATTTCTGGAGCGAGGACTTGGATTTGGAGGCGATTGATCGTGAGCTCACCGTCAGCGCCTGCCTGCAGAAAGAAGCCATTTCTGGTTTTTACAAGGCAGCAGCCTGCCTCTGGAAAATAGTAGTAATCCGAGTCATCGGGTTTTAGGACGGAGGAGACACGAAGCATGAACGCCGCCTTAAACCCTAAACGAACTACGTCGTTTTGGAAGGAACGTTTGGTCGGAAAGAGGCATGATGCTCGTTTTTGAGTTTGCATAGATCAATGCGGCAAAGTTGTTCCATTGACCAAGGGGAAATTAAATTACTGATTCAATTTTGTAATATCGTATGGTAGTCGCTAGTTCAAAATTCGAATTGGGAACGAAGTTCCGACTCCCGAAACATAACTCTCCAATCTACATTGCTTCCCTATTATAAAATAAAATTGAAGGATATACATTCACATATTCACAGCGGAAGGGCGGAAGAATCCTCTTTCCTAACAAGTTAGTTTTGACGTCGGAACTGTTTTCGTTTATTTTTTGCTCCTTCATTTTAGGTCAGAATTAGTACTCTTCGGTGATACGTTCTCTCTACAACCAATCTTGCGCTCAAGTAAGAACTCTGTACAAAATAAAAACACTAATCTGCATCATGTACACTCGGGAATATGTTCTATGGGAACAAACATCTTAATTTCAATGTAGCAATGAACTCGAACGATGCTCATCACTGCTAGAGCTGTCAACACTGTCTGAGCAGTCGAACAGTTCAGATTCTTGAGAATTTGAGTATGTAATCTCGGTTTGAGTATAACCCACCGCAGTCCTCTCTAATTGTCGATCTGGAATGAAAGAATTCAAGAGATTCTTGCCTGAAACCCTAGACTCGAAATTGCGTCGCCTTTCAACTGCATCCTTAACCCTCTGCTCAAACTCCTCGTCAGTGCCGGCTAACATGTAGCGTAGCTTCATGTTAATCCTATTTTCCACCAGAACAACGTGCCTAGGAATTATGCGACCCTCAAGAGAATAGCTGAAAAACCTGCATAAAAGTTTATAGTCAGATGGGAGGAACCGATTCAAATTAAGGTTATCCAAAATGATCTCAAGGAGAATGCAAGCATGTTGGGTTGCGCATGGAGATCTCTCACATGGAAATTTATCGCGTAAATTGAATGCTCACTGTTGTTTTAATGGCATTAGCAGGCACTGTCCAAATACATCTTGTGCAACAGGATAAGAAACCAAAGAATAACCACATAAATCATATTAGAACTTCAGATGATGCAGCTGACCTCGGAAACTCAATAAGATCCTCCAAAGGCCGCACCATAGTTCTTCGCAGGTAGCGGTATTTGGGACGAAGGACGTCTACATTATATCTGAGGAGCATGGGGAAATCAGCGATCATCTCACCCAACTGTCGGACTCTGATGCCAAGTGACAAGAAATACTTTAAACTGATCTCGAGCTTGTTTGCTATGCTGCATCCCAAAAGCTCAGGTCCGAGAGCTATTACTTTAGCAATATTTTTCTCAGTAACTCCAGCTTTAGTCATTAGGAAAATAACCTGCATGACAATTAAAGTTTCAGGTCAATAGATAATATTCAAAGTCTTCAGATAGTTGTTATTTCAAGAGTCATGCCGGCCATTTTCTAAAAGTAGTGGAATCTAAATAAAAAAAATCGGTCCAATCAATTGATAAGACAATATATCATGAAAAAGACATTTTAATAAGGAATTTTATAGAAAGAATGGTTTGGACAGAATGGGGGAAATATCATGACCACTGTGATGAGAGCCAAAATAACAGTCAATTGAACATGGGGAACCTCAATATCATCCCAGTGATTTAAAATTTCCATTTCAACCTGCGTAAAAGGTGCAATAACAATATGAATGCTTTTTTTGGGTACAGAACTGGAATGTTTAGATCATTCCTGCAGTACTCTTGGCCTTGCTATTATTCAGGGTAAAATCCGAGAATCTCATATGACTTCAGTTGCACAACAACCTACAAAGTGTAACGAGGCCTTTACAGTTGGCCACTCTGTTATAAATGCAGCCACCAGATTAAAGATTATAAAGGCAACCATGCTTTTCTATTACTCATACTGCAGCACCACTTCACAAATCAGGAAGAAGGTGCGTCAAACAGGTAAAATTACCTTGATATATCTCTAGCATAACATCTTTCATAAACTCATTTAGAAAAGTAAAACACGAAAAGAAAGGAAAGAAATGGAGAGGAGACTATATTAGGAATAAAAAGAACAAACCACTGGTCTGATTTTCTTGTACAGACTGTACGTCAGTAATGGTGGAAACTTAACCAGCATCTTGCCGATAGCATCATCTCTTATGCCTATATCCCGGAAAAACCGCACCTTCATTACAAAAGGAATTTGTTACTTTTAAAATTCCATCTTATGGCAATTAAAGAGGAATGAGAACAAAGTAGAAAGCAATAGTTCCCATTATCCAGCACTAGCAGACAGTTTAGGGCTTAATGCTTCGCAAAATACATCAAGACGATTCATTGAAGAATTAAATTCCATGGACACAAAAAGAAGGCTAACATGCAGTGGCGAACCTTTGGTGCAATAACTTTCTCCAAATCAAGACAGAATATCATTGGTTTAATGACGAGCATTCTCCTCATACCATCGCGGGATATTCCAAGGAAGTACAAGTACTTTACCAAAGGCTTCCATCGGTCATCGATACTGCAACTCATCAGTTGAGGCTTAAAGGCTAGTAATTTGCCAACCTCTTCAATATTGAGACCAAACTCTTTCAAATAATGCACCTACACAAATAGAAATGACCACGAAACCAATTAAAAATCTCACATTACGTGATACAAAGTGTTTGCCACAGTGTCGGCAACTTAATTCCATTGCAGTCCAGCTCCAGCATGGAAGCCTCCTCGGGTTGCTAAATTGCTGACCCGATTATGACATCGAACATCCACTAACTGGGAGGTTTGGCATGGGAAAAGTACGCACAAAATGTCCATGAAAGAGTTCCAAGATTTCCTAAGCTGTAAATTTAGTTTGCTTCCCTCCCCCAATTAAAAATTCACGTGTTACATAGTTTCTCATCCTCTATATGAAGCCCATTTGCATTGATCTATGTCAGAAAAAGCAAATAGGCCACATACCTTTTGATTCATCTCCTCCATCGTAAAGTGGCCCAGTGCTTTGGGATAGTCAAAAACCATCGTGCCGAAATCATTCTCATTCATTCCCATATCCAAGTAGAAGGCTACACGAGATTTCACTTCTTCCATGCTGTAAGACAACAGCTGAGGAGACCGGCTCATGACATAGCCCATCCATTCCCTTCTGACCCCGTTGTCCTCTAAATACTGTACCATCTCATCCAGTTCATCAGTCCCTCGCTCCAGTACATTATCTCCCGCCTTCATGAGAGCAACCCCGACAAATCTTCCCTTAACATTAGTGGACTTCAACCACTCAGCAAATCGTCTTATTGACTCAAGATTTCCCCTTGACATACATATTAGCTTCCCTATCTGCGGGTACGACAGAGAGTTGTGTTTCAACCACCTAAGTAATCAGCAATATTAAACATCAGAAGCGGTATTCTCCTGTTCGCATATCTCCTGACACCTTCTTTCTAACATCTAAGGAACTAAAATCACCAGGAAGCAGGGAACAATTAGATGTACTGGTATTCAAGGCAAGTATCATTAGCTACCACAAAATTAACTTGAAAATAACTTAAACGATGACATGAATTTCTCATTCTATCCTTCAACACAACACAATGCCCTCCTTACATCATGCCGAAACTTCTAAAAGAATATGACATGACGAAGCACGAAACAACACATGATCAAGTACAGAAGGCACATAACCAATAGCTGCAACACAAGCAAAGAAAGTGATCTCCAATGCGACTCCCGAACCTTATAAGTGGCACAAAATTAGAGTCCTGCACGACAGCCTTCGCGCGAACATTAAAGGAAGACTCCATAAACTCCGGCAACCGCTTCATCGCGGCAGCCTCAATCATAACCCAATCGATGAACGCCGGCACCCTCTCCACCAGATTGTCGACGTAAGTGATCCCGAACTTGCCCTTCCTCATCGCTCCCTTGAGAATTTCAGCAGTCACCTTCCTCCGAATCTCGATCGCGCGCACTATCATCTCCTCGTCGCCGACATCGCCGCCGCCGCCGTCGTCGCCGTCGCCGTCGGTCCCGTCGCGAAAGAGAGTCCGCAGAGGCGGCCGCGAAGAAGCGCCGCCGTCCGCGTCGCTCGGAGACCCGGCGTAGATGGAGCCGGGGAACTGAGGCGTTCGTTTGGCGGAGAGAGAAGTTTCCAGGAGCTCGATTTTGTCTTGGGGCGGGATGTCGAGGTGGTTCGGGATCGGGGAGGGCTCTGGCGCTTGCGGAGAGAGGAGGTGGCGGCGGAGGAGGGAGGTCGACTTGGAGTTGTGAGTGCGGAGGACGGGGTGGTCCGGCGAGCTATTCCCGGCGGCGGCGGCGGCGGCGGAGGCGTTCTCCGGGGAGCGGTGGAGGCAGGAGAAGAGGCGGAAGGAGGTGGCGGAATTGGAGGGACATGGAAGGTGGAGGAGCATGGTTTGACGGTGGCCGGGAGGGAGTGTGGAGTGCAAACTGAAATGCAGGATCATTTTCGTCTTTTTTATTTTTATTTTTATTTTGGAGGGGGAGCAGATAAAGTTTTGGGAGATGAAGGAGGGGAAGAAGTTAAAAGAAGGAGCAAGCGCCGTCGTTTCACGGATCCCGCCCTGGCGGCCCATTAGGCCCGTTCGGGCCCGCCCATCCATTGGGGACAAGGTTTGAGTTACGCTCCGTTAATTTTATGGAAAAATTATTTTTCGAATTTTTGGGCGTTTGGTACATGGAACATAAACTGATCCGGGAAAACATTAAATATTTTCCACTTTTCCAATAGGGAAAATATTTCATATATCTTCTTTTAATTTTAATTTTTTCTTTTCTTTTGTTTTCAATTGACTTTTTAATTTTGTTTACTTTTCCTTCTTTTTTTTTTTTTTAATTATTCAGTCAATACCTCAAGCCTCACCATAAGCCGACGAGACCCAAGCTTGGCTTTATCGAATTAGGTAAGGCGGAGCCTCGCCACAAGCCGGTGAGGCTCCGCCTCGCCTACGGCCAATGCTGGCCGATGTTGCTATTAGCAAACAACCGAGGAAGAAGAAGAAAAAAAAGAAATAAAAAATTTTAAAATTGATTCTAAAAATAAAAAATATTGAAAGGAGTGCATAAAAGAAAATATTTTCCTTATGAAACAACATAAAATATTTTCTAGTTTATTTTCAAGTTTCGGCTAAACATCGAAAAATATTGTTATTTTCTTTAGAAATGGCTTATTGGAAAATATTTTCCGAAAACGCCATATTTTTTGCGAAATGAATGAAACCTAATCATAAAGCCCAGATCGATCATGTTGGGTCGGGCCCAGTCCAAAAGATATTTTTATATTTTATTTGATGAATATATCTAGACAACAATTTGAAGCTCAAATCAAATCGATGTCCAATGCAACATATGCATTTTTCCTGGCCAAGATGTTTTGATTGTGATTTTGTAATTCATTTGTTTCGGAAAAAATAAATTAAATTAGATAATATATTCTTAAAAAAATAAAATTCCAAATAAGGGTTTTAAATACTCGTATTCTCTTAGGTAAGGGTTTGAAATAGACATTGTTTCAAATAAGAGCCGTAAGTTCCATGATTTTTTTCAAATAAGGGCTTAAAGTGGCTATATTAGTCTCAAAGAACCTAAACTCACCGACTAGTAAAGGGTAATTTTGTCTTTTATTTTTATTTTTCCTTTTTATTTTTTCTATTTTTTCTCTTTCCATTATAAAAAACGAACTAAAAAAAAAAACACACGGGAGGGAGGGCTCCCTCCTATCCGTGGCTACTGCCCTATCGTTGGTGGGCAATGGTGATCATCGATGGGGTCACCGATGCCTAGGAAAGGACGATGACCCTCTCCAAGATCTAGGCGAGCGTCACCTGCTCACACCTCGGTTTGGGTGACAATCACCATTTTTATTTTTTAATTTAATTCAATTAAACTTTAAATTTAAAATGTGTTTAGATGAAAATACCTCGATCGACTAGAATATTTTCTCAACCAATGAACCGGTAAGGTTAAGCCTTTATTTGAAACAATCATAACCACTTCATGCGCTTATTTAAGAAAATGATGACACTTCATGCCTTCATTTAAAACAAGTTTCACTTTAAGTTCTTACTCGAGAAAATGAGAGTAATTTAGACTCTTATTTGGAATTTTCCCTCTTAAAAATAGCGGTTTATATTGTCTTAAATAATTCATTTATATTGTTTGAAATGAATTGCTATATGATGTTCTTATTATCGATAGCAACTTATGATTAAACATTTTTGTAAATGATGTAACTATATCTCATTTATTCATTTTTATATAAGCGATTGTTTTGAGAAAAATCATTTTCCAGATCATTTATTAGAATGTGTTTGTTTCATTAGAAAAATATTTGCTATAGAAATTGGCAATTTTCATTTGTTGAGTGATTTAAGGAAAGTGATTTCCTTCTTACCATAAGGAAAAGTTGATTTTCCTTATTTAAGCTTGTTGTTTTCAATCCATGAAAAACATCACCCAAACAACAGAAAGTTGGAAAACGATTTTTTGAAAACAGTTTTCCTTTAAACAAATGGAGGAGTATCATTTTTCCTTTTCTTTGTTTGAAATTAATGATATGCTTGGTCAGTTTATTTGATGGAAAACTATTTTCCACAAATTATTTTCCAATTTTATAGTATTTGCATGATGGGAAAACTAATCGATAAAACGTTTACTATATACTTAAAAAAAAAAAAAAAAAAAAGAGCTTAAATTCAAGGAAACTAACTTCCCCTCATGGTAAAAAGGAACCCGCTTTCCCCAGACCACAAAACATATGAAAGCAAGCTGTTTTCCTCGAAAATTATTTTCCTGAAAATTATTTTTCTTTTCTCCTAAAATTTTAGATTAAATAGATTTACCTTAAGATTTGGATATGCCACATTTTTTTATAGCTAATGAACTTTTAAGGTTCTCTGTCTTCGACTAATCTCAATGAGCACACAAAGATTGTCCCGTCCTCCCAACGGGCGGGCAGCACGATCCAGACATTATCGCGCGACGTTATGATTCTAATACAAAATCTTGCCATATATCCCGACTATAAACAATGAATCCCCCATTTTCTAATTAACCATCAAGGCCAGAAAACAAAACGAACACGAGATCGCCTATCGAAACGTAGGAATAACCGGCCACAATTTCCAAATGCACCATCAGAAAAACCAGAATCAATGCAGACCATGGGGATGCAAACAAGCTCTTTTATTCTACGCTATGTAAGACTCCACACGATTCATGCAACCGTTCTCGGTCCCCTTGGCCGAGTAAGCATGTCAACGACAGAGCGCCAATGAACAGCCTTTCATCACCCCAATCGTACGCTAATTTCGAAGGGAATAACTTCGCTTTACGTACTAAAATCATGCCATCGATTCCTCCCCTTTCCTTCCAACCAAAGCCGAAAACTCTTGAGTTGCACCAAACAAGTTATCTCCAGAAATAAAAACGAGGACAAAAAATTACGATTTACATTTTGAGAACCACCAGAAGACCATAAACAATTACCGAACGAATTCGAAGCCCATTGTCTTGTCCCCGCCAACAAGCTATCACGACAATCGGAAAAAGGTGCACCCTCTAAATTCCAACCATTCTGGTCCATCCACACATTCGAAATTAGCTTCGCCATAAAATACCGAATTCATTCGATCTCTGCAACTTCTGCTCCTCAGCTTAGGATTCTCTTAGATTCTCAAGCCGATTGCCTGAGCAGATAAAGAATTGCTTTGCTTGGAACCCCTTTTCCCCTCCAAAAAGCAAGACCATTTTGCTGAAAGAACCGGGCACTCGAATGGGAAGCCCGCATTTTATTGTCAAAGAATAATGAAGAAAAATCAACCTCTCCCCCTCTACTCTTGATCTTGTCTCTCTACATCCTGTACATCAGATGGTTCAGGGAATATTTCCTTGGAATGCCGTCTGTGCGAGGATGAACCGTTATGATTACTTCCCTGCGAACCTGTGGTCGCCGACTGCTTAAAGCTGCTCGTTCCTTCCACCTTGGCAGCAGAGGAAGCCGGAATAACTGCCACATCCGATGAGCTGTGCCGCCAGCTACCGAACAGAGCAGCGTTCCATGACCCTCTAGAAGAGGTAGTCCTCAACCTTCCTGAGCCTGCGTTATCTTCTCTTACGATCTTCAGGGGGTTCTCTAAAGCCTTTAATACATATCTCATGGGTGGACGCCGGGATGGCTTCGGATTGAGGCAGGATCTCGCTACGATCGCCATGGCCCACACTTCCTCCAGCAAATCCTCATCCACGATGAGTAATGGGTCCACAATCTTTGTGACCAGTTCCTTGTCGTATATGTTGATATAAGGTAATGTCTTTTCTAGCCACCCCTTCATTTCAGCATCACTGCTAGCGCTGAGACCCAACTTACCCGTCACCAGCTCCAGCAAAACTTTCCCAAAGCAATACACGTCATATGCACAATTTGCTGTAGAAGAATCTGAAATTTCCACATACAAAGAAAATTCGGAAACATTCAGGTCCCCATGAAGCCAAAGTGCAGAAAATGGAGAATTCAAAGCCAGCCTTAAAAACACCTAAAGACTGTTTTTAGTAGAGTATGTGGTAACTGACTCTATAAAAAGAACATTATCATGAAGCCCTGGTCTTGAAAATATAAAGAAACTAAAACTCATGAAAAAACGATTGATGAACGAAGTAACTGGCACTTACCAG
Organism: Eucalyptus curtisii; assembly: GCA_017140595.1. Classification (NCBI taxonomy): domain Eukaryota; kingdom Viridiplantae; phylum Streptophyta; class Magnoliopsida; order Myrtales; family Myrtaceae; genus Eucalyptus; species Eucalyptus curtisii. The sequence continues at coordinate 22,150,146 of CM029502.1, forward strand.
ATGTACCTTGCTCCGTCGACCTGCCAAAGGCAAAACAAAACAAATATTATACCACTAAATAAAGTGAACTGAGAAGATTCTGTATCTATATAGCTATATATGGAATTAAAATTCTCATATCATTTAAAGGAGAATAAAAAGGGCAGGAAATTATCACATTTTAAATTAGTCGTTACACTTGAAGTGTACGACCATTCCATACAAAAAGGAATCTGGACATAATCGATGTTTACTGCTGTTGCATCAGAAATGTGACCTTGCAACGGGCTATAGGAGTATTCTAGACAATGGCATTAACAGTGTGGACTTTTATTGTGGGTAATGGCATTAACAATATGAAAATTTCTTCAAAGAGACTTACGGGATGTAAGAGAAAGATTTGGACATTTTAATTCTGATAGTTTAGTTTTTGCTGTCAATTTCGACTCATTATACTTGCAGTTTCAAGCAGGTATTTTAATATGGATATTCTGGACTTGCAAGAACCAAATTAACCCTAGAGTTTTGACCATAGATGTACTTTAAAAAAAAAAAATGAGAAAATCCAATTTGACCAATTTTGATATTTCATTGCTGTTTGCTGCATTGCCTAAAGTAGGCTGAAGATGCTAACAGTAATATTGAATTAGAGGATCCCTTAAAAGTCTCATAATTAACCCATAGAATCTGCATACACTACCACAGACCTGATGGTTCGCTTATTCTGCATTCCTAAAATGCTTTCATTATGCCTTCTTTCAGTCACATCCTGTCTCCCAATGGCATAAATGCCCAAAGTTTTTACGGTCAACAATGTCAGCAACACCCAAATCAGAACCATGTCCAAGTCTATTATTATATGAGAGCACCATCCTACAGCAGCAATCACCACTAGTTAACTGTTAGTTGAAGCCCTGCTCTCATCTAGTTGGGATATTTAAGTAGCGCACACAGTTTTCTTTTGAAGTCTATATGAAGTGGGTGTTTACCAGGCATGCTTTACCCTAACAAGATTCTGTAGAGGAGACAAATTTTCCAAAAAGCTAATAGCCTGATCAATAGAACAACTTAATCTAATAACTCAACATTCCTAAAGAAGTTAACCAGGAAAAAAGACTATCAGAGTATGCTATAATTCCATTTGAAGGCCTCCTAAAGAGGACCGTGAGACAGAGGACAAATCCTATATATTGCAAAATATAAAGGACAAACTCCAGGAAATTACTATAGAGCCATGGAAAAAAGAGAGCAAGCACATCTATACATTACAATAACGAGAAAATGCGACAGTCATCTGGACTGAAACAGAAACATTATTTACACCCAGTTCTACATATAGGAATGAATTCACAAAATTTGAGTAACAGATAGCAGAATGCTTATACTTACTGTTGCAAGCGCAGTAACCTAGAGATTCTGCTTTGATGAGTATCCCCTTGAGCACAGACCTCACTGAGGCTCCCCAGACGCACTTCATATTTATCATCAAGAAGTATACTACTCGCTTGAACATCCCTTCATTCACAAAAGAGGACATGTCATTCCTAATACATCGATGTATCTCTTTATCACACATTTTCTTTTCTTCGTTAAGGTAAAAGTTTTGTAGGTTCTGGACCGGTTCTTCACACACACACGAGCACGCATATAAGTATATAGTCAGCTTATAATGAACCCTGACCAGCTTCTGTAGAAACTAACTCAAGATCAAGCGTGTTTAATTGCTTGTGATTGAGAATACTTGCCCACTACCTTCAAGCTATGCTTATTAACTTCATCGCAAGCAAGCATCAGGAAGAACGACTTACAATAAGATAAGCAAAATCTACCCTGAAACCGAAACAAATCCAAATGGTAACTTCCCACTCTGAAGCAAGACACCCTCACAACATCGGTATCAAACAGATGGTCCCATAACATTAATCTAATTTGCAAAAGGAGTTCGGAGAAGTCATATTTATATTTATCACAAGAAAAGAACGAATTACAGGGGGATTCAAAAAACATGAAAAAAGAAGCAAAAGCAAGTGATCTCTGAGGTACCTGTGCACGAGAGGGGGCGAACATTCATGATGAAGATAAGATAGACCCTCTGCAGCTCCTACTGCGATCTTTAGTCTCTTAATCCAGTCCAGAGATTGCAAAGTATCGTCCTCTGAGCTGGTTTTCCTAAATAAAGAACTTGCCAAGTCTTCATTGGGCATATATTTGTAAACCAGGAACTTCTCATTCTCACTCTCCAGGCAGTGTCCCAAAAATGGTACAAACCTTCCATGGGAAACCTTACTAAAGAAATCCAATTCGACAGGATAAACTTCCTTTCTGATAGAACGTAGGTCAACCTTTTTAATGACAACAGGAATCCCGCCATCCAGGATGCCCCTGAAGAGATCCCCTGAGTGTCCGTGTTTAATGAGGTTCAAGTCATTAAACTCATTGGTGGCTTGGAGCAGCTGCTGATATGTATATGCATCACCTATGTTTGAGAAGTCAACTGATGTACCAGATGGCAGTGGCGTTCCACTAGCTGAAGCTGGCCCAACGACAACGGCCCTATGATTCGTCGATCCCCTCTTATGGATGTGTATGAACAACAGAGCAAGGAACAGAAAAGCAACAAGGCCAAGCCCACCCAAAACTCCTACCAAAATAATTAACTTCCTCTTGCTCTTCTTTTCAGTTGTTGGTGGCTGTCCAAAATTATCAAAAACTAGACCTCTCTCAGCATAGAATGATGTGCACTCACCCACGGTTCTTTGATTGGATACATTTTGGAGGCAATTATTGCCAAGAGATAAATTAGTTCCGGCCAAATCAGGAACCTTGCCCTCGAAATAATTTTTCGACAGATCAATAAGTCTAAATCCCTTTAACAGCTGTGTGAGATTACCGTAGAACATATTCTGAGAAATATTCAACACTGCAGCAGTGTGATTCGACCCTGTGTCTGGCAAAAGACCTGTGAAATTATTGCTGGAGATATCCAGCAGAACCAGTCCTGGCACTGACCACAACGATCCGGGAAGAGAACCATTGAAGAAATTATGTCTCAAGACAACAACCTGCAACTGACTGGGATTAGAAAACAAGTCATCTGGCAAAGGCCCACTGAGCAGATTGTTACCTAATAACATTCTCTGTAAACTTCTAAGTTTTCTCAAATCTGATGGCACCGACCCGGATAAATCATTGAAACTGAGATCCAAATGGACCAAATTCCCCAGGTCCCCAAGCCGCACAGGTAATGAACCAGACAATTTATTGCCCGAAAGATTCAAATGCTGAAGGCCCGAGAGGTTTCCAATGCCCGGAGGAATCGGCCCGAATAAGGAGTTGGAAGAAATGTCAAGAGTGGAGAGATTCTTAAGAGATGCAAAGGACGAAGGAATAGATCCATTCAATCTATTACCAGCTAAATATAGGCTAGTGAGATTGGTCAGGTTACCAAGACTGGGGGGCACAATGCCAATTATCTCGCAAGACCTGAGATCGAGCACTTGCAGCGACCGGAGCCGCTGCCCGAACCAGTCGGGTATTTGACCAGGGAGAGAGAACCTGGAGGCGTTGAAGGACGTCAACAGAGTGAAATTGGGGAGCGCATCGACACTGAATTGCGGATTCTCGCGCCCAAGTCTAGTCCTCCTAAACCCAGAAATGTTGATCCCTGCGACACTACCATTCTCGCATTTCACGCCTTGCCACGAGGAGCAGGGGTCCGCCTTTATGGGCCACTCCCTGCTTCGAATTCCTAACGAAGATCTGAGTCGAAGCAGCGCAACAAACTCGACGCGCGAACTCAGCGGCTTCTGCTGCGGCTGCTGCTGCTGTATCGTCAGCTCGCTAAACAGTAGTAACACCAGGAGCAAGAGGAACAACAACGGCGCTCCACTCCTACGCTTCTTCATGCTTCACCAACAACATTGATCTGACAATATAACCACCATCACCTCGTCCTTCTTCTTCCTCCCCAACAAAGGAACGCCCTTTTACTTTTCTACCGCAAACTGAGATGAAACCCGTTCATGGGCTGAAGCCAAATGCGTTTTGCCTTCTCAAGAGAACTCGCTTACCTCAATCCCAAGAGCAAAAGCCGAACGCCCTTCGAGCCTCCAGAGGGAGCAGCAGCAGTTAGGTGGGAAAATCCGTGTCACTGTCTTCCCCTTGCTTCTCCCATCTTCTTTGCGGCTCCCTCTATCCCCCTACCCTCTCTCTCTCTCTGTCTCTCTCTCTCTCTCTCTACCTACTCTCTATCTAAGATTTCTCCAGTTTTCCTTCGGTTGACAAAGGGAGGAGAGAGAGAGAGAGAGAGAGACGGGCCAAAAAAAAAAAAGGAACAATAAAATATTGAGATGAAATAATTCTAGAGAGAGAAACGACTGGTCAATGATCCCAAGCACAGCGCCCCATCTCCATCTCCATCTTTATTTCTCCCTCTCTCTCCCTCTCTCTCCCTGACACGAATGCGCTTCTCTTGCTCCGCAGCAGCACGCAAGCAAATAGGGAAGGGGGAGGTGCTGCTCTTCTAATATTCAATCACCCTCTCCCCATCTCTCTCTCTCTCTCTCTCTCTCTCTCTCTCTCTCTCTCTCTGCGTCACCCTCTCTAACACACGCACGCACGCCCGCTCCGTAAGATACCCAGGAAAAAAAGACAAGGGGCGAGGCGGCAAGAGCAATGGGGAACGACCCGGAAGAGAGATCGAAGTCGGGGGGGTCGGGGGGTGATGGGGGACCGATTTCCGGCGACGGGGAGGAGGGTTTGACCGCCGGTAATCCCGCACAGTCCAGCTAAGCTCGAACTGCTACTGCCATTACTTTACGATTCTCTCTCTCTCTTCTGTGACCCCATATGAATGTGCATATAAATAAATAAGCAGTCTGATTTCTTTCCCTCTCTAAATCTGGCAGGAGGGAGGGCGGGATTTAAATGGGAGCTCTTTTTTTTTTTTTTTTTTTTTTCCTTCCGGGACTTCCTTTCTCTCTCTTTTGTCTCGACTCTTGAGAGAGGAAAGTGATCCCCTTTTCCCCTTCGTTTTTTCGCCTTTTTTCAATAAAAAAAAGGAAAAAATGTGCCTGATGTGATGGAGAGAGAGAGGGTGATGGTAAAGGAAATGAATTTATGTCACTCAACGGTTTAAAGAAAGTACTAAAATTCTGCCACTGTTAAGAAAAGCTGTAGAAATCTGCTGTCATTTTTGCAGCCGCTGAGGATGAAAGCATGCATTCCCTTTTCTTTTCCCCTTTTTCCCCTTCTTTGCAAAACCCAAGAAAAGTTAAATTAGAAAAAGGGTCCTTTCCTAAGTTGCGATAGTTTAATCGAGTGTGTAATTATAATTCCTCGTTATGGTTCGTGGGTACTCGATAACAACATCATCGACCGAGCGAGCGAGCGGGCGGGCGGGCGGGCGCTGGGGCGGTTAGGTAACTTATGGATACTCGCCAACGAAGACAATGACGACCGGACCGGCCCAGCAACACTGTAATTAAGGCCGATCTTAATCGAGGAGATTACGATGCTTAATTAGGGCAGCGGCCGGAAGAGGGGGACAGCATTGAATTGTGGGGGGACTTTGCCCATCTCGGTCCGGTCGTTGGGAAAGACAAGGAGGTTGGCAATGGCAGAAATCTGATGGGGAGATTACTGTTTCCGTACGGCCCCCCTGGCGATGATATTGAGAGATTGTTGGGTCGAGCCGGTCGCGAATTCGCAGCTGTGGGAACAACGATGATGGTGGGTTGTGTTGTTTTTATGGGGAGAGTATCAAAGTCGATTTGGTCCTTCTCAATTTGAGGCGTATATCGCCGCGCTAATTAGGTAATTAAGTTAACCAGGTCTTTATTAGATATGTTAAAGCAAGTTTTTATTTGCTGTGGGTAATGAAATCTCTTTGTCGGATTCTTTTTTTAATGACGTATTAAGGGGGATTTTTTCTTACTGCCTCATCCCTTTTCGGCTCGAAAAGTCTGCATCGTATTCCTTGTGATTCTCTCGAGGCCCTTTAGGTTAACGTTCTAATGGACTTGAGTAGAAAGGTGGAGGAATTTTAAAAAGAAGGTTTTGGACGCGAATTATGATGCTGTCAAATGATGAGGGGTTACGAAAATAATAAAATATTAAGTTTCTGGTATGCTCCATTTTTTCAGTGAAGCTACTCAAACATGAAGCATAAATTATGAGAGGATAATGACACGAATGATTACTGAACTTTAATTTAATATGCGAATTGGTCTTTAAATTTTTAATTCATTCGGTGTGATCTTAAACTTTAGCCTAATGTGTAATATCGTTTTTAAATTTTTAATTTATTTAGTGTGGCCCTTGATTTTAGAAAATATGCAAACTAGTCATTGAACTCAATGAAAATATTTAATGTCATTATTCCATCGATTTAAGTTCATGGATTAGTTTGAAGATGTATCAAAAGTTCAATAATCATTTTGAACAAATAAAAAATTCAAGGACTATGCAAATTGGGTTAAAGTTTAGAAACCACATTATACATTGAGCCAAATCTCAAAATTCATTTGTGTCATTTTCCCTTTCTATTACAAAGAGATGCATGTTGGTGATTATTACCACCGAAAGTATCCTACGCGGATGTTTGTTAAGGATTTTTAAATTAAAAAGTATATCTTTTGCTATTTTGTAAAAATTTGTAATATCATGAAGTTTTAAAATCATGAAAAGGAATTTGACCCAGGAGTCAAAATTTGTGTGTGGTAAAAGTTTAAGTGTTTCCAATATTACAAAAGTTAAAGTGCTTAAGTTGCAAAATTTAAATCAAGTAAAAAATACAAGGTAAAAGTCTATTCATATTAAACTCATTTCTTAAGGAGAAAAAGGAGGAAGAATAATGCTTTTCCTTTGAATGTCGAACCATGTACCTTTATCTTATATCTTAGGATTCTAGAAGATTGTGACTTTTCACGGTGAGCTTTGTACCTAGACTTTTACGAATGGAATCACTAATTTGATATTTTCTATGGAGTGTTTGCATTGGCTAATCACATCATAAGAGCACACATAACGCGCGCACGCGCAGTGAGGCCATATTCGATCCAACGCGAATGCATATGCTAACACGTGATCGGAGCACATAAGGATAAGTTCGAGTAACCGCATTAATATCTCACATAAAAGCAATTCGTCGTGGACTTTATTGATCCAAAGAGATCACCTCTAACGTTACATCAATTCACCACATCTCCCTATCTCGAGGAGCTACGTGCCTAACACGTATCTCATGTGTTACAACTTCCCGTCCCGATTTTAGAATATACCCGCATGCCTGCCGAGTCTCAATGCCTATGTCATGGCAACATCGATGTCTCCTCATTCCTCCTCTGCAATCAAGTAAGCGTCTGTTGTCCTAGCGAAACAGGGCAATAAAGAGGGAAACAACCGCGTTGACTCCACCCGTTGACGAGTGTACTAAAGATCCGAACTTGTGGCAAAGGAAGGCGTGGAGACAGAGCTCGTCATTGGTGGCGAAAAGAAGAAGGGGACGTATGAGGAATGGCACTTTGGAAAAAGGTTGGGGGGAGATAGTGGAGGAGTCAACCCACTTATTGAAGTCGTCAAAACTCTCTTCTTCTTCTTTTTCGCCTTTTCGTCCCCTTCTGCTTCGGGTCGGTCGATCTCCGTTCTTGGGTTCTTGGGACATTGATGGCAACAACAGAGGAAAGTTAAAGGGCACCCAGCAGCGAGAGCAACGTCCCACAGACATCACATCCCCGTTAATTAAAGGGGAGAGGACAGACCAGTCGCTCCGGAAAGCATGCACTCCACTGTGCCTGTTGGGGAGCACGTTCTCCCCCATTACAGTCCCTAGAACAGGAGAGCACGTACCTACCTTGGGAAGTATGTTGTACCTGTATTCCGTTAAAGTAGTGCCTCCTATGTCTTGCCCGATCCTCGCTGCCAAATGGAAGGAAATCATCAATGTCCGAGTACGAGAAATCACGCGGCAACATGCCAAATTGAAAAAATCAAGTGTCATCATATAGCTCTGTATAAATTAAGTTCGTGAATTAAAGATAAATGGGTTAGGATCACTAACATCTGCCATATGATAAATTATCACCTCTTCAATCTTGCGATTGATTTTATTAATAAGGCCAACGCTTACAATTTTCATCGTACTGTGTCCCCTCCAAAAAGTAACTTTTCTCAAAATATCAAAGAGTACTGAGTTTAAATCATACGAGAAATCACGCGGCGACATGCCAGATTGGAAAAATCAAGTGTCATCATATAACTCTGTATCAGTTAAGTTAGTGAATTAGAGATAAATAGATTAGAATCACTAACATCTGCCATATGATAAATCATCACCTCTCTAATCTCACGATTGGCTTTACTATAAAGCCAACGCTTACAATTTTCATCGAACGGTGTCCTATCCAAAAAGTAACTTTTTCCAAAATATCAAAGAGTGTTGAGTTTAAATCATACGGTAGAATCAGGACTGTAAAGCTTTGTCTATTTTTTTCGCCTGACTCTTTTGGTCTAAAGAATATTGCTTTTAAGAACAAGTCATGGCCTTTCTTTTAACTCTCATTGCTCAACATAAGAGCGAACAGTCGACGCGTTCCATTCATTGAACATGACTCTATGATCGGTCCGCGACCTTCGGATGCCAAAGGCATCCTTGAGGTGACCTCATGGGAACAAAAGCAAACGTTATTGTCAAAGACAAAAGCCTCAACTGTGTCGCTTTCCCATATCATATGCAGAAGAAGTGGGATTTGGGCTGAACTTCCGTTCGCTAATAACCTTGACAAATTTTTCGTCTGTTTGCTTGTTTTTCTCTTGCTTGCATGGCGTGGGGAATAGTAACAATTGGACCCCACTTGATGCTTTTTATTATTATTATTATTATTATTTAATCTTTGACTGGGTGGAGTCATCAAAGTCCCTATGTCTTGTCCACCTCCAGGAGCAAAGAGAGCCTTACGAAAGAAGCTGAGCAAAGGGAGGTGAAAACTCTCCTCTTTTCTCCACTTCCACATCAATGGCAAAGTGCCTATTGATCCCCATATCTTGGTATGGTCCCCCCTCCTCCTCCTCCTCCTCCTCCTCTCTTCAGCCTTTTCTCCCTTATTCTCTTTTGTCAATTTCAAAACAAACGCTGTTCAGGCCCAGTATTGAATAAGAAAGAAGTACAAGATCGAGTCAGTCAACCACCAGTAGCAGCCGCAGTTGCAGGTGCTGATGTGTGCCACTTGCCTCCTCCACCCGCCCTCAATATTTTCTCGCCCTCTAAAAGACGTCGGTCGCCCCGTCATCCTATTATCTGTAGAGAGCTCCATGCTTAGCAAAATTATTCGGGAGGGATTTTAGCAGCTTTTTGCTTGATTATTATTGACTTGCCGGATCGATAATGAGCTTTTTGCCAGAGGAATACAAATCATCTTTTTGCGCATGAAGAAAAAAGGAAAGGAAAAAGGCCTATAAGCGTGAAATAATTTTAGAATATTCACTAATGATGAGCAAGATCTTGTATCTTAACAATAATTTTTCTGGGACTTCTTTTTAAATGGCGAGAATCTTTACATAACATTTGTGGAAGTGAGATTGCGATTGTCTTCTCTAGTGATTTTATTTTATACGTTTATTTTCTCTCTCTCTTTTCTTTCTTTCTCTTATGAAAGTATTGAGTTGGAAGCGTGTCGCTGGGCTTACAAACTAAGTAAAAATTCTTACACATGTTCGAGTAGCTTGCGGCCGGCTTCTATAAGAAATTCGTGGTTATTAGTTGAGTATGTGCATTAGAAGGGAGGGACTACTGTTGTGGCATGCCATAGAAGATTAATGTTCGATTAAGATTCTCATTAGAGTGATAATCGATTTGTCTACTAGCAATCTATTGTTCTTTTTTCTATTTAAAAAGATTAAGTAGTGTCTAACACAAAATTTTACTCCCAAGGGAAGGGTTTCTTATAGGTCGGCTGTTGCTCTCAGTTACGTACAACCCGACTACTTAATTTGATGTCTAATCATGATTAAGTAGCATCTAATGATATCATTAATTTTCTTCTTCTTCATCTTCTTCTTTTTTTGAATTCTACAATTTAATGGTAGTGGTTTGAGCATATGCTTGCGAACTAAATAAAGATTCTTACACATGTTCAAGTGGCTTTGGGTGCCCATTTGCCCGTCAGTTTTCTCCGCCGGCTTCTATAAGAAATTCGTGGGTATTAGTTAAGTATGTGCATTAGAAGGGAGGTCTTACCAGCATGGCATCCGATTAAGATTCTCGTTAGAGCAATAACCACACCGGTTTGATTATGAGCGCTTTATTGTTTTTTCTTTTTCCTTTTTAAAGATTAAGTAACGTCAAACGCAAATCTTACTCGTGAGCATTTCTTATAGGACGGTTGTTGTGCTTAGTTACGTACGCTACTTAATTTGATGTCTAGTCAAGATTAAGAAGCGTTTAATGATATCATCAACTTTCTTCTTCTTCCTCTTCTTTTTAATGATTTTTGCAATTTAATCATAGTGGTTTGAGCATATGCTTGCACGTAACCATGGGTGGGGCACTCTAGCGAAGGGGGCGAGTGAAACGTTAGTCGACATCGCATACATTTGACCCCCATGTTCTGTCCGTTTCATTTTTTTATTCTATCTCCCATCAGTTTCTTCATACGACAACTAGGAACAGCTGCATCTTCTCATCGCAATCCCATTTTCTTTCCATCAATATAATATTTACACATTTCAAAATATCCAAAGTTGCCAATTTCATAAGGTGTTAATATGAGAAAAAAGTGGTTGGGGGATTGATTGACGAATCTTCGGAAGTAAACGCCCCTGCATCATTACGCGAATTGCAATCATGTTCTCCGGCCTTCTCGTATCTTTTCAAGCCCCTCTCCTTTCTTCTTTCGTTGTTGCTAGGAACGCGACACGCCATCGTGCGCCATACGGATGCATGATTTTCGTTCGCTGAAAACCCCACGGGAACACGTCCAGAATCCATTATGGAGCCCGGTCAGGGGGCCACACGTTCGAATGAGTGAACCTCTTTCTTGATTTCAATCGATCTAGGGTTTCGTTTAATCCTTATGTTTCTTGGATTTCAAGAAAGTCAATCAGTTCCACCGGAGTGAACGGGGGAGTCCCCCCTCCCTTATCCGAGGTGCCTAACTAGGCGAAAACAGAGGCAAGATCGATGCTGGTAGAGGAGAAGAAGCAGCCAGACTGATCATGGATGGTTGCTGTCCATCTTGGCAATGTGTCACACGTTCGAATGAGTGAATTACTATCTTGATTTCAATCTAGGGTTTCGTTTAATACTTCCGTTTTCTTGAATTTCAAGAAAGTCCATTAGATTCGGCGGAGTCAACGGGGGAGGTTCTTTTTTTCTTTGTCTGACATGTCTAACAAGGCAACAACAGAAGCAAGATCGATGCTGATGGAGGAGAAGAAGCCAAACTGATCATGGGTGGTTGCTGTCCATCTTGGCAACGTGTCTGATGTTCCTTTTTTCTTGCGTTGATCAAATGGGGGCGAATTTCCATCTATCGTTGTATGCATCGAAAAGGAGCAATGTCTGGTCTTGAGTTACTGGCAAGTCACTGATCCCCGCACCAAAGTTGACTTCTCCTTCAAGAATAAACAACCTCGGCTTCCAACCTTGATTCTCACGACAAAGGGTTAGAAATGATTGAGGCGGAACTGATTTTTATCCGATGTCCTATGATTCGTCAAATTGCTACTAACAATCTCTAGTTTCGAGAAGGCATGGAATGTGTAAAAAGAGGAAAATCACATCACGTACAGCGGTCGGCGTGATACGTTGAATTGATTATAACGAGTTGATTGTTAAAGTTGATGTGAGGGAGACACATCATAATAATGATTCATTGGATATAGACATCACCGGAAATGATTTTCAATGCCCTAACTAAGAAATTATATTCCTATTACTTTTCGAGTTCCCTCAATGTCAAGCAATATAACTTATAAGGAGAAACTTCTCACCGAACAGGAAGAAAACAAAACTACTTGTAACAAGGAGAAACTTCAAAGAAAACGACAACTAATATTTTGATGTGGAAGTCGAGGGATTCCATCCAGAAAAACCACGTACAAAACTGTATCTTTCAAAAGTTGACTCGTCTTGTCTGAACACTGCTTTTGTTGACTTTGACCGGTTCTATGTGTACACTTTAGGCTGTGTGAACATCTGGTCCTAGATAGGCATCTTCTTCAGAAAATTCTCAGATTAAGTACTATATTTCTCTTTTAATCGATTACTTGTGCCGCTGATGCACCTCACATCTTTGACATTTCATTGTCGTTCGTTCGTTGTCTAATCAAACCTTAGAATCAACTCGTGGCACAATTTTGGTTGAAGAGATCGAGCAAAAAAATAGCTAACTTAAAAAATGAATTATAAGTTTGGTCACCGGATATGAATTTTGAAACAAGTGCTTTATCAGACTAATAAAGGATTTAGTCAAATGATAGAGGCCGATTAGCTTGTTTAATAAGCCAATAATTGCCATAATAAAATACGCACAAGGATACTTTGATTGATGAATTCACAATTGCAACGTAATCGACTCAAGTAATACGATGCTAATTCAAATCATTCTCATATGTGGAGCAATGCTTAAATTATTGAGGAAAGAGTCAGAATTTTCAAGAGCCAACTGTTCTTTTGCGATCATGAACGGCGATAAATGGACACTTTTAGCCATCTTTCGAATGCCTTCTTACTAGCATTGGCAGGATTTCAGAAGATGAAAATACCAAATCACTTGTTACTATCATATCTTCCACCATTTTTAAGGGCATAAAGAGAAGTTTCATCAGCTCAGCTATGATATAATGCTTCACTCATCGCATTTTCTATATTTCGTACAATGAACCCGATAGGTTGCATACGTGAATAAAGAAAGTATAGGAAGATGATCCAAGTTCAAGTTGCCTTTTATTTACTCAATAATCTCATGATGCTCTGAATTTTCTGCTCTCTCTCAGGTTGCTTATGGGATTGCTGATATGGAGTCCCTATCATAGCTTCACACGCCCAAGAAATGGAACTTTATGTCATTCCATCAATTCACGGACGAACGATTGAGGATACAAACTGGGCCATTGCAACCAGAAAGAAAGAAGTCTCAGCCCACAAGTTCTGGCCCAAAGATCATCGGGCCCACTAAGCTTCTCACGCCCAAGGAGTTGTGACAGCGTCTGTGACAGATCAAGGGAGACATGTCTTAGTGCAAAAGATTCAGTTGTTGGACCCAGAAGCCTTGATAGGTATGGGTAGGCCACATTTTGCTGCAGGTCTTCGATTAGTCTTTTAGCCTTCTGTGCAAGTCAATTTGGGCCCATGATGACCCCCCACACAGGAAATTATCTGGGTGCATGCATGTGTATGTCCCTCTGAAACTGACATATGAATGCCTGTGCATGCATGACGTTCATGAATTTGGTCAGATACATGGTTGTAAAACTAAGTTTCGTCATTTTCATCGGACGTACGTGTTTGATGCATGAACCTCAGCTTGTTAAAGATCTTTAGAATCAATGGGAAGTTTTGAGTTGCTTATGAACTGTAGGAAGCAAGGATGGAGTCATGTCAAGAAGATTTGCAGAAATTAAGTTACAGAATGACGGACGGATGCCCTTCAAAAGGATCTGCTAAGGCCCTGTTTAGTAACCTTCCGGGGAATAACTAATTCTGTTATTTTGTTTTCCGGAACGAAAAAAGAACAGAAATCCGTTTGGTAAAATTTTTGTTCCCGAAAATAGAATTGGAACATAATCAAGAAGTAAAAAAAAAAAAAAAAACTTCTTCTTCTCGAGAACAATTCCTAGAATTAGTTTCTATTTTTTTCTTGTCTTTCTTTTTTTTCTTTTATTTTCTCTTCTTCTCTTCCCCTTTCTTCTTCTTCCCTTTGGCCGACGACCTCGTCGGAGCGTTGCCGGCCCCCGATGATGCCTAGCCACGAGGTCGCCGGTCCTCAGTGATGTCGAGCCACGGCAAGGCTCGTCGGCTTGAGCCTTCCCTAGCCATGGCGAGGCCGTGCCTTGCATAGCCATGACGAGGCCAAGCCTCGCCAGAAGGAGGAAGAAGAGAAAAAGAAAAAGGAGAAAAATATAATAAAATTATTAAAAAATTAAAAGAAACAAAAGAATTTAAGAATCTTACCAATTGTATTTCTATCTTGGGAATAGAAATTTTAAACAGTTATCAAACGCGTTCTTTTGCTCAAAAATTGTTTTCAAGAATAGAATAAAAAAAAATCATTTTTGATAAAAAATTATTCTTCGGAACAGAATAGTTACCGAACGTGCCCTAAGTTGTGGAATATTATTATCCATTCTGATCTTGACCAGTTCAAGATAGCTGTTGATTGCAGAAGTATGAGATAGACATTGGCTCAGGACACGCAAGAATCAGCTTTCTGGTTCAAGGGTAGTGAAATGATTCAGTGCACATGTTTCTTTCAAACGAATATCTATACACACCCTCTTCGAGCCACATTTTGGTTTCTGATGATGATTTTTTTTCCCCCTAATTTCCGTCTTTCCAATGTGTCTTTATTATGGCATTGTAAAAGGAAAGAAAAGGAGATGAAGTACGTTTCAATTCAACCCATCGTCGTCATGTTACAAGAGACTGCTCTGTCACTTCACCCGGATAGGTTAGTCGGCTCTATCTTATCGGAAAAGCGATATTTCCCATTTCGAGAGCTAAAAATTGATGGTGAATTGCGAAAATACTTCGTGTGGCAGCAACTTCTTCGCATCTTGACTTTAGGAAGCAGATCAACAATCAGAAATAGAGAACGGTGATCGACTCTCGAGTGCAACTTAGAGACAACAAACACAAAAGATCAGATTGGTATACCGAGATGATTATCGTTTCCCGACAGACTCTTGGTATCTATCAAAACTTGACCTTCTAAATCTGTAAGTTAGATGATCCTACAGTTTGAGCAGCACATCGGATTTTAACGATGGCGTTGAAGATTAAATACGTGTAACCAAAAGCTGCAGGTGATCTTTTAGAAGTTTCAGGAATTTATTCCTCTTAATTAGGTGAGCTACGTAGTCCTTTGCAGTCTGCTTCATATTTTCTTCTGGCTCAATCTCTTTCATCAATATTCATTACAAGCCACAAAAGTATTATCAAGTTTGAGGGTCCATTACATATGGCTTCAACCCATTCAAATCTAGAATCACATGTCAGAGAGAGGCCAAAGTCCAACCATGAAAGCTAAAAAATAATGCTGATCAAAACCCACATGAGGTTCCTGTTGATACAAGCAGCACTTAACTCTCTGCATATTCCCTGTAGAATTTTTCGTGACGAAAAAGAAAAACAAAAAATTTCTCTTCAACTAGATCCACCTAGCACCCATTTTTCTTTCTTTTGTATTGTTCCTTCAAAGATTCCATCGAGACAGGGATAGGCAACGCTTTTCCGGCTGCTGTGGGGCAAAGTCGGCCACGTCTGTGTGGACTACTTTGCGCCTTCCCGCAAGGTCGGTAGGTTTCCAGCTCCCTGATCCGTAACATGTCAAAAAAAAGACTTCATTTAGGTGCATTCAATTGTCTAAGTGATTGTTGTCAACACTAGGACCTTGGAAATTACACAATCATGCGAAGCATAACTAGGGCCATTTATTGATCGAGAGCCCGGATGACGACTTCCTTCCACTTGCAAGGAAGGACCACCGGGACGAAAAGGAGAACTCCTAAGAGAGAGGAAGGAGAGGGAGATATTACATTCTTGTGGGAGATAGGCTCAGTGATAAGGATTCGAATAGTGGACGAGGAAGGTGTATCTAAAGCAACTCTTTTTTTTCTTCCCCGTACAGATTCCTTCGAAAATTTCTTCGCAAGTCATTTTCAACTAATGATCATTTCCTACCCCATTAGCCTGTGGACAGAATCCAATGACTGGGACGGTTGCAACTTGACATGGGGGGGCCACGTATCCCAGATACAGTTCAACTAGCAGAATACGATGTAATTGTCCTAGAACAACACGAATTTGCCCAAAACAGGTTAATCGCACTACATAATGGTAAGTAGAGGGAAAGAGTAACAGGACGTAGAACCCGAATGTGTTGCAATATTTGTGAACTCCAGCTCTTGTGAGGTACGGAAATACCAGAACCGGGAGGCCAGTTTAAAAAATTGTTCTGGCAAAATTCTACCCTCCATTATTAGCTTTGGTTCTTGTTGGTTTTGCAAGTGGACATGATACATACTAGAGCATCTATATCTCCAGCACGAAAGATGCCTGCCTGCCACTTCTCTTCTCGGAACCTTCCCCTTCCTGGCAATCCTGAGTTCTAGATTATCTTCCCAAATCAAATGTGGATCGTTTCTTGTTGATTCTTGGATCGGTCGGATGACTGAGCTGAGGTCTAGTTGTAAGATCTCTTTTGCAAAAATAGGTCACTAGGATGGGACAACGCTAGCCAACTTGCAGCTCTAGGGGTCGCATAATATCTCACCGCCAACCTCCGAAAGTTGTTGCTCTTTTAACATTCTTATGCCCATGGGATCTTGATTTTCTGTAGTAGTGGATCGCTTTCTTAGATTAGTCTTTCATTCCATGGAATGTGTTGTTCAATCAATCAGGGTCCCCAAGAAAATTCTTGCAGAAATTCAATCTGGCCACGTTGGATGCCGTGCAAGGTTCTGTCCCAAACACAATCTCAAATAGTAATAGCATGAACTTGTATGCGTGACCGTCGCAGGGATAGATGAGAGAAAGGGGCTCGTCGGTTACGAAAGTCCCAAACTCCCCCATTTCCCCTGTACTAACATTTTCGACGATATAATGATGCCCTGCATTCAAATAGAAGAAATCGATCTCTTCTGTATAGACACACGCGTAAATCTTGATGGCCCGGATGCGAATAAGGCAGATTACTGAGGGCCTTTGGTTGTTTTTTTGCAGTCAACAAGGAAAAGAACACTGAAAATCTACACAGCAAGGACAGAAGAACTCTGTGGGTATGGACCATGCAAAGATTCTGGTGCATTATTGCAATTTGGTTGCCCATGACCAACCAGATGTGCTGTGATGGGATCTTCATCGTTAAGGAATAGTGAGAGCGAAACAGACACATGGGCGAGTCCAGCTTCAGACAATCTGTTCACCCCAAGAGAAGTAAAAATTTCTGATGACTTCATCTCCTACTTAAGTGTCATTTCCAAAAATGGCAAACTAGACAACGCTTGTGCCTATATTGAGTTTAGCATAAACAATAAGTGGGCAGACACTCCTATGCCAATTTTTATGACCCAGTCTGAATCAACACATGACAAAAGATTGGAACAGATCATGCCAAAGATATTTTTTCCTTGTACAGAGTGCATTTATTGGTATTCTTAGAAGGGATTAGCCATCTGATAGGCCAACTTCTACTCTATATAGTAATTCGAAGAAAAGCCAAAGAAACATTTATCTAACATTGTTTATGTTAAAAATAATTAGGATGATTCTCTAGGACATTTTACCATATAAGAGATCATTAGGATATTTCTGTCGGTATTCTATAACTCTAAAACATTGTGCAAATATCTTCATTTGATTGTGCATATCTTGATTGATATATGTTACCTTAAATAGTCATCTCATAATACCTATTTAGGTTGATGTAATTTTCAATATGATACATCGAATAATATAGAAACTTCTCCAATTCACTTTCTCCCAGTCTCATTCTACATTATATTTATCATGAGAATATCATGTTGGGATTATGCCACTGATTTGACAGTTGAACTGATAAATCTTGTTCTCTGTTCCCTGATCTCCTGAGGCTAAGAAGGAATATGTTGAAATTTCTAATCTAATCTAATCCTCCCTGCCCTGCTACTGACCAGAGACCAGGAAAAGCCCTCTTTGGACATTATAAAGAAACGCTTCCCAAGTATCAAGACGTAAACTATTGTTCGAGAATGAACGACCCAAGTGCTTTAGGGACTTTCAATGAAAATAATGCAGGGTCAAGACCGAGTTCTGTTTGAACGGACCTTTTCACTGCAAAATCTCGTAGACGAAAGTTCAAGAAAGTGGCGAGTACCGCTTGAGAAGCAGGTGACAAATGTTGAACTTGTCAGGGAAGGACAAAGGGTATAGTAAGATCATTGGCAAGCCAGTAATGGTTGCTACGGACTCAGATAGCCAGCTAGAAATTTATTGGCATGTTGTTCAGGACAGAGAATATGTAAGACATAAGAGATCCCTCCTCCTGCAACATGAAGATCGGAAGGGCGCAAATCAGAGGCAGCTTTCTTGAAACTGAACTCCATAAAAGCTTTTCTTGCTGCAGCAGGAGATATGGATTGTGGTGCACACGTGAAAGTGTTGCAATTGTGGGCTTGAGCTTGCATGGCCCACCTCCATGACGCAATGATGCAATCTGTATAATAATTATTCGGAGGGTAAAAACAAGAGCAACAAATCTGCACAAAATCCCTTTGTAGCTGGGAAAAAAGAAGAAAAAAAGTTACTCATCCTGGTCTCCCGGATTTCTGCTTTGTCCTCTGTTACTTTTCCCTCCATTTTTAAATTCATGCTTATCTCTTGGGGACTTACTTCCTGGATCAGCCACGAGGGGCACTTCTAACAAATATCTCAAGATCTGATCCCCGAAAATTGGTGTCCATTGGATCATAAAATATTTCAAATATTTGTCGTAAGGTGCGAAATTTTATGAGAGGTACGCAAAAATGGACTTGTGGCGTTTTTGGAATGGTAAATTGATCTTTCAAGAGACGATAAAAACTCCACCTCACAAATTATGATGTCCTTATACATGGGCTAATTAGTAGATTTACTCTTTTGTCTTTAATAAATGCACATGCTTTATCACAGATAAATAAGGCAATTTAATAATAATAAACAACCTTAAAAAGTTGTTGGAGATACTGATTCTCCATATCCCCTTACATACATCATTGTTCTTCATCTTTGTCCTTGCTCTCCATTTTGTGGTTCCTAAGAAGACAAATCATTAGAAATTCCCTTTACAACATCAGCAAAGATTTATAGGCCAACTGGCTCGACCCCACCTCACCACCACCCCCCCTCCCCCCTTCCTCTCCAACTGCTTATAAAGAGCAGACCTTTGCCACTCTTCTGCTCACATCATCACTCGACTGATAGTCCTTCTCTTTTCTTTGACACCTCTCTATATTTCTCCCTCCTCCTCATCACAGACACCATTCAAGCGACCCAGCATTTTCAATACAGTCTAAACTAGTCATCTCAATCTCTCAATCGGGTCAGGGAGAAATGGCATCCAGTTCGATGTCGAGGGGTTCGACCTCGTGGACGGCGAAGCAGAACAAGGCGTTCGAGAAGGCACTGGCGGTGTACGACAAGGACACGCCGGACCGCTGGCACAATGTGGCCAAAGCCGTGGGTGGCAAAACTGCTGAGGAGGTGAAGAGGCATTATGAGTTGCTTGTGGAGGATGTGAAGCATATTGAGTCTGGCCAAGTCCCTTTCCCTAATTACAGGACAGCCGGGCAGGGAAACGTTAATGGTGAGGACAAAAGGTAGTACATGTACAATATACGTGTAGAGAACAGAACTGACCTTCTTTTGATCTAAATTTAATTGACGGCAACAAAAATAAACAGTTTTTACAATTCCTCTTTAAACATATATTGATGAAGTAGGTAGATGCCTATTCTATTTAAACATGCCTTTCTTTCTCCATACAGCATATGGTTGCTAATAAAGTCAGCTTAAGGTCAGTCAAGTAGTTAGATCAGCTTTTGACTCTTTAACCTCATTTCAAACTATTTTAGCATCATCATATGTTCATCTAAGAAACAGCATTTTCACACTCCGGACGAAGAAACAATATTCACTACAGTGAAAAGTAAACCCCTCTCTCTCTCTGTGCAATTCTTTGTCTGAAGTTTCAGAAGAATTTCCTGAAATAAAACCAGAGGGTGTGGCTTTAAGTAGTTGGACATATCACCGGGAGAGCATACTTACAAAAGCAGAACACATATGGGCCCAAAATTCTCTACCAAGCTTTTGCTTTTCCTTTCTAGAATGATTTTGACTTTTATTACACGCATCGTTTATGTTGGTCTTGGTACTTCTTGGATGCTCCTCAATCATCATCATGTCCTCTCTCTTTCCTTCTCCTCGTGAGCATCATCATCTGTTGAAAAACATCAAAATACAAACTTCATGTTTTACCACCATTATTCCCTCCGCATAAAAAAGTAATCCTATTATTATTTTTAATATTGTTCATTGTACAATGAAAAAAAAAAAAAACGATGAAAGCGCATCTCAAGTATGACTAGATACAAAGATGCGACGCATGAGTTGACGTCCTGTCGATTCTTGTCACACAGGATGAAGAATCTGAAGCTCCATTGAAGCGTTAATCTCTTGGGAGAGAGAGATATGGTAAAGAAGCAGCAGATATATGATAATAAGAAGACCAGTACCTGTATTACCTTTAGGAATAATCACAAGCAGTGATCTAAATGTTTCAATATTGTCAAGTTACGTGCTCCTTGAGTTGTACTCAACTGTGTATTTTTCCATTACGCAATTATAAATTCTCAACGTGTTAATTATATTGTTGCCCGTTCTATAATCATTCTACGGGTACGTGTAGTATGACAGTATATACGGGTTTCTTTATGTCCTTACGTTATGAGATGGTTCCATGCATTAATAGAGAGTAACGTACATGACCGTATGAATATGAGTGTACCCACCAAGATTCACTTGATGGGTGCGAATCAAAGATTTCGGAATCAAACAAAAACCAAAGAATCCATGCTCCAACGCGGACAGGTCACAAGCCTTGCTCTATTATATCATATATTCCCTTTTCTTTTTCTTTTCTTTCATCATTTCTTTTGAGGCGGGCTGCGAGATGGATAAAGGACGTGAGAGCCACAAGTGAGAATTGTAGATTATGAAGTGTGCATTATGGTTCTAATGACGTTCGAAGTTGGTTAAAGACAATCTTTGGAGGCCTTGACTTGTTAGTTTCTAGTTCTTCATTGGTGGTGTTCTCTTGCCAAATACATCGTTTGACAGTTCGTTGAGAAAGAAAAACAGAAGCTGCATAGCATCTTACACACAAGTTAAAAATTACTACTGTCTCATAGAATGACGCGTGTTATGCTGAACATGGGAATCCGTGTCTAAAGAACCATGAATTCTGATTGATTGTTACTCCAAGCCAAACAAATCTTTAAGGTAATCATGAGCTAAAATCACCATGCTTGATTGATTCCCTTCATAAACAACTCGCCTAGTTGGCTTATATTGCGGATGTATTTCCTTACTGTGCTCACTTCTGCAATGATGTAACCCTTTAGAAAGTGACAGATCGAGTTGCTTAACTTTTTTAGGGAGTCATAACTCATGATTAGAAACCAAGAACTTCGAGAGTGAGAAGGGATTGACAGATTTGAGTATTCTTTTCATGCGCTTTTCTCCATACCTTTTGACGAGATGAAAACATTCCACGTGTTCCCCATATCTTACATCAATGATTGGTGTCGGCAGTTACAGATATGGGACAAAGACATCGCTAATCCCACGAAAAGCACAGATAGACCTCTTCTAAACAACAAGAATCGAGACAGGGAGTGGTGCTAGCTAGCTCAAGACCGGATTAACTCACTGAATAACAGTGAGGATGAGAGTGTCCAGCGAGGCCGGGTTAGGTTGGTTAGTTCACCTACTTCTCGCAACGTACGAGAGATGGCACGTGCCTCGAGCACCGTATCATTCGACGTTGGCTATATTGCCAGTTTGGCGAGAATTGAGAGATGGATCATGTCTTGTCATTGGCCCATCCAATCACGATCCTTCCACCCGCGAATCATGTTCTCGACGAAAGGTCTTGAAAGCATACAAGAATGATTTTAGACGGATCCGTGTATTAAATTGATGAGGCCAATTCGAAGAACAACTCTTTGAAAAAACGAACTTTTTACACTTTAAAATTTAGTGCATGTAGAGCAAATTACAAATTGCAGATTGCAGGTGGGTGAAAGAAATATCAAATGTGTCGTTAAAACGCTAAGTCAAGCTTTAACAAAGAATTAGATATTTTGCTAGTGAAATGATGGGCCTCGTGTAATAAATGCATTGTTAAAGAACTGCTCAAGAAACAATCTCACCTGCCTGAGAGAATCATATAGCTCAACAAACGTAACATTAATATATCAAAGATATTCCGATTAGTTAATTAGGGTACTTGATATTCATTCTATAATAATGAGCATGACACGAGGCCACTTATAATAGCTAAATAAAACTTAGTTCATTAAATTGATCTTCAAAGTTGACATGACAATCGATGAGTTTTCCTTTAAATAAGTGCATCATATCATATGCTCGATAGGGGCCAATCAACAGCACGCCATTATCCAGTTTTGTACGTTGGTCTAAGCATCCATACTTAGCATTTTTAAATGAGGTCCAATTTGGCCTAAGCTTACATACTTTAGCATTTTCAATGAGGTTGTCGAATGCATTTGCCTACACACTTCGCTTTCCCATTAATACTAGTTGAACGAGCCATCCCCAAGCATAGAGTAAGTACAATCCAATTTCACGTGAGGAACTTCGTAAAAAGATTGAGGAGTACTTTTTGAAACATGTATGCAAGCTACAACTCATCAAGAGAGATCTCTCTGACAAAGTTAAATGCATCACGAATGTAAGCCATTCTCCTTTGGACTTCTTAGCTCAGACTCATCCACAGATCCCGCAAGTTATCCATCGACAGGCTTCGCCAAGCTTCTCGAAATTACGGTTGAATAGCCAGGGATTCCCTTGCCAATCACCCTTACCACAAATCCTATCTATGTTCCAGAGCCCTTCCAATGACAGACCTCACCACTCCTAGCCTGTGAGCCGACATGCCAACGATCAGGTTCAGTAGGTTAACTCTTTCATGGGTTTTTCTCCCACATTTTGTCATCGAGCATGGCTCAAAAGTCATTAACTTGGGTCAGTTGTTAGCTGATTCTAAACTTCCTCACATGCCCTGTTGTTCTCAGTGTTACCAATGGTAACCATGTCTGATAATTGAGTTGAAAACTCATTTAGGATCACACAGTTCACCTTTTCCCCCCCTTTTGGGTTCTTGAAGAACGACCAAAATAGGAGGCAGCTCTTTCAGTAGACATCTATACTGCGCATATGTCATGCTCACATTTCCACCCAGAAAAATAAAACATGGGCAATTTGGCATTGCGCAATTCTTCACTCCCAACTTGTTTTGCCCATTCAGAAATCTAAGACGTAGCAACTCAGTAGCTGGAGAATCATTTAATGAAGAACAAAATTCAAAAAACATATGACTTACGAACCAGAGCTAACAAAATTCATTCAAAACTTCTACATCAAGGTGGAAAACAAAAAGAACAAGTCACCCATATATACAGTGCGCTAGCACCACAAAGGGATGATTTACTCTGCCACAGTTGTCCGAAGCGGCAGAGAACTTTCAACTTCCTG
Source organism: Eucalyptus curtisii (assembly GCA_017140595.1). Classification (NCBI taxonomy): domain Eukaryota; kingdom Viridiplantae; phylum Streptophyta; class Magnoliopsida; order Myrtales; family Myrtaceae; genus Eucalyptus; species Eucalyptus curtisii. The sequence goes on from CM029502.1 coordinate 22,173,634, forward strand.
GGTGGCAGAACTCCTCTCCGCAACAACCTTCGACATTCCAAACATCTGATACAAACAAAATCGGATGGAGTTAAAAATTAGACTGGACAAAAAAGAACCTCGAGGAGTGGACTGCTTTATGGTTTACTCAGGTAAAACCTTTTGCATGGTCTTCTTGAAACAAGTTTTATGCTCTTCCATAGATGCATTTATAAATTCATCAATGTGGTCCTTCAAATCCTCCATAAAAGTGGCATCGTCCTTCTTAGTCTTCCGGCATGAAGCAAGAGATGGAGGCAAAGGCTTCTCTTGTTGGCTTTTTGGAGTTTCCATGGATGCTGCTGCAATTCAATCGTGACACACAATTGCCATATCACATGTAAAGAAATCGTAATAAAAATTTAAGACCCACTAATCAGAGTAAGAAATCAGTGTCAAGTGCATTATGCACATGAGAACTGATTCCTTGCACTCTTCAGATCGTGTAGCACCAGACTATTCTATGATGAGCTCAATAATTCAGGAATACAGGGTGACAGAAAAACAAGATCATGCTACCATATATCCAAGCTCATCTGTTCTTGGCTTCTGTGCTTAGCAAAGAGCACTAAAAGACACTGTCACTTCTTATGCTTTTGAAGTATAGATTTGGTTATTTCAAGACACAACCAGCAGCAGTATACCCTCAACTTCCTATACAAATAATGGTGTTTCCCTTGCTAATACCAATTCAAGCAAAACTTCCACAACCCACCACCCATATGAACAACTTAACAAACGATATGCACCCAATCGCACATCATAAACAGCCCATCCTAAAGGCAAATGATTCTGTACATGCTAAAAAACAGATATTATCCACGTGTCAAGAAGAAACAAGAAGGTTCATTTATCTAGTCTTTCACACCCTTGCTCCCGCCTCTGTCCCCACCATGCCTAGGCATCAAAGCACAAGAATTGGCACCTTTAGCAAAATTAACTCCACCACGTTTCGTTTCTTGTGCCTAACTCATCAATTATCACCAGATGCTTCAAAATGTGAAAAGTTTCTTCAGACAACTCTTGCCCATCCTCGAATCTTCCGAAACTACTCTTCGGAATACGAATCACAGGAACCATGATAACATACCACGAAACAAACCTCATGAATTACTCTTCGACAGCAAACCGCATTAACTACAGGGCAATGAGACGTTCCAGGCGATTCGCAATCATCATCAGACGCGCAAAGCGATCGACGGAAAGCGAGATTAGATGAGGACCGTACCTTGATTGATCCCGGCAAATGCTGAATTCAAGATAAGGCAAATCGCGCGATGTTTCCAGAACAGGCACCTGGGGTTTTGTATACTCCCCTCGCCTTCAAAAGCTCCCTGAAGTACCCGACTGTGAGCTCGGCACGTGTCGCCGCCGGGTTGGGTTATTTGCGAAGCGCGAGGAGGCATTGACCGCTTGATCTCGAGCCTCGTGAGTTTGAACGGCTTTGATCGATTTCAGATGCGGAGCTACCCAAGTGGATGCGCATGCAGCGGATGACTGCTCTACGCCTTGAGCATCAAGTCAGGCTCGAACAGTCTACCGGGCAAGTGCCGTCGGAAATGGGCCTACGACAACCAATTGGGCCCAAAGTATTTGTGGGCTTGATCGGGTCAACTAGCGGTAAAGGCCCCCACCCGGTTAACGTGTTCTTTTTTTCTTTTTTTTTTTGGTCGGAGATTCATGTGTTGATTTTGCCGGTGAATGTGTTTTACAGTCAAGCAGTCAAGCACAAAAGACTTCCTAACTTCTACACGCCGATATAACTTTTCGAGATCCTTAACCAGGACTTCAAGTTGGTGAGTATACCTTATATGTTTATATTAATTAGGAACCGACGCTTCAAGCGTCGCCATTGGAGTTGAGATAATCCCCAACCGTTTGCTTCAGATTTGCAGTCGAGCTGACTAGACCGATCCGAACTTGAGCATGCTAAGCTGAAACATTCGAATGATAACAGTAATGGTTCGATTGGATACCTCAAAGTCTACCCTGTCTACTTAGCAGATTGACATATAATTTTTTGGTTCCATGGATCCGTAATGCAGGAGGACATGATGGTCTGAGTCAATACCAGCTATCACAAAATGCTATGATGATCTAAGCCAAATAGAAATGAATCAGAATAGCATGTAGACTGTGGCAAAATTACTTTCATTTATCTACTAAGCATCGGTACATGTTTTTTCTACTAGCTACAAACAAGCATTTCTAGGTTTCCTAATGCTTGATTGAAAGCTAAGGATGATGAGCAGCTTTGTCTGTTGAACGACATAAGCAAAGCATTCTCTTGGTCCTTGGCCAGGCCTCTTCTAATTAATGAAAGTATGTACTCCATAGACAGCGCGTCAATTGGAAGCGTGATTGGACCATCGCATGGAATCCCAAACTCTTCTTCTGATACCCTGAAGAGCGTCCTCACTATTTCGTTGTTGAGAAATGAGAGAGGGATCACGAAGCGTCTCTCATCTGTCGTATAGACAACGAAGTGATCCTTCTGAGCAACGGATGATCTATTTGCATTTGCTGAAGCTGACTTGCTGTTCGTCCGATGAAACGAAATTCTTTTTCTCCCAATGGCGGCCATCTTCTGCCACTTCCTTGCCATTTGAATCAGCTTCTTTGTGCTTATCATCATGCTCAACTCCAACTAATTCTCAACGGAAGAGTGAACTTGCTTTTTGTTGAACTTGAGTGCTATTTCTGGTTGTGCAGAAAGTATTGGCCTTTCCCCGGTTTTATACTGAGAGAGCTAACGAATTGGCATTCAATGTATCTTTCCAATGTGAAGTCACATGGTTACCAAACCCATGTGGTCATGTCGAGAAGAATTTCATAAGAGTTATGATTTTGGTTCTGTGGGGCTCGTGAGTACAGGATTGCGTGACAGAAGAAAAGGATTCTCTTGCTATTTCGCTAGTTTGTCTACACAGTAGTAGGGTCCATAACAGTTTGGTTGTCAACTCGATTAGCCACATTCTCTCCATGAATCATAAGATCAAACACAAATTGCTGAAGGTCACAGCAAAAATTGTCCACTGTCCATCCCTGCCGGTTCTTGTATAATCAACATCGACGGACAATTGAATAATTTATAACAAACTTTTGGTCTCATTGGCAAGCAATTCTGCTGGACCCAGAAAATTCAGAAATTTCAAGCACATAAATAGGTGATATGTTGGGCCTTGCTACCTTCTGTCGAGTCGCCAAGAAGACGTACTGAATTGCAGAATGAACTGATGTAAGTGAGCCAATGCCACAAGCAAAGGTTTATATCCACACTTGTTTAGGCTTATTTGGAAAACAACGGAAGAAAGAAACCATTCATTAAGGGGACAGAGAGTCTAATGACAGATAATGTTTTCCTTTTTCTGCATGTAAGATCATGAGGTGCTACTTGAGTTTTTATAAAGTTTACTATGCTTCTTTTATTAGTTTGTCCGAAATCTTATCCCGTTTACATTTTTAGAACCTGAAGACCCTGCATTATGCTGCTACGGGGACCACCAACGACACATGAGAAGCGAAATCTTGGACAATGGGGGCCCTTCAGATATTGCATCAAGTGATGCCAAGATCTAGGAACAACCATCGGACTCGGCAAGCGTCAGCCACATATTGTAGGGCTTGTTTGGTGTGACCTTTAGACACCTTGGGTCCAACAGTACTGTATTGCACATGCCCTAAACTTGCCAAGTCATTGACTCCCAAACCACCCCACTGTCTTTCCAGCAAAGAGCATCCCATGTGAATAAAAGGAATCTGCAACTCAATTTCATTATTTGTATGTTGCTGCAGTACATGGTACTACAATCCTATCGAGCAGCGGAGCTGCATTTGCCGGTAGACGAATTGACAGCCTAACCGAAACAGATATCGCCCCCATCCCTACTATTCTCCTGTGTACCCACTTCACATGGCTCTGCACCATCGCTAGGTGACTCCCATTAATGCAGTGTCCTCCTGATGCACCAATATTTAACAGACCCCAGTTAGTCCATCATCTTCAACTCAACCCGGCTTTGGCATTTCAAAGACCTCAGGTTTAGGAAAAACAATCTCCCATTATCTTCTTCTTCCACATTCCAATACAGGGAAAATGATCAGCCCAAAGCACTTGATCAAGATTGCGAGAAAATGGCAGAGAGTAGCTGCCATGAGAAGGAAAAGGATCTCATTTCCACAAGTTGATGGAGACGATGAAGTGCTAGCTCATAGAGGACATTTTGTTGTCTACTCAATCGACCGAAAGCGGTTTGTGTTTCCGATGAGGTTCTTGAACAACCGTGTTGTTCAAGAGCTGTTCAGATTAGCTGAGGAAGAGTTCGGGCTGCCAAGCAATGGACCTATCACTTTGCCGTGCAATGCCATGTTCATTGACTATGCAGTTTCGATGATCCAGCGGCATGCCAATGTGGAAATCGAGAAGGCTCTCCTCATGTCTATTCCAATCAACACATGCTCACTTTCTTACTCCCTCCAGCAGATTCACACTGGACAACAATCGCTTATTTGTAGTCATTGAAGCTTCGTATTTATGTTTCTGCCTTTCTGCTTTTGAGGCTTTTAGAGTGTACATAATTGAGAGAATTGCATGAAAATTGCAGTTCATACGCAATTAATGAGCCCAATGTACCATTTGTCACTTTTAGATTTTCAGAGTTACCTTCAATGTACAATGCCCCACTTATTGAGACATACTTTCTTTCTATGTATAACCACCATAATTATTACTTACACATTTTCTTTAGCTCTATATACACACATTGAACGCCATTGATGACTTTTCCCGTGCTGACCCTCCCCCCATTGTTGCCGACCCTTCTCAACGACGACAGGAGGCCATGGCAAGGGCTTGCATAGCCCTCGCCCAATGCCTGCAACTTCTTCTTCTTCATTTTTTTTCAATAATTTAGTTTTAAATTTAGTTTAATTAATGTTTATATTGAAATTCAAACCGAGACAAAATGACATCGTTTTTTGCTTATTTAGCCATGTCAGCATGCAAAATGATGTCATTTTTGGATTCTCTAAATAATGTCGTTTTGCATTTGTCTTGCCAAAAAATCATCACGTCGACATTTTGGTTAAATTTTTTTGCGATTAGTACTTAACTGATCATTTTATTTCGATTTTAGCACTTAAGTATATATTTCTAATTTTTGGCACCCAAGTATTCCCTTGCTAAGTTTTGATACTTCATGGGTTCGGGTGTCCTTTTCCCATTAGGAGAAGGTTGTTTTATAACTGCATGAACTAGATAGTTCTCTCTTTTTTTTTATCCTTCTTTTCTTCTTACTTCAGAAAATTTCGATTCCAATTTTAGTTCGATTTTCCGGTTCAGTACCCCCTGACACTTTCATCACCCATATGAATGTTGTAACAAACGATATGCAAATTGCTCATCATAAACAGCCTATGAGAAATGCGGTTGATTCTTTGATGCTAAAAGCAGACATGATCGGCATGTTAAAGTAAAACAAAAAGGTTCATTATTCTGGCATCTCACGCTCTTGTTCCTACACTCTCCCCACGCCATGCCTACGCACTACAAAGCACCAGAAATGCCGCCTTTTAGTGCAACCAACTCCATCAAAATTTCATGTCTCGTGCCCTAAATCATCGTTCATCACTGGATACTTCACAATGCGAAAAATTTCTCGAACCAACAACGAACAATGGAGTGAATTACTATTTCGAACGTGAGAGTCGCTTGCCAAAGACCCATTCTCGTGCCCCTCAACTTTCCTCGTCAACTAGATTTATCGAAGGCCAATCCAAACTGCGGTAAATCAAAAAAGAAAAAAAAAAAGGACCGGTCCAAACAATTAAAGAACCAATAAAAAAATAGGCATGAAATCCTATGAACGAAAATCACGATTACCGGTCCCTGTCCTCTCCCATCGATAAATATAAACTCCTAACCATGTTGCTTTGCCACCGATTAAAAACCCGTGCAAAGTTGCATGCATTACGAATCACAGTAACCTTGACAACATCACACGAAACAAATAATCACACATCTCTCTTCCGACCGCAAACCGCATTGACTACAGGTAATGAAACTCACAAGGGCATTCGCAATCATCGGACATGCAAAGCGATCGATGGAAAGTGAGATTCCACGAAGACTGTACCTGGATCGATTGCGGCAGATGTCGAGTTCAAGAGAAGGTGAGTCGTGCTATGTTTTTGAGAACACGGATTCTGGGGTTTTTTATAGGGTGCGTTTGTTTGTGTTTATTCAAAAATTGTTCTGGAATGAAATGTAAAATATTTCTGAAAAAAACAAATTTTGATCGAAGAACGCGTTTGGTAAATTTGTTCCCGGAATAAAAAAAGAACATAAACATGTTTGGTAAATTTGTGTTCTTTTTTTGTTTCTTTTAATTTTTTAATATTTTTATTTTATTTTTCATTTTTTTCTTTCTTTTTCTTTTTTCTTTTGTTCTTCCTTGTGGTCGGTCGCTGGCCTCGGCCATGGTCGGCGACCGGCCGACAAGGGCCGGCGATCTTGCCCAGCCACCAGCGAGGCTTGGCCTCGCCGAGGGCTGGCGACGCTCCGGCGAGGTAGCTAGCCCTCGATGGCTGATCGCCGGCCATGGCAAAGGCTGGCAACCGGCCAAAGAAAAATGAAGAAGAAAAGAAGAAGAAAAAAAAATAAAAGAAAAGAAAGGAGAGAGAATTTGTTCTTAAAAAATGTTCTAGAAACAATAAACAAGTTTTTCTTGTTTATTGTTTCTGTTTCAATTTTGTTCTCGAGAACAAAAAAACAGATTTGGAACAAAACGCAAAAATACGCATTTCTATTTTTTTTTTTTCCGGAACAAAAAAACAGAATTTTTTTTTCATAAACAAAAACAAAGAACACAAACAAACACTCTCATAATCCTGTCGCCTTTTCAAAACCACCTGAAGATCCCGCCTTTGGGCTCGCCACGCGTTGGTACCGGGTTGGACTGCTCTCGAAGGCCGAGGGGGCATCGACCACTTGATCTTGGGCCTCGCGAGTTTGAACGGCCTTGATGACGGAGGTGAAAATTCAATTTCGGATCTGGATGGACCTGCAGGGGGATGATTGCTCTATGCCTTGAAGCTCAAGCCAGGATCGGATATCTGCGGCGCAAGTGCTGTCAAAATTGGGCCCAGTCCAAGTAACTGAGCCCAAAGTATTTGTGGGCTTGATCTGGTCTACAGGTGGCAAAGGCCCAACCCGATTCGTGTGTTGATTTAACTGTCGTGTTTGTAAACATTGCAGTCCTTAGTTGATTTTGGGGATTTTAAAGGTGATTGTTTTGCCATTTTTTTTTTAATATCAGGGGAAACAGTGGAGTCATATAGATTGGATAACTAGGAAGGTGAGGCTCGAACCTATTTACAAAATCTTTTATATATACAGTAAGTACAGAAAACCCCATCCTATTATCTATGAGATTGCAAATTTAAACGTTGTCATTTGCTAATCAATTTGTGGCTTAAGTATTCACTATCTTGTTTAGAGAAACTATTTAACTTTTGCATGATGGTGGGACTGTCATGATGGGCTCATGCATTTATGGAAAACTTACATCGTAGTCAAATATTCCACAGTGGGTATGGGATCTTTATGGTAACTTTTGGAATAAAAAAATAAATAAAAGGTAACATAAGAAATAGGTATAAGCAAATTAAAATGCAATTCCATCATATGAGTGCCAATTTTAGATCAATAGCATTCATTTATCTTAATAAGCTAACAACCATTTGGATGGATTGATATAAGAAAAGAAGTCCTCATTAAACAATTGACAACTCTAATAGTCCAAAAGCCAACGGAAACAAAGTTATAAGTCCAAACCAAATTGTCAATTGTCGATTCATCAGTAATAATGAAAAGCTCTTCCAAATTCACTTAAATAATCATTTCTCATGGGGCCAACGAGCAATGGGAAAAACACATATGCCGAAAGTATTTGATAAGAATTAGATCGATTTTGAAAGTAAGATCCATACACATCACCCCAACAATTCACTACATAACACTACGAAAGCTAATGACAAATTCATCGTCATAGCACGCGCTATAAACAATACACACGTCCAATCTCATTATCTTCATTTCTTTCGTGTTAGTGACAATGGATACGATCAAGACGCATCGAGGGTAACATGAATCCAATGAAGGGCCACGGAATTATCGAGGGCCCCGGATTCACTCCATTTTTGGCACGTGAGAACATCAAGGCCCTGTCAGATTTTGTCGCTGGACGGCAAAGCCTCGGGCATTGGCATAATCCTTTGGTTCGAGTTACGGAGGGAGGCCCTACGCTCTTGTCAGGCTTGAAAGCGAGTTTCCATTTCATACGCGGCAGCCTACGTAGACTCTCGATTTCGCTTAGGTTCCGGTTCGGGCGCTGACTGAACGAACGGTGCATGCGCATTATTGACTGAACGACGGGCATTGGAAAACCTTGGAAGAAGTGCAGACGTCGAGCCAATCTCTCCCATAAATGCGAGTGGCCAGTGGAGTTGGTGATGAGGACGGATGTCGCTAAAATTCTAAACTTATTTTATAGAGATAAATTTAATTTTAAATTTTTTAATTTTATTAATTTAATTTTAAATATTTTGATCACTTATCATTTCATTCGTAAACTTTCTAATTCGATTGTTTTGTAATAAAAGTGAAGAATTATTACATTGCATGTGAATGCCGTGGTCGCACCTCTTTTTTTTGTCTATTTAAAAGTGAGGCCGTATCACTTAGCCGTTTGAATATGGATGGGATGGCTCTGCGATGATTAGATGGAAAGGTTGTCTGTCGTGGACTCCAAAAGCATGATGAGAAAAATAAGGGGCAAGAGCATGATGTAAAGTGAAATAGTGGGGCACCTTTTCAATTATTTTATGGCATAACGATGGATGCTCATTTCGTTAATGATGATTGGGAGACTAGTCAAACTATACTTCACATCTAATGAATTTCATCCTACAACGCCGACAAATATGCTTCACTGCTAAGAAGATTGTCCAAAAAAGTTCTAACCTATTATACGATAAGTAATTCACTTCAAAATTTTTTAATTATATCCACTTAATCTTAAACTTTTGAAGATTTATCAATTTAATCCCAAACATTTAAATTGTATCAATTTAATTATAAATCTTTCGATGATTTGCTAATTTGATGATTTGTCGATATAGTTCTTTCACACAACTATAGAAATAATAGATTTATGACTAGATTGGCAAATCTCAAAATATTACGACTGATTTGGCGAATCATTAAAAGATTTAGAACTAGATTGGTATAATTGAAAAATTTATGATGAAATTGGCTATCATACAATAGATTTAAAACTTTTTAAACAATTATCTCGTCCACTGCCTTGTCCTCCATTTCTTTAATTTGGTCTTTCATCTTCAATACTGAAGGAAGGGATTCTAGGGATAGATTATTGGGGATGACATTTCGTATTAGGAAGTCCAAATCAATAGGTTTCTGAGAAGTGTAAGTTATGATTAGTGGTCACTTATCAATTTTTCCCTTGAACTATACTTTTTTTTTTTTTTTTTTTGGTTTAGAGACGATAGTATTATTTATGAACGCAAAATGGAACAACCATTCGACAGTGTTTCAGAGTAAAGTAGGTCCAAAAGATGAGGGGGAGGGGAGATAGCCCAATTCGTAGGAAGTGAGGAACGCCCATGGGCTTTGGCAGCCTAGTCGGCAATGAAATTTGCTTCTCTTCGACAGTGGCAAATCTGAAGATGAGGGAAATAGGGCAGGAGCGTTGTACTTTTAGCAAACAGAGCTCTGTCCTCCCAAGGTGTCGATCTAGGGTTGTTCACTGTGTCCACAAGCACCGAGCAGTCAGATTCCAGCACGAAGTGATCCTTGGATCTTCCCTTCTACAGCAGAATTTAAGAGTGAGATTGAGGGCCTGCACCTCTGCTTGCAGTGCTGAGCAGGCGATGACGGTAATGGTGAACCCGTCGATCAGATGGCCGGAAGAGTCTCTACACACGCACGCCACTGTGCCTTTGTTGAGGCCTATGGGTAAGCACCATTTATGTTAATCTTTACAACTCCTGGCTCTAGTGGGCGCCACAACTGATATGTTCCTGATGGCTGTAGTCCCTGTTTCGGCAATGTCCTGTTACAGCACCGGATGGACCTAGCATTTACTCGGAATCCGGCCTTTGCTGGAGGAAGACAAAGTTGTTGCGAGCCTTCCAAATCTGCCACAGAATAGAGGTAACAGTCTCCAGATCAAGTAAGCCATCGCTGTTCTTGATTAGATCTGCTAGCCAAGCGTCGATTCTGTGTACTCCATGCAATTGGATCGAAAGTTGGACTTGTGAGTGAGACCAGATAGCCTGCGTCCAATGGCATAATTGGAAGATGTGTTCTATAGATTCCGGAACCTGATCTTGACATAGGCGGCAAATCGGGTTTGGTAAGATGTGTCTATTGTATAGATTATCCTTGGTAGATAGAGCATTATGGCATACAGCCCACAGGAAGTTGCGCAGTTTGGGGATAATTTTCATGGTCTTGAGGCTGTTCCATAGCTTACGAGGGGGTTGATATGACGAAGAAACATGGTTATGTGTTTCTTTGTTGTTTTGTGAACGGATAGAGTTATAGTAGCTCTTTACTATAAACATGCCAATGAGTTGCCCCTTCCAAATAAGTTTGTCTACAGTGCATTGTGGTCGAAGTTGGATGGAAAGAATTTCTTCAATAGTCTGAGGATCAAAACTGTGGTGAAGAAGGGTGGCATTCCACGTATTGTGGTTTGGGAGAATAAAATCGGCCACCTTCTCCGGTTCGCCTCTTGGTGTAGGCTCGCCGATTACGCCTTTAGATAGCCATCTATCCTCTCGGATTCTAATCCGTGTTCCGTCACCGACTGACCACTAGAGTTTGTCTAGGATTGAGTTCCGACCTAGCAATAAGCTCTGCCATCCCCAGGAAGGTTGAGTTCATTTATCTGCATGCCATAATTCTTTTGAATGGAAGTACAAGCCTTTGAAAAGTTTGCTCCATAGGGAAGAAGGATGTTGTGTAAGCCGCCAAGCCTGTTTACCCAGTAAAGCTTTATTAAACACAATGAGATCTCGAAAACCTAGGCCCCCATTGTTTTTTCAACTCTTGAGGGTGTCCCACTTTTGCCAGTGCATGCCGGATTTGCTGCAGTCGAAGAGAAGCAAATTTCATTGCCTACTGGGCTGCCAAAGCCCATGGGCGTTCCTCACTTCCTACGAATTAGGCTGTCTCCCCTCCCCCTCATCTTCTGGACATGCATTCATAAAGTTATATAAGACTATTAGGAGTGTTGAACCTATAAAGAATCTATAATGTTATTCAAAAGACATTGAGAAATCAATTAAAATTCAACACGAGTAAAGAATAACTCAAAATTAAAGTGAGATGTCCAAGAGCGTCGCGACAAAAATTCCAAATCGAAATAGCAAGGCTAATTCAACTTTTTTTGTTTTTTTGTTTTTTTGTTTCCATTCATGAAGGATTTCAAGATATTGGACTTTCTATTTTTGTATCTAGATTTATCTTAGAATATTGGTGATTCTAAGATGACTGTAAAATTTATTCGCATATATATTGGCTTAACTTGATTAAAAGCATTATCTGTTTAATTTATTATAACTATCATATAATGTAATTGAAAATGAAATGGATCCTATTTGCATTTACGATGTAATTTATTATATCCAATGCAATATGTAGTGTTCTAAAAGGTTCCTCAATATATTTTTCGACCCGTATTTTCACTTTGGACTTCATTAAATGAAAACTCCGTTGAATGACAATTCAATTAACTAAAGCCAAATGGTCATATGCTTCGGCTTTAATCACTTACAATGAATCGATTTATGAAAGAATAAAGATCATGTGAAAAGTTATAATTATCTGTAATAATTTAGAGAGAGAGATAAATGTGATTAGAATTAAAAGAGCGACGACAAGCCAATCTCTAAGATCTATGTGGCACTACATTGAATTTGGTAAATCTGTAGGAGATTTCGAAAATTACTTTTCAGAGAATATCCAATTGGAGGAAAAAAGCGGTCGAAATCCACCTAAGAACTATTACACACACGATACTAGCCAGAAAAAAATCAAATAGGCTTAAAATTTGTATTTTTCCAAGTAATATCAAAGCCTTCTTATAATTAAAAAAAAAAAAAAAAGTCATTTGGAATATAAGAATAGTGGAGCTACTTGGCAGGCGAGGTCGGCTACAGCAATGAATGTCCATCAAAAGTCGCTAAACGAGGGAGGTTTTTCGTGAACAACTTTACGACCCGTGCCAACACGTAATCAAAATCAATCACGAAGATATGGCGACGGGCGGGGTCCCACCCAATCCCTCCAACGTGCGGCGATTAGCGTTACGCAATGGATGACATCCACCCTTTGATGCCCGACCTACTCCGACGGGGATGAGCTTATCCCGGAAAATCTCGGGTTCAGCGCAGCCGCGTAACCGAACACGCCCTCATCTTTTTCCTTTTAGCCACGAACGCATGGACGAACGTAGATTCTGGAAGCACCTGCGGAGGCTGTCCCTTTGACCGACGAGGTGGTGGTCGTGGTCGTGGTCGTGGCGCGCGCGTGTGGCGGGTCCGTGAATCGTGCGTCACGTGTCGCCGTGGCTCGACGTTGAATTTCTGGTCAGCCCCCCGTCCGGCGGTTTGATTGGTCAGGTTTCTCCTCTCACTCTCTCTCTCTCTCTCCACTCTATCGGCTAAATGAATTAAAGAATAATTTCGACCGGAAAAATGACTAAAGAAAAGGGTATTACAGATGGATTCTAGAAACGACTGCCCCCGCATTTAAATAGGAATATGTTGCAACTTCCGATGGACCGACTAGCTTGTCGATTACTCCGACACCCCCTCCCTCAAAAAAAAAAAAAAAAAAAAAAAAAACTAGGTCGTGGAGTACGTAATATGGATATTTTAAAAATCGAACGTTTCTCCATGCATGTCTCGACGCTTTCCATTGACGATACCCATTGCGAATGATCCCCGTCGAGATACATCGAATCGATTGTAAAGTAAAAAAAAAAAAAAAAAAAAAATACTATTCATCATATCATCTTTTTGTTGTATTAGTTTGATATTTTTAAATGAACTTTTCGTCATTTGTAATTACTCTAGAGACGCTTTAATAAACAATCATTCTTCTCGTGACCTGATCATACAAGGACATTAAAGAAAATTATGGATTTATACAAAATTAACTGTATGAGGTGTGGTTATAAAAGAGAGGAAGAAGTCAAGCTGGAAGAAAAATGCTTTTTAGGACGAGCAATGATGAATTCACTAAGACCGGTCTACGAAATTTGATTTACTAACTGATATGCATTTTGTCTTTCGCAAGCGGCTTTTTAAACTACACATGTTTGACCAGCCGGCCAGGGGAAGGAGAAGATGGGAAGAAAAGAATTAAAAAATTCAAAAAAATATTAAAAAATTCGAATAAAAATAAAAAAAATAAAAAAAATATTTAAAAAATGTCACGTCAGTGTTCACCGGACGGCCGGCGTCCACGTCAGCGCTGGTCGGCCAATTTTGGTCCGATGGACTGAATTGACACAATTGTAAAAGATTTATGACTAAATTGGTCAAAAAAAAATTAGGACTGAATTGGCACAATTGCAATAGGTTTATGACTTTTTTTGTAATTCTCCCGGTAATAATCACCACTTAATCGAATGGCTTTTATGAAAGAAAGTTTCTAAGATTATTCATAAGGACAATTCATCAGCTTCGTGAGAAATTTCCAACATCAAAATCGACACGGGATCGACATAACTCATCATTGGCCATTGTTTTTATTTATGTTTTCCATCAATGCTATTAAGTGTACTCCAAGGAGGATGTTTGGGACGATTTCTTGTATGTGGATGAAATCATGAAAGAAAATTTGTAAGATCATCCATAAGGACGATTCATCAACTTCGTGAGAAATTTCCAACGTCGAAATCAACGTGGAATTGACAAATCTCGTCATTCGCCGTTGTTTTTATCTATGTTTTCCATTGAAGCTACTATGAGTACTCGGACGATAATGTTTGGGACGATTTCTCGCGTGTAGATGAAGTCCTAGACCTAATGACAAGGCCCATCATGCACGAAGAGTCCTCGTGAAGCTCATGCCATGTTACGTCGAAACATCATCGAAAAGGACATGTCATTGAAGATTAAAAGGGCAAGTAACCAGCTGTGATATCTAATTTTCTTGCCTGATCTTAGGTTTGCAGATCTAAGCGTATCTCGGTTATTGATCACGCGGATTGTACACTCGTACAATGGCATTCATTGCTCGAGAATAGATCAGTCAAAATGGATCAAAAATGCATTTCTTAATCCATATTTAATGAATCGAATTGTTATATGATTTAGTTATATTTAATAATGAGTCATAATTAGGTTTCGAATTATCAAATTGGATCAGACCATTTTCGATCCAATATGATCCACATGTTTGATGGATCTATTTCGGATCATTAGATCCAAGTAATAATTTGCCACGTCAATGTATTAAGTAGTATGCAGTCCGGCCATTTTCACTAGTGGCGATGGAGCCGTTTTTCGAGAAGATACAACCGCCTTTATCGCTTGTTTAATGAATACATGTAAATGCAAGTTTTTGCCCTCTATTTGAATTTTTTTTTTCTTTTGGTATGGCAAAGTCAATACATTCACTTATTTAAAATAGGCTGCATCATGATAAATGCATTCGTATTCTCGAGTGTGAATTCGCTATTCCAAAGCCATAGAGAGGGCGAGAATCGACCTTCTTAAGAAACGACCGCGCTTGAGATAATGTCTATTTGAAAGAAAAAAAAGACTTAACACATTTACTTATTTAAAATGGGCCGCACCATGATAAATGCATTCATATTCTCGTGTGTGAATTCACTGTTACAAAGCCATAAAAGAGGACCAAAATCGACCTTCTTGAAAAACGACCCCGCTTAAGACAATGTCTATTTGAAGAAAAAAAAAGAATCGACACATTCACTTATTTAAAATAGGCCGCACCAGATAAATGCATTCGTATTCTTGTGCGTGAATTCGCTGTTCCAAAGCCATGGAGAGGGCCAAAATTGACCTTATTAAGAAACAACTTGGGACAATATCTATTTGAAGGGAAAAAAAAAGACTCAATACATTCACTTATTTAAAAAAAAAAGGCTGCACCATGATAAATGCATGCGTATTCACGTGCGTAAATTCATTGTTCCAAAGCTATAAAGAGGGCCAAAATTAACATTCTTAAAAAAGATCCTATTTGAGAAGATGTCTATTTGAAGAAAAAAATAAACGTTACATGCATATGATGTGTATAACGATTAACAAAGTTATTATGCAGCCGTGGCTTATTTAAAACCGATGATACAGTGTGTCTTTTCTAAACCGAAAAGATTAGAGTCCTTAATTCGAAGATTTAGCATTATGCAAATGGTTTGTTTATATGGTGACTAGCTAATGCTCGGGAGAGAATGGTATGTGGTAAAAAGTCAATGGATATGTTATATCCAACCTTGAAATTTGGGCTTCGTCCCTTAAAATTACTATCGTGCCCTGGTCCAACTAAGCGAAAAAAGTTAAAGGGGTGACGGTGACTTTCTGCAACTTTGCGATCACAATCCCATATTTTTAGGACATTCGAGGTCGCGTAAAACAGGAGATGGGGGAAACGGTTCCCTCCAACATCTCGTTAGAAGTGTTAAAAACGAAAAATACATTTAATAATAAAATATATATTGGTCCACGCTAATTTAAAAATCACGTCGACACACCTTTTTTTTTTTTTTTCATTTATTTAAAGTTTGATAGATAGATCTATGTGTTAATCGAACTCAACAGAATGAGATCATCGAAAGATTAGTCAATATAAGAAAAGGTTGTCCCACTCCCTCGCAATATTTTTATATCCAACCTACACCACTAGAAAGTTACCCGCACATTTTTTAATCCAGCTCGCTTAACTCTATACCAAACAGATGATGTATCTATCGGAATGAATTGAATTAAAGGGCAATCAACATTGGGACGAGGTAATTACCAGAACTAATCATTCGATTAATTTAAGGAAGAGGCCGTCACTGGATGTGCCCTTCGAGCCGCTCTCCCGATCTGCAAGATCTTGGAGAACTTTCACGATCACG
The DNA here is from genome assembly GCA_017140595.1 of Eucalyptus curtisii. Taxonomy (NCBI): domain Eukaryota; kingdom Viridiplantae; phylum Streptophyta; class Magnoliopsida; order Myrtales; family Myrtaceae; genus Eucalyptus; species Eucalyptus curtisii. The sequence goes on from CM029502.1 coordinate 22,189,836, forward strand.
ATTGTGAATTGGAGGTCTTCGAGCTGCCGATTTTTAATGATGGTTGATCTATAGATACGAAAGAAAACGGAGATGAAAATGAGAATGAAATGAAAATGTTAGATCAGATGGAAGAACATCAGAGAAGCCAAAAGTCAATGGCGTGTGAGGAGCCGGCCTTGAAGCTTCCTCTCTTGGACCCCAACTCTAATCCATCCCGAGCAGTCTCCTTCTCCAATTTCGCTATTCCCCTTTCATATTTCTCTCCTCCATTCCTCTCCCTCCCCTGTCTCTCTCTCTCTCTCTTCTCGAGTCGAAAGCGATTTTTATAAAAGAGATTCGTATTCCCCCATTCCTAGTTTATCTCCCTCTCCTACCCGTCTCTCAAAATCTCCCCATTCCCCCAGAGCAACCAAAACCGGGAGGGAGACACAGAGAGAGAGAGAGAGAGAGAGAGAGAGAGAGAGGGCGGGAGAGAGAGAGAAGGACGTACCGGAAGACAGCTCTGCTCTGCATACGCCTCTCTCTCTCTCGCGCAGCCACTCGAGCTCCCAGGCCCCCCTCCCGGCCCCGCCCCTGCTCCTACGTGGTCGGCACTGGCCTCGCCTTCGTCCCTGGGGTTGCTGTCGTAGTCGCGTCCGGCCACCAAACTCATTCCCCTGCCTCTGTCCTTCTCCCCTGTTTCTCAAACGTTTTAATTCCCAGATCCGTACGCCTCTCGCCCTCCGCCGTTTGTATAAACCCTCCGTCAAAATCCTTCCTTTCCGTTCCCAATCGTCGCGGAATCGTCGAAAACTAAAACCCAATACGACTCCCCGTCCGCCATGGCCTCCGGCGCGTCGTCCAGCCCCGCCGCCACCCCCGCCGGCGGCGTCCAGATCCACCAGTCCCGGAGGCTGCCCGATTTCCTCCAGAGCGTGAACTTGAAGTACGTCAAGCTGGGGTATCATTACCTGATGACCCATTTCTTGACCCTCCTGCTCGTGCCTTCCATGGCCGTCATCATCGTCCAGGCTTCGCAGATGAACCCGGAGGAGATTAACCAATTGTGGCTCCACCTCAAGTACAACCTCGTGAGCGTCATCATTTGCTCTGCTTTCCTCGTCTTCGGATCCACCGTCTACATTATGACGCGACCCAGATCCGTTTACTTGGTCGACTACTCCTGTTACAAGCCCCCAGAGCATCTGCAAGTGAAGTCTCATCAGTTCATGGAGCACTCGAAGCTCACCGGCGATTTCGACGAGTCGTCGCTTGAGTTCCAGAGGAAGATTCTCTCGAGATCAGGGCTTGGGGAGGAGACTTACGTGCCCGAGGCAATGCACTACCTTCCGCCGAGGCCGTCTATGGCGGCCGCAAGGGAAGAAGCAGAGCAGGTGATGTATGGTGCTCTGGATAATCTGTTTGCTAATACTAATGTTAAGCCCAAGGACATTGGGATTCTTGTTGTGAACTGTAGCTTGTTTAATCCCACACCTTCGCTGTCTGCTATGATTGTCAATAAGTACAAGCTGAGGGGCAATATCAAGAGCTTCAATTTGGGGGGGATGGGGTGTAGCGCCGGTGTGATAGCTGTTGATCTTGCTAAGGACATGTTACAAGTTCATAGGAACACTTATGCTGTGGTTGTGAGCACTGAGAATATTACGCAAAATTGGTATTTTGGGAACAAGAAGTCGATGTTGATTCCGAATTGCCTGTTTAGAGTCGGAGGAGCTGCGGTTTTGTTGTCCAACAAGTCATCTGATAGGAGGAGGGCTAAGTACAAGCTTGTCCATGTGGTTCGGACACATCGTGGGGCTGACGATAAGGCGTTTAGGTGTGTGTATCAGGAGCAGGATGATGCGGGCAAAACCGGAGTTTCGCTATCAAAGGATCTGATGGCAATTGCCGGCGGGGCACTTAAGACTAACATCACTACCTTGGGCCCTCTTGTTTTGCCGATCAGCGAGCAACTCCTATTTTTTGCTACATTGGTGGCTAAGAAGTTCTTTAATGCTAAAGTCAAGCCGTACATTCCGGATTTTAAGCTCGCTTTTGATCATTTCTGTATACATGCTGGTGGGAGGGCTGTGATTGATGAGCTGGAGAAGAATCTGCAGCTCCTTCCGAGTCACGTCGAAGCTTCTAGAATGGCCTTACACCGGTTTGGTAACACTTCGTCGAGCTCGATCTGGTACGAGCTGGCTTACACGGAAGCCAAGGGGAGGATGCGAAGGGGAAACCGTGTTTGGCAAATTGCTTTTGGAAGTGGTTTCAAATGTAATAGTGCAGTGTGGCAGGCACTCCGGAACGTGACTCCTTCACCCAGTAGTCCCTGGGAAGATTGCATTCACAAGTATCCGGTGCAATTAATGCTATAACTGCTAGAAAACGTATCAGTTAGCGGTTTCCTAATTTACGCCGAGGATACCATTGAAGGGTTAGCTAGTAAAAGTATCTAGACCTGTCTTTACTGCGTCGAGAGTCTAATTTATCCAGTTTGTGCATGTGTTGTTTAGGCTCAAAGTCTCTACCAGGTTTTTTTTTTTTTTTTTTGGTTTCTTTTGCTCTGGGTGTCTGAACAGTTTGGAATCTTGAATGCTTTCCCCTGTAGTTTGATATTGTGATACTGAGGAACTTGTTCTTGTACTTTAATCAGTGTACTTAATCACTTTTTAGAAACCTTCAGCCCCTGGGATTTGGATCTTTTTTGTTAAAAATCATTGCATGATCTGATGCTTGGGGCGGATGGAATTGTATATTTTTTTTTCCCCTGGTTACCATGACATCGTGGGATTCACTGGATTAATTGATATATTTGGAGAACAATCATCTATGACATTCTAAACCTAACTGAGCACATGGGATTGGCTTGCTAAAGGGAATCCGTGAATCTCTTGTGAAGGATGAAACATAGCTGCGTCGGGATATTGTCTTCCTCAAACTGTAAGTAGGTTATACGTTAGCACTTGAACTAACTAAGCTGATTGAGGGGAGGGGTTGCCCTCGATTTTGGCGATTGGTACCTAACTTCTCTCTGATCAAGGCCGGATTTGGTCTGCATCTGTTCTCTCTCAAATGGTCTATTCTTGGCTTTAAAATTGATGATATAAGGATCTCACCCCAAGTCGTTCACGGTGCGTTACTGGCAATCACCGCGTGTGCTCACAGCATGATTTCAACCACTGGGTTCTCTTTGCATGCCAAGTTTGTTGGTCTTTCTATTTTCTGGAGTTATTTGTTTTTTCGGCTCAAATGAAACTTGGCAATGGCAATTACTGTACATGCTTTTGCCAGTTTGATTGCACAAGTGGAACAATCATGTATGGTGGATGCATTACATTTCCACAGGATTCAAGAGTATGTGTTGAGTTATATGGCATTGGAAGATGGAAAGTATTGCAAGAGCAAGAGCTACGTTTTTTTTTTTTTTTGGGTCTTTTATCTATATATGGACCGAGGTGCACATGCTATTGTCTCGAGTATGGCATTAATATAAAATATCCTCTTGTACAGCCTGGCTGTCATTGTAGAGGGCAAAAAATTACCTGTATGTTGCTCTGTAGAAATTGTTAATAGTCTAAGAACATGCAATGGATCTCGGGGGATATGATTGAAATATGGGTTGTCAATGAGGAGTTGTTCCAGTACATCTACATCTGAGTTGGAGATCGGGCTCAAGTTGGACTGTCCAGTGAGTGAGGTAAATAGTCAACGCAAATCTAAGCTGTCAACCACCATTCTTGCAAAACAAAGAAGAGAGAGCTATTCATCTGTCAACATAAGACCTCTGGAATATTGAGTAGAAGAATTTATATGCACATTTTGAAGTGGCAAATAACATTGTTTTTGCACGGTGAGCGGTCATTATATACAGCAATCTGAATCTAGGGAAGAGAGATTTTTTTCTTGGAACAATTGTACATACCAGGAGTATGTCGAACTGAGCAAAGCACTAGCTGTAATGAGGCGTGTCTAGCTTCGATGTTTGCCAGTATGAAATTTCCTCGTTAAATTAGACATGCAAAGTCCGCATCTGATGGGAAATGTCCCAAAGGAGGCTATTAATTGAAGTACAAACAAATTAGTCCCGCAATCTTCTCTGAGCCATCTGAATTCCAGGTTGAGTCACATGCATTTTCAAGAATATTGCTTCTGTGGTAAACTGCTGCAAATTTCGACTGGCTCTACACCAACCAAAAAGTGGTTCTGTTGAGAGATGCAATTTGTGTGAACGTTGCGCTGCATTAGCTCGGGGTGTTTTTGCATATGCTGATTGGGGATTTGAATGCATGAAATGAGTTCCGGATATGTGCAGCCGCTTGATCATGCAATTGCAATGTTAGCTCAACTGAACGGGCAAAGGAGTATAGGGGAGTTCATTGCCGTTGTGTCATGAGTTTTTGGTAGGCGTACAATTTGAGTTCATCAGTTGGAGCACATTTTTGTTCTGGAGGAGTGCAAGCACTAGCTTTACATTGTTTATCAGCAAAACAGTTATCATGCCATCCAAAAAAGCTGTGTGTGTCTGAAGTTATGCTTATACCTCACTCTCAACATTAAAATTCATGATGATTTTAATCGGATGAATTGGTGGTTGGTTAGAAAGGATCTCTTTAAATTCGATTTGGTTTAGTTGTAGTTAGGTTTTGTGTTGTATGTTGGTCTTCATTCCCGTTCTTGTTTTCTTGTAGCCGGCTTTAATGAAGTACAGATTAAATTCTTTTCCTTTCTTTCTTTTTCCCCCCCTATATCGTCTTGAACACGATCCCTTTAATTTGCAAATAAAAGCTTGTCTGATTATTTTCTTCATTTGGAAGGGTCCCATATGCACTGCTTTTCTTGGTCGAGAACTGTTGGCGCAGGGCTCTTTTAACTATTTTGTGGAGGGACATTGAGAATCTCTAAAAGGAATTTTTGAAGTGCTTTTTGGATTAGAAAAGGTAAGATGAAGTTTAGATCTTTTTCTTAATCCGTCTGTTTCTTGATGGAATGACACTCCATTTAATAAAGGACAGTGTTGAAGAACTTGTCCAGGAGGGAATAACCAGTAGACAGCCAGCATATCTTTGCTCACTCTTGTCAGATTCTCTCCAGGGTCCACATTGTTCATGAGAGAACAAACTTGACACGATGCTAAGGTTCAAATTTGAAGATTGTGTTCCTTGCCATTCTAGACCCGATTCGTAGATTTTACTGATGTGTTGATTCTGTGGTTTCTGCTGCTGTATTATTAAGTGGAAGTAGCATGGTAAGAGAAATGGCTCTACACATGCTTTTTCTCTCAGTTATCACCCTTTGATTATGCTTCACCATTTTAATATGCAAACGGCTGGTGTATATGGACATGGACATGGCATGCAAAGAGCAAACTATTGCTGCAGACAAACGTTTGACATAGCACCAGTACAAAAACATGTGGGGCGGGGGGGGGGGAGAGGGAGGGCGGGCAGAGAGAGAGGGGGTCTTGATAGCTGAGTCCTAGTTTCTCCCATCTCCTTTCTGCAATTTAGCTACTCTGTTCTTTACTGCATCTTAAGATACCTCAGGACCCCTGCACAATCCGCAGAGAGAAACCAGTGAGCTTTTGCTGGAAATGGTGTGAGAAGACATTGACCATGACAAATTTCGAGACAGAATTTGCACAAAGGTTGCCAATAAAGACTTCATGCAAGGAGATTGCACTGGTTCCGCATGCATGTGTTTGTGCATCCCTCGTGTATCATGCAAATTGAAAAGGTTAACTATGCGTAAAGTCCCTTTCAATTGCATGTGCAGCACATATAAAAGCATAAGGTTCTATTTTTTTTCTTGTTTTTTTACCTGCACTGTCAGCTCAAATGCTGCTACCGTTCCCACCCGACTTGTAGTTTGGAACTGGAACGCGACCTGACTCAATTTGATCGAGATCCTCCACAAGTGCTTCGTAGTGTCTCTTCACTTCATCGGCCGATTTTCCCTCCACAGCTCGGGCAACATTCTGCCAACGGTCTGGCGTCTCCTTGTCATACAGAGCCAGAGCCCTCTCAAACTGTTTGTTCTGGATAGGTGTCCAGGATGAGCCATGGTTCCTACTAAGTGAACTCGATGCCATATGAAATAGGAAAAGAGAAAGGGAGATTGAAAAAAAAGAAAAGAAAAGAAAAGAAATGTTTGAGCTGCTCAGGGCCAAGTTCAGAAGTGTAGCCGCTTTGATCTTGCAACAGAAAAATTGGCGTAGTGCTGGCCTTTAAACAGCTGAAGGTGGCACTAGAATGGAGCCACTTGTCAAATGACTATTGCTCAGAAGGCAGGCCTCCTTTTGAGCCGCCAGACGATTCGGGGTTACATGAAGAGCACAGAGAGGTTAACATAATTTGGTTTTGATGAGAATAAAACAAAGGAGTGCTTGGATTCTCTGTGTCAAGCGTGATTCTCTGTGTTTCGCCTGTGTGGTTGGTGGCCTTACGATGAATAAAGCTTGCATTTTCAAGATCATGCACAAGCTGGTTCTGCTTGTTCCCACTTTCTATAAGGAAAACACGTGACAGCATCAACAAAATATTAGGTTGTTTATAGAGTTGTTTATAGAGCATACATTTGAACGTGGCAAATGAGGTTCCTTGGGAGATAAACACTAATTAGGGAACAACAACTTCAAGTTTTCCACATAATTCTGGCTCTTCTGAAGAACCATGAATACGTGATCCACGTGTTTTCTGCATCAGTGACAAGGACAAAATCCAATCCCATCATGAATCATCTATCTCATCGTCTTGTAAATGCAGGCCCAAGGAGGGAGGGGACTGGTGGCGAGAGGTGGTGACCACTGATCTCTGACACACCATCGCCATCGCCAGCGAGTAAAAGAATAGAGCCAAGAAATCAAGTTCGCTCTTGTTTCGTAACATTGGAATTGGAGCTTCGGATGTTTGCTCCGGTACAAGAAGACAGATCAAAAGGCTGGGTTCGCTTGACGATAAGTTGTACCACGAAACCATTTATGATACCACTTAACAACGTTGTCTTTTTTGAGCAGGCATGAGTGCTTTCAGTAGGTGCCCCTGGTTTTCCTCTCTATACTTGGAAATTGATGCATCGATGGATGCTTGTGCGTCAGTGCATAGGTGGCTGAGCTGTCGTCCGTTTACGAGTTTTCGAGCCCATCTCAACCGTCGAGTTTTGAAAGGTCTCGACTGAAACTCTTCACGACTTATTTGATCAGTCCGAACGAAAACGGTAAATTTGCTGAGAGGAAGCTGTGGGCAGGGAAAATTTTAGCTAGACCTGCGACAAACACCGAGCACCAACTAACTGCTCCTCAGCAAACCGGCGTCGTCTACTTCACATCCTATTTTTAGATGCCGCAAAGATCAAAATCAATCGTGTTCCATCCCATCGCACACCTTGGACCGTCCCCCATCTATCTATCCATGTACGAGCTACATCTAGCTAGAAGTGTCGCTCCTGTGGTCGAGTCATGTTATTCAAGGACGTAAACTTTCGCAGATACCATTCAACAGAAATCCTAAGTGGTCCTCATGAAGGCACCCGGAAAGAAAGAAAAGGAACGTATGAAGATGGCGGTATCACTCCACGGTGGTCCTCAAACCCTAACGACTAGGAAGGTCCCCTGAAAGTGGGCGTGAGGTGGTCACCATGACAGTAGCCTGGTTTTCAAGAGCCGACCTTCGCAGACAATCCATCCATGGCTTTTCCCTGAAGCAAAGCCCTTCAGTCCGGTCCTTTCATGGGTCAATGAAAGTGGAAGATGAACTGTGACTTCTCATCGGTTTAAAGAAGCCAAGGTGCACCACTCGATCAAGGTCCATTGAAAAGCGAAGCAGTCGTATCGGATTCGAGGATAAGAGCTGATAAAGAGGTTTGACTCCCGGGATTTACCAATCAGATGGACGGCTTCCGCACGTTATCGCGTGCTGATCATGGACTGTTTTCTTTTTTTTCTTTTTTTCCGGTAGATTTTTAGCGATGCACGGTTTTTCCCGAAAAGGGTGTGAATAGTTTCGGTGAGAGGATGGAGAATATGAAAAAAGATGCTTTCGATAGTTGGGTAACGTGTCGATTTCTCGTGAAATTTGTATGGGATGAATAGGGTGTATCGTCGTCTGATATGTGGACTCTAGTAGCTTAGGGAAATAGGACAATTACTATCTCACATGCATTGGATAATTCATTACTTTTTATTTTCATTTTAGAACGCGTTTGTGTGGAGGAAGATGTCTTTTGTGAAATCATTTTCAAAGAAGATAAACTTTCGGGTATAATGTGAACATTTATAGAGACCCTAAATAGACAATGCAAACTCCAATTAATCAACTTCCTCCAATGAAAGTAACAAAAAGTTCATGAAAGTTTAACTTAGCTTTGTACATTTTTTAGGAAGGCAAAGATTCCATAAAAGTTATGGTTAACAACAATTCTCAGAACATGATGTACAACTGACAGACCATATATTTTCCAGAGTTTTAGCCTGCCAATTTTGGTAAATAGAATATTTTTCGTTGACCAATTCATTTTCTGGTCTCCTAAATAGCTTGAGAACCTTTGAATTGGTGACAATATAGCATTTGTGTCACACATTGGAAAATCAGGCCCAAACCATAGCGGCTCACTGGGCTGGGCTGTATCTATCCAAAGTGCCCTCTTTTCCTTTGTCTCTCTGGTTTGGACCAAGAATAATGACGCCAGCATCAAACCATCCACCGATCTCCCCCGTTCCAAGAAGATCTACAAATCAAGCGAGCTTTATGCACCTAGTACCAGACAATCAATGACAGGTCGACCTCCATGTCCGTGACGACGGATCGAGCGGGATGATCACCCATCATATCAGCTGATGAAGTGACTCGGTAAACCGAATCCTGAAAAAGGCCGGAAATACCCGCCATTTGGAAATCAATGCCCAAATCGGACCTGGCCTTGGCCAGCGTGCGCGCCTCTCTCTTTCCACTCAATGTCACCTTTGACTTCCCGTTCAAGCTCAAATAAGCACCACCATTTCGAGCCTCTCCGATCCTACATTGCAGACCCCAAAAGTAGCAAGTGCCGTGCAGTAAGAGATCCCGACTTTCACGGTCAAGATCAGCATCCATGTCCAGACGGACTGAAGAAAATGGGTCATTATTGAAACTCGAGAGGACTCTTTAACAGGTTGAAGAGTCTCCATCAAGCTTTTTTCCAGCTGACACAGAAGTGATGATCATGCGCGCCGTCCTTCGGTAGAGTACCGAAGTACGCTAATTTTAAACCACATGATCATTGATTGATCGATCGATCAATACCCCACCAAATCAGGAAGTAAAAAAGATACAAATGTAACCGCGTTGCATTTGACGGATTCTTCAAACAATACCCTAAATCCTCGGTTTTTGTTTGCCTGCCTAGTCATCTGTTGCCTCCGATTTTTTCCATCATTTTCATCAATGGTTCTACTTTAAAAATGTTCCCGAGAGATTCAAATCCTTAAGTATTCATGTGCGAGAATGTCATCTAGGGATTAATATGTCCTTCACCGAAGTCATTTGCTATTATTGTTGAAACTAGCACTACGGGTTCCACATGTTAATGATTATGGGGGACAAAGAATCGTACTTTTGCGATGCGTTGATCACCGAGGACATTGAACTAGATATGTGGGACATGCAAGTATGTTTGGCTCTTCCCATAATGCATATCTTTGTATTTCTAACTACCACCTATATTTTATCTCCTTTCAATTGATTAAGGTAAAGTTGGATGTAGTGGGCTGTAGTTTTCCTTGTGGTAAGTATGTGAGGTTGAGCGACTAATGGACCAGCATTTACATGCAACCGCCTCAGACGAATCAAAGATGGGCCTCGATCTTCTGGAGATCACGGGATTCAAAAGGAATAATTCATTTTTGACTCGGAGCTTCAAAAATGAATTGCACTTGACATTGTTTCCTTCTATGCAAGAAAGGGCTTCTAGAGCACTTTAAAGAAAGGCATTCAGTCCAGACCAAGACCCTTTGGGAGGGACCCCCATTCTTTTCGGAGTTCTTGAGTTGGGCAAGTTTTGGGGGTGGTGGGTTAGGGTTAGGGAGTGTGAATGGAGAAGGAGAAAGAATAGTGGATCAGGTGCAGGGACATAGAACCTGTGTATCTAATGCTGTCTCTTTTGCTGTTGCAGCCTGGCACTATACCCCTTGTCCTTTGACTGCTCTCTCTCTCTCTCTCTCTCTCTAGTTCTTTTTCTTACACATGATGCATGAACAGGAATCCGCTCAAAACATCTTGCACTGTTCACTCATTGTTCCTCCTTATCATCACACTGTTCCTTGTTTGCTTGTCCTAATTCCGCTTCTCATCCTTTTCCTCTTGAAGATTTACAATGAGCAAAGCTACTTCTTTCAACAGCACATGCTCAGCTTTCACATGAGACAGCATTGTTCTAACGGGGAACAGATTCCTTGTCAGTCTCCATCATATTTTTTTCTCGGGTTCCCAGCCCATTGAAGCACCCCTTCACGTTTGAATAGCCATAATTCACCGATCCTGCAGCTGGTTTCTTGTGGTTTACATAAATCTTCAATCATTGGTCAAACCCTCTTTGTTTTTTGTCGAAGGTAAAACGGACACCTGCATGGTTCTGCCGCGTGCTCCCAGTGCTCTCTGAGAGACCGACAGCATCTGTGAATCAATGAAGCCAATCATGTAAATTTTATTTTTCACCAGCAATCATCTAGAGAGACGTCGCTTTCACTCACTTTATTAGCTGACGCTTCACTCAACAGAAAAAGAAAATAGACATAATAATAAGATATAGATAGAACATAGGTGCCGCTCACAGTGTCCATAAGCCTCGTGCCCAAGATAACTAGTGGTGCTCAAGATTTGGATATTGTTTGGGGCTTACTGACCATTTCATCACCTCGACGCAAGTAAAAGTTAAAGAAGTTACCAAAAATAGAAAAGTTAAAGAAAAGACAAAGACAAAGACAAAGACAAAGACAAAGAAAACAATATTAATGTTATATTGTATTTGTGTTTATTCACGCTGATTAGCTCCTAAACATAAGAGATTTATAAGAAAAGAACGTCGGATGACTAAGACAGTATTACAGACAAATATAATGATTTGTTTTGATTTTTAGTGAATAAAATAGGGTCGTGACCTGAGTCATATTAGCATCATCATTGTATTATTAAAGAAGAGTTTGACAGTGGCATAAATGATTGGCATAGAGACAGAACCAGTTGGGCTTTGAAGTTTGTATGACAGCTGATTCCTACTAATGACCAAAGAGAAAATTGCATCTGAAGATTGAGAAAGCTGTAGGTCCAAACCCTAGAATGATCTCTCCTCCCTTGTTCAGCCTTTTTTTTTTTTTTTCCTTCCTTTTTTTCCTGGACAAAGTGCAATGTATGTGAGAGTGAACTTTGACGGTATAACACAAGTTTGAAAGAATGAAGTGGCGGTTTGATGGTGAATTTTGAAGTAGTAATAATATATATAAACCCGATGACAAAGTTGACAATGGAAAACCATCTGAGTGATTATAGTGCATGCATTCGGTTCACATTTATTCACAACACATCTGAATAGGTAGAAAGTTTGTTTTAGTCTAGGGCAATTGTCCATCGTGATAAGCATGGGAAATGGGTTCATGCAATATTCTTTCAGTCGACCGGTGCAATCAATGCATGAGGCGGGTGTTATAATTCTCGTTGGATGATTCATCGTACACTTCTTTTTAATAAGAAAAGAAAGGCCAAGATGGCTTGGTTTCCTTTTTCCATTTGTTATTAGTTATGTTAGTGCATAGTGACTCAAAAGGAACTATATAATTATAGTATCTAACACGGCTGGACACAATTCGATTGACCCGACTTTGGATTTATTAGTATAAGTAACAGTGGAGTTAAACATGCGATGCATATATGTGGTCCCTGATATGCAAATTGCTGCTACAGGTGATTAAATTACTAGATATTCAATTATGTTCACTTTGACCCTCCCTGCATCATAATTTCTTAAATTCTTTGTGCTGAAATTGTAACTTTCCTAGGGTTGATTTGTTTATGTGCGCACTGGCCTGCGTAGTGGGCGGGCTTCCTTAGCCTCCTCGTAACTCGATTGCTTCGGATTTCTGAGCGCCATGATTGAGATTCAGACTTCAGAATTGGCCATCATTTGGAAATATATTCAAAACAATTCCATATTCATTAAATTGATTTATCGATTAAACAACGGACGAGTATCTAGATTAGACTTAGAGAAAGAGAGAGGGGGTTTCGATTTTCGACACTAACCAAGTACAAATAGTTTCATACTCGCGCTATCGAGTATCGAACTTCAACCTTGGTTTGTCTAACTTATTCGATCCATGAGATAAGTGCATTGTGTAGCGAACATAAACTATCCCGAGACCTTATTCTAATTAAACTTCCGAACAAAATACTATTAAACATAGACAATGAAACTATTCATCTCTCTCTCTCTTTTCCATAGACATGGTCAATTTGATTGATCAACACTGTTCATGCAACCTGATTAAGACATTGGAATGTCTACTTGTCGTGCCACTGGAATGGCCTGAGGGTCCCCAGCCTTAACTGGCGTTTTGAGTCATGGAATTTTCCTTAAATTTATTTTTTTAATATCCTTCAAATTTCTCAATTAAAAAAATGACCCACTTTCAGGTAAAGGGATAGAGAGAGGTATTAAAGGCTGCGCACATAGATTTTCTTTCTTTCTTTGTTTTTAATTTTTTTTTATATTTTTTATTTGTCTCTGTGTTTATCCATATGTCGGAAGGTGGGTTGATGCATACCGAGCGTCACACATTGTCCAACAAAGATTGAGAATTATTTATTTTATGAATTCAATCTCCTTCTCTCAAGGAAGAGTCGAGCATTCCCAATGCGTTCTTCTTTTCTTTTTACATGTGAATTTTCCTGAAAATCCGCAAGATAAAACACGGTTGCTTATCTAAATATATCAGAAACCTAAGTCGTATCCCACTAAAAAGGACATCGCCAATTTTAGCAATATCGTGATGTAATGCATCGCTCCTCTCTCGTGAAACAGTAGGTCGCAGAAGTAGCTCATTCACGAGGCAGAAGTTTAGAAAAGGAAAGAAAGCGAAGTTAGGTCACGGCCAGTCTCTTAGGTTTAATTAAGCTATGTTTACATACTCATTTTTTATCATAAGATTGAAGCATAATTTCGACCGACCAATACAACCTAAATGCTTGCCCGCTAGTAGCAGCAAGCAGATTCTCCACATTGCCACTAATGAGTATAAGAAAACCCAGTGGTATTCCTACAAACTATATAGATATGTCATCAGACATGTCTTTTTTAATGTTTTTATGTGGCTGAAATCGGCAATTATCATTCATAAAACGAGTTTATTTGATTAATTTTGTTTCAAATGGCCCGACTTTTCCCCATAAGTTATCATTAAGAACTTAAGAAAGGAAAAAAAAAAAAAAAAAAAAAAAAAACCCAAGTCCCCCACACTCCTGGAAACTGATATTTCCTTCTTAATCTATTCTTTTTTTAAAAAAAAAAGAAAAAATCTTTTCATTATCCAGAGAATGTAATGCATAGAGAAGTACTAATTCCTTAAATGGCATCGAATCTGCAGCAATCTTCATTGCCTCCCCAATCAAGGACTCTGTCCCTCTCCCTCCCTCTCTCATCTATTATTTATATTTGGGCTCATTTATCCAAGACATATAAAATAAGAGAGTTCTGTTCTAGGGTACTGTTCTTTTATAATATGAAGCAACGAGAGGCAAGCTTGGACCAAGTAGGGTCCTTCGGTCAATCAAGATTCAAGAAGCGGGTCTCATCTAGAAAAGAGGAGGAAAACCATGCAATGCATCCTTCCTTATCAAACTAATATCTTGCACTATCGATTCCATGCAAGAAATAATGGACCTGTTAAACAAAGAGATGCGGTGAAACTGGGAAGTTTGTAGTCCTTTTGAGAAGATTACACAACTCCCAATACAAAGTCACCTCACTTTGGACCTTTTAAAGAGAAAATATCGCAAAAGGTCCAAAGTTTCCTATTTCAGCATGACCATGTTGATCCAAACTGATACTTGTGCCATTTTGGGTTGGGTTGGGTCTACGATATCATTCTAGCATTTGGCTGGTTGCTTCTCTCCTAGTTTTATCATCAGAAGGAGCTTACTACTTTTCCTAAACGGTAGACATCTGATTAGGAGCCTACTTTTTTTTAACAATGTGGATTGACAACATGATCCTCAAGTTGATGATGTCTTGATAGCATATGTGGTTGAACATTCACTTCGACCTAATGAACCTAATTGTTCCGTCTGAGATGTACCAAATTTCTTCCTGCATATCTGGAACAACCTTGTTAGGCCTACAACGAATAAGTCGTCAAGATAGGCACATGCCGATTTCATATTCCGTACGGGTGGTTCTCTAAAGAGTTGTAACGGTTAGCCAAGGCGTTTGCATGTTTAAATTTATGTCCGTCTATCGATGGTATGATATGCATAAAGCAGTCTAGCTCACCGCGCATGCATGTAATACTATGAAAGACAAGCAAAACCCTAGCGCGACTTGAGGAATTAGTCAAGCCAGGTTTAGCAGATGAAAAGAGAGATTCGAAATGCAGGAGAGAAGATTAGAAACAAATCAAAAGGGAATGGGAATGGGGATAGATGCGTAGAGCATATAGTTCTATGTTGACCAAGATATCAGAGAAAGTGACTGGAATAGAGAGAGAGAGAGAGAGAGAGAGAGAGAGAGAGAGAGAGAGAGTCCCATTTTGCCTTGAGCTGGGGTAAAAGGTCTTATACATCCAACTGGTAGAGAGAGAGAGAGAGAGGGCCCTCATTAGGTGATAATGGAAGTAGCCTTCATGTCCTCTACTGGACCGCCCCCTCTTCTTATCTTCCCCGAAATCATTATCTCTTGGAAACAGCATGCTCTTCCGTATCCCCTCCAGCTTCCGGTTTTTTATTTTTTGGTAAAGCCCTCCAGCTTCCAGTTGAACGGCTCTATCGCACACATTGCATAGCTTGTATCCATCCAGCAGCAGATAAAACATGACAGCTTTTTTCCATAACTAGAACTCAAACCATTAAAAAAAAAAAAGAAAAAAAAAAAACACGCACGCACGCACGCACACAAAATCAAAATCCATGATCTCGGTAGATAGGAGCTTCGACGATAATACCCGCGAAATACCATTGGAATTATTCAACTACGAAAAATGCTTAAATCTAGGATCCTGTCCATGAGCAACGTCAACTAAACCAAAGGCCAAAAGGCATCCCAACATTATCGCGGAAAGGGCCAGGAAACTACTTCCTTACAGACACAAGACATAAAAGGACGTGACATGGCTTCTGTTGTCGAGGATACCACTACGATTAAGGGCATAAACACGACGATTAAACTCGATTTGCCGAACTCCAGCTTGTCTTAATTTGTCCTGTTTTAGGGTTTGCGACATCATAGACAACGATAGCTTAAAAGCACTCTATACTTGATGACGGAGAGGGAGGCCGACGGTTCATTATCATGTCATTGTGTGGTGACCAGCCTTCGCCAAAAAAAACGGGGGGCATCCATAATATCTCAACTCTATCTTAATTAAATTGACCGATTTATACTTTTGTAGCTGACGAGCTTCCTCTTCGACCACCCTCGGCCCGGCAATGTGGGTTTACGCTAATTTCCTATCAATCGCTGTCTAAGCGAGACATTACGACAATAGAGGCTGTTACATATTCATTTAACCCAACATAACGACAGCGGATTGATGGGCAAGTTGGGGGATGACGGTCGCGCTATTTCCCGAAAACAAATTGTTTAGATCCGACTGGATCCGAGGAAAAGGGCAGTTGTCAAAAATGACGTGCATGGTTACAACGAACCGGCATCGCCATCACCACGAAGCTAAATACCATTTGATCTTCTCTTGCCTTGGCTTCCTATCGTCACAAGGCCTATTACAATGTCTAGATTAGGGAATGAATTCGAGCTTCGTAGGGAGTTTGGTGAGTGGACAGCACAAAAGGAGTAACGACCGATCACGGTCAATCGCAATTGCAGGGGAGGGATGGTTCCTTGCCTGCGAAGTAAAGTAAGTATAGCTGCTAAATAGCCTTAGCCAGGTAGCATTGCTGGGGCCGATTGCATCCTCTGAACCGCTTTCCCCGGTCTCAAATGCAATGTATTTAGGTGGCAAAAAACCTCATCAACCTATCCACCGCGACCAACGAGCACGAAGTGAATTCGGATGAGGTCAGGATTTGTGAAGACGTGTCGTTCCCGAAGCGAACCTCGTAGAAACAACACGGGGTTCGGCAAGTTCATTGCATTAAGATGGGTTAGCCGAAATGAGTTTACGGGATAATTTTTGGGCTGCACATCTTAGTATATTAGGGTTAATACTATGGAAAACCTTAAACTAGTATATTTATGACAAATTTACCTTAAACTAATTTTTTGACATCCGAAAACTTCCAATTGATACATTTGTAATGAATTTACTCTCAGTTACTTTTCGTTAAATTGAATTAATATCACGAAAAATTACAAACGGGTATACTTACGACAAACGGAAGGTAAAATTTCAAACTAATAAACTCGTCAACTATCACGTGTCATTCAATTCAATAATTTGACATGCAAAATTCAACAAAAATTAACGGATAATAAATCTATAAATACCAATTTTGAGCTTTTGATTGTTGAAAAATTAATTTTAGAAAAATTTGTCATGGATATATCAATTTAGTGTTTTTCATAGAAAGAATCTAATATATGTATATATATTATCACGAGGGCGATAAGGAATGAATTCCAAAACGTTCACGTCATTGATGGTGGCATTCTAAATGAAGAAAGGCTAAGAGGTCAGGCCTTAATTCAGGCAGAATCCTGGAGCTAAAAACAGAAAGGAGTGTCCTATGATTGGAGGGGGCAGTTGCCCCCCCTTCGACGCTGGTCTTTTAGGGTAGGCTTTGCGGCTTTTCTACCTTTCCGGAATAATAATTAAAATCGTTCCTGGTTTTCTCAACTTCCGAGGTACACCGAGCGGGTTGCGAGGGGAGACCAGGACGGGGAAAAGAGGGACCGTAGAAAACACCGCCCCTCCTCCGTTCCGTCCACGCCGTCGTGCCCACGTGGAGGATCGGGCGCACGTGAGAGGGCCACGTGTGAGGAGACCACGTGAAGCAGACCATCGAGCGGGCTTCCCGGCATGCTCCTCGGGCCCCAGCTGGGAAGTCCTCCCCCCCATCCCATGCGTGCTTGCACTGTGCAATGCATTTTGCAACGTTTTTTTTTGTTTCTTCTCTCTTCTGCTCTGTTTTGGGGTTTTCTAGACTTGCTCTTTTTGAGGTTCTGTTGCTGGATAAGCCCATGCAAATGCGTCGTGGCCTCGCCAATTCGGAGCGGGAAGCTTTCTCCATCTTTCCCCTTGGCTCGGACCGGTTCGATACGCCCCGCAGATCGATCGCGACTTTGGACACCGCGCGGATGGACCTGTTTTTGGAATTGCACGTTGATCAACACGCACTCCGGTCGAGACAAGAATTCCCCCCTTCCTAGAGCTGTTTTCATGCACTTTGTAATTGTTATTTTGCATGTACGCAATGAGCATCGTGCATCTTCCTGTAAACAAAGGTACTACGGAAAGAGAGAGACGTCACTTTCAACAGCTAAAAACATTTGGCAAAATCTATTCGTTCAACAAAAGAGTCGAATCATTTGACGAATAAAAACTGATTTATGGTAAGCTGTCTTGTCGACATTAAAGTAAACACATTGTAGTGATCCACATGTCTTAGTAGAAGCGCACTAAGCATGCTCGTTCGTACATCAGCTCAACGCATTCAACGGGTAAAAATGTTTTTCTTACAAAATATATTCGTTCATCAAAAGAGTCAATTATAGAGACTGATTTATGATGAGCTGTCTCGTCGACATTAAGGTAGACATAGCAGAAGCGCATTAAACATGCTTGTTCGCACATTGACTCAACGTGTTCAATGGCTAAAAAACATTTTCTTAGCAAAGTCCATTCCTTCATTAAAGGAGTCGAGTCATTCGATGAATAGAAATTCTTTTATGATGAGCTGTCTCATCAACATAAGGTAAATATATGGTGGTGGTCTAAATATCTTAGCAGAAGCGCATTTACCATGCGGTTCACAGTGGTTCTCACGTCAGCTCAACGTGTTTGGCGATGGATAAAAAAGAAAGAAAACACGGTAGCTAAGGAGCCATGGATCGATTGAGACGACAATAGCGGGCACATCATGTCGCCATAATAGACTTGGACCAAAAAACTTCAAAAATGGGAAATTTCCCTTCACATCAAGAAATCCAAGAAACGATCTCAAAAAGCTAAAAAAACAGAAGCTAAAAAAACAGAGGAACGAGGCGAGAGGGGTTGAGGCCCATCAAAGATGTTATTGTCACGACGACATGGCATGTTCTACCATCGTTAAAGCCTCCGATTTGGAAGTTTACATCGCAATCGATGACGATGACGATGCGTTTCGTTTGAGTAACGTTGTTTGCTCTGGTTCTGATTCGAGGGTTTGCTCGGGCAATTATTGGCGGCGACGGCGGAAGCCGAAACGCTCCCCCGGCCCATAAAAACCCCGTAACGGGATCCCGCGCTCCCGTTCCTCGGAGCTCCGGACAAGCCCACGTGGCGGTCATGTCATGCCGGGGCCCGCGCTCCATTGGCTCTCTTTGGTCATTGGGGGGGATTCATTCATCCCCTGTCCCACACCCTCTCTCTCTCTCTCTCTCTAACCTATCCTTCCTCCCTACCTACACCTACATTCTCTCTCTTCTTTTTCTTGGTATTATAATAATGATCTCTTGCTTGCAAATGCTAATCAAGAAGCATTCTTTGATCTAACTACAGGTGATTTCCAACACTGATAACTTCACTTAGACAAAGAGGCTCTGTATTATCCCCTGACTTTTTGGATAATCATACATTCTTCGTTCCGCTTTATATATACCTCTGCAATCCTCACGTCCCTCTGTAGCCTCACCTCTCTCTCTCTCTCTTCTCTGCCCTTTTTCCCTCGCCATTCGAATTGGCACTGGAAGTCGCGGTACAGAACAGAGTACCGGTAGCCAATACGCAGGGGAGGCTCGCATTGTAAAAGCGATCGCTTGATACTACCGAGAATCGTACTTTTTCGAAAACAGCCCTTCGCAAAAAGCTCGCTCGCTCGCTCGTGTTGGGCACACAAAAGAAGAGAGCTCCCCCACAAAGTACCCGAAACCAGCACCACCACCTTTATTTTCTGTTTCGCACATCGCATCTCTCGCTTCTCTCTTTTCGCTCCCCCGCAGACGGCCAGCAAAGTTTCTTCTTCTTCTTCTTCTTCTTCTTCTTCTGCTTCCCCTCCCCCATCGCTCTCGCGGCTCTTTCCCCACGTGATGAACACGCCGTCGTCGTCGCCGGAGATGCTTCACTGCACGGACATGACGGTCCTCGAGCGGCAGCGCGCTCGCGTGAAGTGGCAGCAGGACCCGCTCCAGCTTCATGCCCAGAGAGAGGGGCAGAGGTATTACTTCGGCGGTGGGGGCGAGTTGAACGGCGCGTTTGGCTTGGGGCAGGGCATTGAGAGCTTGTTGGGCGGCGGTGGCGAGGTGATGTTCGGGGATGTGCCGAACCACCCGATTAAGCCCGACCCGGGTGTGGAAAGCGGGTGGCTGAGCAGCTTCGACTTGTCTGGCTTGGCCTATGGGGCGTGTGGGTTCGGTGGTGGGACTGGGTTGGATGTGAATTTCGCCATCAACAGGACTTTGAGCTGCCCTCCGGCGGTGGCTGCCGCCGCGGTCTCGCCGGCGGCGACGCCGGCGGTGACGTTGGAGAAAGGTAAAGAGTCGGCGGTTTCGGAGAAGATGACCCCAGCTGGGCGAGAGATTTCCAAGAAGAGGAAAATGCATAAAGTGCACAACACAAAGGTGCGTGATTTCTCTCTGCGTCTGTTGAATTTTCCCAACTTTTTCCCTAGTGTGAATGCGGTTTTAGGTCAAGTCATTATGTGAACTTCTGGTACTTGATCAACGTCTCTCTTTCTTTTTCTTTTCATCTTTCTGTATTTTAACCCCATTAGTTAAATGCTATTGCTGGTTCCTGAACTCTAATGTTAGATGAGTTTCATAATGCTTTCTTCCCTCTTCCTTCAGCAGAAAGGGTTCCTTTTTTTACCCCCTTGTCCGAGTAGTCTGGTCAATTTTGAGAAAGATGTAATTTCAGGAAATGGGTGATTTTGTGAGGATCGTGATGGATAATTTAGCTGACACGTTGGTTACAATTTGTAGATTGAAGATGATTCCAGAGAAAAAAGGATCAAAGGGTGCCCTGAAGAGGGAGAGTCAAAGATCACAGTGCAGAGCAACAGCAACAACAACAAAGAAGCATCTGCAAGCACTTCAAAGGAAAACTCAAAGGTGTCCGACGTCCCAAAGCCCGATTATATCCACGTCCGAGCACGTCGTGGTCAAGCCACAGATAGCCACAGCTTAGCCGAAAGAGTAAGTCCGGAGTTCGAAAAATCTCTTTTTTCCTTTGGGTCTATTAGCTCTGGTTGAACTCCAAAGTTCAAGGTTTCAGTTGGACCTAATAAGAAAGTTCTTGGTGCTGTAATTTTGTTTAATCTCAGGTGAGGAGGGAAAAGATCAGCGAGAGAATGAAGTTCCTTCAAGATTTAGTCCCTGGGTGTAACAAGATAACTGGGAAGGCGGGAATGCTTGATGAGATAATCAACTATGTCCAATCCCTGCAAGGACAAGTAGAGGTAAAGATCTAGCAAGGTGTAATGCTCTACACTCTTGTTTGGAGTTTTTAACTCTTACAGCATCCCAATCATTTGCTACATCCATTGTGCAGTTCTTGTCCATGAAACTGGCTGCTGTCAATCCGAGACTTGACCTTGACCTCGACAACATCTTTGCGAAAGAGGTAGTTATAGCATTTTAAGGAATTATGAGATGCGATTCACTTTAGAGTTTTCCTATTTGCTTTCCTTTTGAGTTAATCACTTGGAGTTTTCTAGAGATGAATATTTTTGAGAAGCTGGTAACTTGTAACGTTCCTGGTTTGTGTTAACTTGTGGGTCGTGACTATAGTAATATCTTTTAGCAGAATCGATAACATTTCTGATCCTGGTAATAATGTTATGACATAACCGCGTAAGAGAGATTTAAGCCTACATATATGAGGAAAGCCAGAATATTTGTTTCTGAAAATGCTAATTCATAGTGCCATCTCCTGAACATTGCGTTTGCATTACTAAAATGAAGGGAAGCTCAATTTTTTTCATGAGTTGAAGGTTTCCTCGCGCTCTTTTTACTTTAATATCTGCAGATGAATCCTGCATGCACGGCGAGCTTTCCAACAATTGACATGTTGTCGGATATAACAAATCCAGCCTACCTTCCTTTTAGTCCAACACAAACGGTAGCGTCATGCTCTGGCATGGAAATAGGAATCAATCCTGACTCGGGGCTCCGAAGGACAATAAGCGCCCCCATGTCGATCCCCGACACGTTTGTCGACTCATCCTGCTTCAGTGTAATTCCTGCTGCACTTTGTACAACATTTCCCAATTCCCAGTAAATATTGATCAATCTTTTCACTTGCACTATGTCGACTCTGCAGCAATCACAGCAGCCCTTGACATGGGATCTTGGTTTGCAGAATCTTTACAACATGGAGTTCCACCAAGGAAAAGCAATGGCCTTTCCATGTCAACAGTTCACAGGTAATATTTCTTCTTTCTAATGATCACCTAATGTCTTGATCGTGAGAGAATTGAAGTAAAGTGAGATCAACTATTAATGATGGATACAAAAAGGAACCCCACATGACTATAATGATTGTGCTCAGTGATAGAGGTATCTTTCTAATTGCGATGAAGGGTAATGGATTACAGAGATATTTCCCTGTATTGCTTCTTTTTCTCAGTCTCTTAAAAGTCATCCAAACAGTGGATCCTTAAAGGCCGTATAATAGCACTAAGTTGATCCTTTCCGAAAGGCAATAAATCCTCTATTGCATTTTGACTTTCTCGACCAAGGAAGTCTCGAACAAACTAGCAATGGCAATTCTTGAAGTCTCTTCCTTTTTCCTCCAGATTCCACAGATGTCAGATTTTCAGTGATTGATAAAATTAGCACCAACAAATTTATTTTAAATGATGCTACTAATTGGCCGTGAAGTGGGTCGACGCCAAAGCTTGTCATCTATAAATGGTGGCTGATTCTTTACAAACGAAACTGCTACTCTGGTTACCTTCTTGAATCTAATGATTGCTTCAACAAATTTTTGCAGGTTCGGTTGAGGGCGGCAATCTGAAGATGGAGATGTGAACCAGTATTTCATCGTCATAACTCCTATGAATTCATTCCAAGTTGCTAGAATCCAATTTTTTTTTTCTCCTGTCTATGTATAGAAAGATATATTTGTACGTACATTTACGCTGATTTTATGAATAATAGTAGTCTCAACCTTTCCTCGCCTCTTTTCTCTAGCCAAGAACCTTCGCTCGTGACTGTTCGTATCCTCTTTTACATGAAAAATGTCGGGAGGGGGTGAGGACGACCAGCATCGGGAAAGAGGAGATTTGAGCATTGATACGAAGAATTAAACAGAGAAAAATTGTGGAACTGCTTAAAACTATACTACAGAAATCTATCAAGACTCTTGATTAACAGTGGATTACAAGTGGAGTTTATTAGTAATTTCAGAGGACCAGTCAGAAGTCCTCAGCTCAAGCCCTCTGTGTCCCTCAGGAACCGATTCCTTACTTGCTTTATGATCATGCCCTCCGTGGCAGGCATGCTAAGTGACATAAAAGTACAACAGTTTCGCTAGAAAAAAAAGATGATGGTGATGGAGGAGAGGGACCAATTCAAATCGTGTGAAGAAAAGTGGAGATAATGCCCATCATTTTCACCCAACCATCGTCCGAAGCTAACCGACTTTTTGTGGACAGTGCTGCTATATCTAATTGACAATCTGACCCCGTCTTCCTCGGTTACATAGAATGATACCAGCACCATCATCATCCTCTATCAGTGACTGTGTTTCTAATATCCAAAAGCACTTTAATTTGACAATTCCGTGGGACTCCCATTTCTCCGAAATGTACCCGGAGAGTCCATTGATGATGGAATATGTTATTCACTGTCTCGCAACTAATAAGAGGCGAGCAGATTTGCTCATTCAATGGCGAGGGCGAGGGGGGGGGGGGGACCACGAGAGGAGTTGCCTGCTCGGGAAGTTGATCATCTCTCTGGTCTGATTGCAAAGGAGAGGAAGCGCAAGCTCGGCCTTCGTTTTCAAGCCATAGGTTGGAGTGAGAGGGATGGACCTGGCCTCATCCATTTAACCAAAGATCTTCTCGATTCTCTTTGCTCCAAAGGATGTTGAGAGGTGAATTTGCCTTTTCCCTTTCGCTGGGCCCAACATCAACTTTCCGCAATTTCCTCCTCTCTTCTGTCTCTCTCCACTGAGAAAACCCATGTAGATATCTTTTCTTGGCTACATACATGTTGGATACTCGAATTTCTGTCTTCTTTCTTTTTATGGGGAATCAACAGATGGGGATAAGGAGTGTAACCAACAGTAGAGATGGTTCTTTCCAAGAAAAAAGGAAAACAGAAAATTGAAGTCAGATACGGCAGCCTTATCATTCGTTTTGTACCATTGCAACTCTTTTCATTACAGGACCTTGAACACGGATTATCCTTTTGTTCCCACATTGGATTAGCACTAGAAAGGGCACAAATGCCGCATGAAGATTACACGGATAGGGTTATGACTTAAAAAGGTACTTTCTTTGGTAGACAAGATCCAATTTGTGAATCATGTTATTAATTGTAATTGGTTAGGTCATTACACGGATGGTGCCATGACTCGTGCTTCTGTCTTTTGCATTTGTTAGGGGAATCAACAGATTGGGACAAAAGTGAACCAACAGTACATATGACTCCTTAGAGAAGAGGTAAAGGAAAAAATATTGATGAATAATTATGAAAGTCCCGTGGGATTGATTGTACCGCTTCAACTCTATTATTACAGGACGTTGAACCATGTGGGAAGGCAAAAACTTAGCTCAAAGCTGATATCTTGTTTTTTTTTTTTGAATTAATATCCCAAAAAATCTCAAACTGATATATTTATAACAAATTTACTCCAAATTAATTTTTTTACTACAAAAAATCTTAAATTAATATACTTGTGATAAATTTACCTTCCCTTCATTTTCATTAAATTTTACCATCAAATGTTGAGTTAGATAATCCGTAATAGTTAATAGATATGCCAATTTAGAATTTTAGTCATCAGGTTTTTCGTGGTATTAATCTATTTTAATGGAAACTAATGGATTGTATATTTATCACAAATGTACCAATTTATGATTTTTTTTTGGTCAATTTGAAATAAATTTGTTACGGATAGACTAATTTGGTTTTTTTTATGATCAAAATATTAGTTTAGGGTAAATTTGTCATAGGTGTATTGGATTATGATTTTTTGTTGTATTAACTATTTTGTTTTTATCCTTCGAGATTCTTGAATGGAATTAATCCAATGGGAGCCATAAATTATGGGTAGGTCTCCAAAGACATGACATCCACATTAGATTAGAATTAGTGAAAAGCAAAAAAGTTAGATGTTTGGATAACTGAGAACTAATCGATTATGCAAAAACATTTTTCATAAATTTAAAATAACAAGCTTTAATTGAGGAAAAACAATTTTCTCTCCTCGCAAAAACAAAATAACTTTTCCTAAGGCCTTGTTTGGCCGCCGCCATCGTAGTTGACAGTGGTCGACGACCGACTAAGTAACATCCGACGAGCTTGCCGGAGGCTCACCTGATTTGGATCAAGCTAAGCCTCGCCAGTGGCTAAGCAATCCAATGAGGCTCGACCTCGCCTCACCTAGGTGGCATGAGGTTAGCTTCACTAATGGCCGGTGAGGCCGAGGCTCGCCATGGCCAAGCGAGCTTGCTGAACCTTGCCAGGTTGGTCGCCGGTCACGGAAGCCAGTGACCGGCCACAAAGAAGGAAGAAGAAGGAAAAAGGGAAAAAAAAGAAAAAAGAGAAAATTAAGAAAAATATAATAAAAGTATTAAAAAATTAAAAGAAATAAAAAAATTTAAGGACCCTACCAAATACATTCCTATTCCGAGAATAGAAATTTCATGTAATTACCAAACACATTCTTTTGTCTAGAAATTGTTCCTAAGAATAGAATCGAGAAAAAAAAATCATTTCTAATAAAAAATTATTCTCGAGAACCGAATGATTATCAAATATGCCTTAAATTGCTAAACAAATAAAAACTAACTACTTTCCCTAAAAACATTTCCTTTTATCATGAATTCTTTTGTGAAATAAACACATCATTGATTCTTTTGGTAAAACTCATTTTAAAATTAACCTAGGGAGGTAATTAAATTACCCTATTTGAGTTACTGATGCCTCTAGTTTTTGTCATTAGTTCGAGAATTGGGAAAAGAAATTGGTGAAGGTTTTTATTTCCTTTTCTTGTTGAAAATGGTGAGAATGAGCATCGTTGCAGGGAGCTCTATTCATTTTTCGTTTACTCTATTTACACTCTTGAGGCCATGAGTTTAGGCTAACAGCCAAACCTCATAAACTTCTGGTCATTTCACCAAATTCTCATCATCTTTTGTTTGCCACCTTTCCTTGGCTGTGCAATAAATTTCACCATGTTCGTAACACCGTTAGCTAGCTGTAAAACCTCTCTCTCTCTCTCTCTCTCTCTCTCTCTCTCTCAAACTTTATTTATTCCGAAAAAACATTGTCCCTGTAATACACCTCAACACAAACAATATATCCGACCTGTTGCGAAAGAACATTATCCACATAGCGAAAAAAGAAGGCCCGTCAGCAGAAGAGGCTAAGAATGGTGCAAAATTGTGAACTGAGATCCCTTTTATAAATCAAAACTTAAACAGGTGGCAAAATTTCATCAAGAGAGACAGGTCAGTAAAATGCAATGCATGCCTTCAGTCACGCATGCCCGCCTTTTGCTTTGTTTCCCATCTTCCCCTTTCCAGAGCCCTTTCCAGATCCTTTACCGGCTCGCGCTTTTGCACTCTTTCCCTTTTTCGAACCGCCTTTCCCTGGCTTGCCCTTTCCACGACTCCTAGCGTCCTTCTTCATCCTTCGGTCAACAACGACTTTCCCCTTCCCGCCCTTCACCTGGACCCCCTTCTTCGCGACCACGTATTCCCTTTGAGGTTTTTTGGGTGCAGCCTTCTTGTATAGTTGGTCAATCATCCTCCCCTTGGAACGATCAGATATATCTGTCTGGTCTGATATAGAGTTCGCTTTCTTGCGAATCTTATCTAGCTTCCTCATGGCAGCCCGCTTCTTTCGTGCTTTGGCCTCCGCCACCTTCTTAGCTGGGCGGGCATCTATCTCCTTAAATTGTGCCTTCATTGCAGCAATTTCCTCTTTCGTCACAGGCTTAATTGGTTGTCGGTGTTTCTTCTCCTCATCTAAAAACCACTCAGGCAGCCCCTCATCATCAAACATGTACTTATTGTAGGCATCATCTAGGATTTGCTCTCTCTGCTTTTTCCTTAACATCCGTTTTGCACAAGCCAAGATCTCAGCTTTCGTGCCAATATCTTCATCCTCCGAGTCATCAGAGGAGGACTCCTCACTAGAATCAGTAGCTGGTGCAGGAACTATCTCAAAATCATCTCTCCCCTTGGAAGCTTGAATGGTGTCCGATGCTGCAACTTGGGTTGCTGTCTTAACCTTTGCTAGTGTTGGAAGTTCTTTTCCGCGCTGATCAATTTGCATCTCATCATCACTTTCGTACTTCTCCAAATCTCCCCCTTCTACAGCTTCTGCAAAGATATCTTGACTGAACCACTTGTTGGTTATCTCTTCTTGGGTAGGCACTTCACCATTATCAAGATTTACCATAAGTGGATTTAATTCATTATCACCCTCAGCTTTGTCGGAGTCATCATCATAATGGATCATGTCCTCATTTTCACTACCCTGTATGGTTAAAAATTAAAAAGAAAAGAATCGGCAATGTCAGCATGCTATGAAAAATTCTATGCGTCACAAATACAAGCTAATGCGTACAACCAAGTTTATCCTAGGCCTGTAACTATACAAGCACCACCTTACGAATAAAAAAGTTTGTGACATTAGAATGTAATTTGCAAAGTCTGTTTGTCCTGAATGCAAAATCACATCAATGAAAAAGAGATTGGTGCAAAAGTCCATGTGTACCTCTAAAAGTTGGTCCTTTTCATAAGTTTGTTTCGCACGCTTCCGTTGTTTTGTGCTACCCTCCTTTCTGGCTACAAAGCGTTCATAAGCTTCATCAAGAAACTCTTCCATCTTTTCATCATATCTGCCATGGGATCATAACATAAGATAAACACACTCTTAAATATGCCTGATAAATCAGCAACTGCGGAAAGTCAGGAATGTTACATTCTGCGTTCTTCCTCCGAATCAGCATCACTTGAAGATTGCTCCTCACCTTCCTTCAAAGTTCCTTCATCATCACTATTCCGTGAGTCCACATTTTCCTCATCAAGTTCATTGGAATCAACAGCTACCAAATCTTTCTTGCCCTATAGATGCAGAATATGACCATTGATCAGAAAATTACAGTTGAAAAAAGACCAGCTTAACTTGCATTTCTTTCTAACCTTTTTGCCCTCCAAATCAATACAAAGCATTCAATAAGAAACTAAGGCTAGATAAAAAGTTCCCTAGCCGATAATTATACTCCAACCAAGAAAGAGATGGGGGAGATGCACTCCACTCTGGCTCTTTCCCCTAAAATTTGACAAATCATCACTTGGGAAAGATGAGAGCCATCTGTCACAGCCAAAGCTATATTGTCTGTGCTTTAATAACAGAAACTCATCACACGTAAGCAAACATATGGACAGAGGAAGGGGGGATGAAAATCATTTCACTAGTGAACCCAGGGAGGGGAAAAGGACATGAAGTGAGGATCATGGAAACTTTTGAATCCCAAACAACAAAAACTGCAAGATGATATATAACCCACCATTTCCAATTAACCAGGTATCTATCCACATTGTCCCTTTCTCCAACCGTCCTCCAACCAAAAAGCAGGGGGAGGAGGAGGATGTTCACAGACATAGCTCTAGTACATGCAAGGGAAACCAATTCCACAAGCAAGACCATTGAACAAGCAAGGGAAACCATAAAACAGTTGGAACAGAGAGCATGCAAAACTAACAACTTGCCTTGATGGAAGAAAGAGAGAACAATTCATGATCCATATAACCATCTTCCAAAGCATCCACTTGAATCCCTAAGGCCTTCCGTGCCTTGTCCTGACAAAAATCAAATGTCAGTATGGCTCTTCAATTCAAATGGCAAGTGATATGCTTTTTTCCCTTATTCCATCGCACAAAAGCCAAACCTTAGATCGTCTTTTTGCAAGAAGCTTCTTTTGTCGTTTTTTCTTGCGATCCATAGCATATGTCAGCTCCTCCATCTCATTGAGTATTTTATCATCTTCATCTACCGGGTCCTCCTTGTCACCGACTGCAGGACTAGAAGAGTCGGTCTTCTTTGTAGGAGACAGAGCCTTCCTTAATTGCATCCGCCATCTGCATGTCAACATGGAAGTTTTCAAATCAGGAGAATGTTACACTTTGGCCATTTATTTTCAGAACAGGCACATCAGTTAACAGAAACTTTTGGGTTATTAGTCAGCGAAGGACTGCCTATTCGATTGTTCATCAAGCATTAATTGATGCTCAGCTCCTCACCATCCTTGTCATTCCTATTACGGATGCACCTGGTCATCTATTTTAATATGGCTAGTCAAAAGATAAACCTAGACTAATGAATCAATACCTCCATTGGTTTAGTCCTTGAATTAGTTAAGCCCTATACCAAATTCCAGGAGAAACGTAAAACTAAGTGACAATCATGCTAGCATGATGGAGCCATAGTGAGAAGCAAGGATACCTAAGCTTCCCAATGAAAAAACGGCATGTAAAATTTTGAAAATTATTTTATTGATGATGGCAGAAAGAAAAGGAGGCAGATTGCTCACTTCAACAGATGCTTGAAGTCTTGTTTTCCAAGGACTCGCAAATCCTCACATAGATGTTTGACCTAGAAAACAACAGGATTCAAGTTTCTAGGAGGTAATAGACCATATATATAAATAACTGTACAAGGGAGAACAAGAATTACCTCCTCGGTAGTTAAAGAGTGCTCCTTAATAGGCAAAGAAGCTGGATCTTCGAATGATATCGAAGTTACTGAACCAAGTATCTCGAGAGGAGACTCGGACCAAATGAAATCTGCAGCTGAAGACACTTTCCTGAAAATTGTTTCTCCGTCTTCATAACTGCGAGGAAACAAAATAGTTAAAAGAGAACAATGCTACTTTTGTTGCTGCATACAAGAAGCAACTGGAAAATCATCGGCATGCTCTAAATGGAATAGCTGCTGCACTGCAATATGGCATGGTTTTTCAAAAGGGAAGGCATTTCCACTCCACATCAGAATTGAATCTATATATATATGAAGTGAAACAGACATAATTAACTTAACATCATCATCCAAAGAACGCTTACCCATCACGGTGTCTCTTTTGCTTTGTTCCTCTGAGTACATCAACCACCTATGCCAAATAGATACTAAACTAAGTCAAGAATAGGCGCTGTGTTTTGTGGTGCGATAACCGTCCCCGGTGAAGTCGTAGGCTACTATGCACTAAAATAAGTAGCAGGTACCTTCCTAGCAGGCTCAATAGCTCCTTGAAACAGGTGCTTCACATCAAGAAGTCGCGGATCAATTTTTGCAGGGGCCTTGTATTTCAATCCCAAAACAAATATCTCAGCAGATGTCGACCGACTAGCAGCTGGTTTGTCCACCTCAACCTTTTCAAACAACTGGAGAGCAAATCCCAATGCTAAATATTAGATCAGGTCTGGATGTATAAAGCAATCAATCGTTATATAACGAGGATGGTACTAATACCTGCTTGAGGCAATACAGAACAGAGTTGTAGTCTTGGGACCTGAAAACCTGATACAGGTCGAGTAGAAAGTGAGTAGAGCGAAAATGGATTCATCCGCAATATTTATAGTGACTTCGGAAGGTTAAAACCCAAGAAGCAGAAGATAGATTCTAAAGATAAAAGCTTCATTTGCTTAATGAGATATGACGATGCAATAGAGCAATTTCACGCAGAAACTGTAGTTTAATTGGCAATCAGATGCATGGCGGATGCCATTTCGTGTCTTTCTTCCGAAATGAAGAAGCTGCAAGCACTAAAAGCTTCTCATTTCCACAAGCAATCAATCATCCCCTCAATCTCTCATCTTTCACCAGCTAAAATTTCACTAATCCCATAACGTTTACACACTCCAATCAAAGCCTACTAGCAAGCTCAAAACTTAAAAAACCGCAAGAAGCCACGGAGCCGAAAACCGAAACACGCACCTTCGTCACAAACGTGCCCTTCGGGGCCAGAAACTGAGTCGCGAGCCTGACCGCATCGATGACCAGGGCGTTCTGGCTCATGGCCTCCTGCGCCCAGGCCCCGCCGACGTTCGGGGAGCCGTCGTGGAGCACGAGGTCGAAGGCCCGGACGCCGTGCTCCCCCATCAGCTTCTTGACGCGGGCCCGGCACTCGGGCTTGGTGATGTCCTGCTCGAAGGAGACGGCGCCGCGGACGGGGGCGATGGGGACGAGGTCGATGCCGAGGACGAGGCTGCCGACGGGGACGCGCTGGACGGCGACCTGCATCCAGCCGCCGGGGGCGGCGCAGAGGTCGAGGACGGCGCGGGAGGAGCGGAGGAAGGAGAACTTGGAGTCGAGCTGGACGAGCTTCCAGGAGGCCCGGGACCGGTAGCCGTGCTCCTTGGCGAGCCGGTAGAACTTGTCCAGCCGGTGCTTCCCCTTCACCTTCCCCATCGCAGCCGCAGCAGCTTTCTTCTTCTTCTTCTTCTTCTTCTTCTTCCGAGGTTTTTCCTTGCACTTCCCGCAGCTGCTGCAGTTTAGGGTTTATGAAGCGCGGGGGGATTCCTTTATGTTGACGGATTTGCCCCCCGATTCCGCCTCAAGCCCAGCGACTTGCCGTTTCAGAGATCGAAAGGAAAATTTTTTGGGAACGATATAAATAGTAATATAGTTCCTGAATTTTTAATTTTTTTTTAATTTGGTTTATATTCAATGAAGTCGTAAATATTTAAATTGTTCAACGTGATGCCCTGAACTATATGAAAATGATTAGTATAATATTTTCATTATTTTAAGATCATTGACAATATTAATAATTTTCATATTTCATAAATAATTTTCATATAATTCAGGGATTATATTAAAAATGTATCAGAAGTTCAAGGACTACATTATACATTAAGTTAGAGTTCAAAGACTATATTAAACAAATTAAAACTTTAGAGATCACGTTATACAATTGGCCGAAATTCAAGAACCGTTTTTATCATTTTACCAAAATTTTTAGGAAAAAAGGAAAAAGACCGAGCAAGCCAGGCCAAGCTTCTAACCGAATAGCCTTGTCCAAGGAAGCCCGCAAGTGCTCTCCGGGCTTTTTGGCCCGATCTGGCCTGGACAGGCTGATCGCCAGGCCCATGACCATGTACACCACCACATGCGCATCCACCCTTCCTTCTCAAGTTCCCGAACGAAAAATAGCCATTTTGGCGACTTCACTAAAAGGGAAGACCACCGAAAAGTGACCATACCGATTAGAGTTATTTGACGCCAGCAACCGATGGGTATGCGGTGTAGGTGGGGATTGAAGTGCAGTCCCTGAGTCCATCCGATGGCTATCGGAGACGAGGGCCCGAGTCAGACTTTCAGGTCAGAGAGGCCACCACATCGAGCTTGGGTTGTGGTACGGGCCATCAAATATGCGAGCTTTGCAACGATCGAATTCTGGGTTTAGTTTAGATCACTACATCTATGTTGGATTGATTTTGCGCGAGCAGACACTTAGGCCCGGATGGGACTCTTGGATCATTACCGCTGCGATGGTTTGAGTTTTCAGACCATACCGTGGGATTTCAGAGATGCAGAGTCTGCACACAAAAAGTCGGTGGCGGTAACATTTCGGACCACCATGGCAAGTTCCAGGGTCGAGCTTATTAGATTATTATTATTATGCAGTAATCCAATGCCGGTCAGCCGAAAAAGCAGTAATTCCACAATGATCCTGCCGCATTCATTCGATTCAGACTCTTCCCTTTTGCCTAACATTTCAGTCTGCACATGACACCCGAAATTCAGTTCAAGACCTGCCGTACGTTCTTGAATATGATTCTTTCTTTGCCTAGTATTTTGGTCGACACAATGCACGCGTGAAATTCAGTTCAACGACATCTCCAACACAAAAGACTAGCAGCCACTTCAGAGAACTAGTTCACATGCTCGAGTAAATCAAAAGAGATGTTGACAGAAAACTGCCGGTTACTTAAACAACAGCCCATTAGTTTCACAAGACATCATCACCGGGATAGTATCGAAAGTTCGATACAACCGGCAAAGTTTATTCATATCTCGCAGATTACCTTAATTTACAAACTCGGAAGCAGTTATATCGTAGGAGCTCAGACTATGGAGAGGACTAGGGATAAGTATTTTTGTACATACAGCAGAAAGGAGCTCAGCAACTCTCCGGGACGAGAACTGCTTGAAAACTATGTATAACTTGTTCGATCTCCATGCCTAGGTCTCTTCTCGGAGTATTTTCTTCGTCTTGGAAACAACTGTTGATTGACTCAAAATCCATCCGCTTATATAACTGTGCCATCTTCTATGGTTGCCTTCTCCAGTATCACGGTTATTCCCAAGCGTATGTAAAACCCATCCCCTGGCCGATCTGCTTCTTCAACGCCCTGAACAGCAAATACATCAATTCCGGTCTGTTAAAGCATGCCAAACTTGGAGGAGAGAATGTTCGGAACGTAAATTACAGAACTACAGAGAGAGCGCCGCGGGTGAGTTACTTACATCTTTGTTTACAATGGCCACATCTTTCCCAATCTTCGCATTCTTGTCTATTATGCAGTTCCTTTGAAGATTAAAAGCCAAACTGGTATCAGATTATGTAATATGTCATAGCACCTCTCAAAAAATTAATATCCCACCCTTCAAAAATTGAACAGCTCATTTTTTACCGTATCTTTGTGTTCTTCCCTATCCCGATAGGCACCTTCCCCTCCGCTAGCAGAGAAGCTATTTCGGATTCTGTTTGGTAATAGTCTGCACCCATCATCACCGTGTCCTATCGGGAAGAGAGAGATCACAGGTAATCAGAAATTGGAGATTTCCACATTACATCGACTCAGATAAAGGAAAAGTTGAAATTCAAGATGAGTTACCTTCAGCTCAACTCCAGAATCGAGGCGCGAGCGTTCACCCACTATGGAGTGTTCAACGCGGCACTCTCTCAAAAAGCAACCATGGGAAATTATTGCATCCTTTAACTACAACATACAAAGCAAGCATAAGAAGCAAAGACAAGTTAAAAGACCAAAGACAAAAGTAATACTGCGAGAACTGCACACCTTGCAGTTGTCCATCTTGGTCGGTGGAAGAAATCGAGGGGACGTGAAGATAGGTGTCTTCGGATCATAAAATTCAAATTTTGGAACCTGCAAGAAGGACCACATCAGTTAATCCCGTTTCAAATGAAAACCATAATTGCGACTCCTCATGTTGCATAAATTGGATGGCGTGTTCAATTCAGGGATCTTAAGTGCACAAATTTAAATCGTAATGTATATAAAAGTGAGAGCACAAGTAGGCATGCTTAAGAAAAACCCACCTCTTCTGTGAGAGCCAAATTAGCATCATAGAAGGACTTGATAGTCCCTATATCCTCCCAGTAATCGCGGAAAATATAAGCCTAGCAATCAAGAGAAATTAAGCTTGCAATTAGAGTTTTCAGTGGATACAAATATCTTAGAAGAGAGAATCTTTCAGAAAAGAGAGCTCGCTTACCTGGACATCATGCTCCATCACAGCCGAGGGAATGATTTCAGATCCAAAGTCATTGGCTGTAGGGTACCTCCACTTCAGAAGATTTAGTAAGGACTCAGTCTTGAAGGCATAAACTCCCATTGATGCAATATATGGAGATCTTGCAGCTTCTTGCGGAGACAATCCTAGAGTGGTGGTATCTACTTGCTACAAGAATCAACAAATAACTTGTTACCAAATCGAAGGAAATTTAAACAGCATTCATTAATAAAGCGAGGATGGAACAGCCTACCAAATAAAAGAGGAAAAAAAGTTCAATAACATTAAAATATCATAAACTCTAGTTAATTGGCAAAGGTGAGACGTAGGTACAGTTTAAATGGATCATCTTAGCACCAAATGCTCACCATAGCTGTCAGATCAGGACCCTTAGGCTTTTCAGAAAATTGGACAATTTGGCCTCTCCTGTCTATCTTCACCAATCCATAATCAGATGCCCGGCTGTTATACAATTGACCAAAATTAGATTACATAATATGCCTAAGATAAATTAACACATTAACAACACGAAGTTTAAAATTGGTAACAAAATGTGGCTAGAATCACAACCAACCTTTCCCCTATAGGAGTACAGGCAACAGATATCGCAGAGTTTCTGTCGATATGATTCTGTCGAGCAATGGCAAATTCATAAGGAATATGATTTAGGTTTTCAATCAAGAACTCGTTTCATTTGGGAACCACAATACGTACCTGCAGAAAATCCATATAGTCCATGCGGTAAAGATGATCCCCCGCCAAAATTAGTATGTCCTCAATATTTCTGTTTTTGGCATCCTTCAAAATTCAATACAGAAAGCAATGGATTAAGAGACTAAGTTATGGAGACTGCTGAGATAAGAAAGGGTAGTGTTTAAAACCAGCAACAATGAGACACCGACCTCAAACACCCAAACGAATTTCCTTACTGCATCCGCTGTTCCTTCAAACCACTTCTTTCCTGTTTCTCCAGGAGTTTGAGTAGCAGCCAGAACCTATACATTGATTGTACTTAGACACCAATCGAAAAAGGCCTTAAATATCGCAGCAATGGATAGATGTCGATATTGATTGATCGGAAAATGTTTCCTAACATAAACCAATTTCCAGACAGAAAAGGTATCAAGACAAACACTGCCGATTAAATGAGTTAACAATCAGACTCTTCTTCTCGGGGATGCAGATGCCAAGCATTTTTTCTGAAATCCGACTGAATCTGCATACAGGAAAACATACCTCAACAAACCCATCTCCAAAATTGACACCATTTCCAAAGTAAGTGCGCGCCAGATGACGATTAAGAGAAGTAGAGTTGAACTGGGTCAGCACAAAGATCTTGTTTATGCCACTGTTAATGCAGTTACTCATTGGGATGTCTATTAGCCTGTAGCATCCACCAACCGTAACCTACACATATTATCAATTTCTTAATATGCATACATACATACAAACAAATATATGTTATATAAACAGAATGTCTGTATGCATGAGCAAATATGCACTACTGATATTGGTAAAAGCAGTACTGTGTGGTACGAGCAAATAAACTGATCCTTACAGCGGGCGTGGCTGCTCTTCTGGTGAGAGGGAAGAGTTGAGTCCCTGCACCTCCCCCCAATATAATGGCGGCCACTTTCTTTGGGTCTGCTTTTGGTCTATGCAACACCGGAGATTTAATAGTCTGATATCAACAGCACAGAATTCGAATAGATTCATTTGATCCCGATTATGGCACAACGCAAGACTTTAGCAGCAAAATGGAGTCAATGAAATTATTTTCATCAAACGATGGCTACTTTGAAAGATCATCGCTTCTACTGTCAAACGAGATCAACTCACCAAGGTCTCCGCAACAGTGTTCGATGTAATAACAGCAAAAGCCACTCCGGGTTTCGCCTTCTTGAACTTTTTTTCAACTCTCAGATTTCTAGCGACCTGTTTAACCCAAACACTGTCATCTAGGCTCCCTCTGATTCTGTCACCCAAGAATCCATTATCTGCATTCTTGAGACAGCTCTTGTTTGATTGAGCCAAAGAGGCGTTGGCCTTGAGGGTCACACAGAAAGAATCCATTGCCGTCAACTCTCACTGCAACACCAAATCACGACCAATAAGCTAAGATACTCATCCCAAGCACTAAAAGACCACATGAACAAAAAAGGAACTGATTAAAGTAAGGCCACCCGATCTAAGCAAGCGAGTAAAGTGCACATTACATAAAGAAATCGAAAAGCAGTGGAGTCAAAGTTGAGTGAAGCTAGAAAAGTCGCAGAGCAGTCAAAATCTAATATAATACACAAGATCCAAGAAACCCAAAAAAGAAAGATCGAAAAAACCAACCCAAATCAAGGAATCAAAAGGAAAGGTGGCGAGAAAGCATTCAAGCGCCCAGACCACGAATCTCGATGCAGAGAGAAAGAGAAAGAAGATCACAAACCCAAGAAAGCAAAGCTCCGAACTTGAAGCCTTGATGCTGTGCAACTCCAACGAGTGATCAAGAAGAGAGCATTCCAGCGCCCAGACTCCGAATCTTGATGCAGAGAGAGAGAGAGAGAGAGAGAGAGAGAAGGTTTCAAACCCAAAAAGCAAGCTACCAACTTGAGGCCTCGATGCTACGCAGCTCCCACGAGCGATCAAGAAAAAGATCGAAACCTCAAAAAAGAAAGATGGCGGAGAGAGCGAATGCGGTGGAGGTCGAAGGGGAGAGGGAGAGGCGCGTGACGGGTGGCTTTTCTTTCAAGGTGGCCCCTGTGAACGTGAGCCTTTTTCCCTCACGAGAAGCGCCGAGGCTCACGCCCCAGTATTTATACAAAAGCTGGAGTGAGTAGAAAGGAAGAGAAAATTCAGCTGAGGATCTTGAGGAGGGTGCCGCTGGCGGCATGCAATTTATACATCGAGAAATGAAGGAAGACAGCAGTGTCCAAGTCCTGCCCTGCTCTGCTCTGTTTCGCTGAAAAACGCCAAAGACGAGACCAGAGGAGAGAGAGAGAGAGAGAGTACGTGGCCGTGACCCTCAGTCCACGGCGATCTGGTTATTTTTACCAAGTTCCTAGGCCAGCTCTGTCCATTTCATACTTTCGTTTTATTAAAATAATCAACCTCGGATCTTATATAATTGAATCTCATAAAGAAGTCGGTTGGCATTTTTACCGGCTGGCATTTCTTTTGATATTCCTTCTTTTTCTTTAGTGATTGCCGGTGCACATCATTTTTCGGCTAAATGAAAGTGCCTTAAATTTTACAATAACTAGTATATTGAAAGTTTTAAAATTTTCAATGAAAGTGAAAATGAATATGAAAATTTTCAAAAAATAT
The DNA here is from genome assembly GCA_017140595.1 of Eucalyptus curtisii. Taxonomy (NCBI): domain Eukaryota; kingdom Viridiplantae; phylum Streptophyta; class Magnoliopsida; order Myrtales; family Myrtaceae; genus Eucalyptus; species Eucalyptus curtisii. The sequence goes on from CM029502.1 coordinate 22,227,165, forward strand.
GCAATTAAATTCTTCCATTAACTTTGTTCGACGTGACAAATGAAAAATGCCAACAAATATAGGATTTGATTACCCGAAATTGATCGTATTTTTAAAATTTAATAACTCAGTTGCACTTCTGAGACAAATTTTAAAATTTTATACTTTTGAAAGTTTTGTGACTCAATTACACTTTTGTAGTGAGTTTTAAAACTTCTAATACACTTATCTCAAATTATAAAACTTTTGTGTTATGATCTTCAATCATTCCATTGTGTATTTTTGTCACGAATGAACAATTTTACAAATTTTGTAGTCTACGGACATGCGATAACATCATTAATCAAAGCGAAATTGTTGACACGTGAAGAAATACAATCACTTTCTTACTCGCCGTGCTGTCCATAAGGAATCTTGTAGAAAACACGATCAGTCCTCATGGAATCAAATGATTAAGTAGAGTACCAATCAATGAGTTATGTTATGAAATCGAGATAGTGATATATGAAAATGGGCTGTCGAATGAAAATGGCCTTTGCGCATCATTCATTCGATTAAAATCTAGGGGTTTTAATAAAAGATTTGCCCATCGCAAGACGAAAAATCAGAGCGAATTTGCCACTGATCGATCGATGAAGATGGCGACGATGACAAGGGATGCGATATTTACCGAGAAAAGTCGCGCAAGGGGTCGATCCACGATGAGGTCTTTTCGTAGTTAAAATCCACTAACGTTTAATTTGACGGGGGAAATAACGTTGACGTCTTTCTCGCGCGGGCCCACGGGAATCACGTCCGAACAAGAATATCCCGCCAATCATTTGGGTTAAATCGACCGCTTGATTTGAGACATGTCCCTTCTCCAAATCTAATGGACGGTTGCTATTCCATTACGATGGTGCGTCTTCTAGTATATGTACTTTTTGCGAGCCTTTGGTGGGTCCCGCCGGTCTCTATCGTTCCAGCCCCTTGCCGCTAAAATTATAGGCGTAGGCGCAGGCGCACTCCCTGCTCGTCCATCACCATCCTTCCCTGTCGCCGGATATTTACTAGAAACGGCTCCAAAACTTTCTGTACGAACAGCGATTCAATTCTAGTATTTTTAAACATTTCTTCGATTAATTCATATAGTCATTTCGATTAATTTTGATTGAATATCACTAATGCAGCAATTCTGTTAACGTTTACCGTCTTATGTGATACGACCGACCCTAACATTAATGATTTTTATAAGTTCATGAATCATTTGAATTTAAAAACAAATTGATATTCGAATAATAGATTTGGAATTTTTTAGTGATTTTTTCGATAGATCACAGTCAAATCCAAATCCAAATCCAAATATGTGATGCACCTAATGGATGAGTATGCAATTCATCGCAATCACCGGATCATGGGTGTGGAGCCGACACAATCCAACAGTTAATGATGCATTGAGCTCGAATGAACTTGAGCACTCAACATTGGCTTCTCCTAGTAGGTGAAAATCTCGCATGGCGGACTTAGATGAATGTAGCCGTTCATTAAATCCGATGGATGGTTGGAGTTGACGAGCCTCATATCAAAGGCTCTCGTGCATTGTATCACAAAGCTAATCACGGTTCTTTTTTAATAAATACGATTGACTCAATATATCTCGTCAATGTCATACACAGCATTATTACCATACAAAATACTCTCTCTATACATGGGGTTCAAATATTCAACAACTCAAATCATTTGATTCGCTCATAAGATTAAATCTTCAATATCAATCTAGGGATTACATATTTGTATATAAACATATTTAAGTTCAATCTTAACATGCAAAAGAAATCACATAAAATGTGGAAAAGAAAAAAAGGACCCCCTCTCTTCTCCCCTCTTTCGACCTCGCCTCTGTGCTGCTCATCATTGTCGCACTATCAGTCCATCGCCGCCATGTCCGGTTCATCCGTTGTCACACTCAGCATCTAACTTTATTGATGTTGAAAAATAGGGTCCTCATGCTATTCACGTCATCGCATAAAATCAAGTTTGAATAAGTCGAACATAAAATGACAAGGATGGTTAGATCGTATTCTCGGCTAAACCCTGGCATTTCCCTCATAGCAATTTGCTCCAACGATACGATGTCTCTCGAGGTCATTCGCCATGAGCAGATGACAAGGGAATTTACCATTGGTTTCGTTTCGCTTAGCTACTGCTTGCGAGCTTCCACCTATCAAGCACAAGACAGTTCCATTCCATCAGATATTTTCGTTTGAGCTTGAAGCAGACATTAGCAGATGAAGCGCACCGAACTGGCCATGACCCACTTTGGAACAAAGCAGTGAAAGAGATCGAGATAACGAAAGAGACGGACCAACTTGGTATCCAGCCATTTCCGAGCATTTCGACCAAACGCCGAAAACATGATTCAGGCCAATTTGCAATGTCGATCCAAGGCCAACATGATGGACGATTCCAATGAGTTGTCTGACTCTTGTGCTGCTGTTGGGGACTGGACACTTCGATTTGTGACCCAATTGAATTAAAAAATGTTGCATTGGGCTTTCTCGACCGCACAAGTGTCCAGAAACAAATGGGTAGCCGTTAAAAGATTATTATTATTATTATTATTTTTTGCTTTTCGTGGGATGTTTGAAGTAGCAGTGAGAAGAGTAAGAATTCTTTTCGTTTGGCCTTATAATCAAGCGAAACGTGTGCTTCGGGACTGGCGCGACTGATGGGGGTGCGCGGGAAGTGGTGTGATCTAATCTCACCAAATGATTGTATGAATTAGGGGAAAAAAATTGTTGACAGACCCTCAAGTGACTAGAAGAAAAATTATTCAAAAAATCATCGATTTATTATACAGTGACTAATTCAACTCGAATCTTTCAATTGTGTCAATTAAACATCAAGCATTTTAATCATTTACCAATTTTATAATAAATCTTTTAAAAATTTATCAACTTACTCATCCTGATTGATTTTGACTGAAAATCACTAATTAGACATCAACATGATAGTTTAATCAACATTGACTGTTCTACAAGACACGATTGGCATTAGCGTGAATAACTTTTGAATTTTTTTTAAATTTTTTGAATTTATTTTTATTTTTTTCCTTTTATTTTCTCTTATTTTCTCTTTTTTCCCGCTGCTGGCCATCGATGAGGGCTAGAGGAGGGGAGCTTGAAGACATTGCTGGCCATCAACAAGGCATGGCAATGCCCGGCAGAGGGATAAAGGGAAAGAAGAAAATAAAGAAAATAAAGAAAATTTTAAAAACTTGTCCACTTTAGTGTGGGCCGTGTCATGTAGGATGGTCAAACTAGATCATCATATCAGCAATTTCAAGTCAATTTTAACCGAAATGATTAAATTAGCAAATTATCAAAAGGAGTAGGACTATTTTGTTGTTTAGCGCTGAATTGGCAATTCATCAAAAGATTCAAGATTAAATTAGTACAGTCAAAAAGTTTCTGACTGAATTAGCTATCGTATAATGGGTTTAAAACTTTTTAGATAATTTTCTCAATAATTAAATCTTTGTGTTTGTGTGTGTGTGTATGATAAGTTGAATGTTCTTTATGAAAGTTCCCTTGTCTCTGTCATTTGTGTAAAAATGCTCTGTTTTTGTCGAAGGGTACTTCTTTTAATCACCGTTATGATTGGTGGTTTACAATAAGGAACATAATTAGCTTGATATTTAGTTAAATTTTTACAGGTCAATATCCCCAACTTATAACTTATCATTAAAAAAAAGGTTAGAGAAAATTTCTTACAATTATATTCCAATTACGATGGGACAAAATACAGTCCGTTCACGAATGGGAAAACACCATCATGTCTTTTTCCCGCCCCACCTATCCTCTCGTGAGAATTTTATTTAAGCCGATCGTACGGGATCAATCTCATGACCAATTCGATCTAGACAACAAATTTAGAATACAAAAATTCAACGATCAAATGAGAAATTTGGTTAGAGGCTGAAGGAAACTGCTTGAATCACATGATCATAGCCAAATCAACTTGACCCGAGAAAAGAATAGGAGATGACAAGGACCCCCCATCGGCAACGTCAACAGCATGATAATGCAAAGCAAGACGCAATTAATTAACCCCCAACGACCCGATTTGAGAAGTGGATGCATTCCAACCATCGAAATGCATGTAAGAGCTGGAAAAAAAGGAGGAGGAAACGGGACATGCACTGGCGGACAAAAAATTCACGTGGTGTGTGCTGCTGAATTATGAAGAGATCGAAGACACTGGCATAGGAAAAAGGAAGGCTCGCACGTGCACGAGTTAGTAGAGACAGCTACATATATAGGGAAAAGAAATTTCAGTCGCTCGTGTCTTGATCCAATGAGATTGCATTGATTTGGCAAAGCCGTGGCACGGAGCGGCACGGCCGCGAATCGGTTCGAGCTAAGGGTTCGAGACCGAGCACTTTTAGATGATCCCGACATGCTTCATTGGAAGCACAAGAACATGTCACAGATTATCTACCGGGTGTCCCTTGTCATTGCTGAAGAATATGGTATAGATGCAATGCAGATGTCTCCCCTTACATCACATGAAAGCCTTGACATTTGAACTCAAAAGTTCCATACATGCAGAAGGAATGAGACCCGCAATGGATCGCCGGTCTTTTCAATTTTGTGCGATTCAAGATTATCTTCACTTCCGGATCCTTTTTCTTCTTAATCGACTAGAATCCGACCTTACGCCAAGCACGTCGGTGGATACTCTGTGTTCGTGTAAGAACAAGGAGGCAAGATACCCCACTTAGACAAATGAATGTTGATAGTTAACCACAGATGTTTCAAAAACAAACAGAGGAACAGGTTGTTCCCCCTCAGTTTCATGAATGTCGAGCCCAAATGTTATGAAATCCGCACTTTAAAACAATCTGTCTACGATAATAAAGACGATGTTATAAAGGGAACATGGGTTTGACCTACAAGTAAGATCTCACCAAACCCAAGTCCAAGAAAATCACCCTCAATCCCATACTCACCTTGAAAAGAAATGAAGAGAAAAAGTTCTCTAACAAGTTAATACAAAGAATTTCCACGACCATCTTTGAATTAGGAGCCTACTGCAGTACAGATATTGGCATACGAATCACAAAGATCTCAGAACCGCACAAATTTTAATAAGTGCTCTGAACAATTCTTTCACGACTTGTTTTTTTTTTTTTAGCAGACAAAATCTCTTTTGACGGTCATTCACGACCCCAAATGGCTAGTTCAAGTCCAAATCATTCAGAGAATTCCATAAGTGCAGCACATCAACAAGGAAAATCCAAACGATGCATGTTAAATAGCAATAACAAGGATCACGCTCTAAAAAGTCTAATACGTCCAAAAAAGGAACAGTAGAGTACAGCACCAACTGGAAGTGAGACAAAATTACAAAACATCTATGTGTTTGTAGCCCTTGTGTAGATCTGTTGGCTGGAATGAGCAGAAACCATCCTGATCAGACCTCTCGCCATCAGTTCTCTTATAGCCTTCCTCGCCAGAGAACCATTAACCTGGTGAGGCAAATCCAATAGCAGTTAGTATGCAAGCATTTTATGGCTCAACAAGAAAAGCACGTTAAATTTCCCATTATAGAACACTCAAATATTATATTATATTTTCAACGATCGGAACTAGCCGCCATTAAGATTAAATTAGACCAATAAACTAAATTCTGTTCAGAACAAAGATATGACAGCCACTTTGATGATCACTTGACAGGGTGCATTTCTGAATTACCCAAGCCAGCGAAAATGCCACAAGTCAAAGAAAAATTCACACTGGAAGAAACAATTATGTTATAAACCAATGAAAACAGCATACAAAGAGTCAGCTGCTGTTGATGGTAAATATATGAATTGTTGGCCAAATGATCACCATAGTTCCAAGCACAACGAATTCCCTCACATATGAACCCTCAAAAGAGCGAAAATGAATTCCTTCTATGATCTTAGGAGCACTCCCAGGCCCAACACAAATAGTTTTACCCCACGACAGCGGAAGCAGATTCAGAGGCTTACGTGGAGACTAACAGAAACCTCTTACCCTTTATCAGCTCTTGATGGATTTTAAAAGATATAGACGTTCCCTCTACACCAGTACCGATCTAACTTCTCAGACCCAACAATCATTCACTCGGGCATATCATTGAAGAGAACAACGGCTCATTAGTCCAATGGAACCAACAACATGACAACATCCGCACACCATTCAAGCTACTAAAAAGGCATTTATGGAACAAGAATACAGAAGCATACCCTCAAGCGATCGGAGAGAATGGAAGGAGTGATGAGCTTGTACTTCGGCGCCTCGGAGAGAAGCTTGTCGTAGGACCCCTGGTCAAACAGCACCATGTTATTCACCTTCTCCTTCTGCTTCCCCTTGCTCCACTTCTGCTCCCCCCACAAACAAGAAAATCGTCACGCCCATGACTCCACACAAAACACAATCCATCTTTCAAGCCGGAAAACGCACAGAGCACCAACATCCTCAGACGCATCTCGTCGCTAAATAACGAACTTACAATTCTAAACCAGCAAGAAATTACCCAATTTTCCCGTAAATCGATGATATTGAGAACAACACTGGCAAACCAAATTACAACTACCGTCCTACCTCCGATTGATGAAAAAACAGATAGCAGAACCAAAGCTCGAGACCAATACGAACAAAAAGGAAGAATTTTTGCGAGCATCCATGTCGTGAAAAGGGCTAACCTTCTTCTTCTGCTTGCCACCGCCGGATTTGGCAGGCTTTGAAGACGGAGGAGGAGCCTTATCCTTCTTGGGAGCCTGTCGACAAACGCGAGATTAGTTCAGATTCCCATTCAGATGCTGTAAACTTGAACCCACAAACAAAATCATCGGGCGGATGCCGAGGAAAACGAGCAAAATAAAGTGGCGGAGCGCGGCGGCGATTACCATTGAATCCGATCGGCGGCGGCGGCGGCGGCGGCGGCAAAGAAGGAGAGATGGCGGAAGCTGGGGGAAGCCACAACAATCGCAAGATGGAGGCTTTTCTAGGGTTTCAGGTCACTCGGGAGTCGAGAGCTCCAAAACCGACGCCGTTTCGAGCACCGACAGGGCTTCATCAACATCGAGCCCAGCCCATATATTTGGACCAGGCCGGACACCGTCCAAAGCCCAGACTTAATACAAAAACAAAAATGAGTGTAGATGACAGAAAAGAAATGCAAGAACCAATACAAAATAATGAGAATCGTCGATTTATTTATCTAGAATGGAAACTATATTTTAAATTATTTAGTTTTATTGAATTTTTTGTGACGTGTTATCCACGATTGTTGTCTGATAATTTTTTTTTTTTTATTTCTCTCGTTTGGCCTAGCGAGATTGGTGTAGATTATTTGACACAAATTCCATAGTGCCTACTCTTGCTTTTAACTCCTATATAATATAACCAACATATGGAACCGTTCTGATAAGATAATGTTCACTTTTCCATTTTATTGGAGAAGTCACTCTCCGTGATGTGGAGGTCCATGCATTTTCTCCAATTGAATTTTAACTCGTTAAAAAAAACAACATGAAAGAGACAAGTAAAAAAAAAAAAAAAAACCTTGCTTGTTGAAGTCTATTCATGAATATTAAAGAATTCCCTGCTAGAGAATATTGTTAGAGATATTATTAAAAATCATTTGATATTTCATTATTCTTTAAAATCGCTAATTTCCTTGTTAGGTTAGATTATTTCATTTCCTACACATGTTGTTCAAATATAAATACTCTTGATTCTAATACATTTTTGTCAATGTCGAGTTAATTGAGTATATTGATGTAGAGTGTGTTTTTTCAATGAAATCTTCAGGATAAAGAAAATTTCTTTCCAAAAAAAAAATCATTTTTATAGAAAAAATGATGAGTTTTCGTTTGTTTGGTGGTTTAAGAAAAGTGACTTTCTTCGTATTAGAAGAGGAAATTGTTTGCAACCCGTGAAAAACGTTTGCCGTAAATCGATTAGCTTTTCCATCCTACAAGTACTAGAAGTTTGGACAAAAAAATTCCAAAAATAGTTTTCATTCAAACAAACAAATCCGTATCAATTCTCTCTCGAAAATTCCCGAATAATTTACAGTAATAAAGGGAGAAAAACGAAGGAGTGTTTTGCTTTTACTAAACTTCTAGGCCGAGGAGTGAACTGTGTGTGGTGTGCAATTATATATGCCCTTTGTTCTTGTCCTATAATATTCTTGTTTTGCCTAAGTCATACAAATAGAGGCGATGATGAAGTAATGGAATCCGATTCGACAAGCACCAATTCCTACGTGTTAGGTTCGTGTGAATAACGCTTGAGATGTTTTTATTTAATACACTTTTTTTTAAGAAAAAAAAGTACCTATTTTATTTTATTTTATTTTATTTAGTTATAAACTTTTCAATTATATCAATCATATTCTAAATCTTTTAATGAATTGTCAATATAGTTTATCCAAACAATTTTAATAATAAATTACCGACATGAACCTCAAGTGTTCACACAGCACAATTGACGTTTATGTGAAGAATTTTGATTTTTTTTTTTTTTTTTTTTCCTTTTTTTTTTTTTTTTTCAACCATGGGCCTATGACCGCGGGTGAGGTCTAGGCAAGGGCTTGACACCCTTGCCCGTGGTTAGCGATGGTTAGTCGATGATCTCACCCGCCTAGAGTTCTTAAAAAAAAAAAAAAAAAAAAAAGAAGAGAAAAGAAAAGAAATAATACAACCAAAAAATCAGAAAAATATTTAAAAATATCGAATTTTATCTCGTCGGTGCTAGTCATGTCGCGTAGGACAATCCCTGTCTATATCAGCGATTTTTGGCCAAAATTTGTCCGATGAACTATAGCAAATCGTCAAGAGATTTAGAACTCAATTAGCACAATTAAATAGTTTATAACCGAATTAGCATAAAAATTAGGACTCTCTTTTTTATTATACTTTTCCCAACTTTCTTTTATTTCTTCAGGAATTAGATGATGTAATTTTGTTGAGCGGCGTTTGGTCAGATTTGGAGAACCTTCAGACGTGGGAATAATTAGGCATGCATAGCTCCTGAGCCAGTGGGATCTTCCGCTTCTCCGTCCCACGCAGCCTGCGAAGTCGGATAACGATAAGATAATGAATTAGAGCATACCATCTTCTTTTGCATGGTATATATTATATTATTATATATTACGTTAGGTGAATAATATCGGGAATACTTAGTGGGGCTCGATTGCATGCCCATTAAAATAGTCCGACGCCACGAAAAAGGGTGGACAATCCATGGACGAAGGGAAAAGAGGGAGATTACTTTCCGATTTGGATCGACGTCGGATTTGATACCGTCTGTCTCGGACATTCGTCATTCGAGAAGAAAGATTTTCCCTGCAAAATTTCCGGGGTCGGAAATGCGTTTCATGCGAAGCATTGTCTATCCTCTTTCTCTTTTGTGGCAGGCACGCACGAGGCGTTTTCTAAAGTGAGACCTTTCTTTTTTCTTTTATTTATTTTGGTATGTGTACGTACCTTATTAAATTCAAGATATTTATCAAATTTGGAGAAAAGTATTAGGAAAATCCTAAATTTACTGTACTTGCATTAATTTAATTCTAAACATTTCAATCGTGTCAATTCGCATTTTGCAATTGAGTTTATCTTGTCAATTTTGGGCGGAAATTATTGACATAAATGCTGATGATGATCATATGTGACATGACTAACTTTGATATAGACTTTTTTTAAAAAAATTAATTATTTTTTGAATTTTTCTCTTTTATTTTTTCCTTTCCTTTTCTTTCCCTTCTCTTTCTACTAGTGGCCGGTTGCCAAACACCAATTAGGGTCGGCCATAGCAACCCTTGCCTGGGTGACCTAGCCAACCATGATCAGTGGTTGGCGACTAGGCAAAAAGAAAAGAAAAGAAAAAAAAGAAGAATTATACAAAAATGTTAAAGTTAGCTCCAATCGCATCGCATATGACAAACGATATTCACATCAGTAATTTCCTGTCTAAATTGGCCGGATGGACTCAACTGACAAAAACGTAGATATATTTAGAACTAAATTTGCATAATTAACATGTTTATAATTGAATTGGCATAAGTATAATAGGTTTAGATTTTTTTGATACTTTCCATGGAATTTGTGATGAGGAATTACATAGATTGCGTCGAGAATATGGACAATTCGAAATTTTGTTTGACGGCATGGATGCACGAGAAAAGCTAAAAGATAACGCAGACGTCGGACCAACTTGAGAGATGGGGTAGCAATAGCATGCTTCTTAGACAAGGCGTCTTCCGGACTGGGGCCAGGTTCTTTCAATAATTCGCTCGACATTGTCTTTGATTCCAAGCGCATGATAACCTCGGCTTTGCCTGTCCTAATTCTCCCTGTTTCTGCAGAACTTTAGATAGGCATTCGAGATAAGTATTCTCCCCCCTTAATCATCCCCCTGATTTGGCAAAGCAACGTTGCTTCATTTCTAAGTGTTTTCCGATAGTTATCCCAACACTCTATGAAAATTAGCTGCATGGTTGAACATGTGAACGTCATAGATTAAATAGGAATTCATGGTTAGTTGAGCTGAGCTTGCAAGTTCGGTCTAATTTATTACCCGAGAGCCGAGATTCCGACCCTATATATAATCCAACCAAATGATGGGTAGCTCGACCATTTTTCATGTGGAATGCTCTTCAATGTTCGCTTTGTTCACTCCTAATTTAACTATAATAAAAACCGATTTCAATATACCGACAAAGAGAGCGACAAGCCATTAGTGCGAAGCCCACTTCATCCTGTTTCTTGCATCTGGATCGCTTGTCACTAACGATCCTTACTATTCACACGATGAAGACATGTTTGTCTTTTATCATTTTATTGTTCTGCTCGATTCCTAATGTCTACCCTATATTTTACCCTTAACAAGGTGACTAAAACTATAGCAAACATAACCATGTCAAAAGGGACCAAAGCCAATTTCGGATGTGAGTGTACATATTATGGACTCTAGAGAAATCTCGAAGTAACAATGCAGAAAACATAGTTTTGGCATTAAGAAAATGAAAAGAAAAGAAAAGGCAAAAAAAAAAAAAAAATTAAAAGAAGGAGAAGAAGAAGAAGAGGGTGGGTCCTAGATAATTATTTGTCTGGTGGGCCTTAGAACACAAACAGTAATAACCGCGAGCCCGTTTCTTCATAGTGGTGAACTTAGAAAGCAAAAGAGAGGGAAAATCAAAAGTGGGTGAAGCGTGGCACTTTCTTAGAGAGTAAGAAATGGAAATGGAAATGGGAATCCAATTGATGGTGATTGCCGGCTTGTCCGTTGGCCACCTGTGGGGAGCCTCACTCAGTATTAATCACTGTCAAGATCATGATCCACAGTTTTTCTTGCTTCAAAAGCTGATGCTTTTTTAAATAATCTGCACATATGGTACTTACTCATTTCGATTCTCAAATACGAATCGAAAACCCTTTGATTTTTGTCGCCTAATCAAAATATCTCTCTGATAAAGCCTGTTCCTAACATTTGTAAATGGATCAACCAGCATGTCTTTAACGATATAACTGCCGCGTGCATTAGCCCGGTTTCTTGAATGAGCAACTCCACTGTTATGGATATTTTGCATGCTAATTTATATCATCAGGACATGATCGTAAGCTACGATGATGATAGTAGGAATCTGCTTCCTGGGATATGGTGCGCTTAGTTCAGTCATCCTCGTGAGAAGATGAGCTGAGTTGGATTGATTCCAGCTAGCTTCACACAGGATTAGCACAAGAATAATGGAACAAGATTTACTTATATTGTCAACAGTTCTGATATTCTCCTCCACCATGTCATTATTTAGATGAAATTTACATGAAAAATATATCCTGTAGCACCAAAAAACCTCTGGAAGTGGTGAGAGAGAGAATTCTGAGGCAGGATAAAGCATATTATGGTGCTGATCCCACAACGGGCAAGTTTCCGGTAAAGCAAAAGGCAAACCAAAAAATAAAACAAAGAATAAAAAGAAAAGAAGCAAAAGAAAAAACATAATCTTGAATTTTTAGGGTCTATATAAATAACTCTTGCTTCGAGAACATCAGGCATTTCCCTCAAGAAAACGCATTGCAGAGAAGTACAGTCTTCTCTCAAAGCAAGAATTCATGCTTCTCGAACTCTGTTTGCTTAATCCTCCTCCTCCTTCAATAAGATTCTTTCTCTCCGTGACTGTGATTATATTTTCTTCAGTTTGCACAGTTTTCTTCCATGAATAGTTGCAGTAGTACCTTCTCTATAAACGCTTTGGTCATGCTCCTCTCTCTGTTCTCTTTGAGCGGGGAAGGGGTCTTTGCCCAAGCTTTCCTTGTATATACCTTCTCGTGCGAGTAACGGGGTGTATAGTTTTCAATCCCTGGTGGTGCTTTAGAGATCACTAGTCGTTCCCAAGTCACTGTTTCTGATGGACTCGCTTCACTTTAAGAACATCAAAGTTGAGAAAAGGGCTTACAGAAGTACTGAGAAGTACTGCCAACTGAGAAAGATCGCGAGCTTGTTCAGGGTCATTGAGATATGTGTCCTGTTGGTGTTGCTCTCGAGGTTTTCCATTCAACTGCCGATAGCAGTCAAGAACTCGGGTGAGTATTTCCGGGACTTGAAGGTGGTTCTGGCGAGTCCTCAGTTCGTGTTCATCCTTGGGAACGTGATAATCATCACTCTGTTCGCACAGTCCAGACAGTTCTCTGCTCGGGATTCCACCACAAAGAACGATCTTTATGATGAATTCTTAGAGAAGAGCGAAAAGAGTCGGAACAACCGCCAAACCGAAACCCAATTCCAGGACAAGCAAGTTATATGTGAGGAGACTAGCGATGACAAGCATGTTGTCCATAGGGATGAGGTGGCGAAGACTTATAAGAGGAGCCAATCGGAGAACTTGCATCACGAGAATCGTGTGAAAGTGCACCGAGTTTTAAGGCGTTCCGTGACGGAGAAATGCAGAGAGAGTGCCCTTTGTGCTGAGACGGGAAAATCGGAGAAAAGTCCTTTCCCTGAGGATTCTTTGAGCAATGAGGAGTTCCGTCGCACGGTGGAGGCTTTCATCGCCCGGCAACAGAAGTGTCTGAGGGAAGAGGAGTAGTCTGCGTTGTAAAATGCTTATAAGATCGTAAGGTAGTCGTACATAGTTCTATATTACTCTTTCCCTGGTTTTGGAACTATGTATATTTCCGAATCTTATGCAATTCCCCATGGGTGTCTTTTCCTCTTTTTTTTTTCTTCGGTTTGTTTTAGTTGCCATATGCTTCTGCCCAAGTTTTCTTTCATAGGGTAAGACATGTCGAGCAACTGGTTTCCATCTGTCTAATCTGCTACCGATACAAAGAATGTGCACAAACCGAGTTCTTTCTGAGTTCTTAGAATAGGAACAACTTTCTAAAATATGCTTTTAGGCCGGCTGTGATCCAGTGATGCAACTTTCAGAGCATCAATTTTATTGACACTGGATACAAAGATAAGATATTCTAATTCGCAAACATTTTGCTAGCACACAAGTCGATGATACGGAGGGACTTTGATTAATAGAAGTAAGTGACACTCTGAGAGAATAATATGGACTGATTGGCGGGAATATATCCCTGGAATGTAATTCTGAGGTATAGCGTGCTTTGATGCCGTGCGCTTATAAGTTCATCTGTGTTTCAAGCACATGAGCAAAAAGCCAAGAAGGCTGTTTGCTTTTTTGAAATTTAAGTAAAGATCTCTCACAAATCCATCTAGAAAGTTAAACCTGATGGAGCAATAAGACACGATCTTCATATTGTACTTGGTCACACCGGTGGATTGTCACTCGATCGAGAAATTTATTAACTCTCTTTCTAGTGCTGCACTTGCTAGTAACATATCACAATACTCCCAATAGAAAATTTGTGCTTTTCTTCACCTCTTTCCCATCAGATTGCTGACTTTAAAGCCGCATCTGAGCACTAAAATTTAGGACAAGTGACCAAAAGGGTCAGTGGAATGCACCATTTTTAAATGAAGCACATCAGACTTTACAGACCACCTTGGAGATCTAGATTGGGTTCCCTGTTTGGTTTAGCGTATCATGTGTTACTTTCAATATGTGCAACTAGAGGTCTGGTTTTTGTTTTCTCAAGTGGATTTGCTTTCAACAATGACCAACTAAACTTGTCGGGCCAGGAGAAGTATGTCGACGTGGATCTGATCGTGACTCTGGAAGGGTGGCTCTGCCCACCGGACTTGAGTCACGAGCAAAAGAATAATAGCCCACAAAATGCCGGCATATTGGTATGTTGCAGTTCTTGAAAAGACTTGTAGGTAGGCATGCAATTTATAGCAAAGGCAAGGGTGGAATAGGTCGACGCAGCAAATTGGTTCTAAACTATGCTTGAGTTTCTGTAATTCTTACCTGTAACGTTGGGTCCTTTTCTCTCCTCATGATTTGCGTTCCCCATCATTCCGCATCACAGACTGTGTTGCCAGAGTTTTGGGGTCAGAGGTTATTATCAAAGCTGAAGCAGAAGAGAGCAAGAGAAGGGTTTCATCTCTGTTGTAAGTAGAACTTCAAAAGATCAAGAGCTATGTTGGAGATAATGCCGTGGGAACAGGCATTTTACCTCCAAATTCAGCTGCGAGGGCTAAAATCTCAACTAGTTACGGGACCAAAGAATCAATCCAAATCAATTAGAGGAAGTCCTATAAGAATTTCCCTCTTATTAAGTGTGTGCCGGCCGGCTTTTCAAATACAGGTTTAGAAAGTTTGCTTGATATGTCTGGACAAAAAATATCAACTTCAAAGTTGAAGCCGCGTCACGAGGAATGGACACCAACCAATAATTTGACAACTTATCTCTCTTTCTATTTGGATTCATCGATAAAAATCACTAGAAATATTTAAACTTGCAAACCTGTCGCTTGTTAGGCTACCTTAAAAATGAATAACTAAATGCACAAACCTCTTGAATGACAAGCCTCGCGGGTGTCGATGGTTGCTTATGATCTTATTCGATGCGCAGACCCCTAGAGTCTTATAAGTTGGCGCGAAGACAAAGGACACTTAAGTCTTGCTAAAACGACGAAAGTGACACTTAAGTACCAAAATCGGAGCAAAATGGATCACTTAAGTGCTAATTCGGCCAAAATGCTGACGTTGCGATTTTCCGACGAAGTAAGTGCAAAACTACATCCTTTTGGTGCTGACATGGTAAAAAAATAATTAAATTAAATTTAAAATTAAATTTATTTAAAATATTTAAAAATAAACATTTTTGATATTAATTTTTTTTTTAAAAAAAATTAAAAAATTTTTTTTTAAAAAAAAAAAAAGAAAATGGGAGGCGGCTGATGGCTTTTTTTTTTTAATATTTTTTTAATATAAAAAATGTTTGTTTTTAAATATTTTAAATAAATTTAGTTTTAAATTAAATTAAATTAATTTTTATATAAATTTATTACCACGTCAACACCAAAACAACGTCGTTTTTGCATTATTTGGCCACGTCAACGTGCAAAACGGCGTCGTTTTGCACTTACTTCGCCGGAAATTGCGCACGTCAGCATTTTGGCCGGGGTGGCACTTAAGTGATCAATTTCTCTTCGAATGTCAAAATTAAGTGTCATTTTTGTAAGTTTTGGCACTTAAGTGTCCATTTGTGCCAACTTATGGCACTTGAAGCGATCTTTTGCTGATCTTATTCACTGTGGATGCAGAACACTGCCAATTGCGCTTAGCCTCTAATGCTTTGTTAATGGCAATATGAAATAATTTCTATGGCCCGATTGCAGAGACAGGACAAATTCCCTAGGGATAATCGAACTTGAACTTGGCCTCTAAGATAAGTAAGGACACAACGTCCCAGCCAAATTTTATCACTTGTGCACGCAGCTAGCTTGTTATTGTGGTCCGGAGAACCATAAATATCCACAATCTTCTGCGAAAGATCAATACCTGATTCTGAACTGTCAAATATCTTCTGTTAGCCGAAACAATATTTTCTGATGCCAACATGTCGTCTGCCAAAACTATTGTATCCACTATAGCTTCCATTGCTGCTTCAACGATGGTCGTTCGGTCCGTACTTCGTGATCTCGTACCATATAAGCTGCAATATTACTTATTTAGAAGCATCCGGGGCTTCCTCAAGTCCTTTTCCTCTGAAGTGACTGTAGTCATTGAAGAATTCGATGGCCTAGACGGCAACCAAATATACAAGGCTGCAGAACTCTACCTGGGCAACAAAATATCTCCAACAACTCACTCTTATTGAGTCTGTTTGCCAGTAAAAGGGACAAAAATGTCTATTTTCATGGCAAAGAATCAAGAAGTAACAGATGTCTTCGAAGGAGTGAACCTCAAATGGAGACAGATTACCAGAGGTGTTGAATTGAAGCAGATGACACATGAAGGCCGGCAATCCCAGGTGTCGGAAGTGCGGTATTATCAGCTGAAGTTTCACAAGAAGCACAAGGATTTGGTCTTCAATTCTTACTTCCCTTTCATACTAAACGATGGGTATAAGGTGCTGGAAGCACGAAAAACCTTGAAACTGTATACTTTGCAAAGTGTCCACTTTCGAGGATACCCTAGTAGGGAAGATTCATGGCTTTCCGTGAACCTTCACCATCCATCTACGTTTGACACGTTGGCGATGGATTCAGACCTCAAGAAGACAATAATGGAGGACCTCGATAGGTTCGTGAAGAGGAAGGACTACTATGGGAGAGTAGGGAAGGCGTGGAAAAGGGGGTATTTAGGGCATGCATGGTAACGTTTCTGTTTCTCCCAATTTCTATTTTTTTGTTCCCCGAACAAAAAAAGAATAGAAATCTGTTTGATAAAAATTTTGTTCACGAAAACAAAAAATCTAATTTTTTGTTCCCGAGAACAAATTTGGAATAAAACAAGAAATAAAAAAATAGCTTCTTATTCCTGGGAATAATTTCTAGAAATAAGTCAATTTTTTCTTTTCTTTCTTTTCTTTTGTTTTTCTTTGCTTGCTTTGTGGCCTTGGGTGGCCACCGCCAACCGTTGGCTGATCGCCGACCGCCGCCGACCGCCGCCCCATTGGCGGTGACCATCGTCGTTGCCGTCGTGTGATCGTCATCGCTGTCGCCCACAACCCACCGGCCACCCCCGACTGCCGATGACAGCCACCGACCACCGGCGGCCGTCATCGCCGCCGATTGCTGCCGCAGGACCGCCAACCGCTGACCGTCGTCACCGACCACCACCGCACGATCATAGCGGCGACAGGTGGTGGCCTATGGCGGTCGGTAGTCCGTGAACAAGAATAAAAAACAAATAAATACAAAAAATAAAAAATCGTACCAAACGCATTTATATTCTTTTTCTATTTTAAGAATAGAAATTTTGTGTAGTTACCAAGCACTTTATTTTACTCAGAAATTGTTCCTCAGAATATAAATATAAAAGAACTATTTCTGAAAAGAAACTGTTCCCCGGCCAAAAAACGTTACCATATGCAGCCTTACTATACGGTCCGCTGGGCACGGGGAAATCAAGCTTGGTGGCTGCAATGGCCAATTATCTGAATTTCAATATCTATGACCTGGAACTTACAAATATCTCTCATAACTCTCAGCTACGTAAAGTGTTGTTGGCAACTGAAAAAAAAATCCATACTTGGTTGTTGAGGACATAGATTGCAATCTCGAGTCGAAAGATGAACAAGCAGACAACAACACATCAGCTCCATTTGGTAAACGTCTCTCACCTCGACAAAGCTAGGTAAATGCAAACCATAGGTTACACTTTCGGTACATATTCCATAATCTTCTTGAAATTGCATTGAATGGTTGTTAAAGGGGCCTTATCACTTAATGATCCGCCTCTTCCTCAACATTTCCTCATCCATTGAGCTTTCTTCTTGCTCACAGGTGACATTGTCAGGATTGCTCAACTTCATAGATGGGTTATGGTCAAGCTGCGGCGATGCAAGAATCATCGTGTTCATGACGAATCACAAAGAAAAGCTCGACCCTGCTTTGTTGCGCGTGAGACGAATGGACATGCACATTCACATGTCCTATCGCACTCCTTGTGGTTTCAAAACGCTGGCGGCTAATTATCTCAGCATGACCGACCACCCACTTTTTCCTGAAATCGAAGAGCTAATGACATCTGCGTTGGTGACCCCAGCCGAAGTTGGGGAGCAACTGCTGAAGAATGACGATCCTGACATTGCCCTACAAGGACTGCTCGGATTTCTCCATACAAAGAGAAGGGAAAATTCTCAAATTTAAGATGATGACCCGGACTGTTGAATTTTAGTAAGGCAATCAGAAAAGAACACAAGGATTACGAGGTTCAGCAATGTGCCTACGTCCTCGGACAAAACTCTCGACTCTCTTATTTTTGTCATAACATTCTTCTACAATTTGTACACGAGGTTCACCGCAACAAAAAAATGAAATTTCAAAAATAGGAAAACTATCAATATAGAGATTTGCTCACAATATGTCCTTTCCTTGATAGGAGAGCAAATCTCGCCAATATCACCAATACTCCCTCTCAAGTTGGAGCAAAGACATCGTCAGAGGTCAACTTGTTCACCATATCCTGAAATACTCCCTTGGGTAAAGCTTTGGTGAAGACATCAGCAAGTTGATCCGAATATATGATGTCTTTATTGTCTTGTCTTGAACCTTTTCCCTTACAAAGTGGCAATTGACCTCTATGTGTTTGGTCCTTTCATGAAAGACCAGCTTTGAAGCAATGTGTGTTGCCGCCTGATTATCACAAAATAGCTTCGTAGGTTTAGACATGGCATCACAACCCAATTCTTGAAGCAATAGATGAAGCCATACGATCTCACTAGTGGCAGTAGCCATGGCTCGATACTCAGCTTCCGCACTAGATCTAGCCACAACTGTTTGCTTCTTACTTTTCCAAGTAACAATGTTTCCACTAACAAAGGTACAAAAACCCGTGGTAGATTTTTTATCAATGGGGTTCCCAGCCCAATCAGCATCAGTAAATCCTACAATCTCCGTATTACCATTATTCTTCAACAATATTCCTCTTCCTGAAGAAGCCTTTAGATATCGAAGGAGCTGGTTTAGCAACTCCATATGTCTTTGTGTAGGTTTTTGCATAGATTGGCTCACATAGCTAACAGAATAAGCAATGTCAGGTCTAGTAATGGTTAGGTAAATCAATCTCCCTACTAAACGCTGAAATTGCCCAATATCCTGTAACGGTGTTTCCTTAGACATAGTCTTATTGTTGTAATCCATAGGAGTGCAGCAGGTTTAACACCCAGCTTACCAGTCTCCTTCAATAGATCTAGGATATACTTCCTTTGAGTCAAGAACATACATTTGTTAAAACTTGCTACCTCTATCCCAAAAAAATACCTCAATTTTCCAAGATCTTTAATGTCAAACTCCTTACTCAACAACTGTTTAAGTTCTGCAATACCTACTAAGTTACTGCCAGTAATAATAAGATCATCAACATAAATGAGAATAGCAACAATACCTTCACCAGTTACTTTAGTAAACATTGAAGAATCAGCTACGCTCCTTTTGAAACCAAATCTAAGGAGTGCGGAACTTAGTTTGCCATACCATGCTCTAGGTGACTGTTTGAGACCATATATTGCCTTCTTTAATTTGCAAACCATTCCCTTATTATTCTCTAAGGGATGTCCTGGAGGAAGATCCATATAAACCTCTTCCTCTAAGTCTCCTTGGAGGAAAGCATTCTTCTCATCCATCTGAAATAATGGCCAGCTACAGTTAACTGCCACATATAGAATGACACGAACAATGTTCATTTTCACTATAGGAGCAAATGTGTCCTTGTAGTCTATCCCATATGTTTGAGTATACCCTTTTGTGACAAGTTGAGCTTTGTACCTCTCAGCCGAACCATCACTATTATATTTGATATTATATTTGATATTGTAAATCCACAAACATCCAACTGTCTTTTTCCCGTTTGGCAATTTAACGAATTCCCAAGTATGGTTACGGTCCAATGCCTGAAGTTCATCTTTCATGGCATTCACCCACACACTACTTTTACATGCTTCCATGAAGGTATTGGGAACCTGTTTCAATGACAGATAAGAAACTTAAATAATTATGGGAAATTCTATCATACCCAATAAAATCTTGAATGGGATGCTGAGCCGTATGATATGTTAAAAAATCACGAAGCTGTGTTGAAGGCCTTGGAATGCGTGATGACCTGCGGGTTGAGGCTGAGATATTAGGTACCATATCTGCTGGATCTACCTCTATTGCATTTTCAACCTCTACTTCCAAATTAGCCCTATATGTTGTAATGGCAGCTATATTAGGAACGGCATCGACATTAGGGACAAGCTGACTCCCTTGAACAGCCGTTGTTGGAATTTCCTCTTGATCCAGCATTGAATCCCGATAGGTAGGATATGAAGCAAAAATTCAGAATAGTCATCTTGCTCCCCCTGAATTTGATTCCTAGAAAAAAACATGTGAGCCTCATTGAAGACAACATCATGAGAAATATAAACACGTCTAGTACTTGGTTCATAGCATTTGTATCCCTTCTTGACATTTGAGTATCCCACAAACACACACTTTCGAGCCCGTGCATCCAGCTTGTCACCAGATTGAGAATGCACATAACACATCCGAATATTCTTAGGTGAGAGATACCAAATTTTCGGCCATACAAACTTTCAATTGGAACTTTATACCCCAACACTTTACTAGGCAAACGATTGATTAAGTAGCAGCTGGTAGGGACCGCGTCAGCCCAATACGTCTTGGGTAAATTTCCTGAGAATAACAATGCTTGGGTAACCTCAAGCAGATGCCTATTTTTTCTTTCAGCAACTCCATTCTGCTATGAAGTTCCAACGCAGGAGGTCTGATGAATGACTCCCAAGCTACGCAGGAACACTTGAAAAGCCTGATTGGTATATTCAGTTCCATTGTCTGTACAAAGAATCTTCACCATAGTGTTAAATTGATTTTTCACTATATTGCAAAAATCTTGAAACACGATCATAACTTCACTCTTGGATTTAAGCAGATAAAGCCATGTAGCTCGAGATTTATCATCAATAAATGTAACAAAATACTTGAACCCCTCCTTAGAGTTAATATGAGAAGCTCCCCAAACATCCGAGTGAACTAAATCAAAAAACTGTTATGATTTATGTGTACTATGTGGAAAAGGTAACCTATGCTGCTTAGCATAATGACAAGGATCACAGCAATTGGAATCATAACTTAAAGTCATATCAAGAGTATGTAACACCCAATCAGAGGAATGACCCAAACGCCAATGCCACAACCGGGAAGTGTCAACAGTCTTCCTTTGTGCCATCAATGCTTCGTTGTTGAGGTCCACCGTATACAGCTCATTTTGCAACCGCCCTTCACCAATCATCCTCCTGGTGGTTCGATCTTGAAAAAACACCTTTTGAGGAGTAAAAATAACATTGCAATTCCACTGATTAGTATATTTGCTAACTGACATTAAATTTTGAGGATAATTCAGGTACTAACAATGCTTCAGAATTATTTGAAAAGAAATTAATTTGTCCAACACCACTAGTTGTAACCTGCCCACCATTAGCAATAGTAATAGGTGGATATGACACACCTGAAGTAATGTTGGATAGCAAGTTTGGAGAACTACACATGTGGTTTGTAGCCCCTGAGTCAACAATAAACTGAGTTTTGGATAAAGCTGAGTAAGCATGGACATTACCAGACGTCATAGCCAAATTTCCGGTTTCAGTGCTAGAAGCGTTCGTTCCATTGCCATGTGTCTGAAGTAATTGCTGAACTTGTTGAGACAAAGCCTTCATCGTTTGGATTTTCTTGGATTGCCACCTTAGCTTCCGAACCCGTCTTTGGAAAGACGCAAATGCGGATGAAGAACCCAACACCTCTCTTTGGAATGGCCATCGCGATTGTAATGGGCACAATGGAACTGTGCTGGTTTCTTAGATTTTCCTTTGGCAAACCGAGCAGTAGAGTCTCCTTGCTTCGTGTTGATAGCATTGTGGGCCGATTGTTCACCAAGCTCTCCTGATGTAATTGGAACTGAAGGCATGACGCGTCTCCTTGTTTCCTCACTTTGGATTATGGCACAAACTTCATTGAAAGTGGGCAATGTAGGACTCATAAGAATTTGATGTTTGGTGTCCTCAAATTCAAGCCTGATGCTTGCTAACAATTGAAAGATTTTATCTTGCTCTTCTCGATTGACATAATCCATCACATTCTGGGTCGCAAGTCTATACTGACGAAGCTCATCCCATTGCTTCTTCATTTTTCCCAAGTGTTCAGTGAAGCGCCTTGCTTAGAAGAAGCAAGTCCTTGTTGTAGTTCAAAGATCCGAGATGCATTCCTGGCTTGACCATACGTCTCGTTTATTGAATCCCACAACGCCTTGGCTAACTCTGAATATGCAAATATCTCGTAGATCTCTGGTTCCATGGAATTGAATATCCAAGACATCACACTGTGGTCATTGTCGCGACCAAATTTTTCGGAGGGTGAACCACCTAGCGTTTGGCTAATGAATTGTTAAGCCTAGACTTAACTCGGGCTCTCCCAAGCCCATACCAATTCACGACTTAATGTTCAAGTTTTTTAACATGCAAATGATTTTCAATTAGGAGTCGCCACTAATCTATTCTTGGTGGGTCGATTAGAAACCCAAGTAAAATAATGGGAGGATTATTTTACTTCTACGAAACAGAGACTTTGGGTACGGGGACTTGGTTACATTAGACTTTTCTAATGCCCTTTCGGTACCATTATTTTTATTTTGAAAAAATGTTTGGCAAGCAGTTTGGATTGATTTTAAATTTATTTCCCTAACATGTGAGGTGATCATGCGGGTGCGCAATCCACCAATTTAACACCCGATAAACAATGAATAAAATGCAAAACTTACCTCGAAGCAAAGAAAGCATCTGCAATGTTAAATTAGAATCCACATCAACAACCCTAGATATGATTTCTAATTAACATGCAATTTATTTTTTGTTTTTGCTTAATTAATGAAAATCATGCAATATGCAATGCAAAATTAACTAAATGGCCTAATTCTAATGACATGCAATTTCTAATTAAATTGACCTAGCGAAAATACTAAATGGCATGCATTTCATGAATCTAATCCTAATGACATGCACATGTCATTTTTTATTTTTTTTAAAAAAAGAATGCAATCTATCATAGAGATTCAAACTAATTTATTCTAAGACACTTTTTATTTTTTATGAAATTCGAAATTAGAAAAATGTGAAAATTATCTAATTAGATTAAGATCCTATTCAATTTGTATTAGGAATTAGGTTGAGCTAAATCCTAATTTAAACTAAAATATTATCTTAACCCAAATAATCATAAAATGCAATCTATTTAAGAAAATGCCTAAACTTATAATAAATTAAGAAAAATATTATCTAAAATTAAACTAAGTGCAATTTAACCCTAATATGTCATGGCGTGCAAAATATGCCCCCTAATTCTACAAGACATATGCATGATGATTTTTTTTTTTTGTGGCTTTTCCTTTTTTCCAAAATTAAAATTTAACATGCAATTCAAGTTGAAAAAAAAAAACTAGCAACCTAAATTAATTGATTTGATTTTTTTATTTCGAAAATTCATGATAAATAGAATACTTAGCCTAAATATGCAAATAACCCTAAAACATACAATATTCTAACTCGGACATATCTCAAGATAAATAAAGCAATCAAGTCCATTCAAAATTACCCAAAAAAAAAATCATATATCGTTCAGATCAAGTGATAATATTTCGCTAGTAAAATCGATAAATTGATCTTAAGCCTTAAAGATCAAAATATCAATTTTATTCCCACTTGATTAATTATTTCATCTAAAGCCTTATAGATGAAATAAAAAACCCTGGCGCGGTTGCGAATCATGTAATATATTGGGATTTTCAATTATGCATAAATAGGTATTTCAACAAAAAAAACCACATATAAAGAGATGATAAAGAAAACCTAAACTTGCCTAAAAGAGTAAAGCAAAAATACCTAATAATTTTTTTTTTTAAGAAAAAAAAAGGGTCATCTTGGCCGCTGGTTTTGGGGCTCCGGCTAGGGTGAAGACACGCCAGTTAGGGTTTCGGCGAGGGTTCCGGCGAGGCGGCGCGGCGACAGGAGCTTCGGGAATCGGCACAGGGCGGCGTCGGGACAGCGACGCCGTGACCAGCGGGCAACGGGCGGCTCGGCGGTGCGTCGGGGGCGCGGGCGAGTTGTCGAGGCTCGCGACGGAGGTAGCGAGGAGGCGCTCGGAGCGGCACGGCGAAACGGGCGGGCGCGCGTCGGGGCGGGCGAGCAAATCTGGCGTCGCGGGCTGATCTTCCCGGCTTCGGACGAGGGAGGACGTCGGCGCGTGTGATCGGCGTCGTCGGGCACCGATAGGAGGGACGATGGAGCTCGGATCGGCGAGGGTGGGGGCTCGGATGCGCTTGGTCGCAGATCCGGGCAAGTTGCCGCTACTCGTGATCTACGAGCGCGGCGGGCGGCGTCAGCTATGGGCGCGGGCCGTGCGCCCGGGCGGGTGCTCGGGTGTCGATGCTAGGTCACGAGCAGAGGCGAGCTCGATCCAGATCCGCCGGCGTTGGGTCTCGGCCGGCTTGACGCGGAGCGCGTGGGTGGACGAATCGACGACGGGGAAGATCGGGCGGCGGGGCGACGGGTCCGGTGCTGCGGAGATCGGCGGCGGGGCGGGACGACGACGACGGTGCGGGCGGCGGCGCCGACGCGCCGTAGAGACGCCCCCACGGGGAAGATGAACAGTCGCGGGGGCTTTTTTTTTTTTTTTCACTTACTTTTCACCTTTTGCTTTTTGTGCTTTTCTTTTACCTGGAAAAGAGAACCCCCTTAATTTACCGTACGTGACCCCTTTTATAAGCTAAAAAATTGTATCTTGGGTATATTTCATTTCTAATTTTGCTTGAGCACGATACCCCTAAATATATCGTTGAAATATTTTTCGCATATTCCATCAAGAAAATTCCCCTTTTGTGCAAAAGTGCATCTCCCAGTGTATATTACCTAAATATGTGAAAAATCTTAACAAAATATAACAAAAAAAAAATAATAAAATAAAATAAAATAAAATTCCTAAACTATATGCCATGTGATTATGATTTTTTATTTTTTATTTAGCGAAAAAAAATAACTCCAAAAATTTAGGTGTCAACAATGCCCTCTTTGAATGTGAGCTCGCAGAGGTTGCCTTCAAAGACAAATTGAGACCTAAATTTTGGTCATGCTCATGCAATGAATGATTTTTTGTTGGAACATGAATTCCATTTTTTAATGCAATTTATATGATGCATGGAAATACTAATGCAAATGATAGATGAACCTACCTGGAATAACTTACCTTCGAGGAAGATAGAGTAATTCGAGGTAGTGGGTGTTACCTCGTCCAGGACCCGTACCATTCTACGGTCGCCCCGCATGGTAGAAATGAGCTGCTTTCTCGGGACCCGTACCATTCTACGGTCGCCCGACGGCGAAAGGTTTTGTCTAGGACCCGTACCATTCTACGGTCGCCTAAACAGGGATTCATTTTTCAGGACCCGTACCATTCTACGGTCGACTAAACGAGGATTCACTTTCCAGGACCCGTACCATTCTACGGTCGCCTGAATAAGGAATAGGTGTTGTCGAGGACCCGTACCATTCTACGGTCGCCTGTTAGAGTAATAAATGTTGTTTAGGACCCGTACCATTCTACGGTCGCTTTGACGGAAAATTGACTTTTCTGGACTCGTACCATTCTACGGTCGCCTGAATGGGGAAATTGCTTTTCCAGGACCCGTACCATTCTACGGTCGCCTGTTAGAGTAATAAATGTTGTTTAGGACCCGTACCATTCTACGGTCGCCTAAACGGTAGAAAGGTTTTGTCTAGGACCCGTACCATTCTACGGTCGCCTAAACGAGGATTCATTTTTCAGGACCCGTACCATTCTACGGTCGCCTGAATGAGGAAATATGTGTTGTCTAGGACCCGTACCATTCTACGGTCGCCTAAATAAGGAATAGGTGTTGTCGAGGACCCGTACCATTCTACGGTCGCCTATTAGAGTAATAAATGTTGTTTAGAACCCGTACCATTCTACGGTCGCCTAAACGGGCAGGACCGTACCATTCTACGGTCGCCTTGACGGAAAATTGACTTTTCAGGACCCGTACCATTCTACGGTCGCCTGAATGGGGAAATTGCTTTTCCAGGACCCGTACCATTCTACGGTCGCTCGTTGTTTAGGACCCGTACCATTCTACGGTCGCCTAAACGGGGATTCACTTTCCAGGACCCGTACCATTCTATGGTCGCCTGAATAAGGAATATGTGTTGTTGAGGACCTGTACCATTCTACGATTGCCTTGACGGAAAATTGGCTTTTCAGGACCCGTACCATTCTATGGTCGCCTGAATGGGAAAATTGCTTTTCCAGGACCCGTACCATTCTACGGTCGCTTAAACAGGGATTCTGCTTGGCTAGGACCCGAACCATTCTTCGGTCGCCCAGCGTTGCAATCTGGAGAAAAATCTTTGGGGACAACTCAATCGAGTGTCAGTGTATTCAAGAGGGAAATACTTGTGCAACGACAAATATTTAAGGTATGAATAGAGATACACTTACCTCGTGACATCTCTGTTCCTTGGGGATGTGTCTCCTGCAAAACATAATCGTAGGAGAGGTAACATGCATTTGTAATCACAAACATGTATTAATTCTAGTAAGGTTCATGCGTAATGATTTCTATCAACCACGCATCATCCTAATTTCAATAGGAATGATCTCGAATGATGATTCTAATCTGAACGCATAAGCGTCATGGATGTGTCAAATGAGGGATCCTTCATCGAAAGGACTTTTCACTCATCCTCTTTAAAAGAGCTGTTTTATCCTGACCTTTGATGCAGGATCTTGACAATCACTCTATCTCACTATCATAATGCCAAACAAGGTTTTGTGCAATCTCGCAAGTGGTACGACCTTACCAGTCTAAGGGGTCTTTAACAGGGACCGTAATGTGGGCCTGGTCAACGGCTTAACAAAAGGGACTCTTTGAGTCGAGGCTTTTGAAAGAATGAGCGATCTGTAATCATCTCTGGGTTTACAAGTCAAGAACCCTACAAAATGAGAAAGGAATAATCTTGCTCGCACTTCTTCGAGCGATACTTAAAACATGTGAACCTTTAGGTTAATTCAAGTGCCCTAATCAGAAGAGACTTTATGAGGGACGTAACATAGGCTTGATTCATGAGCTGAGAAATGAAAGGATCATTAGGCTCAAAAAGTGTTTAGGGGGGTCAAAGTTGGTGATCATCTTGACATTTCCACCACTTTCCTTCTCCACTGTCAAAGATTTTTTTTTTTTATCACAACTCCATTGATTGCAACAGCATTTGAGAGTTTTTTTTTTTGGGTACCACCTTGTTGGAGATACAACTCAAGTGTTTGATTTTTCTTTTTGGGCATTGGCCTTGCTTTTACCAGGCACACTGCTTTTTCATGCCCCTATTTTGCACTTCTTCTCTTTGGACTTACATAGTCTTCTTTTATGAGCATTTTAGACCATGCTACTTGAATGGTTCTCTTTTGCCTTGCCCCAGTGTGGGGGATGATCACCAACTGGGTTTAATATGAAACAAATTCATAGGCTCAAGTGGGCTATGCAATGGATGAAAGTGTATAGGATAAAGAAAGAACTGTTCTTCGTCATCCTAAGGCACTTTAAATTACCGTATAGGTTACACTGTGAAAGCAATACTCGAAGATTGATGCAAGTGTGAGCAAAAAGATTCCTACCATTTATTTTAAATTTGCCCCAATGTGGGATGATTCTTGACTAGGGTAATTTTAAAAGAATCTCCATAAGTGTATGGGGCTCAAAGGGGTTGAGCAATGGATCACCTGTAGTGTTTGGGATAGAGAAAATAATGCCTCTCATTACCTTGGTTGACGTACCCTTTGCGAGATAGCCCTCCTCCTTGTGGGCATGGAATTTTTCACACGACTCATTAAGGGTTAGTGTATGAAGCAGTGTATGGAACAAGGCTTACCTTTCGTCATTCCAAAGTATCCCATTCGACACATTCATTCTCACACAATTCATCAAGGAAGAAAAATGCAAGATTTGCAATAAATTTGAACAATTCAACTTATTGAAGCAATTTATTCATCATAGAAATGCTTTGCAGTTCAAAACATGACATGGCAAATTCTATCATGGGTAATATTTCTTGACAACATCTGAATTAACTGGAGTGGAAAACTCACGACCATCCATTTCTGCCAAGATCAAGGCACCGCCAGAAAGTACCTTCTTTACCACATATGGGCCGTTGTAGTTTGGAGCAAACTTGCCTCCAGGATCTGGAAAGATCGGCAACAGCTTCCTTAGGACTAAGTCATTTACCTTGAAATGCCTCGGCCGTACCTTTTGGTTGAAAGATCTAGCTCCTCTCTGTTGATATGTTTGGCCATGGCAGAGAGCCTTCAGTCTTTTCTCGTCAATCAAGTTCAACTGCTCGAATCTTTGTTGTGACCATTCCGCCTCAGACAACTCCACTTGGGATAAAACTCTTAGAGAGGGAATCTCCACTTCTACAGGCAGAACTGCCTCCATGCCGTACACCAAAGCAAACGGGGTTGCCCCAGTGGAAGTGCGGATCGAGGTCCGATACGCCATCAGTGCGAAGGGCAATCTATCATGCCAATCTCGATAATTCTCGGCTGTCTTAGCCAAGATCTTCTTGATGTTCTTATTGGCCGCTTCAATAGCCCCTTTCATTTGAGGGCGGTAAGGAGATGAATTCATATGCTTGATCTTGAACTCGCTGAACAACCCATCAACAAGCTTATTGTTCAAATTTGTCCCGTTATCAGTGATGATTGCCTCAGGGACGCCATAGCGAGCGATTATGTCACGTTTAATGAACTTCAAAACATTGCGGGCAGTGACATTTGCAAAGGATGTAGCTTCGATCCATTTGGAGAAATAGTCTATCGCCACCAAGATGAATCGATGTCCATTTGAAGCCTTGGGATTGATTGGGCCAATCACATCAATACCCCACATCGAGAAAGGTCATGGCTCGTAAAAACCGGTGCAACTCGGTCGGAGGAACATTTATCTTATTCCCATGAATCTGGCAGCGGTGACAACTCCGAACATGCTGCATGCAGTCACTTTCTAGTGTGAACCAATAGTAGCCTAGTCTCATAATCTTCTTAGCCATCATGTGCCCATTCATATGAGGGCCACATATTCCTTCGTGCACTTCTTGCATGATTTGAGTGGCGTCAGTTGCATCCACACACCGCAACAAGCTGAATCATAAGATCTCTTGTACAAATTCTCGCCACTGACGAAGAATTTTGAGGCCATCTTTGTTATGTACTTCCTATCAGCGGGAGTGCTTCCTTCGGGGAATTCCTACCTTTTAATGTAGTTCATGATATCGTAATACCATGGTTTTCCATCAGGTTCTTCAGTCACGATCATACAATAAGCCGGCTTCGGCAAAACCTCTATTTTCAAAGGCTCCACCTCTAACCCGTCAGTGACTTGCAACATAGACGAGAAAGTCGCGAGTGCATCCGCAAATTGATTATGAGACCTCGGCAAGTATTCGAATGAAATTTCCTCGAACTCCTTTACCGATCTTCTAAGTACTTGTGGTACGGGAGCAATTTGGCGTCTTTAGTCTTCCATTCACCTACGGTCTGAAGTATGATTAGTGCCGAATCTCCAAATACCATTAACTTGGCCACACCCATCTCGATTGCGGCTTGAAGTCCGAGGATGCAAGCCTCATACTCGGCCACGTTGTTAGTGCATGGGAATATCAATTTTGCAGCTACCGGATAGTGCTGTCCATCTGGGGATATCAGAACTGCCCCAGTACCAGAACCAGACAAGTTTACAGCTCCATCAAAGAACATCTTCCACGAGTCTTCATTTACACTCAAGACACGGTCATCAAGGAAACTGTCATCGTCATTAGAGACTCCTGAATTTTCGGCCAATAGATCAGCAATCGCTCGACCCTTAACCGACTTTTGTGGCATGAATTGCACATCAAATTCGGAGATCAAGATTTGCCATTTGGCCAACTTACCCACCAAAGCTGGCCGATCAAGTAAGTACTTGATAGGGTCGTTCTCAGTCACGAGGAATGTCTGATAATGTAGTGTGTATTGTCGTAACCTATGTAACACCCACACCAACGCCACACAAGTCTTTTCAACATCAGAATACTTTAACTCTGATACAGTGAACTTCTTACTCAAATAATAAATGGCTCGTTCTTTTTTATCGACAGGACTTTCTTGAGCCAACATCACACCCAACGATTCACTATGGATGGTGAGGTAGAGAATTAAGGGATGCCCCGGTGATGGTGGGATAAGAACTGGTGGATTCATCAGGTACTGCTTTAGCTTGTCGAATGCTTCTCGACACTCATCATCCCAGTTGACTCGTGCATTCTTCTTTAGGAGCTTGAAGAACGGCTTAGCAGTTTCAGAGAGTTGGGAAATGAATCGAGCTATGTAATTCAGTCTCCCCAAGAGGCTTCAGACTTCTTTCACCGTTGATGGAGGTTGCAACTCACACATAGCCTTAGCCTTGGAAGGGTCGATCTCAATCCCTTTACTGCTTACAATGAATCCGAGCAATTTATCGGATGTTGCTCCGAACACTCATTTAGCAGGATTTAAACGAAGCTTGAACTCACGGAGTCGATCGAACAACTTCTTCAAGGTTTCGATGTGACTTTTTCCTGGTCGGGTTTTTGCAATCATATCATCAACGTAGACTTCAATTTCCTGGTGCATCATGTCATGAAATAATGCGACCATGGCTCGCTAGTAGGTTGCCCCTGCGTTTTTGAGTCCGAAGGGCATGACCTTGTAATGAAAGGTCCCCACGGGGTGATAAATGCGTCTTCTCCTTGTCTTTCTCCTTCATCTTTATTTGGTTGTACCTAGAAAAACCATCCATAAATGAGAATAATTCAAATCCGGCAAGTACTATCCACAAGGACATCTATGTGTGGTAATGGGAAATCATCCTTTGGACTAGCCTTGTTCAGATCCCGATAGTCAACACAAACTCGAACACGACCATCCTTCTTCATCACCGGCACGATATTAGCCACCCATTCAGGGTACTGTGAGACTTTAATAAATCCTACATTCAAAAGCTTCATCACCTCTTCCTCTATCTTCTTCGAGAGCTCGGGTTTAGTCCTCCGCAGCCTTTGCTTCTTAGGTGGCACGTCTGGATTAGTAGGTAGGCAATGCTCCACGATTGATGGGTCCAGCCTAGGCATGTCAGCGTAGGTCCATGCAAAAATGTCTTGATATTCCTTCGAATCGAATTAGGCGCTCAGCCTCGTCTTTGGGGAGATTCGCCCCAATTTTCACCTCCTTGGCTTCTTCAGTGTCACTTAAATTAATAGTGATGGTCTGCTCAGATGTGAGAGCCTTGGCTTTTTCATGTTGTTCCCAGCTTCGCTGCACCTCAATGGGATCTTCGATTAAATTTTCAAGATCATCATTATCAGCACTTGTTGCATTTGATTGGACCATTTCCACACATTTGCATGACATAAGATTGTTCCTGAAACATGAAGTAAATAAATTAGAAAGACAAACAAAATAATCTACATTTCTGTTTTTTTTTGTCTTTTTTTTAATTTCTTTTTAAAAGAATTTTGGCAGAAAGATTTTTTTTTTGAAATATTTTGACATGAGAAAGCATGATGAAGTCCAGGCCTCAGAATTCTCCTCGGATTTTCTTTTTTCTTTTATCGGCTGGATATCATCACCGGGCTGGTTTGGTGTACCTCATCATGCCCTCAAAATAAAACTTGTAATTTTATTGATATTCATCAATCGATTACATTTATTGAATGGAAATGCAATTTTCAAACCCTGAAAAGAAAGCGAAAAAGAAGAAATCGAAAACAAGCCCTAGAAAGCGATAAAAATTCTCACGCAGGGGAATGTGAGAAAGCAAGAAATGAGTTACTCTTGTGGGCCGAGCCCATCTCCTCCGAAGGTCCTTTGTCAATGGTCCCTATGAAGACGTCATCGAAGAGACTAGTGATTCCTTCCAATGTATCTTTGAGGTTTTCTGCCTCCGAGGGTGTCGGATTATCCACGCCACCCCATCCATATGGGACAATGTCACGGGGATCAATGTAGAAACTGGGAGGAGCCGAATACTTCACCAGATAGTCGAATTTTCCGCTTGGCTGCCCCAGGGTGTCTATTATTTCTACTTCATCCTGCATCATTATCGGAGGACCAGGAAATGTCTCGTGAATGCTCGGGGGTGGTGGGTTTTGCCTTCCTCGCCCTTGGTTAGGTGGCGAGTTCTGCATTTCTTGTCTTCTCCCAACTCTTCCATGGTACCCTAAACTTGCAGAATGGGACCTCTGAGGGGCTTCAATGGGACTTCGAATACCCTGACCATTTCTTCCAAGACCATTGCCAGGAATAAAACCATTCCCAACCATCACCCTTCCCACCATAAGGGCAACATTTGAAACTTCAGGAGCGAGTGGTGGTGAGTCTCGAGATGTGTGTATGGTGGACACCAACTCAAATGAATGGTAACTCGACTCAAACTCGGAGTCCGGCTCTACATAGGGGATAGCTGTCTCATGATAGATCCGGTGGTCTTCCTCACCATACACGGTGACCAACTTCCTTTCGATCACAAATTTCACAGCTTGATGTAGACTTGAAGGCACCGCTCCAGCAGTATGTATCCAGGGACGACCTAGCAGGAAATTGAATGCAATAGGGATGTCCAGCACTTGGAAGGGAATGTTAAAAACGACTGGTCCTATTTGTACATCGAGATGGATTTCCCCGATCACCTCCTTTTTTGTTCCATTGAAAGCCCGCACCGAAGTCTTCGCGGCATGTATCCTTGACGGGTCTACCTTGAGGCGGTGAAGAGTGGCCAACGGACAAATGTTCAGAGCAGACCCATTGTCGATGAGCACTCGGGACACATGGGAAGACTTGTGCTTAACGGATATGTAGAGTGCTTTATTATGTCCCCTACCTTCGAGAGGGAATTCCTCATCAGAGAAGGCAATCAAATCTTTGAGAAGGACCGATCCCACGAATTCTTCCAGCTTGTCTACTTCCACGGTTTCTGGCACACGAATTTCACTCAGCACCTTCATTAGCGACTTTTGATGCACGGGGACGTCATCAAGAGCTCGAGTAAGGAGATCGGCGGGCATCTTTCGTAGTTGGTCAACCACGTTATACTCGCTTGCTTTGATTACGGCCAGAAACTCCTTAGCCTCTTCATCGGTGACCTGCTTTGCAAGTTGAGCACTTGCTTGACCATAGGTCCGACCAGACCTTGTTACAAGGTCCACATTCAGGTCATAGGACCAAGGGACCGCCTTATTGTTGACATACTCATACGGTTGAGGCATTTCAATCACTATCTCATCATCGATGCATCTTCAAGTGGGGGCATATCCACGAGGGATGGATCAACTTCTTCCTCACCGCATCGAGCGCAGCTGCTCCTCTTCCCAATCGATAACGATGTGGGAAATAGTAGAAACTATGCGGTTATGGTCAACATATACGATGATGCCGTCATCCACCATCCCGGTGACTCTTTCCTTCATCAGTGATAGAGGAACATCCTCCTGATCTGGATAATATCCGGCTCTCACCAGCCCGTTGTAAGCATCTGCCACATGCACCTTTGAGTTCTTGATCCGACCGACTTCAGGTTCCAAGATAGCATTGATCGTACCTTCATGCTCCGGTAGTGGATTCTTTTGGACGTTCGGCCGAGCAGTTTGAAATGAAAAGGCCTTTGTGTCCAGGAGGTTTTGGATCTTGTGCTTCAGGGTGAAACATTCATCAGTTGAATGTCCCAATTCACCGCTATGATAGTCACACTTCTTCGTCGAATCGTAACCACGAATGCTTTCGCGGTTAGGGCGTTTTGGTTCACTAGTAAGTAAACCTTTCTTTCTTAGGATTGTCAACACTTGGGATGGAGATCCAGGGAGAGGAGAGAACTGCCTTCTTGCTTGGGCAAATGGTTGACGGCCGGCAGTTTGTTGTTGCCTTTGATTCATCTGGATAGCCGGGGCACGATTGCTACTTTCTTGGCCATAAGCCACATTCACATCTACAACAGCTTCTTTCTCCTTCTTGGCAGAGAATTTTTTAGTTGATGGTTCAGTAAACCATCCTTCCCTTATCCCCATCTCGATCTGTTCTCCTACGGGAATAAGCCGATTGAAGCTCTCGACATATGTACGGCCATTCGGTTACGGAACTCAGATGGAAGGGTCTTCACAAATAACTTCATCAACTCCTTGTTGGTAGGCTCATGAGTAATTTGAGCTGCCAGGTTTCTTCATCTTACAGCATACTCTTTAAATGACTC
This sequence comes from Eucalyptus curtisii, assembly GCA_017140595.1. Lineage (NCBI taxonomy): Eukaryota > Viridiplantae > Streptophyta > Magnoliopsida > Myrtales > Myrtaceae > Eucalyptus > Eucalyptus curtisii. The sequence goes on from CM029502.1 coordinate 22,261,611, forward strand.
ACTCATTTTCTTTTCCATCCGCTCTAGGTCTTCTCGGGAAGGCGCGATGTCCATGTTAAACTTGTACTGTTTGAGAAATGCGTCTGCCACTTCGTTCCAGGTTCCGAGGAGATTTACATTCTTCATGACATACCGGTTCGGTGCGGGCCCGGTCAAACTCGCATGGAATGATTGGATCATGAGGGGCTCGTTCTTGACATATTGGGCCATACGCACGTGGTACATCTGCAAATGAGCTTTTGGGCAGGAAGTACCATCGTATTTCTCGAAATCCGGTATTTTAAACTTCTTTGGCATCTTACCTTCTCATAGACGGACAGGTCGAACGGGAGTGAATTCTGCGACTCTTGCAGTTGTTTCAGCTTTTCTTCCAATTTTGCGAAGCGTTCATCTTGCTTCGCTTTAGAGGCATTATCAAGCTTAGCCTTTCGCACATTGATCAGCGGTAGGTCATCTTCCAGTCGGGGATGTCGTCATCATCCATTTGGGTCTCGTTTGCCCGCCTCGGGACGATTATCTCTCGGAAGAGCGGGTGCGGGATTTGGATTCGCTCGGAGGGATTGGATCTCGAGTCGTCGGTAGCTGCATAGAGGCGGTTAATTGTTGAAGTTGTTCTTCCATAGTGGAGATGCGATCACGCATTTCGGTTTGATCGGCCATTCTAGCTCTTAATCGAGTGATGATGGGAGAGCGTGGAGGATCCGTTATCACCTAATTTGAAGAAATGAATACACATAAGCACTTCATATAAAACAATGCCGGTCCATGACGAAAGTCTAACAACTTTTATTCATTAATGAAATTGCTTGACATTAACAATGTAAAGAAACTTGCAAAGCCCTAGACAAATAAACTAATCAAGTAAATGACTCAACTTCCTAAACATTAAACTAAAGTAAGAAGACCAAATAGATTCAAGCCACTTTATTTGGCCCGATCTATAAACACATGGGAAGCCAACGCTCGACGTAGCTGCCTCTTCTCCTTAGCATCCTTCTTAGCTTGCTTCTTGAGTTCTTCAATCTTCCTCTTGTGACGATTAAGCTCTGCTTGCCGAGTGGGCTTCTCGGTCACATCTGGCACCTTTGGGAGATACTCGGTCGGAATCTTGTGCTGACGGATTATCGAGCCGTGGCATAGTAGGTCTTTTCCTTCCCCTCAAGCTCATCTTCCAGTAAGCTCAACTTTTGTTCCCGACATGTGATCCAAGCTTGTTCGATACAACGAAGTTCCTTCTTGTGATCACCATCCTTAGCGGTGAATTGGACTTGGAACAAACCCAGCTTGAGAGGGGGCGGTAGATCTTGCACAACTCGATATTGACGAGCCACTCGGAGTGGGTAGTAAGAAGTGGCACCGGTGATCCCCAATAGTGGGATCGGCTCATCATCGCCATGAGAGAGACGTGCTTTGGAGACTTGGAACCATTTAGCATGCCATAGGAAAATCTTGGTATTCGGATTTTTCAATAAATTGACCCATTTTGAGTAAGAAAGATTTGGAGTTCGATCCGATGATTTTTAAATACTTCGATGGGATGATGGAAATCGAGTGACATTGATAATATTCATGCGAATATTGACCTTACTTATGTGAGAAAAGAACCAGATTTGTAAAAGTTCAATTGGTGCACGAAAAGTTTTATCTTCATCTTCCTTAAATCGGGTGAGTGACAAAAATGTTTCAGCTAGAATAGTATTGACAAAACTAATCCTAGCACACACTTGTTTGACCACTCATACGATTGAAGGATTAATGGCACCTTTACGAAGAGGGAAAATAACAAACCCGAAGAAAGCTAGGAGGAAGATCCTACTTTTTAAGAGAGTGTTAGCACTAGCAAAACTCTGATCTATGAAGGAAAAAGGACATGCAAGACAATTATCTTTCAGCACTCTTTTTATCAAATTCTTATCCATCCTAAGAAAATCAGACAAAATCGATTCTGGTTCTAATCCAATGGGTGGATTTATTAATTCCAATTCCAAGGGTTTTCCTATGGCAATGCTGTATTCTTCCAGAGTTGGAGTCAGCTCATGCTTACCAAATATAAACGTTGATGTTCAGGGGCTCCAGAAATGAGCAAGTGCTTGCATGACGCCACTCTGGACATCAACGTCAAGGAGGGGAACAAGGCAACCAAGTCTGCTCTCTACATAGCTTTGGCCCTCGTGGCCTAGACGATTCCACCATGATTTGAGTTCAACTTTTGGTGTAGGCACGAATCGAATGTCGGATCTTCCCATTGTTTATAAACCAGGACTCGACCAACCTAATGTCATGGACTGACCAAAGACGTAAATAAGTAAATTGCAAGAGTAAAGGATAGAGAGCTTATTTTACCATACGATTAAAGCAACCACATAGACAAGCGCATGAAGTGTGAGGCTCGATTTCTATCTAGACGGCTTAGCAAAATGGAGTTAAAAGGGTGGGATGACTTAGTTGCAGCCTCGCATGCCAAGTCAAGTCCTCCTAACTCCAGCTCAGTCAAAAATGATACCCCAATGCGACGCAGCCTCGCGGGCAAAGGTAAACATTCTTGACACCAAGAAAGAAACTTTCGGGATTGAGTTGGGCAACCTCTACTACGCGGCCTCGCGGTCGAAGTCGTATCCAACTCAATACCATCCTAAATATCCTAGTGTGGCCCAGGTCCGGCGGCAGGTTATGTGTGCAATAGTGTAGTGCTAAATGCAAGGCATGCACAACAGTTTAAATCAAACAACACTTCAATAACTTGAATTTAAAACATTCATCCCCAACTCCAACCTGCAAGACAAGGGTTAGCAAAGACTACTCCCCTTATATCTCCCAATCTGCAAGAACATTTAACACCTTAAATGTTAGGAACGTACACTGGATCCTCGCTTGCCAAACAAAAGCATTTTTCAAAAGAAAAGAAAAATTGGCCTAAGTCCACTAAGAGTTTCAACTCTCTTCCCCAGCGGAGTCGCCAAGCTGTTGAGACCAAATTTTTCGGAGGGTGAACCACCTAAGGTTTGGCTAATGGATTGTTACGCCTAGACTTAACTCGGGCTCTCCCAAGCCCATACCAATTCGCGACTTAATGTTCAAGTTTTTTAACATGCAAATGATTTTCAATTAGGAGTCGCCACTAATCTATTCTTGGTGGGTCGATTAGAAACCCAAGTAAAATAATGGGAGGATTATTTTACTTCTACGAAGCAGAGACTTTGGGTACGGGGACTTGGTTACATTAGACTTTTCTAATGCCCTTTCGATACCATTCTTTTTATTTTGAAAAAATGTTTAGCAAGCAGTTTGGATTGATTCTAAATTTATTTCCCTAACATGTGAGGTGATCATGCGGGTGCGCAATCCATCAATTTAACACCCAGATAAACAATGAATAAAATGCAAAACTTACCTCGAAGCAACGAAAGCATCTGCAATGTTAAATTAGAATCCACATCAATAACCCTAGATATGATTTCTAATTAACATGCAATTTATTTTTTGTTTTTGCTTAATTAATGAAAATCATGCAATATGCAATGCAAAATTAACTAAATGACCTAATTCTAATGACATGCAATTTCTAATTAAATTGACCTAGCGAAAATACTAAATGGCATGCATTTCATGAATCTAATCCTAATGACATGCACATGTCATTTTTTATTTTTTTTAAAAAAGAATGCAATCTATCCTAGAGATTCAAACTAATTTATTCTAAGACACTTTTTATTTTTTATGAAATTCGAAATTAGAAAAATGTGAAAATTATCTAATTAGATTAAGATCCTATTCAATTTGTATTAGGAATTAGGTTGAGCTAAATCCTAATTTAAACTAAAATATTATCTTAACCCAAATAATCCTAAAATGCAATCTATTTAAGAAAATGCCTAAACTTATAATAAATTAAGAAAAATATTATCTAAAATTAAAGCAATTTAACCCTAATATGTCATGACGTGCAAAATATGCCTCCTAATTCTACATGACATATGCATGATGATTTTTTTTTGTGGCTTTTCCTTTTTTCCAAAATTAAAATTTAACATGCAATTCAAGTTGAAAAAAAAAACTAGCAACCTAAATTAATTGATTTGATTTTTTTATTTCAAAAATTCATGATAAATAGAATACTTAGCCTAAATATGCAAATAACCCTAAAACATGCAATATTCTAACTCGGACATATCTCAAGATAAATAAAGCAATCAAGTCCATTCAAAATTACCCAAAAAAAAAATCACATATCGTTCAGATCAAGGGATAATATTTTGCTAGTAAAATCGATAAATTGATCTTAAGCCTTAAAGATCAAAATATCAATTTTATTCCCACTTGATTAATTATTTCATCTAAAGCCTTATAGATGAAATAAAAAATTCTGGCGCGGTTGCGAATCATGTAATATATTGGGATTTTCAATTATGCATAAATAGGTATTTCAACAAAAAAAAAACCACATATAAAGAGATAATAAAGAAAATCTAAACTTGCCTAAAAAAGTAAAGCAAAAATACCTAATAAAATTTTTCTTTTTTTAAAAAAAAAAAAAAAAAAAAAAAAGGGTAATCTTGGCCGCTGGTTTTGGGGCTCCGGCGAGGTGAAGACACGCCGGTTAGGGTTCCGCGAGGGCTCCGGCGAGGCGGCGCGACGGCGGCGCGGCGGCAGGAGCTTCGGGAATCGGCACAGGGCGGCGTCGGGACAGCGACGCCGTGACCAGCGGGCAACGGGCGGCTCGGCGGTGCGTCGGGGCAGCGGGCGAGTTGTCGAGGCTCGCAGACGGAGGTAGCGAGGAGGCAGCGTCGGAGCGGCATAGCAAAACCGGCTGGCAGCGTCGCGGGCGGAGCAGGGGTGGCGTCGCGGGCTGATCTTCCTGGCTTCGGACGAGGGAGGACGTCGGCGCGGCGTGACTGGCGTCACGGGCCGAGGAGGGACGACGGAGCTCGGACCGGCAAGTGGGGGCTCGGGTACGATTCTTGCTGCAAATCCGGGCCGGCCGCTACTCGGATCTACGGGCGACGAGCGGCGTCGAGCTATGGGCGTCGGGGTTGCTCGCTGGCGGGTCCGGGCGTCGGTGCTAGGTCACGAGTAGAGGCGAGCTCGATCCAGATCCGCCGGCGTTGGGTCTCGGCCGGAGCAAGGCGGAGCGCGGCAGGACGAACCAACGACGGGGAAGATCGGCTGGCGGGGGCGACGGGGCTCCGGTCTTGCGGATCAGCGGCGACGGGCGGCGTCGGGGACGACGCAATGCGGGCGAGACGGCGCCGACGCCGTAGAGACGCCCGGGGAAGATGAACGATCGCGGGGGCTTTTTTTTTTTTTTTTTTCACTTACTTTTCACCTTTTTCTTTTTGTGCTTTTCTTTTACCTGGAAAAGAGAACCCCCTTAATTTACCGTACGTAACCCCTTTTATAAGCCAAAAAATTGTATCTTAGGTATATTTCATTTCTAATTTTGCTTGAGCACGATACCCCTAAATATATCGTTGAAATATTTTTCGCATATTCCATCAAGAAAATTCCTCTTTTGTGCAAAAGTGCATCTCCCAGTGTATATTACCTAAATATGTGAAAAATCTTAACAAAATATAACAAAAAAATAATAAAAAAATAAAATAAAATAAAATAAAATAAAATATTCCTAAACTATATGCCATGTGATTATGATTTTTTATTTTTTATTTAGCGAAAAAAAATAACTCCAAAAATTTAGGTGTCAACAGTCATTCGCTTGCCATTCATCAAATCTGGGATCTGTCGCGGGAGGGGCTCTAATCTTCCCGTTGATGTGACCAAGCTTGACTTCTTTGACCCATCCATGACGCGTTGCTAGTAATAACAAGGATATGACAGCAACAAAGAGAGGAACAAACACTGACCGAAGAATGTAGATTGTCGTAGAACAGGAACGGTCTCGAACATAAGCAGATTGAGACAATCAAATGTGCAGAAAACAAACCAAAAAATATCACAGGTTGAATCAAACCTGCTCTGATATCATGTTGAATTTTAGTAAGGCAATCAGAAAAGAACACAAGGATTACGAGGTTTAGTAATGTGCCTACGTTCTCGGACAAAACTCTCGACTCTCTTATTTTTGTCATAACATTCTTATGCAATTTGTGCACAAGGTTCACCGCAACAAAAAAAAGAAATTTCAAAAATAGGAAAACCATCAATATAGAGATTTGCCCACAATATGTCATTTCCTTGAATAGGAGAGCAAATCTCGCCAATATCGCCAATACGGACCATAAAAGAGGCAGCAAAGAGAAGTTAAGAGAACTAGTACTGACTAAATGAAAGTTGTGTGTGAGACCGTGTCAAATCGATAGTTTAGAATAAAATGTATGTTTGCAGCTAATTCTTCGTCAATTCATTAAACCGTCTTATATTTGCACGCTGAACCCTCAGTTGTTCTGAGAATAGCCTACCGTTCCAATTTGAATTCAGACTCTTAAATCGTCAATGTACTCAGAGAAGAAGGCATTGCTCTTCTTTCTGTATAGACTGCAGAGTTTTCATCATGTACAAAATGCAAGTTCCATGACTACATCATCCAGCTTGTCTATGTTACGAGTCTGGACAGCAATTAGCAAAGAACGCATCACTGTGCTTTTTGGTACATTCATCCTGCACAAACTCTTTCGATTTCGCAGACATTGCACGCTTAGTTTTAGAAGGCTTCTTTTGTAATGCATATCGAATCAGTCATCAAGAATGAGCATGCACAATCATTTCGTAGGACTGTCAACGGATCGGATATGTATTGGTTGTGTGATTGCCATACATGACATTCTTGACCTTTGTTAGTTATATATGGGATGAAAATTAAGCAACACTATATCTTACCTTACCAAATAAAAAAAAAAAAAAAAATAAGCAACACACGATGCGGACCTATATAAGTCTGTCATTTTTTGTTATAATTATATGACAAACATTTGCGTTGATATGTCCACATAAATATTGATTGCTGTCACGAATAAGTAAGATATAACTTTGATCGGAACTTAAAAAGAAGACCATCGCAACCCACAATTGAATTTTGTTATTGTCTCGTGTATCTAATGATTTGTCACAAGGAATTTCTATTTAATTATGTGAAGCCGAGATCAACAAGATACTATCATAATTTCGTTATATATATATATATATATATATATATATATATATATTAAATTGACATGTTATGTGATTAGTGGACTAATGAAACAATATAAAATAAGTAGAAAAAATTGAAGTATTTTTACTTTAGTATAATACGGAATGCATTGTTTACGTGTATAATGTATTTTACTCTAGAAAAATAAGTATTCCTCTCCGAGTTCAGTAAAAGGGCGGAAGATTGAAATTTCAATGCAAATCACATATGCACATGAATTTTTATGCGAAAGTACGAATATTTTACTGAAAAAACCATGGTAAATCATCACACAAAATATGAACTGGTAACTCGATCCGTGATGATCACTCAAATGTTTCTTCACGACTTGCCTCTTATCCCTCTATTTTTTGTGCAATTTCATCTTCCAAAAATAAAATCAAGACAAAGTTAAAGAGGAGCAGAGATAGGATAGGGGCGAATCGAACGCCATCCACCAAGCTCATCAGTTGAATGATCCACGTAACGATCCTTAGTGGAGCACCACAACTCAAAAGTCGAGCGCACCTATTCGAAGTACCCCAAAAAGGGAAAAGCCAAAGCGAACCTTTCAACATCCAAAGCATCAAGAAGTGCCCTCAAGTCAACAGTTTCACAAATTTTCTGCAACTTGAGTTGGACAAAATCGCCGACTAACATGGTGGGACCGAGCCAAAATTTGATTTCACCACGACGGTTTTTATAGGATGTTGTTGATCCTCTTTTTTTGGCTAATGTTTGCTGAAAGAGAACGAGAACGGTAACTTTTTGGACAACCGCTGAGGTCAAGGAAGGGACACGATTTGGCTATATAGTTTTTTGGATCTTTTTATTTTCTAGTCTCGGAAACAAGAACGTCGGTTTTGTTAGTTGGTGAGTATGCGTGGGAGGAGAGCGTAGCAAACAAACCTTCGAACGGAGTGGCATGCATTTCGCTTCTCTCTCTCTCTTCTCTCTCTTTGTGGACAGGTTGTCCTGGGACACATTGACCGTCCTCAAAATTTCAGAGATATATTCGGGATCATAGATAAACCTTCTCTTTCAGGCTCCCTAAATTTTTGTCCAGACAGGTATCTCTCTCTCTCTCTCCCTCTCTCTCTCTAAAAAAAAGCATCTTCCTATGGTGGTTTGTGCCTTTCAATCTATGTGCATCTTCTTGTTGGAGATAATTACCAGATATTTCTCATTTTTAGCAAAGCCCGTTTCGGATCTTTTTTGAGTTGGTACGATTGCTTAGAA